>JAUIMM010000776.1:1247099-2494198 GCA_031769625.1 Taudactylus pleione
TGCCTCACATGCTGACAATGCTGCTGTAGGGACTTCTAATAAATGAGTATATCATCTAAGTAGACTACCACAAAGACTCCAAGAAAATCCCTGAGTACCTCATTAATTAAGTCTTTGAAGATGGCTGGGGCATTGGAGAGACCGAATGGCATGATAAGGTTTTCATAATGCCCTGAAAGGGTATAGAATGCCTTCTTCCATTCATCTCCTTCTCTGATCCGGACAAGATTATAAGCCCCTCTTAGATCGATTTTAGAAAATATAGAAGCCTCCCAAAGCTGATCAAAGAGAACAGAAATGAGCGACAAGGGATATTAATTTTTTATGGTTATTTTGTTTAACCCTCTGAAATCAATGCAGGGATGGAGAGAGCCATCCTTTTTCTGGATGGATGGCCAGATAAATCCCTTCTCCAGGGCCTCTTGGATGTATTCCTGCATTGCTTTACTCTTAGGAATGGACAGAGCATATAACCTGCCTTTGGGAAGACTTGAACCTGGTAAATGATCAATTGCACAGTCATATGATCAATGAGGTTGGTAGAATGTCAGCATTTTTCTTTGAAAAAACTACATCAAGATCACAATATGGAGTAGAGATTGATGATATGAACTCAGACTGGACATCAGCAGCAAGACGAATAAATTGAGAGAGACACTGTGAAAAACAGGAGGATCCCCATTGAAGTATTTCTCCCATTTGCCAATGAATCACTGGGTTATGATTTTTAAGCCAGGGCAATCCGAGCACCACCAGAGCCAGAGGTCATTGAAGAAGAAGAAAGGTCAACTCTTCGAGATGTAAGACACCGACAGACAATCGTATAGGAGGGGTGCGAATGCAGATCGGATTTTTGGACAGCTTATCGCCATCAAGGCCAATAACAGATACAGGACATGGTAAGGGTTCAGAGGTTAACCCCAATGTGTTAAAAAAGGCCATATCCATAAAACTATCTTTGGCTCTGCTATCCAAGAATGCAGGAACTGGGATATGAGCATCGTGTAATTGAATTACTGTGGAGACTAGGACTGAATTTTCAGGAGAGATGGATGCAAGGCCTAGATGTAACTCTCCTAATACACCTAGACCTTGCATCCTCGTGATTTAACAGGACAAACCTGGGCTACATATCCTTTTCCACCACAGTAAAGACAAAGACCTAAAGAACGTCTCCTGTGCTACTCCTCTGATGGAATGTGAAAGGCCCCTAATTGCATTGACGCTTCCATTTCAGGTGAAGACATCCAGACTAGAGATGGTGGAACCAGAGATGACAATTTCTTCTCTACTCTGCGCTCCCGGAGTCGTCGGTCGATGCAAATGGCCAGGATTATAAGGCGATGAAGTCCTCTGGAGAAGGATATTGGACCAGGATATCTTTAATTTGATCTCAAAGACCCCAATGAAACTGACTCCGGAGAGCCAAAGCATTCCATTCAGAATCGACAACCCATTTACAGAACTCCGTACAGTAATCCTCATCTGCCCTGTTCTCCTGCTTCAGGGATCAAAGGCTAGCCTCTGCCATAGCAGCCTTGTCTGGATCATCGTGAAAGCAGCCCAAGGGCTGTGAAGAAGGCATCCACTGTCTGAAGTGCAGAATTAGTGGATGCGAGACCAAAGGCCCAAGTCTGAGGATCTCCCTGTAATAGAGAAATAATGATCCTGACTAGTTGAATCTCAATGCCACAGGACCTGGGCCGGAGTCTGAAGTAAAGTTTACAACTCTCTTTGAAATTAAGAAAGTATTTTTGGTTACCTGAAAACTAATCAGGCAAATTTACTTTGGGCTCAT
This sequence comes from Taudactylus pleione, assembly GCA_031769625.1. Taxonomy (NCBI): domain Eukaryota; kingdom Metazoa; phylum Chordata; class Amphibia; order Anura; family Myobatrachidae; genus Taudactylus; species Taudactylus pleione. Next base: position 1,248,898 of record JAUIMM010000776.1, read on the forward strand.
CCACAGCTGCTTGAGTAGGATCAACCCGAGTCTCTTCTACCAGTAGAGAAAGTTCCTGCACCTTTTGGGTAAGAACCTGAATCTGGGCTGCCAACATTTGAGCAGGATTCTGGGAGGGCTCCATGACCGGCAAGGACCCAAATGAGTATAATACCCCAAATGTCTTTTGAACCTTTTTTGGCCAGTGATAATGTTATTAAACAGGGTATCTCTACAGTGGATAGTCCAGCAAGAGCTTTGAGGGTGGTGACGCTTGATTAGATGAGGCCTTTGGAGCAGTCTTGAGAGCTGATGAAGAAAAGGTCCAGCTAAAAGCCTTGCAGGCTGTTAATACTTGGCTAGATGTGGCTGAGAGACAGCCTTGTGGGCTGGTGATGCTTGGCGTGATACAGCCTTTGGGACATGTAGCAGCCTTGAGGGCTGGTGATGTTTTATAAGAAGTGGCCCTTGGCCGTGTAGCAGCCTTGAGGGCTGATGATGCTTGGCGTGATGTGGCTTTTGGGCCATGTAGCAACCTTGACAACTGGTGATGTATTACAAGAAGCAACCCTTGGCTGTGTAGCAGCCTTGAGGGCTAATGTTGAACAAATTCCAGTAACAACCTTGCAGGCTGGTGATGCTTGAATAGAAATGATGCAGGAGTACAGCTTGTGCTGCCTGGTTGACACAAGTGGCAGTGCACAGAATGGTGAGTACTGGAGACACTGGTGTGCGACTTGTGCCACCGAGTTGACACAAGTGACAGGACAGAGAATTTCCCTTCTGTTCAAGGGAAGGTTTCTTTCCTCCCTGAGCTCGCCTGGTGTGTGCTTTATGTCACCCGGTTGACCCAAGCGATAGGGCCCTGAGGTGCAGCCTGTGCTGCCTAGATGACACAAGCGGCAGGGATGCTGGATTATGCTCACAAGTGATGCTGGTGTGTGCCTTGTGTTGCAGGGTTGACACAAGCAATGGGATGCTGAGGTGTGGCCTGTGCCACCTAGATGACACAAGCGGCAGGGATGCTGGATTATGCTCACAAGTGATGCTGGTATGTGCCTTGTGTTGCTGGGTTGACACAAGCAATGGGATGCTGAGGTGCGGCCTGTGCCACCTAGATGACACAAGTGGCAAGGATGCTGGATTGTGCTCATAGGTGATGCTGGTGTGTACCTTGTGTTGCTGGGTTGACACAAGCAATAGGATGCTGAGGTGTCCAACACAGGTATGTATCTTTGGAAATGACAGAACTCTCACACCAAATTATTTAATATCTTTGTTTAATCCTGTAGTGAAGACAAAATAAAAATACTGATGTCCAAAAGGGCATTGTCTCTTTCTGGCCCACGAACCCGAGGCTCCCACTCTGTAAGATGCTCTCATTAACCACTTGCCCGAACATGTCTGCCATATCAAGAGCCACACCTATTGTGTTAAGGGCCTGATCCAGACCCACACACTGCCAGAGGCAGCTCGCAGGGTCTGATGGGTGTGTTTTTTTTTTCTCTGGCTGCTCGCTAAGCTGTGTGAGACATCCCACAGCTTGTGTGAGTGGCCAGGAGGCCATCATGATTATCGTGACCATCGGCCTTGCGATGAGGTCCTGTGGTAGGGTCTCGGCTACCACAAGGCTGATTGGACTTCCTGCTCTAATAGAGCAGGAAGTCCACTACTGACATCAGTAATGATGTCAGTAGGGCCTCCCACAAATGCCAGGCATTCCTATGGGAACACCTGTGTTTGTGCAGGCACCCCCCCACCTACAAAACAAGGTGAGCTGTCACTCACCATCGACAGCCACCCCGTCTTGTAGTGAGCCCCGCAGCGACTGAAGTTCAGTCGCTCGGCAGGGCTCGTGCATGCGCATGCCGGACATGGCTCTGAATCAGGCCCTAACTGTGTGACTTTACAGCAGGTAAAGTGTACAGTGGTATCATTGAATACTGTAGAAGTGAATGATGTTGGGGGGAGGTAGTGAGCCATACAATGAGCTCAGTGGGATTAAATAGTGATGAGTGGTGGTGGTGGGAGGTGGTGAAGTGACTTGGGTGGCCTAACACAGAAAGGAACGGAGGGGGAAAAGTATTGAACTTGAAATGATCTCTCTTTATGAAAACTTGCTGTGTAATGTGTACAAAACAATGTCTACTGTATAGCAGAAATGCTAGGTGGCAGCAATTTGAGAGTAATGTATTGAGTTTGGCAGAGTTCCTTAGGAATATTGAACTTGAATTGCTCTGTCTTTATCTAATGCTGAGTGTGCATCTTTTGGCCAACACAGATATGTATTTTTTTTAGAAATGACAGAACTCTCATACCAAATGATTTATTCTTTATTTAATCCTGTAGTGAGGATTAAAAAATGACATTGTCTCCTTCCGGACCTCGAACCCAAAGCTCCTACTCTGTAAGGGGTTCATCTGAACCACTTGCCCACACACATCAGCCATATCAAGAGCCACACCTATTGTGTATGTGATGTTAAGTGTGTAACTTAACAGCAGGTCAGGTGTACAATACAATGTCAATAGTGGTTTATAGTCTAATGAAGCTGGATGTCATAATATGGGGATGAAGAGATGTGGAAAGTGCGGAGCAATGTATTAAGTTGAGCAGAGTACTTTAAAAGTATTGAACCTAAAATGATCTTTCTTTATGAAAAACTGCCCATGCGTCTTTAGTAGTGACAGTATACAGTATGGATGGCCCGTAATAAGTATAATGTCTATAGCAATCTATTCTTGACACAAAGTGAGAATTTCAAGCACTTGAGGAGTGACTGTTTACACTGCCTGAACGTGATTGGCTAGACTCTCATGGATTACCATAAACTGCTACAATGTTGTATTCAGTACTGTAGTTTTCATTCATTGAGCATTTGCCACCCAATGGTTAAACTGTGTACTGCATGGCATGTAGTGTTTAGTGGCATACAGTACACAACACCATAATTCACATATCTGCCATAATGCGTATTGACATGCCGCGGAAGGGAAGCCAGAATGCCATACTATGTGCAAATATGTAGCAGGACACATCTGTAAGTAGGGAGGAAAAGGGATAGTGTTTGGAACTGAGGAAGGTAGGTAATCCTGTATAGAGATTGAAAAGGATATTGAGCTATAGTTCAGTAATAAGGGACATTATGTGGATTTAGACTATGGATATGAGATTTTGGGACCAGGACAACAGGACAGAGAGAATGGGCCACTCATGGCATGGTACGTATGACATCTCCACCAAGGGGAGGGCCAGATTCCTCCAAGTGGGTCAGTAAGTCATTGCTTTCGTGAACATTCCGAATGAGGATGGTCTTTCAATTCAAATCCATTATAAGTTTAACGAGGAAACCCCAGCAGTACCTGATGCCACAAACGTGGAGTGCCTTGGTCAATTCCCAGAAGTCCCTTCGTTTAGTAGTTAGAGTATCCAAGTCCTTGTAAAATTGTAGTTTAGTGTTGTCAATTAGAATGTGGAGCTTGTCCCTGGTGAGACAAAGATGAGTTCCTTGTACTTGTAGCTAAGGAATTGCATTACCACATCCTGAAGAGCCTCATTGTCTCTGGGTTTAGGTCGGAGGGTGTAGGGTGCCCATTCCAGAGGGAGCATCTGAGGTTGGGGAGCAGAAATAGGAGCAGAGATGCTGCCTATGCAGATGTTGTTTCTGCACTCCCTGTTTTTCATGTCCTCATTTTTGGGTGTATCTATAATGGGTGCAGGGTGTATGGGGCACACAGGCCCCCAGGTCCATGGGGGCCCCACACCACACACCCTGCACCCATAATATTTAAAACTCACCTGTCCATGGTCCCGCATCGGTTGTCAGCACTGCACAGAACGCCGGAAAATGGCCACCGCGGCGATTTTTCCGGTGTTCTGCGCATATGCAGTAGACTCTGGGCACACTCTAGTTCCCAGAGTTTACTGCTTCTGCGATGGCCGGCCAGCCATGTCAGTCACCTGCCGGCTGCTGGGGAGAAGTGAGGGGGCCCTGCACAGGGAATGCACACGGGCCCCCTCCTCTCTTAAAATGGCCATGGCTGTATTACAAGGTTTTACGGATGTGCGAGAGGGGAAGTAGGTGCATGCATGTTGTCCGTACGAGGGCTTTGCGAGTGCACATATTAGCATACTTTTTCAACAGACCTGCGTATGCAATTGGAGCCGTAATCGCAACAGCAATCCGTTCTGAAACAGGCTTTTATTCAGAGTAACCTTCTCATTTCAGACATGTCAGACATTGTGTATCTTTCGTGACCTGTTGGTTTTTTAAATTGTCTTATGTTATCCACACATATAGCGATATTTTACCCGATCTGGCTGATTCCAACACATTGCAATGACAGATCGTGTAAAATATAGGCAAATCCTGAGTAAATTGTGAGTCCCCACTCACAATCACGATGCGATGCGCGTCTCCACTGGTCGCACATCGCATCATCAGATCTCCCGTGCAGTATGGCAGATCTGACAATGTAGGAAAGCAATGCACTGTGAAAGTCTGGATGCAGGAGAGATCGTATGAAGATTGGACACCAAATCATATGCAGATCATGTGGAGATCGTGTGCAGAGCTGCCGGGGAGAGTTTCAAGGGAAATTGTACACATCGGCTGATCGTGAGCACATCGCTATGTGTGTGGGCACCTTAAAGTACCAAGTATATTTGTAAATAATGGGAATGCAATAAACCCCCTGAATTAAAATAAAAAATAACAACTGCGCATGCTCTGTTTTGGTTTTAAACATGTGCAGTGAATGCTAGTTGGCATTCTGAGTGTTGTAAAAAACAACTCCATTCTTTCAGAGGACAGGTATGTGCCATGCTTGTTTAATTGTTTGAGCCTAATTTGTTAACAAATCAATGATACATAAGAGTCTCACTAATTTTTTACAGAAAAAGACATTAAAAAAAATGTAATCAAATGTTATCAAAAAAATTAGCAAAATATATAGTGATAGACTTTTGTACATTTCCACGATACTTATTCATAGGAAAATTTAGATGCAAATCCTTTTTATCTTTTTTTGTACAAATCTGTTGATACATAGGCTCCTATGAGAGTTAGGAGCAAACTTGGAATCCAAGGTGATTAATAGATTCTGAAGATGAGATATGACAAGAAAAAAAATTCACAAATAGCTGGAATAACCGGAATTATACAAAGAAATGTTATTGAGCTTCCTTTATACTCCTAGTTATGCCATACCTCTTTTTATATTTCTGGTATGCTGTACATCTGCTCCTGTTCCTTACAGGGGGATGAGGTATGTGGCAGATTTGCTATCTATACTACCTGTATAAGTAGCAAAATGTACATTTTTGTTCGCCTGGCCACAATTTACATTTGTGCTTAGATGTAATTGTGGTTAACTCTGAATTAGGTTCAAAATAGTCTGCAAATGTGGACTCCAGTCATAATTTCCTGGCTTCAGATTTTAAATTGAATAGGCATGAATAACTTGTAGAAGAGACTTAGGATGGGATCAGCGTAAAATGGCAAAAAGGTTAATCGATGTACTAAAGCTAAAGCAAGAGATATAAGCAGGCAAAGGGAGATCAAGAGGGGAAACAGAGCTGCATTGAGTATAGAGGTACACAGAGAGAAATTGATGTACAAAGAAAGTGGAAGCATTAATGGAAGTCTAGAGAGAGTTCAAGCAAATGCACAGGGCTACTCTGCTCAAAGGGGTTTAGTAGGTATTACTGCCAGCCGCACGGCTGGTGATTCAAATCCCGACAGCGGAAGCCCGGAAGAGGTGAAGATCCCGACTGCTAATTAGGTGAGTATTGCTAACCTAATTCCCTACCCTAACCCTCCTTTAGGAGTGCCTAACCCTAACCTCCACCCCAAGCGCCTAACCCTAGCACCCCTCTAAGTGCCTAAACCTAACACCCCCTTCCCCGCAGCCTAAACCTAAGTCTCCCAGGGGGATGGCTAACCCTAACCTCCCCACGGGGTGCCTAACCCTAATCCCCCTCCCCCTAACCCTCCCAGGGGGTGCCTAACCCTAAGTCCCCCCGGGAGCTCTAAAACCTAACGCTCCCCCTCCACCCATGGCTGTCTGCACCCGGCGCCCACCATACCTTCATTCAGTATGCCGAGTGTCGGTCTCCTGGCACAGGTCTAATGACTGGCGTCGGAATTTCGACGCCTGTCATTAGTACTTTGTCGGGATTAGGCAGTCGGGATGCCGGCAGTCGGCATTTAGACTGTTGGCTTCCTGACTACATCCAGCTCAAAGAGGTTAAGAGTAAAGAAAGAAAAGTTCAAGCATAATATACACAACCAACAGAGATATCTACAGTTGCCAACTACCACATTTATCTAAAGATATTTATGAAAAGCACTGAACTTTTGTTGAGTTCCATAAAAACATCTTTGTTCAAATACACTGAATTGTTGCTCAGTGCCACTAAGCATCATTGTTAAAAAAACTATTGGACTGTAAAAATATTGCTGCTGTTAAGCTAAGGAAATCATTGTCATCACACATAATTTATAAATACTGTAGGCTTTGTTACTGTGACCAGGTTCCAGTCCCGTGCCAGTAATTTAAAGGCGCTAGGTGCCAATTGTATATGGATTACTGAGTTTTAAATGTATTTTGATATGTCTGGCAGCCGTGGCAGCAATATGTGTTAACCCCCTGTGTGCTGCACCTTGGGACGGTGGGCCTGACTCAGACCCGCTCGCGAGCGCTGAGCGCTCGCCAGCGGGTCAATGTTGGCCCAATGCGCATGTGCACGACGTTGCGTATGCGCATGCGCGAGACCCGGATAGCGATAGGCAAGCCGTTGATATGGGTCTCACTACAAAGGGGGCGTGCTGTCGATGGTGAGTGACAGCACGCCCCCTTTGGTGGGCGTGCCGGGGGCGTGGCTGGGGTCTTGACCATCGCGACCATCTTTTTGGCCGCTTGCTATAGCTGTGGGTGGTCACCCACAGCTATACGAGCGGCCAGGAGGCCGCTCTAAAAACTAAGAGGGATGGCCCTGATTAATAGGGAGCGCTCTGTCAGAGCATCCGGCTCTGAATCAGGGCCTGTATACAAGGATCCCATGCAGCTGGGATATGGTCCCAGGCTGCAGAGCTGTAAGTCAACTGTTTGGGACCAGGAGCAGAGCTCCATGCACTCCAGGGCAGCAGGAAGCCACTGCAGCCAGGACAAGTGTCCCGGGCTGCAGGGCTATGAGTTGCAGGGAGCGTCAGCTCCTGGTACTTCAGTACAGTGTGGAGGGCCAGGAACCACACAGCCCAGACCGGCTCCGATTGCACCTGAGAGGGACTAGGGTAAGGAGCTGCTGAATGCTCCATGCAGGGGATCAGGAGCCTGGCTCCTGGCACCCCAGCACTGCAGCCCGGACTGCAGGGCAGCATGCTACCCACAGGGAGACCAGGCTAGTCGGCTCCCCGTCCAGTACTAGTTAACATCCAGTAAGGGCAGTAAGGAGCACCTGCAGCCAGACCAAGTCCAGGGACTGCAGTGCTTAGAAGGCATACTTAATCCCCGGTACACTACACCAGGGGGAGGGTAAAGGAACAGCTGCTGCAGCCATGGCATGGCACCAGGATGCAGAGTTGAATGCCCTATGCTGGGGACTAGGAGCTCAGCTCCTAGTGTCCCAGCATGGCAGGGCTGTTTTAACAAAGCCCAGCACTGAGCACTGGGCACAGCATAAAAGCACAAGCACACACATAGGAAATACAGTGATCCATGAATAAAGAGTATTTTGCACTGTATGTAAAATTGTATATTTTTAAATGTAATAGGCACTTACCTTTGTTTCCCTGGAAGCCCCAGGGGATATAGAGCTCTGGGTGTTCTGCTGGATCCCATATCCCCTTCCAGGGAAACTTACTGCCCTCCCATGCAACTTAATATCTGAAAGTGGTATGAGAGGTTCACGGGGAGCTGCCCAATGCAGCCAGCTAATTGTTTTCAGGGAGCTCTAAATCATTTCCCGTCCATGGCCAGGAAATCCTGCCTAGGGACCTTTCTGCTCACCTCTAGAGCTCAGATTCAGGCTAGAGTTGGCAGGCTTGGTCCCTTAGCAGATTACTCAAAGTTAATTTTGTAAGGAACATTTTTTCATCCCAGACATGAAAGAGCCTGAGCATCGCTGAGCCCTGGGGTGGGCTTAGGCACAGGGGAGTGACCACTCCCCACTGTCCATTAATGACAATTTTAAAGGTGAGCATGCCTTTGGCATTCAAGTCACATGCACTTAATTTGATTGGGTAAAACCCCATATGGTAATGTGTATTGTAGTGACATAAAAGAAGGCCTGCAAGCCTGGTTTGGTTTGTATCTTTTTGAACATTAAGGAGTGAACTGCTGTAACATCTTTGTATGCTGTGATACACCCAAAGGGAAGAGTCTATTTTAAGACTATTTGAGCAATAAACATCTTGCCTTTACTATGACTACATCTGATTTCTGCGATAACAGAATTGCGCCACATGCTATTCCATTCTCTGGCTGTTCTGGATTGAGCCCTGTGTCTCCAAGCTCTAGCATTCTGCCAGCTACCATGCAGGGACAAAACCTAAAAGTGCTCCCCACTTATCATGTATACAAATAGGACACCAATGTGTTTTCACACAAAAATATGGACAACAATCACCAAATGCAATGCAAGCTGAAATGAGGTGGATTTACCAATTAGGGACCCTTGTGCCCAAGGGGCTGAATGGAGATTTCAAACTAAAAATGTTTCTTGACTTAACCTATTTATATATATTTTTTATGGAGAGATAATGACCTCTATTTTACATATTTGCTTCTATATAAAATTCCTTTTTTTGCACCTATTGTTATTTATCTGCTGCTATATCTTGTACATTTGCACTTATTTATTTTGGTGCTATTGTATTTATTTATTGTTGTTATAGATTGTGTATTTATTCATTTATTTTTTATTGTTTTTCATGAGGTATAATCTTGTGTGTACCCTTAGCTAATATATGCAGTACCCTTAGCTACAATATGGGGATGAAGTCAAAAATCAACCAACGAAGAAAGAAGATCAACTCAAGAATATCCAGATAGAATTCAGATAGAGTATCCACATATACATTTTCTTTGTATTCCGACCAATTTCACTAACTCTAACAAATAATTTCAGAATGAGGGAGCTAGATTATTCCCTTCCAGATACCTAATATCAACAAGCTAATGAATCTCTTATATCCATTCACATGCATCTATATTCATTTATTTATCCCATTCATGCATAATGTAGAGGTACCTGCTTTATCCCGATCTACACAGATTAGCAGGTTTACAATTGTTTGATAGAATACTATGTTCATCTATGCACCTTTTTCATGTTTGTATTTGCTTGGCTCTTAGTTTTCAATGCTACATTTAGTAAGAAAACTTAGGCTATACATCCCAATTCTATATAAATCAACGCTACAACAACCAGGATCTGACAGAAGGATTAACCACATGAGTACTCAAGGAGGAGCTAATTATCCGTCTGAAATAAAAAGCTCCCCCACTATCAACTATTCACACAGCCCTGACGAAGCCCGCACCAGCATAAGCGGGTGAAACGCGTTGGCCACGCCCCCCCCTCTCAACTAGCTTCACAGACTCCCGTCTCCAGCTTCCCGGCGAGGATCAGCGTGCACGCTCACCGCCGGCAAACACCCGCCAAGCAGGACAGTTCATCCCTGAGAGACTCTGGCGGAGGACAGGAGGAGAAGCCAGAAGATCGGGCGGCACTCACAGCACCATAACCACACGGAAGTGTGGTAAGTATATATCCAGGACAGCCGAAGAACTGTTTGGAAACAAGGTAGGACAGACGCTGTCTATCGATACCCATCTGACACTTTGTATTCAAAACAGCAGTTGCAAAATAAGGACTCAGGACTTACCTGTCAGCTTTTTGCTACAAACACTATCTCCCAAGCTGACGAGCTGTTGATGTGCATAACAAATCTGCGATCCATCCAGTTATCACCTTTGCACACCGGAGACTGCAATAACTATTAGAAGCAATTTTAATATGTGATTGTATTGTATTGTATTTTATTTTATTTTATTCCATTCTTTTTATTTCATTATATTGTCAATATATGTCCAGATTAAAACCATTTTTACAACACACTCATTGCACTTTGAATTACCAAACTCCCTGGGGCGCTGTTGTTTAGACACATTTATTACTCCTTATCTGCAATTTTTAGTGACACGGGAACTGTCACCAGTGTCTATAGCCGCAACAGGGAATTCTAAAATTTTTACATTATTTACATCTTCTATTATAACTCCACATTGCTACATCTGTACATCCCCACAAAAGTATCCCCAGGAGCGCACAACACCACCACATCAATACCTAATAATCTTGTGTGGACCTATTAAAGAGGACAAACCGGCGATGTTAAAGAACAATAAAGATTTTATTCATTTGCTTCCATTAACTGTGGAGGACTGGAGTCGGGTACCTTTGGAACGCAGGACTTTCGGGTGCAGTGGAATGCACACGGGTCAGTGACTTCCGGTTTCCAGGTCTGCAAGCACGGACATGTCTTTTGATATCCGCCAGCTTGCGGCAAGTGGAACCACGTGAGTTAGACCTTTGGAATGCAGGACTTCTGAGTGCGGTGGAACGCACTTGGGTCAGTGACTTCCGGTCTCTCAGTCTACATGCACGGACATGTCTCCTGATATCCGCTGGCTTGCGCTAAGTGGGACCATGTGAGTTAACTATCTATAGGATATTTAAAGAAGAATCTGGTTGAGAATGCCACTCTTCTGACGAAGGACCTTTTATTGTCCAAAATGCGTTAAGCGGGGCTCATCTTCTGGACTTATTGCAGCATCTGCAGACTGTCTATGTGGCCTTCATCCTAGTGGATCGCTATATCCGGAGGGGCGATGTCACTGCTTCCCTGATACACCTGGGCTTGATATCTACATGCTGATGGGGGCTAGGCGCAGTCTTGCATATGGAACTTGTTATATGCTTTTTATACATCTATTTATTGTAAGTGCAAACCTGTTATTAAAACTATCATTTTCTTGAGGCATACTGCACTATTATTCCACTCTTTCTTTATATCACTCCATGTATATGGTATTGTCATAAGGGAGACTGAACAGAAACTCATCATAGAGGCATGGATACTCAGGATCTGGAGTTACCAAGCTCCATTGCATTTGGTGAGTATTGTCCATATTTCTGTGTGAAAACACATTGGTGTCCAATTTGTATACATGATAAGTGAGGAGCGCTTTTAGGTTTTGTTGCACTATTTTTGTTCTATGTATGTCACTGAGTATTATATTTGGGTGTATAGTCTTGTGCATTAACCTAACTGCACCTCACTTTTTACTGCACAATATTTCCTCATTTACTTTTTTCATAGCTACCTTGCAGGGCCTGGTCCATTGCAAGGAATCAGTGAGTATAAGCCAACACCATTCAGGATGTGTGGCCACAGCGTGTCTATGCATACACTGCAGTAAGCGGTTCCAGGGATGGTGGAATGATCTGGTGGTGGCAGAAATGTTACACACCTACTTCACAGTGGGCAGTCAGCAACAGGCAGTTACTGATGGTAAGAGGGAATCCCTGATACCCCAAGATCCAGTAGATCAAACCTAATCTCTGCTCAGGTAGCAAGAGAGGTCATCCGGTCACAGTTACTCTTATTTATCTTATTTCCATATTGAAAAAGACCCAGATAGATTAGAACTGAATGAGTGTGAGTTTGCACTGTTTATGCCCTGGACCTGAACACACACAAATCCAGGTGATGTAGATTCCTACTAATTTCTAATGCATATATACTTATTTCTAAAGCACTATACTTGTGTGTTAATGTAAATGGGCATTTTCACATAGACAAAGGGCCCGATTCAGAGTTGGGAATAGAGTAAGATATAGCAAGTAACTGTGCATCTTGGTTAAACTATGCTGCACTGCAGGTGGAGTAGATGTTGGGGTAGATGTAACATGTGCAGAGAGATTTAGATTTGGAAGGGGCGTGTCCAAAATGAAATCTAAATTGCAGTGCAAAAATAAAGTATTGGTGGGATATATTCAAAAGCAGCCAGTATTTACCCTGCATGCAAAAAAAAAATGTATGTGTTTGCACCCCTTGCAGTGCAACATGGTTTGTCAAGGTTCACAGTTACTTGCTCTATCTAACTCTATTGCCGAAAGTACAATGGGGGAGAGTTGATGCAAATGCATGCTATGGAATTATGTAGACCTGGTCATAGCATAAATATGTATGTTTTCAGGTGTATGTTTTACACCTAGTGTGTAGTACACACTTATGATGATGACTTGTATGAACCAAGCATATACAGAGGGGGCAGGTGTTTTGCTAGATACATACACTTCTGCATACTGGTCACAGATGAACAATTCGGTTTCTGTGAAATCTGAAAACACCCGAATGACTAAGTGCAGCTCTATTCAAGTCCTCTAACAAACACACAAGAGCCTGTTTGCAGATTGCAGTTGTTATTGCTACTAGTGTCTGACATCAAACACACAGTGCAAGTAGCCTTTTTGCAGATTGCAGTGGCGTGCAAATGTATATCTGACCCTGACATAAAGATACAAATGCCTGCAGTCTTGTACAACCTTCCCACACAATTCATCTACTAGAGATAAGCGGTTCAGTTTTGCAAAAAATAAACACACCCTAACTTGGGATTTCTGAGTAGGAAGCTTGGGTCTTCCCCCAAGTTTGATTCTCAAAACAAGGCAAAACATAATATTCCAGGAAATGTTGGTTCTTGGGGTTTCAGAGTGAATCTGAGTCCAGGCTTGGGTGGTCCCTCCCTCATGATCAGGTGCCAATTTCACACAGTTTTTGTTACTACAGTTTTATTAACATCAATAACATTCAATTCCAGTCAATTTCGACCACCTTACAGCTCACATTATTGTTTTTAATTTTACCAATATTGGCCAAGGGCTGCAGTGAGCTGGCTGGCTAAACTAAGTGATAGAACAGTGGCAAAAACACATGGCAGTTTTGAAATTGTACATAAAGACTTGTAACCCTGTCTTAATATGGTTAAAATTTTGCTTTATGTTAATATAATTTTGATTCAGGGCCAAAACACACAGTAAAAGTACAGTAATATATGCTGCCTCTCAAACACACACAATCTTGGCAAAGTCCATAATCAAAAGTGGTAAACATATGAATTGTCTTTGGGCCCTTCCACATACCCTTATGTTGTACAATACAAAGGACATGCAGAGTTTTAATGAACCAAGCACTTCAGCAACAGGGACTGCATCTTTTGTGGCTGAAGTGTTTGGTTTGTTTGGGAACCCACAAAATATAACATTTTGGTGGATATGTTAAACCAAGCAATGAATGGGCTTAAGACTAACAGTGTTAGCATCCTTACAGAAGATGCTATCATTCTCACCCTCACCCTCATCACTGTTGTTAATATCATCACACAAAATTATCTCATTCCCACTGAAATCCATCATTAGAGTCTCTGCTTGTTATAATTGGCAGCATAAGGAACTCGTTGCATCTCTTAACATCTGTGTCAATTGAAAAAAACAATACATAATAGTCATCCTAGGATCAAGCATGGTTGCCAAAATGAAGTAATCAAATTGCAAGATGCTACAAATTTTACTTCTTGTGAAATGAAAAAAAAAACTTGACGACAAGTCCAACATACTTAGCAGAATCACTTAGTTTCATCTCCTCCTTCTGCTTCTCTAGCTAATTTTCCAGTGGTAAAATAATGACCTTATTCAGACTGGCAGTATCTGAACTCACTTCATTGGTTATAATTTCAAATAGTTTCAGTATCTTGCATAAAACTGAGGAGGTCATTCAGACCCGCTCGCGAGCGCAGGACGCTCGCAAGCGGGTCGATGTTGCCCCACTGCGCATGCTCACGACGGAGGGAGCTCCGTCATGCGCATGCGCGAGACCCGGATAGCGATGGGCTCTCCATCGCTCCGGGTCTCGCACCAAAGGGGGTGTGCTGTCGATGTTGATTGACAGCACACCCCCTTTGGTGGGCGTGCCGGGGTGTGGCTGCCAGACAGAGGCGTTCCCATGGGAACGCCTACCGTCTGAAGCCGGCCCCACTGACATCACTAGTGATGTCAGTGGGAGTGATTTTGGCTCTGATAGAGGCAAAATCACTCCAGGGCTTGCGGCAGCGAGACCCTACCGCAGGGTCTCCATTGCAAGCCCGATGGTCGCGATGGTCTTGACCCTCGTGACTATCATCATGGATGCTTTCATAAGCTGTGGGCGGTCACCCACAGCAATGCGAGCGTCCAGGAGGACGCTCCATTTTCATGGAGGAGGGCCCTGATTCAGAGCGAGCGCTCTGGTCAGAGCGTTCGGCTCTGAATCAGGCCCTGAGCGTATTCTCCAGTGTGCTGCAGTAAGTTGGCAAAATATTCTCCCGCTCCCTATCTCGTAGCTAGATATATATGCCATGATAGCTTGTTTCTGTTCCTCCAGTTGCTGATGCATATAAAGGGTGGAATTCCAATGGTTACTACCACTTGCTTCAGAAGTTGGTATGACAAATGGAACACAAATGGAATGTTCTTGCAGTGGCTGCAATCTTTTACATGTGCTTGCTGAATGGCAAAAATGCCCATATCATTTATGGGCCACAGTCAACATTTCCTGCATGGACCTGTCTTTTTTTAAGAAATTCGGAGTCACCAAATTTATTCTTGTTAACACTCATTACTAGTCCTAAATTGAGCTCCAATCAATTAGCTCCAAACTTTCATGTGTTTGACAATTGACAGTTAGTAGCTGATCAGTTGGAGCACCACTTAAGGTTAGTAATGAGTGATAACAAGAATGTCACTCATCGATAAATGAGACCCTTAGTGGGTTAAGCCATTTTGTTATCACATTCCTGAGTGTTTCCAACAGATTGACACTGGTATTCTTCTTAGTGAAGCCAGTGATACAGAAAGTAGCCTGCTTGTGAATGAGCTGGCATTGTGTTTTATATTGCTGCTGAAGGCAGTACACCCATTGGGCTGTCAAAGTCATGTAATATTTATTTTGACCAGTACTGCTTGTCCACATATCAGTAGTTAAGTGGATAGTTAGTGCAATGGCATTTTCACTGTTTCACTGTGACACAGACTGCACTGTGTGTGTAGTGCTGACCGGACGGAGTTCGGCACTGGCAGCGGTGTGTTTGTTTTGATCAGCAACCAATGAGAGTCTGTCAGAGTCTCATTAGCTGCTGCTTTGCTCACTGCAGAAGCGGCTCCATCTTCCGCTCCCGCAGTGGGCAATGGGAGAGGCGTCATGATGTCATGACATCTCTCCCATAATGCAGAGCGCCCCGGCCCAGAAGGACAGATGGAGGAGTGGATGGTGATGGCAGGAGCGGGGAGGAACTACTACTGGGGGTACTACAAGAGGGAGACCACTACTAGGGGCATACAAGGGGGAGATCACTACTGGGGGCATTACAAGGGGGGGCAACTACAAGGTGGGCACTACAAGGGGGGACCACTACTGGCTGCACTGCAAGGTGGAGACCACTACTGGGGATTATTACTGGCGGCACTTCAAGGGGGGGACTACAACTGGTGGGACTACTACTGGGGGCACTACAAGGGTGGTGACTACTACTACAAGGGGGGACTACTACTGGGGGCACTACAAGGGGGGGACTACTACTACTAGGGGCACTACAAGGGGGGACTACTAGTACTAGCGGCATTACAAGGGCAGGGGACAACTACTAGGGGCACTGCATAGGGGGGAGGGGACTACTACTAGGGGCACTACATAGGGTGGAGGGGACTACCACTGGGGGCACTGCATTGAGGGACCACTGCTGGGGACTCTCTAAAAAGGGCAATACTGGGGGTACTGCATAGGTGGGAGACTACAACTGGGGCCACTATGTAAGGGGCACTGCATAAGGGTTACCACTATTGGGGGCACTGCATGGGGGGTGGACTGCTACTGGGGGCACTATATAAGGGGCACTGCATAGGGGGTACCACTACTGGGGGCACTATATAAGGGGCTTACTACTGGGGGCACAAGGGGCACTGCACAGGGGGGACCACTACTGGGGGCACTGTATAAAGGGTACTGCATAGGGGGTATCACTACTGGGGGCACTACTGGAGGCCTGCATAAGGGGGTACCTTCCTGGGGCATAGGGGGGCACTGCATATGGGCACCACAACAGGGATGTTCCCCCTAATCTTTATTTTTACTTTACATTAATCCCATATGGACCCGCCTCCTCCCTGGAACACTTGAGGGGGGGTGCCGTAGCATGCACATTCTTCGGGCACCCTGGCTACACGCTAGTCCTCTGCCAGGGCCGCCTGCATGTATTTGCCCCCCCAGGCTAAAAGTTGCCAGCCAGCCCCTGGATGCATCTCAGTGGCTTTATGTGGTGCAAGAAAGTGTTGTGGGAGCACCTGCCTTCTATTTACATGGCAAGTTTGTCTTGTCTTATGTGAGGGGACCTGGGTGTTTCCTGTGCGAAAGTGTACAAACTATTGACTACTACTATGGGCATTTTATAGGGGACACTACTACTGTGGGCATTGTATAAGGGGCACTACTGTTGTGTGGCATAATGTGTATAAGGGGTACCATGGTGTGGTACACTACACTGATGGAAAAGGGGCATGTCTTAAGTGCATACCCCCTTTGTTAATTGACCATCCCATTTTCCGGCGCACACCTTAGATTTCCATACCCCAACTTCACAGAGTATATGTATGTTTGGGTGTGTGTGTAATGTATGTGTAACATATATAGTAAGTCTGTGTATATATGTATGTGTGTACATATGTGTATATATATATATATTATATATACATATATACACACACACACATATATATATATATATATATATGCAGTATATACAAACATACTTGTATATATATATATATATATATATATACGCATATGTGTGTCTGTATATATATATATATTTTTCTTTTTTTTTTTTTTTATTATTATTTATTTATTTTTTCAAACACCCTGTAATAATCCTGCATTTGCCACTGCTGGATAGGACGGAGTCAGTTTGCATTGTTCATATGACTCAATAAGCTAGAGCATGTGGTCTACAGCTTTAGACTACCACAGACAGGTTCAATTCCTATGACAGGTTAGTTTTTTTTGGTATACTTCTCAGTGTCTTTTCTCTTATGTAATGCATTGCACACATTACAGCAGTAGTAGTCATGTGTTTCAATAAACTTGATAGTGAAATTCTATAGTCAGCTACCATTTTATAATTTTGGTTATTTTAGTATAATGGTTCAAAACTACGAAAGAATTGCTACATCATTTTAGAGGATGAGGTGGTTCAAAGTGCTATTGCTCAAGTTTCATAGCTTCAGCGTGTGACAGTCACAGGTTCTATTCCCTTTTCAGGTATGTTTTTTGCATATTGCTTTGTGTCTCTTCACTTATGTAATGCATAGTATACCCTACAGGGGTAGTAGTCAAGTGTATCAATATTCTCGACAGTGAAACCTTATATATTGATTCCTATTTTAATAAATGTAATATTTTATCATGATTCAAAACTATGACAAAATGTCTTCATTATCCTTGTAGATCATGTGGCTTAATGGGTTAGAACACTTGTTCTACAGCTTTAGACTACCACAGACAGAGAGTCTATTCCTATAACAGGTTTTCTTGCATAATGCTCTGTGTCTTTTCACTTATGTAATGCATTGCACCCCTTACAGCAGTAGTAGCAGTAGTTTCACAGCTTCACTGTAAATTATAAAGGGATTGACAGTGATGATTGCATGTGCTGGGATCTGTTTATGCTGCTGGAAGCTGATGCTGGACTGATTGTTATTATTTTTTAGAATTTGATAAATAATTTGAATGAATTTGCTGTAAATTATGTAACCGGGAGGGGGTGCTTAGATGGTTAATGTCCCTACCTCTGCTTACTTTGGCTCTTCATTGGGAACAGATGACTTGACAATCGTCAGGATGTGGGTAAAAAAACACATCGAAGAGGTGGATTATTTGTTTTTTTTGCATAGGCATGACAATGTACTTCTTCTTATAACCAGCAAGAACTGCTGCCACTGATGGATGACTTACTTTGACACAAACAACATCATCCTCCTGAATTTTATCAACTTGTTCTTGTCCAACACATTCATCATAAATGTCCTCATTAGTGTCAGATGCAAAATTATCCCCATATCTTTTTTTACTTCCAAAGTAGCATCTTCAATTTCTATATCTAAACGCTCATCTTCAAAACTTTTACTACTTCCCTGAGCCATTTGCTGTGGGAAAGGGATTTTCAGCATAGATTTACTCCCAAACAATAGGAAACAATTCACATGTCCTCCTTCTCTATGTCACCATGTACAAACCATACCGATATGCAAGTAAAACTTTTACATAGACTTTATTTGACTCCAACCAAAGTCCATATATTTTGGTCCTCCTGCTCTAAATTCTGCTGGCATTTATGTCAACAGGAATGTACAATTCTACATTTTTCCTGGGATTGCCCAATTGTCCGCCCTTTTTGGGTGGAGGTGTTTAATCTTATTAGTGAAGTGCTATATACTGTATATCCCTTGTTGCTGACCCTGTTTTAGCCCTGCTTCATTGGTATCCCCTTACAGTGCCTAAGTATGGCTGTTACATATTAGGGCACATTCTAATTTTAGCTAGAGCCACCATTGCCCAACACTGGAAATCCCCAACTCCACCTCCAGGTGGCACATCAAGTTTCAGAGTGATAAGGTGGCACATGCGAGATTAGAGAAGATGCCTGACTGTGTTTGGCTCAGCTTTTGCAATAGGCATTTTACTGCATGAAAGACTAGCATCAGGACCATAACTCACAAAGAAAGTCCATGGTCTTAGCATTCCTTGCCACTGCATGTGGTGTATGGCATGTTGGTAATTTTACATTTTTCAGCAGTAACTTTTTTTTTGTTTATTGGGTCAAATTGAAATACAACTTAGTAGAAATGTAATACATAATGAAATGGTAGTACACAATAATTCTAGAAGAACTTATAGATATATTCAAACAATAAAAATAAAACATATAATAATTAGACAATATAGACCCATAGGAGAGATTAAGAAACTGTGTTCATGCAGGCTTGGACTTATTGCGGGATGGTGGGACTTAGCCCATGTCACCAGCACCCTTTTTACACTATGTTGGATGACCTGGTGGCTGCAAGTGATGTGCGGTGACAGCGGGCATCTGCTGTTCGGCTCCATCTATAGTAGCACCACCACTGATTAAAATTTTCCGGAATCAGTGGTGACATCATGGGGGAGGGGCTTAGCTCAGACTGCAGGACTCATTCCAGGCAGCTCCTTACTGAGCTATAGCAGCAGCACAAGACCATGGGGGCGGGGCCACAGCAGCAGCAGCCCGGTCTGCACTGAAATGAAGGAGCCACAGGACGGACTAGAAGCAGCAAGTATGGTAAGTGGCATAGCAATTAATTTTCTTTCAGCGGTGTCTTCGCACAGTGTGGAACTACAAGACTCTGCATGCCCTGCCAGAGGGCAAGCTGAGACTTTTAGTTCCAAAAAGCTGGAAAACCAGCCAATTTTTTAAATAACTGTGACAAGAACAGAATGGAGGTACACATATTTTGTCTATCTATCTATCTATCTATCTATCTATCTATCTATCTATCATCCATTCTCATATCTATCTATCTATCTATCTATCTATCTATCTATCTATCTATCTATCTATCTATCTATCTATCTATCTATCATTCTCATATCTTTCTAGCTATCTATCATTCTCAAATCTATCTATCTATCTCTCATATCTATCTATCTATCTATCTATCTATCTATCTATCTATCTATCTATCTATCTATCTATCTCTTTATATCTATATTTTATCTATCTCATTTATATCTATCTTTTATCTATCTATCTATCTATCTATATACATATACAGTATATTTGTATGCCATATGGTTGTTATCCCATGTACCAAGCTTGCTTCAGCTCCACGACATAGAAAACATGCAGCACTTAGTGGACTTATATACAGGGGTGTCTTTATAATGGGTGCAAGGTGTGCTGTGCACACGGGCCCCTGGGTCCAGGGGGGGGCCCGCATCGCACACCCTGCACCCATAGGTAATTATATTTACCTTTCCGCAGATTCTGTTTTCCTACTCTACAGCGCCGGGCTGGCGCTGCAGAGCAGCATAAAAATCACTGGGAAAATGGTGGCGCCTATTTTCCTGGTGACTCGTGCATGCGCAGAAAAGATGTCCCCGGAAAAATGCGTGGGTGCTATTTTCCCAGAGACCTGCTCATGCATGGTAGAATCTGCTTCACTGACAGAGAGGAGGGGGTCCAAACGAAGGCTGCATGGCCTCAGATGGTCTCAGATAATGCACAGGTTTGCAGTTGATCCCTATGAAATTATGTGACAATACAAAAGATTTTATATCGCCGCTTATCACAGCTGCTCAGCTGCTGCTCTTTATCATAAAAAAATTGTCTGTACTGGCTGGTAGCAGGAATAAGAGACTTACCACTTTGCCAGCCAGTCCAAGTCCCTTCTGCGCATGTGTGACCCAACATTTCCCGGGTCATGCATGTGCATGCATGCACAAGCCTGGACTAGGACTAACATTAGCAGTTTATTTAAAAAAAAATTGCAATAAAACTGTTAAAAAAAATTATATTATTTTTTAATATCACTATCAATGAAAAAAAAAGCTTATTTAATTTAATACAGCATTGTTTCCTCCTCTACTCCTAAACTATCAAGAGATAAGATTTACCACCGTGATCCTTCTAAAACAGGTAGCTGGTTTTAGTTTTTTTTGTCTTCGATTGTTAATAAGGAGAAACCTATCTCTGGCAAAAACAATAGTTTTCGCTGGATTTAGGCTCTTCTTGATAAATAAAATACTAAAGTTTATTAAACCAATTTTGCAGAGAACTCCGTTGAAAATGCAAATATCCCCCAGATATATTACAGGGAACTGCTGTGGTTTCCCTGTTTTTGATCGCAATATCAGCGCCCTGCTATATTGTAAGATTTACAAAGCTCTTAAGATGGCATTGTAGCCATGGCTTCATATACCAGATTTTACCGGGAAAGGGATAATCTGGATCCCTCCCTGGTAATAGCGCATGCACTGTAGGTCCCTGATGCGATCACTTTACTTTATACATCTCAGGGACGGGTTCCTTTTGGAGTCCCTGTCCCTGGATGTAATTTTTAATACATCGGAGTGGTAAAGAATTTCTTATTGCCATGATTAGAGGCAATAGGAAATTCTAATTATCGGTTCTAAAGCCTGATAATAAATGAGAAAGTGCCCCCCTTACTTGGCCATAATGTTTTTTAGCAATTTATTTTACTTAGTAGGGGGGGGTGTTTTTTTATTATAGGGAACACTTAATATATCATATTTAATTTGCAAGCTGGCCATGTGCATAGAATCTGCCCCTGCACTGCTCCGGAGAAACTACAGAGGCGAGGCATACTGTCCAGACTGCATGCTGTAAGGTAGGTGGCTTTCAGCCAACAATAGTTTACACTTCTTACTACCTCTTGGGGAGCCAAAGGTTACACTGTTTAATAGAGAGCCACAAACAAAAACAACACATACAGTTGGGGCCTATTTGTCAATTTATATTTGAATAATATCCCACGAACACATCCATTTCCAGGGGTACCTGCAAATATTAACCACTTGCCTGGCATGGTCGTATCAGATACGACCATACCAGACTGGGCTTTCCATGACATGGTCGTATCTGAAAAGCTCTATGGGCGGCTGCTGGAATATCATTTTGTAGCAGCCGCCAATCACAGAGGGACCTGCTGGTCCCTTTGCACACTTTGCCCCTCCACGTGGGCCAATCACTGCAGTGATCGGCCAGCCCAGCGCCGACGAACCCCCCCCCCCCGGCGGCTGCTGAGAGGACAGGGTAGAGAAGACAGCGCTGTCCCTCTCTCCCTCCTCCAGCAGTTACAGCAGCCTAACGGCTGCTGACGGGGCAGAGAAGGCAGCGCTAACAGCACTGTCCTTCTCTCCCTCCTTGCCGGCTAGCCGCAGCCCGGCGGTTACTGACAGGGCAGAGAAGGCAGCGCTAACCGCGCTGGCCTTCTCTCCCTCCAACTCCGGCTAGCCGCAGCCGCCGGGCAGGGAAGGTAGCGCTGTCAAAGGTGTCCTTCCCTCACTCCACCCCCGCTATCAGCAGCCTCTTCCCCATTGATTATAACCCCACCGCCATGAATAAATCAGAGCCCTGGCCATAATATATATATATATATATATATATATATATAAAATATCATACAGACTCGGCACTCACATGCTTTTCAAACTGCAACTCCTTTGAACATAGGGAATGTTGGTTCCAAAATATTGCAATAATTTGTTAAGCTGGCCACCGCTTCACGGTCATTCCCATCTAGCCAGTCCCTACACTGATTCTCAGATAAATGAACTTGATCTGCCATCTTGGCCTCAAGCTTGCATACATTTTAAACAGAAAACTGGGTCCTGCCTTAAAGAGACAGGACCACACCCAGGGCTATCAGTTAATAAGCACCTGGAAAAAGAAAAAAGTTTGTCTTACATTTGAAAAACAGGGTGCCCTAGCAAGTGTGACCACAAAATTTAAATAAGCGACAGGCTCAATCCACGGCACTCGACCATCTGGGGTGCCCTTGGTATGTGACCACACCATCTACATAAAAAATATCATACAAACTCGGCACTCACATGCTTTTCAAACTGCAACTCCTTTGAACATAGGGAATGTTGGTTCCAAAATATTGCAATAATTTGTTAAGCTGGCAACCGCTTCACGGTCATTCCCATCTAGCCAGTCCCTACACTGATTCTCAGATAAATGAACTTGATCTGCCATCTTGGCCTCAAGCTTGCATACATTTTAAACAGAAAATTGGGTCCTGCCTTAAAGATCAAGTTCATTTATCTGAGAATCAGTGTAGGGACTGGCTAGATGGGAATGACCGTGAAGCGGTGGCCAGCTTAACAAATTATTGCAATATTTTGGAACCAACATTCCCTATGTTCAAAGGAGTTGCAGTTTGAAAAGCATGTGAGTGCCGAGTTTGTATGATATTTTTTATGTAGATGGTGTGGTCACATACCAAGGGCACCCCAGATGGTCGAGTGCCGTGGATTGAGCCTGTTGTATATATATATATATATATATATGTGTGTGTGTGTATATATATATATATATATATATATATATATTGTGATAGGATCACTGGTAAAGTTGTCTGTGACAGGGACTTTTATCCCAGATTCCTGTCTTATGTGTTTTAAATCCCAGGAGAAAGTCTGCAGTGTAGCAGGCTTGAGTCTCGGCTTTTTGAAAAGCCGGTTTGGGACCTGGGGGTTGTGGGTGAGAGGAGAGGGAGGGCTCCACCCACGGCCACTCCAGGTTTTGGTTCTCACAGCCTGGTAACAGGCTTGATTGGGTTCCCACCTGAGGGTGGCCAATATAAGCCTAGTGTGTTGAGGGCTGATTGTCTCACCTGGGAGAGCAGACAGGGAGTTTGCTCAGATACACTTGGAAAACCTATCTGTGAGTGTTGTGCTGTGCCTTTGTTGCTGGCAAGGGCATTAGGCCCTGCCAGATTCTGGTAGTGAGAGAACTACCTGTGAAGTTAGTGCCCCGACAGGGCTAGGATTTATGTTTATGTTTTCTTTATGTTATTTCTGACATTGTACAATAAAGACTGGCGCCGACCAGCTTGTACTTGCATCCAGACTGGTGTGCTGCTTCCCTGCTGCTGTGTGTGTGTGTGTAAGGGAAGAGTCCTCTACCCAGGAGAGGGACCCCCTAACCTAACTGTGTCACAATTTATATATACACATACATACATATATATATATACACATATATGTGTGTATATTTATATATATATATATACACATACATATATATATATATATAATATACACGTATATAGATGGCAGCCCCAACCGATGTAAAGGAAACATCGGCAGCTGTGGTCACAATCGATGTTTCTATCGATGGCCAACAGTACTATATAGCATGAAAATTGCCATTTTTATGGTATACAGCGCTTAAAAATTTTTTTTTTTTTTAGAAAATCATGTTGGATAAGTCTTAAAAAGCTGTTCCTGACCTAATTCAATCATAAAAAAAATCGACAATTTCGGAGCGGTTTTTGGAGAGAGAATTTGTCAGTTAATTGGTTAAAGAACCCCAGAATTTAACAGCAGATGTTTCCAATATCTGCCACGGCCCCTCCATTTTAAACCACAAACCAGCCTCACTTTGTGAATTTAGTTGTAAAATATTTATCACATCTGCAAGATGGGCCACTGCTCATACACTATGCCCACCACTTGAGGAGAGGGCTGAACTGATCTTTGCCCCAGGTGTATTGCATGTGATGGAAGATGTTAACCTTCTGTGTGCAATGGCAGTGAAAGTCCTATACCAACACACATCAAATTATAATGCCAACACTCCTGGCCAGCACATGTAAGACAACAGTCCATTCCCAAAGCCAGTATGTTAGCACAGCTCATGATAAAAGTACATTTTAGATACATATATAGTGCATTATAAAGTTCACTCTAGGTCCGGCGCCAGGCAGGGTGCCGGACCTAGAGAAAGGGCACATCTGCAGGCTCACAAAAAGGGGGCATGGCCAAGGAAAAGGGGGCATGTCTTTATGACGCGTCCCCTTTTTGTCACTCTTGAGGACGTGCCTGGCACTTATGGACATGATGGGCAGCCCCCAAGTGCTGCGGTCACTGTGAATGGATGCCGGTGGCTGCACTGCCACTTTCCCCACCCGCGGGACACTGCAGCCCATGGGTGGGGACAGAACCTGCAGGATGTTTCAGCAGGGCGCAGCGCTGGAGGGCAGGGTGCTTTCTGCTCTTTTAGAAATAGGGCAGGGCACAGTGCCCCACTGAAACAGCCTAGCGGGAATGCTTTATTGTACACTGTAGAGCAGATACTGAGTTGGGTGCTGCAGCATCTCTGTGTGCATCTTTTGGCAATGTCATGTCTGACTTTATGCAAATACCGCTACCTCCCTGATGTACATAAGTACGTCTGAATGTGCAAGGACTGAGATGCCTACAGTCACTCACTGTCCATACAGCATATGCTGATTACTGATTGGTACCACGTCTTCTGAAGTGCCCATCTTTATTCTTCCTTCTAGTTGTTGTCACACAAACCAGGTCACCAAACAAATTATGCATGGCAGACCTAACATACACTTAGCACCAGTGATATACTAACCAATGGATATAATTATAAGGATGACCATGTAATGTGTTTGATCTCAGTTTATTCTATAACCAAAGCTTACGATAGTATTTAGAAAGCTCATATTTTGATTAGAGAAAACTGTTAGAACATGGGACCCTGCAGAAATTTATTCAGTGGGAGTAAAAAATGGCACAAAATAATGTGTCTCTAAATATGGGATGTAGTTGAAATACCGACATGTGGGATGCTGGCGCTCAGAATGCCGGTGCCAGAATTCTGACACCATTCAGTATCCCTGCGCCAGTATCCCGACAGTAAGTAGTGGGGTTAGGGGTTAGTCACTAGGGGGGAGGGTTAGGGTTAGGCACTAGCGGGGGAGGCTAGAAGTAGGGTTAGGATACTTACTTACCCAACAGGTGTCGGCATCCTAACCTTGTCGGGATGCCGCCGTCATAGCTAGGCTCTATTTTTTAGGTATTTAGCTGTGTGATATCAGTGTGATTTATGTGGGAATTTTGCATGGTAACCAGTGTACTATATATCAGGTGTGTGAAATCATAGATTATGTATAGTGATCGGTGTATATTAGCTGTATGATATCAGTTAGTGATCACGCTAGGCTGTTTTTAAGGGGCAAAGTGCACCCTACCCTTTTAACGGCACCCTGATAAAACAGCCTGGTCGATGCGCACGGCATTTATTCACATTAAGGTAGAGCTTCGGGGAAGTCCAGCACCTTCGTGCTGGACACGCGGATTGCCCCCAACAATGACGTCAGCTGGGCTGCACCCCCTTTTTGGGCGCACTACTTCCCCCGCACAAGTGCGCCCTGTCTGTCCCATATCCTGTCGGGAACACTTAGTGTCAGTGTTACCTATGTATAGTCATGGGTGGTGTGGATATATATTATATCTCAATGATATACTCGGTTGCCTCTTTAATAGTTACCACCTACTAGTGCACACAGTATTGCCAATTTATTTCAAAGTGGATGGCAAGGGCCAGCGAGCAGACACACACTGGTCCTTTCTACTGTGCAAAAAAGAAAGAAGAATCACTTCCTTCTGCCCTTCTGGTGGCTGGCCATGCTCCTCAGTTTGTGCTGCACGCCCCAGGGGGCCCCTACCATTGTATTTCCCCTGTGGGCCCCAGTCCGACACTGCACTCACCCACCACCACCAACAGCTTCACAGCAGTGAACTCAACTCACTGATGAAGAATGAAGTGGTCCCATCCAGCAGCGCTATGGGAGGCCCCACAGACACACAGTGCGGCAGCCGGAGAGAAGTGAAGGAACCGCTGTCCCTCCCCACACACACTCAACGTAGAACTACCATCCCTCCCGACACACAACGTGGCAGCCAGAGAGAAGTGAAGGAACCAGCGTCCCTCCTATTACACAAACAGCGCGGCAGCCAGAGAGAAGTGAAGGAACCGGGTGCAATGCTAGCGTTACATACTGTAGAGTTTATCTCAAGAAAAATCACCAGAAATTATATTTTGTGAACTATATGTAATGAAGCAACTGCATTTGATGTCTTTTAATTGACCTGTGTGTGTCCAGAAGAGCTGATGGATACTCCATGGTTTATGACTGTAAACCCTTTGAAGACAGCCACACCATGAATAGTGGCTGATAATGATCTATGTCAATGCCTGTGATTTGAGGAATGTCATTATACAGTAACTGTGTCTTGTCTCAAAAAAAAAATACAGTTATGGCACTCTTTGACCAGTTGAGGAAAATGTGAAATAGTCTTGTTATTTGAAGAGCTGAATGTGTATGTCACATAATCTATTAATAGCTGGCACTGGGAGAGTTAATCAGAAAGGTGGGGGCTAGGATGACTTCCAAATCAGCTTGTCACTCATTGGGGATCAGACGGAAGTGCTGTGATTGCACCAGGATATTCTTGTGGGTGAAATCCCCACCTCATCAGCAGTGCTAAGAACTTTACTGTAAGTTGTCTTAGGAACTCTGAGTTAATTCTCTCTTTTATTTTTAGAAAATATTTGCCTTATAATCTGTGTGTCATTTCATTAATATTTTTGTAACTAAAACTTGAAATTTTATTTTGGATTAAACTTTAATCCCCAAAAAAATTTCAAGTTTTAGTTACAAAAATATTAATGAAATGACAAACACATTTAATCTAGCACAGTGGTTCTCAAACTCGGTCCTCAGGACCCCACACAGGTCACATTTTGCAGGTCACCCAGCAGGTGCACAGGTGTATTCATTACTCAGACACATTTTTTAAAGCTCTAATAAAGAAAGATTTGGATAGAATCTGCACTAGTCAGTCACTTATACTGTATAATTATTAAAGGTTAATACTTCTATATATTTTTTTTTCTTTCAATTGCTTAAGAGTGCACCAGTTAGACTATATTTGTTCTTCTTTTTGCATCTTTGCATAAACAGTTGACATTTTTAAAGCTCTACAGGTGGAGATAATTATTTCACTTGTGTGAAGAGACCTGGAAAACATGCACTGTTTGGGGTCCTGAGGACCGAGTTAGAGAACCAGTGATCTAGCATATTCTCCGTGGTTCTTATTGAACTTGTGAGCCTACATATCTGTGTGTAATTTGAATGTGATTTATTAATAATCTGTTGGGAGATCGCAGACCGGTGTCAGAACCAGATGATCCAGATTGTTGTATCTGTGAGTCAGCCCGGTACATAGAAATTGCGGTGACAGCCAGTTCCACCCACAGGGCATCCTGTGCTCTGTGCGACAGCACTGGCCACACCACCCTAGTTACAGCCCTGCTTCATGTGGTCTCAAAAAAAGTTTTATGTGCCAAGTCTGACAAGGGAGGTAGTTTAAATCCTGGCTGTCGGGATGTTGGCGCTCAGAATGCCGACACCAGTCAGAATCCCAGCACCAGCAGCCCGACTGCTGTCATCCTGATGGTAAGTAGCTGGGTTAGGGGTAGGTTAAGGGTTAGTCACTAGGGGGAGGGTTAAGCTTAGGCACTAGGGGGAAGGGAGGGTTAGGTTTAGGGGTAGGGGTAGGGTTCGGATACTTACCGACTGGTATTGGTATTCTAACCCTGTCGGGATGCCAGCATCGGGATTCTAACCACCCGGCTTGTAGCAAAAAAGAGCAGGGTACACAATAATTTATGCAGTCCAGACACTGCCAACCAAAGGTTCTAAATCCTTTCTCGCCTGGTCATATAACCTCAGGAGGTTTATGTGATTTAGCCTGAAAAGCTGAACCACCTCCTCATCTAAGAAGGAGTCCAGACTCATGCACAATCAAGAGGTACATCTGGCACCTTCTCCTGCACAGCTCCTTTATAGTCATAAGTCCAGACATTACTTCACCCACACAAGTGAAATGGATCTAGGCCTGGTTTATATTAGGGGTGAGCGGGTTCGGATTTCTGAAATCCGAAGCCCCCCGAGCCCCCCCGATCCGAGGCCGATCCGAGTCAGGCTCGACCCGGATCTGAAATCGAGGCAAAACATCATCATACCGCCGTCCGGGTCTCGCGGGTTTTGGATCCTATATAAGGTACCCGCGTCGGCGCCATTTTCTCACTCGGCTGTGGACAGTGAAGAGGGAGGGTGGGAGTTAGGGCTGGCTGGGCTGTGTAGTGTAGTGTAGTGTAGTGCAGAGTAGTGTTGTGCTGTGCTGCGCTGTGCTGCTGTTGTCCATAGGGGCTGTGTCCACTACTTCAAAGTCCATAGGGGCTGGCTGTGTTGTGCTGTGCTGCTGTTGTCCATAGGGGCTGTGTCCACTACTTCAAAGTCCATAGGGGCTGGCTGGACTGTGTTGTGCAGTCAGTTGTCCATAGGGGCTGTGTCCACTCCAAAGTCCTGTGCAGTGTCCCAGTCCTAAAGCGGTGCTGTAGTGTTGTCCAGGGGGTGCTCTGTCCATCAGGGGTGCTCCCCCCAAGTGCTAAAAGCCCCCAAATGCTAAAAAAAAAAATATTTTTTCTGTGTTTGTGAATTGTGTGCACTGTGGCTGCACGTGCATCAACAAAGGAGCAGCGCCAAGCGTGCGTCTGTGTCCCATTAGTAAAGGGCTGGCTGGCTTATCCGTTAAAGGGTGCTGTAACCCCCAAAGTACACTCCAAACAAAAAAAAAATATATTTTCTGTGTTTGTGAATTGTGTGCGCAGTAGCCGCACGTGCATCAACAAAGTAGTGCCATGCGTGCGCCTGTGTCATAAGTAAAGGGCCGGCTGGCTTGACCGTTAAAGGGTGCTGTAACCCCCAAAGTACACTCCAAACCAAACAAATTTTTTTCCTGTGTTTGTGAATTGTGTGCGCAGTAGCCGCACGTGCATCAACAAAGTAGTGCCAAGCATGCGCCTGTGTCATAAGTAATGGGCCGGCTGGCTTGACCGTTAAAGGGTGCTGTAACCCCCAAAGTACACTCCAAACCAAATAAAAAATTATTTTCTGTGTTTGTGAATTGTGTGCGCAGTAGCCGCATGTGCATCAACAAAGTAGTGCCAAGCATGCGCCTGTGTTATAAGTAAAGGGCAGGCTGGCTTGACCATTAAAGGGTGCTGTAACCCCCAAAGTAAACTCCAAAACAAATAAAAAAATATTTTCTGTGTTTGTGAATTGTGTGCGCAGTAGCCGCATGTGCATTAACAAAGTAGTGCCAAGCGTGCGCCTGTGTCCCATAAATAAAGGGCCGGCTGGATTGACCGCTAAAGGGTGCTGTAACCCCCAAAGAGCACTCCAAACAAAATAAAAAACATTTTCTGTGTTTGTGAATTGTGTGCACCGTGGTTGCACGTGCATCAACAAAGTAGCAGCGCCAAGCGTGCGCCTGTGTCCCATAAGTAAAGGGCCGGCTGGCTCATTTCTTAAAGGGTGGTGTAACCCACAAAGTGCACTACTCTCCAGCAAAAATAAAAAAACATTTTCTGTGTTTGTGTGCGCTTTAGCCGCACGTATATATCAATATAACATAAATGGAGGACCAAACTTTCTCCGATAAAAATAAAATAGGGAAAGATCAAGAATCACTTCCTCCTAGTGCTGTTGCTGCTGCTGGGAGTTGTTCATCATCCCAGAGAGGAAGTAGGAACACCACTACTTTTACTAAACAATTGACCCTCCAACAGTCCCTAGCGAGGAGGATGAAGTACGACACCAGTCATCCTGAAGCAAAACGTATAACTGAGGCCTTGACTGCTATGTTGGTGTTAGACGTGCGTCCAGTATCCGCCATTATTGCAGTGGGATTTAGACAATTGATGGAGGTAGTGTGTCCCCGGTTCCAAATGCCATCTAGATTCCACCTGCATCCTCAAAGCAGCAGCGACAAGTGTGCGTCTGTCTGTTAAAGGGTGGTGTAACCCTCAAAGTGCGCCCCACAAACTATAAAAAAATTCTTCTTTTTTTTTCTGTCTTTGTGAAATGTGTGGGCTGTAGCCGCACCTGCATCCTTAAAGCAGCAGCGAAAAGCGTGCGTCTGTCTGTTAAAGGGTGGTGTAACCCTCAAAGTGCGCTCCAACAAAATAAAATAATCTTCTTTTTTTCTGTGTTTGTGTGTGAAATGTATGCGCAGTAGCCGCACTTGCATCCTCAAAGCAGCAGCGACAAGCGTGCGTCTGTCTGTTAAAGGGTGGCGTAACCCTCAAAGTGCGCTCCACAAAAAATAAAAAATTCTTCTTTTTTTTTCTGTCTTTGTGAATTGTGTGGGCTGTAGCCGCACCTGCATCCTCAAAGCAGCAGCGACAAGCATGCGTCTGTCTGTTAAAGGATTACATCGGTGACAGCATCCAAGTAGTCATGTCAGACAGTCCGTACCTGTACTGGCAGGAAAAAGAGGCAATTTGGAGGTCCCTGTACAAACTGGCTCTATTTTACCTGAGTTGCCCCCCCTCCAGTGTGTACTCCGAAAGAGTGTTTAGTGCAGCCGGGAACCTTGTCAGCGAAAGGCGTAAGAGGTTGCTTCCACAAAATGTGGAGAAGATGATGTTCATAAAATGAATTATCAACTCTTCCAGGGAGACCAGCCTCCAGAAGGTACAGAGGGACCTGTGGTTGTGGATTCCAGCGGGGAAGAATTAATACTCTGTGAGGATGAGGATGTACACACTGAAGAGGGTGAGGAATCGGTGGATGAGGAGGATGAGGATGACATCTTGCCTCCGTAGAGCCAGTTTGTGCAGGGACAGATTAATTGCCAGCTTGTTTTGTGGGGGCCCAATCGAACCAATCATTTCAGCCACAGTTGTGTGGCAGACCCTGGCGCTGAAATGTTTGGTTTGTTAAAGTGTGCATGTCCTGTTTATACAACATAAGGGTGGGTGGGAGGGCCCAAAGACAATTCCATCTTGCACCTCTTTTTTTTCTTTGAATTATGTACTGTTTGGGGCCTAGTTTTTCAAACTGCCATCCTGTCTGCCACTGCAGTGTCACTCCTAGATGGACCACGTGTTTGTGCCGCCCACTCGTATCTCTTAGCATAGTCATCCTGCTACCTCGGTGCAACCTTTTGGACATAAAAACACTATTGTGAGGTGTGAGGTGTGATGTGTTCATAATAGACTGGAAATGAGTGGTAATTAAGGTTATTGAGGTTAATAATAGCATAGGAGCAGAAAAACCTACAAATTCTGTGATTTTAGCTGTTTTTATGCTTTTTTAAAAAAAAATACAGATCCAAAACACAAAACCCAGAACCCAAAACACGGAAGGGTGGTTTTGGCAAAACCAATCCAGATCCAAAACACGAAGAAAGATCCAGATCCAAAACCAAAACACGAAAAGTGACCGGTGCACACCCCTAGTTTATATATTGGTTTCATTACAGTTAATAGTCAACTTCTGTGTTGATAAGCCTCAGATGGTGATTTACAGTAAACTTGCATATTAAACTTACCTATCTGAGAGTGCAGAGTTGTTTTTGCAAGTTTTGGGTGCGAATTTGGTGCGAGTTTACCACTTGCAGCCTATTGCGTTTTATGTTTTACATGGCAAAACATATGGATGCAAGTTTGGACATTGTGAGTAGTGGAAATGCTTGTTCGGTGCGAGCTTGCTTGTTCTCGCAGCCTATTACTTGTGCAGAAATCACACCCTATTTCATTTAGCCCAATATCTTTAAATATTTAACCATTTATGCAAGAATTTTCTGATATAAAATAATTTAATGTTTTTCTTAAACGACTGCATTTCTAAAGTCATTAAATGTATTTTTAATTCTGTCTGGCTATTTGTAATGTTGACCGTTCAGCCAATTTACTTTTTAGACTATTTTGAATAATTTGCATCTTCTTTCATTAGTAGCAGCGTTCCATCACCTAAATTACTTCGGGAGTGCTATTCTTCTGCAGTTGTTTCTAAGGAGTTATGTTCAAATGTTAATTACACAAATATAAATTTATGGTGACATGATATTTAAGCATGACACATTATTTTGCATACAGAGGCATATTAACAACTTAACTGGCTAATAATTTTTTTAAAAACTATTCAGAAATGGTCATATTTTTATGATTGAATTGGATCAAGAACACCTATTTATAACTTATCTAAAACAAATTTTTTTTAAATAATTTTTTTGGAAAAATATAACATCAATATTGATTTTTAACATATCGGTCATTGATATATCAGACCATCAATAATTGGAACATTGCAACATCGCCAGGTATACACTGGGGGGGCTAAGAACTGCTTTATTTACATTTCCCCAGCGGCTGCTCCTCTCTGCAGCCGCCATGTAGGGGGTCCTGCCATGCTGTCGAATCAGCTGCAATGGTCCGACCAGTTAACGAGGCCCCTACCTCCATTTAGTGAGCCCCCCCATTTATGCTGATGGCAGCCATTCTTCAAGTGATATTCTCAAGTGATATTCTCAACTTATTGCTTGGCACACAGTGGTGTCTATTCTAGGAGCAGGATGTGTGGCGTGGAGCCCTCCTTGACCCAGGGGCCCATGTGCACTGTATACCCTGCACTTAGTATACAGATCTGCCCAGCTACATTGTTGTCCATAATGCAGCGAATTGCGCTATTCGTGGCACAAGACAGATTCCCATGATCGAAGATGCGCATTTGCGTCTCCATAGGATATAATGGGAGATGCATTCCCATGATCGGGGACACACTTTAACTTCTCCATAGCTTTGAATGGAGATGCACTCCCCCTGGGGATGCACCATAGAGCAGCACAGCGCATAGTGCGATTCGCGGGCACGTTTGTGCCACGATCAGCCACAATGAGGACCTCATTCAGAGCCAGTCACACAGAGCGTGCGGTCGTTCTGAATGAGGGGAGGACGTCTTGAATTTTCAAGACGTCCTCCTTTGCAGTGGTAAGGCTGTGGGTTAACACCCACAGCCTTACGACCGCCTAAGGTGATGGTCACGATGGTCAAGACCATCGTGACCATCGGGGCTTACGACGAGACCCTAGGGTAGGGTCTCCCTTGTCGTAAGTCCCGGAGAGCTTTCGGCTCTGTCTGAGCCAGAAGCTCTCCACTGACATCACTAGTGATGTCAGTGGGGCCGCCCCCAAACGGTAGGCGTTCCCATGGGAACGCCCCCGTTTGGGCTGCCACCCCCCCGGCCCACCTTCCAAACGGGGCGAGCTGTCAATCAACATCCACAGCTCGCCCCCTTTGGATTGAGAACCCGCTACGACCGGCGCTGTCGGTCGTAGCGGGTCTCACGCATGCGCACGACAGCGCCGGCACCATCGTGCGCATGCTCTGTGGGGGGCCATCGACCCGGTCCAAGCGCATCGGCGCTAACGACCGGGTCTGAATGACCCCCTGAATGTGGCCGCAGCTGTAAATACGCCTATGCATGCATTGTTTTTTAAATAACATTTTTGTTTCTGCAGTGATAGCTATGGCTTGTTCCACACCTTCATTTTATGCCTAGTCTGCTTAGATGTACATGGTATTTGTATTTCTACTTATCTAGATCCAAATGGTAACTCTTGGCCAAAAAAATAATTGATGTATAAATTTCTTCATAGGTACTTCAAATTCCTTTATCTCTACTCATTGGTTTAGTTAATCCCTTTATTTAATGTCACCTGTACTATAGCAGTAAAAGTCAGACACCTATGTTGGTTCAGCTTTTCATAGTAAACCTTTGTTTGACCTCATAGTTAAAAAAAATATGACGGTACACATTGAAATCACTTTGTGTTTTATATCTTATGTTTTGATTAGTTAGCCAATGAATAGCCCTATTTTCCACACTTACAATACTCAACATCAAGTTACATGTTGATCAGATACAGAATATAAAACTGCTAAATTAAATGGCATCTGAAACCAGAAATAACTGATATCAGTAATTATACCCCATATCAAATGTTTATCAACCTAGGTTCCATTGTTTATGAGGTTCACCCCAACTCTTCTGTGTGTGCTTGTCATAGATCTTCTCATAACTGCAGACAACATGTTCTTGGTGTACAAGCCTTTAGCATTAAAACTGTAAGTTAAATTGTATATGTCCTGCATGCAGTTATGTCTCTGGGCCTGATTCAGACCCGGTTGCAAGCGCTGAGTACTCGCAACCGGGTCGATGGTGGCCCAGAGCGCATGCGCACGACGGAGCCGGCTCCGTCGTGCACATCAGTGACACCCGGATAGCGACGGGCAATCCGTCGCTCCAGGTCTCGCACCAAAGGGGGCAAGCTGTCGATGCTGAGTGACAGCATGCCCCCTTTGGTGGGCGGGCCAGGGGGGTGGCTGCCCAGGCGGAGGCATTCCCTGTTTGAGCCAAAAGCTCTCTGTGGCTTGCGGCCACGAGACCCTACCACAAGGGTCTCGTCGCAAGCCCGGTGGCAACCCACAACAATGCGAGCAGGCCGGAGGCCGCTCCATAAAAAAAAAAAAGATGCCGTGATTCAGAGCGAGCGCTCTGTCAGAGCATCTGACTCTGAATCAGGGCCTCTGTACCTTCTTATTAAATCTGATTCCATCTTCTGATTTAATACTAATTTAAAGAAAGTAAACTCAAAAACATATAAACTTAAATTCATACATAAGGGGCCAATTCAATTCAGAATGGTGGCTGTGAAGTGCTAGAGTAATAGTGAGGATGGTGTAACCTTGCAGCCACCGATGTAAGAAGGGAGCGGTGCCTGCTGCCATGCAGGTGTACTTCTGTTTCTTACCTTACATTGCACCCTCCACCTTCAGGCTGTATGTTGAACAGACGGTCCTGGAATCCCCAAACAAAACATGGACATGATGACCTAGGAGGAAGGAGATGATGTGAGAACCATCCTTCCTCACGTCGACCGACACTCCCTACCGGACCAAGGGATAGATTTGGGTTTTAAGTGAAGATCATCGCTGGCACTTTTGGCCTCAGATCCCGAGTTTCCCCCCTATAGGTACTCTCGCATCAGGTGAAGACCCGACCTTGCACCGGGATGCAAGACCCACTTTACGCCCTGAAGGAAGGTAGACAGAAAAAACAAACAGACAGGGAGAGACAGTACATACAGATATTTCTCCCTATTCACTCTTGCTCTTTGTCCGCTCACTCGCCTACAGGTCCCTGTAAGGATATACACACAACAGCTGTGCAGGGCCTATAGCTAGGTCATGCTACTACACATACTTATGACAACATCGCCCTCAACCTACAGTGTGTGTAGTGCGACTTGCATAACAATAACCACTAAACTTCTGCAATGCACGGAACAACATTCACACAAGAGTAAAACATGGTGCTGTCCCTTTAAATGTTTGTTACCTGCCTAACTAGAGCTGGCCAGCTCCTCTTCTTGGTGACTGGGAAATTACCTTAAGGTGGGAGCCTGACAGCTCTCCATGGGGTTCTTGGAGGGGGAGAGTCGCACAACTGCTCACACCTCTATGCACTTACATAGGGGCTAACTACTTGTCATACCAGTGGTCTTGGCCTATTGCCCAGAACCACTCTCAAAGGGCTGGTGGCTCAAGCTTTGTGCCTGCCTACTGTGGGGCACATGAGGGACTTGGGACTACTGCCCAGAGTGCCCTTTTCATAATGATGACTCAGGCCTATGGCCCTGCCTAACTGTGGGGCTCATCTCAGTGATCTGGGTCTAGTGCCAAGATACACGGTATTTAGGGCTCAGGCCTACGGGCCTGCCTGACTGTGGGCTATCTTAGTGGCCTGGGCCTAATAGCAAGGCCACCATATGGTTTGGGTAGCTCGGGCAGGCTGCCCGCCTACTTTACCCAGGTCACTTACACCTAATTGGGGCAATTGATCCCTATAGGGCCTAATGCCCGCGACTGCGCCTGGGCCTTGTGCCCGCCTATTTGGCCAAATGCCTAATGTCTCAATATGCCCCACGGGCCAAGTGCCCGACAACCAGGGGCGGATTGGGAAATTAAACTGGCCCTGGAAAAATGTCTCAAAGTGGCCCTATGTGCGCGTGCCGCAGGTGAGCTGCCAAAAAAGTGGGTGTGGCCTTGTGGAAAGAGGTGTGGCCTAATGTAAAAAGCCATGCCCGCAAGCCACTTCCCCTATTTCAGTCATGCTGGGGGCATGCCCACTGCTCCAGGAGCTGATGGGTATGCCCACAGTCCCTCACACTAGTGAATAAGCACAGCGAGCATGTGAATGACCATTTTCTTACCTATATGATTTCTCTGCAACGGGGAGCCTCTGAAGAAATTGATCCTCCCTGTACAGGCAGCGTCTTGAGTTGGTATTCACTATTCATACAGAAGATCACATGGTCAGGAAGCCGCCTGTATGTGTCGCAATAAAACCAATGTCATTATCATGCAACAGAGGTTCAACCAGATAATAAATGTGGGTTTCCATATCAAATAATTGCTCATTTGGTACCATTTGCATCAGTAATATGATTTAATTAGAATTGTTGTCTTATTGATGATTACTGTTCCCCAGTTGTTTCTTCTAATAGTACCGGCGGTCCTACCATCCTCTATGTGTGTCCCCAGACCATCCCCCATGAGTCTTTTCAGAACCATCCTTCTGTGCCTCCCCAATACCATCATCCTGCATCTCCCCAGCATCATCATCCTGTGTATCCCCAGTGCCATCATCCTGCGTCCTTCCCTAGCACATAATAACCCTCCTCCCCGCAGATCATTCATCTCCCCTTAACACAGAATAGCCCCCTACCCACAGATCATCTCCCCTTAGCACAGAATAGCCCCCCACACACAGTTCATCTCCCCTTAGCACAGAATAGCCCCCACACACAGATCGTCTCCCTTAGTACAGTATAGCCCCCTCCCACTCATCCCCCTTACCAAAAAATAAAATAGTCCCCTCCCCCACAGGCAGATAATCTCCCTTTAGTTCAGAATAACCCCCCCCCAGACAGACAGATCATCATTCCTCTCCCACCCCAAACTAGTACAGAATAGCCCCCCAGCCCCCAGAGACAGATTTTCATCTCCCTATCAGCCAGTCTGTTTTTAAAAACAAATAAGGCATGACTCCTGCAGCAGGTGCCGATGAAAGCCTCTGACATTTTTGGTTGTCTGTCTCCCAGCCCCGTTCTGCCTGCTAGGCAGCCAGCCCCGATTGTCTGCTCTCCACTCTGCCCCCTCCTTAGGCTGTGAAGTTAAACTTTAACTTCACAGCCTGGGGAGGGGTCAGAGTGGAGAGCAGACATTCAGGCTGGCTGCCTAAGCGGCCCCTTACTTACCCCACCTGCCACCGCCAGATGCGGATCGACTGCTCTCTTTTTCCGGGTGCTGGCAGCATAGGAGACAGCTCCCTTCTGGGTGGAGTTGTGAACAGTAAGTAAGAGCAGAGCACTAGACTAACTCTGACAGGCAGCCATGCTGCATGCCATGCTAAAACAAAGTGACAGCCGGGTGACGCAATTCAGGGGGGCGGGGCCACAATTATCAAGTTGCCCCACAGACCAATCAGCCCACCGGGATTCTTCCCGATAAAAGTAAAGGCCAATCCGCCCCTGCTGACAACCCTGGTGGTCTAGGGAGCGGTTAAATACCAGTGGCCCAAGGCAGCCTACTGGTACAGTGGAAGAGGCTGCAGGGTGGAACTTCGTTAACTCTTTTGCTTTCCACCCCCGCAGTCCTCTGCGGTCGACAGCCGCATTCTTCTGCCGCTGGCCCGTCCTGGCCAGCGGTGCTGCCGCTTCTTCTCTTCTTTCAACTGGCACCACCTGTCTTCTTTCTTGACAGTGGCATCTACTGGCCTCTTCCGCGGCCACCGGAACTTTTGCCGCACCTTCTGCGCCTGAGAAATCTATCCATGTACTTACTGTATGTGGTTCCGGTTTGATACTTTTCAATATATCTCGCATCAGTTCAATGCAATATGTATGTATATTAAGTAGCAATTTATGTATACCTACCTTTGCGGTGAGGGCTCTAGCATTCCTGTCTTCAGCTGCGGTCCTCTTACTTAGCGTGGAGTCAGAAAGCAGATCCTGTGTGCACATGCGTCTGAGTACATGCATAGAGATGGGCCAGCTAGTCACTAAATAATAGGGGTTTTACCTCAGTTCCCCCAAAATAACAAATTCTGGCCCTAATTCCCTGACGCTCTGACAGTGCGCTCGCTCTAAATCAGGGCCGGGCTATTTTTTTTTTAGAACGGCCTCAAGGCCGCTTGCATAGCTGTTGGTGACCACCCACAGCTAAAGCCAGCGGCCAGGAAGATGGTCTCGATGGTCAAGACCATCATGACCATCGGGCTTGCGACGAGACCCTTGTGGTAGGGTCTCGTTGCCTCTAATAGAGCTGAAATCTCTCCCACTGACATCACTCGTGATGTCAGTGGGGCCGCCCCCAAACGGAGGCGTTCACATGGGACGCCTCTGTTTGGGAGGCCACTCCCCCGGCCCACCCACCAAAGGGGGCGTGCTGTCACTCAACATGACAGCATGCCCCCTTTGGTACGAGACCTGGAGCGATGGATTGCCCGCCGCTATCCGGGTCTTGCGCATGCACACGACGGAGCCGGCTCCATCGTGCGCATGCGCTCTGGGTCGCCATCGACCCAGTTGCGAGCGCTCAGCGCTTGCGACTGGGTCTGAATCAAGCCCTCTGTACACAACAGCAAAATGGAAAGTTAGCATTTCATTCTATGAATTGCTCTTCCCATACTGCTGTACGGGAAGGAGATCCAGACACGGAGCTGGACTGCTGCTGAAGAAATCATTAACTTCTCCACTGTAATCCGCTTCCTGAATAGAACAAATATTGATCAACACTTCATTTAATGTGTTCATTTCTTTTGTGATTTGATCTTTTTTTTCCCTCTCCCTTCTAATTCATTGTAACATCTGGTAATATGATAGTAGTTTTTGACCTTCATTTTCTCTTAATTCATCCAAACCTGTTTTAATATCTGGTTCATGTTAGTGGGTTTATGTTTCAACATTACATCACATTTGTGTTTATATATTTAAATTCACTCATCTGAGCCTCATTATTATATTTTAATTAGGGATGTGCAGGCTCGGATAGGTTCGAGTTTGCACGTGGAGTTCGGATTTTTCCCTCCAAAAAAACGGAACTCAGAACGAGGCAAAACGTCATCTTACATGGA
This sequence comes from Taudactylus pleione, assembly GCA_031769625.1. NCBI lineage: Eukaryota > Metazoa > Chordata > Amphibia > Anura > Myobatrachidae > Taudactylus > Taudactylus pleione. The sequence goes on from JAUIMM010000776.1 coordinate 1,288,663, forward strand.
CGAACATCATCATTCCTGGTCTTTTGTCCAGGAATGATGATGTTCGTCCATGTAAGATGACGTTTTGCCTCGTTCTGAGTTCCGTTTTTTTGGAGGGAAAAATCCGAACTCCACGTGCAAACTCGAACCTATCCGAGCCTGCACATCCCTAATTTTAATATTTAGAGATGTTTCTTTTTATACTACATATTTTTTATACTTTATATTTTTGTTCTTTTTTTGTTTAAGATTTTCAGCATGACAAATCCATTTTAATTATTTAAATTATCCTAACTAATTATCCTATTTTATTATTATTATTATTATTATTATTATTAATAATAATATTGCATATAGGGCCTGATTCAGAGCCACTCGTAAGCGGCAGCTTGTTCGCTCCGAGCGATGTTTGCCCAACTGCGCATGCGTACGGATCGTTATACGCATGCGCAAACCAGTCAGTGCGGCCGAAATTCATGTGCTCGCAAAATAGCGAATGCCTGCTAATTTGAGTGACAGGAGTAGGCGTATGTGGGTGGTAACAGGGGAAGGTGCTTGAAAATGGGGAGTGGAGATCCGATCGCAGGCGTGCTTAAAGGTCAAAACGGGCGTTTTATGGTTGTGCATATTTAAAACAGCAGCGTCATTGACCACGTCACTGGGTTGTGACAGTGAAACATGTCTAAGATACAAGTATACCAGACTATGGAGTGTCTATATTGCTCTCAGAATGCTAGTGATAAGAGATACATGTCTGTGGCCGCTCCAGCTATATCTTGCAGTAAGACAATCTGACTGGGGGTAGCTGTCTTCTGCAGACTTTCAACAGGAGCCCTGTCTATATACAGTATCTTCCCCAGTATACAGCAAGGAAGTTATTAAAGCTTTATTTGTGCAACTGAGCATGAGCTCACCCAGAAAGGTTCATGCCATCATTCCTGTCGCTACTCAAAGCATACGTCTGCCAATCATTGTTAGTCAGGTGGGATGCCCTTTCTACTATGAAATGAAAACATTTGGGTATATGTATTAAGCAGCAGGCTCCAGCCGTTATTTGTGTGGCCCAGCCTCACCTCAGGATTGCGGTGAAGCGTGTCCAGATAATGGCCACATGTATGACTAGCTGGTTTAATTGTGGGAGTGTTAAAACACCTGTCTAGTGTTCTGCACCCTCCCATTTGTGCATGTGTGTTTATCCCGGACAAATGCCAACTACACAACACAGCAAACTTTATTAACAAGAAAAAGCAAAGATGGCCACTGGACGAAGACATTAAGAGGAGTCTGCAGAAATGCCACTCTAGTGCTACTGACTGTTCATACATTTATTGACCAAATTGACACTTATGTCTGAAACAGTAGTGACAAAAATGACAGGGACGCCCCCATCATTTAACGCAGATAACTGCATTAATACATGGGATGAACTGGTAACTGCAGCAATTGTGCAATGTGCAATTACCGTTTTTTCACCTATCACTGGTTCATACATTTACCCCTCTGCTCCTCATTTGAGCTTGCAATTGCACAGTATTTAAGACCGTGGCTGAACCGAACTACAAACTGAAAGAACGGTGAACAGCTGATTCTTGGTCTATTTGAATTATTATTAAACAACAAGATTAACCTTTAATTTAGCAATCTCCTGCTGAAATTCAGTTCTAATAATTCAAGGTATAACACTCCACTCTCCCGGTACAGTTTAACTATCAATTACACTTTTAGTAAGGATACATTTTATGTTGTTGCATTTTGACAACACTATTTTCTACTATGTTTCAATTTGTTATCCTGCACTGATAGCAATCTTAGTAGGGGAATTTAAGGCTCCTTAGAAGCCTAATGAGCTATTTTACTCCCGAGAGTTTTGTTACTTTCATAATTTTTTTAGATTTCTTATATGTGGTTATTTTGCAGTTTAAGATTAAAATACCAATAAATCTATCTTTACTTAACTATTGGTATCCTTAATGTTTAATTAAGTTTGGTGAGGTTCGTGGGCAAGGGTACATGTTTAAGGATATATACAGTAAGTTAGGCTATGACATTCTCATGATTGATAGTTGATAAATGTTTTATAGTGGCTTATCACATGTAAGGGGTAGGTCTCATTGCAGTATTTGTAGTCTATAAGGAGGAGGTCTCCCTCTTTTCCTGTAGTCAAGTGGGGATTTACAGCGCTCTTGGTCTTGTCTATGAATTGTCCCTAGCTGCGCCACTAGAAGAGGTATCCCACCCTCTCTGAGTAATAATTAAATGAATATTAGTGGTGCGCTCTGGGGCAATAATGAATCTGCAGATGTAACTGAATGAAAGTGCCACTATGCTGGTAATTAAATTGCACAGTGTCCCGCAAGTGAATTTTAAAGTCCCGACTCTAAAGCTGTGAAACTCTCAGACTGTAGGCAGGGCGTTCTTTAAAACGTTGTTAACTAGCTGGCAGGATGGTGTACGTTGCTTGTCCCTGACTGGGATTCAGTATGTCAGAAAATACTACTGTCTCTCATAGTGGAATGTCCTTAGATAGTCCCAGCGATTAATATGTTGTAATATCTGTAGGATGGGTGTTCTTACAGTATGCTTCAAGGTATTAGAATCACCTTTACCTCCTCTCCACCTCAAATATAATACAGTAGCACAGTATCGGGGATCTTGGTAAACGCTATAATGCAGGTAGGTAAGATTGTATTGTACTTACCCCATATGCTGTGTTGCTCCTGCTGGTTCTCCTTGTCCCGGTGCTTGTGTGGATGTTTATGAGGGGATATTATGGGTAGGAATGGCTGCTGCACACTTGATTCATACTATAAACAACTACAGACTCTAGTCTGATTTAAACTGCTTTATTGCAAGTGGAATAGGGACTCAAATGAGTCTTATCATCTTATAAAAGTTTCCTGTACATAGGAAACATGAGGCTATATACATAACCAGTATTGTTGATTATATAGAATAAAGTCTCTCATAAAGGTTCTGTCAATAGGGGGCATGATTGATAGTTGATAAATGTTTTATAGTGGCTTATCACATGTAAGGGGTAGATCTCATTGCAGTACTATTAGTCTATAAGGAGGAGGTCTCCCTCTTTTCCTGTTGGAGGAGTTTTAAGACAATTGACTGGATAAGTACCACTCATTGCATTTAACTTTGAAACTTGCAATTTATTGCTGTTCATTTTTGCATCTCTCCTCATCTCTCTATGTATCATCAACTTTCAGGTCCCTATCTGCCTTTCGGCCACCCTCCCTCCTTGTCTGCCATGCCCCTCACCCTTGCCACCTCAATGCTATGCTTTGTGTAGTATACCACTTACAAATGAAGTGCCTCAAGTAACTGCTGCTTCTGTAACTTCCACATTCCCTGCCCATCATTCCTTCTCTATAGTGCCTTATAGTCAGGGGCTGTTAACTTCTGAGCCTCACATGACCTCACTTCACCTTTTGGGTCCTCCTCCTTTGGTTTCCTATCATGGCCCCTTGATTATGCTCCAACTAGTACCCCTTTTGGTCCAGTTTGGGCTTGGCAGCTGCTGCAGCGACAACTCTGGAGTCCCCTCTCCCATCCTGTCCCAGGCACTTGGTGTTGTCCATATTCTTAAAACTATATTAATGTGTTATATGAAATATAATTTAAAGTAGACATTTAAGTAGTTAAATGCTTGAATTAATTTCTAAATAAATTGTCATTCAGAGTAGCTAATGCAAAGTTTTTTTTTAATAAAAGTATTATTCTTTTCTTATGTATGTTATTAAAATGATTAATTGAGTATATGTTAATTTCCTAATATTGTGATGATCTATTAGGTATGTTAACACATTTGCTGTGGAGGTTGAGTGGGGCTCACCCTCTGAATATACTGTACAATATGACTACAATGAGTTCCACTTGTAAACACCTGCACTACAGAAATATAATGTAGTCCAGGCATGGGGAAGATCTCCCTCAACCTGGATACAAATAATTAAGGGGTAACAATTTTAGATAGAAGGGGGTTCTCATTTCCTAAATATTGGTGCCCCTTAGTACCTATTGTCTGGTGCTCACTTGTGATCACAAGGCAATATTACATGACACTACAAATGTATGTTTTTCATTTGTGTTGGGAGGGCTCTACCCAATAATGATAGCTGCAACCGAGTGGGTACCCATATTTTAAAGAGGGGAATCACCATATTCAAATTATGTGGCCACTAGTAGTTAATATCTGGTGATCACCTGAAATCACCAGAAAATATAATCCTGTGCTACAGAAAACAAACTTTTTTAATATATGGAAGGGAGGGCACTACATGCCCTATCATGGCCATATTTACATCTGTAAATGTGGTGTTACCCACTTATGAAAGAGGGGAGGCCCCACTTTCATATTATGTGCCTTCTTAGCAGTTAGTTATTGTTTGGTTATCACCAGGAAATTTCACCCAATGCTATAGAAAAATATTGTTTTCAATAGGTGAGTGAAGGGCACCTTGTGTCCTATTGACCCCATACTGGCCTGCACTGTGGGGGAGATCCAGCCTTGAAATATGGAAGTCTCCTCTTTCAAACAATGTGTCCATTTACTAGTTATTGTCTAATGCTCACAGTAACTGAATCCGCAGACAAAAAATTAAATTTTACACAGATGGCGGGGATCTAAAGCCCATATCTCCCTCATTTTGTGTAATTATCTAGTTTACAAAATGGTAGGTGGGCCTTGTTAGGCTACCATATTCTTGCTACACATAGTATTTAAATCAAGACAGCAAAAGTAAAAAAAACCCAGCATTTTCATTTCAAGTGCAGATACAGGGGCATATCTATAATGGGTGAAGGGTGTACGGGGAACACAGGCCCCCGCACCGCACACCCTGCACCCATAATCTTACTTACCTCTCTGAAGTCCCACATCGGCGCGGGGATCCGGCCCTGTAAAACGACTGGAAAATGGCCACGGCGGCCATATTCCCGGTGACCTGTGCAGACACTATAGACTCTGGGCACACCCTAGTGCCCAGAGTCTGTAACTCCGGCGCTGGCCGCATACAGCTCAGTGCGCTGCCGACCACCGGGCGGAGAGGAGGGGCCCTGTGTCGGAGACTGCACACAGGCCCCCTCCTCTCTAGAAATGCCCCTGTGCAGATATTTTATCAAAACTCAACATTGGGGTAAATTTACTAAAAGTTGAGTTTGATATTTTGGTTGTTTCTCCATTAGTTTTGCAATACATCCATTTACTATAGGCAAAACCGATGAAAAAGTAACCAAATGATTGCCATTTTTGAACATCGGACCAGCTATAGATTTTTGTATTTCACATAGACAAGTATATAAAACAGAGATTTACTAAGCATAGACTTTCAAAACAACCACAAACCAACCATAGTATGATTGCAAACGCGCCCAAACAATAGACCTGTCTGTGGCAGGTGAGTTTGGGTGAAGCACTGCACAGATCGGCATGATCTGTGCAGGCTTCATTTTCTGAAAATATTAATAAATGGTCAGAGCATGGTAACTGCTGTGAACTGACCAATCAGCGCATCCACATTAATTTCTCTGGAGAGTGGGGACCTACGGTAGAAGCCGTAGTGATGTTTTTTGTTTTGCTATGCTTTGGAATGCTACATTGACCGAAGACGACGTGACCCCTTCATTTTGTAAGTAGAGATGTGCATGGACCCCTGCGTTATGATTTTGGTTCTAATTCTTCATCCGGTTTTGGTCTTGCCAAAACCACCCTCAAGTGTTTTTGTTTTGGATCTGGATTTTTTTTTTAAATGATAAAACAGCTTAAATCTTGTAATTTGGGCCTATTTTTGATCCTACAATATTATTAACCTCAATATCATTAATTTACAGTTATTTACACTCAATTTTGACCACCTCAGAACTTACAATATTGTTTTCATCCATATTGGCCAAAGGTTACAGTGAGCTGACTGGCTAAACTAAGTGACAAAGAAGTGACACATATAAATGGCACTTTGAAACAAACAATATAGCATGTCTAGGAAACAGTGTCACTGCAGTGGCAGACATGATGGCAGCTTAATATAAACTATATGATGCTATACATGGTTTTCATTAATGAAGAACTAGAGCAGGGACCTGAGGTCAGCATAGGTAATAGAGGTCAAGTATGTAGTGGAAACCAGGTAAATATAGATTAATTGATTGATTGGTGTTATTATAACTATAAAAAAAGAACTTGGAGACATGAAAATCACTATTACAAACCAAGCATCCAAAATGGATGGCAATACAAGATACAAAACAACATAAACACTGTAAGGTACAGTAATATACACTATCTGTTAAACACACACAATCTTGGCAAAACTCATAATATATACAGTATATATGTTGTATATTAAAAAGGACATGCACAATTTAACAAATCAAGAATTTCAGCAACAGGGACAGCTACTTTTGTGGCTGAAGTATTTGCTTTGATTTGGCCCCCACAAAACAAGATACCAATGGGCTTAAGGAGGCTAACAGTGTTGTTAATCTTCTTTACAGTTCAAGATGTTATTATCACCCTCACCCACACATTCATCAGTGTTGTTAACATCATAATCATCACAGTGGCATCACAATGGCGGTGTGGGGGCCGCACGCACTACAAACCTATCAGCACTGGGTGTCACCATGCTGAGGGATGCCACTGAATCATCACACAATGTTACCTCAGCCCCACTGGAATCCACCATTACAGTAGTCTCTATACTTTGTTGTAATTGATGGCAAAGGTCTTCCTCAGAGGAATTTGTAATTCATTTTTATGACCATCAGCTTATCCACATATTGAGGAAGTAGCATCTCATAGGGCTCCCGTATGTGCTAAACATTCTTTCTGATTACACACTGGAGGATAGGCAGTTTAATTAAAGCAGAGCTACAGTAGTTTAAACAAGGAGCTCCAAATTCCCTTTTTTTCTCCCAGTATTGAAAGGGACCTTGTGACATGCTACTTTGTACATTTTTTGCACTAATGGCTTGGTTTTTTTACATAAACAAAAACACTGGCAATTGTTTACATATACTTGGTTTAATCGATAGTTGTGAGAATTGTTTTGGGGTGCACATTAAGGGTGGGACACCACCCCACACAAAACAGTAAAATATGCTGTGTCACTTGTCTGAACTAAACACACACTTCTTGAAATACAAAATATGATTTTTAAATTGAATTAGAAAAAAATGCAGGTTTTTTTGTAAGATAAACAGGAAAAAAATATATACTGGAAAAATGAATAAAAATAAGTTTTCTTGAGGTATAGCAGCCTCCAACACGATAGAGCATTTTTTAAGGCCAATAAACAATAAGTACTGTATACTGCAGAAAGAAAGGTGCAGGTTAACTTCAGGAAACAAAAACAAGCAACAACACATACAGTCAGGTACATAAATATTGGGACATTGACAGAATTTTCTTATTTTGGCCTCTATTCATCACCACAATGGCTTTGAAATGAAACAAACAAAATGTGCTTTAACTGCAGACTTTCAGATTTAATTTGAGGGTAATTACATCCAAATCAGGTGAATGGTGTAGGGATTACAACGGTTTCTATATGTGCCTCCCACTTTTTAAGGGGCCAAAAGTAATGGGACAAACTAAACAATCCTAAATCTAACTTTCACTTTTTAATACTTTGTTGCATATCCTGTGCAGGCAATTAGAGCCTGAAGTCTGGAACGCATAGACATCACCAAACACTGGGTTTCATCCCTGGTGATGCTCTGCCAGGCCTCTACTGCAAATGTCTTCAGTTCCTGCTTGTTCTTGGGGCATTTTCCCTTCAGTTTTGTCTTCATCAAGTGAAATGCATGCTCAATCGGATTCAGGTCAGAGGATTGACTTGGCCATTGCATAACATTCCACTTTTTAGCCTTAAAAAACTCTTTGGTTGCTTTTGCAGTATGCTTCGGGTCATTGTCCATCTGCACTGTGAAGTGCCGTCCAATGAGTTCTGAAGCATTTGACTGAATATGAGCATATTATATTGCCCGAAACACTTCAGAATTCATTCTGCTGCTTTTGTCAGCAGTTACATCATCAATAAATACAAGGGAATCAGTTCCATTGGCAGCCATACATGCCCATGCCATGACACTACCACCACCATGCTTCACTGATGAGGTGGCATGTTTTGGATCATGAGCAGTTCCTTTCCTTCTCCATACTCTTCTCTTCCCATCACTCTGGTACAAGTTGATCTTTGTCTCATCTGTCCATAGGATGTTGTTCCAGAACTGTAATAGCTTTTTTAGATGTTGTTTGGCAAACTCTAATCTGATCTTCCTGTTTTTGTGGCTCACCAATGGTTTACATCTTGTGGTGAACCCTCTATATTCACTCTTGTGAAGTCTTCTCTTGATTGTTGACTTTGACACATATACACCTACCTCCTGGAGAGTGTTCTTGATTTGGCCAACTGTTGTGAAGGGGTTTTTCTTCACCAGGGAAATAATTCTTCTGTCATCCACCACAGGTGTTTTCCATGGTCTTCCGGGTCTTTGGTGTTGCTGAGCTCTCTGGTGCGTTCTTTCTTTTTAAGAATGTTCCAAACAGTTGATTTGGTCACACCTAATGTTTTTGCTATCTCTCTGATGGGTTTGTTTTGATTTTTCAGCCTAATGATGGCTTGCTTCACTGATAGTGACAGCTCTTTGGATCTCATATTGAGAGTCGACAGCAACTGATTCCAAATGCAAATATCACACCTAGAATCAACTCCAGATCTTTTACCTGCTTAATTGATAATGAAATAATGAGGGAATAGCCCAGACCTGTCCATGAAATAGCTTTTGAGTTGATAATCCCATTACTTTTGGCCCATTAAAAAGTGGGAGGCACATATAGAAACCATTGTAATTCCTACACCTTTCACCTGATTTGGATGTAATTACCCTCAAATTAAATCTGAAAGTCTGCAGTTAAAGCACATCTTGTTTGTTTCATTTCAAAGCCATTGTGGTGGTGAATAGAGGTCAAAATATGAAAATTCTGTCAATGTCCCAATATTTATGCACCTGACTGTACAGTAGCCTGTTTCTTTGCATTGCAGTGTGTGAGTGTGCAGTGTGTGTGACAAATACACATACTGTTCACTGATAAGTAAACTCCTAAACCTAACTCCTCCTAGCCAAATTCTAATGGTACCCTAATGGCACCCTGATTGCTTGCTAATGGCTTTTATGTTTTTAGAGATGAGTGGGTTCAGTTTTCTGAAAATCACACCAACCCAAATTTTAAATATCCAAGTACTTCTTAGCCTGAAATGTTACAAACAAAAAATACGGGTGGTCCAAGAGTAGCGCTGTCCTCAACCTATGAAACGTCTAACTCCCTTCCGTCAGATATGGTATCCTCGACAGGGAAAAAAAATGAAGATACAGTGGAGAGTATTATGCACACCAGGAATACAGGAAATATCCTCAACAATGGATGGTCATGAAGTATGAGTAACTCACCCCAAAGTAGTGAGATGCATTCACAAAAAGGTATCTTTCATAAAACTTCTCTATGCAGTCATACAACCCTCATCATCCCCTTCTGGGTCCTAACTCACCTGGGAACAGATGTCAGCATTCCCCAAAAGGTATCTTTTACGTGGAGTCGTGTATAAAATATAGATAGAATTCAAGAACCAATAATCCCTGGGGTAGCTGAATTACCAAAAAGGATAATCTTTTAAAAAATGTTTTATTCCAAACAAGATAAAAATACAAAAATACAAAAATACAAAGTAAAAAGTTCTATTCTTCAACTGGGAATCCCACCAGCCACCTGGATATATAACCACAAAAACCAACCTCACCCGGAATGCAGCTGGCTTTGTCATCCGGCATCTATATGCTTCTCCACACTCGCGTACCAGGAGGGCTGTGCGCAGAAATACTGTGTGCATCCACATCTGGTCCGTCACCATCATTTCTTTTGGCTGCTTTTAATGTGGATAGCGCATCACCGGAAATGGTGATGAGGGATTTCCATCCTGTGGAACGCAAAACACGGAGATGACATCACATGGTTCCATGTGCTCTAATGTTCCATAGGATGCCATTTTGCAGGGGGGGGGTTTCTCCATGGGAATCAAGATGGATATGAAAGTGGACAAAGTTTTGGTCCAGTAATCCCACCTTTGTGTATAGAGGAGCACACAATATTAATGATAATTTAGTGAGAAGTGTAATAACCGCTTCCACACTAGGGGGAAACATTTGGAGATGAAAAAGAAAGTAATATTGTAGTTGATGATGTAGATGGAGCTATGCTCAAACTAGAGTAATCCCTATTAAGAGAAGGAAAAGTATGGTGGGAGCTAGTCACTTTTGAAAAATATAGTTCTGAACACCTAAGGATGGATAAGGTTCCATCTTTTGACAATGCTAAACAGGAGTTTAAAAATGAATGGTTCAGAATTCTTGATGTTTGTTCATTTTCACTGATGGAACTCATTATAAAGGAAAGAACCAGAGAGTTAAAGAATTTAGAGGAAGATATTAATGCATACAAAACCTTAGTGGAGCCCTTTAATGGTTCACAAGATTCTAAAGAACTAGAAAACAATATTATTATTAAAATAGAAAGGAACGAAAGGGATTTAAAATTGAAAAAAAAGAAAATATATTGGAGAGATAAAAAAGACTATAACTTAGGAACACAACACTTAATAACTAGGAAAGAAAAAAGGTTTGCGGGTGAGAATAGTTACAAGAAACCCAAATTTAGTACAGTTAAGCCAGTGATTGGGGGAGAAACTAGGACTGAGTCCCCTGGTTATAACAATAGGGGCAGGAATATGGAAACCATAAATAAGAGAGGTTTGAGAGAGAACAACTTTATCAATGGTAAAAATAGGTATGGAAAACCTAAGGAGGCTTGGCAACCAAGATATCCCAATAGATATAACCTTAGGGAGAACAACATATCCCTATATAGGAGGGATGATAGATGGAGGAAAAGAAATAGGTTTGATGTTCTTGAACATGAAGGGGATTTTTTAGATCGAACCAGGCCCCCAATTTTCCACAGATAAACAATAAAAGGAGAGGAACCACATCTTATAAAAAGCTCAAAAGACAAAAACGTAGCAATAGACAAAAAAAATCAGCTCTCAAATGCTGAAGGTGCCTCTCATATCGATAAGGAAAATGTTGATGACAAAAAAATGAGTAAGACTAAGATATACAACCTGAGTAAATATGAATTAATGAACATGAATTGAATGTTCTAGAAAGGGGTTTAAAATTCACCCCCTCTAGCCATATAAATGACTTTGAGTTTTTTGTGGATTTACAGTGATTCATTAGACTTTTAACATTAAAGAGATTTTTTGCTGAAAGCTCTGGGAATGATGATCACCCTATAAATGATACCTCTTTCTCAGTTTTCAAAAAGAAGTCCACATTCTATCCGACTCACAAAAAAGGCTGCTTTATTGAATCCTTTGAGCGCTTAGTTAGGGATGATCTAGAGAGGATACCTTTTAAACCAATTAGAAACACCAATTTATCTAAAGAGGAAAGGTTGGCCATAAAAACACTTAGGGAGAATAAACAAATTGTGGTTAAGCCAGCTGATAAAGGTGGCAGTGTGGTGGTACTGGATGTTGATGACTATAATGAGGAGATTATCAGACAGTTGTCTGATGTTTCAACATATAAAAAATTGAGGGGTAATCCCACGATTATGATTAGAAAAAAACTTGAGACTTTTCTAATGTTATACAGCTCAAAGGGCATCATCACAGAAACTGTACAAAAATATATAAAATTTGATGAACCGGCTATTCCAGTCATCTATATACTACCCAAAATGCACAAAAATAAAGAAAAGCCCCCTGGTCGGCCAATTGTGGCAGGTACTAATTCTGTTCTGTCCAATTTATCCCATTATTTGGATCACCAACTCCAACCCCTAGTACAGGAAACTAGATCTTACTTAAAAGATACTATATCAGTGATTGAAATGCTCTCAAATATAAAGTGGCAAACTGGGTATTGGATGATAACGGCGGATGTCACATCCTTGTACATCATTATTAGACATCAATTAGGTATCGATGCAGTCAAATATTTTTTGGATAAAAAAGAGGTATCAGAGGAATATAAAAATTTTATATTGGAGGGTATCAACATGATATTACAAAATAATTTTTTTCTGGTTTGAAAACACTTTTTTCCTCCAACTTTTGGGCACTGCCATGGGCACCAGGCTGGCCTGAGCTACGCCAATCTCTTTATGGCATGGTGGGAGGCTCACTCAGTTTGGAGTGGCCACCAGTTTGGGTCCAGTATGGTGACATGGCAGCGGTACATAGATGATATCCTGTTTGTTTGGAGTGGAGATCGGACCAGACTTGACTTGTTCTGTCAACATCTTAATAGCAATACCTCTAATATCACATTAACTTTCAATATCAGCCCCAATACGGTTGATTTTCTGGATCTAACTATATATGCTGAGGGTGACCAAATTAAAACAAGGAATTTTGTAAAACAAACTGATTGTAATTCATTCATAAAATATGATAGCAATCATCACCAAAATTGGCTGAGAAGTATTCCCTGCAGCCAATTTCAACGTATTAGATGAAATTGTACAGATATAGCGACCTATGATGTACATGCGGAAATTTTAGAGGAACAATTCCTTACTAAGGGTTATGCAACTGATATAGTAAGGAAAGCTAGAGAAAGGGGGGCTAACCTTGATAGAATAGAAGTAATATCTACTACTAAACAAAAAAGGATTAGGGAGAAAAAAACATTGATTCCCTTTATAACACGTTTTAATAATCAGTATAAACAATTGGAAAATGTAATAGCCAAACATTGGGGAATACTGAGGAATGATCCCCTACTAATAATATTTATAGACACCAAACCCACCTTTGTGTATAGAAGAGCACACAATATTAAAGATAATTTAGTGAGAAGTGTAATAACCCCTCCCACACTAGGGGGAAACATTAGATCAAAGGGGTTCCTCCAGTGTGGTACCTGTAGCATGTGTAAAATTTGTAAATCTGAGAATACTAAGATTACGCATTTCAAATCCACACAAACTGGGAAATTGTTCTCAATTAATGACTTCATAACATGCAATAGTAAATATTGTGTCTATTTGTTGGAAAGCACATGTGGTAGCCAGTATGTGGGTAAAACCACCCGCCTTTTGAAAGAAAGATTGGCGGAACATGTGCAGAATATTAAAAAAGGTTTGGATACGTGCCATGTTTCGTCATATTTCAAACAAATACATGCATGTGAGACTAAACATTTAGTATCATTTTGTGGTTTAAAGATTGTTAAGCCTAATTGGATGGTTAATGATAGGGATAAAAGATTAGCACAAGAAGAAATGAAAATGATACATTTATTGAAATGTTTAGTCCCCAGAGGGCTTAACGCTGATTTTGAAATGAAATGGTTTCTATGAGTGTTTATATCTCTAAATATTAATATTTTTAACCAAATAATTTTAATGTTTTGATTGTTCTGTATTAGTAATTTGTTGTTTTTAATTTTCTATTTATGACACGTTGGATTACTGGACCAAAACTTTGTCCACTTTCATATCCATCTTGATTTCCATGGAGAAACCCCCCCCCCACAAAATGGCGTCCTATGGAACACTAGAGCACGCGGAACCACGTGATGTCATCTCCGTGGTTTGCGTTCCACAGGATGGAAATCCCTCATCACCATTTCTGTGATGCGCTATCCACATTGAAAGCAGCCAAAAGACATGATGGTGATGGACCGGATGTGGACGCACGCAGTATTTCCGAGCACAGCACTTCCGGTACATGAGTGTGGAGAAGCATATAGATGCCGGATGTTCTTGTGTTATTTTGTTTATGGTTTGATGAAAATGCGGACGGGACTAAATTGATAAAGGATTGTTCCATGGACACCAACATGTTTGCTCATATTATGTGTTTATGTATAGATTAGATGGACCAACATTATTTGTTTAGTATGTGAGATTACCAGTGTTCATTATATGGGGGACTACTACATGTGTTTACTTTGGATATATGAAAAGGGATTTTTCCATGTTTTATATTTCTCTGTATGATCCCTCCTACCTTAAGGGGATAAGGGTTATATATCGAGTCTTAAAGAGTGTAAATATACATCCTGAGGAAGGACTGCTATAGTCTGAAATGCGTTGATGTTATCTGGGACCCCCAACCACTGTGGACTTACCTTTTTTAATCTTTTTTCATCTATCTACATCTGATGGCCGGACAAAGCCAGCTGCTTTCCGGGTGAGGTTGGCATTTGAGGTTATATATCCAGGTGGTTGGTGGGATTCCCAGTTGAAGAAAAGAACCTTTTACTTTGTATTTTTGTATTTTTATCTTGCTTGGAATAAATTTTTTTTTAAAAGACTATCCTTTTTGGTAATTCAGCCACCCCAGGGATTATTGTTTCTTGAATTGTATCTATATTTTATACACGACTCCACGTAAAAGATACCTTTTGGGGAATGCTGACATCTGTTCCCAGGTGAGTTAAGACCCAGAAGGGGACGATGAGGGTTGTATGACTGCATAGAGAAGTTTTATGAAAGATACCTTTTTGTGAATGCATCTCACTACTTTGTGGTGAGTTACTAATACTTCATGACCATCCATTGTTGTGGATATTTCCTGTATTCCTGGTGTGCATAATACTCTCCACTGTATCTTCATTTTTTTTCCCTGTCGAGGATACCATATCTGACGGAAGGGAGTTACACGTATCATAGGTTGAGGACAGCGCTACTCTTGGACCACCCATATTTTTTGTTTGTAACATTTGGGGATTTGGTGCTCCTGGGTGTGTATGGAGCTGCAGTCCTGAGGCACAGGTGGTTTGATTTATTGTTGTTTTGTCTACTTCTTAGCCTGAAATGAGGCAAGGCATCAGCTTTCAGGCATCTGATCTCTCGTATTTTGGTTTTAATAAAACTCCCTCCCTCATGATTGCGGGCACCATTTCACACAAGACTGATGGAGAGTTAGGGTGGGCTGTGGGCTGCAGTAGTAAGTCAGTGTCAGAGGTATAACTAAGCACAGCTGTGGAAGACTGTGAATGGTGGAGTGGCTTGCCTGCAGCACTAAGAATACTGTGTCAGTGAAGGGCTGTGGGGTGCAAGCACTACTGTGGCTGTGGAAGACTGTGAATGGTGGTGTGGCTTGCCTGCAGCACTAAGAATACTGTGTCAGTGAAGGGCTGTGGGGTGCAAGCACTACTGTGGCTATTTAAGACTGTGAAGGGCTGTGGGCTGCCTGCAGCACTAAGAATACTGTGTCAGTGAAGGGCTGTGGGGTGCAAGCACTACTTTGGCTGTGTAAAACTATGAAGGGCTGTGGGGTGCGGCACTAATGACTGTTGGCCTAATTCAGCAAGGAACGCAGTTTCTTATACGCACGCAATCAGTTAATTAATTTGCACTGTGCATGCATATGCATAGTGACTACACATACCCATGGCAGAGTGATTGACAGGAAGTGCTGTTTGTGGGTGGTAAGAGGGAGGGTGGTCAGTCAAACGCAGGTGTGCCAGTGCATTGGATAGGAATTGCAGGGGCGCGTTTAAATTTGCCACTGCGAAGCATTATGCAGCCTGAGGTCTCGTAGTGTGCGCTGAAGTAAGCAATTCCTGAGTGAGGTCTGACCTGCCTTAACTGTGCATATGGCTGTGATGATACCAATTATTTTGCTATGTTTCCCAAGTATACGGATGTGAGTAAGGTGAAAAGGGCGTCCTACTGTTAGGATGTGTTCGCAATGCAAATGCAAACATTTACATAGCAGCACTGATATTAGCAACTGGGTGCGTGCTTATAAGCAAAATAGCGATCCTTAGTGAATCAGGCTCTGTGTTAAAAAGTAACTTTCAGTAGGTGCCTTGCCATCATTAATATAAGTGCTGTGAGTCGCAGTGTGAACTTGTGTCATTTGTTAAAATCAAAAACTTTTTTCTTCTAAAACTTGTGTATGTTCAGGCAGTGTATTATGTTAAAAAATAACATTCAGTAGGTGCCATGCCACTGTTAATATAAGCGATGTGAGCCACATTGTGAACTTATGTCATTTGTTAAAAGAAGAAAAAAAATTTTGTTCTAAAACTTGTGTGTGTTCAGACAGTACACTATGCTAAAAAATAGCATTCAGTAGGTGCCATGTCACTGTAAATTTAAGTGCTGTAAGTGGCAATGTGAACTTGTATCATTTGCTTAAAAAAAAATTATTTTGTTCTAAAATGTGTACTGTATGTTCAGGCAGTGCACTGTGTTAAAAAAAACTACTTTTAGTAAGTGCAGTGCCACTGTTAATAAAAGCACTGTGAGTTGTATTGTGAAGTTTTGTTATTTGTTAAAAAAAAATAAAAAACTTTTTTGTTATAAAACTTGTGTATGCCCAGGCAGTGCACTGTGTTAAAAATAACTTTGAGTAAGTGCCCTGCCACTCTTAATATAAGCGCTGTGAGTTGTATTTTTTGTTCTAAAACTTGTGTGTTCAGTCAGTGCACTGGGTTAAACAATAGTGTTCAGTAGTTGCCATGCCACCATTACCAGAAGTGCTGTAAGCCGATATGGATCACTATCAATTGATAGAAGTGCAGGAGCAGCAATCAAGTACTAGTAATGCAGCTGCTGCCAGTCATGATGTTACTAGTACTTCAATATCTACAAAAGCCAGTGCTCAAGTGCATAAAGGGTTTAAAACAAGGCAACTGAAAACAAAACAATAATTCACAGTGTTAAAGAAAAAACATCACCACTAAAAATAAAGTAAAAGTTTACTACCGAAAAACATATAATTGCCAACATATATACACCACATGCAGTGGCAAGAAAAGGCTGAGGCCTTGGTTTTTATTTGCAAGTGGTAATTCTAGAACTGCTGTCAGTTAGGCATCTTCTTCTGTAACCTCTCATGATGATGCAACACCTTTTCACTCAGAGTCTAGAAGTGTCACTAAGGCTGAAGAACAAACTATGTGTAAAGAAAGAGAGAAAAAAAGAACAAACTCTCATAAATGGGGCGCATTATGTGAGCAAAAATGTATTAAAAATTAACTTATTAATAATTATAAAAATTGTAAAAGTGTAAATGAAAAAAGGGGGGCAAATAGAAAAGACATGAAAAAACAATATATATATATACATATATATATATATATATATATATATATATAATCTACTATGGACAGGCACTCTCCCTCCTCCGTCAATTGCTCTGGTGCCCTCCGTGCATACTTTCATCCAGACCTTCCAATAAACAGAGGCACTCTGAGACTGGTAAAGCAACAAGCGTGTAATGGAAACAGACACCAACGTTTCGGGACCAAACGTGTCCCTTTGTCAAGGCATACAAAAATGAAAAATAACTAACCTTAAATACACAGAAGAATCCCGCCATGCGTGTAACACCGTGCATCAGGAAATCAGAGACCGCTTCCCCAGTGACGTCAGGGCGCCGACTGCGTCCCGTTGCCATAGCAACGTTTACCCAGTACGGAAGCCCTGATAAAACAAAAAGATGTAAGGCAAAACAAGAGTGCCATAAAAAATACAAAGTGCTCTAAACTAAACAAACGTGAATCACCGTGAAGTGTGAAAGATAAGAGTGATTGATCTGAGGAGCATGACAGAAACATATGAAGATGTAACAACTAAGTCAACACCAAAGTGTGCAATTATAGCCAATGCCACTAAATCCCAGCACGTATAAATATAGCACAAATTACAATCAAAACAACAAGTTGCAAAACACATTATGTACGAGTGGGGCAAAGTAACAATGGAAGCACCAAGGAACCTATGAAGTAATTAATGTGTGTTATAAATACTTAATTAGTGAACAGTGTGTGAATCGAAAAAAAATATATATTAAAAATTATATAGAAGGTAAGATGCCTAAGGTATGGCAAAAACATGTGTGTGAACAAAATCCTAAACTGTGTATGTGAAAAATAACTATAAAATGCCATATACACGGCAATAAATCAAATCGTGAAATGAGTGAGCCTGTGTAAAGATCTACATGTGCTTAAAACATACACTGTATTGTAGAACTGAATGGTTCTCCATAAGGAAAACTCATAATTCCTATGTTGTAAAAAAGCAACTTTCAGAATTAATTAAAAACATTCCACTGTATTTGTTCATTCAATCCCTTCGGATTGATTGTATCCAGGTTAAAAATCCAGCGTGCCTCCATCCGTAACAATTTGCCAGCGCGATCTCCTCCTCTCAAACTTTTAGGAACATGATCAATCAATTGATGCTTGAAGTCGCTCAATTTGTGCTTCTTTTCGGCGAAATGTCTAGCCACTGGTTGTTCTGAAATTTTACCTGCTAGGGCAGACTTGATGGCAGACCTATGTAGGGCCATTCTTTCCCTGGCCGAACGGATGGATTTACCTACATAGGCCAGTCCGCATGGACATAGAATGAGGTACACTATATGAGTAGAGGTGCAGGAAAGGATGTGTCTAATGTTATATATTCTATGCGAGTGTGGGTGCTGAAATGATTGACCCACTATCATATGGTTGCATGTAGTGCATCCAAGACATTTATAACATCCAGGTTTCCTGCCCAAAAATCCTGCTTTACTGGGAGTTGAAGAACTCTGCTCGAAGCCCGTAATATCGGTGTGTACCACAATTTCTTTTATGTTTCTGGCTCTTGTGTAACAAGTGAGAGGTTTTTTATGTCTGAAACAAGGTAAATTTCTGTCAGTGGAAACAATCGGCCAAAGGGCTCTTGTAGCTCTGGGAATAACTGCACTGGAAGAATTATATTCGTTCACAAAAGGGATGCACTCTCTCATATTTCTGAGACTGGGTGCGAGTAACGTTTCCCTTGGAATTTTGAGAACTTCCATTTTGTGTTGTGCCAATAAACGAGGGTCGTAACCTCTCACAAGGAATTTATTCACCACCTTATCCAAGGCTGGTTCTAACTCCACAGGGTTGCTGGTAATTCTGGCCGCCCTGATCATTTGGGACCTAGGGAGACCTTTTTTCAAAGCCACTGGATGGTGGCTGTTAGCCCTCAGCAAGGTATTCTTGTCGGTAGGTTTCACATATACTTCTGTACCGAGTTGGTTATTGTTGATGGAGATCAGAACATCCAGGTAATTAATGGACTTGGTACTCATTTGTGATGTAACTCTGGTGAATCTCTAGAATTAATGAATTCAACTAGAGATGTTAATCTGTCCATACCTCCCGTCAAGAGGATGAACACATCATCTGTATATCTCAGATACGTGAAAATATATTTGGAAAACGCCTCGTCAGAAAAAAACATGTCCACTTCTTCCCTGAACATGAAGATGTTGGCAAAGGATGGCGAGACGTTGCTCCCCATCGCAAATCCGCTAATTTGGTGGTAAAAATTACCATTGAATAGAAAAAAATTCCTCGTCAACATGAGTTCCAATAATTTCATGAACAAGTCGAGATTCAAGGTATTGAAATCCTCCTTGATTAGGAAATCCCTCATGTACATTAACCCCAATCCATGCGGAATGCTGGTGTAGAGGCTACAGATGTCCATTGTGCATAGAATCGTGTCCTCTGGTACTGTGTCAATGGCCTTAATGCTGTGGAGAAAATCAGTAGTGTCTCTAATGAAACCCAAAAAGTGGAAGGCACATATTGAAACTGTTGTAATTCCTACACCGTTCACCCGATTTGGATGTAATTACCCTCAAATTAAATCTGAAAGTCTGCAGTTAAAGCACATCTTGTTTGTTTCATTTCAAAACCATTGTGGTGGTGAATAGAGGCCAAAATCTGAAAATTCTGTCAACGTCCCAATATTTATGGACCTGACTGTATATATATATATATATATATATATATATATATATAATGTGCATATTTATACATATATATATATGTGTGTGTATATTAGAGATGTGCGCCATCACTCGTGTTTTGGTTTTGGATCTGTATCTCCCCTGGTTTTTGATGTGAATCTGGGTTTGGAATTTTTTCCTTGGTGTTTTGTTTTTCGGTTTTGGTTTTGGATCTGGAGTTTTTCTTAAAATATCATAAAAACAGTTAAAATCACATAAAATGGGCATGTTTTTGCTCCTACAGTATTTTTAACCTCAATAACATTTATTTCCAGTAATTTACAATTAATTTTGACCACCTCACAATATTATTTTTTTTCATCTAGTTAAGGCCAAAAAGTTGCATCCAGCTAGCTGGCTGACTAAGCTAAGTGACACAGAGGGTGGCACTAACATGTGGCAGTTCAGCTTCCAATTTCCAATATGGATACAGTGTGTTATATATACAGTGTGGGTTGGATACACCAATAGTGCACTTACTGTGACAGCAGTGTTGGCAGAGCAGGGTTGCTGACGTTGTCCTCAGTACATGGAATGACAGTGCTGTGGTGCTGGCAGTGTCCTCAGTGCAGGGTACCAGCAGTGTAAGCAGAGCTGGGGGTGCCAGAGGTGTCTTTGGTGCAAGTTTGCTGGCTGTGTCAGCAGTGCAGGGGTTGCTGACGGTGTCCTCAGTACATGGAATGGCAGTGCTGCAGTGCTGGCAGTGTCCTCAGTGAAGGGTACCGGCGATGTTGGCAGTGCCATTGGTGTCTTTAGTGCAGGTTTACTGGCTGTGTTGGCAGTGCGGGGTTGCTGATGATGTCCTCAGTATGTGGAATGGCAGTGCTGCGGTGCTGGCAGTGTCCTCCATGAAGGGTAAAGGCAATGTTGGCATTGCAGGGGTGCCAGTGGTGTCTTCAGTGCGGGGGTTGCTGGCAGTGTCCTCAGTACATAGAATGGCAGTGCTGCGGTGCTGGCAGTATCCTCGGTGAAGGGTATCGGTGATGTCGGCAGTGCAGGGGTGCCAGTGGTGTCTTTAGTGCAGGTTTGCTGGCTGTGTTGGCAGTGCAGAGGTTGCTGACGGTGTCCTCAGTAAGTGGAATGGAAGTGTTGCGATGCTAGCAGTATCCTCAGTGAAGGGTACCAGCGATTTTGGCAGTGTGGGAGTGCCAATGGTGTCCTCGGTGCAGGTTTTCTGACTGTGTCGGCAGTGCAGGGGTGTACTCAATGCAGGGTGCCGGTGGTGTCGGCAGAGCAGGGGAACCAGTGGTGTCCAGAGTGCATGTGTGCTGACACTGTCGGCAGTGTAAGGGTGCTGGTGTTATCCTCAGTGTGGGAGTGCTGGCAGTGTGGGGGTCACTGACGGTGTCCTCAGTATGTGGGGCAGCGGTGAAGGGATGCCAACAGTGTCGGCAGTGGTGGTGTTGGCGGCAGGGGATGCTGACATTGGGGCTGCTGGTGGTGTCAGCAGCGGTGGGTGCCGGCGGTGTCAGGCAGCAGGGGCTGGTGGGTGCCATCTTCTTTTGCTTCCTGTGTGCATATTAAATGGGCTTAACACTAATTGGCTGAGAGCCGTGACAGATGGCTTTCTCATCCAATCAGTGTTAAGCCTGCTCAATACAAAACCTTGTGACCCGACAGTGGGATCGCGAGTTTTTGCTTCGGTTGGGGGATCCGGGGCAGGCAGGGGATCCTAGCTTGGCTTGGATTGCCCTGGATCCCTAAAATTTTGGTGGGTTCGGTTTTCTGACAACTGAACCCACTCATCCCTTATACTGTATATATATTAGGGATGTGCGCCGGACCATTTTTGCCAGATTTGGATTTGGATTTGGTTCTAATTCGTCGTCCGGCTTTGGATTTGGATTTGGATTTGCCAAACTGCGGTGACTGGCTTTGGATTTGGATTTGGATTTTTTTACAAAAATTGACAAAAAAAGCTAAAATCACATAAATTGGTCTTTTTTTTCTTCCTAGAGTATTATTAACCTCAATAACATTAATTTCCAGTCAATTTAGACCATATCACAGCTTATAATATTGTTTTCAACATTATTGGCCAAAGGTTGCAGTGAGCTGACTGGTTACTAAGCGACAAAGCAGCGGCACAACGACACAGACACCACAGTATAAAGCACATCTATGACACATTGCCACACAGCAGTGGCAGAAATGAAAAGTAGTGCACCCACCCAGTGGGGTACGGCCAGCAGAGTCACAGTACTTGTTTACAAAGTGGGCTACGGCCCTAGGAGTCACAGTGCACAATCTTATTAGCATTACACCGCACATAGGGCCTGATTCACATTACACCATAAAGTAGTGTCTCTTATTTATGTTACGACACACAGTAGTGCCCCTTTTACACAATGCCCACAGTAGTGACCCTTTTACACAATGCCCACAGTAGCGGTGTCCCTTACACAATGTCCCCCAGCAGTGGTGCCCCCTATGCAGTCCCCTTAGTAGTACGGTCCACTATGCAGTGCCCCCAGTTGAATGCTCCCCAGTAGTATGCCCCCCATTAGCAGGCCCCCCCAGTAGTATGTCCCCCATTAGCAGGCCCCCCCAGTAGTATGCCCCCCATTAGCATGCCACCCAGTAGTATGCCCCCCCAGTAGTATGGCTCCCCCAGTAGTAGGCTGCCCCAGTAGCAGGCCCCCCCAGTAGTAGGCTGCTCCAGTAGTAGCCCCCCCTGTAGTATGGGCCCCCCCTGTAGTATGGCCCCCCCTGTAGTAGGCCCCCCCAGTAGTATGGCCCCCCCAGTAGCAGACCCCCCCCCAGTAGTATAGCCCCCCCCAGTAGCAGGCCCCTCTGTAGTATGGCCCCCCCAGTAGTATTGCCTCCCCCAGTAGCAGACCCCCCCCCAGTAGTGCAGACCCCCCCCCCAGTAGTATAGCCCCCCCAGTAGCAGGCCCCTCTGTAGTATGGCCCCCCCAGTAGTATAGCCCCCCCCAGTAGCAGACCCCCCCAGTAGTGCAGACCCCCCCCCCCAGTAGCGCCCCCGGACCTTTGACAAGTAAAAAAATAAAAAAAATAAAACTTACCTGTATCCCCGCTCCCGCGCCGTCCGCTCTGTCACACGCTGAGGAGGGAGCCGGAAGACGGAGCTCATGTGTGAGCTCCAGCCGGCTCCCTCCGTGCAGCAGCCAATGAGAGTCTGTGTGACTCTCATTGGCTGCTGTAACAAACACACAGCTGCCGCTGGCGGCTGTGTGTCTGTGTCTGTGTAGGGCAGAGCGCTATCACTGCGCTCTGCCCTACACGCGAGGAGACCTGATGTCGGATTCTCTAGTGAGAATCCGACATCAGGCGGCCGCCGTTCGGCCCCGAACGGGGATCCGAGTCAGGCGGTGAACACCCGAACAGGGTTCGGGTGGACTCGGATCCCCAATGTTCGGAGCGGTTCGGATTCCACAGAATCCGAACCGCTCATCTCTAATATATATATAAACTTTTAATGATAGGGGCCCCCACACATTTGTTGCCCAGGGGCCCCCACAGACCTTAATTTGGCCCTGGGTGAGGGGGGCACACAGAGCCACCACTGCTGTGTTCATAGAGGGGAAAGGAGGAGGAGGAGGTGAGCTGCTGCTGTTACACTGCTGTGGGCGGGGGAAGGTGGCACACAGAGCCAGTGATGCTGTTATCAAAAGAAAGGGGGGGAAGAGAGCTGCTTGGAGTGTGTGCACTAAGGATAGGACATAAAAAGACAACATTGAAAGTACTGTACCAATGTTTTTAACATTAATTACAAAACATTGTTTAGACCTAAACATTGGTTTTGAAACATCGATGTTAACTGATGTTAACCAATGTTTCTATTTTTTAATGGAAACTACTGTACCTGTAGGTGCTTAAACATATAATACACTAATAAACTTCTGAAATCATACTTATTTTTAGAGATGAGCGGGTTCCGATTCCAGAGAACTGAACCCACACGAATTTAGCATAACCGAGTCGGGCCCAAGCAGGCTCGGATGTTCCCGCCTTACTTGGATCTCTCAAATTGAGGCAAAACAATAGAGACTAAATCTCGAGGTTCGCAAGCTTTCGTCTCTATGATCAATGTAGTATATAAGGGACCACGTGACGGACGCTATTTCTCTCCGGCTGTGGAGACTGAACAGAGAGGGTGGGTAGTGTAGGGCTGTGAGAGGTGCTGGTGCTATCTGCTGTGTCATGGGCTGGTGACTGCTGATCCATTGGGGTCATGGTGCTTTCACTGTCATTGTGCTGTCTGCTGATCCATCTGGGCTGTCTACTGTGTCCTGGGCTTGTGCTGTGTCCATTCCTGGGCCCAAGTTCTGGACTCCAAAAAGAAAATAAAATCAAAGTGTCTTTTATATTTTTCTGTGTGTGTGCATGTTAGGCTTAACTGCAGTAGCACACAAGAGCCAGCCCAAATCCAGTCATGCTAAAAACAAAAAAAATCAATCGAACAAAGTGTCTTTTCTATTTTTCTGTGTGTGCATGCGTATTAGGCTTAACCGCAGTAGCGCACAAGAGACAGCCAGCAATGCACATTGCAAACTTGTGCTGCCCGACTCCAGTCGTTCTCAAAAAAAGAACAACAAAAGTGTCTTATATTTTGTTCTGTGTGTGCATGTGTGTTAGGCTTAACCGCAGTAGCCAACAAGAGCCAGCCAGCAACGCAAGTTGCAACCTTCTGCTGCCCGACTCCAGTCATTCTCCAAAAAAAACAAAATAAAAGTGTCATATATTTTTTTCTTCTGTGTGTGCTCATGGGTGTTAGGCTTAACCACAGTAGCGCACAAGAGCCAGCCCAACTCCAGTCGTGCTAAAAACAAAAAAATCAATCAATCAGTGTTTTTTATATTTTCCTGTGTGTGAGTGAGTGTTAGGCTTAACAGCAGTAGCACAACAGAGCCAGCCAGCAATACAAGTTGCAACCTTCTGCTGCCCGACTCCATTCGTTCTCCAAAAAAAAACAATAAAAGTGTTTTATATTTATTTCTTCTGTGTGTGCTCGTGGGTGTTAGGCTTAACCACAGTAGCGCACAAGAGCCAGCCCAACTCCAGTTTTGCGAAAAACAAAAAAATCAATCTGTGTCTTTTATAATTTTCCTGTGTGTGAGTGAGTGTTAGGCTTTATGGCAGTAGCGCACAAGAGCTAGCCAGCAATACAAGTTGCAACCTTGTGCTGCCCGACTCCAGTCGTTTTCCAAAAAAAACCCAATAAAAGTGTCTTATATTTTTTTCTTCTGTGTGTGTTCGTGGGTGTTAGGTTTAACCGCAGTAGCACACAAGAGCCAGCCAGCAATACAAGTAGCAACCTTGTGCTGCCCGACTCAGTCATACACTAAAAAAAAAACAATAAAAGTGTCTTATATTTTTTTCTTCTGTGTATGTTCGTGGGTGTTAGGCTTAACCGTATTAGCGCACAAGAGCCAGCCCAACTCCAGTTGTGCTAAAAACAAAAAAAATCAATAAAAGTGTCTTTTATACTTTTCTTTGTGTGTGTGCGTGTTAGGCTTAACCGCAGTAGCGCACAAGACCCATCCAGCAACGCACGTTGCAACCTTGTGCTGCCTGACTCCAGTCATTCTCCAAAAAAAATAAATAAATAAAAGTGTCTTATATTTTTTTCTTCTGTGTGTGCTCGTGGGTGTTAGGCTTAACCACAGTAGCGCACAAGAGCCAGCCAGCAATGCATGTAGCAACCTTGTGCTGACCGACACCAGTCATTCTCCAAAAAAAACCCAATAAAATTGTCTTATATTTTGTTCTTCTGTGTGTGTTTGTTGGTGTTAGGCTTAACCGCAGTAGCACACAAGAGCCAGCCAGCAACGCAAGTTGCAACCTTGTGCTGCCCGACTCCAGTCACTCTCCAAAAAAAAACAATAAAAGTGTCTTATATTTTTTTCTTCTGTGTGTGCTCGTGGGTGTTAGGCTAAACCACAGTAGCGCACAAGAGCCAGCCCAACTCCAGTCGTGCTAAAAACAAAAAAATCAATCAAAGTGTCTTTTATATTTTTCTGTGTGTGCGTGAGTGTTATGCTTAACAGCAGTAGCGCACAAGAGCCGGCCAAACTCCAGTCATGCTAAAAACAAAAAAATCAATCAATCAGTGTCTTTTATAATTTTCTGTGTGTGTGAGTGTTAGGCTTTATGGCAGTAGCGCACAAGAGCTAGCCAGCAATACAAGTTGCAACCTTCTGCTGCCCGACTCCATTCGTTCTCCAAAAAAAAACAATAAAAGTGTTTTATATTTATTTCTTCTGTGTGTGCTCGTGGGTGTTAGGCTTAACCACAGTAGCGCACAAGAGCCAGCCCAACTCCAGTTTTGCGAAAAACAAAAAAATCTATCTGTGTCTTTTATAATTTTCCTGTGTGTGAGTGAGTGTTAGGCTTTATGGCAGTAGCGCACAAGAGCTAGCCAGCAATACAAGTTGCAACGTTGTGCTGCCCGACTCCAGTCATTCTCTAAAAAAACCCCAATAAACGTGTCTTATATTTTTTTCTTCTGTGTGTGCTCGTGGGTGTTAGGCTTAACCACAGTAGCGCACAAGAGCCAGCCCAACTCCAGTCGTGCTAAAAACAAAAAAATCAATCAAAGTGTCTTTTATATTTTTCTGTGTGTGAGTGAGTGTTATGCTTAACGCAGTAGCACACAAGAGCCAGCCAGCAACGCAAGTTGCAACCTTGTGCTGCCCGACTCCAGTCATTCTCCAAAAAAACCCAATAAACGTGTCTTATATTTTTTTCTTCTGTGTGTGCTCGTGGGTGTTAGGTTTAACCGCAGTAGCACACAAGAGCCAGCCAGCAACGCATGTTGCAAACTTGTGCTGACCGACTCCAGTCATTCTCTAAAAAAAACCCAATAAACGTGTCTTATATTTCTTTCTTCTGTGTGTGCTCGTGGGTGTTAGGCTTAACCACAGTAGCGCACAAGAGCCAGCCCAACTCCAGTCGTGCTAAAAACAAAAAAATCAATCAAAGTGTCTTTTATATTTTTCTGTGTGTGCGCGAGTGTTATGCTTAACAGCAGTAGCGCACAAGAGCCGGCCAAACTCCAGTCATGCTAAAAACAAAAAATCAATCAATCAGTGTCTTTTATAATTTTCTGTGTGTGAGTGAGTGTTAGGCTTAACCGCAGTAGCACACAATAGCCAGCCAGCAATGCATGTTGCAACCTTGTGCTGCCTGACTCCAGCCGTTCTCCAAAAAAACCCAATAAAAGTGTCTTATATTTTGTTCTTCTGAGTGTGTTTGTTGTTGTTAGGCTTAACCGCAGTAGCGCACAAGAGCCAGCCCAACTACAGTCATGCTAAAAACAAAAAAATCAATCAATCAAAGTGTCTTTTATATTTTTCTGTGGATGCATGCGTGTTAGGCTTAACGGCAGTAGCGCACAAGAGCTAGCCTGCAATACAAGTTGCAACCTTGTGCTGCCCGACTCCAGTCGTTCTCCAAAAAAAAAACAATAAAAGTGTCTTAGCTTTTTTCTCTGTGTGAGCTCATGGTTGTTAGGCTTAACCGCAGTAGTGCACAAGAGCCAGCCAGCAACGCACATTGCAACCTTGTGCTGTCTGAATCCAGTCGTTCTCCAAAAAAAAACAATAAAAGTCTCATATTTTTATCTTCCTTGTGTGCTCGTGGGTGTTAGCCTTAACTGCAGCAGCGCACAAGAGCCAGTCAGCAACAAACGTTGCAACCTTGTGCTGACCGACACCAGTCATTCTCCCCAAAAAAAACAATAAAAGTGTCTTATATTTTTTTCTTCTGTGTGTGCTTGTGGGTGTTAGGCTTAACCACAGTAGCGCACAAGAGCCAGCCAGCAATGCATGTAGCAACCTTCTGCTGCCCGACTCCAGTCATTCTCCAAAAATAACAATAAAAGTGTCTTATATTTTTTTCTTCTGTGTGTGCTCATGGGTGTTAGGCTTAACCACAGTAGCGCACAAGAGCCAGCCCAACTCCAGTCGTGCTAAAAACAAAAAAATCAATCAATCAGTGTTTTTTATATTTTCCTGTGTGTGAGTGAGTGTTAGGCTTAACGGCAGTAGCACAACAGAGCCAGCCAGCAATACAAGTAGCAACCTTGTGCTGCCCGACTCAGTCATATACTAAAAAAAAAACAATAAAACTGTCTTATATTTTTTTCTTCTGTGTATGTTCTTGGGTGTTAGGCTTAACCGTAGTAGCGCACAAGAGCCAGCCCAACTCCAGTCGTGCTAAAAACAAAAAAAATCAATAAAAGTGTCTTTTATACTTTTCTTTGTGTGTGTGCGTGTTAGGCTTAACCGCAGTAGCGCACAAGACCCATCCAGCAACGCACGTTGCAACCTTGTGCTGCCTGACTCCAGTCATTCTCCAAAAAAAATAAATAAATAAAAGTGTCTTATATTTTTTTCTTCTGTGTGTGCTCGTGGGTGTTAGGCTTAACCACAGTAGCGCACAAGAGCCACCCAGCAATGCATGTAGCAAACTTGTGCTGCCTGACTCAAGTCGTTCTCCAAAAAAACCCCAATAAAATTGTCTTATATTTTGTTCTTCTGTGTGTGTTTGTTGGTGTTAGGCTTAACCGCAGTAGCACACAAGAGCCAGCTAGCAACGCAAGTTGCAACCTTGTGCTTCCCGACTCCAGTCATTCTCCAAAAAAAAACAATAAAAGTGTCTTATATTTTTTTCTTCTGTGTGTGCTCGTGGGTGTTAGGCTAAACCACAGTAGCGCACAAGAGCCAGCCCAACTCCAGTCGTGCTAAAAACAAAAAAATCAATCAAAGTGTCTTTTATATTTTTCTGTGTGTGAGTGAGTGTTAGGCTTTATGACAGTAGCGCACAAGAGCTAGCCAGCAATACAAGTTGCAACCTTCTGCTGCCCCACTCCATTTGTTCTCCAAAAAAAACCAATAAAAGTGTTTTATATTTACTTCTTCTGTGTGTGCTCGTGGGTGTTAGGCTTAACCACAGTAGCGCACAAGAGCCAGCCCAACTCCAGTTTTGCTAAAAACAAAAAAATCAATCAATCTGTGTCTTTTATAATTTTCCTTTGTGTGAGTGAGTGTTAGGCTTTATGGCAGAAGCGCACAAGAGCTAGCCAGCAATACAAGTTGCAACCTTGTGCTGCCCGACTCCAGTCGTTCTCCAAAAAAAACCAATAAAAGTGACATATTTTTTTCTTCTGTGTGTGTTCGTGGGTGTTACGTTTAACAGCAGTAGCACACAAGAGCCAGCCAGCAACGCATGTTGCAAACTTGTGCTGACCGACTCCAGTCATTCTCTAAAAAAAACCCAATAAGCGTGTCTTATATTTTTTTCTTCTGTGTGTGCTCGTGGGTGTTAGGCTTAACCACAGTAGCGCACAAGAGCCAGCCCAACTCCAGTCGTGCTAAAAACAAAAAAATCAATCAAAGTGTCTTTTATATTTTTCTGTGTGTGAGTGAGTGTTATGCTTAACGCAGTAGCACACAGGAGCCAGCCAGAAACGCACGTTGCAACCTTGTGCTGCCCGACTCCAGTCATTCTCCAAAAAATAAATAAATGAAAGTGTCTTATATTTTTTCTTCTGTGTGTGCTGGTGGGTGTTAGGCTTAACCACAGTAGCGCACCAGAGCCAGCCAGCAACGCATGTAGCAACCTTGTGCTGCCTGACTCCAGTCGTTCTCCAAAAAAAACCCAATAAAATTGTCTTATATTTTGTTCTTCTGTGTGTGTTTGTTGGTGTTAGGCTTAACCGCAGTAGCACACAAGAGCCAGCCAGCAACGCAAGTTGCAACCTTGTGCTGCCCGACTCCAGTCATTCTCCAAAAAAAACCAATAAAAGTGTCTTATATTTTTTTCTTCTGTGTGTGCTCGTGGGTGTTAGGCTAAACCACAGTAGCGCACAAGAGCCAGCCCAACTCCAGTCGTGCTAAAAACAAAAAAATTAATCAAAGTGTCTTTTATATTTTTCTGTGTGTGCGTGAGTGTTAGGCTTTATGGCAGTAGCGAACAAGAGCTAGCCAGCAATACAAGTTGCAACCTTCTGCTGCCCGACTCCATTCGTTCTCCAAAAAAAAACAATAAAAGTGTTTTATATTTTTTTCTTCTGTGTGTGCTCGTGGGTGTTAGGCTTAACCACAGTAGCGCACAAGAGCCAGCCCAACTCCAGTTTTGCTAAAAACAAAAAAATCAATCAATCTGTGTCTTTTATAATTTTCCTGTGTGTGAGTGAGTGTTAGGCTTTATGGCAGTAGCGCACAAGAGCTAGCCAGCAATACAAGTTGCAACCTTGTGCTGCCCGACTCCAGTCGTTCTCCAAAAAAAACCCAATAAAAGTGTCTTTTTTTTTTTTCTTCTGTCTGTGTTCGTGGGTGTTAGGTTTAACCGCAGTAGCACACAAGAGCCAGCCAGCAACGCATGTTGCAAACTTGTGCTGACCGACTCCAGTCATTCTCTAAAAAAAACCCAATAAACGTGTCTTATATTATTTTCTTCTGTGTGTTCTCGTGGGTGTTAGGCTTAACCACAGTAGCGCACAAGAGCCAGCCCAACTCCAGTCGTGCTAAAAACAAAAAAATCAATCAAAGTGTCTTTTATATTTTTCTGTGTGTGAGTGAGTGTTATGCTTAACGCAGTAGCACACAAGAGCCAGCCAGCAACGCAAGTTGCAACCTTGTGCTTCCCGACTCCAGTCATTCTCCAAAAAAACCCAATAAACGTGTCTTATATTTTTTTCTTCTGTGTGTGCTCGTGGGTGTTAGGCTTAACCACAGTAGCGCACAAGAGCCAGCCCAGCTCCAGTCGTGCTAAAAACAAAAAAAATCAATCAAAGTGTCTTTTATATTTTTCTGTGTGTGCGCGAGTGTTATGCTTAACAGCAGTAGCGCACAAGAGCCGGCCAAACTCCAGTCATGCTAAAAACAAAAAAATCAATCAATCAGTGTCTTTTATAATTTTCTGTGTGTGAGTGAGTGTTAGGCTTTATGGCAGTAGCGCACAAGAGCTAGCCAGCAATACAAGTTGCAACCTTCTGCTGCCAGACTCCATTCGTTCTCCAAAAAAAAACAATAAAAGTGTTTTATATTTTTTTCTTTTGTGTGTGCTCGTGGGTGTTAGGCTTAACCACAGTAGCGCACAAGAGCCAGCCCAACTCCAGTTTTGCTAAAAACAAAAAAATCAATCAATCTGTGTCTTTTATAATTTTCCTGTGTGTGAGTGAGTGTTAGGCTTTATGGCAGTAGCGCACAAGAGCTAGCCAGCAATACAAGTTGCAACCTTGTGCTGCCCGACTCCAGTCGTTCTCCAAAAAAAAACCAATAAAAGTGTCTTATATTTTTTTCTTCTCTGTGTGTTCGTGGGTGTTAGTTTTAACCGCAGTAGCACACAAGAGCAAGCCAGCAAAGGATGTTGCAAACTTGTGCTGACCGTCTCCAGTCATTCTCTAAAAAAAACCCAATAAACGTGTCTTATATTTTATTCTTCTGTGTGTGCTCGTGGGTGTTAGGCTTAACCACAGTAGCGCACAAGAGATAGCCCAACTCCAGTCGTGCTAAAAACAAAAAAATCAATCAAAGTGTCTTTTATATTTTTCTGTGTGTGAGTGAGTGTTATGCTTAACGGCAGTAGCACAACAGAGCCAGCCAGCAATACAAGTAGCAACCTTGTGCTGCCCGACTCAGTCATACACTAAAAAAAAAACAATATAAGTGTCTTATATTTTTTTCTTCTGTGTATGTTCGTGGGTGTTAGGCTTAACCGTAGTAGCGCACAAGAGCCAGCCCAACTCCAGTCGTGCTAAAAACAAAAAAATCAAAGTGTCTTTTATATTTTTCTGTGTATGCGTGCGTGTTAGTCTTAACAGCAGTAGCGCACAAGACCTACCCAGAAACGCACGTTGCAACCTTGTGTTGCCCGACTCCAGTCATTCTCCAAAAAATAAATAAATAAAAGTGTCTTATATTTTTTTCTTCTGTGTGTGCTCGTGGGTGTTAGGCTTAACAACAGTAGCGCACAAGAGCTAGCCAGCAACGCAAGTTGCAACCTTGTGCTGCCTGACTCCAGTCGTTCTCTAAAAAAAACCAATAAAAGTGTCTTATATTTTGTTCTTCTGTGTGTGTTTGTTGGTGTTAGGCTTAACCGCAGTAGCCAACAAGAGCCAGCCAGCAACGCAAGTTGCAACCTTCTGCTGCCCGACTCCAGTCATTCTCTAAAAAAAAAACCAATAAACGTGTCTTATATTTTTTTCTTCTGTGTGTGCTGGTGGGTGTTAGGCTTAACCACAGTAACGCACTAGAGCCAGCCCAACTCCAGTCCTGCTAAAAACCAAAAAATCAAATCAAAGTGTCTTTTATATTTTTCTGTGTGTGCGTGAGTGTTATGCTTAACCACAGTAGCGCACAAGAACCGGCCAAACTCCAGTCATGCTAAAAACAAAAAATCAATCAATCAGTGTCTTTTATAATTTTCTGTGTGTGAGTGAGTGTTAGGCTTAACCGCAGAAGCACACAATAGCCAGCAAGCAATGCATGTTGCAAACTTGTGCTGCCTGACTCCAGCCGTTCTCCAAAAAAACCCAATAAAAGTGTCTTAAATTTTGTTCTTCTGAGTGTGTTTGTTGTTGTTAGGCTTAACCGCAGTAGCGCACAAGAGCAAGCCCAACTACAGTCATGCTAAAAACAAAAAAATCAATCAATCAAAGTGTCTTTTATATTTTTTTGTGGATGCGTGCGTGTTAGGCTTAACGGCAGTAGCGCACAAGAGCTAGCCTGCAATAGAAGTTGCAACCTTCTGCTGCCCGACTCCAGTCGTTCTTCGAAAAAAAAAAAAAAAAAGGGTCTTAGCTTTTTTCTCTGTGTGTGCTCATGGGTGTTAGGCTTAACCGCAGTAGTGCACAAGAGCCAGCCAGCAACGCACATTGCAACCTTGTGCTGTCTGAATGCAGTCGTTCTCCAAAAAAAAACAATAAAAGTCTCATATTTTTATCTTCCTTGTGTGCTCGTGGGTGTTAGGCTTAACTGCAGCAGCGCACAAGAGCCATCCAGCAACGCACGTTGCAACCTTGTGCTGACCGACACCAGTCATTCTCCAAAAAAAAACAATAAAAGTGTCTTATATTTTGTTCTTCTGTGTGTGTTTGTTGGTGTTAGGCTTAACCGCAGTAGCGCACAAGATCCAGCCCAAATCCAGTCATGCTAAAAACAAAAAAAATCAATCGAACAAAGTGTCTTTTCTATTTTTCTGTGTGTGCATGCGTATTAGGCTTAACCGCAGTAGCGCACAAGAGACAGCCAGCAATGCACGTTGCAAACTTGTGCTGCCCGACTACAGTCGTTCTAAAAAAAATAACAACAAAAGTGTCTTATATTTTGTTCTGTGTGTGCATGTGTGTTAGGCTTAACCGCAGTAGCACACAAGAGCCAGCCAGCAACGCAAGTTGCAACTTTCTGCTGCCCGACTCCAGTCATTCTCCCAAAAAAACAATAAAAGTGTCTTATATTTTTTTCTTCTGTGTGTGAGGGAGTGTTATGCTTAACGCAGTAGCACACAAGAGCCAGCCAGCAACGCAAGTTGCAACCTTGTGCTGCCCGACTCCAGTCATTCTCCAAAAAAACCCAATAAACGTGTCTTATATTTTTTTCTTCTGTGTGTGCTCATGGGTGTTAGGCTTAACCACAGTAGCGCACAAGAGCCAGCCCAGCTCCAGTCGTGCTAAAAACAAAAAAATCAATCAAAGTGTCTTTTATATTTTTCTGTGTGTGCGTGAGTATTATGCTTAACAGCAGTAGCGCACAAGAGCCGGCCAAACTCCAGTCATGCTAAAAACAAAAAAATCAATCAATCAGTGTCTTTTATAATTTTCTGTGTGTGAGTGAGTGTTAGGCTTTATGGCAGTAGCGCACAAGAGCTAGCCAGCAATACAAGTTGCAACCTTCTGCTGCCCGACTCCATTCGTTCTCCAAAAAAAAACAATAAAAGTGTTTTATATTTTTTTCTTCTGTGTGTGCTCGTGGGTGTTAGGCTTAACCACAGTAGCGCACAAGAGCCAGCCCAACTCCAGTTTTGCTAAAAACAAAAAAATCAATCAATCTGTGTCTTTTATAATTTTCCTGTGTGTGAGTGAGTGTTAGGCTTTATGGCAGTAGAGCACAAGAGCTAGCCAGCAATACAAGTTGCAACCTTGTGCTGCCCGACTCCAGTCGTTCTCCAAAAAAAACCCAATAAAAGTGTCTTATATTTTTTTCTTCTGTGTGTGTTCGTGGGTGTTAGGTTTAACCGCAGTAGCACACAAGAGCCAGCCAGCAACGCATGTTGCAAACTTGTGCTGACCGACTCCAGTCATTCTCTAAAAAAAAACAATAAACGTGTCTTATATTTTTTTCTTCTGTGTGTGCTCGTGGGTGTTAGGCTTAACGCAGTAGCACACAAGAGACAGCCAGCAACGCAAGTTGCAACCTTGTGCAGCCTGACTCCAGCCGTTCTCCAAAAACACCAATAAAAGTGTCTTATATTTTGATCTTCTGTGTGTGTTTGTTGGTGTTAGGCTTAACCGCAGTAGCGGACAAGAACCAGCACAACTCCAGTCGTGCTAAAAAAAAAAAAATCAATCAAAGTGTCTTTTATATTTTTCTGTGTATGCGTGCGTGTTAGTCTTAACAGCAGTAGCGCACAAGACCCACCCAGAAACGCACGTTGCAACCTTGTGCTGCCCGACTCCAGTCATTCTCCAAAAAATAAATAAATGAAAGTGTCTTATATTTTTTTCTTCTGTGTGTGCTCGTGGGTGTTAGGCTTAACCACAGTAGCGCACAAGAGCCAGCCAGCAACGCATGTTGCAACCTTCTGCTGCCCGACTCCAGTCATTCTCCAAAAAAAACAATAAAAGTGTCTTATATTTTTTTCTTCTGTGTGTGCTCATGGGTGTTAGGCTTAACCACAGTAGCGCACAAGAGCCAGCCCAACTCCAGTCGGGCTAAAAAACAAAAAATCAATCAATCAGTATTTTTTATATTTTCCTGTGTGTGAGTGAGTGTTAGGCTTAACGCAGTAGCACAACAGAGCCAGCCAGCAATACAAGTAGCAACCTTGTGCTGCCCGACTCAGTCATACACTAAAAAAAAAACAATATAAGTGTCTTATATTTTTTTCATCTGTGTATGTTCGTGGGTGTTAGGCTTAACCGTAGTAGCGCACAAGAACCAGCACAACTCCAGTCATGCTAAAAACAAAAAAAATCAATAAAAGTGTCTTTTATACTTTTCTTTGTGTGTGTGCGTGTTAGGCTTAACCGCAGTAGCGCACAAGACCCATCCAGCAACGCACATTGCAACCTTGTGCTGCCTGACTCCAGTCATTCTCCAAAAAAAAGAAATAAATAAAAGTGTCTTATATTTTTTTCTTCTGTGTGTGCTCGTGGGTGTTAGGCTTAACCACAGTAGCGCACCAGAGCCAGCCAGCAACGCATGTAGCAACCTTGTGCTGCCCGACTCCAGTCATTCTCCAAAAAAAAACAATAAAAGTGTCTTATATTTTTTTCTTCTGTGTGTGCTCGTGGGTGTTAGGCTAAACCACAGTAGCGCACAAGAGCCAGCCCAACTCCTGTCGTGCTAAAAACAAAAAAATCAATCAAAGTGTCTTTTATATTTTTCTGTGTGTGCGTGAGTGTTATGCTTAACAGCAGTAGCGCACAAGAGCCGGCCAAACTCCAGTCATGCTAAAAACAAAAAAATCAATCAATCAGTGTCTTTTATAATTTTCTGTGTGTGAGTGAGTGTTAGGCTTTATGGCAGTAGCGCACAAGAGCTAGCCAGCAATACAAGTTGCAACCTTCTGCTGCCCGACTCCATTCGTTCTCCAAAAAAAACCAATAAAAGTGTTTTATATTTTTTTCTTCTGTGTGTGCTCGTGGGTGTTAGGCTTAACCACAGTAGCGCACAAGAGCCAGCCCAACTCCAGTTTTGCTAAAAACAAAAAAATCAATCAATCTGTGTCTTTTATAATTTTCCTGTGTGTGAGTGAGTGTTAGGCTTTATGGCAGTAGCGCACAAGAGCTAGCCAGCAATACAAGTTGCAACCTTGTGCTGCCCAACTCCAGTCGTTCTCCAAAAAAAACCCAATAAAAGTGTCTTATATTTTTTTCTTCTGTGTGTTTGTGGGTGTTAGGTTTAACCGCAGTAGCACACAAGAGCCAGCCAGCAACGCATGTTGCAAACTTGTGCTGACCGACTCCAGTCATTCTCTAAAAAAAAAACAATAAACGTGTCTTATATTTTTTTCTTCTGTGTGTGCTAGTGGGTGATAGGCTTAACCACAGTAGCGCACAAGAGCAAGCCCAACTCCAGTCGTGCTAAAAACAAAAAAATCAATCAAAGTGTCTTTTATATTTTTCTGTGTGTGAGGGAGTGTTATGCTTAACGCAGTAGCACACAAGAGCCAGCCAGCAACGCAAGTTGCAACCTTGTGCTGCCCGACTCCAGTCATTCTCCAAAAAAACCCAATAAACGTGTCTTATATTTTTTTCTTCTGTGTGTGCTCGTGGGTGTTAGGCTTAACCACAGTAGCGCACAAGAGCCGGCCAAACTCCAGTCATGCTAAAAACAAAAAAATCAATCAATCAGTGTCTTTTATAATTTTCTGTGTGTGAGTGAGTGTTAGGCTTTATGGCAGTAGCGCACAAGAGCTAGCCAGCAATACAAGTTGCAACCTTCTGCTGCCCGACTCCATTCGTTCTCCAAAAAAAAACAACAAAAGTGTTTTATATTTTTTTCTTCTGTGTGTGCTCGTGGGTGTTAGGCTTAACCACAGTAGCGCACAAGAGCCAGCCCAACTCCAGTTTTGCTAAAAACAAAAAAATCAATCAATCTGTGTCTTTTATAATTTTCCTGTGTGTGAGTGAGTGTTAGGCTTTATGGCAGTAGCGCACAAGAGCTAGCCAGCAATACAAGTTGCAACCTTGTGCTGCCCGACTCCAGTCGTTCTCCAAAAAAAAAACCAATAAAAGTGTCTTATATTTTTTTCTTCTGTGTGTGTTCGTGGGTGTTAGGTTTAACCGCAGTAGCACACAAGAGCCAGCCAGCAAAGCATGTTGCAAACTTGTGCTGACCGACTCCAGTCATTCTCTAAAAAAACCCCAATAAACGTGTCTTATATTTTTTTCTTCTGTGTGTGCTCGTGGGTGTTAGGCTTAACCACAGTAGCGCACAAGAGATAGCCCAACTCCAGTCGTGCTAAAAACAAAAAAATCAATCAAAGTGTCTTTTATATTTTTCTGTGTGTGAGTGAGTGTTATGCTTAACGGCAGTAGCACAACAGAGCCAGCCAGCAATACAAGTAGCAACCTTGTGCTGCCCGACTCAGTCATACACTAAAAAAAAAACAATATAAGTGTCTTATATTTTTTTCTTCTGTGTATGTTCGTGGGTGTTAGGCTTAACCGTAGTAGCGCACAAGAGCCAGCCCAACTCCAGTCGTGCTAAAAACAAAAAAATCAATCAAAGTGTCTTTTATATTTTTCTGTGTATGCGTGCGTGTTAGTCTTAACAGCAGTAGCGCACAAGACCCACCCAGAAACGCACGTTGCAACCTTGTGCTGCCCGACTCCAGTCATTCTCCAAAAAATAAATAAATAAAAGTGTCTTATATTTTTTTCTTCTGTGTGTGCTCGTGGGTGTTAGGCTTAACAACAGTAGCGCACAAGAGCTAGCCAGCAACGCAAGTTGCAACCTTGTGCTGCCTGACTCCAGTCGTTCTCTAAAAAAAACCAATAAAAGTGTCTTATATTTTGTTCTTCTGTGTGTGTTTGTTGGTGTTAGGCTTAACCGCAGTAGCCAACAAGAGCCAGCCAGCAACGCAAGTTGCAACCTTCTGCTGCCCGACTCCAGTCATTCTCCAAAAAAAACCCCAATAAACTTGTCTTATATTTTTTTTTTCTGTGTGTGCTGGTGGGTGTTAGGCTTAACCACAGTAACGCACAAGAGCCAGCCCAACTCCAGTCCTGCTAAAAACCAAAAAATCAAATCAAAGTGTCTTTTATATTTTTCTGTGTGTGCGTGAGTGTTATGCTTAACCACAGTAGCGCACAAGAACCGGCCAAACTCCAGTCATGCTAAAAACAAAAAATCAATCAATCAGTGTCTTTTATAATTTTCTGTGTGTGAGTGAGTGTTAGGCTTAACCGCAGAAGCACACAATAGCCAGCCAGCAATGCATGTTGCAACCTTGTGCTGCCTGACACCAGCCGTTCTCCAAAAAAACCCAATAAAAGTGTCTTATATTTTGTTCTTCTGAGTGTGTTTGTTGTTGTTAGGCTTAACCGCAGTAGCGCACAAGAGCAAGCCCAACTACAGTCATGCTAAAAACAAAAAATCAATCGAACAAAGTGTCTTTTCTATTTTTCTGTGTGTGCATGCGTATTAGGCTTAACCGCAGTAGCGCACAAGAGACAGCCAGCAACGCAAGTTGCAACCTTCTGCTGACCGACTCCAGTCATTCTCTAAAAAAAAAACAATAAAAGTGTCTTATATTTTTTTCTTCTGTGTGTGCTCGTGGGTGTTAGGCTAAACCACAGTAGCGCACAAGAGCCAGCCCAACTCCTGTCGTGCTAAAAACAAAAAAATCAATCAAAGTGTCTTTTATATTTTTCTGTGTGTGCGTGAGTGTTATGCTTAACAGCAGTAGCGCACAAGAGCCGGCCAAACTCCAGTCATGCAAAAAACAAATAAATCAATCAATCAGTGTCTTTTATAATTTTCTGTGTGTGAGTGAGTGTTAGGCTTTATGGCAGTAGCGCACAAGAGCTAGCCAGCAATACAAGTTGCAACCTTCTGCTGCCCGACTCCATTCGTTCTCCAAAAAAAACCAATAAAAGTGTTTTATATTTTTTTCTTCTGTGTGTGCTCGTGGGTGTTAGGCTTAACCACAGTAGCGCACAAGAGCCAGCCCAACTCCAGTTTTGCTAAAAACAAAAAAATCAATCAATCTGTGTCTTTTATAATTTTCCTGTGTGTGAGTGAGTGTTAGGCTTTATGGCAGTAGCGCACAAGAGCTAGCCAGCAATACAAGTTGCAACCTTGTGCTGCCCAACTCCAGTCGTTCTCCAAAAAAAACCCAATAACAGTGTCTTATATTTTTTTCTTCTGTGTGTTCGTGGGTGTTAGGTTTGACCGCAGTAGCACACAAGAGCCAGCCAGCAACGCATGTTGCAAACTTGTGCTGGCCGACTCCAGTCATTCTCTAAAAAAAAAACAATAAACGTGTCTTATATTTTTTTCTTCTGTGTGTGCTAGTGGGTGATAGGCTTAACCACAGTAGTGCACAAGAGCCAGCCCAACTCCACTCATGCTAAAAACAAAAAAATCAATCAAAGTGTCTTTTATATTTTTCTGTGTGTGAAGGAGTGTTATGCTTAACGCAGTAGCACACAAGAGCCAGTCAGCAACGCATGTTGCAACCTTGTGCAGCCTGACTCCAGCCGTTCTCCAAAAACACCAATAAAAGTGTCTTATATTTTGTTCTTCTGTGTGTGTTTGTTGGTGTTAGGCTTAACCGCAGTAGCGCACAAGAGCAAGCCCAACTCCAGTCGTGCTAAAAACAAAAAAATCAATCAAAGTGTCTTTTATATTTTTCTGTGTGTGAAGGAGTGTTATGCTTAACGCAGTAGCACACAATAGCCAGCCAGCAACGCAAGTTGCAACCTTGTGCTGCCCGACTCCAGTCATTCTCCAAAAAAACCCAATAAACGTGTCTTAAATTTTTTTCTTCTGTGTGTGCTCGTGGGTGTTAGGCTTAACCACAGTAGCGCACAAGAGCCAGCGCAACTCCAGTCGTGCTAAAAACAAAAAAATCAATCAAAGTGTCTTTTATATTTTTCTGTTTGTGCGTGAGTATTATGCTTTATGGCAGTAACGCACAAGAGCTAGCCAGCAATACAAGTTGCAACCTTCTGCTGCCCGACTCCATTCGTTCTCCAAAAAAAAACAATAAAAGTGTTTTATATTTTTTTCTTCTGTGTGTGCTCGTGGGTGTTAGGCTTAACCACAGTAGCGCACAAGAGCCAGCCCAACTCCAGTTTTGCTAAAAACAAAAAAATCAATCAATCTGTGTCTTTTATAATTTTCCTTTGTGTGAGTGAGTGTTAGGCTTTATGGCAGTAGCGCACAAGAGCTAGCCAGCAATACAAGTTGCAACCTTGTGCTGCCCGACTCCAGTCGTTCTCCAAAAAAAAACCAATAAAAGTGTCTTATATTTTTTTCTTCTGTGTGTGTTCGTGGTTGTTAGGTTTAACCGCAGTAGCACACAAGAGCCAGCCAGCAACGCATGTTGCAACCTTGTGCAGCCTGACTCCAGCCGTTCTCCAAAAACACCAATAAAAGTGTCTTATATTTTGTTCTTCTGTGTGTGTTTGTTGGTGTTAGGCTTAACCGCAGTAGCGCACAAGAGCCAGCCAGCAACGCAAGTTGCAACCTTGTGCTGCCCGACTCCAGTCATTCTCCAAAAAAAAACAATAAAAGTGTCTTATATTTTTTTCTTCTGTGTGTGCTCGTGGGTGTTAGGCTAAACCACAGTAGCGCACAAGAGCCAGCCCAACTCCAGTCGTGCTAAAAACAAAAAAATTAATCAAAGTGTCTTTTATATTTTTCTGTGTGTGCGTGAGTGTTATGCTTAACCACAGTAGCGCACAAGAACCGGCCAAACTCCAGTCATGCTGAAAACAAAAAATCAATCAATCAGTGTCTTTTATAATTTTCTGTGTGTGAGTGAGTGTTAGGCTTAACCGCAGAAGCACACAATAGCCAGCCAGCAATGCATGTTGCAACCTTGTGCTGCCTGACTCCAGCCGTTCTCCAAAAAAACCCAATAAAAGTGTCTTATATTTGTTCTTCTGAGTGTGTTTGTTGTTGTTAGGCTTAACCGCAGTAGCGCACAAGAGCAAGCCCAACTACAGTCATGCTAAAAACAAAAAAATCAATCAATCAAAGTGTCTTTTATATTTTTCTGTGGATGCGTGCGTGTTAGGCTTAACGGCAGTAGCGCACAAGAGCTAGCCTGCAATACAAGTTGCAACCTTCTGCTGCCCGACTCCAGTCGTTCTCCAAAAAAAAAAAAAAAAAAAGTGTCTTAGCTTTTTTCTCTGTGTGTGCTCATGGGTGTTAGGCTTAACCGCAGTAGTGCACAAGTGCCAGCCAGCAACGCACATTGCAACCTTGTGCTGTCTGAATCCAGTCGTTCTCCAAAAAAAACCAATAAAAGTCTCATATTTTTATCTTCCTTGTGTGCTCGTGGATGTTAGGCTTAACTGCAGCAGCGCACAAGAGCCATCCAGCAACGCACGTTGCAACCTTGTGCTGACCGACACCAGTCATTCTCCAAAAAAAAACAATAAACGTGTCTTAAATTTTTTTCTTCTGTGTGTGCTCGTGGGTGTTAGGCTTAACCACAGTAGCGCACAAGAGCCAGCCAGCAACGCATGTTGCAACCTTGTGCTGCCTGACTCGAGTCGTTCTCCAAAAAAAACCAATAAAAGTGTCTTATATTTTGTTCTTCTGTGTGTGTTTGTTGGTGTTAGGCTTAACCGCAGTAGCGCACAAGATCCAGCCCAAATCCAGTCATGCTAAAACCAAAAAAAATCAATCGAACAAAGTGTCTTTTCTATTTTTCAGTGTGTGCATGCATATTAGGCTTAACTGCAGTAGCGCACAAGAGACAGCCAGCAATGCACGTTGCAAACTTGTGCTGCCCGACTACAGTCGTTCTAAAAAAAAGAACAACAAAAGTGTCTTAATTTTGTTCTGTGTGTGCATGTGTGTTAGGCTTAACCGCAGTAGCACACAAAAGCCTGCCAGCAACGCAAGTTGCAACCTTGTGCTGCCCGACTCCAGTCATTCTCCAAAAAAAAACAATAAAAGTGTCTTATATTTTTTTCTTCTGTGTGTGTTCGTGGGTGTTAGACTAAACCACAGTAGCGCACAAGAGCCAGCCCAACTCCAGTCGTGCTAAAAACAAAAAAATCAATCAAAGTGTCTTTTATATTTTTCTGTGTGTGCGTGAGTGTTATGCTTTACAGCAGTAGCGCACAAGAGCCATCCAAACTCCAGTCATGCTAAAAACAAAAAAATCAATCAATCAGTGTCTTTTATAATTTTCTGTGTGTGAGTGAGTGTTAGGCTTTATGGCAGAAGCGCACAAGAGCTAGCCAGCAATACAAGTTGCAACCTTCTGCTGCGCGACTCCATTCGTTCTCCAAAAAAACCAATAAAAGTGTCTTATATTTTTTTCTTCTGTGTGTGTTCGTGGGTGTTAGGTTTAACCGCAGTAGCACACAAGAGCCAGCCAGCAAAGCATGTTGCAAACTTGTGCTGACCCACTCCAGTCATTCTCTAAAAAAACCCCAATAAACGTGTCTTATATTTTTTTCTTCTGTGTGTGCTCGTGGGTGTTAGGCTTAACCACAGTAGCGCACAAGAGATAGCCCAACTCCAGTCGTGCTAAAAACAAAAAAATCAATCAAAGTGTCTTTTATATTTTTCTGTTTGTGAGTGAGTGTTATGCTTAACGGCAGTAGCACAACAGAGCCAGCCAGCAATACAAGTAGCAACCTTGTGCTGCCCGACTCAGTCATACACTAAAAAAAAAACAATATAAGTGTCTTATATTTTTTTCTTCTGTGTATGTTCGTGGGTGTTAGGCTTAACCGTAGTAGCGCACAAGAGCCTGCCCAACTCCAGTCGTGCTAAAAACAAAAAAATCAATCAAAGTGTCTTTTATATTTTTCTGTGTATGCGTGCGTGTTAGTCTTAACAGCAGTAGCGCACAAGACCCACCCAGAAACGCACGTTGCAACCTTGTGCTGCCCGACTCCAGTCATTCTCCAAAAAATAAATAAATAAAAGTGTCTTATATTTTTTTCTTCTGTGTGTGCTCGTGGGTGTTAGGCTTAACAACAGTAGCGCACAAGAGCTAGCCAGCAACGCAAGTTGCAACCTTGTGCTGCCTGACTCCAGTCGTTCTCTAAAAAAAACCAATAAAAGTGTCTTATATTTTGTTCTTCTGTGTGTGTTTGTTGGTGTTAGGCTTAACCGCAGTAGCCAACAAGAGCCAGCCAGCAACGCAAGTTGCAACCTTCTGCTGCCCGACTCCAGTCATTCTCCAAAAAAACCCCCAAT
The DNA here is from genome assembly GCA_031769625.1 of Taudactylus pleione. Lineage (NCBI taxonomy): Eukaryota > Metazoa > Chordata > Amphibia > Anura > Myobatrachidae > Taudactylus > Taudactylus pleione. The sequence goes on from JAUIMM010000776.1 coordinate 1,331,594, forward strand.
AAACGTGTCTTATATTTTTTTCTTCTGTGTGTGCTGGTGGGTGTTAGGCTTAACCACAGTAACGCACAAGAGCCAGCCCAACTCCAGTCCTGCTAAAAACCAAAAAATCAAATCAAAGTGTCTTTTATATTTTTCTGTGTGTGCGTGAGTGTTATGCTTAACCACAGTAGCGCACAAGAACCGGCCAAACTCCAGTCATGCTAAAAACAAAAAATCAATCAATCAGTGTCTTTTATAATTTTCTGTGTGTGAGTGAGTGTTAGGCTTAACCGCAGAAGCACACAATAGCCAGCCAGCAATGCATGTTGCAACCTTGTGCTGCCTGACACCAGCCGTTCTCCAAAAAAACCCAATAAAAGTGTCTTATATTTTGTTCTTCTGAGTGTGTTTGTTGTTGTTAGGCTTAACCGCAGTAGCGCACAAGAGCAAGCCCAACTACAGTCATGCTAAAAACAAAAAAATCAATCGAACAAAGTGTCTTTTCTATTTTTCTGTGTGTGCATGCGTATTAGGCTTAACCGCAGTAGCGCACAAGAGACAGCCAGCAACGCAAGTTGCAACCTTCTGCTGACCGACTCCAGTCATTCTCTAAAAAAAAAACAATAAAAGTGTCTTATATTTTTTTCTTCTGTGTGTGCTCGTGGGTGTTAGGCTAAACCACAGTAGCGCACAAGAGCCAGCCCAACTCCTGTCGTGCTAAAAACAAAAAAATCAATCAAAGTGTCTTTTATATTTTTCTGTGTGTGCGTGAGTGTTATGCTTAACAGCAGTAGCGCACAAGAGCCGGCCAAACTCCAGTCATGCAAAAAACAAATAAATCAATCAATCAGTGTCTTTTATAATTTTCTGTGTGTGAGTGAGTGTTAGGCTTTATGGCAGTAGCGCACAAGAGCTAGCCAGCAATACAAGTTGCAACCTTCTGCTGCCCGACTCCATTCGTTCTCCAAAAAAAACCAATAAAAGTGTTTTATATTTTTTTCTTCTGTGTGTGCTCGTGGGTGTTAGGCTTAACCACAGTAGCGCACAAGAGCCAGCCCAACTCCAGTTTTGCTAAAAACAAAAAAATCAATCAATCTGTGTCTTTTATAATTTTCCTGTGTGTGAGTGAGTGTTAGGCTTTATGGCAGTAGCGCACAAGAGCTAGCCAGCAATACAAGTTGCAACCTTGTGCTGCCCAACTCCAGTCGTTCTCCAAAAAAAACCCAATAAAAGTGTCTTATATTTTTTTCTTCTGTGTGTTCGTGGGTGTTAGGTTTGACCGCAGTAGCACACAAGAGCCAGCCAGCAACGCATGTTGCAAACTTGTGCTGGCCGACTCCAGTCATTCTCTAAAAAAAAAACAATAAACGTGTCTTATATTTTTTTCTTCTGTGTGTGCTAGTGGGTGATAGGCTTAACCACAGTAGTGCACAAGAGCCAGCCCAACTCCACTCATGCTAAAAACAAAAAAATCAATCAAAGTGTCTTTTATATTTTTCTGTGTGTGAAGGAGTGTTATGCTTAACGCAGTAGCACACAAGAGCCAGTCAGCAACGCATGTTGCAACCTTGTGCAGCCTGACTCCAGCCGTTCTCCAAAAACACCAATAAAAGTGTCTTATATTTTGTTCTTCTGTGTGTGTTTGTTGGTGTTAGGCTTAACCGCAGTAGCGCACAAGAGCAAGCCCAACTCCAGTCGTGCTAAAAACAAAAAAATCAATCAAAGTGTCTTTTATATTTTTCTGTGTGTGAAGGAGTGTCATGCTTAACGCAGTAGCACACAATAGCCAGCCAGCAACGCAAGTTGCAACCTTGTGCTGCCCGACTCCAGTCATTCTCCAAAAAAACCCAATAAACGTGTCTTAAATTTTTTTCTTCTGTGTGTGCTCGTGGGTGTTAGGCTTAACCACAGTAGCGCACAAGAGCCAGCGCAACTCCAGTCGTGCTAAAAACAAAAAAATCAATCAAAGTGTCTTTTATATTTTTCTGTTTGTGCGTGAGTATTATGCTTTATGGCAGTAACGCACAAGAGCTATCCAGCAATACAAGTTGCAACCTTCTGCTGCCCGACTCCATACGTTCTCCAAAAAAAACCAATAAAAGTGTTTTATATTTTTTTCTTCTGTGTGTGCTCATGGGTGTTAGGCTTAACCACAGTAGCGCACAAGAGCCAGCCCAACTCCAGTTTTGCTAAAAACAAAAAAATCAATCAATCTGTGTCTTTTATAATTTTCCTGTGTGTGAGTGAGTGTTAGGCTTTATGGCAGTAGCGCACAAGAGCTAGCCAGCAATACAAGTTGCAACCTTGTGCTGCCCAACTCCAGTCGTTCTCCAAAAAAAACCCAATAAAAGTGTCTTATATTTTTTTCTTCTGTGTGTTCGTGGGTGTTAGGTTTAACCGCAGTAGCACACAAGAGCCAGCCAGCAACGCATGTTGCAAACTTGTGCTGACCGACTCCAGTCATTCTCTAAAAAAAAAACAATAAACGTGTCTTATATTTTTTTCTTCTGTGTGTGCTAGTGGGTGATAGGCTTAACCACAGTAGCGAACAAGAGCAAGCCCAACTCCAGTCGTGCTAAAAACAAAAAAATCAATCAAAGTGTCTTTTATATTTTTCTGTGTGTGAGGGAGTGTTATGCTTAACGCAGTAGCACACAAGAGCCAGCCAGCAACGCAAGTTGCAACCTTGTGCTGCCCGACTCCAGTCATTCTCCAAAAAAACCCAATAAACGTGTCTTATATTTTTTTCTTCTGTGTGTGCTCGTGGGTGTTAGGCTTAACCACAGTAGCGCACAAGAGCCGGCCAAACTCCAGTCATGCTAAAAACAAAAAAATCAATCAATCAGTGTCTTTTATAATTTTCTGTGTGTGAGTGAGTGTTAGGCTTTATGGCAGTAGCGCACAAGAGCTAGCCAGCAATACAAGTTGCAACCTTCTGCTGCCCGACTCCATTCGTTCTCCAAAAAAAAACAATAAAAGTGTTTTATATTTTTTTCTTCTGTGTGTGCTCGTGGGTGTTAGGCTTAACCACAGTAGCGCACAAGAGCCAGCCCAACTCCAGTTTTGCTAAAAACAAAAAAATCAATCAATCTGTGTCTTTTATAATTTTCCTGTGTGTGAGTGAGTGTTAGGCTTTATGGCAGTAGCGCACAAGAGCTAGCCAGCAATACAAGTTGCAACCTTGTGCTGCCCGACTCCAGTCGTTCTCCAAAAAAAAACCAATAAAAGTGTCTTATATTTTTTTCTTCTGTGTGTGTTCGTGGGTGTTAGGTTTAACCGCAGTAGCACACAAGAGCCAGCCAGCAAAGCATGTTGCAAACTTGTGCTGACCGACTCCAGTCATTCTCTAAAAAAACCCCAATAAACGTGTCTTATATTTTTTTCTTCTGTGTGTGCTCGTGGGTGTTAGGCTAAACCACAGTAGCGCACAAGAGATAGCCCAACTCCAGTCGTGCTAAAAACAAAAAAATCAATCAAAGTGTCTTTTATATTTTTCTGTGTGTGAGTGAGTGTTATGCTTAACGGCAGTAGCACAACAGAGCCAGCCAGCAATACAAGTAGCAACCTTGTGCTGCCCGACTCAGTCATACACTAAAAAAAAAACAATATAAGTGTCTTATATTTTTTTCTTCTGTGTATGTTCGTGGGTGTTAGGCTTAACCGTAGTAGCGCACAAGAGCCAGCCCAACTCCAGTCGTGCTAAAAACAAAAAAATCAATCAAAGAGTATTTTATATTTTTCTGTGTATGCGTGCGTGTTAGTCTTAACAGCAGTAGCGCACAAGACCCACCCAGAAACGCACGTTGCAACCTTGTGCTGCCCGACTCCAGTCATTCTCCAAAAAATAAATAAATAAAAGTGTCTTATATTTTTTTCTTCTGTGTGTGCTCGTGGGTGTTAGGCTTAACAACAGTAGCGCACAAGAGCTAGCCAGCAACGCAAGTTGCAACCTTGTGCTGCCTGACTCCAGTCGTTCTCTAAAAAAAACCAATAAAAGTGTCTTATATTTTGTTCTTCTGTGTGTGTTTGTTGGTGTTAGGCTTAACCGCAGTAGCCAACAAGAGCCAGCCAGCAACGCAAGTTGCAACCTTCTGCTGCCCGACTCCAGTCATTCTCAAAAAAAAAAACCCAATAAACGTGTCTTATATTTTTTTCTTCTGTGTGTGCTGGTGGGTGTTAGGCTTAACCACAGTAACGCACAAGAGCCAGCCCAACTCCAGTCCTGCTAAAAACCAAAAAATCAAATCAAAGTGTCTTTTATATTTTTCTGTGTGTGCATGAGTGTTATGCTTAACCACAGTAGCGCACAAGAACCGGCCAAACTCCAGTCATGCTAAAAACAAAAAATCAATCAATCAGTGTCTTTTATAATTTTCTGTGTGTGAGTGAGTGTTAGGCTTAACCGCAGAAGCACACAATAGCCAGCCAGCAATGCATGTTGCAACCTTGTGCTGCCTGACACCAGCCGTTCTCCAAAAAAACCCAATAAAAGTGTCTTATATTTTGTTCTTCTGAGTGTGTTTGTTGTTGTTAGGCTTAACCGCAGTAGCGCACAAGAGCAAGCCCAACTACAGTCATGCTAAAAACAAAAAAATCAATCGAACAAAGTGTCTTTTCTATTTTTCTGTGTGTGCATGCGTATTAGGCTTAACCGCAGTAGCGCACAAGAGACAGCCAGCAACGCAAGTTGCAACCTTCTGCTGACCGACTCCAGTCATTCTCTAAAAAAAAAACAATAAAAGTGTCTTATATTTTTTTCTTCTGTGTGTGCTCGTGGGTGTTAGGCTAAACCACAGTAGCGCACAAGAGCCAGCCCAACTCCTGTCGTGCTAAAAACAAAAAAATCAAAGTGTCTTTTATATTTTTCTGTGTGTGCGTGAGTGTTATGCTTAACAGCAGTAGCGCACAAGAGCCGGCCAAACTCCAGTCATGCAAAAAACAAATAAATCAATCAATCAGTGTCTTTTATAATTTTCTGTGTGTGAGTGAGTGTTAGGCTTTATGGCAGTAGCGCACAAGAGCTAGCCAGCAATACAAGTTGCAACCTTCTGCTGCCCGACTCCATTCGTTCTCCAAAAAAAAACAATAAAAGTGTTTTATATTTTTTTCTTCTGTGTGTGCTCGTGGGTGTTAGGCTTAACCACAGTAGCGCACAAGAGCCAGCCCAACTCCAGTTTTGCTAAAAACAAAAAAATCAATCAATCTGTGTCTTTTATAATTTTCCTGTGTGTGAGTGAGTGTTAGGCTTTATGGCAGTAGCGCACAAGAGCTAGCCAGCAATACAAGTTGCAACCTTGTGCTGCCCAACTCCAGTCGTTCTCCAAAAAAAACCCAATAAAAGTGTCTTATATTTTTTTCTTCTGTGTGTTCGTGGGTGTTAGGTTTGACCGCAGTAGCACACAAGAGCCAGCCAGCAACGCATGTTGCAAACTTGTGCTGGCCGACTCCAGTCATTCTCTAAAAAAAAAACAATAAACGTGTCTTATATTTTTTTCTTCTGTGTGTGCTAGTGGGTGATAGGCTTAACCACAGTAGTGCACAAGAGCCAGCCCAACTCCACTCATGCTAAAAACAAAAAAATCAATCAAAGTGTCTTTTATATTTTTCTGTGTGTGAAGGAGTGTTATGCTTAACGCAGTAGCAGACAAGAGCCAGTCAGCAACGCATGTTGCAACCTTGTGCAGCCTGACTCCAGCCGTTCTCCAAAAACACCAATAAAAGTGTCTTATATTTTGTTCTTCTGTGTGTGTTTGTTGGTGTTAGGCTTAACCGCAGTAGCGCACAAGAGCAAGCCCAACTCCAGTCGTGCTAAAAACAAAAAAATCAATCAAAGTGTCTTTTATATTTTTCTGTGTGTGAAGGAGTGTTATGCTTAACGCAGTAGCACACAATAGCCAGCCAGCAACGCAAGTTGCAACCTTGTGCTGCCCGACTCCAGTCATTCTCCAAAAAAACCCAATAAACGTGTCTTAAATTTTTTTCTTCTGTGTGTGCTCGTGGGTGTTAGGCTTAACCACAGTAGCGCACAAGAGCCAGCGCAACTCCAGTCGTGCTAAAAACAAAAAAATCAATCAAAGTGTCTTTTATATTTTTCTGTTTGTGCGTGAGTATTATGCTTTATGGCAGTAACGCACAAGAGCTAGCCAGCAATACAAGTTGCAACCTTCTGCTGCCCGACTCCATTCGTTCTCCAAAAAAAAACAATAAAAGTGTTTTATATTTTTTTCTTCTGTGTGTGCTCGTGGGTGTTAGGCTTAACCACAGTAGCGCACAAGAGCCAGCCCAACTCCAGTTTTGCTAAAAACAAAAAAATCAATCAATCTGTGTCTTTTATAATTTTCCTTTGTGTGAGTGAGTGTTAGGCTTTATGGCAGTAGCGCACAAGAGCTAGCCAGCAATACAAGTTGCAACCTTGTGCTGCCCGACTCCAGTCGTTCTCCAAAAAAAACCCAATAAAAGTGTCTTATATTTTTTTCTTCTGTGTGTGTTCGTGGTTGTTAGGTTTAACCGCAGTAGCACACAAGAGCCAGCCAGCAACGCATGTTGCAACCTTGTGCAGCCTGACTCCAGCCGTTCTCCAAAAACACCAATAAAAGTGTCTTATATTTTGTTCTTCTGTGTGTGTTTGTTGGTGTTAGGCTTAACCGCAGTAGCGCACAAGAGCCAGCCAGCAACGCAAGTTGCAACCTTGTGCTGCCCGACTCCAGTCATTCTCCAAAAAAAAACAATAAAAGTGTCTTATATTTTTTTCTTCTGTGTGTGCTCGTGGGTGTTAGGCTAAACCACAGTAGCGCACAAGAGCCAGCCCAACTCCAGTCGTGCTAAAAACAAAAAAATTAATCAAAGTGTCTTTTATATTTTTCTGTGTGTGCGTGAGTGTTATGCTTAACCACAGTAGCGCACAAGAACCGGCCAAACTCCAGTCATGCTGAAAACAAAAAATCAATCAATCAGTGTCTTTTATAATTTTCTGTGTGTGAGTGAGTGTTAGGCTTAACCGCAGAAGCACACAATAGCCAGCCAGCAATGCATGTTGCAACCTTGTGCTGCCTGACTCCAGCCGTTCTCCAAAAAAACCCAATAAAAGTGTCTTATATTTGTTCTTCTGAGTGTGTTTGTTGTTGTTAGGCTTAACCGCAGTAGCGCACAAGAGCAAGCCCAACTACAGTCATGCTAAAAACAAAAAAATCAATCAATCAAAGTGTCTTTTATATTTTTCTGTGGATGCGTGCGTGTTAGGCTTAACGGCAGTAGCGCACAAGAGCTAGCCTGCAATACAAGTTGCAACCTTCTGCTGCCCGACTCCAGTCGTTCTCCAAGAAAAAAAAAAAAAAAAGTGTCTTAGCTTTTTTCTCTGTGTGTGCTCATGGGTGTTAGGCTTAACCGCAGTAGTGCACAAGTGCCAGCCAGCAACGCACATTGCAACCTTGTGCTGTCTGAATCCAGTCGTTCTCCAAAAAAAACCAATAAAAGTCTCATATTTTTATCTTCCTTGTGTGCTCGTGGATGTTAGGCTTAACTGCAGCAGCGCACAAGAGCCATCCAGCAACGCACGTTGCAACCTTGTGCTGACCGACACCAGTAATTCTCCAAATAAAAACAATAAACGTGTCTTAAATTTTTTTCTTCTGTGTGTGCTCGTGGGTGTTAGGCTTAACCACAGTAGCGCACAAGAGCCAGCCAGCAACGCATGTTGCAACCTTGTGCTGCCTGACTCGAGTCGTTCTCCAAAAAAAACCAATAAAAGTGTCTTATATTTTGTTCTTCTGTGTGTGTTTGTTGGTGTTAGGCTTAACCGCAGTAGCGCACAAGATCCAGCCCAAATCCAGTCATGCTAAAAACAAAAAAAATCAATCGAACAAAGTGTCTTTTCTATTTTTCAGTGTGTGCATGCATATTAGGCTTAACCGCAGTAGCGCACAAGAGACAGCCAGCAATGCACGTTGCAAACTTGTGCTGCCCGACTACAGTCGTTCTCCAAAAAAAAAAAAAAAAAAAGTGTCTTAGCTTTTTTCTCTGTGTGTGCTCATGGGTGTTAGGCTTAACCGCAGTAGTGCACAAGTGCCAGCCAGCAACGCACATTGCAACCTTGTGCTGTCTGAATCCAGTCGTTCTCCAAAAAAAAACAATAAAAGTCTCATATTTTTATCTTCCTTGTGTGCTCGTGGATGTTAGGCTTAACTGCAGCAGCGCACAAGAGCCATCCAGCAACGCACGTTGCAACCTTGTGCTGACCGACACCAGTCATTCTCCAAAAAAAAACAATAAACGTGTCTTAAATTTTTTTCTTCTGTGTGTGCTCGTGGGTGTTAGGCTTAACCACAGTAGCGCACAAGAGCCAGCCAGCAACGCATGTTGCAACCTTGTGCTGCCTGACTCGAGTCGTTCTCCAAAAAAAACCAATAAAAGTGTCTTATATTTTGTTCTTCTGTGTGTGTTTGTTGGTGTTAGGCTTAACCGCAGTAGCGCACAAGATCCAGCCCAAATCCAGTCATGCTAAAAACAAAAAAAATCAATCGAACAAAGTGTCTTTTCTATTTTTCAGTGTGTGCATGCATATTAGGCTTAACCGCAGTAGCGCACAAGAGACAGCCAGCAATGCACGTTGCAAACTTGTGCTGCCCGACTACAGTCGTTCTAAAAAAAAGAACAACAAAAGTGTCTTAATTTTGTTCTGTGTGTGCATGTGTGTTAGGCTTAACCGCAGTAGCACACAAAAGCCTGCCAGCAACGCAAGTTGCAACCTTGTGCTGCCCGACTCCAGTCATTCTCCAAAAAAAAACAATAAAAGTGTCTTATATTTTTTTCTTCTGTGTGTGTTCGTGGGTGTTAGACTAAACCACAGTAGCGCACAAGAGCCAGCCCAACTCCAGTCGTGCTAAAAACAAAAAAATCAATCAAAGTGTCTTTTATATTTTTCTGTGTGTGCGTGAGTGTTATGCTTTACAGCAGTAGCGCACAAGAGCCATCCAAACTCCAGTCATGCTAAAAACAAAAAAATCAATCAATCAGTGTCTTTTATAATTTTCTGTGTGTGAGTGAGTGTTAGGCTTTATGGCAGAAGCGCACAAGAGCTAGCCAGCAATACAAGTTGCAACCTTCTGCTGCGCGAATCCATTCGTTCTCCAAAAAAACCAATAAAAGTGTTTTATATTTTTTTCTTCTGTGTGTGCTCGTGGGTGTTAGGCTTAACCACAGTAGCGCACAAGAGCCAGCCCAACTCCAGTTTTGCTAAAAACAAAAAAAACAATCAATCTGTGTCTTTTATAATTTTCCTGTGTGTGATTGAGTGTTAGGCTTTATGGCAGTAGCGCACAAGAGCTAGCCAGCAATACAAGTTGCAACCTTGTGCTGCCCGACTCCAGTCGTTCTCCAAAAAAAAACCAATAAAAGTGTCTTATATTTTTTTCTTCTGTGTGTGTTCGTGGGTGTTAGGTTTAACCGCAGTAGCACACAAGAGCCAGCCAGCAACGCATGTTGCAAACTTGTGCTGACCGACTCCAGTCATTCCCTAAAAAAACCCCAATAAACGTGTCTTATATTTTTTTCTTCTGTGTGTGCTCGTGGGTGTTAGGCTTAACCACAGTAGCGCACAAGAGCCAGCCCAACTCCAGTCGTGCTAAAAACAAAAAAATCAATCAAAGTGTCTTTTATATTTTTCTGTGTATGCGTGCGTGTTAGTCTTAACAGCAGTAGCGCACAAGACCCAACCAGAAACGCACGTTGCAAACTTGTGCTGCCCGACTCCAGTCATTCTCCAAAAAATAAATAAATGAAAGTGCCTTATATTTTTTTCTTCTGTGTGTGCTCGTGGGTGTTAGGCTTAACAACAGTAGCGCACAAGAGCCAGCCAGCAACACATGTTGCAACCTTGTGCTGCCTGACTCCAGTCGTTCTCTAAAAAAACCCAATAAACGTGTCTTATATTTTGTTCTTCTGTGTGTGTTTGTTGGTGTTAGGCTTAACCGCAGTAGCCAACAAGAGCCAGCCAGCAACGCAAGTTGCAACCTTCTGCTGCCCGACTCCAGTCATTCTCCAAAAAAAACCAATAAAAGTGTCTTATATTTTTTTCTTCTGTGTGTGCTCGTGGGTGTTAGGCTTAACCACAGTAATGCACAAGAGCCAGCCCAACTCCAGTCCTGCTAAAAACAAAAAAATCAAATCAAAGTGTCTTTTATATTTTTCTGTGTGTGCGTGAGTGTTATGCTTGACCACAGTAGCGCACAAGAACCGGCCAAACTCCAGTCATGCTAAAAACAAAAAATCAATCAATCAGTGTCTTTTATAATTTTCTGTGTGTGAGTGAGTGTTAGGCTTAACCGCAGTAGCACACAATAGCCAGCCAGCAATGCATGTTGCAACCTTGTGGTGAGTGACTCCAGCAGTTCTCCAAAAAAACCCAATAAAAGTGTCTTATATTTTGTTCTTCTGAGTGTGTTTGTTGTTGTTAGGCTTCACCGCAGTAGTGCACAAGAGCCTGCCCAACTACAGTCATGCTAAAAACAAAAAAATCAATCAATCAAAGTGTCTTTTATATTTTTCTGTGGATGCGTGCGTATTAGGCTTAACGGCAGTAGCGCACAAGAGCTAGACTGCAATACAAGTTGCAACCTTGTGCTGCCCGACTCCAGTCGTTCTCCAAAAAAACCCCAATAAAAGTGTCTTAGCTTTTTTCTCTGTGTGTGCTCATGGGTGTTAGGCTTAACTGCAGTAGTGCACAAGAGCCAGCCAGCAACGCACATTGCAACCTTGTGCTGTCTGAATCCAGTAGTTCTCCAAAAATAAACAATAAAAGTCTCATATTTTTATCATCCTTGTGTGCTCGTGGGTGTTAGGCTTAACCGCAGCAGCGCACAAGAGCCAGTCAGCAACAAACGTTGCAACCTTGTTCTGCCCGACTCCAGTCATTCTCCAAAAAATAAATAAATAAAAGTGTCTTATATTTTTTTCTTCTGTGTGTGCTCGTGGGTGTTAGGCTTAACCGCAGTAGCGCACAAGAGCCAGCCCAACTCCAGTCGTGCTAAAAACAAAAAAAACAATCAAAGTGTCTTTTATATTTTTCTGTGTATGCGTGCGTGTTAAGCTTAACTGCAATAGCGCACAAGACCCATCCAGAAATGCACGTTGCAACCTTGTGCTGCCCGACTCCAGTCATTCTCCAAAAAATAAATAAATAAAAGTGTCTTATATTTTTTTCTTCTGTGTGTGCTCGTGGGTGTTAGGCTTAACCACAGTAGCACACAAGAGCCAGCCAGCAACGCATGTTGCAACCTTGTGCTGCGTGACTCCAGTCGTTCTCCAAAAAAAAGCAATAAAAGTGTCTTATATTTTGTTCTTCTGTGTGTGTTTGTTGGTGTTAGGTTTAACCGCAGAAGCACAAAAGAGCCAGCCAGCAACGTATGTTGCAACCTTGTGCTGCCCGACTTCAGTCGTTCTAAAAAAAAAAACAATAAAGTGTCTTATATTTTGTTCTTCTCTGTGTGTTTGTTGGTGTTAGGCATAACCACAGAAGCACACAAGAGCCAGCCAGCAACGCATGTTGCAACTTTGTGCTGCCCGACTACAGTCGTTCTCCAAAAAAAAACAATAAAAGTGTCTTATATTTTTTTCTTCTGTGTGTGCTCGTGGGTGTTAGGCTTAACCACAGTAGTGCACAAGAGCCAGCCAGCAACGCACATTGCAACCTTGTGCTGTCTGAATCCAGTCGTTGTCTAACAAAAAACAATAAAAGTCTCTTATATTTTTTTCTTCCTTGAGTGCTCGTGGGTGTTAGGCTTTACCGCAGCAGCACACAAGAGCCAGTCAGCAACAAACGTTGCAACCTTGTGCTGACCGACACCAGTCATTGTCCAAAAAAAAAACAATAAACATGTCTTATATTTTTTTCTTCTGTGTGTGCTCGTGGGTGTTAGGCTTAACCACAGAAGCGCACAAGAGCCAGCCAGAAACGCATGTTGAAACCTTGTGCTGCCTGACTCCAGTCGTTCTCCAAAAAAACCCAATAAAAGTGTCTTATATTTTGTTCTTCTGTGTGTGTTTGTTGGTGTTAGGCTTAACCACAGTAGCGCACAAGAGCCAGCCCAACTCCAGTCGTGCTAAAAACAATAAAAGTGTCTTTTATATTTTTCTGTGTATGCGTGCGTGTTAGTCTTAACAGCAGTAGCGCACAAGACCCAACCAGAAACGCACGTTGCAAACTTGTGCTGCCCGACTCCAGTCATTCTCCAAAAAATAAATAAATGAAAGTGCCTTATATTTTTTTCTTCTGTGTGTGCTCGTGGGTGTTAGGCTTAACAACAGTAGCGCACAAGAGCCAGCCAGCAACGCATGTTGCAACCTTGTGCTGCCTGACTCCAGTCGTTCTCTAAAAAAAACCAATAAACGTGTCTTATATTTTGTTCTTCTGTGTGTGTTTGTTGGTGTTAGGCTTAACCGCAGTAGCCAACAAGAGCCAGCCAGCAATGCAAGTTGCAACCTTCTGCTGCCCGACTCCAGTAATTCTCCAAAAAAAACCAATAAAAGTGTCTTATATTTTTTTCTTCTGTGTGTGCTCGTGGGTGTTAGGCTTAACCACAGTAATGCACAAGAGCCAGCCCAACTCCAGTCCTGCTAAAAACCAAAAAATCAAATCAAAGTGTCTTTTATATTTTTCTGTGTGTGCGTGAGTGTTATGCTTAACCACAGTAGCGCACAAGAACCGGCCAAACTCCAGTCATGCTAAAAACAAAAAATCAATCAATCAGTGTCTTTTATAATTTTCTGTGTGTGAGTGAGTGTTAGGCTTAACCGCAGTAGCACACAATAGCCAGCCAGCAATGCATGTTGCAACCTTGTTTTGCGTGACTCCAGCAGTTCTCCAAAAAAACCCAATAAAAGTGTCTTATATTTTGTTCTTCTGAGTGTGTTTGTTGTTGTTAGGCTTAACTGCAGTAGCGCACAAGAGCCTGCCCAACTACAGTCATGCTAAAAACATAAAAATCAATCAATCAAAGTGTCTTTTATATTTTTCTGTGGATGCGTGCGTATTAGGCTTAACGGCAGTAGCGCACAAGAGCTAGACTGCAATACAAGTTGCAACCTTGTGCTGCCCGACTCCAGTCGTTCTCCAAAAAACCCCCAATAAAAGTGTCTTAGCTTTTTTCTCTGTGTGTGCTCATGGGTGTTAGGCTTAACTGCAGTAGTGCACAAGAGCCAGCCAGCAACGCACATTGCAACCTTGTGCTGTCTGAATCCAGTCGTTCTCCAAAAATAAACAATAAAAGTCTCATATTTTTATCATCCTTGTGTGCTCGTGGGTGTTAGGCTTAACCGCAGCAGCGCACAAGAGCCAGTCAGCAACAAACGTTGCAACCTTATGCTGCCCGACTCCAGTCATTCTCCAAAAAATAAATAAATAAAAGTGTCTTATATTTTTTTCTTCTGTGTGTGCTCGTGGGTGTTAGGCTTAACCGCAGTAGCGCACAAGAGCCTGCCCAACTCCAGTCGTGCTAAAAACAAAAAAAACAATCAAAGTGTCTTTTATATTTTTCTGTGTATGCGTGCGTGTTAAGCTTAACTGCAATAGCGCACAAGACCCATCCAGAAATGCACGTTGCAACCTTGTGCTGCCCGACTCCAGTCATTCTCCAAAAAATAAATAAATAAAAGTGTCTTATATTTTTTTCTTCTGTGTGTGCTCGTGGGTGTTAGGCTTAACCACAGTAGCACACAAGAGCCAGCCAGCAACGCATGTTGCAACCTTGTGCTGCGTGACTCCAGTCGTTCTCCAAAAAAAAGCAATAAAAGTGTCTTATATTTGGTTCTTCTGTGTGTGTTTGTTGGTGTTAGGCTTAACCGCAGTAGCGCACAAGAGACAGCCAGCAACGCATGTTGCAACTTTGTGCTACCTGACTCCAGTCGTTCTCCAAAAAAAACAATAAAAGTGTCTTATATTTTGTTCTTCTGTGTGTGTTTGTTGGTGTTAGGTTTAACCGCAGAAGCACAAAAGAGCCAGCCAGCAACGTATGTTGCAACCTTGTGCTGCCCGACTTCAGTCGTTCTCAAAAAAAAAACAATAAAGTGTCTTATATTTAGTTCTTCTCTGTGTGTTTGTTGGTGTTAGGCATAACCACAGAAGCACACAAGAGCCAGCCAGCAACGCATGTTGCAACTTTGTGCTGCCCGACTACAGTCGTTCTCCAAAAAAAACCAATAAAAGTGTCTTATATTTTTTTCTTCTGTGTGTGCTCGTGGGTGTTAGGCTTAACCACAGTAGCGCACAAGAGCCAGCCAGCAATGCAAGTTGCAACCTTGTGCTGCCCAACTCCAGTCATTCTCCAAAAAAAACCAATAAAAGTGTCTTATATTTTTTTCTTCTGTGTGTGCTCGTGGGTGTTAGGCTTAACCACAGTAGCGCACAAGAGCCAGCCCAACTCCAGTTTTGCTAAAAACAAAAAATCAATCAATCAATCTTTTATAATTTTCCTGTGTGTGAGTGAGTGTTAGGCTTTACGGCAGTAGCGCACAAGAGCTAGCCAGCAATACAAGTTGCAACCTTGTGCTGCCCGACTCCAGTCGTTCTCCAAAAAAAACCCAATAAAAGTGTCTTATATTTTTTTCTTCTGTGTGTGTTCGTGGGTGTTAGGTTTAACCGCAGTAGCACACAAGAGCAAGCCAGCAACCCATGTTGCAAACTTGTGGTGTCCGACTCCAGTCGTTCTCCAAAAATAAAACAATAAAAGTTTCTTAGCTTTTTGTTCTGTGTGTGCTTGTGGGTGTTAGGCTTAACCGCAGTAGCGCACAAGAGCCAGTCAGTAACAAACTTTGCAACCTTGTGCTGACCGACTCCAGTCATTCTCTAAAAAAAAAACAATAAACGTGTCTTATATTTTTTTCTTCTGTGTGTGCTCGTGGGTGTTAGGCTTAACCGCAGTAGCGCACAAGAGCCAGCCAGCAACGCATGTTGTAACCTTGTGCTACCTGACTCCAGTCGTTCTCCAAAAAAAAACCAATAAAAGTGTCTTATATTTTGTTCTTCTGTGTGTGCTCATGGGTGTTGGGCTTAACCACAGTAGCGCACAAGAGCCAGCCCAACTCCAGTCGTGCTAAAAACGAAAAAATCAATCAAAGTGTCTTTTATATTTTTCTGTGTGTGCGTGAGTGTTATGCTTAACCACAGTAGCGCACAAGAACCGGCCAAACTCCAGTCATGCTAAAAACAAAAAATCAATCAATCAGTGTCTTTTATAATTTTCTGTGTGTGAGTGAGTGTTAGGCTTAACCGCAGTAGCACACAATAGCCAGCCAGCAATGCATGTTGCAACGTTGTGCTGCCTGACTCCAGCCGTTCTCCAAAAAAAAACAATAAAAGGGTCTAATATTTTGTTCTTCTTAGTGTGATTGTTGTTATTAGGCTTAATCGCAGTAGCGCACAAGAGCCAGCCCAACTCCAGTCATGCTAAAAACAAAAAAATCAATCAATCAAAGTGTCTTTTATATTTTTCTGTGTGTGCGTGCGTGTTAGGCTTAACGGCAGTAGCGCACAAGAGCTAGCCTGCAATACAAGTTGCAACCTTGTGCTGCCCGACTCCAGTCGTTCTCCAAAAAAAAAACAATAAAAGTGTCTTAGCTTTTTTCTCTGTGTGTGCTCATGGGTGTTAGGCTTAACCGCAGTAGTGCACAAGAGCCAGCCAGCAACGCACATTGCAACCTTGTGCTGTCTGAATCCAGTCGTTGTCTAACAAAAAACAATAAAAGTCTCTTATATTTTTTTCTTCCTTGAGTGCTCGTGGGTGTTAGGCTTAACCGCAGCAGCACACAAGTGCCAGTCAGCAACAAACGTTGCAACCTTGTGCTGACCGACACCAGTCATTGTCCAAAAAAAAAACAATAAACATGTCTTATATTTTTTTCTTCTGTGTGTGCTCGTGGGTGTTAGGCTTAACCACAGAAGCGCACAAGAGCCAGCCAGAAACGCATGTTGAAACCTTGTGCTGCCTGACTCCAGTCGTTCTCCAAAAAAACCCAATAAAAGTGTCTTATATTTTGTTCTTCTGTGTGTGTTTGTTGGTGTTAGGCTTAACCACAGTAGCGCACAAGAGCCAGCCCAACTCCAGTCGTGCTAAAAACAATAAAAGTGTCTTTTATATTTTTCTTTGTGTGTGTGCGTGTTAGGCTTAACCGCAGTAGCGCACATGACCCATCCAGCAACGCACGTTGCAACCTTGTGCTGCCAGACTCCAGTCATTCTCCAAAAAATAAATAAATAAAAGTGTCTTTTTTTTTTTTCTTCTGTGTGTGCTCGTGGGTGTTAGGCTTAACCACAGTAGCACACAAGAGCCAGCCAGCAACGCATGTTGCAACCTTGTGCTGCCCGACTCCAGTCGTTCTCCAAAAAAAAACAATAAAAGTGTCTTATATTTTGTTCTTCTGTGTGTGTTTGTTGGTGTTAGGCTTAACCACAGAAGCACACAAGAGCCAGCCAGCAACGCATGTTGCAACTTTGTGCTGCCCGACTCCAGTCGACCTCCAAAAAAAAACAATAAAAGTGTCTTATATTTTGTTCTTCTGTGTGTGTTTGTTGGTGTTAGGCTTAACCACAGTAGCGCACAAGAGCCAGCCCAACTCCAGTCGTGCTAAAAACAAAAAAAACAATAAAAGTGTCTTTTATATTTTTCTTTGTGTGTGTGCGTGTTATGCTTAACCGCAGTAGCACACAAGACCCATCCAGCAACGCACGTTGCAACCTTGTGCTGCCCGACTCCAGTCATTCTCCAAAAAATAAATAAACAAAAGTGTCTTAAATTTTTTTCTTCTGTATGTGCTCGTGGGAGTTAGGCTTAACCGCAGTAGCGCAAAAGAGCCAGCCCAACTCCAGTCGTGCTAAAAACAAAAAAAATAATCAAAGTGTCTTTTATATTTTTCTGTGTATGCTTGCGTGTTAGGCTTAACCACAGTAGCGCACAAGAGCCAGCCAGCAACGCGCATTGCAACCTTGTGCTGCCCGACTCCAGTCGTTCTCCAAGAAAAAACAATAAAGTGTCTTATATTTTGTTCTTCTCTGTGTGTTTGTTGGTGTTAGGCTTAAACACAGAAGCACACAAAAGCCAGCCAGCAACGCATGTTGCAACTTTGTGCTGCCCGACTACAGTCGTTCTCCAAAAAAAAACAATAAAAGTATCTTATATTTTTTTCTTCTGTGTGTGCTCGTGGGTGTTAGGCTTAACCACAGTAGCGCACAAGAGCCAGCCAGCAACGCACTTTGCAACCTTGTGCTGCCCGACTCCAGTCATTCTCCAAAATAAACAATAAAAGTGTCTTATATTTTTTTCTTCTGTGTGTGCTCGTGGGTGTTAGGCTTAACCGCAGTAGCGCATAAGAGCCAACCAGCAACGCACATTGCAACCTTGTGCTGTCCAACTCCAGTTGTGATCAATTGGTGCGCTGGGCCCAAGTTCTGGAGCTGACAAAAAATATAAATCATCATTTGTCTTTTTTTCTAATATTTTTGTGCACTGCACGTGTGTGAATTTTTTAACCGCACCTTGGTTACACTATTGCTGATTGTGACACTGCTTCAAGACTGCAGAAAATATGGAGGGCTGTCACACGACAGGAGAGCAAGGCCAAAAACCACATGTTGTAGCTGCTGCCAGCAGTGCAAGGCCGTCAACTTCCTTGTCCTCTAGCAAGGTCCATGCCCCAGGGCTTAAGTCACGCCATTGATATGTGATGTGGTAAAGCAAGTTTTACTGAAGTTAAGAAAATAAATTTAAAGGATATTTGCCTTTAGATAAACAAAAAATTGGCAATATGCCATTCACTACATGAAGTGGAAAGGAAACGATAAGGCCTTAGCCTTTCTTTATGAAAACTGCTGATTCTGATAGCCCTTCTGCTTGTAGCAGTAGTCGTGGTGGTCAAATTAAAAATGTGAAAGTTGTCAAGACAGCTCCGGGAAAACCAACTTTGTGCCCTGAGAAATCGAAATCACATATCCCCGAGGAGAGTGCAAGTGTGTCTGCGGTTGCCATGTGTGAGCCCGACCTACATAGTAGTGTACTGGAGGATCCTCCAATTTCCAACATTTGTGTGCCCACTGTAAATGTGGGAAAGGGCAGTCAACATCTTGCACGCGTAGTCATTGAGGATGCTTCAGTGGAATTGCAAATGGAGGAGGAGGATATTTTGGTAATTGGAGGTGCTAAGGATAATGACGATGTTGATGAAGAAGATGTTGGTGATGAGGATGTTGATGCCGAGGATGTCCTTTGTGTAAGTAAAGCAACAGCTGTTGCCCCTGGTTTGAAAAAGCCAAAGCCCATTGTTGTCATGCCAGGACAAAAGACAAAAACATCTACTTCTCACGTGTGGAATTATTTCCATCCCGATCTGGGCAACAGTTGTCAAGTCATATGCGCCCATTGCCATGCAAGAGTGAGTAGAGTGAGGGACCTAAACCACCTAGGAACCTCCTCCTTCTTACGTCACTAGGAGCGCATTCATCAAATACCAAAGTGTACGTCACCAAGTTCCAAAACTCAAAACATAACAAGTCCAGTGTCACCTATCTGCTCCCTCTCTGTGAGATCCAAGCACCTTCAATCTCCAACACCAACACCTGCATCATCAACATCCTCATTTGTCATTGGAAGTAGTCCTGCTGCATCCAATGTTGGTATTCGAAGCATGATTGACTCCTCTCCTAACCGTGATTCCTTAGAAGGATCCTTGATGACTACTCCTGTTGCTGCTGCTGTTGCTGTCAGTGGATCTTCATCCCAGAAGGGGATCAGGGAGAAGACTACTTGTAGCATATCCTCCAAAAAACAATTAACTGTCAAACAAATGTTTGCAAGGGCAAACAAGTATGATAGCAATCACCCATTTGCACAGCAGATTACTGACGCCATAACAGCTATGCTGGTATTAGATGTGCATCCAGTATCCGCCATTACTGCAGTGGGTTTTCAACAGTTAAGTAAGGTCCTGTGTCCTTGCTACCAGATCCCTTCTAGATTCCACTTTGCTAGAACATCAATTACAAGTCTGTACAAGGACATTAAAAAAACCTTATTAATGTCCTCTGAAATGCCATTGTACCCACTGTCCACTTGACCACTGATATGTGGACAAGTGGGACAGGGCAATCTAACGATTACATGACTGTGACAGCCCACTGGGTAGGTGTAGTGCCTACAACAGCAACAGCAGTAGCAACATCTCCCAAAAGATAGTTGATACAGATGCAGGCTACTCTTTGTATAACTGGTTTCACCAAGAGGCATACTGCTGAGAACTTCTTAGAAAACCTCAGGGAAATCATTGCTAAATGGCCTACCCCACTTGGACTCTCCTCGGGATTTGTGATTTCGGACAATGCTACCAATATTGTTAGAGCATTACATGTGGGCGAATTCCAACACATCCCATGTTTTGCTCACACAATTAATTTGGTGGTGCAACATTTTTAAAAAGTGACACGGTTGTGCAGGAGATGCTCATGGTGGCCCGCAAAATATCTGGACATTTTAGACATTCGGCGACTGCTTGTCGAAGATTGCATGACATAGCAGGTACTGTTAAATTTGCCCTTCCATCAGCTGAAGCAAGAGGTAGTAACTCAGTGGAATTCTACCCTCTATATGCTTCAGCGGATGGAGGAACAGCAAAAGGCCATCCAGGCCTATACAACAGACTATTAGGAGGGGGAATGCACCTTACTGAAGCACAGTGGAGTATAATTTCTGTGTTGTGCAAGGTTCTCAAGCCCTTTGAACTTGCCACATATGAAGTTAGTTCAGACACTGCCAGCTTAAGTCAGGTCATTCCCCTCATCGGATTTTGCAAAAACAGCTGGAGAAACTGAAGGAGGAGCTGAAACAGAGTGATTGCGCAAAGTATGTCTGACTGGTGGATCAAGCCCTTGATTCACTTCACCAGGATCCAAGAGTCGTCAATCTATTTAAATCTGAAAAATTTATATTGAACACCATTCTGGATCCTAGGTTTAAGCCCTACCTTGTCAGTTTTTTTCCAACAGACCAAAATTTAAAACTATGCAAAGAACTGTTGGTCAAAAAACTGTCAGCTGCAGCCGCAGCCGCATGTGAAATGCCTTCATCTCCTCTTTCAGTTTCAACAGCTGCCAGGAAAAAAGTCAATTGTCCTTACAAAATGCCTGCTGGTCATGCAGATCATTCACCAAAAAATTACATCTGCTCAGGCCTGCCTACTAGTGACATGTCTTCTACCGTGACTAAGCGTGATACGGTTTCCATTCACAGAATGGTGAAGGACTATTTCAGAGATAATGGGGGTCCAAACAAAACAATCATTTCAGGCACAATTGGCAGTCCTTGTCACTGAAATTATTGGTTTGTTAAACTGTCCTGTTTCGTATACAACGGAGGTGAGTGGGAGGGCCCAAGGACTATTCCATCCTGCAACTTTTTCCTTTCCATTACGTGCTGGTTGGGGCATTGCTGCCTGACATTTTAAATTAATTTTATGGTTGGTTTAGGAACCAATGAATTATTTTTAAATTAATTTATGATCAATTTAACAGCCAGGGGCTGCACCCAATGAATTGTTTTTTAATTAATTTATGATCAATTTTAAGCCAGGGGCTGCACCCAATGAATTGTTTTAAATTAATTTATTATCAATTTAACAGCCAGGGGCTGCACCCAATGAATTGTTTTTTAATTCATTTGTGATCAATTTTACACCTGGCTGTCACTGCCAT
Source organism: Taudactylus pleione (assembly GCA_031769625.1). Taxonomy (NCBI): domain Eukaryota; kingdom Metazoa; phylum Chordata; class Amphibia; order Anura; family Myobatrachidae; genus Taudactylus; species Taudactylus pleione. The sequence continues at coordinate 1,352,298 of JAUIMM010000776.1, forward strand.
TGGCGTAGCTGTGCAGGGGTGCTGTGCTCCTGTCTGTCAAGGGGCTGCTACCCAAAATAATAAGTAAACTATTTTCTTTATGTGCATATCAGCCACATCTGTCATCGGCATAGCTGTGCAGGGGTGCTGTGCTGCTGTCTGTCAAGGGGCTGCATGAATATTGCAATGAAAACTTTTTATTTTAATTTATTGGGTTACAAGAAGTTTTTTTTAATCTTAAACATAGCAGAAATGTTATCCCAACAGCTTATAAAGTTATATGCTCTAAAAAACGAAAGCCTATATTTGTAAAAACGTAAAGCCTAATTCTGCCAAAAGAGAGACTGACACCACAGCTAAAGATAAGAGTCACCTTCTGGATGTGAATTGTCTCATTTGCATGGGGAAAACCCAAACCTCAGATGAGATGGATCTCAGCCAGTGGACAACATTGAAATCACCATTAAAAAGTCACAATGGAAGACTACAGTGTGGAGAATCTTTCTTCACAGTCAGGAGAGGCCTCAGAGAACATGAAAAAAGAATAGATGCTCTAGGTGCTGAACTTCAAGGGATTTCTCCATCATGCTCTGCAGTGTGGAAAGGTTTCATTCACATGTTTTCTATAAAGCAGTTCAAAGTTATAGCCTTCAAAGTGTCTGGCTATAACACTCACCTTTGCCAGGAATTACCAAGGATTATTACAAGCAAAGGATTCATCTGTCTGATAATCTATCTGGGAATTCAAGGATCATATTTGGCCTGAATGCACTAAGACATCCAATGATTCTGTCACTGTGTTCTGTATCCCATTTTATCCCTACCTGAATCGCAAACTGAAATACGGAATAGTAAGCACAGACAACATGGAGGCCTTTGTTATTCCGCTGCCTGCATGCCAACCAATACCTCCCAAACTACACTCACTGGGGGGACCAGGTCTTGATAATGACCATCCCCATCTGTTGCTAGGCCTTATTCTTCCAAACCATCCATGCTGGACTTCCTGTCTAAAAAGGGTAAGCAGGGTACAGAAAGAGGAGCTAGATGTCCCCAATGACATTTTGTTTCTTCTATCATAGATAATGTGGAGAGATAAGAGCTTCAGATGTTGGAAGTACAGGGGCTCCCACCTACTTGTCTTCTCTCCAGAGAAAAGAGCTCTGTTCCTCAGGAAGTGTATGCCTGAGCTGATATGTAGGTTGTCTCTGTCTGTTGGTAAACACCAATCAGGAGATGGCAACACAGAATAACAACAACTATAATAATGTGTCCACTGATAACCAGCCTGATTCATTAACAGCAACATACCCCAAATGGTCAACTCATAACATGACACCCAGTTTGCTGCCTCCTCTTCCTTATGACACTAATTCAGTTGCCATGGTTGATCAATCAGCCATGTGTGGTCCACCCAATTTTTGGCCTTCCACATTCTAACATTCACATATCTAAGAAGAAGTGGACAGTGGGAACAATGGCAATTTGAAGTCCACTAACTAACTCTGTTTTTTTTATGTCCCTGTACAGGTCATAAAATTCCATTACAGAACAGAAGGTTTGCATAGGATTATTTAAGTCAATTGTCTATTTATTTTTGGAAAGCACGCTTCCTGGTCCCCTTCTGGGATGAAAAAAATCAACTCTCAGCAAGCAGGCATGGCGCTTGAGAAAGAATTCCCAAGAAAGACAGAATGTAATACTTAAACCTTAGGTCTGAAATGTTCCGCTTGTTCACAATATATCTCATATGGTTAAGTGGACAGGGGGAACAACGGCAGTTTGAAGGCCACTAACTAACTATGTTTTTTTTATGTCCCTCTACAGGTTGGGAGATGCCTTTATAGAAGATTTGCAAAGCATTATTTAAGTCAATTGTTTATTTATTTTTGGAAAGCACACTTCCTGGTCCCCTTGTGAGCTGTGAGGTGGTCAAAATTGACTGGGAACGAGTGGAAATAAATGTAATTGAGGTTATTAATACTGTGAGAGCAAAAAAATGGCCCACTTTATGTGATTTTAGCTGTTTTTTTTAGTTTTTAAGAAAAAATCCAGATCCAAAACCAAAACACGAAAACTAAACATGGAGGTGAGGTTTTGGCAAAACCAATCCAGATCCAAAACCAGGGGAGATCCAGATCTAAAACCAAAACCAAAACACGAGGGTTGACGCACATCTCTACTTATTTTTTGTTTATTTTATGGAAGCTTACAGTATTTATAGTCCCACAAATATCACTCCCTCAGAATTTAGCTCTTTGGGCCTGATTCAGAGATGTATACGAAGCCGATGGTTAGCACATATCTCTGATGGTGGGAGGACTGCTCTGACTGTGAGTCCACTTGCAGTGTCTCCTGGGTGCAGCCGGATTGACATGTTGCGATGTTTTGAAAGTGGAGCAGGGCTGTTCCCTGGCAGCGTTCCCGAAAACAGGAGTGTGTTGCCCCTGTTTTTCCGGGAGGGATGAGGGCAGAGTATGTATGGATGCACGCAGTCTTTCTGGCCTCGCAAGCTGCCAGAACCCAGCCAGGCTGTGGGAAGCTTAGCTCCCCCAGCCTGGCCTAAGGAAGATCGGCAACCATCAGTCGCAATTGTTCTAATGGTGACACCAGGCTAAGGCCTCAGTCGCAGAGCTGAGATCACACAAATGCAGCAAGGAGGTGTGCAATACCACCTTCTGCATTTGCATTTTTAATGGACAGAATTGCACAGATGCTTGTGTTCGTTTATGTGTGGCTCTGCAATTTCATCCAGGCCCTTTGTGTCCTTATTTTGGCCTCAAAATGATGAGAACAAAAGGAAACAATCAAAGGCCCTGTGTATTAATGAATTTTATCACCAAAACGAATGATAAATGTCACTGTGTATGATAAATGTTGCTCCAGCCAATAAGCTCCCAACTGCCACTTTTCTAACAGTTGACAGTTGGGAGCTGATTGGCTGGAGCAACATTTATCATACACAGTGAAATGTATCACTCGTTTTGGTGATAAATCGCGTTAATAAATTAGGACCATAGTGTAGTATTTTAAAATAATTGGGACACTGATGATGATAACATGATGAGGACACTGTTAGCAACCCCTGCACTTTCGACAAAGCCAGCAAACCTGCACTAAAGACACTGCTGGCACCCCCGCACTGCCGACACCGCCAGTACCCTTTACTGAGGACACTGCCAGAACCGCAGCCCTGCCATTCCATGTACTGAGAACACCATCAGCAACCCCTGCACTGCCGACACAGCCAGCAAACCTGCAAAGAAGATACCACTGGCACTGCTGACATTGCCGGTATCCTTTACTGAGGGCACTGACAGCACCACAGCACTACTATCCCATGTATGGAGGACACCATCAGCAAAGCCCGCACTGCCGACACAGCCAGCTAAACCTGCACTGAAGACACCGATGGCAATCCCGACATCACTGGTACCCTTCATTGAGGACACTGCCAACACCGCAACACTGCCATTCCATGTACTGAGGACACCATCAGTAACCCCCTCACTGCTGACAGCCAGCAAACCTGCACTAAAGACACTGCTGGCACTGCCAACATCGCCGGTACCCTTCACTGGGGACACTGCCAACACCGCAGCACTGCCTTTCCATGTACTGAGGACACCGTTAGTAATCCCCCACTTCCGACACAGCCAGCAAACCTGCACTAAAGATACCATTGGCAGCCCTGCACTGCCGACACTGCTGGTACCCTTCACTGAGGACACTGCCAGCACTGCAGCACTGCCATTCCATGTGCTGAGGACACCGTCAGCAACCCCCACACTTCCGACACAGCCAGCAAACCTGCACTGAAGACACCACTGGCACTGCCAACATCACCGGTACCCTTCACTGAGGACACTGCCAACACTGGCATCCCATGTACTGAGGACACCATCAGTAACCCCCTCACTGCCGACAGCCAGCAAACCTGCACTAAAGACACTGCTGGCACTGCCAACATCGCCGGTACCCTTCCCTGGGGACACTGCCCACACCGCAGCACTGCCTTTCCATGTACTGAGGACACCGTTAGTAATCCCCCACTTCCGACACAGCCAGCAAACCTGCACTAAAGATACCATTGGCAGCCCTGCACTGCCGACACTGCTGGTACCCTTCACTGAGGACACTGCCAGCACTGCAGCACTGCCATTCCATGTGCTGAGGACACCGTCAGCAACCCCCACACTTCCGACACAGCCAGCAAACCTGCACTGAAGACACCACTGGCACTGCCAACATCACCGGTACCCTTCACTGAGGACACTGCCAACACTGGCATCCCATGTACTGAGGACAATGTCAGCAAACCCTGCACTGCAGACACAGCCAACAAACCTGCACTGAAGAAACCACTGGCACTGTTGACATCGCCAGTACCCTTTACTAAGGGCACTGCCAGCACCACAGCACTGCCATCCCATGTACTGAGGACACCATCAGCAACCCCGACACTGCTGGCAAAGCGAGCAAACCTGCACTAAAGTCACCGCTGGCACTGCTGATATTGCAGGTACACTTCACTGAGGACACTGCCAGCACTGCAGCACTGCCATCCCATGTACTGAGGACACCATCAGCAACCCAGGCACTGCCGACACAGGCAGCAAACCTGCACTGAAGACACTGATGGCACCCTCATTCTGCTGACACCACCTGTACCCTGCACTGAGGACACTGCCAGCACTGTAGCACTGCCATTCCATATACTGAGGATACCATCAGCAACTCCCACACTGCCAATGCAGCTAGCAAACCTGCACTGAAGACACCACTGGAACTGCCGATATCGCCTGTACCCTTCACTGAGTACACTGCCAGCACTACAGTGCTGCCATCCCATGTACTGAGGTCACCATCAGCAACCCTTGCACTGCCGACACAGCCAGCAAACCTGCAAAGAAGATACCACTGGCACTGCTGACATCGCCGGTATCCTTTCCTGAGGGCACTGACAGCACCACAGCACTACTATCCCATGTATGGAGGACACCATCAGCAAAGCCCGCACTGCCGACACAGCCAGCTAAACCTGCACTGAAGACACCGCTGGCAATGCCGACATCACTGGTACCCTTCATTGAGGACACTGCCAACACCGCAACACTGCCATTCCATGTAATGAGGACACCATCAGTAACCCCCTCACTGCCGACAGCCAGCAAACCTGCACTAAAGACACTGCTGGCACTGCCAACATCGCCGGTACCCTTCACTGGGGACACTGCCCACACCGCAGCACTGCCTTTCCATGTACTGAGGACACCGTTAGTAATCCCCCACTTCCGACACAGCCAGCAAACCTGCACTAAAGATACCATTGGCAGCCCTGCACTGCCGACACTGCTGGTACCCTTCACTGAGGACACTGCCAGCACTGCAGCACTGCCATTCCATGTGCTGAGGACACCGTCAGCAACCCCCACACTTCCGACACAGCCAGCAAACCTGCACTGAAGACACCACTGGCACTGCCAACATCACCGGTACCCTTCACTGAGGACACTGCCAACACTGGCATCCCATGTACTGAGGACAATGTCAGCAAACCCTGCACTGCAGACACAGCCAACAAACCTGCACTGAAGAAACCACTGGCACTGTTGACATCGCCAGTACCCTTTACTGAGGGCACTGCCAGCACCACAGCACTGCCATCCCATGTACTGAGGACACCATCAGCAACCCCCACACTGCTGGCAAAGCCAGCAAACCTGCACTAAAGTCACCGCTGGCACTGCTGATATTGCAGGTACACTTCACTGAGGACACTGCCAGCACTGCAGCACTGCCATCCCATGTACTGAGGACACCATCAGCAACCCCAGCACTGCCGACACAGGCAGCAAACCTGCACTGAAGACACTGATGGCACCCTCATTCTGCTGACACCACCTGTACCCTGCACTGAGGACACTGCCAGCACTGTAGCACTGCCATTCCATATACTGAGGACACCATCAGCAACTCCCACACTGCCAATGCAGCTAGCAAACCTGCACTGAAGACACCACTGGAACTGCCGATATCGCCTGTACCCTTCACTGAGTACACTGCCAGCACTACAGTGCTGCCATCCCATGTACTGAGGTCACCATCAGCAACCCTCGCACTGCCGACACAGCCAGCAAACCTGCACTAAAGACACTGCTTGCACTGCCGACATTGCCTGTACCCTTCACATCATGAGCACTATGAACAAACTATGTGTTCAGAAATGTCACAAATCCCTGAGGGTGTCTACAAGTGCTATATGTGAGTCTGACATTCTGATACTCATAGAGAAGCATCCTTCCACCATTTCTGCACCCTCTGCAAATATGGTATGTGCAGCACCAGTAAAAATGTCTGCATAGAATATGAGGTTGCTACTGTTAAAGTGCAACTGGATGAAGGGGATATTTGTGTAGCTAACACTGTTAATGAGGATGTGGAAGATGAGGATGTTGTAAGGCACCAGTGGCAGCAGTTTTTGCCCATGTCTTGTCTGGACATAATACCAAAAAATGCAGCTCTTATGTGTGGATTTATTTTTACACAAATCCAGATAACAATTGTCAATCCATCTAAAGCCAAAGTAGGTAGCGGTATGGTTGTTAACCATCTAGGAACCTCCTCCTTGTTATGTAATTTGCAGCAAGTTCATTCAGTTTTTTTTAAAAAGCTGAAAAAATCTGGTAAAATAATAACAAGCATTTCAGCATCAGCTATTTCCTAATTCTCACCTAGATCCCAGCTCATGCAATCTCCACCACAAACAACTTTATCATCAATCTCCTCATTAATGAAAAGAGGCAGTACTCCTGCTTTCCAATTTGCAAAGACTAACTGACTCCCTTCCTATGCAGGATTCCGAAGAAGAATCCTTGAGCGCTAAAGCTGAATTGCTGCTGCTGGGTGTGAATCTTCTTCACAGAAGGTGACCAACAAGAATAGGTATAAATAACAATTGATTGACACAATCCTTTGCAAGTGGAAGTAATTATGAAAGCATCGGGTTCCACATTGGATTACTGAAGCCATGATAACTATGCTAGCATTAGCTCTAAATCCAAAATCCGCCATCAGTGCATTTGGTTTTAGACAGTTAACTGAGGTCTTGTGTCCCCGCTACCAAATTCCATCTCGATTCCATTTTACAAGAAGAGCAATTCCCCGCCTGTACCAGGACGTTAAAAGAAAAAAGTTAGTATCCTAAAAAAATGCTATTATACCCACTACCCACTTAACCACATATATGTGGACAAGAGGTACTGGTCAAATGAAAGATTACATAACTGTGACAATTCACTGGGTGGGTGTATCCCCTTCAGAATCAGCAGAATCCAACATACAATGCTAACTCATTTCCAGGCAGGTTACTCTCTAAATCACCAGCTTCACTAAGAGACATACTGGTATCAACCTGTTAGAAAACCTCAGAGATGTCAAACAAAATGCCGTACCCTTATAGGACTCTCCTCAGGATTTGTCATTTCTGATAACGCATGTACAGTAACATTGTGAAAGCATTACAACTGGGTGAATTTGTACATGAACCATGTTTTGGCCACACAATAAATTTGATGGTTAATTTTTTTTTTTTTAAATGAAAGGGGGGGAGGGGTGCAAGTGATGCTGTCTGTGGCTAGAACAATTTCTGGACATTTTCAGCATTCAGCAACCACATGTATAAAATTGAAGCAGCTGTAAGAGCAGTTGAATTTGCCATGCCACCAACTGAAGCAAATTGTAGTGAGCAGGAGGAATTACACCCTTTATATGTTTTAACAAATGGAGGAGCAGCAACCAGCTATTCAAAAATACACAACAAGCCATGAGAGGCTGAAGGCCCCTGGGCTGAGTAGGGCATAATTATTAGAAGTGCATAATTTGTAAAAGTGCATTTCTTACCAAATTCAGCATTATACCGGCATTAAACCGAAGTTAAACAGAAGGAGACCACTCTAACCTGAATCTATTCTTTAACAAGAACATATGGACAAAGTATAATCAAGAAATGTAAGTTCACAGTATCTACACTACAAGCAACTGCTGTCTTCATCACCTGGGCAATCTTCACTGGCCTCTGTTTGCTCACTATAAGAACTTACACCTGCTATTATTTGTACTGACTCGCTTGTTTCACAAACAACTCATAGCTTACTGTATTCAGTGCCAATTTTAGTATATGTCTTAGAAATAATATCTTCCCACCTCTCTTCTTTTCCTAGCCTGTCATCTGTCTTCTAATTCAGTTTACTTTAATATTCCATTTCTCCTCTTTTCCTCTGCTCAATAATAGTTTGGAAATTTTGCAGGCACATTTTCCTCCATTGTACTGTTACTTGCTTCTCTGCACTCATACTTTATTCCCACATCAAGTTTTCCTCCCCCTACCCAACTCTTCCACACCATTATCATGTGTACCTCCCCCTCCACTCACTGTCTACCTAATACTCTGCTCTAACACCTTTTTCCACCTATATCATTTCCCCCTTGTCTCCTCCACCTCCTCCTTCCTTTATCTCCCCTCCTCTGTCTGCCGTCCTCCCTCTCCTCTCCCACTAATACACTTTCATTCTATTCTACCCCTCCTTTGTCCTACTACCCCACTGATAATCCTTCCTCCAAACCTCCTCTCCATGTCAACCCATACCACCCCCATCATATTAAACTCCCTCCCTGCCAACCACCTACAGATTCCCTTCCCAGCTCTGGTCCCCGCATAACCTCTCCACTACATTCATCTCGGCCACCCATATTAAACTCACCTTCTCGCTACAGCAACCCAAATAATCTAATTCACATCTCTCCCACAAACACTGGCCCTCTATCCTGTGCCCTCTGGAATGTCAGATCAGTATGTAACAAACTCGTACCCACCCATGACCTTTTCATCTCTAAAAACTTGCATCTCCTAGCCATTACTGAAACCTGGATTTCACCCTCTGACACCACTTCCCCTGCTGCTCTCTCCTCTGGGGGCCTCATCTTCTCTCATGGTGGTGGGGTAGGGGTCCTTCTATCCCCCGGTTACTTCTACCAACTCCTACCCTCTGAACCATCTCTTACTTTCTCTACATTTGAGGTTCATGCTATACGCCTCTTCCAACAAGTTCACCTTAGAGTAGCTGTCATTTACCGTCCCCCTGGCCCTCCTTCCAAATTCATTGACAACTTTGCTTCCTGGCTTCCTCACTTTCTCTCCTCTGACCTTCCCTCTATTATCCTAGGTGACTTCAATATTCCTATTGATATCCCCACAGAAGCCTCTGCCTCCAAACTCCTCCCCCTCATGTCTTCATTTGGTCTCTCCCAATGGACCTCCTCACCCTCCCATGTGAGTGGGCATTCGCTCACCGTTGTGATATTTCTGATTACTCCAATTCCCCATTCCCCCTATCAGAGCATCACCTTCTCTCTTTTAACCTATCCCTCTCTCCTTCCCTTCCTCTACCTCCTAAGGCCACTATCACTAAGCGTAACATTGACGCTATTGACACCGTTTCTTTTTCTTCCCAGCTTGACTCACTTCTCTCCCCTATCCTCTCTCTCTCGTGCCCTGAACAAGCCATTTCTCTATACAATACCTCCCTTACTTCTGCTCAGGAGTCTGATGCTCCGGCGATCACTATTCGTCCTCACAGATTTACACCTCAACCCTGGCATTCCAAATGCACCAGATACCTGCAAAAGTGTTTGCGAACTGCCAAACGACAGTGGAGAAGATCACGCTCTAAGGCTGATTTTCTCCATTTCAAATTTATGCTCTCATCATACAGTGCTGCCCTTTCCCTCTCTAAACAGTCATATTTCAAGAACCTCATCTCCTCTCAGTCCTCAAATTCCCAACGTCTCTTCACCACCTTCAACTCCCTCCTCCGCCCACCCCCTCCTCGTCTCCCCCTAACATCTAAAATTGACTCCATACGTCAGGACATCATATCCCACCAGTCCACCTGCTATCCACTTAAGCCTCTCTTCCCAGAGCACCCCTCTCCTTCAATTTTACCAACTCTAACTTTCTTCTCCCCTGTATCTGGAGAGGAAGTCATATCCCTCATCCAGTCCTCCCCCCCTTCCACCTCCCCCCTTGACCCTATCCCTTCACGTCTCCTCTGCTACCGCTCTCCTTCTGCCTGCTCCCATCTTGCCCACCTCTTTAATCTCTCCCTATTATCAGGCACTGTCCCGTCTGCATTCAAATATGCCCTTGTCTCCCGCATACTAAAAAAAAGAACCCTTGATTCAAACACTCTCTCCAAATACCATCCCATCTCTCTCCTCCCTTTTGCTTCCAAGCTCCTTGAGCATGTTGTTTTCAAGCACCTTACCACCTTTCTTTCCTCTCATTCCCTCCTTGACCCTTTTCAGTCTCGCTTCCGCTCTCTCCACTCCACTGAAACTGCCCTCACTAAAGTCAGCAATGACCTCCTTGCTGCTAAATCCAAGGGCCACTACTCTCTGCTCATTCTACCTGACCTTTCTGCTGCTTTTGACACTGTGGACCACCCTCTCCTTCTGCAAATCCTTCACTCCCTTGGTCTGCGTGACACTGCCCTCTCCTGGCTAGCCTCCTACCTCTCTGAATGATCCTTCTCTGTCTCCTCTCATGACTCCTCTTCTCCCCCACAGCCTCTTGAAGTGGGTGTTCCCCAAGGTTCTGTTCTTGGACCTCTCCTTTTCTCACTCTATACATCCTCACTAGGTGAACTAATCAGCTCTTTTGACCTCCAATATCATCTCTATGCTGATGATACTCAGATCTACCTTTCCTCCCCTGACCTCTCTCCCTCTCTCCTCACTCGTGTCTCCAACTGTCTCTGCCATTTCTTCCTGGATGTCCCAGTGTTTTCTTAAACTTAATATGTCTAAGACTGAGCTTATCATCTTCCCTCCCCCCTACATAACCACACTTCCCACCATTTCTTTATCAATTGATGGCACAACTATCTCCTCTAGCCCCAAAGTGCGCTGTCTTGGAGTTATCCTGGACTCCTTCCTCTCTTTCAAATCACATATCCAGAATCTCTCACAGTCCTGTCGCTTTCATCTTAAAAATATTTCCAAGATTAGACACTTTCTCACCCAGGATGCCACTAAAACCCTCATACACTCATTGGTCATCTCCAGATTGGACTACTGTAACCTTCTCCTATCTGGCCTCCCCAAATCCCTTCTCTCCCCTCTCCAGTCTGTCCTCAGTGCTGCTGCTCGGATCATCTTCCTCTCAAAATGCTCCGCATCTGCCTCCCCTCTCCTACAGGCCCTCCACTGGCTCCCCTTCCCCTTTAGAATGCAATTTAAGGTTCTCAAACTCAATTACAAAGCCCTCAGCCATTCCTCTCCTATTTACATCTCTGATCTCATCTCCCTTCACTCTCCTGTCCGCCCTCTTCGTTCAACAAATGCACCTTTGGAACTCTCTCCCGCTTCCCATCAGACTCTCCACCTCTCTACAATCCATCAAATGTGCTCTCAAGACCCACTATTTCATCAAAGCCTTCCAGCTCTCATCTTAACTTGCTGCTACATACTCCTCTCTCCCTGCCTACCCCATCTGTTTCACCCCTGTCTGTCCCTCCCCCTTAGAATGTAAGCTCCTATGAGCAGTGCCCTCTACCCTCTTGTGCATCTCCTTACTATACCTTCATCTACTTCTTACTCTCTACCAGGGCACCTAACACTTGATTGCTTTGCATTGTTGCTTATCTGGGTGTTATGGTCGTGAATGTAGCAATGTATATTATCCATGTCCTGTAATGTATTGTACTGTACTGTAAGTCACTGTAAATCAATCTATTTGTTTATGTACTTTGTAAGGCACTGCAGAACACTTGTGGCACCATATAAATAAACGATAATAATAATAATAATAATAATAATAATAAGGAGAGGAGGGGCAATGTATCTTAGTCCAGCACAGTGGAATATACTTTCCATTTTATGCAAACTGCTGAAACCATTTGAAGTAGGAATGGGTCCTGCAGCAGACAGTCACTGATTGACAATATGCTACCATTTGTGGGCAGAAGGGGGCGGCGATGGGCTCCATTTGCCAAAATGGAGGCGTGTCGCCACTGTTGGAGGTAGAGGAAGAGGCCAGGATCTGGATTGGCTGATGGATATTTCCTGGCCTCTTTGTTGTATCTGTGGCGCCCTACTTGCATGAACCCATGGGCCACTCAGCCGGCCGATGAGATCGCAGATTATCCAATGCTGTTTCCCTGGGCGAGCTCGGATAAGTAATGCATGAAGTAGGCATGACACCACCTGCTGCATTAACATAATTGCATGAACAGAATTGCAATGCTGCTTGCGTGTGGCTTTGCAATTCCATCCAATACTGAATCACCCCCGGGGACAAGATTCGACTCATAGCCCTTAAATTCTAGTGTTTTCAGATTTCAGGGAAACCAAACCACACATCTCTAATTGTAATAAGTAATACATTGGTGAACAAAGGATGTGGGGGGAGTGTTTTTTTGAAAAAATGACTTCCACATTCGGTGTCTGTGTCCTGTCTTCTGTTTAATATTTTTTTTTCACAGGTGCTAGCAGGCCTTAATGTTCAGACTAGGGGTGAGCGGGTTCGGATTTCTGAAATCCGAACCCCCCCGAGCCCCCCCGATCCGAGGCAGATCCGAGTCAGGCTCGACTTTTCCCGCCTGACTCGGATCTGAAATCGAGGCAAAACGTCATCATCCCGCCTTCCGAGTCTCGCGGGTTTTGGAACCTATATAAGGTACCCGCGTCGGCGCCATTTTCTCAATCGGCTGTGGACAGTGAAGAGGGAGGGTGGGAGTTAGGGCTGGCTGGGCTGTGTAGTGTGTTGTAGTGTAGTGCAGAGTAGTGTTGTGCTGTGCTGTGCTGCGCTGTGCTGCTGTTGTCCACTACTTCATATTTTCTGTGTTTGTGAATTGTGTGCGCAGTAGCCGCACGTGCATCAACAAAGTAGTGCCAAGCGTGCGCCTGTGTCATAAGAAAAGGGCCGGCTGGCTTGACCGTTAAAGGGTGCTGTAACCCCCAAAGTACACTCCAGTCCAAACCAAAAAAATATATATTTTCTGTGTTTGTGAATTGTGTGCGCAGTAGCCGCACGTGCATCAACAAAGTAGTGCCAAGCGTGCGCCTGTGTCATAAGTAAAGGGCCAGCTGGCTTGACCGTTAAAGGGTGCTGTAACCCCCAAAGTACACTCCAGTCCAAACCAAAAAAATATATATTTTCTGTGTTTGTGAATTGTGTGCGCAGTAGCCGCACGTGCATCAACAAAGTAGTGCCAAGCGTGCGCCTGTGTCATAAGTAAAGGGCCGGCTGGCTTGACCGTTAAAGGGTGCTGTAACCCCCAAAGTACACTCCAGTCCAAACCAAAAAAAAAATTATTTTCTGTGTTTGTGACTTGTGTACACTGTGGCTGCACGTGCATCAACAAAGGTGCAGCGCCAAGCGTGCGCCTGTGTCCCATAAGTAAAGAGTCGGCTGGCTCATTTCTTAAAGGGTGGTGTAACCCACAAAGTGCACTACTCTCCAGCAAAAATAAAAAAATATTTTCTGTGTTTGTGTGCGCTTTAGCCGCACGTATATATCAAGATAACATAAATGGAGGACCAAACTTTCTCTGATAAAAATAAAATAGGGAAATATCAAGAACCACATCCTCCTAGTGCTGTTGCTGCTGCTGGGAGTTGTTCATCATCCCAGAGAGTAAGTAGGAACATCACTACTTTTACTAAACAATTGACCCTCCAACAGTCCCTAGCGATGAGGATGAAGTGCGACAGCAGTCATCCTGAAGCAAAACGTATAACTGAGGCCTTGACTGCTATGTTGGTGTTAGACGTGCGTCCGGTATCCGCCATTAGTGCAGTGGGATTTAGACAATTGATGGAGGTAGTGTGTCCCCGGTTCCAAATCCCGTCTAGATTCCACCTGCATCCTCAAAGCAGCAGCGACAAGCTTGCGTCTGTTTGCTAAAGGGTGGTGACACCCTCAAAGTGTGCTACACAAACAATAAAAATATTGTTCTTTTTTTTTGGGGCTTTGTGAAATGTGTGGGCTGTAGCCGCGCCTGCATCCTTAAAGCAGCAGCGACAAGCGTGCGTCTGTCTGCTAAAGGGTGGTGACACCCTCAAAGTGTGCTACACAAACAATAAAAATATTGTTCTTTTTTTGGGGGGCTTTGTGAAATGTGTGGGCTGTAGCCGCACCTGCATCCTTAAAGCAGCAGCGACAAGCGTGCGTCTGTCTGTTAAAAGGTGGTGACACCCTCAAAGTGTGCTACACAAACAATAAAAATATTGTTCTTTTTTTTTCTGTCTTTGTGAAATGTGTGGGCTGTAGCCGCACCTGCATCCTTAAAGCAGCAGCGACAAGCGTGCATCTGTCTTTTAAAGGGTGGTGACACCCTCAAAGTGTGCTACACAAACAATAAAAATACTGTTCTTTTTTTTCTGTCTTTGTGAATTGTGTGGGCTGTAGCAGCACTTGCATCCTCAAAGCAGCAGCGACAAGCGTGCATCTGTCTGTTAAAGGGTGGTGACACCCTCAAAGTGGGCTACACAAACAATAAAAATATTCTTCTTTTTTCTGTCTTTGTGAATTGTGTGGGCTGTAGCCGCACTTGCATCCTCAAAGCAGTAGCGACAAGCGTGCGTCTGTCTGTTAAAGGGTGGTGTAACTCTCAAAGTGCTCCAAAAAATAAAAAACTATTTTTTAATGTGTTTGTGACTTGTGTGCGATGTAGCCGCACTTGCATCCTCAAAGCAGCAGCAACAAGCGTGCGTCTGTCTGTTAAAGGGTGGTGACACCCTCAAAGTGTGCTACACAAACAATAAAAATATTCTTCTTTTTTCTGTCTTTGTGAATTGTGTTGGCTGTAGCCGCACTTGCATCCTCAAAGCAGCAGCGACAAGCATGCGTCTGTCTGTTAAAGGGTGGTGTAACTCTCAAAGTGCTCCAAAAAATAAAAAACAATTTTTTAATGTGTTTGTGACTTGTGTGCGATGTAGCCGCACTTGCATCCTCAAAGCAGCAGCGACAAGCGTGCGTCTGTCTGTTAAAGGGTGGTGACACCCTCAAAGTGTGCTACACAAACAATTAAAATATTCTTCTTTTTTCTGTCTTTGTGAATTGTGTTGGCTGTAGCCGCACTTGCATCCTCAAAGCAGCAGCGACAAGCGTGCGTCTGTCTGTTAAAGGGTGGTGTAACTCTCAAAGTGCTCCAAAAAATAAAAAACTATTTTTTTAATGTGTTTGTGACTTGTGTGCGATGTAGCCGCACTTGCATCCTCAAAGCAGCAGCGACAAGCGTGCGTCTGTCTTTTAAAGGGTGGTGAAACCCTCAAAGTGTGCTACACAAACAATAAAAATATTCTTCTTCTTTTTTCTGTCTTTGTGAATTGTGTGGGCTGTAGCCGCATTTGCATCCTCAAAGCAGAAGCGACAAGCGTGCGTCTGTCTGTTAAAGGGTGGTGACACCCTCAAAGTGTGCTACACAAACAATAAAAATATTCTTCTTTTTTTTTCTTTCTTTGTGAATTGTGTGGGCTGTAGCCGCACTTGCATCCTCAAAGCAGCAGCGACAAGCGTGCGTCTGTCTGTTAAAGGATTACATCGGTGACAGCATCCAAGTAGGCATGTCAGACAGTCCATACCTGTACTGGCAGGAAAAAGAAGCAATTTGGAGGTCCCTGTACAAACTGGCTCTATTTTACCTGAGTTGCCCCCCCTCCAGTGTGTACTCCGAAAGAGTGTTTAGTGCAGCCGGGAACCTTGTCAGCGAAAGGCGTAGGAGGTTGCTTCCACAAAATGTGGAGAAGATGATGTTCATAAAATGAATTATCAACTCTTCCAGGGAGACCAGCCTCCAGAACGTACAGAGGGACCTGTGGTTGTGGATTCCAGCAGGGACGAATTAATACTCTGTGAGGATGAGGATGTACACACTGAAGAGGGTGAGGAATCGGTGGATGAGGAGGATGAGGATGACATCTTGCCTCCGTAGAGCCAGTTTGTGCAGGGACAGATTAATTGCCAGCTTGTTTTGTGGGGGCCCAAACGAACCAATCATTTCAGCCACAGTTGTGTGGCAGACCCTGGCGCTGAAATGATTGGTTTGTTAAAGTGTGCATGTCCTGTTTATACAACATAAGGGTGGGTGGGAGGGCCCAAGGACAATTCCATCTTGCACCTCTTTTTTTTCTTTGCATTATGTACAGTTTGGGGCCTAGTTTTTCAAACTGCCATCCTGTCTGCCACTGCAGTTTCACGCCTAGATGGGTCACGTGTTTGTGCCGCCCACTCGTGTTGCTTAGCATAGTCATCCAGCTACCTCGGTGCAACCTTTTGGACATAAAAACACTATTGTGAGGTGTGAGGTGTTCAGAATAGACTGGAAATGAGTGGAAATTAAGGTTATTGAGGTCAATAATAGCAGAGGAGCAGAAAAACCTACAAATTCTGTGATTTTAGCTGTTTTTATGCTTTTTAAAAAAAAAATACAGATCCAAAACACAAAACCCAGAACCCAAAACACGGAAGGGTGGTTTTGGCAAAACCAATCCAGATCCAAAACACGAAGAAAGATCAAGATCCAAAACCAAAACACAAAACACGAAAAGTGGCCGGTGCACACCCCTAGTTCAGACATGCAGACACTTGTGGTTAGACACTTTGACTGGTGTTTCACTCCATCTGTGATGCAATTAAAATGCAAAATGTTAAGAAAAAGTCACTCCATTACACTGCTTGGTGCGGCTCAGTCACACTGGGTGCCTCATGCCATATGGAGTATTGAAGGTTGGTGTATGAGGAAACATCATTATGAAGAAATCTGCATTTAAAATCGTTTGAAAACACATGTTTGACTAACCTAATACTTTCAATTGGACATCGAGTAAAAATTATACGTGTCAGAGGCGCTAGCTGACAGGGGAGTCGAGCAGCACAAATGATCCCGATTACCAGGTTTGGATAATCTCTTGAGGACATTATTCTGAGTGACCTTCCATGTTTAGTTCACTCTACTATCATATTTCTGTTTATTGAGACCTCAGCCCAGTCTGCTTGTCTGTTTGGGAATTTTCCTTCCTCTGTAATTGACAGAGTCTTCCCCTCACCGCATCTTCAGATATATGGGTTGGGGAGGTTAATTTAATTTCCTGGCAATGGTCTTGGACAGCTATGGCACTCCTATTTGTTTTGAGATATAGTGTTTTTCGTTTTGTAACCTAGTTCTGTTCCAGGGGGACTACAAAATACAGCACAACAGTGATCTCCTGGACAGTGCAGATGTCTATTGTATGGGAACTGCACTACCTTGTTTGTATCTCCTGTGTTTTGGAAGTATCTGGCCTATGCAAGTGTCACCTGTGTTTATAATGGGGAGCTATATTTCTTTCATGTGCTTCTATGTGTTGATGATGCCAATTTAGTTCTTTGTAGTTTGGTATGTTATGCATTCATGTTATATCTGATCATTATATGGGATCAGTTGTGGATAATAGACATTTCACTCTTATAAGGACTGTCATTGATGTTTACATTATATTATTAGGCGGGCAATTTTGTTTTGTTAATGGTCTCAAAGTGGTAGCAGTTTTCTCCCCTCTTGCTTCTCATTTTCTCTCTCTCTTTCTCTGTTTCTCCAAAGAGGCTGTTGATTTATATGGGACAGATTATCATGGGTTTAGTCTTGGAGGAACTGTTAATAGAGCTAGTCAATCCCTTATTGATTAGTTTGTACACACATTTCTTTGGATAAGATTTGGTGGACTATTCAAAGCTCGGACAGTGGGAAATTTCTTGGTGTAATCCTTACAGACTTTGTGGTAATCTCCCAGCTACTTCAGTATTCCACTCAGTACAGGGATTGGTACTGTTACCTAACACACTTTCATAGTCCTGCATGGTGAACATAGATTAGGGTTTCCCAAGTCAAGTGATTAGTTCTCAATTAGGCCACAGAGTGTCATGGGTATCAATGGTTTGAAATCCTTGGGACCAGCTGAAGTAGGAGTGTGGGTGAAACTGGGAGACTTGATTATCTGATAAAAATGACAGAAGAAGAATGGTCTATGGTTGAGGCACACTGCAATATGACCATTAAAATATAACTTTTAATAAGTGTTAAAAATAGGTATAGCACTATTAAACTTTCATCATGAAAGTATCAATAGAATATTACTAAATCAGGGATGTGTATGTTGGTCTATGTAAAAGTACCAATGTTTTGACAATATTCGATTCAAAATGGAATTTGAGTGGGAATCAGTTTTATGTTCGATTTGACATTCCAATTTGCCTTTAGTAAACCTCCAAAGGCAAAATTGAATGTGAAATCACTCAAAACTCAAAATCGAACATTAGTAAATATACCCCATAGATAGTGAGAATGAGGCACTAGTCTGTAATAACATGTATTTATTTAAAAATACATAAAAATCTAAACACAATAATATACACATAATAGCACCATAAATATAAAAAACTTTTGAATGAACACATATACAGTAAATGTTGTATTTGTTTCTAGCAATTATTAGCATAGAAACTTCAGCAATAGAAATTAATATTTCAGCTCATATGTTTTAAGCAGCAGAAAATGTTACATATAATGATATAAATCAAGTAGTGAGTCCAGTCACAGCAGTAACTTTCTTTGAAAAAAATACCACACACAGGGCCTGATTCAGTGATGTTTGCTATTACACAGCCTTATTCAGCTGATGGATGCTATAGTCTCCATCTTCTGATTTAGAGATGGATGCTATTGCACAGCTGTGCAATACTGGCCAACTAAAATGCAGCAGGAGGTGTCTGTAGGAAACAGACACTTCCTGCATGCATCTGCGATCTGAGTGCATAGATGCTGCCTTGGATCACTATCGCAACTATGCTGCATAAGCTGAAAATACCCCGGCGCTGACCTTCTGGATATGAAGGGTACTTTAAACACCAATATATTTTGGCACACTTCCAATAAATACTATTATATTTAATATATATATTTAAATATTTCAATAACTGACAGCAGCCATCACAAAAAAGGGGAATAACTGCATAACCCCAACATAATAAAGGATATAGACAGTGAGAATGAGGCGCTAGTCAGTTATAACATGTATTTATTTAAAAATACATAAAAACCTAAACACAATATAAATATATGCACAATAGCACCTTAATTATAAAAAACCTTTGAATGAGCACAAATAAATGTTTCTAACAATTATTAGCATAGAAACTTCAGCAAGAGAAAAAAATATTTCAGCTCATATGTTTTAAGCAGCAGAAAATGTTACATATAAATCAAGTAGTAAGTACAGTCACAGCAGTAATTAACTTTTCCCCATAAATACAGTAGTAGCATGTAATTAAAATTGACGTGCAGAAGCTGTAGCAGGAAAAAGTTATTAGTTTGGCTCTAAAGCTGTAAACAGCAATTGTAATTGTGTATTAGATGTCAGTCTAGCACAATTATTTCAGCTGTGAGTAAATCAAGTTATTAATCCAGTCACAGCATTAATTTCACTTTTTCCAGTAAATGGTAACATCTTATTTGGGATAACATGAAGAAGCTGTAGCTAGAAAACATTGTTAGTTTGGCACACAAGCCTTAAGATTTGCCCTTAGCTTTGCACACCTACACATGGGGAGGTTTGAGGAGGAGCATATATAGGGATGGGAGAACCTGGTTCTCTATGGTAGATTCATTGATGATTTATTCTAATTTTGGAAGGGGATTAATGTTCATTTCATCTATTTTTGGATAGTCTTAATCAAAATTCTGTTGGTTTACACTTCCTATTTTAAGGATGTGGTCATAATAGATACCTGAACTATAGAAATAACCATCTTAAATGATGGAAAAAGAACATTCCTATGGGACAGTTCTTTAGAATAAAAAGTAACTGTTCAGAAGTAGAGAATTACGAAAGGTAATCTTCAGTTGTTTACCAATCCTTTCTGGAACAGGATTACCTAAAAGATGTTCTAAATAAAGCATATAGGGAGGTAGCATTGATTAAAAGGAATTCATTGTTGAAAGGGAGGAGTATAGTAGATAAAGATGAAGACAGATCAATGGTGTTTGTAACACAGTGTAATTCATATGACCAAGATATTAAAATATTTGCACAGCCTTTAAATCTGTTAAGTAATTAACTACTGCACCAAACATACTGATTAAACAGTATTTCATATTATTTTAAAATCTGTATCAAGGCAGGAAATTACTCTGTATCTGTGTTGGTATATTGTCCTTTCACAATTTGTTTATTTTACTGCTGACCCCTTGTTGTGTGAGGAGGGTGTTAGGGGTGGGGGTGGAATCAGTGTGGACACCTGGTTTGAGTCTTACTTATTTGTCACTATTAGGCTGCCATAGCCAAGGCTGCTCCAACATCAGTGCCTAGAGAAGTGCTTAGTTTAAAGTGTAAATAGAACATTTAGGTTAAAGCTGGAGTTATTCAGGAGTTATACAGGAGGAGAACAGAAAGAGAATTTAACAAATCAGCAATTTCTGCGATTAAGGACTGCTTTTATCTACCACCACATTTCCATCATGCCTATGGATTGTGCCTGCACCTGGATCTCCAATGCTGCCTGCATCCTTCCTGATCTCCCCATGCAATCTGCTTATCCTCTCCAACTATGTCATACTGAACAATGCAGCAAGATGACCTCTCAAATGGTCCTTGGTTGTGGCCCACAAATCATGAGGCTTGGCGCAATTTTGCTGAACTCATTGTTTTTTTCCCTCTTAAATTTATTCTAACCTTTCCATAGATGTTAGATTACTGTGACCCATGTATCCAGCCCATCTGTGTCACTCATGTTTGTCTGCCCCCTCCCCTTTAGAATGTAAGCTCTCATGAGTAGGGCCCTCTTCCCTCATGTGCTTCTCCTTCACTTAATTATACTCTAATTTACAACAGCACCAAACCCTTGGTTACAGACACCATGCTGTTTATCTAAGTGTTAGGCAGCAATGTATAAATCATGTATCTGTCCTACATTGTTTGTACTGTTAATATCTGTTCTCTTGTGTGCTTATTTGTTTATGTACTGTGTAAGGTGCTGCAGAACCCTTGTGGCACCATATAAATAAAGGATAATAATAATAAAAATGATTATTAAGAATAATTTATCCTTGATAAAATTAGATGACCTGTATCGTAAATTGGCCCCCAGTCATTTTAAGAGAGATCAAAATAATCATGAACAATCTATTACCTGGTTGCCCCTAAACCACAAAGATTTTTTAGATGAGGAAAAATTCATTTATGACGTGTGAACATACAGAGAGAAAAATTTAGATCACTTGCAACAGGGGAACATTTTGTAATTAAGGATTTCCTAAATTGTAATCATCACATATTATATATGTGGTGTAATGTGGATGCGGTTTCCAATATGTGGGCAGCACCACAAGACCACTACATACTATATTAGGTTTATGCAACAAAGAAGAAATATGATAAAGAAAGTGAATCTCATACACTACCTAAACATGCATCAAACTGTCAGAGGGATTTGCTAAATAAGATTTCTGTAGGAGCTATCAAATATGTGAAACCTACTAAGAGAGGCGGAGATAAGGTTAACATTTTATGTAAGTGAGAAGCTTATTGGATTTTTCGGTTAAAAACATTGATACCTCAATTTCTCTATGACATTGTTGAACTGAATAATGTCTGATAGGTTAAAATAAATGAGCAATTGTATATGGTATGGGGATTTTCGGGACATATTTTATTTATAATGGGAGCAATACATTTAATAAAAAGAAAATAATAACTGGATATATTATTCTATTAAACAAATCAATAAAGAACTTTCTTCTCATAAAGAGTTGTTTTATATCTATCTGTATAATAAATGCAACCAAATAAATAAATGAATGAATATTGGGTTTTTGTATGAATTTTTAAAACATATATCTGAGTTTATAGAAGGTATTTTAAGTATATATAAATATATTGAATATTTTTTTGTACTGTACATTCCTAGTCAATTATTGTTAAATATAATAACTAATTATTTAAGACTATATTTGTGACAGCATTGTACATTTTTCTGGGTGAATTATATATGGAACTATAGGTTTTCTTTATATAAAAATATCTGTGTGGAACTGTAGAATTATTTGCTATTTAAAATATTCTTGATATGGTACAGATTTATACTTAATATAATGTAAATGTGTGTGTATATATTTATATATATAGCAGGGTCCACTCAGGACAAAAATCCAGCACACCATTTAGAAGAAAAACTTAATACATTTAATAGAAAATACCATCAGGGTTTAGACAAGCCATAAAGTAAGCATAAAAATACTCAGCACATATTGTCCAGTGCTCTTATCCTCCAATAGAGCAAGAAGACGGGGAGCCATGCTCAAAATCTGCTAAGTCCTGACAATTGTTTCATACCACCTTCGTCAGGGGACTGTCACATTACCTTAGCAAATAGGCAAGTTAAATACCCTTCTAATCTCACACTAACAGGACTCACCTGTGTCAGGAAGACCGCTGCACCAACACCATTGGGAGCCACGCATCCAAGAAGCAAGCCAGGGCACACCAGGGACCATGCGTCACACCATAAGTGGCGTCAACATATGGAACTCGTGTGCCATAGATGCTACCTGGGGAAGACACGTTGGTTCTCAAGTGCCGGAAATTATGTCAGCGGGCCCAGTATAACACCCAATACAAAAAATGTATATATAAAAAGACAAAAAAAATTAGTGTGTACACCTAAATAGCATATGCGGTGACATAATCACCGCTCAAAGCTGTTAAAACAAATATAATCTAATAATAATATGATCACCAATCAGAATACAGATAAATAGGACCCCCACCCATAAAAAGTACAGTACATTATAAATATCATCAAGAACAGTGTACAAGAGGATAATGCCAACATCTAGCAAATATTGAGATGAACAACCTGGTAATATCAGGGAAATACAGTCTTAATATTGTAAATATTAGTATACTAGAGAAATCCGAACCAACATTCGGGATCACATACGGTATTAGCTACAGAAAAAACTAAACTGATGCAATCTTCTATTCTCCCATAAAGGGTGAGAACCTGAACTCTTCAATTTGTCCATGGGGGACCATGGTCCAAGCTTGTAGATCCACTGACACTCTTGTTTAAGTAACAGTCTGTGTCTTATCTCCTCCCCAATGCAGGGGGGTACATGATCAATGGGCATAAAAAGGAAGTCTTAGAGTATGGCCCTTCATAACAAAATGCCTGGCAACAGAAGGTGTAGTTGGCTCAATTTTCAGGAAATTCATTTGATAGAGGACTGAAACATTGTGATCCTCTCTTTTAACATGCTGATAGTCATAAAGACATATATTTTGCTATATTTTGCTATAAAACTATATGTCCCCATATAAAAACTTTTCATAATCAAGAATAAGATCAGAGGTCTGAGGGCAGTACAGGGAAATGGAGGTGGAGTATGTAATTGAAGGCAGGTAAAGTATTGGTTGATTGATTAAAAAAAATAATTTGAGACATGCCTTACAAGATCTGTTTTTCAGCAAGTAAGAAGAGAAAAGGTCATAAAAGAATACAATGTTGTTGTTAATATAGCCAGGTGTTCCTGACAAGTTTTGCAAGAAAAGTTGGTCATAATAACCCCCCCCCTTTTGAATTGGGTAACAACCCCTATAGTTCATTTGAGGTGCACCAGAGAGTCTGAGTATGAGGGGAACTATATCAGAGGCCTGAAGGTAGCAAAATGCAGATGGAGTACAGTAGGTAGTGGAAGGCAGTTTAATAAAAAAATACAAATTGAGATGTGGTCTTGTATCTTCTTGTTCTTATTAGTAAATAATACTATACATATGCTCCACAATTTTGTTTATTTAGGCACCACATTATTTCTGGTTAAAAATGTGTTGCAAATTAGTTATGTTTTAGAGCAAAAACCAATAAAAATGTCTATGCAAAAAAGACCATAATGAAAATAAAAAGTACAAACTGATTGGAATAAGGTATATTTAACAATACAATCAAAAACACTAAAAGTATTCTAAATACATAGGCTCGTGTCTTTTATATATATATATATATATATATATATGACTCCACCCTTGACACCACCCTCTCCTTCACACCCCACATTCAATCAATCTCTGGCTCAATCCTGTCAGCTCCAGCTACACAACATCACTCGTATTAGAATATAACAAGGGTAGGTGCGAGCGCTTTGAGATATGATTGGGATCTGATTAAACGTCTAAAGTGTTTATAGTAATGATTTTCTTGCATGTGGGCATATATGGAATTAATTAAATAATGAATGTAAGTCCTGGTGTAATCCACCTAATTAACTGTAGGATGGGTGTTCATTAAAAAAGTCTAATGTCCTTGGAGTATTTGGAAGCCTGTGTTAGCAATAACTTTAGACAGAGTGGTCTTATAAAGCCAGCTGTCAGTACTTCTAACGAAAGTCACTGATGAGGTACTTCAAACAAATTGATTCCCTTTATCCACTGGTATATTTCAGTCTAACCGACTCACCTCCTCAGATGTCACCCATATGAGAAAAAGAGAGAACTGGAGCATCAGGTGCAGGCAAGCAATGGTGCTGTATAATACAGAGAGTATTGTGCAAAATTACCCAGATCCTGTCGTAGGTCGGCAGGTACACCTGCGATCCTTGCTCCATGATCCACTGTGTGTGGGTATAGGAGTGGTTGTTGGCCTGGCTAGTCCATATATACACTATAAACGTGGATTATTTGGGAGTAAAAACTGTTTTATTGCCTGTCCACACACCTAAGTGTTTCTTGTGGTACTGGTATAAGGAAATAGCAATAGTAAACATACAAACATTCACTGATGCAAGTGTGTAGGTTTAAGGGTTGAGAGTAAGTCACTGGTATGTTTCCAACACGTTTCGTCCCCTGTAGGGACTTTTTCAAGGGTAGGAGGTCTGGTGGGCACAATAACCGGCTTTAAATACCTTCATTAAGCCCTACATATGGTGATAATCATGTTACTTCCAGTTCGCGCTCTTCACTGCGCACTGATCCTGTCACTAGAGTGTGCCCGACCTTCTGCATGTCAGGCTAACTGCGCATGCTCAGTGCACCAAATGTAGACACTGCATGTCATAGTGGACTGTTACAGGTCTTTTGTCGGCCCCGCAGCGTGTAATCCAGCTACATTGGTCTCCTATGTCTCCATGATGCGGGCGGCCATTTTGGGTGTTTTTTTTTGTTATGTTTACTATACTGTGGAGCCGTGCTTCCAGTTAAAAGACACTATGTGCATTGGAACAATCTCATTAGTACCAATGATAGTCCCATGTGTATTAGCTATACAGCTACTTCCCATAACTAAACCATTGGCAAATATAGGAATATTGAGTGCATACTAAAAAGTTATTCTATCTACTGCAATTCATAATTCTGCTTAAAGGGGCAGTACATCTTTCCACTATGGCATCCAATCTAATCCTAACCTCATAGTTCCTTCTATCATTGACACACCTATGTTCAAAACTGTAATGATGTATAGATAAGTGATCGTAATATCCATTATACAAAAATAAATTGTTTTATTTATTTGTTTATTCCTTAATGTGTTTCATTTGCAATCACCAAGGGTGCATCTAATTATGATAGGTTGCAAGGTACTGATTTTAATTCTTGTCATTCAAGGATATCAGATGTATTCGGTTTTGATTTATAATTGCTAATAAACAAAATCTAAAAATTCAGTATTAATGGTTCTACGGCCACATCTCATGATGATTGATGTTATAGGCTGTAATTCTAAACCCATTAATTGATTCTTATGGGTCGATATTCAGACCCTCCAGTTGGAGGGTTCTCATTTTGAATATCCACTGACTTTCTACTCTGTCGATTCTGGTTATATGGTCCCCATCTCTCCAATTGGGTTCAACCTTTTCTAGTCCAGTGAATCTAAGACCCTCCGGTTTGCAAGCATGCACTGTCCTAAAATGGTCTGAGACACTATGGCCTGCAAATCCTTTTTAATATTATAGATATGTTCATTGCGACCGGGTCTGAATGAGACCCTATGTGTGTTGGAACAATTTAATTAGTACCAATGATGCGCTTGCAACCGGGTCGATGGTCCCCACAGAGCATGCGCACGATGGAGCTGGCTCCATCATGTGCATGCGCGAGACCCGGCTAATGAAGGATGCTCCATTGTTAGAGGTCTCGTAGCAGATGGAGCGAGCTGTCGATGTTGAGTGACAGCTCGCCCCATTTGCTGGGCAGGCCGGGGGTGTGTCCGGCCAAATGGAGGCGTTCCAGTGGGAACGCTTGCCATTTGGTGGCGGCCCCACTGACATCATTGATGATGTCAGTGGGGAACTTCCTGCTCAAACAGAGCAGGAAGTTCCCTGGGGCTTACGAGTGCCCAGACCCAACCTTAGGGTCTGGTCGTAAGCCCTGATGGTCGCGATGGTGATCACCATCGCGACCATCACCCTGATCGCAAGCTAAGCTGTGGGTGGTAACCCACAGCTTAGCTTGCGACCTGGAGGCAGCACTTCAAAACAGGAAGTGCCCGCCCTTATTCAGAGTGAGCGATCGCTTTTTGTGATCGACTCTGAGTGAGGGCCATAGTGCCTTTTAAATGGAAGCACGGCTCCACAGTATTGTAGACATAACAAAAAAAACCACCCAAAATGGCCACCCACATCATGGAGACATAGGAGACCAATGTAGCTGCATTACATGCTACGGGGCAGACAAAAGACCTGTAACAGTCCTCTACGACATGCAGTATCTACATTTGGCGCACTGAGCATGCGCAGTTAGCCTGACATGCAGAAGGTTGGGCACACTCTAGTGACAGCACCAGCGCGCAGTGGAGAGTGCGAACCAGAAGTAACATGATTATCACCATATGTGGGTCTTAATGAAGATATTTAAAGCCGGTTATTGTGCTCACCAGATCACCTACCCTTGAAAAAGTCCCTACAGGGGACGAAACGCATTGGGAACATACCAGTGACTTACTCTCAACCCTTGAACCTACACACTTGCATCAGTGAATGTTTGTATGTTTACTATTGCCATTTCTTTATACCTGTACCACAAGAAACACTTAGGTGTGTGGACAGGCAATAAAACAGTTTTTACTCCCAAATAATCCATGTTTATAGTGTATATATGGTCTAGCCAGACCAACACCCACCCCTATACCCACACACACTGGATCGTGGAGCAAGAATCGCAGGTGTACCAGCTGACCTATGACAGGATCCGCGTAAGTCTGCACAATATTCTCTGTATTATACAGCACCATTGCTTGCCTGCACCTGATGCTCCGGTTCTCTCTTTTTCTCATATGGGTGACATCTGAGGAGGTGAGTCAGTTGGACTGAAATACACCAGTGGATAAAGGGAATCAATTTGTTTGAAGTACCTCATCAGTGATTTTTGTTAGAAGTACTGACAGCTGGCTTTATAAGAACACTCTGTCTAAATTTATTGCTAACACAGGCTTCCAAATACTCCAAGGACATTAGACTTTTTTAATGAACACCCATCCTACAGTTAATTAGGTGGATTACACCAAGACTTACATTCATTATTTAATTAATTCCATATATGCCCACATGCAAGAAAATCATTACTATAAACACTTTAGACGTTTAAGCAGATCCCAATCAAATCTCAAAGCGCTCGCACCTACCCTTGTTATATTTATACCTATATGAGGTTGGGATACCTCCTTTGTGTGTAGCAGCTAGAATTAGAATTATATTCCTATAGCGCGGACCATTATAAAGCAGATTGCTCGTATTAGGCCTTTCCTCTCCCAGAATGCTACCAAACTGATTATTCATTCACTAATCATATCTCGGCTTGACTGCTGCAACCGTCTCCTTACTGGCCTCCTACGTTGCCATCTTGCTCCCCTCCAGTCTGTTCTCAGTGCGGCAGCTAGACTTATCTTCCTCTCCTGCTTTTCCACTTCTGCTGCTCCCCTCTGCCAAAACCTGTACTGGCTCCCATTCCCCTACAGAATCCTCTTCAAACTCCTCACCTTCACATATAAGGCCCTATCTAACTCTACTGCTCCCTACATCTCAAACCTCATCTCCTTACATACTCCCTCCCGCTCACTTCGGTCTGCCAATGACTGTTACCTCTCCTCCACCCTGGTTACACTCATGCACTTATCCAAGATTTTGCTCGTGCAGCCCCCCTTCACTGGAATGAGCTCCCTCGCTTGATTTGGCTCTCCCCGACCTTGCAGAGCTTCAAACGTGCACTGAAAACCCACTTGTTCATCAAAGCATACCCTTGCATAACATAACTGTTACCAAGTCTCTGTCCCTCCTGCCTCAGCCATCTCTACTTTGCCTACTTCCTGCACTCAGGTCCACTTCTACACACTCTTGCCTCATGTCATCTGACCATCTCCCCTCTCCCCTAGATTGTAAGCTCCTAGGAGCATGGTCTTCCTCCCCACTGTCTCCACAATAGACCACAAACTTAATTTAAAATCAGAAAACAAATATATATATATATATATATATATATATATACTGTATATCTATCTATCATATATATATATATATATATATATAGAGAGAGAGAGAGAGAGAGAGAGAGAGTCTGTTAGGTCTACACTCACATCATATATGTTTATTGCTGGGGTGATACCTTAGTGAGCATGTTGGCTCCAAGTGCATAGAAGAAATGGAGGTACACTCACTAGACTTGTACTATGATAATAGAGTTTTCTTTATTCACCACATGGTAGATCACAACACAAATGATGCTGTGATCTACCATGTGTTTAATAAAGAAAACTTTTTTATCATAGTACAAGTCTGGCGAGTGTACTTCCATTTCTTAACTGCAGATTCAGCACTCTTACAGAGTGAGATTGCTGTCACTCACAAAATGGTGGAGCTGCTAATTCACAGAATTGTGTGGTCATTGGTATACACACATGTAGTCTATGCAACTGAGGTCTGAGCAGTTATGTGGAGCACAC
Source organism: Taudactylus pleione (assembly GCA_031769625.1). Lineage (NCBI taxonomy): Eukaryota > Metazoa > Chordata > Amphibia > Anura > Myobatrachidae > Taudactylus > Taudactylus pleione. The sequence goes on from JAUIMM010000776.1 coordinate 1,381,300, forward strand.
ATATCATTTAGTGCCCACAATCTTCCCATTCAGTCACCACAATAATCCCAATGGGTTCCAACATCCTTGTAACTCAATACATCTAATTTATTATACACATTCAGCTTCCTAATTGCAAAAACTATTATACTCTGTCTATGCATGTATACAGACTTCGCCTCCATGCTGCTGTAACTTCCCCAATCCCTACAGCTGTGTGTTTTCCCAACTGTGCTAGTCTGCTTGCCTTCATCCACACCAATATGTATTTCCCCATGTGCACCAGCGTCTTCCAGCATCCATGCCACTGTGTTTCCTTCCATCTGCACCACTGCCTTGTCCCTAGCCATGTCACTCTGTCTTCCCCTCATCTGTGCCACTCTTTCTTCCTCCATCTTTATCACTCTGTCCCCCCCAACCATGCCACTATGTCTTTCCCCTCCCACCTGCACCTCTCTGTCTTCCCCTCATCTCTGCCACTCTTTCTCCCTCCATCTGCACCACTCTGTCCCCCCAACTGTGCCACTCTATCTTTTCCCTCCCTTCTGCACCAATCCGTCTTCCCCAATCCTTATTGTTGTGTGTTCTCCCATTGTGCTACTCTGTATTCCTCATCCACACCAATCTGTCTTTACCCATCTGTGCTGTTCTATCTTCCTGCATCCATGCTACTCTGTATTTCCCATTCATGTTGCTCTGTTCCCCCAAAACCATGTCACTCTGTCTCCCCCCCATTTGCACCACTGTTTTCAACCCATCTGCATCACTTTGGCTCACCCCCATCTGTACTGCTTAATCTTCCCCTTTGCATGCATTTCTGTCTGCCCCATCCACAATGCCCTGTCTTCTCCCCCCATCCACCATACTCTTATCTCATCTGCACAGCTCTATATTCTGCTCAGACCTCAGTTACATAGACTGCTTGTGTGTATTCCAATGAGCACACAATTCTGTGAATTAGCAGCTCCACCATTTTGTGAGTGACAGCAATCTCACTCTGTGAGAGTGCTGAATCTGCAGTTAACCTCATGGTGTGATGGCATACCATATCTGTATTGTGCAAGGAACACGTCCATTAAGACATCAGCCTTAATGATCGTAATTTCATTGCTTTTTGTAGTTTGAGTGGCAGAAATTCAATAGGTTTGTGATATTTCAGATCATATCTAAGCAGCCTTATTGGGACATGTGAAACCGTAAGGTTTTTAGTCTATGGAATTTCATAGCTTTTTAAAAATGTATTAACTATCAGGGTTTTGATGAGCAAACCGGGCCACCTGCAGGGGAGAAGGGCAACAAAATGGTACACTAATGCAGGTGGAAGAGGAGCCAGCACACAGGAGGGCTCACTGGTAGTGTGCATGCACCTGAGAAAATAAAATCAATAAGTCATAGAAGCATCAACGCAGCAGTGAGATACATCTACACATCTGTTAAAAATTAAATGTGTAAAATAAAAAAGGTGCCTTTCCCCACAAGCACAACCAGCACTGGGCTTTTATCAGCCAGTCCTGGTTGTGTTTAAACAGGAGAAAAATGATGTAGGGGTCCCCTGTACTTAAGCACAACCATCACTGGGCTAGTCAAAACCAACCCTTGTTGCCAAAATATGGGAGACAAATGATGTAGGGGTCCAACATATTCAGCGCAACCAACACTGGGCTCTGAGCCATCCCTGGTTCTGAAAGTTCAGTGGGAAAAAATGCATAGATTCCCCTGTATTTACCAGAACTAGCACCAGACTCTTTCTAGTGGGGGTTGATGCGACAGCCAAGGGAGCACTTTCACGGGGCCTTCCAGCCGAAGCATCACCCCTGACCGCTAGTCAGCCCCGGCCGGGGATCTGGGGACCCCCATGATAAAGGGGAGCCCCTTTACAGGGCACCGCAGGCCCAGGCTGATAGCCTGGGGCTATCCCCAGCACCCCTGGGTGGTGGGTGCAGGATTGATTGTGTTGTGTTGTGCATATGAAAATCTAAATATTGTCTTTTGCAGTAGTACTACAGTAGCAGGCATCCCAGCATACAGGCACTTGGAGAACCACAAGTACCAGCAGACGGGGCATTAAGGGCCTGCTGGTACCTATAGTACCCCTACAAAAGAATATTAAAATAAAACAAACAGATACCGTTTTTTAAAATATTTTATTTAGCAGCACCTTCACCTGGACTTCTACGGCATCTTCACCTGGAGGACGGAGGCCATTAAGCTCTTTTTCCTGGCCACTGCCATCCAGGGCTTACGTGGCGTCTTCTTTCTTTGGCAGCTCTTCTCTGCTGCCTCTCGGCCAACGACTGAGTGGACGGCACCTCGCGCCGGCTGTATTTAAGCAAACCAAGGGGGCGAGGTGATAACGTCGCAAGCCGTTATTGGCTTGCAGCGGCCATCCTTGAATTTCAAAAATGGCGCTGAGGGCATGCTCAGTTCTCACCATTGAAGTCAATGGTGAGAACAGCTCATTGGATGAGAGGAGGAAGGCTCGCCTCTCTCAGCCAATGAGCACTCTGCACTGGGATTTCTGAACTGAAATGCCATTGAACTGTCATTCATGTAGTAGTGTTCTTAGAGGACACTACTAATATTTGTGGGTCTGGGTATTTTCCTTTTACTTTTTTGCCAAGACCCTGGATTGCCTGAAGAGGATAGATCCACGCATAGGAGGAGGTGAGTATGGAATTTTTATTACAGTTACTCCATTGAATTACCTACTGGAGACGAGTACAGATTGGCTTCAGGGATACTAGGTGAGTATGTGAGATAGTGTATGTGCATGTGTGAGTACATGTGTGTGTGCATGTATGTTTTAATAAAATTGTACTTTTCTACAGTGTGTGTTCTGTGGTTTTTTAATATTGCTTTTGCTGTGAAACTACAGTTACCAGCAGGCCTGTTATGCCCCGCTTGCTGATACTTGTGGTTCTCCAAGTAACAGCATTCGGGAGAGGCTTGCTGGGAACTGTAGTTCCACAGCAAAAGACAATATTTTTTTTATTGGGGGTGTTCCCAGCTCCCCTGGGATTCCCGACCTGGGCTGACTAGTGGTCAGGAGTGATGCTTCGGCTGGTGGGCCTGGTAAAAGGGCTCCCCTGGCTGTGGCATCACCCCCACCCCGCTAGAAATAGTCCGGTGGTGGTTCTGGTAAATACAGGGGGACACTACACATGTTTTCCCCCTGTATTTCCAGAACCAGGGCCGGCTCAGAGCCCAGTGCTGGTTGCGCTAAATACGGTGGGACCCTGGACTGGTTCTCTAAAGCCTAGTGCTGGTTGTGCTTAATACGGGGGAACCCTATGCCATTTGTCCCCTGTATTTAGCACAACCAGTACTGGCTTTCCAAAGCCCGGTGCTGGTTGTTGGTTTTTGGAGGGGGCCACTGCATTTTTTTTTTACACAAGTTTTTCTATTTACTTAAACACAGAATCACAGACGGGACTCACTGACCCGTCCCTGTTTCTGTGCAAGTTTTTTTTAAACACAGATGCAGGTATTACGGATTTTCCATTTCTGAGTCTGCATCTGTGTGCTGCTACCTTCCCCTGGTCCTAACGCCTGCACCACCACCGCCCACACTACCACCACACCACTGCCGGTAACGCCTGCTACTGCCCCTGGTTCCTTGCCGCAGCTAATGCCTGCTAAACCCCTACCCCCTCTCCCCCGCATCCCGGCCGCAGCAAACACCAGCTTCCTTTCCCATGGACCCGGCCCCTGCTACGGCCCGCAAATGATGGCCATCTTGGTACACCCAACTGAAGCCACAGTGATTACACCTGCTGGAGGCTCCTACTGCGGCTGTGCAACAAGTTGAAAAGTCCTATCTATTTAATGGTGCATTCTTGAGGTTTATAGTTTAAAAACCAGTGGTCGAAGTGGAAATTTTGAAGTGGGGGTATGGAAATATCAGGGGGGCTTTACTTAGGCACAATCCTGAGCCCCCCTTATATTTCCATACAACCACTTCCTCCCCTCACAGCTCACCTGCCCTCACACCTCCCAGCTCACATCACAGCTCCCAGCTCACCTGCCCTCACAGCTCCCAGCTCACCTGCCCTCACAGCACACCTCCCAGCTCACAGTACACCTCCCACATCCCAGTACAGCTCACCTGCCCTCACACCTCCCAGCTCACCCGCCCTCACACCTCCCAGTTCACATCACAGCTCCCAGCTCACCTGCCCTCACACCTCCCAGCTCACCTGCCCTCACAGCATACCTCCCAGCTCACAGCACACCTCAGACCACCCAGTATAGCTCACCTGCCCTCACACCTCAGCTCCCAGCTCACCAGTCCTCCCAGTACAGCTCACCTGCCCTCCGAGTTCAAAGCACAGCTCCCAGCTCATCCACCCTCACAGCTCCCAACTCACCTGCCCTCCCAGCTCACATCACAGCTCCCAGCTCACCTGCCCTCACATCTCACAGCAAAGCTCCCAGCTCACCTGCCCTCCCACCTCACAGCACAGCTCTCAGCTCACCTGCCCTCCCACCTCCCAACACAGCTACCAGCTCACCTGCCCTCCCACCTCACAGCACAGGTCCCAGCTCACATGCCCTCCCACCTCACAGCACAGCTCCTTGCTCACCTGCCCTCCCACCTCACAGCACAGCTCCCAGCTCACCTGCCCTCCCACCTCACAGCACAGCTCCCAGCTCACCTGCCCTCCCACCTCACATCACAGCTCCCAGCTCACCTGCCCTCCCACCTCACAGCACAGCTCCCAGCTCACCTGCCCTCCCTTGGCTTGCAGACCGGCAGACAATTAGGGATGGCCACATAGCCGCCCCTGATTGGCTTGCGGCCGGCGCCAAATTCAATAAGCCGCAGGTCGCTGCTGATTGTCCACCGGTCCGCAAGCCATGATTGGCTCATGGCCGGAACCAAGAGTAAACAGGCAGCGCAGGCGTAGCCACTTGTTAACTTGCACTGGGGCAGTGATAGTCCCAGCACTGGGTGCCGAAGTGAAGTGCCGGTATGAAATACCGTTTCCTACTGGCACTCTTCGACCACTGTTAAAAACTGTAACTTTCTAACTTACCTGAACCCCAAAAGCACGTACCCTAGCACAATAGCTACCTAATAAAACAAACTCCAAGTCTAAATTTGCCCCCTATCTTGAGTTATGCCTTCCCAAAAAAAACAGACTACAGCAGAAAAGGGTTCCTAATTGAGAATGTCAGTTGGAACTTTAGATTACTCCCAAATCCTCATTGTTTATGTTTTTGCCATGAAGTTTGGCATGCAGCTCCAAGCACCAGTTCTACCCACCTGTGCCAAATTTAAGCTCAGTACCTCCATTAGCTTTTGAGGTGTAGCCCCTTAAAAACCCTGCCCCCCTCCCGAATTATCTATGGGACAATTGCAGTTTTCTACACGCTGCCTTAATAAAAGGAAAATATGCCAGTTTTCGCCAACAACAGCAGCATTAAAGAGAATTAAAAAAATATAACAGAAGATTGTGCTTATAGTACCTGCCATTCTCAGGTTTCTCCACGCCACTTCTGATCGTCCACCATCAGGACTCCGTCACCTTCAGTAGAAAAGGAGGCGTAAGGTAAGGGGTGAAGGAGGGGCAAGTAAAAGAAGAAAGGAGGTGGTATATGGAGGAACAGTGGTTTGTAGGGGCACAATGGAAAGGTGGGTGGTGGAGGAATTAGTTGGGGTACAGATATAAAAGGAGTAATGGAAGACACAGGCAAATGAAGGAGGAAAACACAGGCCACACACACACAAAGATGATACAAAGATACACTGGAGCCTGGGGCAGGATGCACTAATGTCAGAAATGCGGTCAAACCCCCGAAAATGCAGTTTTTGGGGGTCTGACCGCATTTCTTATATGCATCAAGACCTGGAATATGTTACATTCTGGGGCTTTGATGCAGTGGGCAACGCCATCTTCAGATGCCCAATGGGTTTCTATTTCTGACTGATGCAATGGGAGGAATCCAATTGGATCCCTCCCAGCACCCTTCCACAGCGTGCGTCCTTCTGCGCATGTGCAAAAGGACGCCAGGGGGACATTATTAGCAAAGGACCGCTCTTACTGAGAGAGCTGTCCTTTGCACTTTCCTTCATGCATACCGGTATAACCGATGCCGGCATGCATGCGAAGAATGGCAGGATGCATCGTATCCCCAATGCAATGCGTTATGCATCCTGAGACATACTGTACACACCTGTGACTGGGGGGGGGAAATGGGACATGAACAATTATACAAAGGTGACTGGGGGGACTTGGAGACATACATACTGATGACGGGTGGGGGAAGGGGACATGGAGACATACACACTGCTGGTGGGGGAATGGGGGGCATGGAGACACACACACACTGCTGTTGGGGGAGGGGGGCATGGAGACATACACATTTGACTGGGGGACAGGCATATAATGTGAAGGAAAGGTAGCCAGGCAGTGGCAGAGGTGCTGAGACAGAATGGACAGAGGGAAGAAGGAGCACAGCACAGTGCAATTACACTTACTTTAGTGTATGTGTGGCCAGTTGTGGGTCTTCAATGGAGTGGTCCCATCATTTTCCACTGTCCCTCCGTGCTGGGGAAGGGGCTAAAGGTGATGGGCTAAAGGTGATGGGCACAATGCTGTGTCCTCCCCTAACTCTCCATCAGCACTAGAGGCTCTGCCCACACCCACCCCCTGCCTAAAAGCAGCAATGTCAACAAGCTTGCTGAAGGAGGTAATTCCATCCCACACACCCGCCCACCCAGATTCTGTACTGCAGGCGGGCAGAAACGATCGTTGTTAATTTAAAAAATAAACTTTTTTTTTTACATATGTTGCTGGCAGCCCGCCCCCACACACTAACCCTCCGGCATCCTGTGTGAAATGGCATCTGAGCTACGAGGGAGGAACTTTTATCGAATCCAACAAGGTGGGAAGATCCGTGCCCAACTCGGTTTGACTCGTTGTAACCCCTGAGTTCAAGTGTATTCCTATACCAGGAACATCTCTCTCTCTTTCTCTCTCTCTCTCTCTCTCTCTATATATATATATAGTGGTCAGGGCTGTTTCTAGGGTCTGGGACTCCCAGTGCTAACAGTCAAAATGTGCCGCCCCCAAGAAGCAGTACTAATTTTGTGCACATCGTAGGCACGCGCACCTCTGGGAAGTGGGGGTGACCTTATTGTAAGGGGTGTAGTCTCACAGTAAGGGGGTGTGGTCTCAAATAAAAAGACCACAGAATGTTAGCTACTGTGACTGCTGAGCCCAGGGTTGGCTAACCAGTCCGAGGCAAAGAGTCAAAAATATCTGTAGTCAAGTTAAAAAGTCAACAGAAAAAAATGGAGCTTGGCCTAGGTGTCACAAGGCCACATCTCATTTTTGTGTGTACGCCTTTGGTATGACATTTGCAGGAATCTCCTTGTGCCACAACCCCATTTTTAGCCACACTGCGAGAGAGCCTAGCTCATTGAAAATACAAGCCAGATCCACATAAATATACTGAAACAAGCCAGATCGACTTAAAATACACTGAAACAAGTCAGATTGATATAAAATACACTGAAACAAGCCAGATCCTCATAAAAGATACTGTAAAAGCTACTTCAGCATAAAATATACTGCAACAAGCTACTTCAGTATAAAATACATTGAAAAAGACAGAGCCACATAAAATATGTTTAAAAACCACATCCACATAAAATAAATTTTGAAATCCAGAACCACACAAAATACATTGAAAAAGCAAGATTCACATAATACACACTTCAGCTCCTCCATGCGTCACTCCAGCCCCCTCCTTTACCATTCCAGCCCACATTCATGTGTCAATGCAGCTCCCCCCATTCCACTGCAGCAGCCCCTACTGTGCCTCTTGTAGTTGTCCCCATATGCAGTGCCCCCTGTAGTTTTACCCCTTATGCAGGGCCCCCTGTATTTGTGAACCATATGCAGTGCCCCCTAAAGTAGTGTCCCTTATGCAGTGTCCCCTAAAGTAGTGACCCATGTGCAGGGCCCCTAAAGTAGTGCTCTTTATGCAGTGCCCCCTGTAGTTTTGCCCCATATGCAGGGCCCCCTAAAGTAGTGCCCCTTATGTAGTGTCCCCTAAAGTATTGCCCCAAGCAGAGCCGTAGCTAGACTTTTTGGTGCCCTGTGCCATGAAAGAGCATTGGCACCCCCATCATTTTTCAAAGGGACATAATGCACCCAAAGAAGGCCCATGGCTTCATGGTGAAGGGCCAGGGAAGAGATAGGAGAGGCCAGGAGATGCTGGGGATGAAATAAGAGAAAGCTACAAGCAAGAATGATAATAAACAGAAATTTGACAAGCCCAAACAGTGCACCCTGACCTGTGGTGCCCTGTGCGATGGCACCGGCCGCACTACCCTAGCTACGGCCCTGGCCCCAAGTGCAGGGCCCCCTGTAGTTTTGCCCCATATGCAGGACCCCCTAAAGTAGTGCCACTTATGCAGTTCCCCCTAAAATAGTGCCTCATATGCAGGGCCACCTAAATTAGAGCCCGTTATGCAGTGCCCCCTGTATTTGTGCCCCTTATGCAGGGCCCCTGTAGTTTTGCCCCATATAAAGTGCCCCCCTATAGTAGCGCTCCTTATGAAGTGCTCCCTAAAGTAGTGTCCCTTATGCAGTGCCCCATACAGTAGTGTCCCTTACGCAGTGACGTCACCCACGCAGTGCATCAGGGGAATGTTGGCCTCTGAAGCGATCGGAGTCTTCTATAGCCTTTGAGCGCTCCAGAGGTCAGTGTTCACATTTCCATGGAGCCGCATGAAAAAGTAAGGGTCAGAGGTGGAGCGCCCCGTGCAATTGCACGGGTCTCTCGCCCCTCGAAACGGCCCTGATAGTTGCTACCATTCATCAATCATCAGTCATCAGGTTATTTTTGTGAAACTGAAAATGCTTCCTCAGATTGAAGAAAGGAAAGTATGTCTGTCAAGTGTAAAAACTTTTAACCCGAGAGATCTTTAATAAAACCCAAAAAATCCCAAATTTGACCATTTATCTGGAGTATGCAATATTTTTGGTGGAGTTTGCTTCTCCCATCTGAACCAATAAGGTTGAAGGATATTATTACAAGATGTTGACAATGGGCCTGATTCCGCAATGATTGCAACTGCGATTACGCACGCAATAGGCCGATTCTTGCTTTCTGCGCATGCATATGCATCATAGTGCACATGCGCAAACCAGGTCAGAGATTGTGCAAGTGTGCATGGGGCTGCGATTGTACTCGATGGTACCGATGGTTTTCTAGTCTTGCTAAACATTACGGATGTGTGTAAGGTGAGGTGGGCGTACTTTTGTAGTGCTGCGACAGCATGGCGATCACAATGGATTAGCATACCTTCGCAGTGAGACTGCACGTGTAATTGCTATTGCAATCTCAGTTGCGATCTTTGCTGAATCAGGCCCAATATTTCATCTGATATCCTCTCATGCAGGGTTTATGTCTCAAGCCTGTACACATCTGTCCCACATAGGGGCAGCCTGACTTCAGTAAAACCATTGATCACAAATAAATCCCCTTGCCAAGGAATGAACATTTTTTTAACATCTCTACTGGATTTCATTTTGACCCAAAAAATGTTTTATTGATCACGATCATGTCAATAGTCCAATTGAGTTGACATTATATTGATGCACACAACAGCAATTATTTGTATATGAAAATATCTTAAACCCCCATGAGTATTGTAACTACCTTTTTATCTAAGGTAACATATCATAATTCAATTCTGTTAGCTAACAGTTGTCATTAATTACCTCTGAAAGGGATTGCTGAGAGGGTTGCTGTACTTGCAATTTTTGAGAGGTTGCTACATAGTTGATGATCCATCAGAAGTCCAGATTCAGCTTAATTTAATGCTAAAAAATTATTAAGATTACCCTAAAAAACTCACTTGGAATTGACTATGGCTAGATTATTATAACTGATTAGAGTGGAGGTTCATAAATCTGTTAGCAATAAAGCCAAAGGGAATAAAGAGGAATAATAGATCTCAAAGTACTAGTCATTTAATAGGCAAAAAGGCCAAATCTTTATAGTCTATTGTAGTGTTTCTCAAACTTAGGACCTGATTCAGACCCGTATACTAAAAAGCATTCACTCGTAGCTGGCTAATGTTTGCATTCTACGCATGCATATGTATCACAGTGCGTGTGTGCGAACCAGTGCAAAAGATCCGGAAGTGTTCGCTTGTTGGGCAAAGACTGCCCAGCAGAGTGAGTGACAGGAGAAGCCGTTTGTGGGTGGTGACAGGGGCAGGTCACTAGAAACGGGGGAGTGGAGATGTGAATGCAACCATGCCTGAGCATTTCAATGCCATTTCAGAGGCATGCATAATTATCAGGCAGTGTCATTGTACACGTCACCTGGTTGTATTTCACAATGAAGTGCTTGAGGTAGGATATATTCAACCTCAAGTGCTGCGATCACATCCGATGGTAACCCATGAACCGATGGTTGCATACACTTCCTGGAGATGACGTGCGCAAGTGGGCGTCTTAAGACAGGCTGGTGGGCATCTGTATACACAAAGTGATCGCATGCCAAGATATAGTGGGCATGCTTATGCCTTGCCATGCGATCGCCTGCCGTGCCATCACTTAACCAAATTTGCATACGCTGGGTGCAAAAGAACGGGTCTGAATGAGCTCCTCAGTCCTCAGGACCTCACACCGTTCATGTTTTGCAGGTCACCCAGCAGATGCACAGGTCTATTCATTACTCACTGACACATTTTAAAAGATCCATGGGTGGAGCTAATTATTTCACTTGCGATTCTGTGAGGAGAAATGGAAAACATGCACTGTTTGGAGTCCTGAGGACCTAGTTTGAGAACCTGTGGTCTATTGTAACTAGAAATGTGCGCAAGCCCTGGTGTTTTGGTTTATGTTTTGGCAAAACTACCCTCAAATGTTATGTTTTGGCAAAGTCAATCTTAAGTGTTTTGGTTTGGTTTCGGTTTTCTTTAAAATTGCTAAAAACAGCTAAAATTATATCATTTGGATCTGTTTACATCCAATCCAATACCCACTGATCTGTTTTTCAGATCCAAGATACAAACTTACGGGTAGACCCGAGCAGGTACTCGGTTCTACTCGAAACTCCAAAAGTGATCCGAGCTTGGACAAGTTCTGGTGTGTTTGGTTTTCAGCAAAACCAAGCTGCTCTTCTGTAATTAGAACAAGTGACCCAGATTTACCTATGTTCTAGGATCTGATATTACTGCCATGCTAGTCAATGATTCGTAACTTATGTCACTGGCTGGTGAAAACTGATGTTATAGTTATAGGGTTAATGGACAGGCAAGGAATCGGTTAATGGACAAGAGAAAACTAGGGTGTTTTAAATGCCCAATTTGTATAACATGCCCTTATTTTACCCCTGGTTGCACATTTTCTCACCCCTTTTCATGAAGAATTTTCTTTATATGACATAGACTTGGGGCAGCATGGTTGGTCTAATGCCAAAAGAAATGCACAGTGCTAAATAATGGAGATTTACAGGTAGGACCCCCACTAGCCGCTACAGGTGGCTTAGCCGGCAAATAAGCTGAGGAGATATCTTGTGAAGTAATAAGGAACCCCCCATTTGCACATGGACCACCTCTATCCCCCACTTGCACATGGCTACCTCTGGGCTAAGGTACCCCCCATTCGCACACGGCTACCACTGGGGCCACGGATAGGTCTCAGCTGGATACACGCTGGCTGTGTGAAAGCAGATCCAGGATTACTGCAACAAGACTAAGGTGATTTTACACGCTGGTAACCTAAAACATCCTGTGTGGTTGCCTGCCTGTTATCTGTGTAATCAGTGGATTTTTAAAGTTGATACATTTATAACTATCAGCTATGGTGGAAAATAAATACTGTTTCCCCATCTATCATCAAGTTCCCAATGAATGAAACAAACTGTTTTTATTAATTGAGTCCGGGTGTGCCAATTGGGTGCACAATACACTGAAATCCAGTGGCTACACTCACATTGCTACACTTTGCCTTAATCACAGGCTGGTTTCCTTTGGCACCTATTAGTGTTTTCCTTTTTATTGAGCCTGATCAGCTCTGATTTATAGGATAATAAGTGTGTTTTTATGTTTATTTAAGATAATGTTTATGTTAGCCTAGATACAGTACATGTGTTTTCTTCTTAATTTATATATTTAGATTTAATCAATTAAATAAATTATTCCACGTAATAGTGTATTCTTCTCTATGCCCCGGTTGGTCTAATGGTTAGTATTACTGCCATTCAGTGCTGAGGCCATATGTACACTTCTCACCAAGGCCCCAACTGTGTGGAACTTTTAGGTTCTCCCCATGCTTGTGTGGGTTTCTCAGTTTCCTCTTACACTGGTCAGGTCCATAGAGAGCTGTGCAGGGCCCTGGTACTTGCGGGAAGCATGACCTAATGTAAGGAGGTGTGTCCACAAAAAAATAGTGAAATAGTATTTCCTGAGCCGTGTGCCCCTCCGGGCCCCTCCATCTATACCTGGGCCTAGGTAATTAGCACCCTCTCCCTCTTTGCACCCCTAACTTTAGTAGGTTAATTGACTTCCAACAAAACTATTAACTCTATAGTGTGTGTGTGTTTACATGTGGTAGGGAGCATAGATTGTATGCTCCACATAATATCTTGCCCATGTGGAAAGTGCTGCATGTATAAGACAAAAAGACAATTTAAAGAACATAATAGACTAGAGATAAATAAATATATTTAAATACCAAAGGACAGCATATCACCTATTTTATAATAATATAAATATCACATTAAATGTCATAAAAAATATAAAATAAAAATACATAAAACACAAATTTAAAATGTATCTTGATTGAAAAAATTGCCTTCAGTAACTAAATAGCATATGAAGTAAGAGGGAACTTAAACCCCTAGGGCAGTGTTGGCTAACCTTGACACTCCAGCTGTTATGGAACTACATAACCCAGCATGCACTGCTACAGTTTTGCTATTAGGGCATGCTAAAACTGTGGCAGGGCATGCTGGGATATATAGTTCCACAACAGCTGGAGTGTCAAGGTTAGAAAACACTGCCCTAGGGAGTGGAAGATCGGGAACATTTTATTCAGATACGTAGTGGGTTAAAATATTCCTGGTAATCTAGTCAATTAGGTTGGGGGAAAGGGTTGTTTTAGAGTGGTTAATTTGCCTTTTGAATCATCTGACAGAAAACGGTCCTCTTTTCATTTGTTCCTTGCCATCCCTGTCCAATTTTCCTCTTGTTGTTTGTCAACCTTCTTGAAGCAGGAAATAACAGCTCCCTTTTCAATACATTACTTAGGCTAATTCACTCTACTGGGATAAGCAGCACTGCCTGGCTGGCCGGGATTATTGTGGAGTATTGGTGAGGGAGTTGAAGCCTTATATTTTCCATGGAGAAGGGCAATCGGCCCTGCAAGTTTGTTGTGACATCTGATAGCATAAGACTGTCCATTCATTCTTACTGCCAACTACTAACTACATTAAGAATAGATTCAGCATTCCCATCCCAAATAATAAAAAGGTTATCAATGTACCTACCATAGAACACCAATTTCTACCCAAAAGTGCCACCCTATATACTGTTCTTCAATTTTGCCCATATACAGATTGGAAAAACTTGCCCATGGTGGTAGCGTGCACTTGAAAATAAAATTGTGAATCAAATAAAAATAGTTTAAAGAATATATGGCTGCACATAGGTCATCATTAGGGCAGCCATTGAAAAGGGCATAAGTGATCAATCAGTGGCATGTCACCTTGCCCCTGCTCCACATAATCTTTTGTTTTATTTGTTATAGTATCATATGATAGTTCATGTGTCCTTTACAATTAAGATGGGACTATAGTTCTAAAATGTTGCACCATTTGGTCTACACTGTAGGTGGATTTTACATTCGGATACCTTGGCTCCTATGGTCCTAAAATTTTTACTTTGTTCATTTAATTCAACTGTGGAAGATATTTAGTCTGGCTATATTTGTATAACCAAATTGCTTGTCTTGTTTTTTTGCACCCTCTTTTGTCTAATTATCTGACATAAATTCATGAAAATTGTATTGCTGGTGTTACAATTGAATACAGACTTAAGGTGCACATCCACATGCCAATATTACAGAGCGATTGCACTATTACAACATCGTAATCATGCACAAATCATGCACTTTTCTGTTGGAAACGACCAGGTCGTTTCTGACATTAATCCTCGGGTGAACATGCCGGTCAATCTGTTGATAATGACAGATTGGACATGTTCACAGATGATGGAGGGTGCCTACACTGAATGATCAATCATTCAGTGTAGGCACAGCACAGACTGTGAAACGACTGGACAATCATAATGTCGTAATCATGCAGTCATTTTTGGGCTGCTAGTGGATGTGCCCCCAAAATTTCAAGACACTTTCCAATTTGATGAATGCGCTGCAAGTGATGTAACAGGGAGGAGGTTCCTAGATGGTTAAGGTCCTTACCGCTACTCATTGTTACATGGCAATGGTTACAAATGGCTTAGGAAAGGTTGTCTGGATTTGGGTGGAAAAAATTCCACACATTAGAAGTGGATTTTTTGGTCCTTTGTCCAGGCATGGCAACAATGGGATTTTTCCCACCATGGGCAACAACTGATTTACAGTTTTTACACAAACATCCTCATCATCAACATGCTCATCATCATCAACATCCTCATCATCCTCGTTGTTGTCACCAACTACGTCAAAATCCTCCTCATCCTCCTGGTGCAATTAAACAGAAACATCATCGATTTCTATGTCAGCATGTTGACCTGTGCTGCTCATCCCCACATTTGCAGAGGGCACACAAAAGGTGGAAGGAGGATCCTCTTTAAGTACAGTATTAGAAAGGTCAGACTCACACATGGCTCACACTTTTCGGAGACAATTTAAATTTTTTTTATACCTCTTCTAAAAGCAGAAGGGCTTAACTCATCACAACTAGAACCACCAGTCATAAATAAAGGCCAATGCCTTACCCTTTCCTTGCCACTTTATGTAGTGAATGGCATATTGCCAATTTTTTGTTTCTCTAAAGCTGACTTAGCTTTAGATTTTTTTTTCTTTAACAGATTTTTTTACATGGCCTGATTTAAGCCCTGGTGCATCGGCCTTCACAGATGATGTTGATGGCCTTGCCTCGTCATCATGACTGCTGCCGGCAGCTACAAGACTGGTATGTGGATCCTGCTCTCCTGTCATGTGACTATCCTCCATACTTACTGCAGTCTTACAGCAGTGTCACAAAGCAATTATAGTGCAGCTAATGCACACAACCACACAAAAAAACAAACTATTTTTAAAACTCAGGAAGAGCACCCCTGAACAAGGCAGCAACCCCTTGATAAATGACAGATGCAACAATCCTGTGCAGCTATGTTGCTGATAAGTGTGGCTAACATGCACACACACAGAAAAAAAATATTTTTTATTTTTTTGCATTTGGGGGGAGAGCACCCCTGAATGAGGAAGCAGCCCCTTGATAAATGACAGATGCAGCAATCCTGTGCAGTTACATTGCTGATAAGTGTGGCTAACATGCACACACACACTGGGGGTGAATAGCACCCCTGATGAACAAAGCACCCCCTGGACAACACAACAGCACACCTTATGGACTGCAGTGACACAGGAGCCTCTGGTCTAAAGCCCCCCTCTTCTGTTTGCAGCACAGTTCCTAGTATACTAGAGTAACACAGCCCTTATGGACAACAGGCACAGCACAGCAGCCAGCCCTAGTATGGAGTATGGACTAACAGCCAGCCAGTCCCTATGACAAGTGGCAACAGCTAGCCAGCCCCTATGCAGTATAGATCGACATTAAGCAGCCACCCCTTGGCAAGTGACAACAATAGCCAGCCCCTTAAACACACAGCAACAGCAAAGCAACAGCACAGCCCCTCCTTCCTCTTCACTCTCCACAGCCAGAATGAAAATGGCGATGATCGCAGGACTTTTATGCAATCCAAAACCGACAAGAATCTGACAGTGGGATGATGAAGTTTTGCCTCATTTTAAGATCCGAATCAGGCGAGAAAACCTGAGCCGACTCGGATCTTGGCTCGGATCACTAAGTTTGGGTGGGTTCAGATCTCTGACATCCCAACCCGCTCATCTCTAGTCATATAGTCCAAGATGGCTGTGCTCATGATGCAGAACAGCAGAAACTGTCAGTAGTGGAAGGTCAATGACATTTACAGATAGGTGACCACATGCCTCAGGAATGGGACTGGAAGCCAGTGGGGACACATATGGCAGTAAAGTGACACAGCCAGACCCAGTAACAGGGACCTGGACCCCAAAGTGTGACACAACCATTTTATCTCTCAGATTTCAGGCCCCCATCATGCATTTAATATGCCATCAAACCCTTCTAATTACCTTATTTATATGCCGTCTGCACCACATGCCTCTATATATTAGACTGCCCTCATGCCCTTTCGTATGCATCACCTCTCCACCACAAGCCCCTTTATATGCCAGAGACCCATCATGCCTCTTTATATGCACCACACCACCTCCACATTCCCCTTTCCTAAGCCTTAGGGTATTGCACACATTTGAGACACTAATGTTACTTAGCAAATGTAATTTGTTTTGGTTGATTAATATGCAGCATCTGAAACCACCCTTTATTGAGCCCCTTTAGTATAAAAGCACTATTATAACTTAGCATTACATGTTAGTATACAGTAATATACAGTATATACCTTAACTATCTGTCACAAAATCAGTCCAGACTGCAACCAATGTGTACTATTTGAGTCCAAACAAATCTTTCCACACCAGTACATGCACTGTGTCTGAGCACTGCTGCTATTCACTGACTATACACATGGTCTTGCTGTAAGTCACACGGCCTAGTTCTTTTTACCTGAACTTACCCTCTATTTTTTTCCATTGGCAATAGTTTCTCTGCTGACCTTTTTATTAGAGATGTGCACCGACCCCAGTGCTTTGGTTTTGGATCTGCATCTTCCCTGGGTTTGGATTTGGATTAATTTTGCCAAAACCTCCCTTGCTTGTTTTGTTTTTTGTTTTTGGTTTTGGATCTGGATTTTTTCTTAAAAAATCATAAAAACAGCTAAAATCATATAAAATTAGCCTGTTTTTGTTTCTACAGTATTATTAACATGAATAACATTTATTTCCACTTGTTTCCAGTCAATGTTGACCAGCTCACTATATTGTTTTCATCCAGTTTAGGCCAATCTAGCTGGCTGACTAAGCTAAGCGGCAGCAGTGGACGCCACAAACACAAGGCAGTTCAACTTCCAACATGGCAAATCAGGAAACAAATATTTTTATTATTCAAGAGAGGCCTGAGGGAGAGTATGTATGTAGTTGAAGGCAGGACAGGAAGTATTGATTGGTAGTAAATTTCATTTCATTTTGACTCTAAGTAAATTTATGAGGGAAAAGGGGAGGGGAGGCATTTCGTAAAAAAATGTTACACATTCATATCAGTCCTTGCCCCAGAAGAATCCTAGAGTGCCATCCCTGCTGCTGGGAGTGGATTTTTTTTCATTCCAGAAGGGGACCAGGAAGACTTATATTAGTGCTTTCCAAAACAATTGACTTTTAAATAATCCTTTGCAAAGTGTTTCCCAACCTGTACAGGGACATTAAAAAAAAACATATTTAGTTAGTGGCCTCCAAACTGCCACTTAACCAGCACAGATATGTGGACAAGCGCAAGATTTAAGATTTATGGCCTTACATTGTGTCTTTCTTGAGAATCCTGCACCTGCTTCTGCTGCTAGGAGTGGATTTTCATCCCAGAAGGGGACCAGGAAGGGTATACATGCGGCCGGCGGTATTTCAGACCGATTCCCCAGGAAGAGTGCTACTGCTTTCCAAAACAATTGACTGTTAAGTAATACTTTGCAAAGCTTCCACATGAAAAGCATTTCCCAACCGGTACAGGGACATAAAAAAACATAGTTATTTATTACCAGTTATTTATATAGCGCACACATATTCTGCAGCACTTTATTTGTCCATTCACATCAGTCCCTGCCTCAGTGGAGTTTACAATC
Organism: Taudactylus pleione; assembly: GCA_031769625.1. Lineage (NCBI taxonomy): Eukaryota > Metazoa > Chordata > Amphibia > Anura > Myobatrachidae > Taudactylus > Taudactylus pleione. The sequence continues at coordinate 1,399,307 of JAUIMM010000776.1, forward strand.
TATATTCCCTACCACATGCTCAGATACACCCACACTAAGGTTAATTTTTGTTGGGACCCAATTAACCTACCAGTATATTTTTGGAGTGTGGGAGGAAACCAGAGCACCTGGAGAAAACCCACACAAGCACAGGGAGAATATACAAACTCCACACAGTTAGGGTCATAGTGGGAATCAGTCCCACAACCTTAGTGCTGTGTGGCAGTAATGCGAACCATTACACTGTCTGTGCTGCCCAGTTAGTTAATTAGTTAGTTAGTAAGCTAGTGGCCTTCAAACTGTCCTTGTACCCACTGTTCACTTAACCAGAGCAGAAAGGTGGACAAGCAGAACAGAGTAGCAAATGCAACATTCCAGATTTAAGGTTTAAGTCATATGTTGTGTCTTTCTTGAGAATTCTTGAGCACCATGCCTGCTTCTGGGAGTGGATTTTCATCCTAGGGATATAGACATTGTATCATCTTTTCAATGGACACAGATCTGAAGGGATGTAAAGAACTACTGCCAGGAAAAAGAGGCAATTTTTAGGCCCTTACAAAAACTGCCTATGCTTAACTTGAGCTGCCCAGCTTCCAGTGTGTACTCAGAAAGAGTTTTCAGCAGAGCCTGGAACCTTGTCAGTGATCGGCCTGAGACCACTTCCCCAAAATGAGGAAAAGATGATGTCCATCAAAATGAACTACAAATTCTACGAGAAAGACCTTTGTTGTCAATTACCTGCAAAAATTACAGACGCATCTGTAATGGTGGATTCTAGCGGAAACAAATTATTATTGTGTGAAGAAGATTATGTATACATCACCCCAGATTATACCATCACCCAAGCCTATATCATCAGCCCATCCTGTGTTGTGTATAAATTACACCTGCGCTCCCTGTTAGATTGGGGATACATTGTCCACTTTAGGGAATGTGAGCTCCATTTTAGTCCAAATCACCACACCCCTACACATCTTCTGACCTGGACTACAGGAGGAACAGCTGCCCTCTGGAATACGGTTGCATGGAGTTGCCCCTCTGACTTGCTGAAATTGAGGTAGAGGGGCCATGGGTAGGGAGTAGGGATACTATAATAAGAGAACACAGTTTTAGCTTTATTCCACTTTTTAAACCATATTCTCTATTTTCACCTTTTGAAAATGTTTATACAAATCACAGCAGAGGCGTTTGTGATGTCAAGGTTGATGCACACACACACACACACAGAAAAAAAAACATTCATTGATTGGATTAATTTTTGGGGGGGCACTTGGGGGGGGAGAGCACCCCTGAATGAGGCAGCAGCCACTTGATAAATGACACAGGCAGCACACCTGTGCAGCTACGTTGGTGGTGATAAGTGTCGCTAAGGCACACAGACAGACAGAAAAATTAAACACATTAATTGATTGATTCATTTTTTTTGTTGGCACTTTGGGGGGGAGAGCACCCCATGAATGAGGCAGCAGCCCTTTGATAACAACACAGGCAGCACCCCTGAGGAGCTACATTGCTGGTGATAAGTGTTGCTAATGCACACACACACAGATAAAAATCCCATTAATTGATTGATTGATTGATAGATTTTTTTTTGGCACTTGGGGGGAGAACACCCCTGAATGAGGTAGCAGCTCCTTGATAAACAACACAGGCAGCACCCTTGGAAAGCTACATTACTAGTGATAAGTGTGGCTAATGTGCACACACACAGAAAACAAACCACATTAATTGATTAATTAAGAAAGTTTATTAGTGAAAAAAGTCATTACGTGTAATACAACATTTTGCCCACCAGATGTCTTTTCTCCTAAACTACATAGCGCATGCGTCTGATTTCACTAAGTGTAATACAACATTTTGCCCACCAGGTGTCACTTTTCCTAAACTACACAGCGCATGCGTGTGATTTCATTACGTGTAATACATGAAAACAAAAATGGCCGCTGAGCAAAACAAGATGGCGATGGTCACTCACGGGAGACTATGAGGGGCAGCGGGAGGCTAGGGAACGATCGTTGTGTGTGATAGTTACTCCATTCACAAATAAACCTCTACGGGGATATGTGAAGGACGGGGCATACCGAGGCAGCGGGACGATAAACACAATATTGCGACTGAAACAAAAATGGCCACCGAGCAAAGCAAGATGGCGACGGTCACTCACGGGAGACTTTGAGGGGCAGCGGGAGGCTAGGGAATGATCGTTGTGTGTGTGATAGTTACTCCATACACAAATAAGCCTCTGCGGGGATGTGTGAAGGACAGGGCATACCCAGGCAGCGGGACGATAAACAGCAATATTGCGACTGAAACTAAAATGGCCGCAGAGCAAAACAAAACGGTACCGTATATGCATTGAAAAGTCGCTGCGCAAATCAGCGTCTAACACAGCAAACTGCAAAATGACCGTGAACCTAGCAAGCTCCCATACTTACAGTACCAGCGGGTTGATACTGTAGGAAACACCTGTAGAAGCTCAGGGTACAGCAATGAGCAGCAACAACAGCGACTTAGAAGTCAGGCAGCGTTGCAGGTAGTAGTAGTAGTATTAGTAGTAGTAGTAGTAGCTCAAGAGTTCGTACTGTTGATACAGTACGTGCCGATGAGACAATCCGAGCAGCAAGTCCATACAGTTAAGTAGCAGATTCACAGTGTGGATAGATAGTGCGGTCTGAGACGCTCTTTTATGCTACCAGAGACAAAAGAATTCCTTCCCGCAGAAAATCTGGCCGCTGATTGGTGTATTTGAAAATTGCACTTCCTTGTGGTCCAATGGCATGGCAGAGTTTCGGCGGCAAGGTTTTCTTTGTCTCTGGTAGCATAAAAGAGCGTCTCAGACCGCACTAGTTATCCACACTGTGAATCTGCTACTTAACTGTACGGACTTGCTGCTCGGTTTGTCTCATCAGCACGTATCAACAGTACGAACTCTTGAGATACTGTACTACTACCTGCAACGCTGCCTGACTTCTAAGTCGCTGTTGTTGCTGCTCATTACCATGATCTACCTCTGCAACTCTGCCTGACTTCCGAGTCACCTTTGTTGCTGTACCGTGAGCTTCTACAGCTGTTTCCTACAGTATCAACTCGCTGGTACTGTAAGTACGGTAGCTTGCTATGTTTTTGCAGTTTGCTGTGTTAGACGCTGATTTGCGTAGCGAGGTGTTGTGTTTATCGTCCCGCTGCCTTGGAATGCCCCGTCCTTCACCCTCGGTATGCCCCGTCCTTCACCCATCCCCGTAGAGGCTTACTTGTGAATCCAGTAACTATCACACACACATACCGATCGTTCCTAGCCTCCCATTGCCCCTCATAGTTTCCCGTGACTGACCGCCGCCATCTTGTTTTGCTTGGCGGCCATTTTTGTTTCAGTCGCAATATTGCTGTGTTTATTGTCCCGCTGCCTCGGTATGCCCCGTCCTTCACCCATCCCCGTAGAGGCTTACTTGTGAATCCAGTAACTATCACACACACATACCGATCGTTCCTAGCCTCCCGTTGCCCCTCATAGTTTCCCGTGACTGACCGCCGCCATCTTGTTTTGCTCGGTGGCCATTTTTGTTTCAGTCGCAATATTGCTGTGTTTAACGTGTGTTTGCATTATTGCACCACTTTGCAAATTTAACTTTGAGACTAATGGTTTTAATGGTCATATACACACTAAGTTTTGATTTACTGTATGTTATAAAAATAGCAAATTTGGCGCTGTACTTTACAGTACTGTACTGTATATCAGTTGAGATATTCACACATTTTATTACTGTTGAGCTGACACCTACTGTACCTTACCGTACAGTATATAATTAGGGAGTGTTTTTTATACACCTGTATTTATCATATTTATTATCTTGTGCCTCTATACAATCTCACAATAGTGGTTAGTGCTTTAACAGTTTTAGCGCTGTGTAATCTCCTATATTTACCTGTATATACTGTATAACACACGCACAGTCTTAGGAGACAGAAAGAGTACTGTAATTGTTTACAGTGTTGTAATGTGAAACATTTACTGTATACAGTACATGTATTTCCACTATTTTACTTAACATTGTATTTAGTGTCTTTATACTTGTGTATTTCAGAGTGCACCGAACTGTCAAAATGGTGAAGAGCAAAGGTTTTTACAACGGAAACGAATCTTGCCCACTTCCACTGACCAAAAGGCTGAGTGCACTAGTCCCACAACAGTCTACAAGCAAACCTTCCAAGAAGAAAACAGGTAAGGAAAATTTACAGGTACCTCTTCTAGTCAAGGCAAGGAAGAATGCAAAGGCGAAGAACAACACTTTGCAAGTGGACATCGGAGAAAATGGACCAGGGAACGTGGAGCAACCCATGAACGTCCCGAACCAGGAGGAAACACCAGTCATTTATGGGCCAGAAGAATTGGACACCTTTGAGCCTCTTGTTGAAGATGTATCCTGCTCACCAACTCGGCGAAAACTGTCATTCCAAGAAGATAATGCATGCACATGTAGCTGTGCAAGGATGGTGAGAGACCTCGTCGGAAAGGTTGGCAAACTGGAAGCGAAAATTGACAACTTGAAAGAAGAGCTGAAGGAAGGGCTGAAGGACACCATTGCAGAAGCAATGAAAGAAGCAATCCGGCAAAGTAAAGAAGAATGGCAAGAGGCCGCTGCCCTGAGTACCAGGAAGAGACATGACCAGACAATCCAGTATGAAATGGTCACACCGGATGAATTTGAGCCTGAGGAGAATGACGATGATTTCAACTTGGAGACTGACCCATCCTTCCACTTGCTACATATGGACAATACAGTGGCATCAGAGCACTTGGACATGACACCAGTGCCATCATGCAGCCTGCCTCAGTGGGAGAGTACACCAGTGGCATCACATCGCCTGCCTGAATGGTCAGTTGAAGAATCAAGGATCAACAATGCAAGCATGCCTGTACTTTCACCAGGAATGCCTGTCATGTCGAGCACGCCAGCACCACTGACTGTATTTGGAACACCCTTACCGGATATACCACTGGCTGTGATCAACGTTGAGAAGGACAATGAAATTTACAGAGCTGTGAATTGTGAGATGCATCGATATGCGCAAGCAATATTTCAGGAACACGTGCCCTACGACCTGTATTGCAATTGGACAAAGCGGGTGAACTTTGATGGAAGTTGGAAGAAAGTGCCAATCCCCAACAATTTAAGAGAAGATATCCTCTCAAGATGCCGGACAAGATTCAGGATTGGAAAAGAAGAACTTACTCAGATAAAGGACACGCTGAATGGGGTGCTGCGCATGCCAAGGAAACATGCATGGAGGACAGTCACGCATACAAGTACAGATCTGCAATCAACAAACACGACTTGAAGGGACTTGTCAGAAGACAGGAAGACCTGGCGCCGCTGCTGTCCAGGACGTGGCAGCGGCAGAAGAAAGAAGCTGAGGACAGGAGAGGACTAAAGGGGTGGAAAGCAAAAGAGCTAAAGAAGTTCCCCCCCTCAAAGCCTCTTTCACCATAACAGATAGGCCCTATGTGAGGCCAACGGAACATTAAACCAACCTACAGTAGACCAACAGGTCTGAAGAGAGGAAGACCCATGTGAAGAGAAAAGCGGAGGACAGGAGAGGACTAAAGGGGTGGAAAGCAAAAGAGCTAAAGAAGTTCCACCCCTCAAAGCCTCTTCCACCATAACAGGTACCGGTAGGCCCTCTGTGAGGCCAACTGTACTGTACATTAATTTATATTGTAGTTTGTTAGGCAGGTGAGATACAGTAGGGCTGATATTAATGTTACAGTAGATTAGTGTGACACTATTAGAGCAGGAAAGGGCCTTGCATGGCATATTCTCTCTCCTACAGGGACCTCTGTGTGGGATTGAGCGGGACGAAGAAAAAGAGTATCTCCAGTGAGTACTGTATGTACCGTACCTGTGTGTCTGTCTTTTACTGTCTGTTCATCTCTGGCTATCCTCCTTTCTTCAGGGCGTACAGTGGACCTTGCACTCTGATGCACGGTAGAGTCTGCACCTGGTATACAGTAGGTGAAACTCTGCATCTGAGGCCAAAAGTGCCAGTGATGATTTTAACTTAAAAGCCTAATCTTTTTGTGTAGTCCTCGGTCCAGTAGGGCGTATCGGTCGGCATTTAGGAAGGACTGTTCTCACGTTATCTCTTTCCTCCTAGGTACTGTACAGTAGTCATGTCCGTGTCCAGCTTGGAATTCCAGGACATGCCAGCGGCAGAAGAAAGAAGTGGGGGACAGTAGAGGGTTACAGGGGTGGAAAGCTAAAGAAGTCCCCCCCCTCTGTAAAGCATGTTACTGTAGGTTAAATAAAAATTGTCATTAATTTATACAATTGGTGTTTGTACTGTATGTAATTCAGTCTTTAAGTGCGCCTGAGACCCAACACGTGCATCTGTCATTAAAAAGGTACAAAAACTCAATAACATACAGATGCAGGGGTGTATCGTCCTATTGGCCAGGATTTCACTCACCAGGGGCGCGCCGGCCGATGGGGGTTGCCACCCACAGTCATATACTGTACAGTATCTCTGTTGCCCATCACAGTGATTTCACAGCTGCCCGGCACTTACAGTAGAATACAGTACAGTAGACATACAGTACTGTATACACTGAGGGACGTTTTCAATTTAGGGGTGGTCTATTTACTTTTTTTAGCCGGTCTCATCTTTTCACTCCAAGGGGTCTATTTACTGTACTAAGCAGTGTTAGGAGACAGAGTGAAAAGTGATAAGGTGTCAGTCAATCAGCTCCCAACTGTCATTTTTCAAACACTGCCTGTGAGATGACAGTTGGGAGCACATTGGTTGGCACTTTTTCACCCATTGGAGCAAAAATGATTGGCTATAAAACATTTACTGTTGTCGTGTATTTATTTAGTTAAAGCTTAGACAGATAAAATTGTATATAAATAGCACCAACCAATCAGATCCTAACTGTCACTGTACAGGCTGTGTTTGAAAAATGACAGTTACTGTAGTACAGTAGCTAATTGGTTGGTGCTACTGTATTTACAGTTTCTCCAATTTTCTCTCTCCCAAGCTTTATTAAATCACCCCTTAAGAGTGGTGTGCAATTAATAAAAGTACTGAATGGGTGACTTACTGTACTGTATTTTCTTACCTTTTAGTTGTTACAGTATCAATAAATGTAAATACAGTATACTGTACTTTATCCACAGAACTAAGTAAAGACAGAAAACGTTGTACTGAATAAAACAAATTTTAATAAAAATCATAAATAAACAAAAATAAGGTGAACAAAAAATTAAAAAACAGATCCACCAGATGGTGGGCCATCTGCCGATAGAGGCCTAAAAAAATAATTTGTTCTGTGGAGAGAAAAAAAAGGGTACAGTATTACAACACTAATATACAATATTGTACAATCTTGACACTAACGTAAATACTGTACTCTACCTCGAGTCAGGCGTGGTCCCTGCCTCCCTTGAGGTCCCTGCCTCCGTGAGGGTCCATGACTGAAGACTGTATTTGAAAAAAATATATTCACATTAACAGTGCTGTATTTACCTTTATTTGGTATGGTGCTACTGTAAATGGTTTGGCTACTGTAGCTCCTAACAAAGTACTGTACAGTACATAAACAAACAGAACAATACTATGGCTACAGTACAGTACAATGCAGGAAAAGTACTATACATTTTAAACATTGCTACACCAAAGGTGATTATACTGACTGAAGCTGGCAGACAGAGGGATACTTTTGGTGCGGTGTAGATACAGTACAGTAACCTCCCACAATTGAATGACTATTACTGTACAGTATCTGCAAAGCATGTTTGCAAATGATTGATGACCCTGCACTGAACAACTGCTTGTTCGGAGTAGGCTCATCACATAATGTACTGACAAATGACTGCACGATTACAATGTCGTAATCATGCAGTGGTTGTCATACCGGTATCTTTAAGTGGATGGGCACCTTTAGAGTGATGTCCTTTATAAAAACAAAAATAAAAACACAAAGTCTGTAAGGAGAAGAGGTTGGAGATGCGTCTTTGTAGTACAGAAGAGAGAGAAAGATGCTGTGAAAACAAAAAAAGGAGAGAGAGACAGTACAGAAGAAGACAATGTACTGTACAGTTGTGTAGGGTACAGTACTTACACGGCCTGTGAGGCCTGCTTGTCCCATGTTGAGGCAACTGGCCAGTGGGGGGCTGTGGCCTTCCACGTTCCCGCACTGTGGGGAAAAAAAAATATTCCTGTTACACAAGTACAGATACACAAGTACAGAAACAATGAGTGTGTAAGGAGAAGAGGTTGGAGATGGGTCTTTGGAGTACAGGAGGAAGAGAGAGGCACTGTAAAAAGGAGAGCACAATGTACAGTACAGTAGTGCACGGTACTTACTCAGGGCGGCAAGCCGCGCTCTGAATGAGGAAAGTCTTGGGCCAGTGGGTGCTGGTGTTGGTGGTGGTAGGACTGTGGACAAAGAACAGTTTCCATCAAAACCATTTGGAAACAAATAAACTGTGTAATGGTGCGTACACACTACACGATATGCTCCCTGAGTCGCCCACTTTATCGCCTAGTGTGTATGCACCATAAATCTTGAACAGAGCCTCTATAACAACAAAAAACAAACACAGACAGAGGGAGAAAAAGAGAGAGGGAGGGGGAGAGGAAGAGAGAAAGACAGAGAGAGAGAGAGAGACTGACAAGGGTAAAAAAGGAGAGCGATACAGTGCTGTACAAAACAATGTGGTGTACTTTACTTACGCGGCACGGAGATGCGAGTGGGTGGTGGAGGGGTAGTCGCCGTGGAGACGCCGCCAGTGGGTACTGGTGTTGGTGGTGGTAGGACTGTGGACAAAGAACAGTTTCCATCAAAAACATTTGGAAACAAATAAACTGTGTAATGGTGCGTACACACTACACGATATGCTCCCTGAGTCGCCCACTTTATCGCCTAGTGTGTACGCACCATAAATCTTGAACAGAGCCTCTATAACAACAAAAAACAAACACAGACAGAGGGAGAAAAAGAGAGAGGGAGGGGGAGAGGAAGAGAGAAAGACAGAGAGAGAGAGAGAGACTGACAAGGGTAAAAAAGGTGAGCCATACAGTGCTGTACAAAACAATGTGGTGTACTTTATTTACACGGCACGGAGACGCGAGTGGGTGGTGGAGGGGTAGTCGCCGGGGAGACGCCGCCAGTGGGTGCTGGTGTTGGTGGTTGTAGGACTGTGGACAAAGAACAGTTTCCATCAAAAACATTTGGAAACAAATAAACTGTGTAATGGTGCGTACACACTACACGATATGCTCTCTGAGTCGCCCTCTTTATCGCCTAGTGTGTACGCACCATTAATCTTGAATAGAGAGAAAAAGAGAGAGGGAGGGAGAGAAAGACAGAGAGGGAGAGAGAAAAAGATACAGTACTCTACTTACGCGTACAGAGGCCAGGGAGCTGTGGCTCCGGCTGCTCCTGTTTGAATTTTTTAACTGTGTGTTTAAGAAAAAAAGATGATACGGTAGAAAAAATAACACCTACATACTGTACATAACACCAATACAAACACACAAAAAACGAGAGTGATACAGTAGAAGACAATTTATAGTACTGTATACTGTAGTAGTGTAAGGTACAGTACTTACGCGGGCAAAAACCCAAATTTGGGTCAGTGGGGGACTGGCGGCGAGGCTTTCCTTGTTGCAGAACTGTGGTGGGAAAAAAACAGAATGTTCCTATTATACAAGTACAGGAGAGAAAGAATTACAGTAGGGCGTGATTCTGATTCGCGCGTAACCGGGTCGATTGTCCGGCAGTGCACACGCGAGCACCGGAGCAAGTGAGATGGGTCTTTGTAGTACGGGAGGGAGAGAGAGGCACTGTGAATGTAAAATTAAGGAGTGCGATACAGTAGAAGACAATGTACAGTAGTGGACGGTACAGTACTTACACAAAATGGATTGCCTCCTTTTCCAGTCGTCCCTGGTCATCCCTTCTGTGTCTTGCACTGTGGGTAACAAAAAATTGTCATTTTGCATGAAAACAATATGTAAAAATGTCGCACACGCATCCTTGGTGATTTACTGCATACAGTACACACTAGATGATATGAACAACACTGTATAATGTACTGTACTGTATCATTGAACAATATTGTTAGCATTCATCCAAATCGTCTAGTGTGTATGCACCTAAAGACAGGTCACCGCAACATACTGTACAGTACTGGAAAAAAAGAAAAACACAAGGAGAGAAAGAATTAGTGTGTATTGAGAAGAGGTTGGAGATGCATGGAGAGAGAGAGAGAGAGAGACAGTAAGAATACAGTGGTAGAACAATGTAATGTACAGTACACTACTGTACTTACAGATCGGGGCAGGGCTGCTGCCTGCCTCCACGATAAAGCAATCATCTGTGTGTCAAAGAAAAACAAATGTTGACAAGTCAAAAAATTATTGAAAACACATGACAGAGAGAAAAAAAGAGAGAAAGAGACAGAGAGAGAAAAATAGAGAGAGAGAGAGAAAATGAGAGAGAGAGAACAATGTACTGTAGTGTACAGTACTGTACTTGCGCAGACTCTCGCTGGGGGTGGCTGGGGGCACCGTCTCTGGCACTGTGGGAAAAAAAACATGTAAAGAGAGAGAAAGAGAGAGAGAGAGAAAAAAAGAGAGAGACAGGGAGAGAGAGAAAGAGAGAGAGATAGGGGGAGAGGGCGAGAGAGAAAGACAGAGGGAGAGAGAAAGAGAGATAGAAAGAGAGGGAGAGAGAGAGGGAGAGACAGAGAGAGAGGGAGAGGGAGGGAGAGAAAGAAATAGAGGGAGGGAGAGAAAGAGAGAGGGAGAAAGAGAGAGAGAAAGAGAGAAAAAAGAGAGAGAGAAACAAAGGAGAGGGAGAGAGAGAAAGACAGTGGAGGAGAGAGGGACAGAAAAAGAGAGAAAGGGAGAGAGAGAGAGAAAGGGAGAGAAAGAAAGAGAGGGAGAGAAAGAAAGAGAGAGAGGGAGAGAAAGAGAGAAAGAGAGAGAAAAAGAGAGAGAGGAAAATTAAAGAGAGAGAAAGATAAAGAGAAAGAGGGAGAGAGAGAAACAGAGAGAGAGAGATAAAGAGAGAGAGAGAGAGAGAGAGAGACAGTACTGTAGAAGAAAATGTGGTGTAGTGTACTTACGAGGCCAGATGAGGCCACTGGGGCCAGGACAGTAGGCTTCCGTTGGTGATACTGTTGAAAAAAAATAATGTTACTATTACACTAGTACAGAAAAGAGAGACACTGAGAAAGAGAGAGAGGGATAAAGAGAGAGAGAGAAAGAGATACCGTAGGTAGAGAGAGACTGACAAGGGAAGAAAAAGAGAGATCTACACTGCTGTAGAAAACAATGTGGTGTACTGTACTTACAGGGCACGAGGCTTCCTGCAGCCTCCTCATCAATGACGAGTCTGTCTGTGTGTACAGTATAAGAAAAAAAATATTATACAAAAAATCAAAAAGGCAGTAGCATGACACTATTGTGTCCATACTGTAACTGTTGTAATCATTACCACTGTCATTTGAGGAGGCTGCAGAAGGTGGTGGTGCTGGTGGTCGTAGAGGTAGGACTGTGGAAAAAGAGCACTGTACTGTCAGTTTCCCTCAAAACCATTTTTAAACAAATAAACTGTACAAATTTTGTCCAGAGTCTCCATAACACCAAAAACAAACACACAAATGAGAGAGAGAGAGAGAGAGAGAGAGAGAGAGAGAGAGAGAGAGAAAGAGAACAGTTTAGAGTAGTGTGTACTGTACTTACTCCGAAAATTCACCCCACTGGGCCCGGCTGCTGCCAGTGGTGGTGGTGGTGGTGGTTGTGTTGGCGGTGGTGGCGCTGCCGTGGCAGGGGGGGCTTCTCGCCCTGTGGGGAAAAATACATGTCGTCATTAAGGAGAATTTGAAAACAAGAGTTCAGATCTCTATTCCAAATTGGAGAGGGATTACGGTACAGAACTGTAGATGGCCTTAGGGAATTAGCTATTGAATAAAATACAAACCAATACAGTATACTGTAGTACAAAAACTACTGTAGTCTGTGAAGCTGGCATTGGGCCCAACATAAAACAGTATGGTACTGTATTGTCCTGTATATAAAAAAATATACAGTCCAGTAAAGTACTGTATGACCTCGCCGTAGGGGTACGTTCGGTATGAATAAATACAGTACCAGTGGAATTTTCGTTTGTATCACAGTGATACCAAACAAAATTTCCCCCTGGTATTTCCGTTCGTTTGTAAATGGGACAGCCTGTGAGATGACAGTTGGGAGCTGATTGGAGACCCCTGATTCTGTCCATGACGTACAGTAATAATGTCAGACTTAAAGGGGGCAGGGCCAGCACAGAAAAATAGTGTGTACAGTACTGTAGGTTAACATAGATTTGGTCGACAGAGATTACAATGGTGGATCAATCAACTTGCCTTTTGTTACTGTAGGTTTATTAATCAAACAAGCCATGTCGACCAATAGTGTGTAATCCTTTAGTCCATGTACAGTACTGTAGATTTAATCAGCCTGTCAATCAAATGTCTGCCAGTCATGTCAGTATGTGTTAACAACTGTAAGTCATCGTCAGATACTGTACTATCCAACACCCTACAGTGTAGTGTACAGTAATGTAGAGTATGTCAGAGTCGTGCATTGTACAGTATACTGTCATTCATGTGATTATACAGCAATACTGTACTTACTTCGCCTTATATGCCTCCGGATGCACTGTAGGCGAGGCCTATCCCTCAGCAGCAGGTCACTCCACCTGCGCTGCAGTGAGCAAACGTTGCGGCGCAGGCCGTATAGCCGGTGGATCTCACGGCTTGCACTTCTGTAGGCGAGCTCTTTGTCTTGGTTAGTGGCGAACGCTTGGTCCCGCCACTTAACCAACACAAAGAGCTCGCCGGACGAGTACCATCTTGCCCTCATCGAAGCCATTTTGACTAGCCAGTGACGCATGTCGTACTTCGCACGACGCACGATGCACGGCGTCCTCCTACTGGGCATGCGCCCGCCAGAGATGGAAATGCAACAGCATTACAGTAGAGTACAAATACTGTACCGACTGCAGTAATACAGCCAACTGCGCATGCTCAGTTTCTGCAGTTATGAAATCACTATTCTGTGGTGCTAAATTGTACGGCACCGTCAGTTTTGAATATTCAGTACAGGCACATTCATTGCGGCACACTAGTTGTCCTAGCAGACTGGGGATGGTGTCTTTGGCAATGGTGACAATTCGTAGCATTTTTCAGGACACTAGGGCAGAGCTGACTGCTTACAGTAAATGGATTAACAAAGCTTCCTTTATTATGGTAATGTGAGGCTCTTGGCTTGCTTTGGGGGAAGGGACCTGATGCACTGTGTATGACTCTCGGCCCACTGGGCATGCGCCAGAAATCCCATCGCTACCCTCCTACTGGGCATGCGCCCGCCAGAGATGGAAATGCAACAGAATACAATACTGTACCGACTGCAGTAATACAGCCAACTGCGCATGCTCAGTGATAGCATAGCGCTACATGGCATATGGCTTGGCGCCACAGATCCCATTGTACCCCCCTCCATTTCTAATTCATCGCAGATGGCTGACAGCCACCATAGCGCCAACCGTGTAATACAGAGAGCTCTCTCTCATACAGATCCCACTACTACCTTACTTAGTGTGCAAGGTTGGAGCAGCATCACCAATGTCATCAGTTTGGGATGCAACGCTATTTTGCGCATCAAACGCACAGTCAGCTTTGAACACAGAGCGCTCTCTCACAGACGGAAACCACTCTCAGACAAAGTCCAAGGGACGTAGCCATAGTGCTCGAGGCTGAGACCGCATATGCGTTGTCGCATGTTTGCGTTTTGCAGTTTCTGGGCGCACAGTTTGTGATGCAGAGGCAGTAGATTCACTAACAGTTTCTGCAGTTACTGTATGAAATCACTATTCTGTGGTGCTAAATTGTACGGCACCGTCAGTTTGCAGATGCAGAGCCCTGTCAGCCACCATAGCCACAGTATGAAATCACTATTCAGTGAAATACAGTACAGTACAGAGCCCTCTCTGGGCACTATAGTGTCCAGAGCAGACAGTGACAAAAAAAATATATATATTACGGTACAGTATATTTTCCAGGGATCGAACCCTGGACCATAATTCTACCAAAGTGATCACCTAACCACTAGCCCACACGACAGCTACAGTGAACCACAGAGAGTGGCCTCATACTTGTGCACTCCTCCCGCTGCTGTTTTTTTATTAAAAAAAAAAAAAAAAAATGGTCATACTGTAATGCATCCCATATCAGTGAAAGCTGTGCGTGCATCTAATTATTCTACAGTATCGGTTATACCGTGACAACAACTCCGGGACCGTATGTACTATACAGTATGTGCAGTGATTTGCATCCTGTTATAAGATGTTACGTACAGTACGGTACAGTACTATATACTGTATATGTATATTATGCGACATTAAAAATACAGTATGGGTTGTGCGTTCATGCAAATGCTGTGAATATGATAGACATTCAGTACAGTGGAGCACTCGCCACCCAGCGGTTAAGCACTATATTACATGCAATTACAAAAGTGGAGCACTCGCCACCCAGCGGTTAAGCACTGTATTACATGCCGTAGCATATCCTTCGTTGAAGAATACCACGGTATTCCACAAGTCCATGGCGCGACTCAGAGGCCTGCACGCCACACCACAAGTCCATGGCGCGACTCATGCCACGCCATGAGCAACAAAATAGCTGGGCAGATCTGTATGTGTGGCTAATGCGCACACACACAGAAAAAAAACACATTGATTAATTAATTTTTTTTTGGCACTTGGGTGGGAGAGCACCCCTGTATGATGCAGCAGCTCCATGATAAATGACACAGGCAGCATCCCTGTGCAACTACTTTGCTGGTGATAATTATTGCAAATGCTCACACACACACAGAAAGAAAAATTTGATTGATTAATTTTTTTTTGTCACTTGAGGGGAGAGCACCCCTGATCAAGAAAGCAGCCCCTTGATAAATGACACAGGCAGCACCCCTGCACAGCTATGGTGCTGGTGATAAGTGTAGCTATTGCATACACACACACAGAAAAAAACCACATTGACTGATTACATTTTGGGGGGCTTTTGGGGGGTAGAGCACCCCTGAATGAGGCAGCAGCCCCTTGATAAATGTTACAGGCAGCACCCCTGCGCAACTACAGTGCTGGTGATAAGTGTGGCTAATGCGCACACACACAGAAAAAAAATACATTGATTGATTGATTCTTTTTTTTTTGGCACTTAGTGGTTACAGCATTCCCTGAATGAGGCAGCAGCCCCTTGATAAACAACACAGGAAGCACCCCTGCGCAGCTACATTGCTGGTGATAAGTGTGGCTAATGCACACACACACATAGAAAAAAACACATTAATTGATTGATTGATTCATTTTTTCTGGCACTTGGGGGGGAGAGCACCCCTGAATGAGGCAGCAGCCCCTTGATAAATAACACAGGCAGGTTCCCTGTGGAGCTACATTGCTGATAAGTGTGGGTAATGCGCACTCACACACAGAAAAAAAAATATAATTTTTTTTCAACTGGGGGGTGAAGAGAGCACTTGATAATAACAATTAACATATCCAATATCCCTGGTCATTGTTAAATCCACTATATCGTGACATTAGAAATATATGAATAATGTGAGATTTTCAAAGTATATTAATAAAAGACAGGACTAATATAATTGTTTTATTAAACATTTTTAATTGTTTCATCAGTAATACTATTACTGTAAAAATATTTCACTGGTAAGGCATGAAAATTTATTTTTAATTAATAAAAGTTATATTATATAATCTCCTTGATAGTGCACCAACCAAAAGACAATCCTTTTTTTTCTGTTCCCTGTTTCTGAATAATTAATTGTCATTTGGCGGCACCCCCAGACCATTTCAGTGTATGATACACAGTATTTAATTAATTGGGGTTATAACATTATCTATTTATGCGATACCCACTAGTGCAGAAGTACTTTCCCACCCCCTGATTTTCTTCTGTAGGGTGAAGAGAGCACCCCTGATGGACAGAGCACCCCCTGGACAACACAGCAGCACCCCTTATGGACTGCAGTGACACAGGAGCCACTGAAGCCCCCCTCTTTTGTCTGCAGTACAGCTCCTAGTAACACAGCCCTTATGGACAACAGGCACAGCACATGATTTGGCTCTGATTCGTCGTCTGGCTTTGGATTTGGATTTTTTACAAAAATGTACAAAAAAGCTAAAATCACATCATTTGGGTTTTTTTTGGTTCCTAGAGTATTATTAACCTCTAATAACATTCATTTACAGTCATTTACAGTCAATTTAGACCACCTCACAGCTTTTAATATTGTTTTTACCATTATTGGCCAAAGGTTGCAGTGAGCTGACTGGTTACTAAGCGACAGAGCAGCGACGCAGTGGCATGGACACCACAGTTTAAAGCACATCTATGAAACATTGCCACACAGTAGTGGCAGAAATGAAAGGTAGCGCAAGATGGAATTGTCCTTGGGAAGAGGGGTATACACAGTGGGCTACGGCCCAAGGAGTCACAGTGCTTGTATACACAGAGGGTACTGCCCTAAGAGTCATGGTGCTTACAAGGGCTGATTCAGACCCTCTTGCTAGGATGTGTTTGCACGTAGCCTGCCAATATTTACAATCTACGCATGCATATAAGACGCAGTGCGCATGCGTATAAGACAAAGGGTTCTATTTACTAAGCATTGTTAGGAGAAGTGATAAGTGAAGAGTAAAAAGTGATAAAGTGCCAGCCAATCAGCTCCCAACTGTCATTTTTCAAACACAGCCTGTGAGATGGCAGTTAGGAGCTGATTGGCTGGCACCTTATCACTTTTCACTTCTCCTAACACTGCTTAGTAAATAGACCCCACAGTGCACATGCATATAAGATGCAGTGCACATGCACAAACCAGTCACTGCGATCGCGAAGATGCCTCGCTAGAATGAGTGACAAGATGAGCCATTTGTGGGTGGTGACAGAGGATGGTAGATGGAAACGGGGGTGTGGTGGTGCGAACGCAGGTGTGTCTGTGCATCTGAATGCCATTTAAGGGGCATACATAATTAAGACGCAGCATCAGCTTACACGTCTCATGGCAAAATTACACACAGCAGCACTCCCAGCGCTTGCGGTTGGGTATGGTCAGTCACAAGTGCTGCATATGGGTCCGTAGGTACTCGATGCCACTGATTGTTTCAAATACTTCCTGCAGATGACGTGTGTTACTAGGGGAAAGTGGGCGTCTTGTGACAGGCTGGTGGGCATCTAAATACATAATGCAATCGCACACCAAGACATAGTGGGCATGCTAATGTCTTGCTGTGCGCTCATGGGATTTGCATACTTTGGCAGCTGATGGCTGCGTGTGAACGCATCTAGCAAGAGGTTCTGAATCAAGCCCTAAGTCCCAAGGAGTTACGGTGCTTGTATACACAGAGGGCTAAGGCCCTAGAATTCATGGTGCTTTTATACACAGAGGGCTATATCCCAAGGAGTCACAGTGCTTGTATACACAATGCAGTGCTAATGGTTGCAAACCAGTGATATGTAGAAACAGAAGAGATGACTGCTAAAAAAAACAGACATTTTAAATAGAATTTATTTAAATAGTAAATAACCTTTCAACACTTGTGAGGTGTACAGGTAATATTCTCAGTATTTTAAAGAAGATGCCATATATGATAAAAAAATGAAATCTTTTAATAAATGTAATAAAAAACAAAACTTTGACACTAAATAGTTAAAAAGGATGTTAAATGTGTTGAGAAACAGAATCTTGTATCAGTGAAAAACAATAAATGTGTAGTATAACACTCAGAGACGGCCCTAGGCATAGGCATGATAAGCAAATGCCTAGGGGCGACTCTGCATGCTAGGGGCATTTTCAATCAAGCAGGGCTGAGGGCTGGCTGAGCTCTGCCCCCGCCGCCGACAACTTCCGCTAGCCGCTGCTCCCTCCCAGTCCCACCGGCACCTACCCAGAGCCGGGAGAGCCCGCCCCGCCAGCACACCTAACACCCCAGCGCGCTGCCGCGATTGGAGCTCTCCGATCGGGCAGCGCAGCGGATGGCCAGGCGGCGGCCGGTCATGTGACCGTCATCTGCATCCGCCCGGCCCCTTAGTCAGAATGAGCTTCTGCATAGAAGCTCATTCTGACAGTTCAGGTCGGAGGAGCTAAGATGGCTGTGCATGCCCAGCCACTGCCACACCTCCCATGGGCCTTTGAGCAACAACTCACGGCTCTGCCTCCGCCTTCATCTGGGCCAAGCCACAGGCACTGTACAACAGCCACTGTAATGGTCGCTGCGCAGGTAAGAAGACTGAGTCTGACTCAGGGTGGGACAAATAATATGAAGCACAGCTGTCAGCTATAGATATATGATGGTCACTCATATATATATATATATAAATATATATATATATACATGACTATATGTATATATATATATATATATATATATATATCTATATATGAGTATATGTATATATATATGGTTATATGTGTATATATGAGTATATGTGTATATATATATATATATATGTAGATATATAAATAATTATATATATACATATACATATATATATATATATATATTATATATATATACTCATATATATATATATGTGTGTGTGTATATGTGTATGGACATATATATGTTTGCGTGTACACATATGTATGTGTATATATATATATAACAGTGTATATAAATATATATATTACAGTGTATATATATATATATATATATATATATATATATATATAAATAAAATATGCAGATAGCCGGCACTCCCAACCTGCTCAATATTAACTTGCGTCCGGTGCCCTCCGTGTTACCTCTCCTAAGCAAGTGAGAGCATATGTACATCGATGAAGGCGGCACTCGACGACTTAAAAGCAATAAAAAGTTATAAACCAATATGTTATTTTTGGCGTCCACGTATAAATAATATGTTTGGTGGTGGGATTATATACATGGGGGCACCAGTCAAAATTTTGCCTAGGGCACCAAATTGGCTAAGGCCAGCTCTGATAACACTAAATAGTTTACAGAGAAACAGTGTTTCTCTTTTCATATATACCCATAATACATCTCAAATAAAACCGCTGTAGGTAATTTTTATAGCCGCGTCTGGCTAGTGAAAAGCAGTAATGAAAAAATGTGTATATATATTTTTAGATGTTTGTAAAAAAGATTTTCTTCCTCAACAGTAATCCAGCTACCGTAGCACTCCTTTAATGTCCATGCAAATTGATAATATAGAGCACGTGGATAATAATATTCCCTATATAAATAGGAAGTCACTAGATATTTATATTTGTGCTTTTCCACAGGGTACTGTGGAAAATTCAGACCCGCTCGAGAGCGCTATGCGCTCATGAGCGGGTCGATGTTTGGCCACTGCACATGCGCACACCGAAGCCGGCTCCGACGTGCGCATGCGTGAGACCCGGCTAGCGACGGGCGCTCCGTCGCTCCAGGTCTCGCACCAAAAGGGGGCGGCTGTTGATTTTGATCGGCAGCTTGCACCGTTTTGGAGGCACGCAGGGGGGGTGGCTGGCCAAACGGAGGCGTTCCCAATGGAACACTTGCCGTTTGGGGGCGGCCCCAGTGACATCACTAGTGATGTCAGTGGTGAGCTTCCGGCTCTATTTAAAGCCAGAAGCTCACTGGGGCTTGCGGAAACAAGACCCTACTGCAAGGGTCTCACCGCAAGGCTCGATGGTCACGATGGTCGAGACCATCGTGACCATCACCTGGCCACTCGCAATAGCTGTCACCCACAGCTATGCGAGAGGCCCAGAGGCCACACCAAAAAGAACCCAAAACGCCCTGATTCAGAGCGAGCGCTCTTTCAGAGCGTCCGGCTTTGAATCAGGCCCTGTATCTTTTGTGTAGTATACAGCTTTTTAAAAAGAAGTCCAGTACTAATGCAGAAAACTTTAAAACATGTGGTTCAGTTTATATGATAAATCAATCAACAGCATGCAGGAGTTTATCTATTGATGGATATGTTTATCTGTATATCTCAAATCGGGAGGTCATGCAGTCGGCAAAAGAAAAGAGTTTAAACACTGACAAATATAACGGAGGTTAGGAATAGAGCCGACGGCACATAAACTTCTAGTCAGGGATAGAGGGGTTAATAAAGTTAAAAATGTTTGTTTACAGTTATAGGCAGATGCGATAGGACGTTGGGTTAGGGGCGGAGTTAGTGAGAGGGTGTAGAGAATCTACTGTGGTAAAATCTGCCTCTTTTGAATTGATCTGCGACCAGGGAAGTGCAGTTCCTTTATTAGCAGATCTGTCTGTTGGGATAATCGTTTTTATTCATCCCTACTTTCTCTTTCCCTACTTTATATCTTTCCCTACTCTATTCTCTATACTTTCCCTATATATACACTCTTTTTTCTTATCTAACTTTTCTTTCTCTTTCTTTACCTACCTATCTTGCTTCCCTGCACTATGAGCCGCCCCCAGCGGGCGCGCGCTCGGTACCCGCCCGTCTGTCAGACGGTGGCGGGCCCGGCGCACTTTATTTCCCTCAGGTACTGCCCTCCCGGCGTTCGGGAGGGTCAGGTACAGCGGGCCCCTTAGCGGACAACGCTGCGGTCACGTGCACGCGGCCGCGGCGGTCCCGCGAGACGCCACAGGTGCTGCCTCCGCCTGCACCTGGTTCCCCGCGGGTCGCCAGTACTAGTGCGACTGGGGACCAGGGCGGGCGGGGATCGGGGGCGGCCAGGCATACTATAGTGCCTGCGCGAGTCGCGGGTGCGCGCTCCGGCCGCTCTCGCGGCCAGCAGCGGGCAGTCACACCGCCCGTCCCTTCTTCCCCGGTGGCCGCTCAGAGGGAGCCGGCTGAAGTCCGGGGGGAAGGGCGGCGGAAGCGGCCACATAAGCGTGCAGGCCGGATGCCTGTCATGGCGCCGGCTTGCACGCAGGCCCACATTAATACAGGCGGGGGGCGGAGACGAAGGGGGCGGAGCCAACGCCTGCATAGTGACAGGCAGGTTAATCCGCCCCCTCTTCTGCTGCCCTCTGTTCATAATGATGCAGACATGGGGTCCCCCATGTCTGCAGTAGCCAGCTCCTCCAGGCCTGCGGGGGTGGCAGCTGCTCCGGCGTCTGCTATGCCTGCAGGGCCTGCGGCACCAGGGAGTGCTTCGTTGCTGGATGCTGGTGCCATAGCCGGACTGCTGGTGTCTGTGGTGGGTGCACTGACACCGCTTTTGACCCAGCAGCCTGGAAACGCTGACACTGGAGGCCCTTCTGCGTCAGCGGCGTCCGCCGTGCAGACGCAGCTTGGCCCTCTGGTGCAGCAATTAGGCAGGATTTGCGGTCTTTCCCTCGCTCCCATGCCCGCAGCTCCTTCCGTTTCTTTCTCTCCCTCTGCCATCTCCCTTCCTCAGCCCAATCAGGCTACGGACACAGACAATGCGCACAATGCCGCCTCAGTCTCTTCTTTTACAGACGACAGTCTGGAGGAGTTAACAGTGGTCGCAGCCCCGACCAGAAGTGCGACGGCGGAAGTCGGAGCTGACGCGGGCGCTGGAGTTTCCAATGCCCTCGCCAGCGCTTCTGGTGAGTGTGACAGTACGTCTGACTGCGGGTCTACTTCCATTTCCTCTTCCTCTTCAAGCGATAGTTCGCGGAAGGCTAGGCGTAAAAGGGCAAGGAGGTCTTGCAGACGTCGCTCACGTCGTCACAGGCATTCTAGCGAACGGTCCTCTGGCAGTAGTACCAGTGTAGATCGCGGAGTGGGTCCGGAGGATGTTGTACACTGCGCTAATACAGCTGTCACTCGAGGTATGCGTACCAGGGTTAAGCAGCGGATCAAAAAAGGGCGCTACGTAGATATGTTCACCCTTACAGCTATGGCGAAGAAAGCTGCTGCGACCGCAAAGGCAAAAGGGGGTATTGGTCTGGAGGCCTTTAAGTCTTACACGAATTGGATATCTGGGTTCTGCGTGTTCTCAACTTGCTATCTCAAAACCAGGCCTTCCGAGTACCTTAACGTAATACGATACTTACACCTGATACATGGCCTATTCAAGGCCTCACGCAGTACGGCTTGGCGTCAATACGACGAAGAGTTTCGTCGAAAACAAGATCGGGTTAAGGTCATGGAATTGGGTTGTAAAGATGTTGAAGTGTGGATGGAGGTGACCCAGCCTACACGCGTCCTTGTTGATCAGTCCCCTGGGTGGCCAGTTCAACCCTCGTCCCCCTCGGCACCAAGGACAGCCAATGGAGGGCAAAACAAGCGGAAGTGTTACGCATACAACAATGGGAATTGTACCCTTGGTAACAGGTGTCGCTTTCGACACCAGTGCCTTCGCTGCGGCGCGGCACACCCCAGTAAGGACTGCTCCCGCGGTCCAGGAGGAGCTCAGGCCTCCTCTGCAGTACCCTCTGCCAAACGGTCAGGGGCCGGGACTTCAAAGTAAAGCGTTGACCCCCATTCATCTGGATGCCATGGCAAA
The DNA here is from genome assembly GCA_031769625.1 of Taudactylus pleione. Classification (NCBI taxonomy): domain Eukaryota; kingdom Metazoa; phylum Chordata; class Amphibia; order Anura; family Myobatrachidae; genus Taudactylus; species Taudactylus pleione. Next base: position 1,421,807 of record JAUIMM010000776.1, read on the forward strand.
ATGGTTAGACTGGTATCCTGTGCGGGACGCCGCCGCCTTTTTGCGTAAGGGTTTTGCAGAAGGATTTTCGCTTCCAATAATACGGACTGTCAGTTCCGGGTCCCCTAGGAATTTACGCTCGGCCTGCAATTTACCTCACGTACTAAAGGATAAGGTTATGAAGGAGGTAGGGCTGGGTCGCATGATTGGACCTTTCCCGCAGCCTCCGATACCCGATCTGGTCCTTTCCCCTGTGGGTGTTGTCCCCAAGAAGGCCCCCGGGAGTTACCGTTTAATTCAGCACCTGTCACATCCGTCAGGCACGTCGGTTAACGACGCCATAGATGTTGAGGTCTGCCGCGTACAGTACCAGTCATTCGAATCTGCGTTAGCCTTGGTTCGCGCAGCGGGTCCGGGTTCTTTCATGGCGAAAGTGGACATTGAGTCCGCCTTCAGATTGTTGCCCCTGCATCCTGAATCATTTCGTTTCATGGGGTTTCGGTTGACGGATGGCTATTACCTGGACAAATGTCTTCCGATGGGTTGTTCTATTTCCTGCGCGTTCTTCGAGCGTTTCAGTTCCTTTCTCCATTGGTGTGTCGCGGTGGGGTCTGGGGAGATGAGCATAGCCCATTACTTGGATGACTTCTTGTGCGTAGGTCCAGCTGGCTCGCGTCGCTGCAATCGTCTCCTTTTTTCATTGCAAGCACTCTTCTCGGAATTTGGAGTACCTATTGCGCAAGATAAAACTGAGGGCCCAGCCACTAAGCTGGTTTTCTTGGGTATTGAAATTGATACCTTGGAGGGTCTTTGCCGGCTGCCGCCGGACAAGATTCGTCGCTTGCAGGATACTATCCTCCTAGCGTTGGCAGGAGGAAAGGAAACTCTTCGTCAAGGTCAATCCCTGCTCGGGCTGTTTAACTTCGCGTGTCGAGTTATCCCGATGGGGAAGATTTTCTGTCGGAAGCTACAGAGGGCTTTGGTAGGGCTGCGTCACCCGCACCATTTTCTGCGACTGTCGTCTGAGCTAAAGCTGGACCTGGCGGTTTGGGACGTTTTTTTTTGGTCGATTTTAATGGAGTGCGCGTCTGGCCTGCGGATCCTCAGCCTAATGCTTGCCTGCAGCTCTTCACGGATGCTGCTGGATCATCAGGTTTCGGATCTTTTTTGGGAGGAGATTGGTGTTTTTCAGTTTGGCCGGCGGAATGGGTGCAGGCAGGATTGACCAAGAACTTGCTCCTACTGGAGCTGTTTCCCATAGTGGTGGCATTAGAGCTATGGTGTCAGCGGTTGCGCGACCGTTCCATAGTTTTTTGGTGCGATAACCTGGGGGTAGTACATGCGATCAATAACCAAAGATCGTCGTCGCTGCCAGTGTTGCGGCTTCTTGCTTGGCTGGTTCTGCGCGATTTGCAGTTTAACATATTGTTCACAGCTCGTCATGTGCCGGGTACTGATAATTCCATTGCTGATGCGCTCTCCAGACAGGATTGGCGACGGTTCCGCGAATTGGCCCCGTACGCGGCATTAAAAGGTGAGCTTTGTCCATTTCATTGTTGGCAGATCATCAAACCAGAATGGAAGATCTCGCACGTCGGTCCGTGGCCCCACGGACGTTGACGGCCTACCAGACATCTTGGCAACAGTGGGAGAAGTTTTTGCAAAGGCGGAGTTCGTCAGGTAAATCTCGTGATACTAATATGGTTGCTTTTGTTTGTTTCTTGTTCGATTCCGGCAGGTCACGGGCTTATGTTGCCCAGAGGCTTGCTGGGATTTCGTTCTTTTTGCGCCTAGCGGGGCGGAGGGACATAACTAAGGGTTTTTTAATACAAAGGGCCCTTAGGGGTTGGTCTCGCGTCAGGCCTGCCGCGGATGACCGACGTCGTCCTATTGGTCCTGATTTGTTAGCGCGTCTAGGTGAAAGTTTGACGGGCATTTGTTCTTCGCAATTCGAGGTTCTGTTATTCCGACTCGCTTTTGCGATGGCCTTTCATGGGGCGTTTCGCATCAGCGAGCTGGTAGCGTCTTCGCGCCGCGCTCAGCCCCCTCTGCTTCGTTGTCACATTTTGCTGCGTGATACGCTGCTGTGCCGTATTCGGCGTTCCAAGACCGATCAGATGGGTAGAGGTCGCTGGGTGTCCCTGAAGTCCTGTCCTGATGACGGGATTTGTCCGGTTCACTTTGCCTCCCAATATACTCTTTGCAGGCCAATGCGGCCGGGGGCTTGGCTTATGCACGAGGACGGAAGTCCTTTGACTAAATTCCAATTTAGATCGGTCTTTCATCGCTGCATACGGCACCTCAGGCTTTCCCCTTCGGATTACGGCACCCATTCTTTTAGAATAGGTGCCGCCACTTTTGCGGCCTCCTCGGGTCTTTCTTCACAGGAGATCCAGGCTCTCGGAAGATGGAAGTCCAATGCTTACAGAAGTTATGTTCGTCTGGAATCATAAATTGTTATACTTTATTCGTTTGGACTTGAGTGCCTTGGCCAACTCGCTGCCTTTCCGGTGAGGGTCCCGAGAGATTTTGCCCTGTTTTTTGCCCTGCTTTGGACATTGATCGTTTAGCTTAAAATAATATTAATGTGAACGAATGAAATATAGAAAAGATCCAGCAGGTTTTTTGTAGGTTTTCACCTCGGGTCAAGTCTTCCTCCCCCCCTCCCACCCTCCCACTCCTCCTTCGTGATTTACATGTTGCATATATACTTATCTATTATATTTCTGTATATTTGCAGGTTTCCAGGACGCTAGGCCCATTTGGTTGATTGGTCACTCTTTTATTTTTTTTGGGCCGGGCAGTCGCGCTTTGCTGAAGATGCCTCCGTGTTCCCACGTTGGGAGAGTGTTAGGTGGTTGGGGCAGAGGGGCATGCTGTGGGAAGCTTTGTTGCGCAACTTGCACAGGGCAGTAGCTGAATTTGGTCCCCCTTTAGTGTTAATTATCCATCTCGGGGGCAACGATTTGGGTCAGCAAACGTCCTTAGAGTTGCGCCATGCGATTGTTCGTGACTTGAGAGAGGTGGTTCGGTTATTGCCTAACTGCCTTTTGGTGTGGTCCCCTATCATCGCCAGGCTTTCCTGGCGCTATTGCTATAATAGTGTGGCTTTGGACAGGTCCAGGAGGAAGGTTAACAAATGGGTGGCTAGGCACGTGCTGGAAATGGGAGGGCTAGTGGTGCACCATCCTTTAATTCGGATTCAGGATGCCCACCTTTTCCGCAGGGATGGAGTTCATCTTACTGAGGAGGGTAATTTTTTGTTTCTAGAAGATATTTTTGCAGTTTTTAAGGGTTTGGTTGGTTAGCATGGTGGCGGGCTGCTTCTCTCCTGAGAGCCGCTGTGGCGGGAAAGACCGGCAATATTGAAGTGTCCATCTTGCAGCAGTAATAGCGGTGCGCACCCCTTCAATGCACTGATAGGCTGATTTCACCCTATTGGGGTCAGCGGCACCTCTCGACCGAGCAGGATGAATGGTGCATTGGCATGGGTGTTGGGGCCGCATCACTTGCTCTGAAAGGGATAGTTGGCCCTTTGCAAGTTTTTAAGATCACCCTACCCTTGTCTGGGATAGTTGGCCCTCACAAGTTGTGATTTACTTCCGGCCTAAGACAAGCGGACGCGGGTTAGTTGCCGTTCTTTCTCCTGCCACCATGTCTACCTTTGTAACCAAATAAAGCTGACTGACTTAATTTAAACGGCATAACTTGGTCTCCTGTGTTTATTTTAGTTAAGTTTAGTTTAAGTTTATGGGTCACATCTATCATCTGACGATAGAAAGTTTATGTGAACTCACTGTTCTGCTAGGTTGTTCCTTGGACTCGTGCAAAAGCTGCAAAACAAGCAGAGGGCTGGGGTTGTTTGGGCCGTATCTTTGGGTGGGATACCGATTAGCCCAGGTGCTCACTCAATGTCCACAGTCCTCTTGTGTGGCCACTCCGTTGCCATGCCAGAGGCTCCTGTGTGGTCTGGAGCAAAGGCTGAGTAATCCCAAAACTGAACCTCTGTGTTCAGCATCCTCACTGTGGAGATGCTGGCATTTGTATTTACCAGCCATGCCAGAGGCTCCCATGTGATGTGGAGCAAAGCTGAGTGTACCTAAATGTGCACCTCTGTGTGCAGTGCCCTCGCTGTGGAGGTGCTGGCATTTGTGGTTGACAGCTGGTATTAGGTAGATTGAAGACCACGGATGAAGCAAGGTGTCATGCAGTAGTGCATAGGTCCACTGGAAAAACACACACTGTTGAGGAAAGGTAAGTAGTGATATCTAACGCGTTTCTTCCATTCAGAATTTCATCAGAGAGGTGTAGTTTAGAAGGGGAAGTTGCCTCCTTCTTTATTATATGTGAATCTTGATGGATTTAATTGTCCACACATGCTGCTCATTAATAGCAAATCAAGGGTATCTAAAAATAACAAGGTACATGGTGCAAGATAGAAAGTGGAACACTTTTAAAATTATGACTGTGTCTTAAGTTTTTTGAGAAAACATGCATGCACATAGTTTATACAAACAGCAGATTTATGATAAAAGAGATATTATCTATTTAGAAAAGTGTTTTAATATATAAGGAGTTAGCATCTAAAAATGACATCAACTGTAAATCGTGTCTGAACCTGTCTACTCAGTTCAATTCAATTCAATTCAATTCAGCTTTATTTGGCCAAGTATACATAAATATACAAGGAATTGGATCCGGGTTAACACATCCCTTGAGTTCACAACAACATAGCAAACAATCATACCACAGCAGCAACCCCCCATTCCCTCAATTATTTAACACCATGATAGCCTGTGGAAAAAAACAATGCAGATATTTAGAGGTTCTCACCCGTTGTGACCTATACCGCGTACCCGAGGGCAACATTTGGAACAGATGACAACCAGGATGTGCGTCATCTGCCACAATATTACCAGCTCGCCTACTAATCCTGGCTAAATATAGATCTTGAAGGGGGGGAAGATCAATACCAATGATCTTGTCAGCAGCCCTAACCACTCTCTGCAGTCTGCTCTTCTCACGTTCCATAATAGAGCTATACCAAACAATAATTGATGTTCAAAGAACAGACTGAATTATTGTTGAGTAAAAAAAGAACTAACAATTCTCGTGGCAGATTAAACTTCCTGAGCTGACACAAAAAATACAGCCTCTTCTAAGCCTTCTTTACAATGGAGTCAACATTTGTTCCCCACTTTAGATCCCGTGAAATCACTGACCCCAGAAACCTATAAGACTCAACCACAGACACCACTCTGTCACTGATAACAACAGGAGACATCGCAACCGGCCGCCTTCTGAAATCCACTATCATTTTCACCATTTTCTCTGGATTTCGCTTCAAATTGTTATCCCCACACCAAATAACCAACCGTTCCACCACTCCTCTATAAGCAGACTCATCACCCTCTCTAATAAGGCCTATGATGGTAGTATCATCCGCAAATTTCAATAATTTCACAGACGGCTCACCAGAGGTGCAATCGTTTGTGTATAATGAAAAGAGTAGTGGCAAAAGGACATATCCTTGAGGGGCTCCTGTGCTAATTATTCGACCACCAGATGTAATCCCACCCCACCTCACCTGCGACACATCGGGCTAGGAATCCCGAAACTAACCAGCTTAGGGTAAAGTTTTCCTGGAACAATTGTGTGGAACGCTCAACTGAAGTCAACAAATAAGACCCTAGCGTATGTTCCTGGCAAGTCGAGATGTTGCAGGATAAAATGCAGCCCTAAATTGACTGCATTCTCCACCGACCTATTTTCCCTATAGGCAAACTGCATAGGGTCCAAAAGTGGGCCTACAGTATCTTTCAGGTAGTTCAACACTAGACGTTCAAATGTTTTCATGACCACAGAAGTCAGAGCGACTGGTTTGTAGTCATTAAAACCCTTAACAGGGGACTTCTTAGGCACCGGAATAATCGTAGCACACTTACAAATGGATGGAACTACACACCGTTCCAAAGATGCATTAAAAATCCCTGTAAAAGCCGGGGCTAACTGTTCAGCACAGATCTTCAGGCTAGATGCTGACACACCATCTGGGCCAGGTGCTTTCCTGGTCCGCAGCCTTCTGAACTGTTTAGCCACTTCAATCTCCTCCACCCTCAAAGCAGGTAAACTATCTGTGCTACATGGTGGAGGAATACCAAAGGACCCGCCTATTTGACCTCGGTCAGGAACAGAGAGAGGCAACAAGTCCGGCTTTTCAAACCTACAGTAAAAACTATTTAATTCATCTGTCAATTCCTGGCTCATGACAGAATTGGGAGATGTCTTCCTGTAATTAGTAATATCTTGCAGGCCTCTCCACATCGATACAGGATCATTAGCTAAAAATTGTACTTTCAGCTTTTCTGCAAAACACTTTTTTGCTGCCCTGATCTCCTTAGTCAGAGTGTTCCTGGCCTGATTATACAAGATCCTATCCCCACCTCTGTAGGCCTCCTCCTTGGCACGACGAAGCTGCCTGAGTTTACCAGTAAACCAAGGTTTATAGTTATTAAATGTGCGAAAGGTTTTTATTGGGATACACAGATCCTCGCAAAACCTGATATACGATGTTACAGTATCTGTTAAGTTATCCAAATCAACAGTTCCAGCTTCAAACACACTCCAATCAGTGCAGTCAAAGCACGCCTGAAGATTCCCATTTGGTTCCTCAGTCCATTTCCTCTCTGTCTTGGCTACAGGTTTAACTGATCTAAATTTCTGCCTATACGTTGGTAACAATTGAACCACACAATGACCCGAAAGACCAAGAGCAGCATGAGGAATGGAGCGATAAGCATCCCTTAAAATAGTGTAACAGTGATTCAAAGTATTTGTATCTCTCGTCGTGCACCTAATATGCTGCCTATACTTAGGTAACTCCCGACTCAAATTTGCTTTATTAAAATCCCCCATAACAATTAATAAAGAATCAGGGTACTGACATTCAATATCCATTATAGAAGCCGCCAAATGCTGCACTGCTTCATTCACACACGCCTGCGGAGGAATATACACCCCTACCAAAATAAAAGAAGCAAACTCCTGCGGGGAGTAAAATGGCCTACAATTAATAAAAATACACTCCAAATGAGGGCTACATGACTTGTACAATACTGCAACATCTGTGCACCAACCTTCATTTACATAAAAACAAATCCCATCCCCCTTTGGCTTCCCAGATAATTCCATAATACGATCCCCTCTATACAAATGGAAACCCGGCAACTGTAAAAGTTCATCAGGGGCAAAGTCCTCTAGCCAGGTCTCAGTAAAACATAAGACAGCAAATCCTGAAATGCCCCCATTTGACCTGCTAAGGAGCAGCAGCAATTCATCCAGTTTGTTTGTCAAAGAACGAACATTGGCTAACAGAACTGCTAGGAGCGCAGACCAGTGTCCTCTTCTCCTCCACCTGACCAGCACCCCAGCTCTCCTCCCTCTCCGATGCTTCCTCCTCTCCCGCAGCCCCAGCCTCATCCCCTGCCTGCCTGGCTCAAACACCTCACCAAACTCGTGGTGGGTCACCGCCTCTTCCAATCCACAGGGGGCCTCCATTCTCATAGCCCCTGTCCTCCCTCCACGTAATTTGCAGGGAACCACCACATCCACGTCACTGGGTACCTCTGCACCCCCGCTCCTGCCAGTCCCACTTCCACCCGCACTCCAGGTCACCACCTCTCCACCTCCACACACAGCCTCCACCTCTCCGACCATCTGATCCAGGTCACTGCACCGCCAACTCTGGGTCACCAGGTCCAGGTCATTGCGCTGCCAGCACTGGGCTCCCGCACTTCCGCCTCCTCTATGAGCCGCTGCATCACCGACCTCTGATTCCAGGTCACCGCAGCACCAGCTCCTGGTTACTGCACCTCCACTTCCACATCGAGCCACTGTACCCCTGATGAGAAGCTCCGCCAGGTAAGTGCAAGGGAGACCGTGAGCTCTTTAATCCCTAAAAGCTCCTCTCTGCTGTAGGAGCAGAGTAGTGCTGACACCGGCCACACACACAGACACAGGAACACCAGGGACTGCAACACCGAGTTAACCCATTCTTGCGCAGTCATCTCTCAGCATTTCTGGATTTCCCTTCAGCCAATATCACAGCATTTCTGGATTTCTCTTCAGCCATTATCACAGCATCTCTGGATTTCCATTCAGCCAATACCACAGCATTTCTGGATTTCCCTTCAGCCATTATCACAGCACTACCAGATTTCCCTTCAGCCATTGTCACCGTATTACCAGATTTCCCCATTATTACAGCATTACTGGATTTCCCTCTCAGTTACTGTTCAGCATACTTGGATATTTACTTCACTTCCACAGCCTAATTGGACTCACCTGATTCATCTGTCACTGATCTGGACATTTGTTTACTCCCATCCACCTCAGTCTGCTTCAGTCACATATTACTCTGTCATTACTGAACTTAAGTATATAATTGTTCATGTCTACCAACAGTCACATTAAACAACCCTCCTTTCCATTTAAATCAGTTCTGGTGTCTGCTCCTGTTTCTACCCCGAGTGCACAACAAACACAGGTCCGAACACTTGAAACGGCAAGCAGATTGAAGTGAGAGATGGGACTAGATAGCTTATAAGGACAAGATGTGCCCTTTGAACCTGAGAACAGAGGCCCTCATTCAGACCCGGACGCAAGTGACCGTTCGTACGTTCGGCGTACGTAAAAAAATATTTAAATTCAAGCACACGCTCGTATTTTCGCACGCAGACAAACATCCTCCCCAAACTCAACCGACCCCTCCTCTAACTAACGAGCGTGCCAAATAGCGAGCGTACATCCCTGAAGTGGCTTGAAGGGAACGTACGCACTAGTACTACCCGGAAGTTGGACTGTCAGATTTCGATTAAGTGCTCGTTTATTCTGCTTACCTCCCTCAATCGTATCATGCCAATCAATTTATCAAATCGCTAAATTGTTTTTTTTTTTTTTTTTTTAACACAATGCAATAAACTTTATTCATGTCCGTGTATGTGTTTACCCGCAGAATACGTACGGCTTAAACATTCGCTTTTAATTGTCAAAATACATGTTAGCCTCAATTAAATAATTGTTCTATTTGTTTTTCAGCCCGCATATTTCCGTGAGTTCATTTCTTTATGTAAATTTGCTTACGCATGTCACTGCATCAAGCCTATCATAAGTCTCAACAGATTTCTGGCCCTGTCGAACACATGACTCATACACTAACCAATAGAATTGCTCCTGTTAATTACCCAAATACATTAGCCAATCATAAAATTTTGGTGCACTTTATCAAAAATGATTTTTAAGAAAAACACCATTGCCATCATGAGAGCCTCTGCATTCTGCTGGTGCTTACGGAGGTGATGGATAGGCGGATCACCAGCCAGCCTCCACCCAACACCAACCGCGAGAAGCGTTCCGCATATGCGGAGGTACGGGCCCGCCTGCGCTCCTTCGGCTCACGCCGCCAGATCGGGCAGCTGGAGCGCAGGTGGTCAGACCTGCAACGGCGGATGCCCCGCTTGCTGGCATGCTTTCGTATGCAGATCGCAGAAAGTAAGTTTTATGGATTGTGGTTTTCATGTTTGTCTTTGTGGCCCTAACTGCGTGTGCATGTTTTCCCTGTATTTCATATTTATTCATTCTCCTCATATCTGCATAGCCATGTTTTCCCTGTATTTCATATTTATTCATTCTCCTCATATCTGCATGGCCATGTTTTCCCTGTATTTCAAATTTATTCATTCTCCTCATATTTGCATGGCCATGTTTTCCCTGTATTTCATATTTATTCATTCTCCTCATATCTGCATGGCCATGTTTTCCCTGTATTTCATATTTATTCATTCTCCTCATATCTGCATGGTCATGTTTTCCCTGTATTTCATATTTATTCATTCTCCTCATATCTGCATGGCCATGTTTTCCCTGTATTTCATATTTATTCATTCTCCTCATATCTGCATGGCCATGTTTTCCCTGTATTTCATATTTATTCATTCTCCTCATATCTGCATGGTCATGTTTTCCCTGTATTTCATATTTATTCATTCTCCTCATATATGCATGGCCATGTTTTCCCTGTATTTCATATTTATTCATTCTCCTCATATCTGCATTTTTGCTTTTTTTGGGGGGGGATTTGAAATTGTTTTGTGGCGCGGATTTGTGTTGAAACTAACCACAATTTGTTTCACATCTTTTAGGGGCCCAGCGAAGACTACGCCGTCAGCGTCCGGCCAGACGGCGCTCCCGGCCACTCTCCCCAACCCCCAGCCAACACTCCAACTCCAGTAATTCCCCTATTCCCCACTCCTCCCCAGCCTTCCTAGACCCTCAGCCTGAAATTTCGGGCCTCCTTCCCCTCCGTCCCAATTCCCCCTCTCCTCCAACCACCCCTCTTAGAATGACCCCCTCCCCGGAGTCGGTCATTACCCCGCCCCGATCTTTGGGGAATGGAGCCACCTCCGAGGAGGACGATGGAGGGCCTTCTGTAGCTGGCGTTGGATCTTCCGGTATGTTTTTCTTTGCGGTTTTTTATCAACACAAACTGTTTGTATGTAATCATGTGTGGTTCCTTTTTTTGGGGTTTTTGGCTACACTTTTGGGGATTTGGGCGATTGCCTTTACCTGTTACTGCTGTTTTCCACATACACATATCACACCTGTCGGAATTTGTACCTACACCATTTTAGTTTGATGTGTTTTAATGCTGTTTTTTTTTTTTCTTTTTTTGAGGAGTTTGGTTTTGGCTTGTTTTTTAATGTGGTTTCACTATTGTTGTATTAATCCCCACACTTTTCTCACCCACAGAGGAACAGAGGGCCGAATTATCCGCCTGTGTGGCCCGGATGCGCCACAATATAATCGGGGTGCTGGTGGTCCTTGACCGTATGTCGGTCCTCCTTAGGGATTAGTTTTTTTTTTTTGTCCCATTATGTAAATAAATTGTTATTTTTGAAGTAACGTTCTGGCTCATTCGTTTTTTCAAAAACACAGATTGTTTACCCTGACATAAGTAGACTGTTCCTGCAAGGATTTCCATTTTTTACCACTAAGAGTGTGTGTTGTATTTTTATGTAAAACAGCCACAAGAAACACCTAACAGTAACAATCTCATTTCCCTTTTTTGGTGTAGTCACAATTAGATATTTCTACATTTTACAGGTTCCTAGTTGGTGTGCAAGCTGCTTAGGCCAATCTTACGAAGCAAAATGATTGTACAGGCTTCCTTTGGTTTGGACCCTGAAAAAAAATTACATTTTAGCTCAACTGGCGTCAGTACTGGATTACCCCTTAGTCAAATGTAACGTGTGTGAACCTGGTTACACTTGCTGGTAACGTTCAAAAAAAGGTACAACATTTCACTCTCAAAACATTTATTCTCAACATAACTGAAAAATCAAAGTGGTCAATCACAAACAAAACACACAGTGATAATCTCAAATACAACACATACCAAAAAAACCACATCAAAAAACAAAAACACAAGAACTGGTTGATGAAGGACCATGCCAACATGATTCCACAAATATGGCGTTGCAATATGGGTTCCAGAATATATCCCCAAAATGTCCACATACAGGTTTTGTAAGGGTAGCAGGAAGTAGTCATCGTTGGAGTGCCAAAGATTATGTTAAAAAACAGAAGATGGAGAAAAAAAAAAAAAAAAATTAGATTTTCTCAAACAAACCCAACCACATTAGGTATCAACACTATTGTTTTGTCAATAATTACCTAAAAAATCTGGCCACCACATCATCGCGTATGGCCCCCCCACATACTGACCTCCGACCAACCTCGGGGGGGCCATCCTCAGGTAAGGCATCCTCTGGCTGCATTGGGACACCACTCCTTATGGCGATGTTGTGAAATATCCCACACAGGACCACAATTTTCCAAACCATATCTGGCAAATACATGAGCTCGCCACCAGAGTGGTGGAGGCATCTGAATCGGCCTTTTAAAAGGCAGATACAGCGCTCCACCACTTGCCTGGTGGCTGTAAGTGTGGAATTATACTCACTTTGTGGCCCTGGTGTGGGAGCCAAATAAGGAGTGAGCAGCCAGGGTGTGCAAGGGTAGCCACTGTCTCCTGTGAAAAAGAATAGTCAACATCAGGCTCACTCTGTATGAAGCTTAACATTGTTATGTACTAAAGGTCTCCACTTACCCAGAAGCCACGCATCACCAGCTTGTAGGTTGGTTAATTTGTGCCATATCCCTGATTGCCGGATGACGAAGGAGTCATGTGCACTTCCTGGTAATTTTGCATTCAGGGACAGGATCTGAAGGGAGGCATCACATACCACCATTACATTGAGGGAGTGATAGTGTTTCCGGTTTCTAAATATTGCCTCCAGCCGTGCTGGAGGCTGAAGTGGTATGTGAGTACCATCCACAACCCCTATGATGTGTGGGAAGCCAGCTATTTGGTAAAAATTGGCCTTGGCCACACTAAGGGCACCCATATCCAAAGGCATTTGAATAAAATGATGGAGGTGCTTGAAAAGTGCCTCCATCACTGCCCTCAGGATCCGGGAAAAGGAGGATTGTGATATGCCCGCCACTATTCCCACCGTTGCTTGGAACGATCCTGAGGCACAGAAATGTAACACCGCCATAAATTGCGTAAGTGGTGGTATTGCTGTAGGACTGTCAATTTGCCGCTCAAGATCACTCTCTATTAATGAGAGAGTGTCTATGATGATTTTTGGAGGAAGACGGTAGCATCTTAAAACCTCATCATCGGGCATTCCAAAAAGGGTGACACGTGTTCAAAATATCTGGGGCCTTGCACGCTTACGATGCCTACGCCTGGGACGAGATTGAGGTTGGTCGGCTTCCGGGAGCAGGGCCAGAACAATCCGACCCATATCAACCTGAAATGGCAACATTGGAATGTAAGGCTTTTTACCCCACCCAAAAAAAAACATTTTTACTTAGCTTGAAAATACCATCCATTGATGCTTACATGCCGGGGTATTGTCATGATATGTTGAAACTGAAAATAATCACGACATAAATATACATCATTTTATACTGGCCATGTCATTTTCAAAAATTTAAGCAAGAAAAAACAGAAAAGGGGACACACACACATTTGGGCAAAGAGCAAAATGACGTTGCGCACACTACATTAAATTGAGGCCAAATGTCAGCAACAAATGCTCCTGAAAAAACACAAACAATTTTAAGGGATGAATAAACATTTCACAAAGCGCTAATTAGTTCGCAAATACAAGTCACAATAGTAAGTAGTAAAAATGCGCTAATTAGTTCGCAAATACAAGTCACAATAGTAAGTAGTAAAAATGCGCTAATTAGTTCGCAAATACAAGTCACAATAGCAAGTAGTAAAAATGCGCTAATTAGTTTGCAAATACAAGTCACAATAGTAAGTAGTAAAATTGCGCTAATTAGTTCGCAAATACAAGTCACAATAGTAAGTAGTAAAAATGTGCTAATTAGTTCGCAAATACAAGTCACAATAGTAAGTAGTAAAAATGCGCTAATTAGTTCGCAAATACAAGTTACAACAACGCCGCGTAAATAAAAAATAAAAAAACACAGATTTCAAATTTGCAAAAACAAACATTACATGTGTAAGGCCAACCAAAGTTGCGTAAAGACAAACCAGAACATTTCCAAAACAGTTTAACAAATGAACTTACCAAGAGATAATATATAAGAATCCGGAACAAAATGTCTTTGGGGCAGAGCCAAAATAAAACCTAAGAGAGATGAAATGACGGGAAAAACTTATTAGAAAAATCGTCACCAGAATGAGAGACAAATTGACCCAAAGTTAGACTTCCACAAACTTACCAAAACTGGAAACGAGCCAAAAAATTAAAAGGGAAAAAAAACGAATGGAAATCAAAAAAGAATAAATCCCCAAAAAAACTTCAAAAAATGCTAACTCCTACACCAGCCAACAATCAACTCCAACCAACGTAACCTCCAACATTCAAAAAACGCCACCTCAAATCGAGACGCCCTAAGCCATAAATAGTGTTTCGTTTCCCGCACAAATTAAGGAGGGATCATAGGAACGCACAATCAATGATGCGGGCGCAAAATAAGGACGCATGTATAAATACGTCACGAGACAAAAACACAATTCTGGTGTATTTCTTGTTTGAAGCTCACACATGGCTACAGACCAGGGAAACAATGGACAACAGTCAGGCGGTAAGTATTTCATGCATTTTGACTCAATGATTAATTAGAAACATAATATTGTGCAAGTTGTGAAGTTGAGAATTCTGCAAATTTACACAAATAGGTGAGGAGGATGACATGGAAGAGGCTGCTGGGCCCAGTATTCCGGGCAAAGCTGCCAAAAAGAAAAGGCAGCCACAATTCACAAGAAAGGAGATGGAGGTTTTGATTCAGAAGTGTATGGACATCCTGCCACAGGCAGACAGGAATATGAGTGCTAGCCAGAAGTGGAGAATGTGGGAAGAGGTAGCCGTGAATGTCAATAGGGTGGGTGATTATGTCCGTCTAGCACGGGATGTCAAACGGCGGTAAGTAAACACTTGACCACCCTAAAACCAAAAACAAAATCAAATACAAAGTAATGGTTCCAATTTAACCCACAGATGGGCCGACTTCAAATATCGCCTGAAGCAAAAACTGGCGGACAGGGATAGGCATGCAAGGGGGACAGGTGGGGGTCCCACCCCTGTGTCATTGGAGTTGACTGATTTAGAAGAGCTGGCACAGGGGTGTGTGCAGCCTGTGGAGGTGTTTAGCGTGTCCAACATGGATACGGACATGCCAGACTTTGCGGCTCCTCATGTTGTCCCAGGTAAATGTTGTGATGTCACCAACTCTGAAATGTTATTGTGCCAATATGTAGATTCTAATGTGACTCTTTTCTCATTTTTCCAACAGAGACACAGGCGGATGAGTCTGCTCCAGAGGGGAGCCTTGGCCGCAGAATTTCTGCTGGCTCTGCAGGGGAGGAACCAGTACATCCGGCTGAGGACCCTGCAGAAGCCAGTCCAGGGCAATCCCCCTCGCAGGCAGTGTCCCTCCTCACAGAACTCAATTTTAAATCGGATTTCCATACGGAGATTCTGCAAAGGATGGATGCCAGTCTGGTACGGGTGGCTGAGGCCCTGGAGCAAAATGCTGCGGCCAACGTGACCATTGGTCAGGCCCTGGCGGAAAATGCCAGGGCCAACATCCGCATCGCCACTGCCCTGGAGCAGCTCGTTCGCCAGCACATGGTGGAGCCGACCTCCATTCCTGCCAGAACATCAGGATCCTCCACCTCTGGCACAACATCAGCCAATCCTCCAAATGTGCCTAGCCCTGTGCCTAGTCCAGAGGCCACAACATCTGCCTCTGGACAGGCCAGCCCGATGACATCCCGGACCCGGTCTGGCGCCCTTCCTCCCCCAGCCAAACGGCCGAAAAAACAGTGACACCATTGGCTACTTTTCCCACACTCCTTCTGTGCTTGCCTCATATTCCTTTCTGGCCAAAACTTCCCTCTCCTTTCTTGTGAATTATTTTTAATTTTTGCATTTTCGTTTACACAAAAATTATTGTTTGCACAACTAATAAATATTGTGGAATGAACACTGCCAAAAATGTTTGAGTTAAATATGTGTATTTATTTTTTGTGGGATACCAATAAATTTTCCAAAAATGTACGACTTTGTATTCTGACATTATTGTAAAAATGGGTTACATTTAATCCGGGCCCACGTTCAAACTAAAAAATTACACATTGAAAAAAAAGGGCTTGTTAAGGAACGTTTAAAACATTACATAAGGAGGAAAAATCACCTTGCAAACACAAAATGAGGCACCAAACCTAAACATGATGACATTATTGTAACAATAGTCCAAAAAGAACACATTGCGGCCAAAATACACCCCCACAAATGTACGCTAATTGATTGTGTAATCCAGACATTAGCAGCTATGATTTCCACCTGTGTTTGGTTTTGTGCTATCCCAAAAAACTGCTTTCCAAACACATACCAAGCCGGTTTTCAATCCAACACTAATTGAGTTTCTGACAAGCCGTGATTAATCGATGCTACATTGTGGAGTGCCGGGACGGAGGAGAAGGCCATCGCCACTGTGGTCGAGTTATCCAGCCCCTAAGCTGTGCGAGCATTTTGAAGGGAAAGAGGATCATCCAGTGACGTATGAGTTTGTACGAACACATTTGACGTTCGCATTTGTTAATGCATGTAAGCCCTAAAAACGCCTCGTCACGCCTGCGTTTTACCATCTCCTCCCCCGGTAACACCCCAAAACGCCCTGTTCTGTCAATCACATTTGACATGTCACTTCCTGTATGCTATTTGACGAACGAGACGAAAAAAACTTGCAATCTGCCGTACGCACATGCGCAGAGTAACACCGACGCATGCGCGGTTACTCAACATCGGAACGCAACGAGCGTACTGCTGTTAACGAACGGCTCTGAATCAGGCCCAGAATCAGGACAAACTCAGATGGTTGCAGAGTCAGCCGTTAGGAAAAGAAAAGAAAGTCAGATTAATCTCCATTATCCTGATTGGAGATGTCTAAATTGCAGATTTTGTACCGTGCCAGGAGATACCATATGTCAGAGTTATGGTTTACCCTGGTCTGAGTTTTGTCGCTCTTGTAAAAGCAGTGTACAGTACAATGAGAGATACAGAAAGTTTCTGCGAGGCTAATTTTGTCCATGCTGATAGCAACAGAATGTCTCTAATGCAGAGTATCACAGAGGTGAGTAGCTGTGAGGATATGCATTTTTCACTCACAATAAAACTGAACGTATGTGTGTGCATGTGATGAGAGAGTCAAGCAAACTCATAGCAAAAGGTCAGAACTGTATAGATCAATCATATCAGATGATGTCACAATATGTGAGAATGATTATAAATGCAGAGAGTATGCCAAGAGATCACAGTAGAAATTGATGGCCGATTTCGACGAATTGTGACGACGAATCGAGTAAAAAAAGTACAAATTGTGAGTTTATACTCATGAGCACAATGCCGATGCGCGTCCCCGCTCGTCGTATAACGCATCTTCTGATCTGCCATGCTGTAGGGCAGATTAGCCAACCATGAACACAATGGAAGCTGATTGTGAGGGTTTCTTCCTCACGATGAATCGTACGATTCATCACACAATGCGGAATTTGACTGACAGAAGCCTGGACACGCCCCATCGCCATTTTGTGCAGCATCGTGTATGGAGCAAGACAGTCGCACTTTGGGAGCCTGCACACTGGATTTTTGTTTTGTTGAATATTTGGTGAGTATTTGTACAGTTTAAATGCAACCACACTGACCACCAATATGTGCTTCCCGCTGCCCACCAATGTGTGCCCCCAGGTAATAAATGCATGACCCAGCCACCGCCCGCCGTATTGAGGCGGGCGGTGGCTGGGTCATGCATTAAGCTCCCACTGCCCACAAATGTGTGCCCCCAGGTAATAAATGCATGACCCAGCCACCGCCCGCTGTATTGAGGCGGGCGGTGGCTGGGTCATGCATTAAGCTCCCACTGCCCACCAATGTGTGCCCCCAGGAAAAAAATGCATGACCCAGCCACCGCCTGCCGTATTGAGGTGGGCGGTGGCTGGGTCATGCATTAAGCTCCCACTGCCCACCAATGTGTGCCCCCAGGTAAAAAATGCATGACCCAGCCACCGCCTGCCGTATTGAGGCGGGCGGTGGCTGGGTCATGCATTAAGCTCCCACTGCCCACCAATGTGTTCCCCCAGGTAATAAATGCATGACCCAGCCACCGCCCGCCGTATTGAGGCG
Source organism: Taudactylus pleione (assembly GCA_031769625.1). NCBI lineage: Eukaryota > Metazoa > Chordata > Amphibia > Anura > Myobatrachidae > Taudactylus > Taudactylus pleione. The sequence continues at coordinate 1,439,572 of JAUIMM010000776.1, forward strand.
GGCGGTGGCTGGGTCATGCATTAAGCTCCCCCACTGCCCACCAATGTGTGCCCCCATGTAATAAATGCATGACCCAGCCACCGCCCACCGTATTGAGGCAGGCGGTGGCTGGGTCATGTATTAAGCTCCCACTGCTCACCAATGTGTGCCCCCAGGTAATAAATGCATGACCCAGCCACTGCCTGCCTCAATACGGCGGGCGGTGGCTGGGTCATGCATTAAGCTCCCACTGCCCACCAATGTGTGCCCCCATATAATAAATGCATGACCCAGCCACCGCCCACCGTATTAAGGCGGGCGGTGGCTGGGTCATGCATTAAGCTCCCCCTGCCCACCAATGTGTGTAATACATCAAAAAAATAAATAAATAGACACGTATTTTACAAAAAAATCAACGTTCATTACATTTAAAAACACACATTATTTAAAGTTGGGGGTCTTCTAACTTTCAGTCTCCAGCTGTTGTGGAACTACAGATCCCAGGATGACCTGCCACCCACCTTTGAAACTGTTTTTAGGGCATTCTGGGATCTGTAGTTCTACCACAACGACAGGCCCAAAGGTGGAAAACCCATACTGTCAAACAAAGAAAAACATTATATTACCAAGCAATAAACACATAACATTCCTGTAAAAGAAAACATGATTAGAATACCATAACAAACCTTTAAAAACCTGTAAAAAAGAAAATATAAAAACATTAAAAATGGGAACTATAACAACATTACATTTAACAAAACTATATACACAAATATTTAAATGTCCTTTTTTTTCTTATTCATAGATAATGTCCATGGATTCTGAACGTGAATTCGTTACAGGATTCATTGAAATCCTGCACTTGAAAGACTGTCTGTGGAAGATCAGTTCTCGGAAGTACCACAATAAGTCGCACAAGTTGGCCGCACTAGAGGAACTATTGGTGTACTCGAAAAAATACATATCTGCTGCAGACCTGAAAACTGTACGGTAAAAGATTCAAAATCTCAGGACAGTGTACATCAAAGAAAAAAAGAAGGTGGATGACTCCAAAAAATCAGGAGTGGCTACAGATGAAATATATACTCCTGCGCTGTGGTACTACCAAATGATGTCATTCATCAGTGAACAAGAGCCTCAAAGGGAATCAATCATCTTGATGTCTGAGCGTGAGGTAGATGAGGAGGTTGCAGAAGTCTTGGTAAGTAGTGACACAGTTTAAACCAAAATCCTTAATGTTTTTGTTGTTAAATCCCAAATGTCCAATTTAGTCAGTAGTTCACAGACAGTCCTCCTGCCATGGTACAGCACCTGGTCCATTGAAATAGGTCATGTACTCCTCCCTCACTTCTTTGGCACGTGCGGTGGATGTTGTTGTAGTTGGTGGTGCAGACACAGATGTCAAATGTTCAATGTCCTCCAGGGGTCCTACATCTTCTGGTCTAGCTGGGACTGGTCCTCGTTGAGTAGATTTTCTTCACAGAAAGTTGTGCAGCACACAGCACGCCATCACAACCCAGTCTATCTTCTCCACATGTAGATTGATGGTGGTGTGGAAAATGCGGAAGCGGATGCTCATTATTCCAAATGCATTTTCCACAATGCGCCGTGCCCGTAATAGACGGTAGTTGTATATCCTTTTCTCTCTGGTCAGGCCCCTGTGTTCAAATGGCTTCATCACATGTTCATGTAATGCAAAAGCCTCGTCTGCAACGAAAACGTAATTTAGGCCGTGCTTTGTCTGGTCCAGTGTGGGCAAGTTGAGGGTTTTGTTGGCGAGTCTCTGGTAGAAAGCCGTCTTTTTGAAGGACCCACCATCCGAAGCATGCCCATTCTTGCCGACATCCACAAACAGAATTTCGTAGTTGGCATTCACCACTGCCATGAGAACGATGCTGAAGAATCCTTTGTAGTTGTAGTAATATGATCCGGTGTTGGCAGGTGGGTTGATGCGGATGTGTTTCCCATCGATGGCTCCTCCGCAGTTAGGGAAATTCCAACATTGTTCAAAATCTTCCGCGATGCTGGTCCACTCCTCCACGGTGTTAGGAAACTGTAAAAATAGTAAAAAAGATGTTAAAACATGACTATAATATTTTTTATATCTTTTTTCCCTATATAGACTCCCACCCAAGACCCTGATTTAGCATCCACACCGGACCTCAGTCTTCTCGGTGGTGACAGTGATATGGAGAATAGCACACAAGTGGAAACTCAACTTCCACCTGGACCCTCATCTTCTCGACAACCCCAGAAAAAGAAATAAAAACAAGGCAGAAAGGAGAATTTTACAGAACGTGAGGACCATTTTTTACAAAAAGCAGAAAGGCTGCTGCAGAAACCCCCAGATGCAATAGATGATTTCACAGCTCATGTGAACAGCACATTGAGAAATCTGGATACAGATATCCAAAGAAATTTTTTAAGGTTAAACTACGACCTCTTGAGTCGCTGTATGAGCAAAAATATCTCAAATTCTACATACATTGCAGATCCAATGCTATTTTCCCCTGCCCCAAATAGGTATGTCCGCCCCCCCCTGCCCAGTTAGATATTACTTCCCCACCAAGCACACCAAGCACCAGCACCACCTTGTATAATGCTCTGCTGGATGAGTCGCCCCAATATACAGAGATGTACATTTTTTCTTGCTTTTAATATCACCAAATTTAATGAATTCTAATAGGTGCTTGCTGCATGGGATAGGGTGGTGATGACGCCATTTGGACAAGGTCACTACGCACATGGCACAAGTACACATTGCTGGAAGTCGAGGCCTCAATGTGTACTTGTGCCATGTGTGTATTGGCCTGTTCAAACTGGCGTCTGACCCACCCTATCACATACAGCCAGCTACCTATTGGGATTCATAAAATTTGGTGATATTTAATTTGGTTGTTTTTTTGTCTTGCTTTTAATGTCACCAAATTTTATGAATTCTAATAGGTGCTTGCTGCATGGGATAGGGTGGTGATGACGCCATTTGGACAAGGTCACTACGCACATGGCACAAGTACACATTGCTGGAAGCCGGGGCCACAATGTGTACTTGTGCCATGTGTGTAATGGCCTGTTCAAACTGGCATCTGACCCACCCTATAACATACAGCCGGCTACCTATTGGGATTCATAAAATTTGGTGATAATGTTGTTTTGTAAAGTTGTTAAAAAACAAAGGCCCTCATTCAGAGCCACTCGCAAACAGCAGTACGCTCGTTGCGTTCCGATGTTGACTAACCACGCATGCGTCGGTGTTACACTGCGCATGTGCGTACGGCAGATTGCGAGCTTTTTTCCTGTCCTTCCTAAAATAGCGTACAGGAAGTGACATGTCAAATGTGATTGACAGAACAGGGCGTTTTTGGGTGTTGACGGGGGTGGAGATGGAAAAACGCAGGCGTGGCGAGGCGTTTTTGGGGCGTACATACATTAGCAGATGCGAACGTCAAATGTGTTCGGACCGTCACATACGTCACTGGAACATCCTCTTTCCCTTCAAAATGCTCGCACAGTTTAGGGTCTGGATTACTCGACCACATTGGCGATGGCCTTCTCCTCCGTCCCGGGACTCCATGATGTTGCAGCGATTAATCGCGGGTGGTCACAAAAGCAATTAGTGTTGTATTGAAAACCGGCTTGGTATGTGTTTGGAAAGCAGTTTATTGGGATAGCACAAAACCGTACGCAGGTGGAAATCATACCTGCTAATGTCAGGATTACACAATCAATTGGCGTACATTTTTTGGGGGTTTTTTTGGCCTCAATTTGTTGTTTATGGCCTATTGTGACAATAATGTCATCATGTTTTAATTAGCTCCCCTTTTTTTTTTTAATGTGCAATTTGCATCGTTATGTGATTTTTTAAACGTTCCTTCAAGAGGCCTTTTTTTTATACAAATGAAATGGTTTTTGGTGTCCTTTTTTGCCTTTAGGGCCAGGATTAAATGTAACCCATTTGTACAATAATGTCACAATACAATGTCAGATTTTTTTCATAAATTTATTGTTTAAACACAAACCAATTGGCATAATTTTTTTTTTTTTTTTTTCTGCCAAAGATACTTTTTATCCAAAAAAAATAATCAATAACTGATAACATAAATGTACAAAAATAACTTAAAAACATTTCACAAGAAAGGAGAGGGAAGTTTTGACCAGAAAGGAATATGAGCCAAGCACAGAAGGAGTGTGGGAAAAGTCGCCATTGCTGTCACCGTTTTTTCGCCCGTTTGGATGGGGGAGGGTGGGCACCAGACCGGGTCCGGGATGCCATCGGGCTGGCCTGTCCAGAGGCAGATGTTGTGGCCTCTGGACTAGGCACAGGGCTAGGCACATTTGGAGGATTGGCTGATGTTGTGCCAGAGGTGGAGGATCCTGATGTTCCGGCAGGAAGGGAGGTCGGCTCCACCATGTGCTGGCGAACGAGCTGCTCCAGGGCATCGGCGATGCGGATGTTGGCCCTGGTATTTTCCGCCAGGGCCTGACCAATGGTCACGTTGGCCGCAGCATTTTGCTCCAGGGCCTCAGCCACCCGTATCAGACTGGCGTCCATCCTCTGCAGAATCTCCGTATGGAAATCCGATTTGAAATTGAGTTCTGTGAGGAGGCCCACTGCCTGCGAGGGGGCACGCCCTGGACTGGCTTCTGCAGGGTCCTCAGCCGGATGTACTGGTTCCTCCCCTGCAGAGCCAGCAGAAATTCTGCGGCCAAGGCTTCCCTCTGGAGCAGACTCATCCGCCTGTGTCTCTGTTGGAAAAATGAGAAAAGAGTCACATTAGAATCTACATATTGGCACAATAGCATTTCAGAGTTGGTGACATCACAATACTTACCTGGGCCAACATGAGGAGCCGCAAAGTCTGGCATGTCAGTATCCATGTTGGACACGCCAAACACCTCCACAGGCTGCACACACCCCTGTGCCAGCTCTTCTAAATCCGTCAACTCCAATGACACAGGGGTGGGACCCCCACCTGTCCCCCTTGCATGCCTAGCCCTGTCCGCGAGTTTTTGCTTTAGGCGATATTTGAAGTCGCCCCATCTGTGGGGAAAAATGGAAGCCATTATCCTTTGGTTTAAAATGGGGTTTGTTTTTAGGGGGGGCAAGGGTTTACTTACCGCCGTTTGACATCCCGGGCTAGACGGACATAATCACCCACTCTATTGACAGCAACGGCTACCTCTTCCCACATTCTCCACTTCTGGCTTAGACTCATATTCCTGTCTGCCTGTGGCAGGATGTCCACACACTTCTGGATCAAAACCTCCATCTCCTTTCTTGTGAAATGTGGCTGCCTTTTTTTTTTGGCCGCTTTGGCCGGAATACTGGGCCCAGCAGCCTCTTCCATGTCATCCTCCTCACCTATTTGTGTAAATTTACAGAATTCACAAAATCACAACTTGCCTAATCTTATGTTTCAAATTAATCGTTGATAGAAAATGCATGAAAGACTTACCGCCTGACTCTTGTGCATTTTTTCCCTGGTCTGTCGCCATGTCTGAGGTCCAAACAAGAAATACACCAGAATTTGAATGTGTTTTCGTGACGTATTTATACATGCGTCCTTATTTTGCGGCCGCATCATTGATTGTGCGGCCCTATGATCCCTCCTTAATTTGGGCGGGAAACGAAACACTATTTATGGCTTGGTGTGTCTCAAGTCGAGGTGGAGTTTTTGGATTGTTGGAGGTTATCTTGGCTGGAGTTTATTGATTGCGTAGAAAGGAGTTGGAGGTTGGAGATTCGTTTGTTGGTTAGATTTGCGTTTTTTTTTCCCTTATCTTTGTTGGTTTATATTTTTGGGACCTCGTTTGTTGATTTGGTAAGTTTTGTGAAGTCTAACTTTTGTTCAATTGTTGTTTCATTGTGTTTCGTATATTTTGTAATTTTTGGATACCTAATTTATTCTATTTTAGATTTTGTTTATTTTCGACCCCAAAGACCTTTTGATTTTGCATCTTAGATATTTGCTCTTGGTAAGTCCATTTTTTATCTTGTATTAGCGAACTAATTAGCGCATTTTTAGTAGTTACTCTTGTGACTTGTATTAGCGAACTAATTAGCACATTTTTACTAGTTACTCTTGTGACTTGTATTAGCGAACTAATTAGCGCATTTTAACCAGCTTAATAATCATTCTAACTTTTTGATGGTTTAGCTTTCGCTTTTTGAGCCAACATTTCGACCCGTTTTGATGTACTGTGTTAAATGTCGCTTTGCGGTTTTGCTAAATGGGTGTTTGGCATATTTGAACTTTGGTCTAGCACAAAATGTATCCACAAAAATGCACAGAGTGAAATGTGTCAAGTAATTTTGTTGTTTATTTTCAGTTTGGACGTATCATGACAATACCCCGGCATGTAAGCAGCAATGGATGGTATCATCAAGCTAAGTTGTTTTAATATAGTTTTGGGGTGGGTCAAAAGCCTTACTTTGAAATTTTTGAATTTCAGGTTGATCTGGGGCGGATTGTTCTGGCCATGCTCCCGGAAGCCGACCAACCTCAATCTCATCCCAGGCGTAGGCATCGTAGGCATGCAAGGCCCCAGATATTTCGAACACGTGTCACCCTTTTTGGAATGCCCGATGATGAGGTTTTAAGACGCTACCGTCTACCTCCCAAAATCATCATAGACACTCTCTCATTAATAGAAAGTGATCTTGAGCGGCAAATTGACAGTCCAACAGCAATACCACCACTGACGCAATTTATGGCGGTGTTACATTTCTGTGCCTCAGGATCATTTCAAACAACGGTGGGAATAGTGGCGGGCATCTCCCAATCCTCCTTTTCCCGGATCCTGAGGGCAGTGATGGAGGCACTTTTCAAGCACCTCCATCATTTTATTCAAATGCCTTTGGATATGGGTGCCCTTAGTGTGGCCAAGGCCAATTTTTACCAAATAGCTGGCCTCCCACACATCATAGGGGTTGTGGATGGTACTCACATACCACTTCAGCCTCCAGCACGGCTGGAGGCAATATTTAGAAACAGGAAACACTATCACTCCCTGAATGTAATGGTGGTATGTGATGCCTCCCTCCAGATCCTGTCCCTGAATGCTAAGTTACCAGGAAGTGCACATGACTCCTTCGTCATCCGGCAATCAGGGATATGGCAGAAATTAACCAACCTACAAGCTGGTGATGCGTGGCTTCTGGGTAAGTGGAGACCTTTAGTACATAACAATGTTAAGCTTGATACACAGTGTTCCTGATGTTGTCTCTTATTTTTCACAGGAGACAGTGGATACCCTTGCATGTCCTGGCTGCTCACTCCTTATTTGGCTCCCACACCAGGCCCACAAAGTGAGTATAATTCCGCACTTACAGCCACCAGGCAAGTGGTGGAGCGCTGTATCGGCCTTTTAAAAGGCCGATTCAGATGCCTCCACCACTCTGGTGGCGAGCTCATGTATTTGCCGGATATGATGTCGAAAATTGTGGTCCTGTGTGGGATATTTCACAACATCGCCATAAGGAGTGGTGTCCCAATGCAGCCAGAGGATGCCTTACCTGAGGATGGCCCCCCGAGGTTGGTCGGAGGTCAGTATGTGGGGGGGCCATACGCGATGATGTGGTGGCCAGATTTTTTAGGTAAGTTTGACCCAAACTACAGTGTTTATACCTAATGTGTTTGTGTTTGTTTGCGAACATCTAATTTATTTATTTTTTTTCACCATCTTCTGTTTGTTCACATAATCTTTGCCACTCCAACGCTCACTACTTCCTGCTACCCTTACCAAACCTGGATCTGGTGATTTTGTCCATATATTCTGGAACCCATATCGCAACGCCATGTTTGTGGAATCATGTTGGCATGGTCCTTCGTCAACCAGTTCTTGATTTTTTTTTTTTATTAAATATTTTATTTGTATGTGTTGTATTTGAGATTATCACTGTTTTTTTTTTTTGGGACTGACCACTTTGATTTCTCATTTATGTTGTGAATAAATGTTTGGAGAGTGAAATGGTCTTCCTTTTTTTGGACGTTAACAGCAAGTGTAACCAGGTTAACACACCTTACATTTGACTAAGGGGTAATCCAGTACTGACACCAGTTGATGTAAACTGAAATATGTTAGCAGGTTCCCAACCCACACCAAAAGGAAGCCTGTCCAAACCTTTGGATTTTGAAGATTGGCCTAAGCAGCTTGCACACCAACTAGGAACCTGTAAAATGGCGAAATATCTAATTGACACTACACCCAAAAAGGGAAATGACATTGTTACTGTTATGTGTTTCTTGTGGCTGTTTAACATACAAATACAAAATACAATCTAACTTTTAAAAAAGGGAAATCCTTGCAGGAACAGTCTACTTATGTCAGGGAAAACTATTTTATTTTTGGAAAAAAAGAATGAGCCAGAACGTATATTAGAACTACAAAATTTATTTACAAAACGAAAAAAAACAAAAAAAACTACTGGCGAAGGATGCCAGACAGCTGGTCAAGGGCCACAAGAATGCCAATGACATGTTGGCGCATCTGGCCAACACAATCGTCCACCTCTTGTCGACGCCTCTGTTCCTCTGTGGGTGAGAAAAGTATGTGGATTAATAAAACAATAGGGAATCCACATTCAAAAAACAAAAACACAACGAAATCACTCCTAAACCGAAAAAAGAAAAACCAAAACAAAAAGGGGGTGCTGGCAAAAATACAAGGCCTATGTACAAATTCACACAGGTGTGATATGTGTATGTTGAAATCAGCAGGAAGAGGTAAAGGCAAACTGCTAAATCACCAAAAGTAAACCAAACAAGCACGAATAAAGGCACGACACATGATTACATACAAACAGTTTGTGGTTAAAAAAAATGAGAAAGAAAAACATACTGGGAGCCAAAACTGGAGCTCCGGAAGTCCCTCCATGTTCCTCCTCGGAGGAGCCTTCATTCCCCAAAGAACGGGGAGGGGTAATGATGGACTCCGGGGAGGGGGTAATTGGAAGAGGGGTGGGTGGAGGATAGGGGGAAGTGGGACGGAGGGGAAGGAGGCCCGACAGTTCCGGGAGAGGGTCTGGGAAGGCTGGCTAGGAGTGGGGTATAGGGGAAATATTTGGGGTGGAGTGTTGGCTGGGGGTTGGGGATAGTGGCCGGGAACGCCGTCTGGCCGGACGGTGACGGCGTAGTCTTGGCTGTCCTCCTAAAATATGTCAAACAAATTGAGGTTAGTTTCTGGGCAAATCCGGGGCCCAAATAAAAAAAAAAAAACCAGCAACAAAAAACATGCAAAAAGGAGTAGAATGAAAAAAACAGAAATAGAGGGAAAACAAGCACACGCTGATATGAGGACAAATAATTAATAGGACAGACAGGAAAACATGCACACGCAGATATGAGGACAAATAATTAATAGGACAGACAGGAAAACATGCACACGCAGATATGAGGACAAATAATTAATAGGACAGACAGGAAAACATGCACACGCAGATATGAGGACAAATAATTAATAGGACAGACAGGAAAACATGCACACGCAGATATGAGGACAAATAATTAATAGGACAGACAGGAAAACATGCACACGCAGTTTGCCCCACAAACACAAACATGAAAACCACAATACATAACACTTACTTTCAAGGATCTGCATGCGAAAGCATGCCAGCAAGTGGGGCGTTCGCCGTTGCAGGTCTGACCACCTGCGCTCAAGCTGCCCGATGTTGCGGCGAGAACCCAACGACCGCAGGCGGGACCGTGCCTCCGCATACGCGGAGCGCTTCTGCCGGTTGGTGATGGGTGGAGGCTGGCTGGTGATCCGCCTATCCATCACCTCCGTAAGCACCAGCAGCTCGCGCCTGGTGAATGCGGAGGCTCTCATGATGGCAATGGAGTTTTTCATACAAAACATTTTTGATAAAGTGTGGGAAAAATTTCTGATTGGCTAATGTATTTTGGAAATTAACAGGAGCAATTTTATTGGTTAGTGTATGAGTCATGTGTTCAACAGGGCCAGAAATCTCTGGAGAGTTATGATAGGCTTGATGCAGTGACATGCGTTTGCAAATTTAAATAAAGAAATTAACCCCGGAAAATATGCGGGGATCCACAGCAATAGAACAATTGTTTAATTGTGGTTCACATGTTTTTTGAACAATAAAAGCGAATGTTCCATCCGTACGTATTCTGCGGGTAAACACAAACACGGACAAGAGTAAAGTTTCTTGCATTGTGTTGAAAAAAAAATAAAAATTAAGCTAATTGATACATTGATTGGCATGATACGATTGAGGGAGGTAGGCAGAATAAAGGAGCAGGTAATCGACATCTGACAAGGCCACTTCCGGTTTCACTTGTGCGTGCGTTCCCTTCAAGCCATTTCGGGGATGTACGCTCGCTATTTCGCACGCTCGTTAGTTAGAGGAGGAGTCGCCTGAGTTTAGGGAGGAATTTTAGATGCGAACGAAAATACGAGCAAGCCATTGAATTTAAATAATTTTGTACGTACGCCTAACGTACGTGCGCCCGCTTGCGAGTGGGTCTGAATGAGGGCCAAAGTATTTTGCACACAGTTTAGTGCACATTTTCAGTTGCCTGCAAGTCAGTGCACATTGTACTAAATGAAGGATATTTTTTTCTTTGTTTTAGAAAAAAAAATAAAAATTTTCTTTACACAAGAAAACAAAGGCCCTGATTCAGAGCCGCTCGCTCTGACCAGAGCGCTCGCTCTGAATCAGGGCCCTCCTCCATCAAAATGGAGCATCCTCCTGGACGCTCGTATAGCTGTGGGTCACCAACCACAGCATATACGAGCGTCTAAAAAGATGGTCGCGATGGTCTTGACCATCGCGACCATCGGACTTGCGAGGGAAACCCTGCGGTCGGGTTTCCCAGCCACAAGCCCTGGAGTGATTTTGGCTCTATCAGAGCCAAAACCACTCCCAGTGTCATCACTAGTGATGTCAGTGGGGCCGGCTTCAGACGGTAGGCGTTCCCATGGGAACGCCTCTGTCTGGCCGCCATGCCCCCGGCACGCCCACCAAAGGGGGCGTGCTGTCAGTCACCATCGACAGCACGCCCCCTTTGGTGCGAGACCCGGAGTGACAGCTTGGCTGTCACAGTCCGGGTCTCGCGCATGCGCACGACGGAGCTCCCTCCGCCGTGCGCATGCGCAGTGGGGACCATCGACCCACTTGCGAGCGTACTGCCGCTTGCTAGTGGGTCTGAATGACCCCCAAAGTGTGGTGTTTTTTTTAACTTACCTTGCAATAATGGTACTGTAGCACTTTTACGATGGCTTTGCAGGTCTCCGGAATGATGACGCCCAAGGACTGAGGTGAGATGAGTGTCCCAAACTTCAGGTATTCCAGTGACCTTCCTGTAGCCAGGTACCTTAGGGTAGCCACCAGTCTGTCTTCAGCAGGGATTGCCCTCCGCCACCTTGTGTCCTATCTCTTGATGTGGGGGGTCACCAGATGCAGCAATTCTTGGAAGCTGGCGTCATCCATGCGTAGGTAGTTTTGATAGTCGTCCGGGTTGTTCTCCTTGATCTCCATCAGCAGGGACATGTGAGAGCGGGTATCCCTTTGTAGCAGCCACTCCTTAGTCCAGCATGCTCTCGTCCTTCTTCGCTGAACCCTCTTCCTAATCTCCCGGACAACCAGCTTCAGCGACCAACACTCTATACTGATAGGGACGCATCAGTATAGAATTCAGGTAGGTAGCACACACTTGCAGGTAGAATAAACTTTGTATAAGGCAAGCCAAATACAAAGAGCACAGTAGCAATGTACAGGATTCAGCAGGAAAACACCTAGCCTCACCTAGTAGCAGAGCAGAATGTACACAGAGTTTAAAGGGTTCCTGCTGTTTATACTCCCTAGATAGCCCCTCCCATTGTTATGGCTATTTAAATTTCCCACCAATAGTCAAGAGCCTGTTTCCTGTTTATTTTTTTTTCAACTCACGATTTGTTATGGCCAATCTCACGATGCGTACGATCCGATAGATCGTGAGAACGTAAGACAGATTGGGTGTCTTTTTTCCAAAATCGTGATCATGACGGCCAGGGCCGCCATCAGGGGGGGACTGCCGGGACTATATTCCTGGGCCAGGACACTTGACAGAAAGGAGGGGGCCCGCCTGCCCGTCCCTACCATCCACTACTATCTCCTCCTTAAGTGGAAGGTGCACTGCACCCTCTCCGGCCGGCGCGCCGCACCTGAATGATTTTTCCGGGGTACAACTGACATGGACGCACGCCGCTTCTCCTGCTCACACATTTGTTCAATAAAGTTTTTTTTTTGAGTCAGTGCGCGTGATGTCACGCTGCGCCACTGGAAGAGAGAAGAGCAGCGCCAGCCTATGGGCGTTGGGTCCTGAGGGGCGGCTCTCTGAGAGAAAAATAGGAGAGTCTAGATGCTGCTGCTGCTTTTCCGGCCGCCTCTGCTCCCCAACCGCGGGCCGCGATTGTGCCTCCTCCCTCCCATGTGGTGGATCGGCCGACATAATAGCAAGCTGCGGCTCAGAGGAGGGTTTCACTAGCCCTCCCTGCGCAGCATACACATAGTTTCTTAGCGCCACATGATGTCACGACATGTGACGTCACGTGTCACCCCCAACTAAGAAGATACCCAGCGCTCCTTCTCCTTCTTTGCCCTGAGGGCTGCTGCTGCCCACTGGCCCGCCCAACTGTGGATTGATGTGTCAGACTTAAATAGTCTGCTGGCTGCTGATCACCAGGTACTGCCAAGTTTATATATATATATATATATATATATATATATATTAGGGATGAGCGGGTTCGGTTCCCTGAGAACCGAACCCACCCGAACTTCGGGGATCTGGGGCGATCCGAGCCCAAGCTCGGATCTCCCTGTCTGCCCCGAATCCCACTCCCGAGGCAAAACCTCGAGATCTGCTGTCGGATCTCGAGGTTTTGCCTCGAGCGGCCATTTTAAAAAAAATGCCTTTGACTTTAATGGGCAAAGTGCTGATTGGCTGACAGAGCCATCTGTCACGGCTCTCAGCCAATCAGCATTATGGTGCTCATTTGCATGTAGCACGGACTCGTGAGATCCGTGCTACATGCATCTGTGTGACTGACAGTGACGCAGAGCACAGATGGGTCAGTGAGACCCGTCTGTGCTGCTGTGTATTTCAATGACACAGATGCACGCACGGACCAGGAGATCCGTGCTACTTGCAGCTGTGTCATTGACACAGAGCACTGATGGGTCCGTGACACCCGTCTGTGCTGCTGTGGTAAAAAAAAAAAAAACCTGTGTAAAAAAAGGAAAAAATGGCGTGCCCCCCCCCCCAAAAAAAGAGCAACCAGCCCCGGGCATTAGTGACCCAGTGCTGGGTGTGCTTAAATACAGGGGACAAACAACATAGGGGTCCCCTGTACTTAAGCACAACCAGCACCGGGCTAGTCAGAACCAGCGCTGGTTGCCAAAATACAGGGGACAAACGACGTAGGGGTCCCCCGTATTCTGCGCAACCAGCTCTGGGCTCTGATCCGGTCCTGGTTCTGGAAATACAGGGGAAAAAAATTAGTAGGGTTCCCCTGTATGTTCCAGAACCAGCACTGGACTTTTTCTAGCGGGGGGCTGATGCCACAGCCAGGGGAGCCCTTCCACCGGGCCCCCCAGCCGCAGCATCAGCCCTGACGGCTAGTCAGCCCAGGCCGGGGATCCCTGGAGAGCTGGGGACCCCCCCAATAAAGGGGTCACCCTCTCCAGGGCACCCCAGGCCCAGGCTGATAGCCCGGGGCTATCCCCGCCACCCCTGGTGGCGGTGGGTGGCGGGTTGATTGTGTGGTGTGGTGTAAATAGAGAATATCAAACATTGTCTTTACAAGTAGAACTGCAAGTCCCAGCAAGCCAGCCCCGCATGCTGGTACTTGGAGAACCACAAGTACCAGCATGCAGGGCATTAAGGGCCCACTAGTACCTGTAGTTCACCTGTAAAAAAATGTTTAAAAAAAACACAGGACACACACACCGTGACAGTATAAGTTTATTAAACATACACACACACACACATGTACACATACTCACCTATGTAACCTGTAGCATCGGTCCACTTGTCCGGTAAAGTATCCATAGGGGACCTGTGAAAAAAAACATACTCTCCATCTCCTATGCGAGGTTCTGTCCTCTTCGTTCCAAAGTAGGCATCCCCGGACTTGGCAAAAAATAAAAACGAAAACGTGATCCACGAACTTAGTATCTGTATTTTTTTTTAAAAAAGCATAAAAACAGCTAAAATCACAGAATTTGTAGGTTTTTCTGCTCCTATGCTATTATTAACCTCAATAACCTTAATTTCCACTCATTTCCAGTCTATTCTGAACACCTCACACCTCACAATAGTGTTTTTATGTCCAAAAGGTTGCACCGAGGTAGCTGGATGACTATGCTAAGCGACACGAGTGGGCGGCACAAACACGTGACCCATCTAGGAGTGACACTGCAGTGGCAGACAGGATGGCAGTTTGAAAAACTAGGCCCCAAACTGTACATAATGCAAAGAAAAAAAAGAGGTGCAAGATGGAATTGTCCTTGGGCCCTCCCACCCACCCTTATGTTGTATAAACAGGACATGCACACTTTAACAAACCAATCATTTCAGCGCCAGGGTCTGCCACACAACTGTGGCTGAAATGATTGGTTCGTTTGGGCCCCCACAAAACAAGCTGGCAATTAATGTGTCCCTGCACAAACTGGCTCTATGGAGGCAAGATGTCATCCTCATCCTCCTCATCCACCGATTCCTCACCCTCTTCAGTGTGTACATCCTCATCCTCACAAAGTATTAACTCGTCCCCACTTGAATCCACCACCACAGGTCCCTCTGTACCTTCTGGAGGCTGGTCTCCCTGGAAGAGCTGATAATTCATTTTGATGAACATCATCTTCTCCACATTCTGTGGAAGCAACCTCCTACGCCTTTCGCTGACAAGGTTCCCGGCTGCACTAAACACTCTTTCGGAGTACACACTGGAGGGGGGGCAACTCAGGTAAAATAGAGCCAGTTTGTACAGGGGCCTCCAAATTGCCTCTTTTTCCTGCCAGTACAGGTATGGACTGTCTGCCATGCCTACTTGGATGCTGTCACCGATGTAATCCTCCACCATTCTGTCAATGGTGACAGTATCATATGCAGTGACAGTAGACATGTCAGAAATTGTTGCCAGGTCCTTCAGTCCGGACCAGATGTCCAAACTTGGTCCTGCCTGCCCTGCATCACCGCCAGCGGGTTGCTTAGGATACCTAAGTTTTTTCCTGGCAGCCCCAGTTGCAGGAGAAAATGAAGAAGGAGCCGTTGACGTGTCACGTTCCGCTTCAGCTGACAGTGTGTTCACCAGCAGGTCTTTGCACCTCTGCAGGCTTGTGTCGGCCGGAAAGAGAGACACCACATAGGCTTTAAACCTAGGATCGAGCACGGTGGCCAAAACGTAGTGGTCTGATTTCAACAGATTGACCACCCTGGAATCCTGGCAAAGCGAATGAAGGGCTTCATCCACAAGTCCCACATGCCGAGCGGAATCGCTCCGTCTTAGCTCCTCCTTCACTTTCTCCAGCTGCTTCTGCAAAAGCCTGATGAGGGGAATGACCTGACTCAAGCTGGCAGTGTCTGAACTGACTTCACGTGTGGCAAGTTCGAAGGGCTGGAGAACCTTGCACAACACGGAATTCATTCTCCACTGCGCTTGAGTCAGGTGCATACCCCCTCCTTTGCCTATGTCATAGGTGGATGTATAGGCTTGTATGGCCTTTTGCTGCTCCTCCATCCTCTGAAGCATATAGAGGGTTGAGTTCCACCGCGTCACAACCTCTTGCTTCAGGTGATGGCGGGGCAGGTTCAAGAGTGTTTGCTGGCGCTCCAGTCTTTGGCACGCAGTCGCTGAATGGCGAAAGTGGCCAGAAATTTTTCGGGCCACCCAAAGCGTCTCCTGCACGCCCCTGTCGCTTTTCAGAAAATTCTGCACCACCAAGTTTATTGTGTGAGCAAAACATGGGACGTGCTGGAATTTGCCCAGATGTAATGCCCGCACAATATTGGTGGCGTTGTCAGATATCACAAATCCCCAGGAGAGTCTAAGTGGGGTAAGCCACTGGGCGATGATTTCCCTCAGTTTCTCTAAGAGGTTGTCGGTGGTGTGCCTCTTACTGAAACCGGTGATAGACAGCGTAGCCTGCCTTGTAACGAGCTGGCGTTTCTGAGATGCTGCTACTGGTGACGCTGCTGCTGTTGCTGCGTAAGGTGATACATCTACCCAGTGGGCTGTCACAGTCATATAGTCCTTAGTCTGCCCTGTTCCACTTGTCCACATGTCCGTGGTTAAGTGGACATTGTGTACAACGGCATTTTTCAGGACACTGAGTACACTTTTTCTGACGTTTCTGTACAGTCTCGGTATCGCCTGCCTAGTGAAGTGGAATCTAGACGGGATTTGGAACCGGGGACACACTACCTCCATCAATTGTCTAAATCCCACTGCACTAATGGCGGATACCGGACGCACGTCTAACACCAACATAGCAGTCAAGGCCTCAGTTATACGTTTTGCTTCAGGATGACTGCTGTCGTACTTCATCCTCCTCGCTAAGGACTGTTGGAGGGTCAATTGTTTAGTAAAAGTAGTGGTGTTCCTACTTCCTCTCTGGGATGATGAACGACTCCCAGCAGCAGCAACAGCAGCAGCGGCAGCAGTAGGCGTAGCAATGCAGGATCCTCCAGAGGAATCCCGGATAGGAGAGTCAGTCATGCCAGTGACATGGCCTGCAGGACTACTTCCGATCCTGACTAAGGAGGAAATTGACGAGGAGGGAGTTGACGGTGTGGTTTGCAGGCGCTTGGATACAACAGGACAACGGGATTTAGGTGTCCCTGGACTGCTTACGGTCTTAGCCAAAGTTTCTGAACTTGACAGTAACTTTTTATGAACGCGCTGCAGGTGCCGTATAAGGGAGGATGTTCCTAGGTGGTTGACGTCCCTACCCCTACTTATTTCACCTTTACATATGGTACATATGGCAAGACAGTTGTTGTCCGGATTTGGATAGAAATATTGCCAGACCAAAGAGGTGGAATGTTTGGTCTTCTGCCCAGGCATGACCGTGATGGGCTTTTTCATCCCACGGACAACAACTGTCTCACCCGGAGCCTGATTTAAACAAACCACATCACCATCAGAATCCTCCTCGCCAACTTCCTCCTCAGCGCCAGCTACACCAGTATCCTCATCCTGTTGTACTTCAACAGTGACATCTTCAATTTGCATATCAGCAAGTGGACTGTGGGTGCTCCTTTCAGCACTTGCAGGGGGCGTGCAAATGGTGGAAAGAGCCACCTCTTCCCGTCCAGTGCTGGGAAGGTCAGGCATCGCAACCACCACCACACTTGGACTCTCCTTGGGGATTTGTGATATCTTCTTAGAAAGCACAGTTCTTCGCTGTGCTTTTGCCAGCTTAACTCTTTTGATTTTTTTAGTGGGAGGAGGGCTTCCATCGTCATGTGAAGCTGAACCACTAGTCATGAACATACTAGGGATCGACCTTAGCCGTTCCTTGCCACTCCGTGTCGTAAATGGCATATTGGCAAGTTTACGTTTCTCTTCAGCTGATTTAAATGTCTTTTTCAAGGTCATTTTCCTGAACTTTGCCATTTGGGATTGTATGTGCCCTCTACTATGACATTGGGCATCGGCCTTGGCAGACGACGTTGATGGCATGTTATCGTCTATGTCATGACTAGTGGCAGCAGCTTCAGCACTAGGAGGAAGTGGTTCTTGATCTTTCTCTATTTTATTTTTATCGGAGAAAGTTTGGTCCTCCATTTATGTTATATCGATTTGATATATACGTGCGGCTAAACACAGAAAATAATTTTTTTTTTGGTTTGGACTGGAGTGTACTTTGTGGGTTACAGCACCCTTTAACGGTCAAGCCAGCCGGCCCTTTACTTATGACACAGGCGCACGCTTGGCACTACTTTGTTGATGCACGTGCGGCTACTGCGCACACAATTCACAAACACAGAAAATAATTTTTTTTTGGTTTGGACTGGAGTGTACTTTCGGGGGTTACAGCACCCTTAACGGTCAAGCCAGCCGGCCCTTTACTTATGACACAGGCGCACGCTTGGCACTACTTTGTTGATGCACGTGCGGCTACTGCGCACACAATTCACAAACACAGAAAATAATATTTTTTTTGGTTTGGACTGGAGTGTACTTTCGGGGGTTACAGCACCCTTTAACGGTCAAGCCAGCCGGCCCTTTACTTATGACACAGGCGCACGCTTGGCACTACTTTGTTGATGCACGTGCGGCTACTGCGCACACAATTCACAAACACAGAAAATAATATTTTTTTTGGTTTGGACTGGAGTGTACTTTGGGGGTTACAGCACCCTTTAACGGTCAAGCCAGCCGGCCCTTTACTTATGACACAGGCGCACGCTTGGCACTACTTTGTTGATGCACGTGCGGCTACTGCGCACACAATTCACAAACACAGAAAATAATTTTTTTTTGGTTTGGACTGGAGTGTACTTTCGGGGGTTACAGCACCCTTTAACGGTCAAGCCAGCCGGCCCTTTACTTATGACACAGGCGCACGCTTGGCACTACTTTGTTGATGCACGTGCGGCTACTGCGCACACAATTCACAAACACAGAAAATAATATTTTTTTTGGTTTGGACTGGAGTGTACTTTCGGGGGTTACAGCACCCTTAACGGTCAAGCCAGCCGGCCCTTTACTTATGACACAGGCGCACGCTTGGCACTACTTTGTTGATGCACGTGCGGCTACTGCGCACACAATTCACAAACACAGAAAATAATTTTTTTTTGGTTTGGACTGGAGTGTACTTTCGGGGGTTACAGCACCCTTTAACGGTCAAGCCAGCCGGCCCTTTACTTATGACACAGGCGCACGCTTGGCACTACTTTGTTGATGCACGTGCGGCTACTGCGCACACAATTCACAAACACAGAAAATAATTTTTTTTTTGGTTTGGACTGGAGTGTACTTTCGGGGGTTACAGCACCCTTAACGGTCAAGCCAGCCGGCCCTTTACTTATGACACAGGCGCACGCTTGGCACTACTTTGTTGATGCACTTGCGGCTACTGCGCACACAATTCACAAACACAGAAAATAATTTTTTTTTGGTTTGGACTGGAGTGTACTTTCGGGGGTTACAGCACCCTTTAACGGTCAAGCCAGCCGGCCCTTTACTTATGACACAGGCGCACGCTTGGCACTACTTTGTTGATGCACGTGCGGCTACTGCGCACACAATTCACAAACACAGAAAATAATTTTTTTTTTGGTTTGGACTGGAGTGTACTTTGGGGGTTACAGCACCCGTTAACGGTCAAGCCAGCCGGCCCTTTACTTATGACACAGGCGCACGCTTGGCACTACTTTGTTGATGCACGTGCGGCTACTGCGCACACAATTCACAAACACAGAAAATAATTTTTTTTTTGGTTTGGACTGGAGTGTACTTTCGGGGGTTACAGCACCCTTAACGGTCAAGCCAGCCAGCCCTTTACTTATGACACAGGTGCACGCTTGGCACTACTTTGTTGATGCACGTGCGGCTACTGCGCACACAATTCACAAACACAGAAAATAATTTTTTTTTTGGTTTGGACTGGAGTGTACTTTTGGGGGTTACAGCACCCTTAACGGTCAAGCCAGCCGGCCCTTTACTTATGACACAGGCGCACGCTTGGCACTACTTTGTTGATGCACGTGCGGCTACTGCGCACACAATTCACAAACACAGAAAATAATTTTTTTTTGGTTTGGACTGGAGTGTACTTTCGGGGGTTACAGCACCCTTAACGGTCAAGCCAGCCGGTCCTTTACTTATGACACAGGCGCACGCTTGGCACTACTTTGTTGATGCACGTGCGGCTACTGCGCACACAATTCACAAACACAGAAAATAATTTTTTTTTTGGTTTGGACTGGAGTGTACTTTCGGGGGTTACAGCACCCTTAACGGTCAAGCCAGCCGGCCCTTTACTTATGACACAGGCGCACGCTTGGCACTACTTTGTTGATGCACGTGCGGCTACTGCGCACACAATTCACAAACACAGAAAATAATTTTTTTTTGGTTTGGACTGGAGTGTACTTTCGGGGGTTACAGCACCCTTTAACGGTCAAGCCAGCCGGCCCTTTACTTATGACACAGGCGCACGCTTGGCACTACTTTGTTGATGCACGTGCGGCTACTGCGCACACAATTCACAAACACAGAAAATAATTTTTTTTTTGGTTTGGACTGGAGTGTACTTTCGGGGGTTACAGCACCCTTAACGGTCAAGCCAGCCGGCCCTTTACTTATGACATAGGCGCACGCTTGGCACTACTGTGTTGATGCACGTGCGGCTACTGCGCACACAATTCACAAACACAGAAAATAATTTTTTTTTTGGTTTGGACTGGAGTGTACTTTCGGGGGTTACAGCACCCTTAACGGTCAAGCCAGCCGGCCCTTTACTTATGACACAGGCGCACGCTTGGCACTACTTTGTTGATGCACGTGCGGCTACTGCGCACACAATTCACAAACACAGAAAATAATTTTTTTTTGGTTTGGACTGGAGTGTACTTTCGGGGGTTACAGCACCCTTAACGGTCAAGCCAGCCGGCCCTTTACTTATGACACAGGCGCACGCTTGGCACTACTTTGTTGATGCACGTGCGGCTACTGCGCACACAATTCACAAACACAGAAAATAATTTTTTTTTGGTTTGGACTGGAGTGTACTTTCGGGGGTTACAGCACCCTTTAACGGTCAAGCCAGCTGGCCCTTTACTTATGACACAGGCGCACGCTTGGCACTACTTTGTTGATGCACGTGCGGCTACTGCGCACACAATTCACAAACACAGAAAATATATTATATTTTTAGCACTTGGGGGGAGCACCCCTGATGGACAGAGCACCCCCTGGACAACACTACAGCACCTCTTTAGGACTGGGACACTGCACAGGACTTTGGAGTGGACACAGCCCCTATGGAGAACTGACTGCACAACACAGTCCAGCCAGCCCCTATGGACTTTGAAGTAGTGGACACAGCCCCTATTAACAACAGCAGCACAGCACAACACAGCCAGCCCCTATGGACTTTGAAGTAGTGGACAACAGCAGCACTACACTACACTACACTACACAGCCCTAACTCCCACCCTCCCTCTTCACTGTCCACAGTCGAGTGAGAAAATGGCGCCGACGTGGGTACCTTATATAGGATCCAAAACCCGCGAGACTCGGAAGGCGGGAAGATGACGTTTTGCCTCAATTTCAGAATCCGAGTCAGGCGGGAAAAGTCGAGCCTGACTCGGATCGGACTCGGATCGGGGGGGCTCGGGGGGGTTCGGATTTCAGAAATCCGAACCCGCTCACCCCTAGTATGTATATATACTGTGTATGTATGTATATATTAGGGGTGTGCACCGGCCACTTTTCGTGTTTTGTGTTTTGGTTTTGGATCTGGATCTTTCTTCGTGTTTTGGATCTGGATTGGTTTTGCCAAAACCACCCTTCCGTGTTTTGGGTTCTGGGTTTTGTGTTTTGGATCTGTATTTTTTTGAAAAAAAGCATAAAAACAGCTAAAATCACAGAATTTGTAGGTTTTTCTGCTCCTATGCTATTATTAACCTCAATAACCTTAATTTCCACTCATTTCCAGTCTATTCTGAACACCTCACACCTCACAATAGTGTTTTTATGTCCAAAAGGTTGCACCGAGGTAGCTGGATGACTATGCTAAGCGACACGAGTGGGCGGCACAAACACGTGACCCATCTAGGAGTGACACTGCAGTGGCAGACAGGATGGCAGTTAGAAAAACTAGGCCCCAAACTGTACATAATGCAAAGAAAAAAAGAGGTGCAAGATGGAATTGTCCTTGGGCCCTCCCACCCACCCTTATGTTGTATAAACAGGACATGCACACTTTAACAAATCAATCATTTCAGCGCCAGGGTCTGCCACACAACTGTGGCTGAAATGATTGGTTCGTTTGGGCCCCCACAAAACAAGCTGGCAATTAATGTGTCCCTGCACAAACTGGCTCTACGGAGGCAAGATGTCATCCTCATCCTCCTCATCCACCGATTCCTCACCCTCTTCAGTGTGTACATCCTCATCCTCACAAAGTATTAACTCGTCCCCACTTGAATCCACCACCACAGGTCCCTCTGTACGTTCTGGAGGCTGGTCTCCCTGGAAGAGCTGATAATTCATTTTGATGAACATCATCTTCTCCACATTCTGTGGAAGCAACCTCCTACGCCTTTCGCTGACAAGGTTCCCGGCTGCACTAAACACTCTTTCGGAGTACACACTGGAGGGGGGGCAACTCAGGTAAAATAGAGCCAGTTTGTACAGGGGCCTCCAAATTGCCTCTTTTTCCTGCCAGTACAGGTATGGACTGTCTGACATGCCTACTTGGATGCTGTCACCGATGTAATCCTCCACCATTCTGTCAATGGTGACAGTATCATATGCAGTGACAGTAGACATGTCAGAAATTGTTGCCAGGTCCTTCAGTCCGGACCAGATGTCCAAACTTGGTCCTGCCTGCCCTGCATCACCGCCAGCGGGTTGCTTAGGATACCTAAGTTTTTTCCTGGCAGCCCCAGTTGCGGGAGAAAATGAAGAAGGAGCCGTTGACGTGTCACGTTCCGCTTCAGCTGACAGTGTGTTCACCAGCAGGTCTTTGCACCTCTGCAGGCTTGTGTCGGCCGGAAAGAGAGACACCACATAGGCTTTAAACCTAGGATCGAGCACGGTGGCCAAAATGTAGTGGTCTGATTTCAACAGATTGACCACCCTGGAATCCTGGCAAAGCGAATGAAGGGCTTCATCCACAAGTCCCACATGCCGAGCGGAATCGCTCCGTCTTAGCTCCTCCTTCACTTTCTCCAGCTGCTTCTGCAAAAGCCTGATGAGGGGAATGACCTGACTCAAGCTGGCAGTGTCTGAACTGACTTCACGTGTGGCAAGTTCGAAGGGCTGAAGAACCTTGCACAACACGGAAATCATTCTCCACTGCGCTTGAGTCAGGTGCATACCCCCTCCTTTGCCTATGTCATAGGTGGATGTATAGGCTTGTATGGCCTTTTGCTGCTCCTCCATCCTCTGAAGCATATAGAGGGTTGAGTTCCACCGCGTCACAACCTCTTGCTTCAGGTGATGGCGGGGCAGGTTCAAGAGTGTTTGCTGGCGCTCCAGTCTTCGGCACGCAGTCGCTGAATGGCGAAAGTGGCCAGAAATTTTTCGGGCCACCCAAAGCGTCTCCTGCACGCCCCTGTCGCTTTTCAGAAAATTCTGCACCACCAAGTTTATTGTGTGAGCAAAACATGGGACGTGCTGGAATTTGCCCAGATGTAATGCCCGCACAATATTGGTGGCGTTGTCAGATATCACAAATCCCCAGGAGAGTCTAAGTGGGGTAAGCCACTGGGCGATGATTTCCCTCAGTTTCTCTAAGAGGTTGTCGGCGGTGTGCCTCTTACTGAAACCGGTGATACACAGCGTAGCCTGCCTTGTAACGAGCTGGCGTTTCTGAGATGCTGCTACTGGTGACGCTGCTGCTGTTGCTGCGTAAGGTGATATATCTACCCAGTGGGCTGTCACAGTCATATAGTCCTTAGTCTGCCCTGTTCCACTTGTCCACATGTCCGTGGTTAAGTGGACATTGTGTACAACGGCATTTTTCAGGACACTGAGGACACTTTTTCTGACGTTTCTGTACAGTCTCGGTATCGCCTGCCTAGTGAAGTGGAATCTAGACGGGATTTGGAACCGGGGACACACTACCTCCATCAATTGTCTAAATCCCACTGCACTAATGGCGGATACCGGACGCACGTCTAACACCAACATAGCAGTCAAGGCCTCAGTTATACGTTTTGCTTCAGGATGACTGCTGTCGTACTTCATCCTCCTCGCTAAGGACTGTTGGAGGGTCAATTGTTTAGTAAAAGTAGTGGTGTTCCTACTTCCTCTCTGGGATGATGAACGACTCCCAGCAGCAGCAGCAACAGCAGCAGCGGCAGCAGTAGGCGTAGCAATGCAGGATCCTCCGGAGGAATCCCGGATAGGAGAGTCAGTCATGCCAGTGATATGGCCTGCAGGACTACTTCCGATCCTGACTAAGGAGGAAATTGACGAGGAGGGAGTTGACGGTGTGGTTTGCAGGCACTTGGATACAACAGGACAACGGGATTTAGGTGTCCCTGGACTGCTTACGGTCTGAGCCAAAGTTTCTGAACTTGACAGTAACTTTTTATGAACGCGCTGCAGGTGCCGTATAAGGGAGGATGTTCCTAGGTGGTTGACGTCCCTACCCCTACTTATTTCACCTTTACATATGGTACATATGGCAAGACAGTTGTTGTCCGGATTTGGATAGAAATATTGCCAGACCAAAGAGGTGGAATGTTTGGTCTTCTGCCCAGGCATGACCGTGATGGGCTTTTTCATCCCACGGACAACAACTGTCTCCCCCGGAGCCTGATTTAAACAAACCACATCACCATCAGAATCCTCCTCGCCAACTTCCTCCTCAGCGCCAGCTACACCAGTATCCTCATCCTGTTGTACTTCAACAGTGACATCTTCAATTTGCATATCAGCAAGTGGACTGTGGGTGCTCCTTTCAGCACTTGCAGGGGGCGTGCAAATGGTGGAAAGAGCCACCTCTTCCCGTCCAGTGCTGGGAAGGTCAGGCATCGCAACCACCACCACACTTGGACTCTCTTTGGGGATTTGTGATATCTTCTTAGAAAGCACAGTTCTTCGCTGTGCTTTTGCCAGCTTAACTCTTTTGATTTTTTTAGTGGGAGGAGTGCTTCCATCGTCATGTGAAGCTGAACCACTAGTCATGAACATACTAGGGATCGACCTTAGCCGTTCCTTGCCACTCCGTGTCGTAAATGGCATATTGGCAAGTTTACGTTTCTCTTCAGCTGATTTAAATGTCTTTTTCAAGGTCATTTTCCTGAACTTTGCCATTTGGGATTGTATGTGCCCTCTACTATGACATTGGGCATCGGCCTTGGCAGACGACGTTGATGGCATGTTATCGTCTATGTCATGACTAGTGGCAGCAGCTTCAGCACTAGGAGGAAGTGGTTCTTGATCTTTCTCTATTTTATTTTTATCGGAGAAAGTTTGGTCCTCCATTTATGTTATATCGATTTGATATATACGTGCGGCTAAACACAGAAAATAAATTTTTTTTTGGTTCGGACTGGAGTGTACTTTGTGGGTTACAGCACCCTTTAACGGTCAAGCCAGCCGGCCCTTTACTTATGACACAGGCGCACTCTTGGCACTACTTTGTTGATGCACGTGCGGCTACTGCGCACACAATTCACAAACACAGAAAATAATTTTTTTTTTGGTTTGGACTGGAGTGTACTTTCGGGGGTTACAGCACCCTTAACGGTCAAGCCAGCCGGCCCTTTACTTATGACACAGGCGCACGCTTGGCACTACTTTGTTGATGCATGTGCGGCTACTGCGCACACAATTCACAAACACAGAAAATAATTTTTTTTTGGTTTGGACTGGAGTGTACTTTCGGGGGTTACAGCACCCTTTAACGGTCAAGCCAGCCGGCCCTTTACTTATGACACAGGGGCACTCTTGGCACTACTTTGTTGATGCACGTGCGGCTACTGCGCACACAATTCACAAACACAGAAAATAATTTTTTTTTAGGTTTGGACTGGAGTGTACTTTCGGGGGTTACAGCACCCTTAACGGTCAAGCCAGCCGGCCCTTTACTTATGACACAGGCGCACGCTTGGCACTACTTTGTTGATGCACGTGCGGCTACTGCGCACACAATTCACAAACACAGAAAATAATTTTTTTTTGGTTTGGACTGGAGTGTACTTTCGGGGGTTACAGCACCCTTTAACGGTCAAGCCAGCCGGCCCTTTACTTATGACACAGGCGCACGCTTGGCACTACTTTGTTGATGCACGTGCGGCTACTGCGCACACAAT
The DNA here is from genome assembly GCA_031769625.1 of Taudactylus pleione. Taxonomy (NCBI): domain Eukaryota; kingdom Metazoa; phylum Chordata; class Amphibia; order Anura; family Myobatrachidae; genus Taudactylus; species Taudactylus pleione. The sequence goes on from JAUIMM010000776.1 coordinate 1,465,563, forward strand.
TCACAAACACAGAAAATAATTTTTTTTTAGGTTTGGACTGGAGTGTACTTTCGGGGGTTACAGCACCCTTAACGGTCAAGCCAGCCGGCCCTTTACTTATGACACAGGCGCACGCTTGGCACTACTTTGTTGATGCACGTGCGGCTACTGCGCACACAATTCACAAACACAGAAAATAATTTTTTTTTTGGTTTGGACTGGAGTGTACTTTCGGGGGTTACAGCACCCTTAACGGTCAAGCCAGCCGGCCCTTTACTTATGACATAGGCGCACGCTTGGCACTACTTTGTTGATGCACGTGCGGCTACTGCGCACACAATTCACAAACACAGAAAATATATTATTTTTTTAGCACTTGGGGGGAGCACCCCTGATGGACAGAGCACCCCCTGGACAACACTACAGCACCCCTTTAGGACTGGGACACTGCACAGGACTTTGGAACTGACTGCACAACACAGTCCAGCCAGCCCCTATGGACTTTGAAGTAGTGGACACAGCCCCTATTAACAACAGCAGCACAGCACAACACAGCCAGCCCCTATGGACTTTGAAGTAGTGGACAACAGCAGCACTACACTACACTACACTACACAGCACTAACTCCCACCCTCCCTCTTCACTGTCCACAGCCGAGTGAGAAAATGGCGCCGACGCGGGTACCTTATATAGGATCCAAAACCCGCGAGACTCGGAAGGCGGGATGATGACGTTTTGCCTCGATGTCAGATCCGAGTCAGGCGGGAAAAGTCGAGCCTGACTCGGATCGGACTCGGATCGGGGGGGCTCGGGGGGGTTCGGATTTCAGAAATCCGAACCCGCTCACCCCTAGTATATATATATATATTTATATATATATATATATCTGTGTGTGTGTGTGTGTGTAAATATATATCTGTGTGTGTGTGTGTGTATATATATATATAATATAATGTGTGTGTAAATATATATGTGTATATACTGTGTGTGTGTGTGTGTGTGTGTGTATATATATATATATATATATATATATGTGTGTATATACTGTGTGTGTATATATGTATGTAAATGTGTGTATATATATATATATATACATAAATATATTTACATATATATGTAAACATACAGTATTTATATACATATATACTACACAGATGGGCACCCTTCACAGTATATGCAGCCGATAGGGCATCCTGTGGACACACGGTCAGCACTTCACTTACCGGAGCTGCCGGTCATGCCCTGTTACGGCTCTGTATGTATATATGTGTGTGTGTGTGTATGTATATATATATATATATATTAGGGGTGTGCACCGGCCACTTTTCGTGTTTTGTGTTTTTGTTTTGGATCTCGATCTTTCTTCGTGTTTTGGATCTGGATTGGTTTTGCCAAAACCACCCTTCCGTGTTTTGGGTTCTGGGTTTTGTGTTTTGGATCTGTATTTTTTTGAAAAAAAGCATAAAAACAGCTAAAATCACAGAATTTGTAGGTTTTTCTGCTCCTATGCTATTATTAACCTCAATAACCTTAATTTCCACTAATTTCCAGTCTATTCTGAACACCTCACACCTCACAATAGTGTTTTTATGTCCAAAAGGTCCCCCCGAGGTAGCTGGATGACTATGCTAAGCGACACGAGTGGGCGGCACAAACACGTGACCCATCTAGGCGTGAGACTGCAGTGGCAGACAGGATGGCAGTTTGAAAAACTAGGCCCCAAACTGTACATAATGCAAAGAAAAAAAAGAGGTGCAAGATGGAATTGTCCTTGGGCCCTCCCACCCACACTTATGTTGTATAAACAGGACATGCACACTTTAACAAATCAATCATTTCAGCGCCAGGGTCTGCCACACAACTGTGGCTGAAATGATTGGTTTGTTTGGGCCCCCACAAAACAAGCTGGCAATTAATCTGTCCCTGCACAAACTGGCTCTACGGAGGCAAGATGTCATCCTCATCCTCCTCATCCACCGATTCCTCACCCTCTTCAGTGTTGTGTACATCCTCATCCTCACAGAGTATTAACTCGTCCCCACTGGAATCTACCACCACAGGTCCCTCTGTACGTTCTGGAGGCTGGTCTCCCTGGAAGAGCTGATAATTCATTTTGATGAACATCATCTTCTCCACATTCTGTGGAAGCAACCTCCTACGCCTTTTGCTGACAAGGTTCCCGGCTGCACTAAACACTTTCGGAGTACACACTGGAGGGGGGGCAACTCAGGTAAAATAGAGCCAGTTTGTACAGGGGCCTCCAAATTGCCTCTTTTTCCTGCCAGTACAGGTATGGACTGTCTGACATGCCTACTTGGATGCTGTCACCAATGTAATCCTCCACCATTCTGTCAATGGTGACAGTATCATATGCAGTGACAGTAGACATGTCAGAAATTGGTGCCAGGTCCTTCAGTCCGGACCAGATGTCCAAACTTGGTCCTGCCTGCCCTGCATCACTGCCAGCAGGTTGCTTAGGATAGCTAAGTTTTTTCCTGGCAGCCCCAGTTGCGGGAGAAAATGAAGAAGGAGCTGTTGACGTGCCACGTTCCGTTTCAGCTGACAGTGTGTTCACCAGCAGGTCTTTGCACCTCTGCAGGCTTGTGTCGGCCGGAAAGAGAGACACCACATAGGCTTTAAACCTAGGATCGAGCACGGTGGCCAAAATGTAGTGGTCTGATTTCAACAGATTGACCACCCTGGAATCCTGGCAAAGCGAATGAAGGGCTTCATCCACAAGTCCCACATGCTGAGCGGAATCGCTCCATCTTAGCTCCTCCTTCACTTTCCCCAGCTGCTTCTGCAAACGCCTGATGAGGGGAATGACCTGACTCAAGCTGGCAGTGTCTGAACTGACTTCACGTGTGCCAAGTTCGAAGGGCTGGAGAACCTTGCACAACACGGAAATCATTCTCCACTGCGCTTGAGTCAGGTGCATACCCCCTCCTTTGCCTATGTCATAGGTGGATGTATAGGCTTGTATGGCCTTTTGCTGCTCCTCCATCCTCTGAAGCATATAGAGGGTTGAGTTCCACCGCGTCACAACCTCTTGCTTCAGGTGATGGCGGAGCAGGGTCAAGAGTGTTTGCTGGCGCTCCAGTCTTTGGCACGCAGTCGCTGAATGGCGAAAGTGGCCAGAAATTTTTCGGGCCACCCAAAGCATCTCCTGCACACCCCTGTCGCTTTTCAGAAAATTCTGCACTACCAAGTTTATTGTGTGAGCAAAACATGGGACGTGCTGGAATTTGCCCAGATGTAATGCCCACACAATATTGGTGGCGTTGTCAGATATCACAAATCCCCAGGAGAGTCTAAGTGGGGTAAGCCACTGGGCGATGATTTCCATCAGTTTCTCTAAGAGGTTGTCGGCGGTGTGCCTCTTACTGAAACCGGTGATACACAGCGTAGCCTGCCTTGGAACGAGCTGGCGTTTCTGAGATGCTGCTACTGGTGACGCTGCTGCTGTTGCTGCGTAAGGTGATACATCTACCCAGTGGGCTGTCACAGTCATATAGTCCTTAGTCTGCCCTGTTCCACTTGTCCACATGTCTGTGGTTAAGTGGACATTGGGTACAATGGCATTTTTCAGGACACTGAGGACACTTTTTCTGACGTTTCTGTACAGTCTCGGTATCGCCTGCCTAGTGAAGTGGAATCTAGACGGGATTTGGAACCGGGGACACACTACCTCCATCAATTGTCTAAATCCCACTGCACTAATGGCGGATACCGGACGCACGTCTAACACCAACATAGCAGTCAAGGCCTCAGTTATACGTTTTGCTTCAGGATGACTGCTATCGTACTTCATCCTCCTCGCTAAGGACTGTTGGAGGGTCAATTGTTTAGTAATAGTAGTGGTGTTCCTACTTCCTCTCTGGGATGATGAACGACTCCCAGCAGCAGCAACAGCAGCAGCGGCAGCAGGAGGCATAGCAATGCAGGATCCTCCGGAGGAATCCCGGATAGGAGAGTCAGTCATGCCAGTGACATGGCCTGCAGGACTACTTCCGATCCTGACTAAGGAGGAAATTGATGAGGAGGGAGTTGACGGTGTGGTTTGCAGGTGCTTGGATACAACAGGACAACGGGATTTAGGTGTCCCTGGACTGCTTACGGTCTTAGCCAAAGTTTCGGAACTTGACAGTAACTTATTATGAACATGCTGCAGGTGCCGTATAAGGGAGGATGTTCCTAGGTGGTTAACGTCCCTACACCTACTTATTCCACCTTTACATATGGTACATATGGCAAGACAGTTGTTGTCCGGATTTGGATAGAAATATTGCCAGACCAAAGAGGTGGAATGTTTGGTCTTCTGCCCAGGCATGACCGTGATGGGCTTTTTCTTCCCACGGACAACAACAATCTCCCCCGGAGCCTAATTTAAACAAACCACATCACCATCAGAGTCCTCCTCGCCAACTTCCTCCTCAGCGCCAGCTACACCAGTATCCTCATCCTGTTGTACTTCAACAGTGACATCTTCAATTTGCATATCAGCAAGTGGACTGTGGGTGCTCCTTTCAGCACTTGCAGGGGGCGTGCAAATGGTGGAAAGAGCCACCTCTTCCCGTCCAGTGCTGGGAAGGTCAGGCATCACAACCACCACCACATTTGGACTCTCCTTGGGGATTTGTGATATCTTCTTAGAAAGCACAGTTCTTCGCTGTGCTTTTGCCAGCTTAACTCTTTTGATTTTTTTAGTGGGAGGAGCTGAACCACTAGTCATGAACATAGGGATCAACCTTAGCCATTCCTTGCCACTCTGTGTCGTAAATGGCATATTGGCAAGTTTACGTTTCTCTTCAGATGATTTAAATGTTTTTTTCAAGGTCATTTTCCTGAACTTTGTCATTTGGGATTGTATGTGCCCTCTACTATGACATTGGGCATCGGCCTTGGTAGACGACGTTGATGGCATGTTATCGTCTATGTCATGACTAGTGGCAGCAGCTTCAGCACTAGGAGGAAGTGGTTCTTGATCTTTCTCTATTTTATTTTTATTGGAGAAAGTTTGGTCCTCCATTTATGTTATATCGATTTGATATATACGTGCGGCTAAACACAGAAAATATTTTTTTATTTTTGCTGGAGAGTAGTGCACTTTTTGGGTTACACCACCCTTTAAGAAATGAGCCAGCCGGCCCTTTACTTATGGGACACAGGCACACGCTTGGCGCTGCTCCTTTGTTGATGCACGTGCGGCTACTGCGCACACAATTCACAAACACAGAAAATATTTTGTTATTTGGTTTGGAGTGTACTTTGGGGGTTACAGCACCCTTTAACGGTCAAGCCAGCCGGCCCTTTACTTTTGACACAGGCGCACGCTTGGCACTACTTTGTTGATGCACGTGCGGCTACTGCGCACACAATTCACAAACACAGAAAATATTTTGTGATTTGGTTTGGAGTGTACTTTGGGGGTTACAGCACCCTTTAACAGTCAAGCCAGCCGGCCCTTTACTTATGACACAGGCGCACGCTTGGCACTACTTTGTTGATGCACATGCGGCTACTGCGCACACAATTCACAAACACAGAAAAAATATTTTGTTATTTGGTTTGGAGTGTACTTTGGGGGTTACAGCACCCTTTAATGGTCAAGCCAGCCGGCCCTTTACTTATGACACAGGCGCACGCTTGGCACTACTTTGTTGATGCACTTGCGGCTACTGCGCACACAATTCACAAAGACAGAAAAAATATTTTGTTATTTGGTATGGAGTGTACTTTGGGGGTTACAGCACTTTTTAATGGTCAAGCCAGCCGGCCCTTTACTTATGACACAGGCGCACGCTTGGCACTACTTTGTTGATGCACGTGTGGCTACTGCGCACACAATTCACAAACACAGAAAATATTTTGTTATTTGGTTTGGAGTGTACTTTGGGGGTTACAGCACCCTTTAAGGGTCAAGCCAGCCGGCCCTTTACTTATGACACAGGCGCACGCTTGGCACTACTTTGTTGATGCACGTGCGGCTACTGCGCACACAATTCCCAAACACAGAAAATATTTTGTTATTTGGTTTGGAGTGTACTTTGGGGGTTACAGCACCCTTTAACGGTCAAGCCAGCCGGCCCTTTACTTATGACACAGGCGCACGCATGGCACTACTTTGTTGATGCACGTGCGGCTACTGCGCACACAATTCACAAACACAGAAAATATTTTGTTATTTGGTTTGGAGTGTACTTTGGGGGTTACAGCACCCTTTAATGGTCAAGCCAGCCGGCCCTTTACTTATGACACAGGCGCACGCTTGGCACTACTTTGTTGATGCACGTGCGGCTACTGCGCACACAATTCACAAACACAGAAAATATTTTGTTATTTGGTTTGGAGTGTACTTTGGGGGTTACAGCACACTTTAACGGTCAATCCAGCCGCCCCTTTACTTATGACACAGGCGCACGCTTGGCACTACTTTGTTGATGCACGTGCGGCTACTGCACACACAATTCACAAACACAGAAAATATTTTGTTATTTGGTTTGGACTGGAGTGTACTTTGGGGGTTACAGCACCCTTTAACGGTCAAGCCAGCCGGCCCTTTACTTATGACACAGGCGCACGCTTGGCACTACTTTGTTGATGCACGTGCGGCTACTGCGCACACAATTCACAAACACAGAATTTTTTTTATTTTTTTAGCACTTGGGGGAGCACCCCCTGGACAACACTACAGCACCCCTTTAGGACTGGGACACTGCACAGGACTTTGGAGTGGACACAGCCCCTATGGAGAACTGACTGCACAACACAGTCCAGCCAGCCCCTATGGACTTAGAAGTAGTGGACACAGCCCCTATTAACAACAGCAGCACAGCACAACACAGCCAGCCCCTATGGACTTTGAAGTAATGGACACAGCCCCTATGGACAACAGCAGCACAGCACAACACTACTCTGCACTACACTACACTACACTACACAGCCCAGCCAGCCCTAACTCCCACCCTCCCTCTTCACTGTCCACAGTCGAGTGAGAAAATGGCGCCGACGCGGGTACCTTATATAGGATCCAAAACCCGCGAGACCCGGAAGGCGAGATGATGACGTTTTGCCTCGATTTCAGATCCAAGTCAGGTGGGAAAAGTCGAGCCTGACTCGGATCTGCCTTGGATCGGGGGGGCTCAGGGGGGGTTCGGATTTCAGAAATCCAAACCCGCTCACCCCTAATATATATATATATATATATATATTCAGAGTCGTAACGCCATTACGCCACTTAGGGAGCGTTGCCACATATATATTATACACAGATATGTAGTGTTCACTCTAGGGAGTAAATTTCCTAAAGTGAGAGTTTTTAGAAGTGAGTTTTAGGGATATTGCAAATAGCAACCAATTAGATTCTAGCTATTATCTTCTAGAAGGTGTTAGTTGAATGTTGAATGTTAAGTAGAATCTGATTGGTTGCTATTGGCAACATCAATTCTAAAACTCACTTCTAAAAACTCTCACTTTAGTAAATTTACCCCTAGGTGCAGAGTGCTGTAGCGATACATCGCGCCTAAAATTTTGTTTAGGTTTTCTGTTCCAAATCAACCTGTTTTGTATTTATTCCATTTGACTTGCAAATACTGTCTGGCATTTTGCAATCATTTTGTCTTGTAAATAATTATTATTTTTAGTGGTAGTGATGGGGGGTGGTTTGGGAGAGCGAGATGGCTGAAGTTTTGCCTAGGTTGCCAGGAAACCTTGCACTGGCCCTGCAGCCAGCCAACCAGCCCGGCGCCAAGAGAAGAAGGAGCCTCCTTCAATGAGTGAGGTAAGTCAACAGCAGCCAGCATGTCATGTGGATGCGCAGACTGTGTGGCTAGTACTGGAGACGGAGTGTGTAGAGGTAAGAGGGTAGGATAGAGTGAGCTGGGCCATCTTTATTAGTTATATATACACAGCCAGCTGGGGTAGGCTTGGGGGGCCCATGCCTATTTTGCTAGTCCCGGGCCCCAAAATTTCTGATGGCAGCCCTGACGACGGCAAGGGAGCTCCCGCGAAAGTTCATGTGAGGAAATTGGCCATAAAATCGTATCGTAAGCACATCGGTATATGTGTGGGCACCTTAAGATTTTCTGTCCAACCATCCAACTAGTTGATTGGTTGGAATGAAAATCTGGTAAGGTATGAAAACAAATGACAATCAGCAATTTGCTCCCAAATGCAGGAAAATGGACAAAAACTGTTTTTTGAACAAATTGTTTAGAGCAAACATTTAACAAACTTATTTGAACAACCATTTTAATCTATTTTCTGGCATTTAGGAGCAAATTGCTGATCATCATTTACTTTCATACGTTACTAGATTTTCATTCCAACCAATCAACTAGTTGGATGGTTGGACAGAAAATCTTACCGTGTATGGCCAACTTTACACTCTGAGACATGGTTGCATATGACAGAGAATCAGTATGCAATTTGGTGCCCATTAGGATGGGTGGAGCCAAGTTAAGAGGTAGAATTAAAGTCTGTCACAATGCCCGATGAGACTGGAGAGTTACCAAGAGTCATGGGGATGGGAGGTAGGCAAGATTGCAGACAGAGCCCATGCCCCTCAGACAGGAGATGATCCCTGTGAGGAAAATAAATTTACATTGTAGAATTTAATAACACAAAAAGTGGGAGCAGTAATTTTCAGTTACCTGCAGGAGGGGCTAGTAGAAACACACTGATACTGATTAAGAACAATCTGCCATCACATATGGTGATGCACAACAGTTTTGCATCCACAACAGACAAACTGACTGGGGAATTAGTTGACATAGGTTTTCTGAATGGTAATGAAATACAGATCCAAATGTATTTCCTGACAAAACCTTGTCAGTCAGTGGTTTTGAAACAGTTGAAAAAAACTATTTACAAGCTGAGATGATGATTGCTGCTGAGATATTAGCATAAAAATTGGTTGTGCATCACAAAGAAACACAGAAAGATTCCAATATTCTGCAGTAGACTAGCAAAAAATGCTCCTGCAAATATAGAACATAGGCAGGAGAAGGGTGAGTCAGTACAGGCCTACTATGACTGAATACTCCACAGACATACAGATCAGGGGTTTGGGTTGGTAGGGCCCAGAGAGATGATTATTTGTAAAAGTACTCTACACAATGGCCTAGATCCAAAAATAAAAGAGAAATTATATGAATCACCCATTTGTTTTATTATTCCCTTTTGTTAACTTAACTTAAGCCTAAACCTAGAAATAAACACACTGACACATGTATATAGAATTAAAAGAGGTCACAGCCAGAATTTATTGATCAAATTGAAATTTTAGAATAGGTGGCAAGAAGAAAGCAGTGTTCAGAGACCACAGCCCGATGGATACCAATACTACAAAATAGCAGACTGACCTGAAGTAGGACCATCCTCCCTTAATTGGCACACCCCTCCCTTGGAATGGAGACCCGGTACTCCCTTTAGGCGGTGACCAACTTACAGCTGTCTAAGGAAAGATGCTACCCAGGCACTCCTGCACTAATAATAGGCCGCCAAGGAGCACTGCTTCCCAGTGGGCTGCACCTCTACCTGTTGGGAGAAACCACAGACAAATGCACAATCCAACAAAAGAAAAATTATACAAACAAGCTTAAACAGGTGGGTGGGTGGAGTTGAATAAACTGGAAAGAGGAAGATGACTCCTCTCACAAGGCTATTTATATGGGACCTATAAGCCCTCCCCTAAATCATACAATAGGCTTATACTCCTCAAGTGACCATTAACTAACCACACCCCCTCCAGCTTTTAACCCTTAACTTACCTAACAAAATTACATATCAAACAGGGTGCTTATCTATCCTCAAACTTATTCAAGTATTCGGATGCATTAAGTCACCGATTTGTTTTATTATTCCCTTTTCTTAACTTAACTTAAGCCTAAACCTAGAAATAAACACACTGACACATGTATATAGAATTAAAAGAGGTCACAGCCAGAATTTATTGATCAAATTGACACAGCCTGATGGACACCAATACTAAATAATAGGGGCGGATCCCCAGGGGTGCCGAGAGGGGGGGGAGTGTGTACAAATCAACCGGGCCCAGGCTTGCTGCAGGGGCCCAGTGGGGGCCCAGGTCAAGCACCACTCCCCCTCTCTCTTAAGTCACAGCAGCCCAGCACATGCTGCTGTGTGCTGGGCTGCACTGGGAGACTGCTCGTGGCTGCTAAAGCAGCAGCCAAAGCAGTCTCCTATGCCTATGGAGGGAGTGATCGTGCCCCCCATTAGCTGTGCACCAGGCTGAGGGGCACAAAGTGCCCCCCTCCCCAGCGCACTGAAATTTTTTTTTTATTTTTTAAGGGGGCATGGCCACGCCTCCATTATTAGGCCATGCTCCCTATCATCTGGGCCAGCGTGGCTCTCATCGGCCCTGTGGATCCCTGCCCTGCACAGACTGACCTGAGGTAGGACCATCCTCCCTTAATTGGCACAGCCTTAGCCACTCCCTTGGAATGGAGACCTGGTCCCCCCTTTAGGCGGTGACCAACTTTCCACTCTCAAAGGAATAATGCTACCCAGCCAATCCTGCGCTAATAATAGGCTGTCCAGGAGCACTGCTTCCTTCCAAATCCCGGTTCGCAGAACCAAGCCCACCACCAAACTGTGACCGTTTTGAAAGTGAATGAAGGTGCAGATGTCACTGATGAACAGCTCTAGCCTCACGCCCGTGAGGTGTTCCCCATCAGGCCTACAAAAGCTCTCCTCCCCATAATGTAAACTTGGGTGTTGTATGACGTGTCCTCCAATGCTACTGACAAATGTGCAATGGCCATATCAGCTCAATACCCATGCACGTGCCCATATTATTGCCTCCCAAGTGAATGACCACCTAGCCAAGGGCCCCAGTGGAAAGCACAAGATTTGTAGAGGGGGGTTTCCAAATGCTTGATTTTAGAGTGAGTGTGGCCAGTCCATGAAGAGGGTATAATTAGCACTTACCCAGCTTTAATATGTTATATAAAAGTATATTGTGTTGCATAATTCCAGCATATACAGGACCAGCGATCACACTAAGCCATTAGATGCGGCAGTAGGTCCATCCTATCTCAGCAGAAAGTTTTTCTTCAGATGTGGGCATCATTCCAGAGCATTGGAGCAAGTCCAGGAGTCTGGGAGAGCGGCAGAAGAACTTAGCACTGCCCTGGACATATATACAGTATGTACATATTGGTCTCCTTATTTACTGGATAGTGTATTATTATATAGTATTAACAATTAACCCTATTGATGGTCTATAGCAGTGCACCCCTAACAGTGCATGTTTTCCACATGTTCTAGTTGGTGCACAGGTATATTTATTACTGGCTGACACATTTTAAAAGATCCACAGGTGGTGCTAATCATTTCATTTGTGATACTGAGAAGAACATGCAGCGCTAGCAACATTTTATTATATTACTATTTCTGTTGTGGTCATGGTGTGTGCTGGGGAGGGGGGTTTCCAGGCAGATGGAAACCCCGCTGCATTTGCCTTTGGGCCACAAACTACTCCTCTGCCACCCATATAGCATCTAACAGGTGCTTCTAGTGCATTTCTCGGAATCCCAACCAATGTAAATTACTTGCTCACAACAAAAACTGGGCTTGTAAAGCTAATTGGTGCTGGCTAGCCCAGTAAATATATAGGAATGCCCTACAAACCACACCCGACAGGTGTTAGATTAGCATGGATAAACCACTGCCCACCACCTGGAGTGCAAACATTGGCCCTCATTCAGAGCCGGACGCTCTGAGCAGAGCGCTCGCTCTGAATGAGGACCGTCCTCCATAAAAATGGAGCGTCCTCCTGGACGCTCGTATAGCTGTGGGTCACCACCCACAGCTCATACGAGCGTGCAGGATGATGGTCGCGATGGTCTTGACCATCGCCAGTGCGACCAGAAGCCTGTGGTCGGGGTTTTCGACCACAAGCCCTGGAGTGATTTTGGCTCTATCAGAGCCAACATCACTCCCACTGACATCACTAGTGATGTCAGTGGGGCCGGCTTCTGACGGTAGGCATTCCCATGGAAACTAAAGGGGGCGTGCTGTCAATCAACATCGACAGCACGCCCCCTTTGACCAGACACAACGAGCGAAGGAAAGTCCTTCGCTCGTCGCGTCTGGCGCATGCGCACGACGGAGCTCCCTCCGTCGTGCACATGCGCAGTGCACACCATCGACCCACTTGCGAGCAGACAGCCGCTTGCGAGTGGGTCTGAATGAGGCCCATTATTAAAGCAACCTGCAAAAGCAACTGGACAAGTCTGCATGCACCTGACTAGAAATCCATTGCCCCCTGGCCAGTTAATCTGTTTTAGACTTATGTATTTAGCACAAAATCAAATAACAGCTTAACCACTTAACTGACGAATTCTTTTTCCAAAAACCGCTCCAAAATTGTCGGTTTCTTTTATGATTGAATTAGGTCACGAACATAGGGCCTGATTCAGACCCACTCGCGAGTGGCTGTCCGCTCGCAAGTGGGTCGATGGTCTGCACTGAGCATGCGCACGACGGAGGGAGCTCCGTCGTGCGCATGCGCCAGACACGACGAGCGAAGGACTTTCCTTCGCTCGTTGTGTCCGATCAAAGGGGGCATGCTGTCAATGTTGATTGACAGCACGCCCCCTTTGGTGGGCGTGCCGGGGGCGTGCCTCCCTGACGGGGGCGTTCCCACGGGAACGCCTCCCGTCAGAAGCCGGCCCACTGACATCACTAGTGATGTCAGTGGGAGTGATTTTGGCTCTGATAGAGCCAAAATCACTCCGGAGCTTGCGGTTGAAAACCTCAACCGCAGGCTCCGGCTCGCAATTTCGATGGTCGCGATGGTCACGACCATCGCGGCCATCAAAATGCACGCTCGTATAGCCTGGGGGTGGTGACCCACAGCTATACGAGCGTCCAGGAGGACGCTCCATGAAAATGGAGCCCGGCCCTCATTCAGAGCGTGCGCTCTGCTCAGAGCGTACGGCTCTGAATGAGGGCCATAATTTTAAACTTATCCATCACTCATTTTTATATTATACTGTAGTGATGGCCATTGACGGCTGTACCATAGATGGTTCAACCATCGTTAGAAGAAGCCATCAATTGTTTTGCGATTGGTCGAGGAGATCTGTGTACACCACAACTGACGATGTTTCCTAAACATCGATTGAGGGTTGCCATCGATGGTGCAACATTGATGGCCACCAGCAATATCAAACCACTTGTTTTCAGTCAGACCATCAATTGTTTGCAAACAATTGATTGCCAGTTGCCATCCCTAATCAGAGGCTCTGCGATATCCATCGATATATATATATATATATATATATACACACATACACATTTATACATATGTATATATATATATATATATATATATATATATATATATATATATATACACATACATATACACACACACACACACACATACATATCTATATATCTATATACATGCATATCTATATATTTATTTCATAATTGTTCAATAATATATTGCCTGATCACTGTGACCAGCAGTAATCGGGCCCCTTGGGAAGGGGAGGCGGAGCTGAGGCCGGAAAAGAGTGGGCGGGGGCGCCGGGGGAACATGGCAGCAGCTGCAGCTACCAGAGCTGCTGCTGCTGCTCCTACAGTGATTTTACTGATCAATGTGTTCCGGAGCCGCAGCGGGAGGGTGTCCCGCTAGCGGCCCGGAGACATAGCAGCAGCGGCAGCGGCTACCAGTGCCGGAGCCGCAGTGGGAGGGTCTCCTGCTGGCGGCCGGATACAGAGCAGTAGCGGCGGCTACCAGAGTCGCGGCTACTGCTGATCGGGGCACGCTGGCAAGGCAGCCATACTTATATCAACCATATCAACCATCGATGTTTTAAACATCAATTGTTGTCTGACGATGTCAACAAGCAATGTTTCTAGTAACATCGATTGCTGGTGGGCAGCGATACAGGTGGGGGAGAGAAGCCAGCACTGAAGGTCCCGGCGGCTGCAGAGAGAAGAAGCAGCCTCCGGATCATCACACTGGAGGGAGGGGAGCCACGCTGGAGGTAAGCGCAGAGAAGTGGGGGGCGGCACTAACAGTCCCGGCGGCTGCAGTGGAGAAGCAGCCGCCGGGTAATCACACAAGGGGGGGGCTGCTGGGTGATTACAGAGGGGAGGGCCCGATGCTGACAGTACCGACGGCTGCAGTAGAGAAGCAGCCGCAGGGTAACCACACAAAGGGGGGCACCCAGCGCTGATGATCCCGGTAGTTGCAAAGAGGAGAATCAGCCACTGGGTGATTACACAGGAGGGCACGACGCTGACAGTCCCTGCTGCTGCAGTGGAGAAGCAGCTGCAGGGTAACCACACAAGATGAGGGCAGTGCTGACAGTACCGGCGGCTGCAGTGGAGAAGCAGCCGCCGAGTGATCACACAAGGTCCTGGAGGCTGCAGTGGGGAAGCAGCCACCGGGTGATTACAGGGGGAAGGGGGGGGTGCCGCTGACAGTACCGGCGGCTGTAGTGGAGAAGCAGCCGCCGAGTGATCACACAAGGTGGGGGGGCCCAGCGCTCATTGGCCTGGAGGCTTCAGTGGGGAAGCAGCCGCCGGGTGATTACAGGGGGAAGGGGGTGCCGCTGACAGTACCGGCGGCTGTAATGGAGAAGCAGCCGCCGAGTGATCACACAAGGTGGTGGGGCCCAGCGCTGATGGTCCTGGAGGCTGCAGTGGTGAATACAGGGGGAAGGGGGGCGCCGCTGACAGTACCGGCGGCTGTAGTGGAGAAGCAGCTGCTGGGTAATCACACACGGTGTGGGGGCCCGGCGCTGATAGTTCCGGCGGCTGCAGAGACAAGGAGCAGCTGCAGGGTGATTACACAAGGGAAGGGAGGGGGCGGTGGTGCCAGGCTGGCTGGCAGGTCCCTCTGAGACTAGTGCCTATAGGAAGATTCTCTTCCAACAGCCACCGGCAGGGCATTTCTGACTGGTCGTATCAGATACGACCATGTCAGGGAAAGCCCAGTCTGGTATGGTCATATCTGATACGACCATGCCAGGCAAGTGGTTAATAACCACATTATTTAACATTAAACCTGCTCACCCATTCTAAAAGCCCTAAAGTAAGCTAAATGAAAAGGATAAACTAAAAAGTTGGCACTTAGTACTTGCCTAAAGCAACCCCCTTTACAGTCCCAATCAGATCTTGCAATAGGGCCAGTTTGATGGGGCACCACGTAATGCCTGTGTTAGGAAGATCCCTTGCCCACCCTTTTAATACCTTCGTTAGTACTAATTATTTGGGCGGATCTGCCAAACACGCAACTTGTAGAGATACCGGATAATGCTGAAGACATAGGCGCCATGGTATGACCCCCTTCATGGCAGCTCCAGACAAACTCTGCCATACAAACATCAACCATCTTACCTCACCCACTCTTGAAAGCTAAAAACCCTGAAAATCGTACAAAACTGCTGCGTATGTCTTTAAGGCACTAGGTGCCAATAACTTCAGAGTGAGGCCCTTGATGCTGGCACGATGATCTGCCAGGCATGGAAGGGGAAGGTTAAACCATGTAAACTAGGAGGAGGCACGAACGAATGAAACCTGTCCCACTGCTAACAATGTAAGGTGTCCGCTATCTTGTTTGCAATGCCCAAACATACCGTGCCTTAAACTCAGTATTCCTTACACACCCAGCAGTGACAAATGCCTCAACAACCATAAGGCCGGATCTATACCACGCCTAAGTTATCATCAGAACAGGATTCACCTATTGCAAAGCTTGCTAACCCACAGCTCAACCACCAGTACAATTTGGGAAAATCTCTAGAAGAAGGATGTTCTTGGTTAGGCCGTGAACCCCACAAGAATCCGGCCAAGGCTCCGTGCACTACTCCCCTTCAAAAATGCACCAAAACTTAAGGAACTGGACACATCTGTAAACAGTTGAAGTTGGGAATTGGCTACGGGTGCCAGGTGCTGTATCTGTATGCTGTAGAATTTGCGCATAATGCCAACCAAACTCGCAGATCTTCACTCAGCTCCAGAGAGCTGCAGATGAGGTAATGAGGCTTACTAACCCCCAATGTGGCTCTCTCTAGCATCCATTGAAAACCCAACCCCTAGGTATGATTCTAAACACGAAACTTAGGCGACCCAAAAGCAATGGCAATTGTATTAGCAAAACCTTTTTCGATGAAACAAATGCTTTAGCAAATCCCCAAGAATTGCACACCTTCTCCATAGGCAAGCGACATAACCCTATCAAGGTATTGATTTCTATACCCAAATAAGATATGCGCATAACTGGACCCTCTGTATTGTCACAAACCACCAGGGCTCTCATAACATCAAACAAGGTCTGCAAGGAAAAATAAATAAATCCTTGCAAAATTGGGTATCTACTTACCCCCCTAACAGAAAATCATCCAGGTAGTGGGACACACCAGTATGCCCTATACCCACCTGGACACCTGGACCCATCACTGCAAAAAGTAACTAAAACACTCAAAGGGAGTACACGAAATGGAACAGACCTTCGGCAGACGTCTGTCTACGTCAGTGATTTTCAACCTTTTCGACTCGAGGCACACTAAACAAGATTTTAAACTTGCCAAGACACACTATCCAGCGATGCAGCGTGCGTGACCAATGAAAAAACATAAACATTGGCTTCCACATAAAAATATACACACACATTGGCCTCCTCAGGATTAAAACACACTACATTGGCCTCCTTAGGAATAAAACACACTACAGTACAAGTACGCTGAGCTGACCACCGCAGCACACTTGACAACTGCTCACAGCGCACTAGTGTGCCATGGCACAGTGGTTGAAAAATGCTCTTCTACGGAAAAGAGCCCTGTTACTTTAAATCTAATATATTTAAAAGAACTCGGGTGATTGGGCAGCAGCTGGAAAGCGGAGTTGATGTCCACCTTAGCTAGTAGAGCCCTCTCCCCGAAACCTTGTACTATTTCCAGGGCATGTTTGAAATTTGCTAAACGACGCGGCAATCTGACTGATATAATGCGTGGTTGCTCAACCCTTCCAAAAGGTGCCGCACATGCATCCCAACCTGACTTCTGCCTCCACTTTACACCTAACGACTTCTGGATGGTCATGCGCCGATTTTAGATTCCTCTTAGAAACCCTGGATATCTCCCGTGTCAAAGTTAAACAACAAACCCATGCCAAAACCTTGCAACAAAAAAGGCTGCTTCTTCCCCATAGGTATAATGACCCAATCAGCTCCTTAAAAAACACCCAAAATAGGGCTGCTTCTGCTAGCTGAGGAATCTGCAGGCGTGCTAGGCAGTTGATCGACTGCAAGCCAAACCTCGACGTCCTTGAAACCTAATTGAAACACAGCCTGCTCCCTCTGCTGTGCCCTAAATGTTCCGCGTATTGCCGCCAAGCGGTACCTTCAGTTGATGAGTGCATGCCATATACCATGTGCATGTACAGCACATTCATGCACACCCCAGACCTGGACTCAAAGTAGCACGCCGCAAAAACATACATACCCACCACCCAATTCTGGTACGAATGCTGGGCTTCCTCTGTCACAGCCCCAGCTGACTTAGGGCCTGATTCAGACCCACTCGCGAGCGGCTATCCGCTCGCAAGTGGGTCGATGTTATGGACTGAGCATGCGCACGACGGACGAAGCTCCATCGTGCGCATGCGCCAGACGCGACGAGCGAAGGAAAGTCCTTCGCTCATTGTGTCCGATCAAAGGGGGCGTGCTGTCAATGTTGATTGACAGCATGCCCCCTTTGGTGGGCGTGCCGGGGGCGTGCCTCCCTGATGGGGGCGTTCCCACGGGAACGCCTCCCGTCAGAAGCCGGCCCACTGACATCACTAGTGATGTCAGTGGGAGTGATTTTGGCTCTGATAGAGCCAAAATCACTCCGGAGCTTGCGGTTGAAAACCTCAACCGCAGGCTCCGGCTCGCAATTTCGATGGTCGCGATGGTCACGACCATCGCGGCCATCACAATGCACGCTCGTATAGCCTGTGGGTGGTGACCCACAGCTATACGAGCGTCCAGGAGGACGCTCCATTTTCATGGAGCCCGGCCCTCATTCAGAGCGTGCGCTCTGCTCAGAGCGTACGGCTCTGAATGAGGGCCTTAGCCTGATCTAAAGCCTTTTTAGCATCGGCTGTAATTGCAAACATATCCATAAATTTACAAAAATCAAAATCAGATGAATAAATATAAATTATCTTAATTAGATTCAATATATAAGTAAACTGATGTAGAAAGAGTGCTAAATAAACATATACATTTATTCCATAGAGGTATCACACTTATTAAAAAATTCACAATAAAGTACAATACAATAAATAGTATACTGTATAATAAAATAGAACAAGACAGGCTATCGATAATGTCTATACATACAGAAACTATTGACCACATATATAGACAGATTAATTATATTTAATGTTGGACTCTCCTTCTGCAGTAGGTGTCAATACACAAAATTATTGTAAATATAGTAAGGAACTGGATATCTGTTCACAAATGATGGTCTTAATAGGGTCCTATGTTTAACAGTCACATTAGAAAAAATCTTTAAAGAACAATAGAGCTCCTATGCCTAAAAAAACAAAAACTTCATTTACAATTAGGGGAGGATCACCAAGTAAATATATCAGAGCAAAAATGTGTTTAGGATGGCATCCAATAGAGTATAGTGCTGAGATAGCAATCCTCTGCTGTCATATGATAGTTACATAGGGCTCTATTTATTAACATAATTTTTACTAAAATAAAGTGAAAAAGGGTGTTTTCACACCCTTTTCACATTATTTTAGTTTCACCTGTAGTTACTATAGGGCAATTGGAGTAGAATTAGTAAAATTCTACTCCAACTCCCAGTATCACTTATTTTTAGTAAAGCAGATCGCATTTCCCATAATTGTAATGGGAAATGTGATCCGACCTAAGTTACTAAAAATAAATTGTAAAAAAATACCGGGGGAAGCCCTGTGTATAGTGTGCAGACTTACTCATGATAGTGCTGTTTGTAATTTACAGTCTTGTGGGGAGACTTTCCGTTTTGCTGTTTAGGAGTGGGTACCTTGAATACAAAAGGTTGCCAGAGCCCCAATCAGGCAAAGGAAGAGAGCAGGCAAATGATACAGCGTTCCTGGCTGTCAGCTACTGTATCTCCCACAGCTTATTGCTGTACTTGGTGTTTGTTCCCCGGGCAGCTCTCCGGAGGCTTGTAATGTGACTCAGAGCAACTATTAAAAAGGATAGATGGTACGCAGCCTGTCACAGCTCAGCCCTTATGCATTTTCACCTCCAGGTTTAACGGAGGTCTAGTCACCTGCACGGGGAACAGGCACCAAGTACAGCAATCAGCTGTGGGAGATACAGTAGCTGACAGTCAGGAATGCTGTATCGTAAGGGATTGGCTGTTACACTCTGCAAAATTCTTCCTGATCCAGAGCCACGCGTATTATAACCTACCGCTGCGCTTATCAGGTGATGATTGTCACACCAGCCCACTACTGTACCTGTGCCCTGGGGACCTTACTGTGCAAATTGCAGAATCGCTAATTGGACCCTAGTATATTTGGACACTGTGACTGGACCAGTCCCATCAAGTCCTTCACACACCTGTGTTCTGGGGAGCCTATTGTGCATATTACATCCTTATCACCAAACGGACCCCAAACTTTTGTGGATACTGGACTGGGTAAATATCTGGCTGGACACCTATTCTTAAAATTATCAGCATTCATTATATGGACATCTGAACTGGTTCTCTGTGTGATCAGGAATTACTAACTGAGAATTATGCAAGATTTGTGTAAAAATCTATTTATAATTTTATGATTCTATGTTATTTATGTGTGATTTGGGTATATTACCTAATGTTATTATTAAACATACAATTGAATTTTATTACTAGAGCGCTGTTTATCCTTGTTTGCATATATTGTAAGCTCCAAGGATGCCAGTTAAGACTTAGGGCCAAATGTAATAGGTAGATAGTTTTAGTAACAGTACAAACTTGCACTTTCTCGCACTCTTAAAAAGTTCGAGCTTGTACTGAAACTCTCAAATTCCATAGCCTGCGAACTTTTCAGCTCGAGGCTACTGCATTTGCGAGTGCAGGTGAGTTTAGGACTATGTAAACTGACACCTTTTAATGCGAGTAGCATTAAAAGGTGCGAGTTTTAGAGAAGCCATCACAGATCAGTGAGATCCGTGATGGCTTCTGTGTGTGTTAAAAAAAAAAAAACGTGCACCCCCTCCCCAAAAGCATAACCAGCCCCGGGCTTTATAAAGCCTGTTCTGGTTCTAATAATGCAGGGGCCAAAATGCGTAGGGGGCCCCTGTATATTAAGAACCAGCACAGGGCTTTGTTGAGCTGGTCCTGGTTCTGGAAAATCAGGGGACAAAACGAGTAGGAGTTTCCTGAAAATTCCAAAACCAGCACCGAACTCTTTCTAGCAGGGGGATAATGCCACAGCCAGGGAAAACCTTTCACCAGTTTCCCCTGCCAAAGCATTATCCCTGACTGCTAGTCAGTCCAGGCCAGGGATCCCTGGGGAGTTGGGTACCCCCCCAATAAAGGGGTACCCCTCTCCAGGGCACCCCAGGCCTAGACTGATAGCCCGGGGCTATCCCCGGCACCCTAGGGCGGTGAGTGCCGGGTTGATAGTGTGAAGTGTAAAGTGTAAAATTTAATTTTCCATATTGTCTTTATTTGTAGAACCACAAGTACCAGCAAGCCTCCCCTGCATGCTGGTATTTGGAGAACCACAAATACCAGCATGCGGGGCATTACGGGCCCGCTGGCACTTGTAGTTCCACAACTAAAGAAATGCATAAATAAACAAACTGACACCTTGAAAGTATAATTTTAATAAAACATACATGCACACTCACACTCACACTCACACATACTCACCTAGTATCCGAAGTATCCCCGGCACCCACCGCCCTAGGGTCCCGGGGATAGCCCCGGGCTATCAGTCTAGGCCTGGGGTGCCCTGGAGAGCGGTACCCCTTTATTGGGGGGTACCCAACTCCCCAGTGATCCCAGGCCTGGACTGACTAGCAGTCAGGGGTAATGCTTTGGCCAGGAAAACCGGTGAAAGGTTTTCCCTGGCTGTGGCATCATCCCCCCGCTAGAAAGAGTTCGGTGCTGGTTCTGGAATTTTCGGGGGACCCCTACTCGTTTTGTCCCCTGATTTTCCAGAACCAGGACCAGCTCAACAAAGCCCTGTGCTGGTTCTTAATATACAGGGGCCCCCTACGCATTTTGGCCCCTGTATTATTAGAACCAGAACAGGCTTTATAAAGCCCGGGGCTGGTTATCCTTTTGGGGAGGGGGTGCACGTAATTTTTTTTTTATTTAAAACCATTTAACATAAGTACACACAGAAACATGTACATATCTCATGGATATGTGCATGTTTCTGTGTTAATCTGACCTGCTCAGGATGTACTCGCTAGCCTGAAGCAGGTCTATTATTTGGGGACATTTGGTAAACTTTTTTTAGCGAGTCTGAAACAGACACTCTATTACATTGGGCGAGTTGATTGTTTTCAATGTGAAAACATCTGGATGCGAGTTTGAGAATGGAGAGTTTTAGTAACTCTGAAAAATGCGAGTTTTAGTGAACAGACACCCTATTACATTGGAGAGTTGTGAAAAATTGCGAGTTTAGCACCAAACTCGCAATTTACCAAAACAGACTACTTATTACATTTGGCCCTTAGTCACTATTTGTTTGGCTTCTTTTTCCTGTGGTATAGCTAACATGGTGGTAGAAATGTTGTTGTTGGTTGCGGGATTTTCATTCGGCTTAATTTTGGTAATTAGTTGAGTCTCTGCTGAGCAGGGCACCCCGTAGCTTTTGCTCTGTCATGGTTTTTATTACTGTGTTTTGCGAGCCTAGGTTGGAGCGGAGATGTTGCAGGGGTGGATGGAGTTTCCTTTCCCTCATTCCCCCTTGCAGGATCTCTGTACCTTCCGGTGGGGGGGTTTCCCACACAGGTGGCATGTTAGTTTCCAGTTAGGGCAGCATTTCTCCTAGGCGTTATAGATGTCCATTAATTATGCCATCTCCGTTGGTCCTTTAGAACAGTTTCTCCAGTTTGTCGAATTTTGGTTGTAGTATGCAGTTTGGGTTACGATGCTTTGATAGTCACGTTTCAAGTTGGGTATGTTTTTAGTTTGTGGTCTTCACTACAAGGCCGTTGCATTCATGGTGGTTCAGTGGTTTTCAGGTGTTTTGGGAAAAATAATGTTTCCCTTTGGTTGTGCAGTTTCCTGTGCCTATCTTGAAGAAATCCAGTCTCTTAGGCAGTGGTGTGCTCTTGCTGGCACTGGGCAGGTTGGTGTAGCGCATTATCTGGAGGTATTTCTCTTTATAGGTTCAGGAAGGAGTGACGTCAGTTTAGAACCTCCTCTTTTCTGCTCAGGCACCTTTTCTGGGTTTCGTGGGTTCCAGTTACATATGACATGAAGGTAGGTCGCTTTATGGTTTATAGTTTAAGGATCGAGTTGGTCGTGATCACAGGAGGTCATTTGTTAGTGATTAGTTTTGTTCAGTTGCATGGTCACTTTGCGGGTGGATTAACAGTTGGCACAATCTGTAGTGAGCGTGGGTTGTTAGTTGATTGGATCCTTTAATTTAGCTTTCTATATCTTCCCATGGTTCGATTTGTAACTATGTCGGGGAGCGGGTCAGTGCCGGGGAGAGCCAGCCTCATCATCATGTTCATTTATAAGTGGAGGGCAATGAGGCACTCCGTAGTTGGGCCAGTTTTATGTTTCAATTTAATGACAACCGCATTTGGACTTCAGGGCAATGTATTGTGGCAACTGTTCACCAGTGCGGCTGGCTTGTCCGACTTTTGGCTCCTAATTTTGATGGGGTTTTTCTGTGCGACTTCTCGGATTCGGGTTTAGCACGAGGTAGGTCTAACGAGTTATTTGTTGCTGTTTGGAGCTGTTTCCAATGGTCGTGGCCGTGTTCTCTTGTCCATGCGATGGTGTTGGTGACTTGTAAAATTGGATTTGGTTCATGACATCAACAACCAGTCAGTCATCAATTTTAGTTGGCGTAGTTGCTTCATTTAATTTTGCACGTTTCGCGTTGAAGTTTTAGATTTTAACGTACAGTTGGCGCTGCGGTCCCTCATCACAATGACACCGCAAAATAATGGCAGGCTTGACGAATTTATAATGATCAGCCATCAAGGGAGGGTAAGGCTTAGAATTAGGGGTGAGCGGGTTCGGATTTCTGAAATCCGAACCCCCCCGAGCCCCCCCGATCCGAGTCCGATCCGAATCAGGCTCGACTTTTCCCGCCTGACTCGGATCTGAAATCGAGGCAAAACGTCATCATCCCGCCTTCCGAGTCTCGCGGGTTTTGGATCCTATATAAGGTACCCACGTCGGCGCCATTTTCTCACTCGGCTGTGGACAGTGAAGAGGGAGGGTGGGAGTTAGGGCTGTGTAGTGTAGTGTAGTGTAGTGCTGCTGTTGTCCACTACTTCAAAGTCCATAGGGGCTGGCTGTGTTGTGCTGTGCTGCTGTTGTTAATAGGGGCTGTGTCCACTACTTCAAAGTCCATAGGGGCTGGCTGGACTGTGTTGTGCAGTCAGTTCTCCATAGGGGCTGTGTCCACTCCAAAGTCCTGTGCAGTGTCCCAGTCCTAAAGGAGTGCTGCAGTGTTGTCCAGGGGGTGCTCTGTCCATCAGGGGTGCTCCCCCCAAGTGCTAAAAAAATAATATATTTTCTGTGTTTGTGAATTGTGTGCGCAGTAGCCGCACGTGCATCAACAAAGTAGTGCCAAGCGTGCGCCTGTGTCATAAGTAAAGGGCCGGCTGGCTTGACCGTTAAGGGTGCTGTAACCCCCGAAAGTACACTCCAGTCCAAACCAAAAAAAAAATTATTTTCTGTGTTTGTGAATTGTGTGCGCAGTAGCCGCACGTGCATCAACAAAGTAGTGCCAAGCGTGCGCCTGTGTCATAAGTAAAGGGCCGGCTGGCTTGACCGTTAAGGGTGCTGTAACCCCCGAAAGTACACTCCAGTCCAAACCAAAAAAAAAATTATTTTCTGTGTTTGTGAATTGTGTGCGCAGTAGCCGCACGTGCATCAACAAAGTAGTGCCAAGCGTGCGCCTGTGTCATAAGTAAAGTGCCGGCTGGCTTGACCGTTAAGGGTGCTGTAACCCCCGAAAGTACACTCCAGTCCAAACCGAAAAAAAAATTATTTTCTGTGTTTGTGAATTGTGTGCGCAGTAGCCGCACGTGCATCAACAAAGTAGTGCCAAGCGTGCGCCTGTGTCATAAGTAAAGGGCCGGCTGGCTTGACCGTTAAGGGTGCTGTAACCCCCGAAAGTACACTCCAGTCCAAACCAAAAAAAAAATTATTTTCTGTGTTTGTGAATTGTGTGCGCAGTAGCCGCACGTGCATCAACAAAGTAGTGCCAAGCGTGCGCCTGTGTCATAAGTAAAGGGCCGGCTGGCTTGACCGTTAAGGGTGCTGTAACCCCCAAAAGTACACTCCAGTCCAAACCAAAAAAAAAATTATTTTCTGTGTTTGTGAATTGTGTGCGCAGTAGCCGCACGTGCATCCTCAAAGCAGCAGCGACAAGCGTGCGTCTGTCTGTTAAAGGGTGGTGTAACCCTCAAAGTGTGCTCCACAAACAATAAAAATATTCTTTTTTTTTTCTGTCTTTGTGAATTGTGTGGGCTGTAGCCGCACTTGAATCCTCAAAGCAGCAGCGACAAGCGTGCGTCTGTCTGTTAAAGGATTACATCGGTGACAGCATCCAAGTAGGCATGTCAGACAGTCCGTACCTGTACTGGCAGGAAAAAGAAGCAATTTGGAGGTCCCTGTACAAACTGGCTCTATTTTACCTGAGTTGCCCCCCCTCCAGTGTGTACTCCGAAAGAGTGTTTAGTGCAGCCGGGAACCTTGTCAGCGAAAGGCGTAGGAGGTTGCTTCCACAAAATGTGGAGAAGATGATGTTCATAAAATGAATTATCAACTCTTCCAGGGAGACCAGCCTCCAGAACGTACAGAGGGACCTGTGGTTCCAGCAGGGACGAATTAATACTCTGTGAGGATGAGGATGTACACACTGAAGAGGGTGAGGAATCGGTGGATGAGGAGGATGAGGATGACATCTTGCCTCCGTAGAGCCAGTTTGTGCAGGGACAGATAAATTGCCAGCTTGTTTTGTGGGGGCCCAAACGAACCAATCATTTCAGCCACAGTTGTGTGGCAGACCCTGGCGCTGAAATGATTGGTTTGTTAAAGTGTGCATGTCCTGTTTATACAACATAAGGGTGGGTGGGAGGGCCCAAGGACAATTCCATCTTGCACCTCTTTTTTTTCTTTGCATTATGTACAGTTTGGGGCCTAGTTTTTCAATGCCATCCTGTCTGCCACTGCAGTTTCACGCCTAGATGGGTCACGTGTTTGTGCCGCCCACTTGTGTCGCTTAGCATAGTCATCCAGCTACCTCGGTGCAACCTTTTGGACATAAAAACACTATTGTGAGGTGTGAGGTATTCAGAATAGACTGGAAATGAGTGGAAATTAAGGTTATTGAGGTTAATAATAGCATAGGAGCAGAAAAACCTACAAATTCTGTGATTTTAGCTGTTTTTATGCTTTTTTTCAAAAAAATACAGATCCAAAACACAAAACCCAGAACCCAAAACACGCAAGGGTGGTTTTGGCAAAACCAATCCAGATCCAAAACACGAAGAAAGATCCAGATCCAAAACCAAAACACAAAACACGAAAAGTGGCCGGTGCACACCCCTACTTAGAATATTTGCTTTGCTCCTTTTTCTTGGAACCATTCATTTACAGAGTCGGTCCAAGGACCTCATGGTACGGAATGTTGTTTCACTGGAATGCTGCAGTTGACAACATGGTCGGTTTGGGTGCCCCTCTTATAATTTGTGCTGGAACTACTTGTTTGGTTATGTGGCAGTTTGTTGTGTTAGAGGTGACAGGTTGTGTGAGGTTTAGTTTCAATTTTCGTTGGTCACATTGGGTGTGCTTAGTGACTGGGGTTGCCTGTCGAGAGCAGTGATGTGGTGCAGCCGAAAGAAGTGGAATCGATTGTTTGTGGTGAGAGTATTATTGGAATAAAGGACGTATGGGAGGAGTGTGTGGTCAAAATGGTGCCTTGTTTTTTTACTTGGAAAGTGGCACACAAATATAGTGTTTTGGTCAGGGAGAATCTAGGGTGAATGTGTCAGTAAACAGTCATGCTGTGTCGCTGGGTAGCTTGGTTCTGTGTCATAGCTTTTGTTGGAAATTCCACTTGGAATTTTCTGTCTGGTCGGAAGGCAATTTTACTTGGCCTTGGTAGGTGTGCAAAATAAGCATGTGTTGTTACAGGGCTCGGTCATTTTGGGTGGCAGGACAGTTTTCTTTGGAGTCTGGCATTGGTGGGAGTACGCTGCAGCTTAGTGGCTTTATGTGGCGCAAGATAACTTTGTGGGGGCACTTGCCCTCGATGAACCTGGCGAATTTGTCCATCTCCGTGCAGGGGGACCCGGGTACTTTCCAGTGCGTAAACACCTCGGATTGGCCCAGAGGGGAAGTGAGACCCTCGCATCATTAGTGCGTCTTGAGGGGGGATGTGTCAGTCGTTCCCCGAGTATTTGAGTGAGGTGAAAGCTGGAACTGAGCCTGCAGCATCTCTTGCCACCCTGGTAAGTTTAATTAATTAATTAATTAATTATAAATAAATAAAAGCTGTGACCTTTTAGATCTTGTTGTCTGTGTCATTATTTATTAGTTTAATTAGGTAAGCTATATAAGGTTGTTAAGGTTTTGAAGCAATAAACCAATGTATTATCTTAAGAGAATAATCTATCTACAGTCAGATCCATAAATATTGGGACATTGACAGAATTTTCAGATTTTGGCCTCTATTCACCACCACAATGGTTTTGAAATGAAACAAACAAGATGTGCTTTAACTGCAGACTTTCAGATTTAATTTGAGGGTAATTACATCCAAATCGGGTGAACGGTGTAGGAATTACAACAGTTTCAATATGTGCCTCCCACTTTTTAAGGGGCCAAAAGTAATGGGACTATCAACTCAAAAGCTATTTCATGGACAGGTGTGGGCTATTCCCTCGTTATTTCATTATCAATTAAGCAGGTAAAAGTTTTGTAGTTGATTCGAGGTGTGACATTTGCATTTGGAATCAGTTGCTGTCAACTCTCAATATGAGATCCAAAGAGCTGTCACTATCAGTGAAGCAAGCCATCATTAGGCTGAAAAATCAAAACAAACCCATCAGAGAGTTAGTAAACACATTAGGTGTGGCCAAATCAACTGTTTGGAACATTCTTAAAAGAAAGAACGCAGGGAGCTCAGCAACACCAAAAGACCCGGAAGACCACGGAAAACAACTGTGGTAGATGACAAAATAATTATTTCCCTGGTGAAGAAAAACCCCTTCACAACAGTTGGCCAAATCAAGAACACTCTCCAGGAGGTAGATGTATATGTGTCAAAGTCAACAATCAAGAGAAAACTTCACAAGTGTGAATATAGAGGGTTCACCACAAGATGCAAACCATTGGTGAGCCGCAAAAACAGGAAGACCAGATTAGAGTTTGCCAAACAACATTTAAAAAAGCCATTACAGTTCTGGAACAACATCCTATGGACAGATGAGACAAAGATCAACTTGTACCAGAGTGATGGGAAGAGAAGAGAAGGAAAGGAACTGCTCATGATCCAAAACATACCACTTCATCAGTGAAGCATGGTGGTGGTAGTGTAATGGCGTGGGCATGTATGGCTGCCAATGGTACTGGTTCCCTTGTATTTATTGATGATGTGACTGCTGACAAAAGCAGCAGAATGAATTCTGAAGTTTTTCGGGCAATATTATATGCTCATATTCAGTCAAATGCTTCAGAACTCATTGGACGGCGCTTCACAGTGCAGATGGACAATGACCCGAAGCATACTGCAAAAGCAACCAAAGAGTTTTTTAAGGCTAGAAAGTGAATTGTTATGCAATGGCCAAGTCAATCCCCTTACCTGAATCCGATTGAGCATGCATTTCACTTGATGAAGACAAAACTGAAGGGAAAATGCCCCAAGAACAAGCAGGAACTGAAGACATTTGCAGTAAAGGCCTGGCAGAGCATCACCAGGGATGAAACCCAGCGTCTGGTGATGTCTATGCGTTCCAGACTTCAGGCTGTAATTGCCTGCAAAGGATTTGCAACAAAGTATTAAAAAGTGAAAGTTAGATTTAGGATTGTTTAGTTTGTCCCGTTACTTTTGGTCCCTTAAAAAGTGGGAGGCACATATAGAAACTGTTGTAATTCCTACACAGTTCACCTGATTTGGATGTAATTACCCTCAAATTAAATCTGAAAGTCTGCAGTTAAATCACATCTTGTTTGTTTCATTTCAAAGCCATTGTGGTGGTGAATAGAGGCCAAAATATGAAAATTCTGTCAATGTCCCAATATTTATGGACCTGACTGTATATACAGTATGCGGTCAATAGTTTCTGTATGGATAGACATTATCGATAGCCTGTCTTGTTTTATTTTTTATATACTATTTATTGTATTGTACTTTATTGGGAATTTTTAATAAGTGTGCTACCTCTATGGACTAAATTTACGGACCTGATTCAGACCCGCTCGCTAAGGCATGCTCGCTTGCTCTGAGTGATTTTCACCCATCTGCGCATGCTTATAATTCGCAGTACGCGTGCGCAAGCCATTCATTGTGATCTGATTTTGTTTGCTCGTAAGCCACTATCAGGTCACTGCTTTGAGTGACAGATAGTGCCGTTTGTTGGTGGTAACAGGAGAAGGTGCTTGTGAACGGGGAAGTAGATGTGTGAACGCAGACGTGTCAGGCCGCCAAAATGCTGTTTTAAGGGCGTGCATAATTCGCAAAGTAGCGTCATTGTACACGTCACCTGCATGTATTTCAGCCAGCACTGAGCGCTGCGCTTGCAGCAGGCTAAGGTAACCCCAAGGGTTGCGAGCAGCGCCAATGGCTCTTGATGGTCCAGGTTAATCCTACATTTCCAGGAGATGACGTGTGTTGCGAGTGGGAAGGAGGCATCTAAAGACACTTGCAAGCACACTTTGCCATAGCTTGCTAAAATGTAGTGGGCATCCTTACGCGACGCAGTGCGTGCACTTCATTTAAATATCCGGCCCCTTTTTGCATGCATGCGACCGCAAATTGCGAGCTGGTCTGAATGAGCTCCTATATCTTTATTTAGCGTTCTTTCTACATTAGTTTACTTATATATAGAATCTAATTAAGATAATTTATATTTATTCATCTGATTTTGATTTTTGTACTTTATATTAGGGGGATTCCTCTCTAGGAGCTGCTTTGATTGAAGATAGATTTAACAACTTAAATAATTGTTGATTGTTTATCTATATCTGGTTTGCGCCTGAATTAGTATATATTTTTGTATATCCACAAATTTACCCTGATTCGCACGCTAACTTTAGATCTTAAACCCCTAAGGATGGCCGTATTCGCACAGTGAACCATATCCCTTGCTGCATCCGTCACCTTAGTCGTGGACACTGTGCTAAATCTCACAGGGCTCCCATGTTTCCCCTTAATTATGTATGGTAAGTAATGCATGAGCTTGCGCGGTCTTTCAGATGAACTGGAACAATCGCTAGAATCAGTGGATGTGTAATGTGGAGTAACACCATACTCACCATATCCTGACACTGCCTCCTGAGTGTTCACCAACAGTCCCTCGCTGCACGTTGTGCCCTCAATGACTTGACTCGACATCAGCACCACACCATCCTTCTGCGGGACCTCGACAATGGGCCTGGTACACTCTGAAACTGCGACCTGGGGGCTCAAAGAGATATCTGGTGAGTCCAGTGTAACAGAAAGCCTCTCAGCAGGAGGAGGAGCAGAGGATGCTGTGGCCAGTGGGGGTATGGGAGCAGGTGCTGGTGGCTGGGGAGGAGAGGGGAAGGAAGGGGAAAAGGGGGTTGAAACATGTAAGGGGTACTGGAATAAGCAGCTGTGGGGGCATGTGGCCAGGTGAGAGGCAGTTGTTGCACCTGGTAGTAAGGCACCAACCAGTAGTGGCTCCGGGCACGGGCAAGGCGTTCTGTCGCCCAGAGCGCTACTGTTTCCGGAGGGCGCAGGAAACGCCCACCTCCCTCCCAGCCATATAGGACATATTTAAGCTCAGGGGGGAGGGAGCGGAGGAGGGAAGGGGCGGTAACACAGGATGGCGCTGGGCGCAGCACAGCCTAGCGCCGGCCCTGGCGCCAACCCCTATGAAAAGGGGGCAGGGCCCGTATTAGTGGCGAGAAATATGTACTGGACCTGGGTGGGGGTGGTGGCAGGTGGTACAGGGGGCGAGGATGGATGATAAGGGGCTGTAAATTGCATTGGGGGTATGGTATATGTGGCAGCCCGGTGGCAGGGAAATAAGGGTACCAGCCAGGCTGCTGTGCCATTATAGTATTGAACGGGATAGGATAAAAATGCTGCACGTGAGGTGCCCAAAAGGCAATGGAAACAGCGGGGACCAAGCTGGTGGGTGGTGCGCTTGGGGCCTCGGCAAAAGGGGGACCTTCCAGAGGACACCAGACTAATGGGGGGAGTCTCTGGGGCTGAACAGCAGCGGAGAGGGCACCCCCCTGCTCTTGAAGTAGTGGGGGAATGGGGGGCTTAACTGGGCACAATGCGGCATCTGACTATGACCTCAGATGGCCGCAGCGACCCTGTGTGCAGACTGTGGGCTGGCCGAGTGCTGGATTATGTGAGCCGGGGAGCGGGGGCCGCCTGGGCTGCTCGCGGCACCGCTGGAGAGTCAGGTGGCCATGATGGCAAGGTACATTGCAGGGGTGCCCAGTGCTCAGGAGCCGGAAGTGGGGGTGTGAGAAGGCGCAGCATTGTGACCTGCAGTGGCCCCGCGCCTGGCTGAAAGTGAAGCGGCAGAGGTGAGATGCCTGGCAGCCTCCATCAATCGGCAGAAGGGGGGCTTAAAGGTGGGGCCGGGGCCTATTGACAGTGGCTGGGAGTGAAGGGCATAGGCAGGGGACAGGGAGTTAGTTGGTGATGGCACTAGCAGGGGAGAGAGGAGGAAAAGGGGGGCCGAGTGTTCAAATGAAGGGTGGCAGAATCAGAAAACAAGGAAGGTAGGAAAAGAGAAAATAAATTGAGAGAGAGAGGGCGGAAGGAAAGGAAGATGATGAAGTGTGAAATGGGAATGAAACAAGATAAAGACAGAAAGGTAAAAATACATTGTACTGTATATGGCACTTAGCCAGTGTGGTTGAATAAACTGGATAGAAGACAATGCCTTCTCTCACCAGGCTATTTAAATGGGACCTATAAGCCCTCCCCTAAATCCTACAATAGGCTTATACTCCTTAAGTGACCAATAACTAACCGAACCCTCATCCAGATTTTAACCCTTAACTTACTTAACAAAATGACATACAAACAAGGTGCTTATCTATCCTCAGACTTATTCAAGTATCCGGATGCATTAAAAATACACCAGAGGGTATACAGTACTTCTCACTATTTTTAGAGCCATACAGAAAAACCACAAAGAGAGAGTAGAAAGACATACTAAATCTGCCCCTCAGATTGTCTATGTTATAAACACAGACAACAGAAACAATAGAGACAACTCTCAGCTGCTAGACTCACCAAGTATGGATTAGTATTAATCCAATATCATTATCAAAAGTTGTTCAGTTTTGAACCCAGCTACCCTCTTACTACTGGGTCCAAAAGAAGGGAAAATTAATGATAATAAGGATGCAGATGACAGTGCATGAGACTCAGATACCTGCAATTAGTCTCATCAGATAGCACCTCCCATTATATATATTCAAGGTTGTGCAGGCCATGAATCTTTCCCATAGACTCAGATACCCTAACTTTTTTTTCTGATGACTATGATTATAAAACACGCAGATTGCATTGGATCATTGTTTGCTGCTCTGCAGTTGCCTAAGCAAGTGGCCGTTATAAAAGTAAAAGCACACACCAGAGACAATACTAGTATGGAGGTAAGAGGGAATGCATTAGCAGATAGGGCAGCAAAGGAGGCTGCCCTGAAACCACCCCCAGTTAACATGTTAATAGTATAGGTAGAACTATTTGAACATATCCTACTGCAAGGAATGCAAGCCAAAGCCCCACGGAGAGTAATAGAAGCCTGGAAAAGACTAGGGGGTAAATTTACTAAGAATCGTGTCTTCTCGAGTTTTGCCATTTTTAAACTCGATTTGCCTCGCTGAAACTCAGATGATTTTAGGCTTCTGGAGCACTCAAATTGACTGAGAGTGTGTTTTCCGATGGTGTATGTGATCAAGTTCTCTCACCCAAGTTTGCAGTGTCTGACCGCAGCCAAACACTCCCGAACAAGCAGCCTGCACCTATCAGTGAGATATGTGAAGAATGCTTGTGTCTTTTTAATGTGAATAAAGGGTTAATTTGAAAAAAAAAAATGACATAGGGTCCCCCCAAGAAGCATAACCAGCATCTGGCTGCTCAGCCAGTCCTGATTCCTAAAAATATGGGGGGATAAATTAGTATTTTATGAACCAACACTGGGCAGCTGAGTCAGTCCTGGTTTTAAAAATATGGGGAAAATTGCTTTGGGTTCGCCCTATTTTTAAAACCATCACCAGACTCAAATCCAGCCAGGGCATCCTTTCACTGGGTCTCCTTGGCCACAGCATTATCACCACAAGCTGGTCAACCCAAGCCAGGGTTCTGAGGGGAGGTGGACCCCCCCAATAAAGGGTTCATCTTTTCCTAAGCATCCCAGGCTTAAGCTGAAGCCCGGGGCTCTTCCCTGCACCCCTGGGTAGTGTATGCAATATAGAAAATAGAAATAAACTATTCTTGTTTACAGTAAAACTACAATTGCCAGTATGCCTGTCCTTTTGCACTTGTGGAACTACAGACAGCTGTCACCTCTACCCCACTGTATAAAATGTTAAAAAACCACAAGACACACACACACTGCAGTAAGTAAAACTTTATTACATACCTACCACACTTACACATACTAACCTGCTGCCAGATGTTCGGTCCCCTTCTCCAAGTAGAAATCCAATGGGTTACCTGTAAAAAAAACTTACATACTCACCTAAGCCCTTGTGTTGGTCTCCGTAGCATCCAGGGGTCATCTCAAAATAACAAAATGACACCCGGACCAGAATGCACTGGAGTGATTTATGTGTGACCACATACATCACTACTCGGCTACTGACTGCAGACCCTGAGCTGCCAGCCAAGTAATGGCCACTAAATGTAGAGTGGCCGCTGATTGGCTGGCAGCTCTGGCTACTGAAAATTTCCACATGGGGTCTCCAGTCATTAGCCGGGTAGCGATGTATGTGGTCACACATACATCACTACAGTACATTCTGGTCCGGGGGTCGTTTTGTTATTTTGAAAAGACCGTTGGATTATACGGAGACCAGCGCAAGGAGATAGGTGAGTATAGGATTTTTTTTACAGGTAACCCATTGGATTTCTACTTGGAGAAGGGGACCGAACATCTGGCAGCAGGTAAGTATGTGCGAGTGTGGTAGATATGTAATACATTTTTACTAACTATGGTCTGTGTGTGTTTTGTGGTTTTTTAACTATTTTTTTTTACAGTTGGGGAACACCACCAGGTGTCTGCCTCTATTCCAGATCCCAATTTCTCAGGAGAAACCGATGATCTGGAGACTAGTGACTTGGTGGTCATAAAGAAACACAAGAGGAAAGGATTGGACCCACAATTTCAGGGCTGGAGTAAGCCTTGGGGCGGCCTGGGGCACATAAGACAAGGGGGCCCTCCCCTCTTGTCAGCACTGTCCCCTGGCTGTGACCACTGTGTGTTACTTCCCCACTACCACCACCTCCAAGAGGCAGCAGCAGTGCAGGTCCTGTCTGCATTGCTACAGGGGGGGCATTCTATGAAGACTTCTCCTGGGCAGAGCAGGTAGAGCTGTAGCTAGACATTGTAGTACCCTGAGCGAAAGTCCTGGTGCTCCCCCTCCAATTATATATATACTATATCTATCCATCCACTATATATATATATATATATATATATATATACATACATATATATATATATACATACATATATATATTTATATATATATATATATATTTATATATATATATATATATATATATATATATATAAACAAGTAAAAGATCAATCATTGCCACCTGGATTCTATCTATACAATGATATAGCCTTACTAATAACTAGTTGCACTTTCCCATCTGGTTCAGGGTGTCAGCTTAAAACAAGAGGTATAGAAATAGCAGTGATAATCTGCTATTAGGTAAGAACTGAAGGTACTTAAAAGTAGACTTGATACAAAGCGACAATAGTGCTAAGTTGTAAGTAAAAAAGATTAATGGATTTTTAATATGTATAAATAATAGATCAATACAATATAAAGTGTCAGTGCAATAGTGCAAATTAGATGCTAGTAGACCTCCATGTGTGAATAACTCATAAACCTTATATTTTTTTTTTTTTTTTTTTTAAAGAGACAAATAATTTATATACACACAAAAACAAAATGTTTGCAACCGTGAATATGTGTAGCCTTCAATAAATAAAGTGGCAGTGCAATAGTGCAAATTAGGTGTTAGTAGACCTCCATGTATGAATAGCTCAGAACATTATTTTAAAATAGAAAAGGCAAATGTCTTATATACACAAAAAAATACAAGATTTTATTTAAACTAAAAACATAGTTAAAATATAGAATATAGGAGACATTAAAACATACTGAATCAGTGATACAGGTGTTTTAAAAATATCTTAGTAATAGATATAGCAGATATTTCTAAATGCAATATGTGCAAAGAATAGGATAAAGTGCCAAATGCTTATCTTATTTTAGATTTTTTTTCAGGCAAGTTCATATAGGGCAGATATGGAGCTACCCAATGTGTTTTGTCCGTTGCATAGACTTCTTCAACGGTAGTGTGACTCCGTTAGGGATTTTAGAACTATATATACCCCACTAATAGGGATTAATTGGCAACAATCTATGATCTCACTTCCTGTGGTTAATATTGCCCCAAATGCTCATAACCTATATATATATGCATATAGACTAAGTTATTTAACATAGATTTAGTGTGGATAATCATTAGATGTTAAGTTTGGATGTTATTTTAGAAACTTGTATTTGGTAAAGCAGTCTCCAGGAATTTCCGCCCTTAGTTGGTATTAATATAGTCCATATTATTAGAGTTTGTCCATAGGGCTACTTCCGCCATCACTTTATAAGTCACGTGTTTGATTCGAGGCGTATCACTTCCGGTTGGTGTTTCCTCTGGCATCTATGGTTAACATGGCTTCCCCTGGTAGATGCTCCCATTGATTCATCACTCATGCCAGTCATCTCCAGGACTTCATGCGCTGTACTTCCGCCCTATTGTCGCTTTGTATCAAGTCTACTTTTAAATATATATATATATTTATATATATATATATATATATATATATATATATACACACAGGGTAAAATAAGTATTGAACACATCAACATTTTTCCCAGTAAATATATTTGTAATGGGGCTTTTGTAATTAAATGTTCACCAAATGTCAGCATCAACCCATGTAATCCACACATGCAAAGAAATAAAACTATAGATGTCCATAAATTAAGTTATGTGTAATAATGTGAAATGACACAAGGAAAAGTATTGAACACATGAAGAAAGGGAGGTGCAAAAAGGCATGGAAAGCCAAGACACCAGCAGAAATCTATCAGTAATTAGAAAGCAATCCTGCACCTTGTCAGTGCAAATTAATATAAACTGGTTCAGTCCCAACTGATGGCCTATAAAAAGGTGTCTCATTACCAAGGTGTCACACAAGAAACATCTCATAATGGGTAAAAGAAAAGAGCTCTCTCACGACCTTTACAACCTTATTGTTGCAAAACCTACTGATGGCATTGGTTACAGAAGGATTTCTAAACTTCTGAATGTTCCAGTGAGCACTCTTGGGGCCATAATCTGGAAGTGGAAAGAACATCATTTCACCATGACCCGGCCACAACCAGGTGCTCTTCACAAAATTTCTGACAAGAGTGAAAAGAATTATCAGAAGAGTTGTCCAAGAGCCAAGGACCACTTGTTGAGAGCTTCAGAAAGACCTGGAATTAGCAGGTACAATTATTTTAAAGAAAACAATAAGTAATGCACTCAACTGCCATGGCCTGTATGCACGCTCACCAGGTAAGACTCCATTGCTGAAGAAAAAGCACGTTGAAGCTCATTTAGAGTTTGCTGCACAATATTTGGAAAATCCTATGAAATACTGGGAGAATATAGTCTGGTCAGATGAGACCAAAAGTGGTCTCTTTGGATGCCATAATACACACCATGTTTGAAGGAGAAATGGCCTTGCACATCACCTCAAAGACACTATACCAACAGTGAAGTTTGGAGGTGGGAACATCATGGTGTGGGGCTATTTTTCAGCATACAGTACTGGCATACTTCACATAATTGAAGGAAGGATTAATGGAAAAATATATCGAGACAGTCT
Source organism: Taudactylus pleione (assembly GCA_031769625.1). Lineage (NCBI taxonomy): Eukaryota > Metazoa > Chordata > Amphibia > Anura > Myobatrachidae > Taudactylus > Taudactylus pleione. The sequence goes on from JAUIMM010000776.1 coordinate 1,502,101, forward strand.
TGATAAAAATCTGCTGCCATCTACCAGGATGCTGAAGATGAAACGAGGGTTGACATTTCAGCAAGATAATGATCCTAAACACACAGCCAAGGACACTCTTAATTGGCTTCAGAGAAAGAAAATAAAGCTGCTAGAATGGCCCAGCCAATCACCTGACTTGAAACCAATTGAAAATCTATGGAAAGATCTAAAGATCACAGTTCATAGAAGAGGCCCATGGAACCTTCAAGATTTGAAGACTGTTTGTGTGGAAGAATGAGCCAAAATCACACCTGAGCAATGCATGCAACTATTTTCTCCATACAGGAGGCGTCTTGAAGCTGTCATTACCAACAAAGGCTTTTGTACGAAGTATTAAATAGATTTTATTAAGCGTGGTCAATACTTTTTTCCTGTGTCATCTCACATTATTACACATAACTTAATTTATGGATCTATGGTTTGATTTCTTTGCATGTGTGGACTGCATGGGTTGTTGCTGACATTTGGTGAAAATTTTATTATAATAGCCCAATTCCAAATATATTTACTGAGAAAAATGTTGATGTGTTCAATACTTATTTTATCCGCTGTATATATTATATAAACACTCTCTCTCTCTATATATATATATACTATATATATACCTAGATCACAAGTGCTGGAACCTTCAGATAAAAATCATAAGAGCAAAGAGAATCGATTTATTTGGGCCAACACCTTTGATTCTAATAGTAGCCATACTAATCGTATTAGTAAATTATACAGGCCCATCATACAATCAGATACCCAATTAAGTCAATTGTCTGGAACGTGCCTGATGCCAGTTTACAAACAAGGCCGCAATATAGGGGATTATGTTATGAAAACAGATGTGACATCAGCTGTATCTACACAACAGGGATCTTCACAATCCACGTTTTTAAATGCTGCTCGTAATGGATGTTTCTGATGTCTTGGATTCACTACATGCAGCTATTTGATAAGCGGAGATTAATTTTATCATCCATTTTCTGGCAAGAAATATCAAATTTGACATAGAGTGACGTGTTCGACGAAGTTTGTGGTGTATTTAGTTAGTTGCCCTTGCGGTAAACATTATGTGGGTAAAACAGAGAGGGCTTTCAAGGAAAGAATGGCGGTCCATAGGTCTTCTATCAGGTCTGCTTTACAAACTGGCAGATCTGATCAACCAGTGGCCCGTCATTTCTTAGAGGCCAAACACAGCTTGGCTGCTCTTCGATATATCAGATCATAGATCATATAAAAACCCCCACACGAGAGGGAGACCGTAGCCTGTTATTGTTGCAGGTGGAGTGTAGATGGATTTTTCGTTTGGACACTCTGTCCCCAAGGGGGTTAAACGAGCATCTGGGACTCAGTTGCTTTTTGTGAACTATCCTGTTTGAAGTATTGTGGATAGTATATATATATTTTTTACTTGCATTCATGTCTGTTTGTGTTATAACCCTATTTTGATATTTCTGATATACCAGACACATTTGGAATTGCAGCCTCATATATATTTTAGCGCTGTCTGGTGCATTTATATTGGGCTTCAAATATTTGGTATTACATACGATTATTAGATAGGACTGACTTGCTGTTATTGCAGTGTTTTGTTTTGTGATATTGTTGATATCCGTTACCAATATGTCTTATGGGCGCTATTTTTTCTATGTATGTGTCTTTACTCTTTGTATATGTATGTTTGTTTTATGTTTAAAGATATAACACTAAGTATTGGTCTTGTCCGGTAACAGCATGTATGATGTTGTTGGCCAGTTGATAGGTGCTTTTAATTGGTGTACAGGTGTCACATGGTCCGGCCCCTCCGTGACGCTGATGCAGACGCTCCCAATGACGTCATATTTATGCATGGGACTCCGCGTGCAGACGGCGACATGGACGGTCCGGTGGGGGTATATAGGTGAGTTGTGTGTTTGTATTTTTGAGCCCTGACGAAAATGTTTACATAAACATTGAAACGTTGGCAACACCTGTGTCCTGTGATATGTCTGCAATGAGTGCCGCCTTATCTACATGCTGTACATCGTACTCCAACTCGTTTGGTTTATGCGAGGAAGGCACCTGCGTTGTTTTCAATAAGTAAGTGAGGAGTGCTGCTAGAGTGAATTACATATATATATATATATATATATATATATATGCACACATAAATTACATAATATATCATGTAGTAAATGTCCCCCCACTCCTTTTTATATATATATATATATATATATATATATATACACATTTATTTATTTTTTCTCATACCAACAATTCACCACTCCGACTCCTTTTATAATATGTTTAAGTGATTTAGACTCCATCCTTACCACCACCCCTATATAATATATTTAATAACCCCCCTCACCCCATTTATAAGATCTGTATGGGTTAACAATTCTAAGGTGAATGCAGCAGTGTATCATTGGTCCCAAGGTACTGTGTGGGAAAAGATAAATATCATTTAAAATCTCTAAAGGTAATATTAAACTAATGGTTCTATCACTGCTTCCTACTCTACTACCCTGCTGTGGAATGCAACTAAGCCATGGAATAATTACCTTAATGGCAGTAAGTATATTGACCAATGTGATGATTCAGGAAACTGTAATTGTACTGATGAGCAAAAAGTGTTCCTACCTTACTATGGTAATTCCCAAAAGAGCCTAATTTTTGCCACTGAAGTTGCTTGGATAGGCCAATTGCTTTTGTCCCCCTAAGAATATTTTGTGTGTGGACCCAGGGTATACAAGTTTTTACCTTTTAGAGGAAAAGGGAGCTGTACAGTGGCCAGGATTACCTTTGCAACCTGGATATAGGAGTCTATAAACTTACACAATAGTCCTATGAATCACACAACAAAAAGAGCATTATTAATTAAGCCTCAGCATGCCTGTGATCTGGTATACCTCCCCTGGTACAAGAAATAATCCTGCCATGTAGTTCTGTGAAAATGCTCACAATATTGCGGCTTTGACTAAGTCATTTGACAATGTCACTGATCAAGTACTGGATGTATTAGAAATTAACTCAAAAACGTTGAAGTATCATGCTAAAATACTCCGACAACACATATTAATTTTAGATTACCTCACAGCAGCACAAGGAGGTATGTGTCAAATAGTAGGACCAGCCTGCTGTTCCTACTGTATATAGCAGACAATTTTAGGGATCATACAGTATAGCAGCACACATACAAATGGTACATGGACTGAAGGATCAATTTAGGAAAGAACATAATGAGCCTGAATGGCACTTGTTTGGATGGGATTTAAGATGGCTCAACCCTTCAAACTGGGTTAAGGGGATAGGTGGATGGTTGTCTGGTATACTACACATGGTAATTCAAGGCTTGGCACCCAAACTAATTGCTTATGTAGTTATAAGAGTAGCAATATGGCTTTTTAAGAAGTTGCTAGCAATGAAATATTTTTCTTCTAAGGGTAAAAGAACTGACATTATCATTGGTCTGGGTATTCAAGGGACACCTTGGTATAATTCAATCAGTCCTTACTACATCCATTTTAACCTCCAACAACCTAATGGACTATGCAACTACTGTACCTTACATGTGGCTCAATCTTATCTGACTTCTTGAAATTTAAGACTTTACACACATGATCTATTGATTTGATGCAATGTTTCCTCCCATTGTATATGTAAGATAGGGATTGATCCCATTCCTGTCAATAAGTAGCTGTGTTTGCTGAGTGCATTACATATGCTCTTATCCCTCATGAATAGTTCCCCATATAAGATGGTTTCTTTTTTAGATAAATAACAGTAGATATTAGTAGATAGTATTGACAACTGGGATAGTGACACTAATGGATCTCTGATCCCACTGCTTTAATTCAGTAGGGTTCCTAAGTCGTGAAATATGGGTCACTATGGGGGTCAATCGATATTGTGAAAGCTAGGTTATTTAGAATATAGTAGTTTGAACAAAAAGAGGGAACTGATAGAGTTAAACTCTGGATTTTGGTTTGTTCAAATTTATGCTGAAACAGGAATGTGCACCCGTTGATAAAGAGTTCTGTTCACCTATTGTGTGAAGTAGTGGAGATGTATCAACAAGTGTCACATCTGAATTCTCAGAAATAATGAGCAGAACCTCTTAATTATGTGTCAAGAAATATTTAGTTTTAGTATTTTCTTATTATTAATACAATGCTAATCCTTGGCGTTAATACGAGTATAATTTACAGTGTATACATGACTATTAATCAAATTGTTGATGCATGCTCTGAATATGATATGATATGTAAAGAAGTAGCTATATAAATGCTTGACATGCATAATATTAGTATTATCTGACAGCATTGCTGTGAGTGTCTACTGCTCTCCAGCCATGATTAACCATTCTGGATAGCCTGGTTACCTGACAACTTGCCTTTATCACTTTATATAGTTTGTGAGGTTCTGGTTTTGTTGTGGGCCCGGGGTAGTAATAGGAGCAGACACTGAAGCAGATTTGAAAATAAATGTGGAGTTTTTAATGAGTGGCTTAACAGACATGAATGTGGTAAAACAGAAAGTTCGGGTATAGCACTAAAGTGCACTTGGGAACTGTAGTGAAGCAATGGGAAAAGTCCAGGTAGTGATAACAAAGGGGAGTCCAGTATTCCAGGTCTTGTGAGGCTGAAAACAGTTGTGGCTGAAGAAATAATGTCCAGAGGAAGGTGCAAGTGGAGGCAAGGTGCAGGGTAACAGCTGACACAGGTACTCAGGAAATGGGGAAGGCAAAAGGAGGAGGCAGTGGGAGAAGGCAGCGGAAGTCCAGCAGGGTAAGGAGCAGGTTAGGTGAAACAGGCTTAAGCAGAGATCCAACAGGCAGGCAGACAAGCTCAGGAACTCTCTCTCAGTTGGCGCTGAGAAACACGTTGAAATGGCAATGCAAGGGAGCTCTGAACTCCCTTTTATACCCAGCACCCAGCCGTGAGAGGACAGAGAGTGAGCATGTGACATGCCAGGATTGGGGAACTAGGTCACATGGCCGAAAGCAAGATGGTGGCACCCATGCCAGAGTGAAACGGAAACACCACCAGGCCTACCCAGCACAGAGTGACAACATGCCCACACAGGACTGTGCACAGCCAATGCACCACCACCACCAGATGCCCCCCGCCATAACATCTGCAAGGTAATACCCACCGACCACCATGCCGAGAAACCCTGGTCATGACAGTACCCCCCCCTTTATGGGTGGCCTCAAGACACTCACCAGGCTTTTTAGGATGGGCAGAATGAAACTTCCTGATGAGTGCGGGAGCATGGATGTTTCGGGCATTGGTCCAGCAGCGTTCGTCCGGGCTATAAACCCTCCAATCCAGGAGATACTGTAAATGACCCCTGCAGACACGGGAATCCAGGACCTGGGAGACTTCAAATTCCACGCCTCTTTCTGTCTGAACATGAGGAGGAACAGGAAGAACCTTGCAGAATTTCTTCAGGATCAGAGGTTTCAGTAGGGAAATGTGGAAGGAGTTTGGGATTTTAATATGAAGGAAGCTGAAGGTGATACGCCACAGGATTAATTATTTCAATGATGGAGAAGGGTCTGATAAAACATGGAGCAAACTTAATTGAGAGTACTCTGAGTTGCAGGTTCCAGGTAGACAACCAAACCTGATCTCCAACTTGCATGCAGGGCACCTTTCTCCATTTTCTTATCAGCCTGATGTTTGTAGCGAGAGGACGCCTTCTCCAAATCAGCACGTACCTGAGCCCAATTTGATGCAAACCTCCATACAGAATCATCCACAGCTGGAACATCAAAGACAGGTAGGCATTGGAACTCAGGGGCTCGGGGATGGAGACCATATACAATCAGGAATGGGGTTTGGTTTGTGGAGAAATGATATGAGGCATTGTGTGCAAATTCAGCCCAGGGCAATAATTCCGACCAATTGTCTCGAGAGTATGAGATGAAGATCCTTAGGAAGGTCTCAAGATCTTGATTAACCCGTTCTGTAGATCCATTACTTTGCGGGTGGTAAGCTGTGGAGAAGTTCAATATAACTTTTAGACTGGAAGACCTCTTCAGAACCTTACCACGAATTGAGCTCCACGATCAGAGACTTTTTCTGTAGGAAGATCGTGGAGACAGAATATTTGTTGGACAAACAGATGAGCCAAATCCAAAGCAGAAGAAGATTTCTTTCGGGGGACATAATGGACCATTTTTGAAAATCGGTCTACAATGACCCAGATGATAGTATTTCCCTGGGAACTTTGCAAATCAGTTACAAAGTCCATGGAGAGATGCATCCACGAACGCAATGGGATAGGCAGGGGTAACAACTCACCAGCTGGGGCTTGATGCGATGATTTGTGCTGGACACATGAGGTACATGATGAGATGAACTCCAATACATCAGCTTTCATTGATGGCCACCAATAGGCTCTCTTCAAAAACTCCAGAGTCTTCCGAGTACCAGAATGGCCTGCAAAGGGTAAGGAGTGTGCCCAGGTGAGAAGCTGCTTCCTTAACTCCGGGGCCACAAAGGTTTTCCCAGTAGGTGGTTGAAATTGTATGGTCGCAAACACCCTTGACTCCAACACAGGAGTGCTACGTAGAATTTCAGAATTATTATTACAGGAGAGGGACCTTGACATCCGCTTTCTGATTCAGAGCTCCAGAACGGAAGGTCAGAGTAAACTGGAAGCGAGTGAAGAATATTGCCCACTGGGGCAGACGAGGACTTACACACTGGATATTCTTGAGGAGGAGGAGGTTTCTATGGTTGGTAAAGACAGTAAAGGGAAATTTAGCCCCTTCTAGCAGATATCTCCATTCCTTCAGTGCCAATTTTACTGCGAAGAGCTGTTGTTCTCCTATGGCGTAGTTCTTCTCTGCAGGAAAATTTCTTGGAAAAGAATCCACAGGGGTGGACTCGGTTGTCTTTGTAGCGCTGGGATAGGATGGCTCCCACTGCCTCTGATGATGCATCAACCTCCAACAAGAAGGGTCTATCAAGGTCTGGTTGTCTTAAAACAGGAGCTGTAATAAATGCCTGCTTTAAAAGCTGGAAGGCTGTCTCTGCTTCAGGTGACCATAGAGCAGGATTAGCACCTTTACGAGTCAGGGCCGTGATGGGAGCCAACAAAGAGGAAAATCCTTTGATAAAACATCTGTAGTAGTTGGCAAATCTGAGCAATCTCTGAATGGCTTTCAAGGTCTGAGGTCGGGATCCAGGATTGCCTGAACCTTCTTGGGGTCCATTTCTAAACTGGAGCCTGAGATGACATAGCCATTGAATGGCACACTGGGTACACTAAAAACACATTTTTCCAGTTTGCAGTAAAGATGATTTTTCCTTTGTCGGGCTAACACTTCCTTCACGTGTTTATAATGTTCCTCAGGAGACGACGAGAAAATCAATATATCATCCAAAATAGACAACTACTGAAACATATAGTAGATCTCAAAAAAGTCATTTACAAAGCCTTGAAAGACAGCAAGGGCATTACATAATCTGAAGGGCATCACAAGGTATTCGAAATGACCATCCCTGGTATTAAAAGCAGTTTTCCATTCATCGCCTGCACGGATATGAATGAGATTATAGGCCCCTCGCAAATCTAATTTTGAGAATATGACGGATCCTTTGACTCTGTTGAACAACTCTCTGATTAAGGGGAGTGGATACCGATTCTTGACCGTTATATCATTAAGACCCCGATAGTCTATACATGGTCTCAGGCCACCAACATTTTTAGCAACAAAAAAGTACCCTGCTCTGGCAGGAGAGGTGGAAGGATGGATGAGCCCCTTCTCCAAATTCTACTAGATGTATTCAGACATAGCATTGGTCTCGGGCAAGGACAGAGGATAGGTGCGACCACGAAGAGGCATCTTGTCCGGCAATAAATCGATTGGTCAATCCCATTCTCTGTGAGGAGGTAAGATATTTGCCTGTTGTTCAGAAAAAACATCGGTAAACATTTGATACTCCTTGGGAATTGCTCTTGGTTTTAATGAGACTGTTTTCCTTACAGGTCATATCTTAGGAAGACAGGATTCCTGACAGTCAGCTCCACATGAAAGGATTTGCATTGAGCACCAATCTATCCTAGGATTGTGCTGACATAACCAGGGTAGCCCTAAAATTACGTCTTGGGAGGCTTCAGGAATCACTAGGAATCTCAGAGACTTGGAATGCAGTGCTCCTCTGCGGATCAATACTGGCTGGGTTTCCTTGGTGACAATTCCATTAGTCAGAGGCCATCCATCTACAGCAGTCAAGGAAATTGAGTGGTCGAGGAGTGTACAAGGAATCTGTAGTTTGTCAACTAAACTGGAAGTCATGAAATTTCCGGCTGCTCCAGAATCTAATAATGCAGCAACAAAGACAGGTTTCAACTTGAAATCTAAGGCTAGGTTTAATACGAAATCTTTACAGGTTCGGGACGGACTCATTACTCCTAACTTGATGTCCCCAGGGTCAGTTATGAACGGGCGTTTCCCGATTTATGGGAACAGGAGGCCTCCAGGTTACCCGCATGTCCACATTTTAGGCAGAGGCTTTTTAATATTCTTCTCTGGCATTTCTCTTTGGAGAAATGGGTATGAGTCACCTGCATAGGCACTTCATCTGTAGAAGGAGGGGATGGACAGGTAGTAGAGGGAGGGGTAAATGACCTTTGCCGATCAGTTCTATGCTTTTCAGCTTGACATTCTCTAAAGCGTAGATCAATCTTGTTACAGAGAGAAATCATATCGTCCAGATTAGTGGGTAGTTCACGGGTGACTAGATCATCTTTCAGTCGATTGGAAAGCCCATGCCAAAAAGCTGAGGTGAGGGCTTCCGCATTCCACTTGAGCTCTGATGCTAAAATCTGAAACTGTATGGCATACTGGCTGACAGGACTGGTTCCTTGCTTCAGTGTCATGATACTGGATGAAGCCGATACGGTACACCCAGGCTCATTGAAAATCCTCCTGAATGATGATGCAAAGTAGGTATAGATGTCCAGCAAAGAATCTGAATGCTCCCAGAGTGGGGAAGCCCAATCCAAGGCTGAGCCAGACAACAGTGACATGATGTAGGCAACTTTAGTTCTTGCAGTGGGAAAATTATCAGGCTGTACGGTAAAATGTATATCACACTGATTCAGGAACCCCCGACAAAGCTTGGGGTTTCCATCAAATTTACTTGGCATAGGAAGATGTAACCGAGGGGATGTCATGTACCCCATATTTTCAGGCACAGAAACAGGTGTAACTACTGTTACATTAAGAGAGGGCAGAGAGGTTTGCATGTTATCCTGTCGTTTAGTCATTTCTTGCAGGAACTGGGCCATTTGGTGCTGCATAGCTTCCAGGTTTTCCAAACGGCCTGCGATGCACTGGAATAAATCCGCTCCAGACTCCTGTCCAATGGCCGAGTCCATTGGGCCAGTGCAAACTGTGAGGTTCTGGTTTTGTTGTGGGCCCGGGGTGTTAATAGGTGCAGACACTGAAGCAGATTTAAAAATAAACGTGGAGTTTTTAATGAGTGGCTTAACAGACATGAATGTGGTAAAACAGAAAGTCCAGGTATAGCACTAAAGTGCACTCGGGAACTGTAGTGAGGCAATGGGAAAAAGTCCAGGTAGTGATAATAGAGGGCAGTCCGGTATTCCAGGCAGGTGGACAAGCTCAGGAACTCTCTCTCAGCTTGCGCTGAGAAACATGTTGCACTGGCAATGCAAGGGAGCTCTGAACTCCCTTTTATACTCAGCGCCCAGCCGTGAGTAGACTGAGAGTGAGCATGTGACACACCAGGATTGGGGAACTAGGTCAAATGGCTGAAATCAAGATGGCGGCGCCCATGCCGGAGTGAAACGGAAACACCGCCAGGCCTACCCAGCACAGAGTGACAACATGCCCACACAGGACTGCGCACAGCCAATGCTCCCCGACAGGCACCAGCACCACCACCAGACGCCCCCCGCCATAACATCCGCACAGGTAACACCCGCCAACCACCATGCCGAGAAACCCTGGTCGTGACATAGTTAGCAGGTAGACTTTGGATATACTGTAGGTCCCATATTTGAATGTTTGCACATTAGTGCCACATTAGCCAGTTTTGTATAAAATAACCATATATCCCTATTTTGAATATAAATCATAGACATATTAAATTAATTGACAATTTTTAATAAACTAGATACAGACAAACTAGTATATCTCAGACAAAATTGCAGTTCTTTATTCTTCATTATTTTAATAGATTGCTGATGTCATCAGCTGCTATCAAAATACTTTGAATAAAATATCAATAGATTATCCAAATGTAGTCCCTGGTTCAGTTACTGATGTTAAACATGAGTAAGGTAGTACCACTGCTTTAGTATTTTAGATGGTGAGGTCATGCTCTGTCAGCAAAGGGAAGCACAGAGAGCCTTTTGTCTCTGTAACAGATGGTTATTTATTAATTTTTATTTAGAATGTATTTATTTAGTGTGAGCATATTACCTTGTACTTTAGAATTGAGAACAAAAAAAGGCAAAGCTGTAAGAAGGCCTTGCTGGCAAGATCACAATCTATACGACTGAATCAACTGGCACAATGACAGCAGGATAGAGACAGCTGGGTAAACAACTTGTTTGGAAATTAAATGGAGTAGAATAAAGAGATGATAGTGGTGGCTGTGGTGGCAGGTTGATCGCAGTCCAAACAAACAGAACTTGAGGCTACAAGATAAAGGGGAAGTAACCGAAAAGAGAAAGTACAAACAAGCAACAGAAACAAAAAGGTACTACACAAAGTGCAATCCAGAGAAAGGGAGACTACCCAGTAAAGCAGAAGCAAGTGTAAGTTAAAAGAAGTGTAATTGATAGTGAAGGAGGGTCATACACAGCTGAGTTGCAGACATTACAGTACTAATAATTTTGACAAATGCATATATATTAACTAGGTTTAAAACTCATTAATTCCAATTTCACTCTGGGACCCAAATGTGCAATAAGAGGCCACCAGAATCCTGAGTTACAACCATCCCTCTATAAGCCAATGTATTTTAATAAGCTCAATAGAAACTATAATTTGTTTACATGAGAGCAATATCATTTGCCAAAGCCCCTGCATCTCATAACAACCTATGCCATATCACCACGGTCCCCTGCATCTCACCACAGTCCCCTGCATCTCACAATAGCCTCCTGATGTTCACTACTGCTCCCAGCATTTTCCCACAGCATCCTATATTTCACCACAGCCCCTTGCATCTCACCATACGCCCCTGTTTCTCACTCCTGCTTCTTTCCAAAGCCCTCTGCATCTTAAGACAAGCCCCTGCTTCTCAAGCCTGCCCCCTGCATCTCACCAGTGTCACCACAACTTGCCGGCAAATGGGTGCCCTATTTTCTGGAAATGGCAAGGGCTGGGACTGTGTTGATGGACATGAGGTTCATAGTGTGCTGTGCGCCCATAAAAGACAACACCCATGTCGCCATCTTTCGTGTGTCAACCTGTACTGCAGTACCCAATCTTCATAGGAGTTCACCCATCCTATTACTGATAGGGCCCAGCACTGCGATGCGCAGGCAGCACTACTTGTAGCTACATGGAACCAGGCAATTATGTTGTTCATCCTCATTCGGGTAAACACATTCCAATAAAACATATCCTTACCTGCTTGAGCAAATATACATGATTAGATGCCCGTGCAGCCTGGTATACATCAGCAGGATGTCGCGGCTATTCCGTGAAAGAATGGCCCAGCACCGCAACGCGATCAGGCGCGCCATAGTGGGGAAGGACATAGACCAACCGGTGGCATGGCACTTTAAAGAGGCCCACCATTCATTAGCGACTCTTTCATGCAAAGTAATTGACCATGTACCATCATCCAAGAGAGGCGGAGATAGAAAAAGATGACTACTTCAGCTGGAAACCAGATGGATTTACAACATGAACACTGTGGCCCCCTATGGCCTCAATGAAACCATATAGTTTGCATGTTTTTTTCTGACTTTATTTCTGGAACAAAGGAACCCCGGGTATAAAATAATTTTTTCTGGGGGCATTTCAGGCCCCTTAGATGTAACCTTTTTCTACACCATCAATATTTTGTACTACGGTCATGCAAACGGGGAGGCGTTCTTTCTTTACACTGTGCAAATGTCCAAACCCAACAGGGTGAACTCCCATAGGCATTACGGCAGGAGTAGATATACCCTCAGCACCTCACCTTAGTAACCATCAGGTGTGTATGCAACTTACTTTACAGTCATACCACACTGGCTATGCCCAATCCCGGCAAACCTTGGCAGCCAAGCAGTGCTGGGCCTTATCTGTAATAGGATGGGTGACCTCATAAAAAGATTGGGTACTGTAATACAGGTTGGCACACGAAAGATGGTGAAATAACTGTTGTCTTTTATGGGCGCACAGCACACTTTGACCATGAGTTACCTGAAATTATCTACTTTGTGATTTGCAGATCTTATTGAATTTTTCTGAAGAAAATTAGGAGTAACGTTTTGGAATATGTTCACCTGACTTGGCAAGTATACTGTCTAAGGCCCTGATTCAGAGCTGGATGCTCTGACCAGAGCGCTCGCTCTGAATCAGGGCCCACCATAAATATGGAGCGTCCTCCTGGACGCTTGTATAGCTGTGGGTCACCACCCACAGCCTATACGAGCGTGCAGGATGATGGTCGCGATGGTCTTGACCATCGCGACCATCGCCAGTGCGAGCAGAAGCCTGCGGTTGAGTTTTTCAACCGCAAGGCCAGGAGTGATTTTGGCTCTATCAGAGCCAAAATCACTCCCACTGACATCACTAGTGATGTCAGTGGGGCCGGCTTCTGACGGTAGGCGTTCCCTTGGGAATGCCTCCGTCTGGCAGGCACGCCCCCGGCATGCCCACCAAAGGGGGCATGCTGTCAATCAACATCGACAGCACGCCCCCTTTGATCAGACACAACGAGCGAAGGAAAGTCCTTCGCTCATCACGTCTCGCGCATGCGCACGACGGAGCTCCCTCCGTCGTGCACATGCGCAGTGCACACCATCGACCCACTTGCGAGTGGACAGCCGCTCGCGAGTGGGTCTGAATCAGGCCCTAAGTGTGATGTATTCTATCATCAACTCATTACCTTTGGAAGTATGTACTTTATTAATTTCATGTAAGGGATGTCTCTGGTGTTTTTTATGAATTTTTTTAATTTTCTCTTTAAGGTTTGGAGTTTGCATGTTCTCCTTACCGTACACCACATTTTTTCTATTTGCTTTTTTCCCCTTTCCCATCTCTTTACACTTTCCTTTCCATTCCCTGTATGGTGTTGGACATCACAATGTCTTTTCTGCACCCTCACTTCTCAAATCTATATACTACAAGTGCTGTTCACTTTGCCTCATGAACCTGTATTAGATTTCCACCTGTTCCTAGCATGACCACTGGGAGTGCTGTGATCACCCACACAGCGATGGACGCATGCTGATGATGTCACACTAACAGCTCCCAGTGTGACACATGGGAAACAGCACCTATCAATGTAGATCTGCTGGTATATAGGTATGTACATTTGTGAGTGCATTTGTTTTCTTGATAAAGGCCTATGTGACTGAAACGTTGAACAAGGATTGACACAGCTTGTCAGAATGATTCTTCTCTTAAAGGACCCGTGAGTGCCGCCATTGTACCCCTTTTTGTTGTATATCTATCTATCTATCTATATATATATATATATATATATATATATATTGTGACACAGTTAGGTTAGGGGGTCCCTCTCCTGGGTAGAGGACTCCTTCCTTACACACACACAGCAGCAGGGAAGCAGCACACCAGTCTGGATGCAAGTACAAGCTGCTCGGCGCCAGTCTTTATTGTACAATGTCAGAAATATAAAGAAAACATAAATATAAATCCTAGCCCTGTCGGGGCACTAACTTCACAGGTAGTTCCCTCACTACCCGAACCTGGCAGGGCCTAATGCTCTTGCCAGCAACAAAAGCACAGCACAACACTCACAGTTAGGTATCCAAGTGTCTCTGAGCAAATTCCCTGCCTGCTCTCCCAGGTGAGACACTCAGCCTTATCCAAACTAGGCTTATATTGGCCACTCTCAGGTGGAAACCCTAACAAGCCTGTTACCAGGCTGTGAGAACCAAAACCTGGAGTGGCCATGGGTGGAGCCCTCCCTCTCCTCTCACCCACAACCCCCAGGTCCCAAACCGGCTTTTCAAAAAGCCGAAACTCAAGCCTGCTATACTGCAGACTTTCTCCTGGGGGTTTAAAACACATAAGACAGGAATCTGGGACAAATGTACCTGCCACAGACCACTTTACCAATGATCCTATCACATATCCCCCCCTTTGTTTCGACCTGTGGGGCGGAACAACTGAAGCCCCCAAACAATGAACGCGTGACAACGCGTCAGCATTGGCCAGCTGGCTTCCTGGCCTGTGTTCCACTGAAAATTGAAAAGTTTGTAACGCCAAGAACCATCTAGTAATTCTCGCATTACTGTCCTTATTTTCGGACATCCACTTCAAAGGGGCATGGTCAGTGATCAATTTGAACTTTCTTCCGACCAAGTAGTACCTGAGAGCCTCTAACGCCCACTTTATGGCCAACGCCTCCTTCTCCACTGTGGCATAGTTTCTCTCATGTACATTCAACTTTCTACTTAGATAGAAATTAGGGTGTTCCTCGCCCTCCTTGTTCTGGGACAGGACCGCTCCTATACCTACTTCTGATGCATCAGTTTGTACTATGAATTCCCTTTCAAAATTAGGAGTCATCAGGACTGGTTGGGAAAACAACGCTACTTTCAACTCCTGAAAAGCTTTCTCTGCCTCAGGACTCCATTCTACCATGACTTTTTGTTTGCCTTTGGTCAGGTCAGTCAGTGGGACTACCATGGTGGCAAAGTTGGGTATAAACCTCCTGTAGTACCCCATAATTCCCAAGAAGGCTCTCACCTGCTTCTTATTCAGAGGCCGTGGCCAGTTTTGTATGGCATCAACTTTATTGAGCTGAGGCTTTATCAGGCCTCTGCCAATGGTGTATCCCAGATATTTTACTTCCTCCATGCCTAGACAACACTTTTTTGGGTTGGCTGTCAAACCTGCCTTATAGATGGAGTCCAACACTGCTTGTACCCTGGGTAAGTGAGACTGCCAATCAAGACTATGAATGACCACGTCATCCAGGTAAGCAGCTGCATACCGTCTATGGGGCCTTAGAATCCTGTCCATCATTCTTTGGAAGGTAACAGGTGCCCCATGTAGCCCGAAGGGCAACATCTTGTACTGAAACAAGCCCTCTGGCGCTGAAAAAGCTGTCTTTTGTTTGGCGCTCTCGGTTAACGGTACTTGCCAATACCCTTTGGTTAGGTCAAGAGTGGTTAAATACCTTGCCGTCCCTAGTCTCTCAATCAGTTCATCCACTCTTGGCATCGGGTAGGCATCGAATTTTGAAACACTGTTCAACTTTCGGAAGTCATTGCAGAAACGCACACTCCCGTCGGGCTTTGGAATCAACACAATGGGACTTGACCATTCACTATGTGATTCTTCAATAACCCCTAACTCTAGCATATTTTTAATTTCTTTCGACACCGATTCTCTTTGTGCTTCTGGTAACCTATAGGACTTTAGATTAACTTTAACCCCTGGGTCAGTGATTATGTCATGTTTAATGACCGAGGTTTTCCCAGGTACGTCAGAGAACAGCACCCTATTTCTGATCAGAAACTCCTTGACCTCTTGTTGTTGAATTGCCGACAGGGTTTTTGCAACTGTCATTTCGGGAACTAAGGGACCTGGATTTAGTGGAGGGGCTCGGACGGCCAACAGTACCGTTCTATCTTTCCAGGGCTTTAATAGATTTATATGGTATATCTGTTCCGGCTTTCTTTTCCCCGGCTGGTAAACTTTGTAATTGACCTGTCCCACTCTTTCTAAGATTTCAAAGGGCCCTTGCAATTTAGCCAAAAGTTTATTTTCCACACTGGGAACCAACACTAACGCTCTGTCCCCAGGAGCAAAGCTGCGTAACCGAGCATTGCGGTTGTATACCCTCTGCTGTGCCTGTTGAGCCTGTTCCAGGTGCTCTCTCACTATCGGCACTACCACAGCAATTCTCTCCTGCATTTGAGAAACATACTCAATCACCATTTTGTAAGGACTAGACTGCCCCTCCCATGTCTCTTTGGCAATGTCTAGTAACCCCCTTGGGTGTCTCCCATACAACAAGTCGAAGGGTGAAAACCCGGTGGAGGACTGGGGAACTTCTCTTATGGCCAACAATAAATACGGCAATAAGTAATCCCAATCCCTACCATCCTTGTCGACCACTTTCCTAAGCATGTGTTTTAACGTCTTGTTAAACCTCTCGACCAGCCCATCGGTTTGGGGGTGATAAACCGAAGTTCTTAACTGTTCAATTTTGAACAGGCGGCATAACTCTTTCATGACTTTTGACATAAACGGTGTACCCTGGTCAGTTAGTATCTTCTTGGGTATACCCAGCCTGCTAAAGACATGAACTAGCTCTCTGGAAATGGTCTTGGTTGACGTATTGCACAATGGGATCGCTTCCGGGTACCTGGTAGCGTAATCCATTATGACTGGTGTCCCCTGGCAGACTTCATTAAGGGTCCCACCAAATCCATCGCTATTCTTTCAAACGGCACCTCTATGATAGGCAATGGAACTAGTGGACCCTTAAAATGTGGCCTGGGAGCATGATACTGACACTCAGGGCAGGATGCGCAATAGTCAGACACCTCTTTATGAAGCCCGGGCCAGAAAAACCTCTGCATTATTCACTTAGTGGTTTTCTCTACCCCTAGATGGCCTGCCGTTATATGACCATGGGCCAGATCCAACACTGTTCTTCTGTAGGCTTTGGGAACTATTAATTGTTCCACAATATCTTCCCCCTTCTTAGTCACCTGATATAACAAATCCTGACACATTGCCATGTGGGGATAGGACAAAGGACTATCAGGGTCTACGGGTTTACCATCAACTACTTTTACATTCTCCCTGGCTTTTACCAAAGTAGGGTCATTCAACTGCTCCACGGCAAAGACTTCTCTTCTGACCTCTAAATCAGGCAGACGATCACCTGGCCCAACAACATTTCCCACCTCAATGGGAGGCACATCAGTTGGCGGGCCACCGTCACGTTCCGCATTCTCAACCATAGTAGAAAAAGGGAATAACTCTGACTCAGAAGAAACTCCCTCCTCCACTACATCGACAACCTTCTCAGGGTTGTTCACCTCTGGAACAAAACGGCTTTCCCACAACTTCCAGAAATGAGCAAAGTCTCTCTCCAATATTGCATCGTACACCAGACCATGCACCAAACCCACAGAAACTGTAGCAGAGCCACATGGTGTCTCGATGTTCACACAGTTTTCCCTGTATGCCTCAAGGGGTTCACCAGCTCAGCTTTTATAAGTGTCACCAAGCTACCAGAGTCTAACAGTGCCTCTACTCGGTTGCCATCTACAGTGAGTACACACATGTGCTTATCAGTCTCAGCCTGCCGGTCAGCCGTACAGGCTGTCTGTGCAAAGAAAGACCCCCTGCGGTAGACATGAGCAGTATCACATTGCATAGGTTCAGTTGTAAGTGAACAATTAGCGGCAATATGGCCGAAGCCACCACATCGGAAACACTGAGTCATATTAATGTCTAGTCGTTTATGGGGCAAGAACCTTCCTGGCCTGGCAGGCCTGTCTCCAGGTTCTACACCCTCAGTCTTAGGTACATTCCACCGCCAAGCACCCTTCTCCCCTGGAACAGTCTTACCAGTGTCTGTGGGAGTTCACCGGTGCTCCATCGGGGCTCGGTGGGGCATACTCATCAGCTCCTCAGCCACCACGTACCTCTCCACCAGCTCGACCAACTGGTCCGCGGACTTAGGGTCTGCATGGCTCACCCACTTGCGCAGAGTCACAGGTAATGATCACAGGTACCGGTCCATCACGACCCTTTCCACGATCTGTGGTCCCGTCAGCGTCTCGGGCTGTAGCCATTTTGAGGACAGATGGATGAGGTCATGCATCTGTGAATGTGGAGGCTTGTCCCTATGGAACTCCCAGCGGTGGACCCGTTGGGCACGAACAAAGGTGGTGACTCCCAAGCGAGTTAGGATCTCCTGTTTTAATTTTTTATAGTCCTTGGCATCAGCCAGGCATAAGTCAAAATAGACTCCCCAGACAAAAAAGGTGCCACCAGACTAGCCCACTGCTCCTTGGGCCAACTCTCCCTTTCGGCCGTTCTTTCAAACGCGGTGAGATAGGCCTCCACATCATCGCCCGAAGTCATCTTTTGGAGGAAGTGACTGGCTCGTACGGAGTGAGTGGGTGTGGGAGGACCAGTAGCAACATCTCTGGGCCGGGCGAGCAGGTGCTGTACCACCTCTTTTATGGCCTGGCATGTTTCCTCGATGGCGACCTGTTGTTGCCTCTGGGCTGTCTCCAAGGCCAACAGTTGCACCCTGGTGGATTCCTGCTGAGCTCTGGTAGATTCCTGCTGAAGTTTGTTTGTCTCCTGCTGAGCTGCTGTAGCTTGGAGCAAGGCCTTAATAATGTCCTCCATTTTGTCCTGGGGTGTAGGTTGGAAGCTGAACCTTGCCTCTCTGAGCATTGGCTGACGCCTCCTCTATGGGACTCCAAGGACACAGCGTTATTTCCACACTTACAAATTGGGTGTCTGTCCCTTTAATTTTTAAATGGAAAGTTTTCCTCTTGCTGCAACTTCAGTGTGTGTGGGTGCCCGCATTCTCCACCATATTGTGACACAGTTAGGTTAGGGGGTCCCTCTCCTGAGTAAAGGACTCCTTCCTTACACACACACACAGCAGCAGGGAAGCAGCACACCAGTCTGGATGCAAGTACAAGCTGCTCGGCGCCAGTCTTTATTGTACAATGTCAGAAATATAAAGAAAACATAAATATAAATCCTAGCCCTGTCAGGGCACTAACTTCACAGGTAGTTCCCTCACTACCAGAACCTGGCAGGGCCTAATGCCCTCGCCAGCAACAAAAGCACAGCACAACACTCACAGTTAGGTTTCCAAGAGTCTCTGAGCATACTCCCTGCCTGCTCTCCCAGGTGAGACACTCAGCCTTATCCAAACTAGGCTTATATTGGCCACTCTCAGGTGGAAACCCTAACAAGCCTGTTACCAGGCTGTGAGAACCAAAACCTGGAGTGGCCGTAGGTGGAGCCCTCCCTCTCCTCTCACCCACAACCCCCAGGTCCCTAACCGGCTTTTCAAAAAGCCGAAACTCAAGCCTGCTACACTGCAGACTTTCTCCTGGGGGTTTAAAACTCATAAGACAGGAATCTGGGACAAATTAACCTGCCACAGACCACTTTACCAATGATCCTTTCACATATATATATATATATATATATATATATATGTATATGTATATATATTAAGACTCCACTGCAAAGAAACGGCACTCCTAGGTCCAAAGTCACTTAATGCCCAGGTGCCTTCCCCAGCTGTACGTAAAGTTCAGAGCTCCACCGGCTCATTTTTCAGGGTACAAAGTAGCACTGAAACGTTGGTGTTCAAATATATGTTATTGTTCTTCAAGTCCCAGAGTGCCACCCATGTCTTTCTTTTACGAGGGACATATGTACACACACATACAAAAACATACACACACACATTAATGGTGATATACATATATAGTAGGGGTGTGCACCGGCCACTTTTCGTGTTTTGTGTTTTGGTTTTGGATCTGGATCTTTCTTCGTGTTTTGGATCTGGATTGGTTTTCCCAAAACCACCCTTCCGTGTTTTGGGTTCTGGGTTTTGTGTTTTGGATCTGTATTTTTTTTTAAAAAGTATAAAAACAGCTAAAATCACAGAATGTGCTCCTATGCTATTATTAACCTCAATAACCTTAATTTCCACTAACTTCCAGTCTATTCTGAACACTTCACACCTCACACCAGTGTTTTTATGTCCAAAAGGCTGCACCGAGGTAGCTGGATGACTAGGCTAAGTGACACGAGTGGGCGGCACAAACACGTGACCCATCTAGGAGTGATACTGCAGTGGCAGACAGGATGGCAGTTTGAAAAACTAGGCCCCAAACTGTACATAATGCAAAGAAAAAAAAGAGGTGGAAGATGGAATTGTCCTTGGGCCCTCCCACCCACCCTTATGTTGTATAAACAGGACATGCACACTTTAACAAAGCAATCATTTCAGTGCCAGGGTCTGCCACACAACTGTGGCTGAAATGATTGGTTCGTATGGGCCCCCACAAAACAAGCTGGCAATTAATCTGTCCCTGCACAAACTGGCTCTACGGAGGCAAGATGTCGTCCTCATCCTCCTCATCCACCAATTCCTCACCCTCTTCAGTGTTGTGTACATCCTCATCCTCACAGAGTATTAATTCGTCCCCACAGGAATCCACCACCACAGGTCCCTCTGTACGTTCTGGAGGCTGGTCTCCCTGGAAGAGTTGATAATTCATTTTTATGAACATCATCTTCTCCACATTTTGTGGAAGCAACCTCCTACGCCTTTTGCTGACAAGGTTCCTGGCTGCACTAAACACTCTTTCGGAGTACACACTGGAGGGGGGGCAACTCAGGTAAAATAGAGCCAGTTTGTACAGGGGCCTCCAAATTGCCTCTTTTTCCTGCCAGTACAGGTATGGACTGTCTGACATGCCTACTTGGACGCTGTCACCGATGTAATCCTCCACCATTCTGTCAATGGTGCCAGTATCATATGTAGTGACAGTAGACATGTCAGAAATTGTTGCCAGGTCCTTCAGATGTCCAAACTTGGTCCTGCCTGCCCTGCATCACCGCCAGTGGGTTGCTTAGGATACCTAAGTTTTTTCCTGGCAGCCCCAATTGCGGGAGAAAATGAAGAAGGAGCTGTTGACGTGTCACGTTCCGCTTCAGCTGACAGTGTGTTCACCAGCAGGTCTTTGCACCTCTGCAGGCTTGTGTCGGCCGGAAAGAGAGACACCACATAGGCTTTAAACCTAGGATCGAGCACGGTGGCCAAAATGTAGTGGTCTGATTTCAACAGATTGACCACCCTGGAATCCTGGCAAAGCAAATGAAGGGCTTCATCCACAAGTCCCACATGCCGAGCGGAATCGCTCCGTCTTAGCTCCTCCTTCACTTTCTCCAGCTGCTTCTGCAAAAGCCTGATGAGGGGAATGACCTGACTCAAGCTGGCAGTGTCTGAACTGACTTCACGTGTGGCAAGTTCAAAGGGCTGGAGAACCTTGCACAACACGGAAATCATTCTCCACTGTGCTTGAGTCAGGTGCATACCCCCTCCATTGCCTATGTCATAGGTGGATGTATAGGCTTGAATGGCCTTTTGCTACTCCTCCATCCTCTGAAGCATATAGAGGGTTTAGTTCCACCGCGTCACAACCTATTGCTTCAGGTGATGGCGGGGCAGGTTCAAGAGTGTTTGCTGGTGCTCAAGTCTTCGGCACGCAGTCGCTGAATGGCGAAAGTGGCCAGAACTTTTTCGGGCCACCCAAAGCGTCTCCTGCACGCCCCTGTCGCTTTTCAGAAAATTCTGCACCACCAAGTTTATTGTGTGAGCAGAACATGGGACGTGCTGGAATTTGCCCAGATGTAATGCCCGCACAATATTGGTGGTGTTGTCAGATATCACAAATCCCCAGGAGAGTCTAAGTGGGGTAAGGCACTGGGCGATGATTTCCCTCAGTTTCTCTAAGAGGTTGTCGGTGGTGAGTCTCTTACTGAAACCGGTGAAACACAGCGTAGCCTGCCTTGGAACGAGCTGGTGTCTCTGAGATGCTGCTACTGGTGACGCTGCTGCTGTTGCTGCGTAAGGTGATACATCTACCCAGTGGGCTGTCACAGTCATATAGTCCTTAGTCTGCCCTGTTCCACTTGTCTACATGTCCGTGGTTAAGTGGACATTGGGTACAACGGCATTTTTCAGGACACTGAGGACACTTTTTCTGACTTTTCTGTACAGTCTCGGTATCGCCTGCCTAGTGAAGTGGAAACTAGACGGGATTTGGAACCGGGGACACACTACCTCCATCAATTGTCTAAATCCCACTGCACTAATGGCGTATACCGGACACACGTCTAACACCAACATAGCAGTCAAGGTCTCAGTTATACGTTTTGCTTCAGGATGACTGCTGTCGTACTTCATCCTCCTCGCTAAGGACTGTTGGAGGGTCAATTGTTTAGTAAAAGTAGTGGTGTTCCTACTTCCTCTCTGGGATGATGCACGACTCCCAGCAGCAGCAACAGCAGCAGCGGCAGCTGGAGGCGTAGCAATGCAGGATCCTCCGGAGGAATCCCGGATAGGAGAGTCAGTCATGCCTGTGACATGTCCTGCAGGACTACTTCTGATCCTGACTAAGGAGGAAATTGACGAGGAGGGAGTTGATGGTGTGGTTTGCAGGCGCTTGGATACAACAGGACAACGGGATTTAGGTGTCCCTGGACTGCTTACGGTCTTAGCCAAAGTTTCTGAACTTGACAGTAACTTTTTATGAACACGCTGCAGGTGCCGTATAAGGGAGGATGTTCCTAGGTGGTTAACATCCCTACCCCTACTTATTCCACCTTTACATATGGTACATATGGCAAGACAGTTGTTGTCCGGATTTGGATAGAAATATTGCCAGACCAAAGAGGAGGAATGTTTGGTCTTCTGCCCAGGCAGGACCGTGATGGGCTTTTTCATCCCACGGACAACAACTGTCTCCCCTGGTGCCTGATTTAAACAAACCACATCACCATCAGAATCCTCCTCGCAAACTTCCTCCTCAGCGCCAGCTACACCAGTATCCTCATCCTGTTGTACTTCAACAGTGACATCATCAATTTGCATATCAGCAAGTGGACTGTGGGTGCTCCTTTCAGCACTTGCAGGGGGCGTGCAAATGGTGGAAAGAGCCACCTCTTCCCGTCCAGTGCTGGGAAGGTCAGGCATCGCAACCACCACCACACTTGGACTCTCCTTGGGGATTTGTGATATCTTCTTAGAATGCACAGTTCTTCACTGTGCTTTTGCCAGCTTAACTCATTTGATTTTTTTAGTGGAAGGAGGGCTTCCATCGTCATGTGAAGCTGAACCACTAGTCATGAACATAGGGAAAGACCTTAGCCATTCCTTGCCACTCCGTGTCATAAATGGCATATTGGCAAGTTTACGTTTCTCTTCAGATGATTTAAATGTTTTTTTCAAGGTCATTTTCCTGAACCTTGTTATTTGGGATTGTATGTGCCCTCTACTATGACATTGGGCATCGGCCTTGGCAGACGACGTTGATGGCATGTTATTGTCTATGTCTTGACTAGTGGCAGCAGCTTCAGCACTAGGAGGAAGTGGTTCTTGATCTTTCTCTATTTTATTTTTATCGGAGAAAGTTCAGTCCTCCATTTATGTTATATTGATATATACGTGCGGCTAAGGCGCACACAAACACAGAAAATAATTTTTTATTTTGTTTGGACTGCCCTTTGGGGGTTACAGCACCCTTTAGCCATCAATCCAGCCAGCCTTTTACTTATGGGACACAGGCGCACGCTTGGCACTACTTTATTGATGCACGTGCAGCCACAGTGCAAACAATTCACAAACACAGAAAAATATTTTTTTATTTTGTTTGGAGTGCCCTTTGGGGGTTACAGCACCCTTTAACGGACAAACCTGCCAGCCTTTTACTTATGGGACACAGGCGCACGCTTGGCGCTGCTCCTTTGTTGATGCACGTGCAGCCACAGTGCACACAATTCACAAACACAGAAAAATATATTTTTTTATTTTGTTTGGAGTGTACTTTGGGGGTTACAGCACCCTTTAACGGACAAGCCAGCTGGCCTTTTACTTATGGGACACAGGTGCACACATGGCACTGCTCCTTCATTGATGCACGTGCAGCCACAGTGCACACAATTCACAAACACAGAAAAATATATTTTTTTATTTTGTTTGGAGTGCCCTTTGGGGGTTACAGCACACTTCAACGGTCAAGCCAGCCGGCCTTTTACTTATGGGACACAGGCGCACGCTTGCCGCTGCTCCTTCGTTGATGCACGTGCAGCCATAGTGCACACAATTCTAAAACACAGAAAAATATATATTTTTATTTTGTTTGGTGTGCCCTTTGGGGGTTACAGCACCCTTTAACGGACAAGCCAGCCGGCCTTTTACTTATGGGACACAGGCACACGCTTGGCGCTGCTCCTTCGTTGATGCACGTGCAGCCACAGTGCACACAATTCACAAACACAGAAAAATATATTTTTTTATTTTGTTTGGAGTGCCCTTTGGGGGTTACAGCACCCTTTAACGGACAAGCCAGCCGGCCCTTTACTTTTGACACAGGCACACGCTTGGCACTACTCTGTTGATGCACGTGCGGCTACTGCGCACACAATTCACAAACACAGAAAATATGTTTTTATTTTGTTTGGAGTGTACTTTGGGGGTTACAGCACCCTTTAGCGGTCAATCCAGCCGGCCCTTTATTTATGGGACACAGGCGCACGCTTGGCATTACTTTGTTGATGCACGTGCGGCTACTGCGCACACAATTCACAAACACAGAAAATATTTTTTTATTTTGTTTGGAGTGTACTTTGGGGGTTACAGCACCCTTTAACGGACAAGCCAGCCGGCCCTTTACTTATGACACAGGCGCACGCTTGGCACTACTTTGTTGATGCACATGCGGATATTGCGCACACAATTCACAAACAGAGAAAATATTTTTTTATTTTCTTTGGAGTGTACTTTGGGGGTTACAGCACCCTTTAATGGACAAGCCAGCCGGCCCTTTACTTATGACACAGGTGCATGCTTGGCACTACTTTGTTGATGCACGTGCGGCTACTGCGCACACAATTCACAAACAAAAAAATATATATATTTTTTTTTGTTTGGAGTGCCCTTTGGGGGTTACAGCACCCTTTAATGGACAAGCCAGCCGGCCTTTTACTTATGGGACACAGGCGCACGCTTGGCACTACTTTGTTGATGCATGTGCGCTACTGCGCACACAATTCACAAACACAGAAAATATTTTTTTATTTTGTTTGGAGTGTACTTTGGGGGTTACAGCACCCTTTAACGGACAAGCCAGCCGGCCCTTTACTTTTGACACAGGCGCACGCTTGGCACTACTTTGTTGATGCACGTGCGGCTACTGCGCACACAATTCACAAACACAAAAAAATATATATTTTGATGCACGTGCAGCCACAGTGCACACAATTCACAAACACAGAAAAATATATTTTTTTATTTTGTTTGGAGTGCCCTTTGGGGGTTACAGCACCCTTTAACGGACAAGCCAGCTTGCCTTTTACTTATGGGACACAGGTGCACGCTTGGCGCTGCTCCTTTGTTGATGCACGTGCAGCCACAGTGCACACAATTCACAAACACAGAATTTTTTTTTTTTTTAGCACTTGGGGGGAGCACCCCTGACAGACAGAGCACCCCCTGGACAACACTACAGCACCCCTTTAGGACTGGGACACTGCACAGGACTTTGGAGTGGACACAGCCCCTATGGAAAACTGACTGCACAACACAGTCCAGCCATCCCCATGGACAACAGCAGCACAGCACAGCACAACACTACACTGCACTACACTACACTACACTACAACACTACACTACACTACACAGCCCAGCCAGCCCTAACTCCCACCCTCCCTCTTCACTGTCCACAGCCGAGTGAGAAAATGTCGCCGACACGGGTACCTTATATAGGATCCAAAACCCGCGAGACCCGGAAGGCGGGATGATGACGTTTTGCCTCGATTTTAGATCCGAGTCAGGCGGGAAAAGTCGAGCCTGACTCGGATCGGCCACGGATTTTCGGATTTCAGAAATCCGAACCCGCTCACCCCTAATATATAGATTGTTATAAATCAACATATTATATGAGAGAAACATATATCCAAATACATACAGATAAATGTACATACAATAAAATCATTTCTCTAGATTTGAGGTGTGAAAATTACACTAAATGAATGCATTTCAATGCTACACTAAAGTAAAAGCAATTACAGTACAAAATGGCTAAATAAAACACAAACTGGTAGCAGCATGCAGCAAGATAGCAAAACTACATTTATGCACACAAAACTACGCCTGCACAGTACATGCAAACTTTTGCAGGTGCATGGATACTTAGCAAACATATGCCTACTTACTGCATCCAATTAAGGCCCTCAGACAGGCCAGGAGATCAGGTTGGTGCCTCCACAAATTACTCCTTCATCTCTCCAGTTGGACAACCCTATACCCTACATCTTATACTGTGGTGGTGCCTGCAACATCACAGTGCTTATATGGATACAATGAGGAACAGCCTGCAGTGTCACAGTACTTGTGTGTTAGGGATACAAACTGGGGTACAGCCTGCAGAGTCACAGTACTTTATTGGATACAGTGGGGTATTGCCTGCAGCGTTACAGCACTTATATGGTTACACTGGGGTACTTCCTGCAGCGTCACAATACTTGTGTGTTAGGGAAACTTATTTTTTTACATTTTGTTTAAACACCAGACAGGAGTGTCCGCAGCACCGGAGAAGATGGACACTGGACAGATGCATCAGCAGCACTGGAGCAGATTGACACCGGACAGGTGCGTCAGCAGCACCAGATTAGATAGACACCGGACAGGTGCGTGGGAACCACTGGAGAAGATGGACACCACACAGGTGCATGGGCAGCACTGTAGCAGATGGACACCGGACAGGTACGTGGGCAGCACTGTAGCAGATGGACACCGGACAGGTGTGTGGGCAGCACTGTAGCAGATGGACACCTGACAGGTGCATTGGCAGCCATGGAGAATATGGACACTGGAAAGGTGCGTCGGCAGCACTGGAGCAGATGGACACCGGACAGGTGCGTTGGCAGCACTAGATCAGATGGATACTGGACAGGTGCGTCATCAGCGCCGCAGCAGACGGACACCAGACAGGTGCGTGGGAACCACTGGACAAGATGGACACCAGACAGGTGCATGGGCAGCACTGTAGCGGATGGACACTGAACAGGTGCGTGGTCTGCACTGTACCGGATGGACACCAAACAGGTGCATGGGCAGCACTGTAGTGGATGGACACTGGACAGGTGTGTGGGCAGCACTGTAGCAGATGGACAACGGACAGGTGCGTGGGCAGCACTGTAGCAGATAGACACCTGACAGGTGAGTTGGCAACACTGGAGCGGATGGACACCGGACAGATGCATCGGCAATACTGGAGTGGATAAACACCAGACAGGAGTGTCGGCTGCACTGGAGCAGATGTACACTGGTACAGGTGTGTCGTCAGCCCAGGAGTGGATGGACCCAGCACAGCACTGAGCACAGGATCAGCCACTGTATGGACAGACACAGCACAGCCCCTGGATGGACAGCACAGGTGTAGTGAAACAAATGGCACCAATCACCGCAGGGAGGGACTTATATGCAATCCAAAACGAGCGAGAATCCAACATGGGTTTGATGACGTTTTGCCTTGTTTTCGAATCCATGTAAGGCAGGAAGACCCGAGCCTGATTCGGATCCGTTTTGTATTTGCTATGTTCGGGTGGGTCCGATTCTCAGAGACCCGGACCTGCTCATCTCTAATATTAATTAGTTACAAAATGGAAAGTGGCCATATTCAATATTCAGTTATGTAAGGCCCATTGAAACTAATTCATGAACCCAAAATAATTATTTGTCTTGAACCCTTTCAATGCTTTGGCCAACTGGGCCTCTTCATGTGCATAAGCATACCTCCAAAGTTCAACTAATCCTGAGCCCCCATTAGTAATAGGGCAAATGGAAAATCAGACAAATAGACAGGAATAGACAGCATGTAGTCCGAAGGACCAAGGTTAGTAACGGTTTGGACAAAAATTACAAAATCACAATGACTGAAGTTCACAGTGTTTAATAAAAAACAAAAAAGTTGATGTTCTTTACAGCCTCTGTCTGACAAGCAAGGGCCTTATTCACAGTTGGATGCTAACAGAATAACAAGAAGTGTTTTTGTAACCTATTCAGAGTTGGTCACATACACAAGTTTGCAACTGAAGCTCCCTCCCTTTCATGTACCTGTGCCAGATACAACTGTACTAAGACTGGAGGCATGGCTTCACTGTGAGTGCAAAACAAAGCTAAAATTTGCAGTATACAATGTATGCAGATTATATTTAATGGCCATATACCAGGGGTTCCTAATCACGGTCCTCAAGGCACACTAACTGTCCAGGTTTTAAGGATAGCCATAGTTGAGCACAGGTGACTTAATTAGTACCTTAGGTATTTTGATGTAACCATCTGTGCTTAAGCAAGGATGTCACTAAAACCAGGACTATTAGTGTGCCTTGAGGACCGAGGTTGGGAATCACTGCCATATACTGTAGTGTAGCTAATAAGAAGAGGGATGTGCGCCGACCCCCGTGTTTTGGTTTTGGATCTGTATCTCCTTCCAGGTTTTGGATCTGGATTTGGTTTTGCAAACCACCCTCAAGTGTTTTGGATCTAGATTTTTTAAAATAAAAAATAGATAAAGTTTTAAAAACAGTTAAAATCATGTAATTTACGCAATCCAAAACCTGAAATTCTGATTTAAAATCCAAATTCTGAACCGTAAAAATATCAGAACCATGACCCGGATTTACCCGGATCTCCTCAGACGAGTAGAACCGCGACTCGGAATTACCCGGATTCACAAAATTCGGGTGAATTCAGATTTCTGGAGAACCGAATCGCACATCTCTAATAATAAGTAACCAAGTGGCTTGGAGCATCTCAAATGTGAAGGAAATCAGACCCAAATATAACTTTTTTATGAAAAAAGTTAAAATGATTTCACACTTCCCAACCGTCCTGATTTTGGCAGGATAGTCCTGCTTTTGCGGCACTTTCCCATAGTCCTACCAACAGATGTGTAACTAGGGTTTTTGGAGCCCAGGGCATTGGAAAGTGGCACCCTCCCAATAAAACAAAAATCCATAAAAAAACTAAATTACATAGATTACATTACTTATATAAATACATAAACTATTAACCCATAGATTGATCAAGATTTTATTTGCATCAAGTACAAACAAGAAACATTCTGGGTAAAATAAATTACATACAGTATTTGCAAATGATCCTACCTAATACCTTTTCTGCATTATGATTTTAACAATGAATGCCTTTGTAGGGATGGCCATTGACCATCGATGATTCATTATCATAGATGGTTTATTGCCGATGTTGAAAGTTTTTTCCATCAATAGGGGAAAACCAGATGGTTTCCCTTCATCGATTGAAAAGCATAACCGAATAGTTTTTGTGGTTTTTCTACATGGTGCTGAGACATGGAGCATAGCTCCTCCCCCAACACCCACTAAGTCATGCACCTAGTTCTGATTAACCCATGGGCCAGTCAGTCATAGAACAAGGATGACCATCAGTTGGTGAAACCATCAATGGTCATCGATTGCATAGTTGGTTACCACCGACGGTTACCATACCGATGCCCATCCCTTTGCCTTTGCCTTTGCCTTCAGTTACAAACCAAGGATGACCATCAGTTGGCAATGGTGCTCATCCATTGAATTGTTTGTAGCCATTGATGGGAACCACCACAGATGGCCATCCCTATATCATATTCTTGCAAAGATAACACAAAATGGGCATTTCCAATAACCCACATAGGTGTACAGACAGGCTAAAAGTGTCATGCCCAGTGCCACGCAGGAGCTCATGCAGACCTGCTCACTCTGAGCGATTTTCGCCCATCTGCGCATGCATATAATTCGCAGTGCACAAGCCAGTCATTGCGATCGCACAATGGCCACTTGTAAGCCACTATCAGGTCGCTGCTTTGAATGACAGATAGTGCCATTTGTGGGTGGTAACAGGGGAAGGTGCTTGTGAAAGGGGGAGTGGATGAGCAAACGCAGGCATGTCTGACCACCAAAACGACATTTAAAGGGCGTGCATGATTAGCAAAGTAGTGTCATTGTACACATCACCTGCATGTATTTCAGCCCTCACTGATCGCAGTGCTTGCAGTAGGGAAAGGCAACCCCAAGGGTTGCGAGCAGCTCCGATGGCTCCCAATGAATCATATAATTCCTGGAGATGACGTGTGTTGCAAGTGGCAAAGGGGGCATCTTTAAACATTTGTGAATTCTCATTGCTGTCATCGCTAAGGTATAGAGAGCATCCTCACAAGACACAGTGTAAGCGCTTCATTTAAATAACCAGCCCCTTGTAGCCAGCAAGCAATTGCATCTAACAAGCAGGTCTGAATGAGCTCCAGTGTGCAATAAAAAGTATATCTAAATTACGCATGGGGTAGTTTAATTGAAATACCTGTAGAAATAGGGAGAGTCTTTTTTTTATATTTCATTCTGATATATATTTCATTTATAACACTTACTATATTGCAAACCATTGTTTATTAATTCCTTTATGCAAACAACACAGGAAAAGATTACAACATTGCATCAATAATAAAGATGCATTATGGGTCTACTAATTTGCATATATGCAAATGATGCTATCAATAATGCATTATGTTTTTAACAACTGATGCCATAGTTGCACTCCACCATGTCATTCACTGCCATCACAATTGTGTAATGATCTGTAGAGTGAAGACAGCATATAAGGGTCATGTCCAATCCCCCACATTGGGGACAAGTTAAATACACCAAACTTACACTGGGGGTAGTTTAGTTCACATAGTTTTCCCTCTTACCATCTACTCTACATAGCAAAGCAACAAGTGAATAGCTGCCACATGCATGCACACTGCATATATTCATTATAGAGAGAAATCGGACAACAGGTGTGCTTGGTAACTGTCTCACATTTAAAAGCAAAGTTGCTGTGAGCTTTAGACCTTGATAGCATACCCTGAGTTTAACACTAATGTGATGGCTATGTCCATGTTATAATTCTGAGCAATAGAGTAGGGACTTGCAGTAAAGTGGGGTCCCGTGACGATGGGCTGCAAGCTTAAATACATTGATCAATTCATGAACCAAAACCCCACTGTTTATTATGTTTATTATTATTATTATTATTATTGTTATTATTAGTTATTATGGTGAGTGCAGAGCCCCTGTGATTTCTATTTAAACAATGTGGTCACATACCATGTTGCACCCCAAAACTAGGAATGGTGAGTGCCGTGGATTAATGCTTTTTGTATATATATATATATATATATATATATATATATATGTATATATATATATGTATATATTAGAGATGTGTGCCGACCCCGTGTTTTGGTTTTGGTTTTGGATCTGAATCTCCCCTGGTTTTGGATCTGGATTGGTTTTGCCAAAACCTCGCCTCCATGTTTTGTTTTTGTGTTTTTATTTTTGGTTTTGGATCTGGATTTTTTCTTTAAAAAATCAAAAAAACAACTAAAATCACATAAAATGGGCCTTTATTTGTTCTTACATTATTAATAACCTCAATAACATTTATTTCAACTCGTTTCCAGTCAATTTTGACCACCTCACAGCTCACAAGGGGACCAGGAAGTGTGCTTTCCAAAGATAAATAAACAAATGACTTAAAAAATGCTTTGGAAATCTTCTATAAACTGGCATTTCCGAACCTGTAGAGGGACATAAAAGAAAACATAGTTAGCTCAAACTGCCGTTGTTCCCACTGTCCACTTAACCATTTGAGATAAATTGTGAACAAGCTGAACTGAGCAGCAAATGCAACATTTCAGACCTAAGGTTTAAGTATTACATTGTGTGGCTGCACCATGCCTGCTTGCTGGCATTTTTTTTTCATCCCAGAAGGGGATCAGGAAGCGTGCTGTCCAAAAATAAATCTTCTGTTCTGTAACGGAATTTTTCCAACCTGTAAAGGGGCATTAAAAAAACAGAGTTAGTTAGTGGCTTTCAATTTGCCATTGTTCCCACTGTCTTGGACTGGAGCAACCATGGTGACTGAATTAGTGTCATAACTTGAGGAGGCTGCAAACTGGGTGTCATGTTATGAGTTGGCCATATGGGGTATGTTGCTGTTAAGGGATCAGGATGGTTATATCAGTGGACACATTAATTATAGTTTTTGTTATTCTGGGTTTCCATCTCCTGAAGGGTGTTTACCAACAGACAGAGACTACCTACCTATCAGCTCAGGCTGAGACAGTTCCTGAGGAACAGAGCTCTGTTCTCTGGATGGAAGCCAAATAGGTGGGAGCCCCTGTTCCAAGTCCAACATTTGAAGCTCTTATTCTCTCCACATCATCTATGATAGAAGAAGAAAAATTTCATTGGGGACATCTAGCTCCTCTTTCTGTAGCCTGCTTACCCTTTTTGGACAGTAAGTCCAGCATGGATGGTTTGGAAGAAGAAGGCCTAGCAACAGATGGGGATGGTCATTATCAAGACCTGGCCCCCCCAGTGGGTGTAGTCTTGGAGGTATTAGTTGGCATGCAGGCAGCGGAATAACAAAGGCCTCCATGTTGTCTGTGCTTACTATTCCGTATTTCAGTTTGCCATTCAGGTAGGAATAAACTAGTGGGCTACAGAACACAGTGACAGAATCACTGGATGTCTTAGTGCATTCAGGCCAAATACGATCCATGAATTCGCAGACAGATTACGGACAGATGAATCTTTTGCTTGTAATAATCTTTGGCTATGACACCCACCTTTGCCAGGAATTACCAGACACTTTGAAGGCTGTAACTTTGAACTGCTTTATAGAAAATATGTGAATGAAACCTTTCCACACTGCAGAACATGATGGAGAAATCCCTTGAAGTTCAGCACCTAGAGCATCTTTTTTTTCATGTTCTCTGAGGCCTCTCCTGACTGTGAAGAAAGATTCTCCACACTGTAGTCTTCCATTGTGACTTTTTAATGGTGATTTCAATGTCGTCCACTGGCTGAGAATAAATCTCATCTGAGGGTTGGGTTTTCCCCATGCAAATGAGAAAATTCACATCGAGAAGGTGTTTAGCCTTGGTGTCAGTCTCTCTTTTGGCTGAATTAGGCTCTATTTTTTTTTTACTAATATAGGCTTTCATTTTTTAGAGCATATAACTTTATAAGCTGTTAAGATAACATTTCTGCTATGTTTAAGATAAAAAAAAAACTTTTTGTAACCCAATAACTTAAAAAAAAAGTTTTCATTGCAATATTCATGCAGCCCCTTAACAGACAGCTGCACAGCACCCCTGTGCAGCTATGCCAATGACTGGTGTGGCTGACATACATACAATAAAAATGTTTATTTATTATTTTGGGCAACAGCCCCTTGACGGACAGGAGCACAGCACCCCTGCACAGCTATGCCGATGACAGTGACAGCCAGGTGTAAAATTGATCATAAATTAATTTAAAAACAATTCATTGGGTGCAGCCCTTGACTGTTAAATTGATCATACATTAATTTAAAAATAAATCATTGGTTCGTATTTCCTAAACCAACCATAACATTAATTTAAAATGTCAGGCAGCAATGCCCCAAAAAGCACATAATGGAAAGGAAAAAGGTTCAAGATGGAATAGTCCTTGGGCCCTCTCACCCACCCTTATGTTGTATACGACACAGGACAGTTTAACAAACCAATCATTTCAGTGACAAGGACTGCCAATTGTGGCTGAAATGATTGGTTTGTTTGGACCCCCATAAAATAAGCTTCCAATGTGCTTTGGACATGGAAAAGAAAATAATCCCATAAACAAACTGGCTTTACATTACAAATCATCCTCGTCCTCATCATCCCGATCAGTATGTACATCCTCTTCTTCACACAATATTAAATCATCCCCGCTGGATTCCACCATAGGCGCCTCTCATTTTTTTATGTAATTATTGGTCGAGGTCTTCCTCATGGAATTTGTAATTCATTTTAATGAACATCGTCTTTTCCACATTTTGAGGAAGAAACCTCCTACGCCGATCACTGACAAGGTTGCCAGCTGCACTGAAAACTCTTTCAGAGTACACACTGGAGGGTGGGCAACTTAAGTAATGCAAAGCCAGTTTGTGTATGGGACTCCAACTTGCCTCTTTTTCCTGCCAGTACTGAAAGGGACTGTCTGACATGTCTTTTAGGATGTTATCTCTGAAATAGTCCTCCACCATTCTGTGAATGGAGACCGTATCACACATAGTCATGGTAGAAGACATGTCACTAGTAGGCAGTTCTCTCAGGCCCGACCAGATGTCATTTTTTGGTGACTGATCTGCATGACCAGCAGGCATTCTGTAAGGAAAATTACATTTTTTCCTGGCAGCTGTTGAAACTGAAGGAGGAGATGAAGGCATTTCACATGCGGCTGCAGCTGACAATTTTTTGACTAACAGTTCTTTGCATAGTTTTAGATTTTGGTCTTTTGGAAAAAACTCAAAAGTTAGGACTTAAATCTAGGATCCAGAATGATGGCCAAAATATATTTTTCAGATTTCAATAGATTGACGACTCTTGGATCCTGGTGAAGTGAATCAAGGGCTTGATCCACCAGTCCGACATACTTTGCGCAATTGCTCTGTTTCAGCTCCTCCTTCAGTTTCTCCAGCTGTTTTTGCAAAAGTCTGATGAGGGGAATGACCTGACTCAAGCTGGCAGTGTCCGAACTAACTTCATGTGTGGCAAGTTCAAAGGGTTTGAGAACCTTGCACAACATGGAAATTATTCTCCACTGCGTTTGAGTAAGGTGCATTCCCCTCCACGGCCTATGTCATAGTCCGCTGTATAGGCCTGGATGGCCTTTTGCTGTTCCTCCATCTGCTGAAGCATATAGAGAGTAGAACTCCACTGAGTTACTACCTTTTGCTTCAGCTGATGGAAGGGCAAATTTAACTGTACCTGCTGGTCATGCAATCATCGACAAGCGGTCGCCGAATGTCTAAAATGTCCGGATATTTTGCATGCCACCGAGAGCATCTCCTGCATGCCCCTCCCTGTCACTTTTTAAAAAATGTTGCACCACCAAATTAATTGTGTGAGCAAAACATGGGACGTGTTGGAATTTGCCCAGATGAAATGCTCTCACAATATTGGTGGCATTGTCCGAAATCACAAATCCCGAGGAGAGTCCAAGTGGGGTTAGCCATTTAGCAATGATTTCCCTGAGTTTTTCTAAGAGGTTCTCACCAGTATGCCTCTTAAAGAAACCAGTTGTACAAAGAGTAGCCTGAATCTGTATTAGCTGTCTTTTGGGAGATGTTGCTGCTGCTGTTGCTGTTGTAGGCAATACACCTACCCAGTGGGCTGTCACAGTCATGTAATCCTTAGTTTGCCCTGTCCAACTTGTCCACATATCAGTGGTCAAGTGTACAGTGGGTACAACTGCATTTCTGAGGACATTAATAAGGTTTTTTTAATGTCCTTGTACAGATTTGGAATTACTCTTCTAGAAAAGTGGAATCTAGAAGGGATCTCTTAGCTAGGACATAGGACCTGAATTAACTGCTGAAAACCCACTGCAGTAATGGTGGATACTGGATGCACATCTAATAACAGCATAGCTGTTATGGCGTCAGTAATCCGCTGTGCAACTGTGTGATTGCTGTCATACTTGTTTGCCCTTGCAAACGATTGTTTAACAGTTAATTGCTTTTTGGTGGATATGCTACAAGTAGTCTTCCTCCTGGTCCCCTTCTGGGATGAAGATCCATTGACAGAAACAGCAGCAACAGGCGTAGTCATCAAGGATCCTTCTGAGGAATCACGGATAGGAGAGAGAGTCAATCATGCTTGGAATACCAACATTGGATGCAGCAGGACTACTCCCGATGACGAATGAGGATGTTGATGATGCAGGTGTTGGTGTTGGAGATCGAAGGCACTTGGATCTCACAGAGAGGGAGCAGGCAGGTGACACTGGACTTGTTACGTTTTGAGTTTTGGAACTTGGCAACGTACACTTTGAAATTTGATGAATGCGCTCCAAGTGATGTAACAAGGAGGTTCTAGGTGGTTTAGGTCACTCCCTCTACTCACTCTTGCATGGCAATGGGCACATATGGCTTGACAACTGTTGCCAGGATTGGGATGGAAATAATTCCACACGTGAGAAGTAGATTTTTTTTGTCTTTTGTCCCGGCATGAAAACAATGGGCTTTGGCTTTTTCAAACCATGGTCAACAGCTGTTGCCTTACTTACACAAAGGACATCCTCAGCATCAACATCCTCATCACCAACATCAACATCCTCATCATCCTTAGCGCCTTCATCTACCAAAATATCCTCCTCCTCCATGTGCAATTCCACAGAAGCATCCTCAATGACTATGTGTGCAAGATGTTGACTGCCCTTCCCCACATTTACAGAGGGCTCACAAATGTTGGAACTTGGAGGATCCTCCAGTACACTAGTATGTAGGTCGGGCTCACACATGACAACCGCAGACACTCTTGCACTCTCCTCGGGGATTTGAGATTTCGATTTCTCAGGGCACACAGTTGTTTTTTCCGCAGCTGTCTTAACAACTTTCACATTTTTAATTGGACCACCACCACTACTACTACAAGCAGAAGGGCTATCAGAAGAATCAGCAGTCTTCTTCATAAAGTAACACATTGTGTAGTGAATGGCATATTGCCAATTTTTTGTTTGTCTAAAGGCAAATTTCCGTTACATTTTTTTTTTAACTTCAGTAAAAGTAGCTTT
Organism: Taudactylus pleione; assembly: GCA_031769625.1. Taxonomy (NCBI): domain Eukaryota; kingdom Metazoa; phylum Chordata; class Amphibia; order Anura; family Myobatrachidae; genus Taudactylus; species Taudactylus pleione. The sequence goes on from JAUIMM010000776.1 coordinate 1,538,726, forward strand.
GCCATATCGATGACTTAAGCCCTGGGGCATGGGCCTTAAGGAAGTTGACGAGGAAGTTGACGGCCTTGCACTGCTGGTGGCAGCTATAACATGTGGTTCCTGGCCTTGCTCTCCTGTCATGTGACAGCCCTCCATATTTTCTGAAGTCTTGAAGCATTTTCCAAAGCACCAATAGTGTAGCCAAGGTGTAGTTACAAAATTCACTCACATGTAGTCCTGCGCACACACAAAAATATTAGACAAAAAAAAGTCAAATATCCTTTCAATTTTTTTTTCTTAATTTCAGTACAACCTGCTTTACTACTAGTACCATATCGATGGCGTGACTTAAGCCCTGGGGCATGGGCCTTCCTAGAGGTTGAGGAAGTTGACAACCTTCCACTGCTGGCGGCAGCTACAACATGTGGTTCTTGGCTTTGCTCTCCTGTCATGTGACAGCCCTCCATATTTTTTCTGCAGTCTAGAAGCAGAGTCACAATCACCAATAGTGTAGCCAAGGTGGGGTTACAAAATTAACACACGTGCAGTTGTGGTCACACACAAAAATATTACAAAAAAACGACAAATGATGATTTATATTTTTTGTCAGCTCCAGAAGAACTTGGTCCCAGAGTAACAATTGATCATGACTGAAGTCTGGCAGCACAAGGTAGCAACTTGCATTACATTCTGGATCTTGTGCACTACTGCTGTTAAGTTGAAAACCCACCCACACAAACAAGAAAAAAATATGACATTCATTGTTTTTTATTTGATTGAACATGACTGTGGTCTCTTGATCTTGTGCGCTAATGTGGTTAAGCCTGACACCCATGCACACACAGAAGAAAAAAATATATAAGACAGTGACACTTGTATTGTTTTTTTTTTATTGAACACCACTGTAGTCACTGGATCTTGTGCGCTAATGTGATTAAGCCTAACACCCATGCACACACAGAAGAAAAAAATATATAGGACAGTGACACTTGTATTGTTTTTTTTTTTTGATTGAACACGACTGTAGTCGCTGGGTCTTGTACGCTACTGTGGTAATACACACGCACACACAGAAGAAAAAATATATAAGACAGTGACACTTGTATTGTTTTTTTCTTTTTGATTGAACACGACTGTAGTCGCTGGGTCTTGTACGCTACTGTGGTAATACACACGCACACACAGAAGAAAAAATATATAAGACAGTGACACTTGTATTGTTTTTTTTTATTGAACACAACTGTAGTCGCTGGATCTTGTGCACTACTGTGGTAACACCCATGCACACACAGAAGAAAAAATAGATAATACAGTGACAATTGTATTGTTTTTTTTTTTGATTGAACACGACTGTAGTCGCTGGGTCTTGTGCGCTACTGTGGTAATACACACGCACACACAGAAGAAAAAAAGAAGAAAAAATATATAAGACAGTGACACTTGTATTGTTTTATTTGATTGAACACGACTGTAGTCGCTGGATCTTGTGCGCTAATGTGGTTAAACCTAACACCCATGCACACACAGAAGAAAAAAATATATAACACAGTGACACTTGTATTGTTTTTTTTTTATTGAACACGACTGTAGTTGCTGGGTCTTGTGCGCTACTGTAGTAATACACACGCACACACAGAAGAAAAAATATATAAGACAGTGACACTTGTATTGTTTTTTATAATTGAACACGACTGTAGTCGCTGGATCTTGTGCGCTAATGTGGTTAAACCTAACACCAATGCACACACAGAAGAAAAAAATATATAAGACAGTGACACTTGTATTGTTTTTTTTTTATTGAACACGACTGTAGTCGCTGGGTCTTGTGTGCTACTGTGGTAATACACACGCACACACAGAAGAAAAAATATATAAGACAGTTACACTTGTATTGTTTTTTTTTATTGAACACGACTGTAGTCGCTGGATATTGTGCACTAATGTGGTTAAACCTAACACCCACGCACACACAGAAGAAAAAAAATATATAAGACAGTGACACTTGTATTGTTTTTTTTTTTATTGAAAATGACTGTAGTCGCTGGGTCTTGTGCGCTTCTGTGGTAATACACACACACACACAGAAGAAAAAATATGTAAGACAGTTACACTTGTATTGTTTTTTATAATTGAACATGACTGTAGTCGCTGGATCTTGTGCGCTAATGTGGTTAAACCTAACACCCACGCACACACAGAAGAAAAAAATATATAAGACAGTGACACTTGTATTGTTTTTTTTTTATTGAACACGACTGTAGTCACTGGATCTTGTGCACTAATGTGGTTAAGCCTAACACCCACACACACAGAAGAAAAAAATATATAGGACAGTGACACTTGTATTGTTTTTTTTTTTGATTGAACACGACTGTAGTCGCTGGGTCTTGTACGCTACTGTGGTAATACACACGCACACACAGAAGAAAAAATATATAAGACAGTGACACTTGTATTGTTTTTTTTTTGATTGAACACAACTGTAGTCGCTGGATCTTGTAAACTAATGTGGTAACAACCACGCACACACAGAAGAAAAAAATATATAAGACAGTGACACTTGTATTGTTTTTTTTTTGAATGCACACGACTGTAGTCGCTGGGTCTTGTGCGCTACTGTGGTAATACACACGCACACACAGAAGAAAAAAAGAAGAAAAAATATATAAGATATTGACACTTGTATTGTTTTATTTGATTGAACACGACTGTATTCGCTGGATCTTGTGCACTAATGTGGTTAAACCTAACACCCACGCACACACAGAAGAAAAAAATATAGAAGACAGTGACACTTGTATTGTTTTTTTTTTTGATTGAAGACGACTGTAGTCGCTGGGTCTTGTGCGCTACTGTGGTAATACACACGCACACACACAGAAGAAAAAATATATAGGACAGTGACACTTGTATTGTTTTTTTTTTGATTGAACACAACTGTAGTCGCTGGATCTTGTACACTGATGTGGTAACACCCACGCACACACAGAAGAAAAAAATATATAAGACAGTGACACTTGAATTGTTTTTTTTTTTGATTGCACACGACTGTAGTCGCTGGGTCTTGTGCGCTACTGTGGTAATACACATGCACACACAGAAGAAAAAAAGAAGAAAAAATATATGATATTGACACTTGTATTGTTTTATTTGATTGAACACGACTGTAGTCGCTGGATCTTGTGCACTAATGTGGTTAAACCTAACACCCACGCACACACAGAAGAAAAAAATATATAAGACAGTGACACTTGTATTGTTTTTTTTTTTGATTGAAGACGACTGTAGTCGCTGGGTCTTGTGCGCTACTGTGGTAATACACACGCACACACACAGAAGAAAAAATATATTAGACAGTGACACTTGTATTGTTTTTTTTTTTTTAACACGACTGTAGTCGCTGGATCTTGTGCGCTAATGTGGTTAACCTAACACCGACGCACACACAGAAGAAAAAAATGTATAAGACAGTGACACTTGTATTGTTTTTTTTTTATTGAACACGACTGTAGTCGCTGGGTCTTGTGTGCTACTGTGGTAATACACACGAACACACAGAAGAAAAAATATATAAGACAGTTACACTTGTATTGTTTTTTTTTATTGAACACGACTGTAGTCGCTGGATCTTGTGCACTAATGTGGTTAAACCTAACACCCACGCACACACAGAAGAAAAAAAATATATAAGACAGTGACACTTGTATTGTTTTTTTTTATTGAAAACGACTGTAGTCGCTGGGTCTTGTGCGCTTCTGTGGTAATACACACACACACAGAAGAAAAAATATGTAAGACAGTTACACTTGTATTGTTTTTTATAATTGAACATGACTGTAGTCGCTGGATCTTGTGTGCTAATGTGGTTAAACCTAACACCCACGCACACACAGAAGAAAAAAATATATAAGACAGTGACACTTGTATTGTTTTTTTTTTATTGAACACGACTGTAGTCACTGGATCTTGTGCACTAATGTGGTTAAGCCTAACACCCACACACACAGAAGAAAAAAATATATAGGACAGTGACACTTGTATTGTTTTTTTTTATTGAACACGACTGTAGTCGCTGGATCTTGTGCGCTAATGTGGTTAAACCTAACACCCACGCACACACAGAAGAAAAAATATATAAGACAGTGACACTTGTATTGTTTTTTTTTTATTGAACACGACTGTAGTCGCTGGATCTTGTGCACTACTGTGGTAACACCCACGCACACACAGAAGAAAAAAAATATATAAGACAGTGACACTTTTATTGTTTTGTTTTTGATTGAACACGACTGCAGTCGCTGGATCTTGTGCACTACTGTGGTAACACCCACGCACACACAGAAGAAAAAAAATATATAAGACAGTGACACTTTTATTGTTTTGTTTTTGATTGAACACGACTGCAGTCGCTGGATCTTCTGCACTACTGTGGTAACACCCACGCACACACAGAATAAAAAAAAAATATAAGACAGTGACACTTTTATTGTTTTGTTTTTTTAAGAATGACTGGAGTCGGGCACCACAAGGTTGCAATTGCAACGTGCGTTGCTGGCTGGCTCTTGTGCACTACTGTGGTTAAGCCTAACACACATGCACACACAGAAAAATATAAAAAGACACTTAGATTTTTGCTTTTTTTTTTTTTTGGAGTCCAGAACTTGGGCCCAGAGATGGACACAGCACAAGCCCAGGACACAGCAGACAACCCAGATGGATCACCAGACAGCACAGTGACAGTGACAGCACCATGACCAGAGACCAGAATGGATCAGCACAGACAGCACAGTGATATTGATTAGTGACAGCACCATGACCAGAGACCAGAATGGATCAGCTGTCACCAGCCCAGGACACAGCAGATAGCACCAGCACCTCTCCCAAACCTAAACTACCCACCCTCCCTGTTCACTTTACACAGCCGGAGTGGAAATGGCGTCCATCGCGTGGTACCTTTTATACTACATTGATCATAGAGACGAATGCTCGCGAACCATGAGATTTCCGTCTCTATGGTTTTTTTCCTCAGTTTCGAGAACCGAGTAAGGTGGTAACCTCCGAGCCTGCTTGGATTTGACTAGGATATGCTAAATTTGGGTGGGGATCGGTTCTCTGGGAACTGAACCTGCTCATCTGTAGCTATGTGTAAAATGGACACTTACCCCTACAAACATCCACTGGGATAGACAGTGGAGGTGCAGAGCACTAGTGTGCTGGCCTGTCTCTACGCATGGCACCAGTCTTGTCCACTTCCTAACCTCCCTGCTCCTCTTTGGATTGACATTGCAGTTGGGGGATCTATTAACTTCCATTGCAGCGGCAGGCCAGGAATACAGACAAGTCCAGGGCAGCCACAAAGCATCATATACAGTGACGTCAAGACGCATTATGTACAGAATGGGTGATATGGCCGCTGGGGTTACCATTGGGGGAAGGGCGCGGGCTGGGGTGTAATACATTTTATTCTTCCATAGCTACACGTGCCAGACAGGCAGACGGTGGGGAAGCAAATTCTTTATTTACTATTGGCGCAAAGCCGCAGCAGATGCTGTTTGTGTCCCTAAGCCATCAGGGCCCCTAAGAACCTCGGGACCCAGCACGGGTATACCCCTTGTACCCTCCTGTTGCCAGGCCTGCCTGTGATCAGATTTGTGTTCTAAATAGACCAGAAGCTGATCACTTTAAAAAAAAATGGTTAAAAAAACCCCACTTATCTGCATCCAGGCACTGGTGAATGGTGCTCCAGAAAGGTCCTTTGGGAATCTGGTCAATTGGTCTCCGGGCTCATACACTTTGACCCTAGTGAGCTGCAGCATAGAGCAGGGTCACAGAGCAGGAGCCCGGAGATCAGCTGACTGAAGTCCCAGAGGACCTCACTGGGGCACTGTTCACTTGGCAGGTACGTGTAAACCATACTTACCTACCCTCCCGATTCGGCCTGGAGCCTCCCAAAAATCGGGTGCTGCCCCCGGCCCACCAGAAAGGCAGGCAAGTCTCTTGGTCCCAGCGACCCACCTGCTTAAATCTCAGCAGCGGGGGGGGGGGGGGGGGCAGTGACATAATTTGCGCTGAATCGCGTCATTGTAGCCCCACCCTCTGCACCACAATGCCATTAATCTCGGCATTGAAAAGAGGGGGCGGGGCTATCATGATATGATCGCACTGCAATGCTCTATGCCCCCAACGGCATGTCATTCTCTGAGCCAAGCCCCCTTTTCTCCCGTGACACATCCCCATTTTGCCGGAACTTTCCACCAGTGTGGCTGCCTGACAGCTCCCTCCTGGAAGGAGGGAGCTAAATGTCGGCAACCCTGGTGTAAATTGAAAATGGGGAGATTGCACGAGGGGGAGTGGGTTACAAAGGACATTGCGGTTGTGAGGGTTGGGGTTAGTGAGCGGGCGGCACATAAATTGACACCTTCTCACTGCATTTTTTGCAAAATGCAGTGACAAGTTTGTAAAGTGGTTTCGCAGGGATACAGCTTCATCGAAATCTTTGTCCCTGCATGTGATATTTGATACATCCTTGTGATGTATTCAAATATCACATTGTGGTATTGGGCGAATATATCTGAGATGGAGATTGTGATAAATATGCCCCTTAATCTTTAGGATTGTAAACATAAAAAAAACATCTACAGTATTTGTAAAGAAGAACTTGTAATCAATTAAATACAATTTGTTAATACTGTAAGTATATAAGGAATATTTTAACAAACTTCTAAAATTATTTGTTAATTATTACAATAATTTGACAATGGCCGCTTTTCATTGAGTACATTTGTACATTGACTTTTATTTTCTTCAGCTCGGTAATGGTGTGTAACCACTAGAGATGAGCGGGTTCGGATTTCGGAGATCCGAACCAACCCGAATATAGCAGATATGAGTCGGATCCAAGCAGGCTCTGGGTTTCCCGTCTGACTTGGATCTCAAAACCGAGGCAAAACCATAGAGTCGGAAATCTTGCGGTTCGCGAGCTTGCATCTCTATGATCAATGTAGTATATATGGACCACCCGGCGGACTACATTTCACTCCAGCTGTGGAGACTGAACAGGGAGGCTGGGTAGTGTAGGGCTGGGAGATTTGGTTGTGTTATTTGCTGTTGTGCTGTCTGCTGTGTCTTGGGCTGGTGCACTGCTGATCCATTCTGGGCTGGTGCTGTCTGCTGTGTCCTGTGCTGGTGGTGCTGCTGTGCTGTCTGCTGTGTCCATCTGGGCTGGTGCAGAATATATAGGGGCTCTGCTGTGTCCATCTGGGCCCAAGTTCTGGACTCAAACAAACAAAAAAAATAATAGTCAAAAAAACAAAGAATAAAAGTGTATTTTTGTATAATATATTTCTGTGTGTGCGTGCGTGTTAGGCTTAACTGCACTAGATCCAGCCAGCAACGCCAGTTGCAACCTAGTGCTGCCCAACTCCAGTCGAGATCAATCGGTGCTCTGGGCTTAAGTTCTGGAGCTGAAAAAAAACAAAAATCAATTGTCTTTTTTTGATCTTTTACTGTCTTTGTGTGTGCATGTCTGTTAGGCTTAACCGTACAAGATCCAGCCAGCAATGCAAGTTGCAACCTAGTGCTGCCCGACTCCAGTCATGATCAATTGGTGCTCTGGGCTCAAGTTCTGGAGCTGAAAAAAAATAAAAATCAATTGTATTTTTTTAAATCTTTTACTGTCTGTGTGTTTGTGTGTGCAGGTTAGGCTTAACCGCACAAGATCCAGCCAGTAATGCAAGTTGCAACCTAGTGCTGCCCGACTCCAGTCATGATCTATCGGTGCTCTGGGCTCAAGTTCTGGAGCTGAAAAAAAATAAAAATCAATTGCCTTTTTTAAAATCTATTACTGTCTGTGTGTGTGTGCATGTTAGGCTTAACCACACAAGATCCAGCCAGCAATGCAAGTTGCAACCTAGTGCTGCCTGACTCCAGTCATGATCTATCGGCGCTCTGGGCTCAACTTCTGGAGCTGAAAAAAAAATAAAAATCAATTGTCTCTTTTTTTATCTCTTACTGTCTGTGTGTGTGCGTGCGTGTTAGGCTTAACTGCACAAGATCCAACCAGCAATGCAAGTTGCAACCTAGTGCTGCCTGACTCCAGTCGTGATCTATTGGTGCTTTGGGCTCAAGTTCTGGAGCTGAAAAAAAATAAAAATCAATTGTCTTTTTTTTATCTTTTACTGTCTGTGTGTGTGCGTGCGTGTTAGGCTTAACCAAACAAGATCCAGCCAGCATCGCAAGTTGCAACCTAGTGCTGCCTGACTCCAGTCAAGATCAGTCGGTGCTCTGGGCTCAAGTTCTGGAGCTGAAAAAGTAACAATCAATTGCCTTTTTTTATCTTTTACTCTCTGTATGTGTGCGTGTATCCAGCCAGCAATGCACGTTGCAACCTACTGCTGCCCGACTCCAGTCATGATTAATCGGTGGTCTGGCCCCAAGTTCTGAAGCTGAAAAAAATAAAAATCAATTGGCTTTTTTTTGTCTAATATTTTTGTGTGTGCGCAGGACTACATGTGAGTGACTTCTGTAACCACACCTTGACTACACTATTGGTGCTTTTGAAAATGCTTCAAGCTTCAGAAAATATGGAGGGCTGTCACATGACAGGACCGCAGTTGCCATATGTGAACCAGACCTAAATACTAGTGTACTGGAGGATCCTCCAAGTTCCAACATTTGTGTGCCCTCTGTAAATGTGGGGAAGGGCAGTCAACATCTTGCAGATGTAGTCAGTTAGGATGCTTTTGTGGAATTGCACATGGAGGAGGATATTTTGGTAGTTGAGGGTGCTAAGGATTATGAAGATGTTGGTGATGAGGATGTTGATGCTGAGAATGTCCTTTGTGTAAGTAAGGCAACAGCTGTTGCCCATGGATTGAAAAAGCCAAAGCCCATTGTTGTCATGCTGGGGCAAAAGACAAAAAAATCCACTTTTCACGTGTGGAATTATTTCCACCCCAATCCGTACAACAGTTGTCAAGCCATATGTAACCATTGCAAAGCAAGAGTGAGTAGAGGGAGCAACATAAACCAACTAGGAACCTCCTCCTTGTTACGTCACTTGGAGCGCATTCATCAAATATCAAGGTGTATGTCGCCAAGTTCCAAAACTCAAAAACTCGTAACAAGTCCAGCATCACCCACCTGCTCCCTCTCTGTGGGATCCAAGTGCCTTCGATCTCCAACACCTGTATCATCATCAACATCCTCATTTGTGATCGGAAGTAATTTAAAAAAACAATTGACTATTAAACAGTCCTTTGATAGAGGAAGTAAGTATAACAGCTGTCACCCAGTTTCATGGCAGATCACTGACGTCATGATGGCTGTGCTAGTATTAGATGGTGAAATAATAAAAAATGAGGATGATAGTGTGGAGGAAGTGCAAAAGGAGGATGAGGGGGAAATTGGTGTCCAATCTGACGCTAATGTGGATGTTGATGATAAGTATGTGGTTTGCGTAAATCAGCCACCAGTGGCAGCAGTTCTTGCTAATGATAAAAAGAAACCCAGAAAAGCAATGTCTTGGGTGTGGAATTATTTCAATCTAAATTCTGACAACAGTTGTGAAGGCATCTGTTCCATTTGTAAAGCCAAAGTTAGCAGAGGAAGGGACGTTAACCATCTACGCACCTCCTCCCTGTTACGTCATTTGCAGCGAGTTCATGCAATTTGTTTTAAAAAATTATAATTTGTAAATAAGTATCAAGCAGTCCAGTATCAGCTACCAGCAGTTTGGACCAGTACATGCAATCTCCACCACCAACACCCTCATCATCAACCTCCTCCTTAATAACTGAAGGTAGTCCTTCCAAAAAATGTTTTGTGGGGGTCCAAACAAACCAAGGAGTTCAGCCATGAAAGTGTCAGTCCTAGTGGCTAAAGTGCTTGGTTTGTTAAACTGTGCATGTCCTTTTTAATATCCCACATAAGAGTGGGTGGGAGGGACAATTCCATCTTGCACCTCTTTCCTTTATATTTGGCACAATTTGGGGCTTTGCCGACTGACATTATTATAGTTTATTAAACTACCATCCTGTCTGCCACTGCTGTGTGGCAATGTTTCATAGATGTCTTATATTTTTTTTAACTGCCCTGTGTTTGTGCCACTGCTCTGTTGCTTACTGTAGCCACCCAGCTCGCTGCAGCATTTGGCCTGTATTTGTGAACAATAGTGAAATCAATATTGTGAGCTGTGAGGTGGTTAAAAATGCCTAGAAATGCCTGAGTAAGGTTAATAATACTGTAGGAACAAAAACAGGCCCAAATGATGTGGTTTTAGCTGTCTATATAATATTTAGCAAAAAAATACAGTTCCAAAACCAAAATCCAAAACCATATTCAGATCCAAAACCAGGGGAGATCCAGAGCCAAAACCAAAACACGGGGGTCGGCGCACATCTCAAATATCTGTTTTTATAAGGTTTATAGTATTTATAGAACTTGATAAATCTTGGTATTCTTTATGCTGCATGGTTAAGTTATTTACAAGAGGCACTGTACAAGAGGTTTTCCTGCTTTACTTGGTGAAGACTTTTTAATTGAGTTGTTACTTGTTTTACCAGTATTATAACAGCTTTTGGCAGTCCTCTCCCCCCTCTTACAGCACTCTGATACAGTACATAGTCACACCTAGTGTGTTCCTTACTTAGAAAGTTCAAAAGGCTCAGGCAGTGGCATAACCAGCTTTTAACATGAAAGGGAGTGAAGATGGAAAAATAAACGTCACACATCAAGGTGTTTCAAAATTCAAATAGTAACATCTAAATTGATTATTTGCAGCCCAATTATATCAATAATTACCTCTAACATTTTATTGATTTGGCCCCTTCATACGCACACATACCTTTTCCCAGTGACCACATAATCATGAAAAAATGAGACTTTTGAAAACTGTAAACTGCAACATTTGCACAGAACATCTTTATGGAAAATCCCTATTTCATCAGAACACCACATGTCATCAAACATCCTCACATGCCCATACTAGTCATCAGACCTCTCCCACATGTCATCAGAATGCTACACATTCTCTAGTTTACAACTGTCCCAGGGGGTGTGGTGTATTTTTTCGACATTCATTATGTCAACATTCATAATGTCAACATGGGCATGTTGACATGGTCGTAATGTCGACATGATTGGCATTTTGGCATTGATTACGTTGGCATTCATCATGTTGACGCTGATAAAATGTTGACATGATTAGAATGTTTCGAAAACATTCCTGATGGTTGATTTGTGACTTGGAATGGTGGGTCCAGTGGCTCCAGTGGTGTCTTCTGGGTCCAGGTGTGATGGAAATTAACCTTTCCCCTAATGGTAACCTAACTCTTCCCTTAATGTCTAACCCTAATTCCCCACATGTCGACATTCTGAACATGTCAACATTCTGCAGATGCCGACACATTTAATGTAAACATTTAAATAATGCAAACACCATATCTGTCAACATTGTGGTGTCGACATTATTCTCACTACATACCATCCCCTGGTGACAGCTGCTGTCTGGTTGGTTGATAGATATCTCCTGAAGATGTGCTTCTACTTGGGATAGGAAGGCTTAGTATTGAGACTTAGCAAAAATCCTAAAGCTCCTATCTAACTCAAAACATGTGAACTGTTGCTTTTGAAAGGTGATGCAGTCTGGTAATTCTTAGACATAATACATTTTTACCTATACAGCAAAACATACAGCAAAACATATTGTCATCAAGATCTCTTTCCCTCCTTAAGAAATAGATCTAGAATGCTGCTACACAGAAAGCAAGCAGAGGAAATGTCATCAGTGCAGTGGCATAACTAGGGTATTTAGAGCCCAGGGCAAATTGAAAAATGGAGCCTCCCCTATGTGCGTGCGTGGTGAAAATTGGACGTGGTCAAAAGGGGCATGGCCACTTAAAAATGGGGCATGTCAACATGACACACACCCCTTTCTTGTCACTCAGAACATTCCATATGCACCTTAACGCAGTGAACCTTATACAGTCCTCCCCATGCATTGCCCCCAGTAGTGGTCTCCCTTATGCAGGCCCCCAGTAGTGCTTCTTATACAATGCCCCCAGTAGTGGTCTGCCTTATGCAGGCCGCCAGTAGTGATCCCCCTAACCAGTGCCCTTATACAGTGCCCCATGTAGTGGTCCTCCCTATTCAGTGCCCCCGGTAATGGTCCCACCAGTGCAGTGCCCCTTGTGCCCCCAGTAGTAAGCCTCTTATATAGTGCCCCAAGTAGTAGTTTCCCCTATGCAGTGCCCCCAGTAGTGGTCCCCCCTATGCAATGCCCCTTATATAGTGCCCCCAGTAGTAGTCTCCCCACTGAGTGCCCCCAGGAGTGGTCCCCCTTATGCAGTGCCCTTTATTTAGTGCCCCCTGTAGTAGTTTCCCCCTACGCAGTGCCCCCAGTAGTGGTCCCCCAATGCAGTGCTACAGTAGTAGTTCCCCCGGTAATGCCGCAGTAGTGGCCCCTCCCCGATGCAGTGCCCCCAGCAGTAGTCCCTTCCAGTAGTAGTTCCCAGTAGAGGTCCCCCCCTAATGCAGTGCCCCCAATAGTGCAGACAAAGACACACAAGTTAAAAAAACAAAACAAAAACACTTACCTGAATCCCCGCTCCGGCTCCGGTTTCTGCTCCCGCCGCCATCCGTACCTCAGTCCTCCTGGGCTGGTGTGCTCTGCATTACATGAGAGACGTCATGATGTCTCTCCCATCAGAGATGTGGCGGCGATGTGTGTGTAAATGTGTAGTGCGACCACACTCACTGTGGTCTGCACTACACTGGCTAACTAGGACGGGCCGGTACCATAGCCGGCGGCACCCCCCACCACCAGCCCGCGCCGCCAGTCCCATGGCCCACAGGGCACGAGCCCCGGCGGCCCTGCCCTAGTTACACCACTGCATCAGTGTCAGCTGAATTAACATCTTGCCACTCACTGCCCTCTTATTTATGGGTGTGGGCAGTCTTCACTGTAAACACAGATACTACAGAACTTCTATACCTGTTCATTGTCAGTGCAGAAGGGTTTTTTTTGCTGGTGATACCTATGTGACACTGACACAAGAAGGATTTTTTGACAAATGTGATAGAGTTACATATACTATCCAAATAGAATAGAACAAACAAATCCATGCACAGTGAATGTGATATTAAATGTGATTTTATAATAATAATCTTAAAGTGTCTATCCTTGTGCTTTATTTTTTGTTATGCCAAAGCAGACTCTTACCGGGAATTGGACTCGTTTGAAACTAAAGTAGGGATGTGCAGGCTCGGATAGGTTCGAGTTTGCACGTGGAGTTCGGATTTTTCCCTCCAAAAAAACGGAACTCAGAAAGAGGCAAAACGTCATCTTGCATGGATGAACATCATCATTCCTGGACTTTTGTCCAGGAATGATGATGTTCGTCCATGCAAGATGACGTTTTGCCTCTTTCTGAGTTCCGTTTTTTTGGAGGGAAAAATCCGAACTCCACGTGCAAACTCGAACCTATCCGAGCCTGCACATCCCTAAACTAAAGAATTGTTTTTCACATAAATGAAATAGGAATGGTAAACAAAGGGAAAAATTTACATTTTGTATCAGTAAACAGGGCATACATCAATTTTTCTGGATAATCTGGATAATACATATCAATCTCTACATGGTATAACATAAAGTCTGTCGTTGTGATATAGCTAATGGTTTAGGCAGAATAAGCCAAGAAAGCACTCGGACGTCCATTTTTTCATTCACTTGCTTCACTAAAATTGTCACTACTCAGCTCCCTTTTGTCATACATTAATGTTTCATACACCAAAACCTTCCTCAACAAATGCTCTATAGAATAGTGCAAACTGCATCAAAAAACCAATCCAGTGGAATATTTTCATCACCGTTCCATCAACACTTGTGAGACTCATTTGATTCTGCTTCAAATTTACATAAAAATAGTTAAAAAGCACAGAAAAAGCTAAATACATTTTGAAATAAACTTTTATTACTAACACTCACCTAACATGAAGGTTCCATTACTGATCTGAACTTAGCAGCTGATATCTGTGCACATTATGCAGCTCTCTGCTCTCAAGATATTGCTTAACATAGAGTGACAGGAGTGGTTTCATACCCCTGAAGTGTCCTCTCTCCAGGCGCTGCTGCCAACTGCTGTCATGTGATATGAAATTAGGCAATCATAATTGACAGGTGTTGGCTTGCCCTAGGGCACATAATGAAGGAAAAGCTGACCCTGCTAATCACTCCCTTCTCTAGGAACTTCCAACACACAGACACACACCTGGTGGCCAGGGCACATGCCCTGCCAGTGTTCACCTGGCTTCGACACTGCTAATTGGCACTGTCTTTAATATTTTTTTCAGCAGTGGGAGCAATCGTTCCCCATGCACCATTGCACCCTTCCCTGGCTACGCCACTGCACTCCGGGCTAATTATGCATCAATGAGGACTTCTTGACACACTGTAACTATTCCAGGCAGTTTATTTATCTCAAGCCAGTAATTTTCTTTCTATTGTTACCGTTTCTATTGAGGTTCTCCCTCACAACCAAGACATGTAGATGGCTTTATTTGTACTACATTGTTAATAAATACAGTCAAGTAATCACTGCACAGGTACTGTACACTGAGATAACAGAGTAGGGCGGAACTCCATTTCATTAACAACCTTTTTTTTCTGAGCTGCTACCTCAGGGCAAGGCACTCACTTAATGTGTGTTGAAGAAGCACCTTACTGTTTAAGATGTCTTGGAACCCAAAAATATTATTTTATTTTTTAACAGGACTGTTTTTTTTCAGTTTTTGCTTTTTATATATGAAGCCATCCTGGGTGCTGGAACTCAATTTTGGAAAGATACGATTTAGAAACCATTTTCAAAATCAAAGTAAGTCTATTATATTTGCTTTCTTCTTGCTAAATAATCATTATGTAGTTCTGGATTAAGTTTATTTAGTAAATGCACCGTATCGTCAAATAGTTTATTTCATATATTATATATAGTTTGTAGTTCCTGTAAGTATTTTCCAGTCACTCTGCTCTTATTACAAAGCGCTGTTCTAAAAATTGAAGGTGTTATATGAATTAAAGTATGCCTCTGACTTATTAATGTGGCATAAAGAGGGAGCATTGTATACAGCACATTGCGGGGGCACCTCTGCCTATATGTTTGTCTATACACACATGTAGAAATCGAGACTAAAGAGATACATTTCTATGTATGTACTGTATGCATATATGAGCTTTAGTGAAGCCTGAAATGTTGCTACTACTTTGTATACCATGCTGTAAACCTTAATAAACTCTCTGGCGTTTCTTGATTGCCTGGAATGCTGTGCATTTTTCTTCATTACATGACTTTATCTGGGGCATCCTACCTAAGTTGACTTGGTGGAGTGGAGTTCCCTATCTATCTATCTATCTATCTATCTATCTATCTATCTATCTATCTATCTATCTATCTATCTATCTATCTATCTATCTATCTATCTTATATACTATTAGGCCAAACGTCTTAGAACAAGCCAATTGCTCAACATTCTTTCACCTGCTCAACAGCATACAAAAACACTGTGTGATTAACCAAATTTTTCAAATTTAGATTAATCTGTTCATAAGTCTTTCCTCCAGGCTTTTTATATCTGCACAACAGCTGTAATTTCCTAATTACTTATTTGCTTAAAAGGGTATTTTTTATAACTCTGAAAGCTACCAACATTTTTATGTTTTTGCTAACCTCAGTACCATTTCAGGTTATTCACTGGACTTTAATTGCTTAAGTTTTACTAATACGTATTACACACACATGCGCGCACACACACACACACGCACGCGCGCTAGATCTCACAAACACACACATTGAGGGGGCGTGGCATAATCAGAAAAATCTAAAAATCCTATTTGCATGCAGCACCACAAATAGGGGAGCTGGGAGCAGATCAGTGTGTTCGCTCCCCCTCACAGGCAGAGGAGTCTGCTGATGTTGCAGAAGCAAACAGTCACTCTGCTCCCACTGCAGCCAAGCAAACAGCAGCGTATGCTGGGCTGCTGACAGGGAAGAGGGTGGGCGGCGGCGGACCCGGGCACCCACCGGGGCCCCTTCAACAAGCCTGGGCCGTGTAATCAGTACTCGCCTCCCCCCCCTTGGCCCCCATGTACACACACACATTTACAGTACACACACATACACATATATATTTAGTGTTACTCCAAAAGATAGATAACTGTGCCCAGATGCACCTAGATTCTTGAAAATGTGCAGCTTTCTCTAGCACAAAGTTTTCCTTTTAGGACAAGAACATCTAAAAAGGAAAAAGAGAAAAGGGCCTCCACAGCAGAAATCATAATTGTTATTGAATAATCACCACTTTAGTGAAAAAATGCATACCAGATAAAATTGGGCAACAAGTAAATACAGATGTCTTCTCATACACCTAGCCTCAATACGCCATGCGGCATGAGCTGCCTGGTGAAAGTGATCAGAGTGTTGTAGTGTAGTGACATTTTCTTTACATTTGCATCTTATTCGCACCACAGATGCATCACTCAATATGTACCAGCGATGTCGAGCTGTGACTTTAACTGGACAGGAATTCGTTTTTAATATGTACAAAGTAATAAGCAAAATTATTATTTTTCTTTGTTCTGTGTCATTGTTCCCAGCATGCAATACTGGAATAATGTCAGCTTACTCTGCATCAGCTCCTATGTGTCAGGTAGATGGTCTGCCAACAGTCATGTATTGCTTTTTTGTCCTTAACTGCAAATTTAGGGCTATTTCACACATGCCGATTTCACCGGCTGGCAAAAAACCTGCTGTTTTGATGCCGTGTAGTAAGTTTAGTTAAGTATGTAAATGGATGGGTCCTTTCATGGGGCATGGACACAGCACGGTCGACATGTTATAGCCGAGAATATCCACTGACAAGGATGGCTACCGGGCCGTGTCCGTGCTGTCACTGCAAGAGACAGTGAAGTACAATTTACAATGTTTCCTTTCTCACACACCGGCTTTTCAGAGCTTGTACACTCCCACAACTCCATCTGCTGCTGCTGCTGCTGCTGTGCATGCCTACTACATTACATTAACTAACCACAACATTAATAATGGCTCAAAGCCATTGCATGTGAAAGGAACTGATTGTCACAAATAAAACGTCCGGCTTTGGGTGGTTTTTTGCTGGCCGGTCAATACAGGTGTGTGTGAAATAGCCTATAGGGTTCAGAAGCTGGGAAAATGCAGCCAGTAAACAGTGACAGTTTAGATCACAACTTTGGAGAACAGGGGATAACTGTAGCCACAAATTCCTGTTATCCTGGTCTTGCTTGTTCTGAATCTTGATTCTTGCTCGGACTATTCATCTCTTCTGAATCTTGTCCCTGTGGCCACATTACTAAGTAATTCCTGTTATCCTGGACTTGTTGCTCTGGCTCCTGTTTGGGGTGTGGGAACAGTTCACTTCTTTATAGCATTAGTATTTGCATTTTGAAGGAACAAACATACTGTGAAATAGAGGTGGATTTGTAAACATGGACAAACTTGCAGATACAATTTTGTATTATAAAGACCAACAGCATTGCAGAAATCTAGTCTTATCAGCTTCATGTATTCATACTACATGTGGCATTTTGGTGCTCTAGAAAAATCAATGTGTGCCTCATTTTGTGGGATTGTGGTGCTGACTGTAAATCTGCATGTTAAAAATTAAAAATAGTGAAAATTTCAAGTAAAAGACTAGCCTACTACTTTTTCTCCTTCATTAGTTTCCTAAAATACTGCTTTCCTTAACCTAATAACTAAATTGATGAGACTGAGGGAATGTTGGTACTGTTTTTGTTGTCTGTGGCAATTTTATGAGTTTAAAAAAATGCACTTGGAAAATACAAATGGCATAACATAACGGTAAAGGTTGAAGTCTGATCACTGACACATGAAAAAATCAAATGCTTTCTGAGGGGATAAATGTGGCCTTTCTTACACTGATGTCAGGATGGCGGCACGGCTGATGACGTTGCACAGGGCAGAGTGCCCTGAGGGCAGCACAATTGCAGCCCCTGCATCTGGCTTGCAGGGTGCCTAGAGTGGCACCCTGCAGCCAGTATCAGTGCTGCAGCGCTGGCGGGATACATTTAGGAAGCCGGCGGCCGCAATCCCGACCGCCGGCTTCCCGAATCCTCTATCCCGCCTATGGCTCTATTTACTACAATCCGCATATTGAATGCAGATTGTAGTGTGATATTACCAAGTGAATTCGCATTGCGAATTTAGGCAATATCACAGGGATTTACTACAAATCCCTTGCAGGGACAGAGCTTGCGATAAAGCTCTGACCCTGCAAATCCCCTTCGAAGCCTTATCACAATATTTTCGCAAAAAATACCGTTATTAAGATTCAGACAGACTCTTACTGGCTACTGCACCCAGGGCCAAAGCTCACTCATGTGCTCCACCTTTCAGCTCCCGCAGTGGGTGAAAGGTGCGACGTCATGATGTCTCTCTCGCTGAACAGGACCAGAGGAGCGGCAGGTGGCAGGAGCGGGGATTTGGGTAAGTAAATTATGTGTGTCTGTGTGTAATTTTATGTGTATGGAGCACTACTGGGAGCGTCGTATAATGTGCACTACTGGAGGTACTGGATAATGGGCACTACTGGTGACACTGTATAATGGTCACTACTGGGGGCACAACTGGAGGCACTGTATAATGGGCACTACTTGAGGCACTGTATAAGGGGCACTACTGGGGCATTGTATGATGGGCACTACTGGGGGCATAGTAGAATGGGAACTACTGGGGACACTGTATATTCGGCACTACCAGGGGCAATGCATAAGGGACACTAATGGAGGCACTGCATAAGGGGCACTACTGGGACATTGTATAATGGGCACTACTGAGGGCACTGTATAATGTGCACTACTGGGGGCACTTTAAAAGGGGCACTAATGGAGGCACTGCATAAGGGATACTACTGGGGGCACTACTACTGAGGGCACTGCTACAGGGGCACTGCTACATGGGGCATTGCATAAGGGGCACTGCTACTGTGAGCATTGCATAAGGGGCACTAAGGTGCATATGGAATGGAAAGAAATGTTCCCGGAGTGATGAAAAATGGTGGTGTGTCATGTTGACATGACCCCATTTTCAGTGGCTAAGCCTCTTGTGGCATCTAGTCATGCCCACTTTTTTGGCACATGCAAACAGTTGGGGAGGCTCCATTTTTCATCTTCCCCTGGGCTCCAAAGACCCTAGTTATGCCACTAATGCTACTACTGTATTTTGCTAAAATTACAGGGATAAGGTTCCTCTGGAACCTTCCCCCGTTAATAGCCACTGTACATGCGTGGTCAGTAGACAGCATATGCACAGGAGTCATGATTGAAGAGTGAAGAGACTGCTAATGTGTTCACTTCACTCCAGGGC
The DNA here is from genome assembly GCA_031769625.1 of Taudactylus pleione. Classification (NCBI taxonomy): domain Eukaryota; kingdom Metazoa; phylum Chordata; class Amphibia; order Anura; family Myobatrachidae; genus Taudactylus; species Taudactylus pleione. The sequence goes on from JAUIMM010000776.1 coordinate 1,558,114, forward strand.
CGGACTAGCCATCGGGCTGTTCTGGCAAATGCCAGGACACCAGGAAACCCTGACAAGTGGATACGCCTGCCGGCGATCTGCTAGGAAGGCAGGATTTCTGTATGACGTGGCTGCGTTGTGACGTCATGATGTCACGTTGCGCAGCCGCGTATTTGGTGAAGCGTTAGATGGAATTCATCAGGTGCAGTCAGTGTGCAGACAGAGCAAAAGCTCCTGGGTGCCTCTCCAAGCAAATACAGACAGTGCATAGTCAAAAGGTAAAGACAATTGAAAAAACAGGAAGTTCACAAACAATTTATTAGCTGCAAATAAGTTGTAAATGTAATATTTATGTATGCAAAAAAAGAATAGCCAGTGAAGGTATTTAGGCCAGGGATTAGTTCTGGCTAGCAGAATGTGGTGCAGACCGTAAATAAATATACCCATACTAGGTTGTTTAGGAATAGTTTACCAGTAATTAGTTGATGCTTATTTATGTTATCCTATCTTGTAAACTTCCTCCATCTTGTATTTTATTAGCTGATGTTTAGTTTTTGTCCACCTCTATATTTCCACAGCATTGCCATTGCCCAGAGATCCTGTTCCCATATGTTTTGTTTTAAAGTGATAACATGTGAAAAGTGGTTTCCTGATTGTAGGCAATAAGGGGTCTATTTAGCAAAATGTAGTCGGCATCATGTCGGGTAGGATGCCGGCGGTCTAGATACCGGCGCCGAGATCCCGACATATTGGGATCCCGGTACCAGAATCCCAATTGCAGGCATCCCCACCAGGATCTCATATCCAACCCTAAGCAGGATGTAGTCAGCATCCCAGTGTGCAGATGCCGACGGTGGAAATACCAGCGCCGAAATCTCTACAGCGTCAGGATCCCGGCACCAGAATCCTGACTGCCGGCAACCTGAAGGTAAGTAGGGGCAGGGTTAGGCTTAAGCACCTGGCAGGGGGAGGTTAGGGTTAGGCACTAAGATGGGAGGTTAGGGTTAGGCATTAAGATGGGAGGTTAGGCACTAAGGTCCTGATTCAGAGGCGCTCGCTATTTGCGAGCGCTCGCTCTGAATCAGGGCGGAATTAAGAAAAAAAAAATCCGCCCCCAGGCCACTCGCATAGCTGTGGGTGACCACCCACAGCTTGTGCGGGGGGCCTGGCAATTGTCGTGATTATCACGATTATCAGGCTTGCAACGAGATCCTTGTGGTAGGGTCTCATCCACAGCAAGCCCCAGTGAACTTCCTGCTCTAATAGAGCAGGAAGCTCACTACTGACATCACGTGTGATGTCAGTACGGCCGCCCACATCCTTTGGGAACGCCTCCGTTTGTGCAGCTACCCCCCCCGACCTGCCTACAAAATGGGGCGAGCTGTTGATCAACATTGACAGCCGCCCCGTTTTGCTGCGAGCCCTGAGCGAGTGAACTTCTCTCTCGCCCCAGGGCTCGCGCACGTGCAGTGCGCACACCATGATTGCGTACTGCCCTACCATCGACCCACTTGCGAGCGCTATGCGCTCACGAGCGGGCCTGAATCAGGCCCTAAGAACGGAGGGTTAGGGTTAGAACATTAAGATGGGAGGTTAGGGTTAGGCACTAAGGACCTGATTCAGACCTGCTCGCTAGGATGCGATCGCTCATAGCTGGCCCATATTTGCATTCTGTGCATGCGTATGCATCACATTTCGTGTGCGTGAACCACTGCGACAGATTGGGAAGCACTCGCTCGCTCAGCATAGACAGCCCAGTTGAATGAGTGACAGGAGAGGCCATTTGTGGCTGGTAACAGGGGCAGGCCACTAGAAACGGGGGAGTGGAGGTACGAATGCAGGCGTGCCTGTGTGTTTCAATGCCGTTTCACAGGCGTGCATAAACAGTCAGCGTCATTGTACACATCACCTGGTTGTATTTCACACTGAAGTGATCGCAGTGCTTGTGGCCAGGTATAGTCAACCTCAATCGCTGCGAGCACATCCGATGGTGCTCGATGTACCAATGTTTTCATGCACTTCCAGGAGATGACGTGTGCAAGTGGGTGTCTTATGACTGGCTGGTGGGCGTCTGCATACACAAAGTGATCGCTCGCCAAGACATAGTGGGCGTGCTAATGCCTTGCCGTGTGATAGCCTGCCTTGCTGGGTGTGTGCTGGATTTGCATACGCTGGGAGCAAGCAATCGCATCTAGCGAACGAATCAGAATCAGGCCCTAAGTTGGGAGGTTAGGCACTAAGGGCCTGATTCAGACCTGCTCGCGAGCGCTGAGCGGTTAGGGTTAGGTATAGATGGGAGGTTAGGTTAGGCACTAAGTTTGGAGGTTAGGCACTAAGGACCTCATTCAGACCCGCTCGCTAGTGCTGTGCGCTCACAAGCGGCCCGATGGTTTGTGTACGCGCATGCTTCGTTCTGTGCGTGCGCAAACTACTCTGTGCAATCGCAGCCCGCTCGCTCACCCAGCAAAGACAGCCCAGTGAAATGAGTGACAGGAGAGGCCGTTTGTGGGTGGTAACAGGGGTAGGTCACTAATAACAGGGGTGTGGAGGTGCGAACGCAGGCATGCCTCGGTGTTTCAATACCGTTTTTAAGGTGTGCATAATTAACAGGCAGCGTCATAGTACACGTCACATGCCTGTTTTTTACACTTGTGTCCTTGCAGTGCTTGCAGCAGGGTAAGGCAACCACAAGCGCTGCGTTAGCTTTCGATGGTGCTCGATGTACCAATGTTTTAATTAGTGATGAGCGGTTCGGATTCTGAGGAATCCGAACCTCTCCGAACAGGTGGAATCCGAGTCCACCCGAACGCAAGTTCGGGTGTTCCCGCCTGACTCGGATTCCACCTCGAGGCCGAACGTCACCCGTCCGGCGTCGGATTCTCGCGAGAGCCGAGTGACGTTCGGCCTCAATAAAAAGGCGCGGCGCCCGGCAGTCGGCGCCATTTCTCGCGTGACGCGTAGTTAGGTAGTTAGCTAGTGCGCTGTCTGTTCTAGTGTTAGATAGATTAGAGTAGGCAGTGCTCTGTGACTTTACTGGGCATAAGCCCTTGTGTGTGCTCTGTGACTGGGCATAATAAGCCCACTGTGTGTATGTGTACTCTACTACTCACTGTATTATACAAGCTCCATGACAACTGACAGGGCATAGCCCACTGAGTGTATTATACAAGCTCCGTGACAGGGCATAGCCCACTGAGTATTATACAAGCTCCTTGACAGGGCATAGCCCACTGTGTCTATTATACAAGCTCTGTGACAGGGCATAGCCCACTGTGTCTATTATACAAGCTCCGTGACAGGGCATAAGCCCACTGAGTGTATTATACAAGCTCCGTGACAGGGCATAAGCCCACTGAGTATTATACAAGCTCCGTGACAGGGCATAGCCCACTCAGTGTATTATACAAGCTCCGTGACAGGGCATAGCCCACTGAGTATTATACAAGCTTCTTGACAGGGCACAGCCCACTGTGTCTATTATACAAGCTCTGTGACAGGGCATAGCCCACTGTATCTATTATACAAGCTCCGTGACAGGGCATAGCCCACTGAGTGTATTATACAAGCTCCGTGACAGGGCATATGCCCACTGAGTATTATACAAGCTCCGTGACAGGGCATAGCCCACTGAGTGTATTATACAAGCTCCGTGACAGGGCATAGCCCACTGTGTCTATTATACAAGCTCCGTGACAGGGCATAGCCCACTGTGTCTATTATACAAGCTCCGTGACAGGGCATAGCCCACTGGGTCTATTATACAAGCTCCGTGACAGGGCATAGCCCACTGAGTGTATTATACAAGCTCCGTGACAGGGCATAGCCCACTGTGTCTATTATACAAGCTCCGTGACAGGGCATAGCCCACTGAGTGTATTATACAAGCTCCGTGACAGGGCATAGCCCACTGTGTCTATTATACAAGCTCCGTGACAGGGCATAAACCCACTGAGTATTATACAAGCTCCGTGACAGGGCATAGCCTACTGTGTCTATTATACAAGCTCCGTGACAGGGCATAGCCCACTGAGTGTATTATACAAGCTCCGTGACAGGGCATAGCCCACTGTGCCTATTATACAAGCTCCGTGACAGGGCATAAGCCCACTGAGTATTATACAAGCTCCGTGACAGGGCATAGCCCACTGTGTCTATTATACAAGCTCTGTGACAGGGCATAGCCCACTGGGTCTATTATACAAGCTCCGTGACAGGGCATAGCCACTGAGTGTATTATACAAGCTCCGTGACAGGGCATAGCCCACTGGGTCTATTATACAAGCTCCGTGACAGGGCATAGCCCACTGTGTCTATTATACAAGCTCCGTGACAGGGCATAGCCCACTGAGTGTATTATACAAGCTCCGTGACAGGGCATAGCCCACTGTGTCTATTATACAAGCTCCGTGACAGGGCATAAACCCACTGAGTATTATACAAGCTCCGTGACAGGGCATAGCCTACTGTGTCTATTATACAAGCTCCGTGACAGGGCATAGCCCACTGAGTGCATTATACAAGCTCCGTGACAGGGCATAAGCCCACTGAGTATTATACAAGCTCCGTGACAGGGCATAAGCCCACTGAGTATTATACAAGCTCCGTGACAGGGCATAAGCCCACTGTGTCTATTATACAAGCTCTGTGACAGGGCATAAGCCCACTGTGTCTATTATACAAGCTTCGTGACAGGGCATAGCCCACTGAGTCTATTATACAAGCTCCGTGACAGGGCATAAGCCCACTGAGTATTATACAAGCTTCGTGACAGGGCATAGCCCACTGAGTGTATTATACAAGCTCCGTGACAGGGCATAGCCCACTGTGTCTATTATACAAGCTCCGTGACAGGGCATAAGCCCACTGAGTATTATACAAGCTCCGTGACAGGGCATAAGCCCACTGTGTCTATTATACAAGCTCTGTGACAGGGCATAAGCCCACTGTGTCTATTATACAAGCTCCGTGACAGGGCATAGCCCACTGAGTCTATTATACAAGCTCCGTGACAGGGCATAAGCCCACTGAGTATTATACAAGCTTCGTGACAGGGCATAGCCCACTGAGTGTATTATACAAGCTCCGTGACAGGGCATAGCCCACTGTGTCTATTATACAAGCTCCGTGACAGGGCATAGCCCACTGTGTCTATTATACAAGCTCCGTGACAGGGCATAGCCCACTGAGTGTATTATACAAGCTCCGTGACAGGGCATAGCCCACTGTGTCTATTATACAAGCTCCGTGAAAGGGCATAGCCCACTGTGTGTATACAAGCTCTGTGACTCCAGTTCATAGTGATAAAGTAATATGGATCACGAGAATGAACTGAGATTAGAGCAGAAACAACATGTAAATGCTAGCATTGCAGCGGCTGGAAGTCCATCACTTTTATCTAAAGCTGATGCTCAAGGGCGTAGAGGCTTTAAAACCTTAGGGAACCTGAAATCAAAAAATTTAGATTTTACAGGGGTAAAGACAAAAAAAAAACCTCTAAAGACTACTACTTTTGCAGAGAAACAGAAAATTGGCAACATACCATTCACCACACGTAGCGGCAAGGAAAGACTCAGGCTTTGCCCTTTATTTCTGAGTGGTGGTTCTGCAGCTGTCAGTGAGGCATCTTGTGCCTCTCGTGATGATAAAAGACCTTTTCAATCAGACTATAGAAGTGTGAAAAAATTTAAAACCAATAAGGCAGTCGAACAAACTGTGTTTTTTGAAACACAAATGTCAGAAATCCCTGAGGAGAGTCTAAGTGGGTCCACAAGTGGCATTTCTATGTGTAAGCCTGACCTTTCAGAGAAGCCGCCCTCCACAGTTTCTTTTCCATCTGTAGTTGTGGGGATGAGCAGTATTGCCGAGGACATAGAAATTGAGGATGCCACCGTGGAATTGCAAGAGGATGAGAGGAATATATGTGCAGCTGATGCTGGCACTAATGAGGATGTTGAGGATGAGGATATTATTTGTATAAGTCAGGCACCAGTGGAAGCAGCTCTTGGCCAAGATAAGAAGGCCATTGCCATGCCTGGGCATAGAACCAAGAAATCCACATCTTTTGTGTGGAATTACTTTTACCCAAACCCTGACAACGTTTGTCAAGCCATTTGTAGCCTCTGTGAGACCACAGTTAGTAGAGGTAGGGACGTTAAACATCTAGGAACCTCTACGCTATTACGTCATCTGCAGCGAGCTCATGACAGGTGTTTGATAACAGAAACTACTGCAAAAAAAATAACAACAAGCAGTCCAGCATTAGCTAGATGCCTTCTCTCTACTAAATCCCAGCACCTGCAATCTCCACCGACAACACCTTCCTCCTCAATATCCTCAGGAATGATCAGTGGTAGTACAACATCCAATTTATTAGTGCTAAGTCACGGTGACTCCTCCAATTTCCAGGACACCTCAGAAGAAACTGAATCTTTGAGCGCTAGGCCTGCTGCTGCTGCTGCTGGTGGATCTTCATCCCAGAAGTGGACAAAGAAGACTACTAGTAGTATACCAAAAAAACAATTGACTGTTAAAGAATCTCTTGCAAGGGGAAGCAAGTATGACAGCTCTCACCCTGTCGCACAGCGGATCACTGACGCCATGACAGCTATGCTAATATTAGATCTGCGTCCAATATCCTCAATTAATGCAGTGGGATTTACACAGCTAGTTGAGGTCATGTGTCCCCGGTACCAAATTCCATCTCGGTTTCATTTTACCCGAAAAGCCATTCCTCGGCTGTACCAGGACGTTAAACAGAACCTAATTATTGGTCTGCAAAATGCTATTGTACCCACTGTCCACTTAACCACAGATATGTGGACAAGCGGTAGTGGACAAACTAAAGATTACATGACTGTGACAGCCCACTGGGTGGGTGAATCGCCTTCAGCAGCAGCAGTATCTAACAAACAACACCAGCTCATTCAGAGGCAGGCAACTCTGTGCATCACCGGATTCAATAAGAGGCATACCGCTGACAACCTCTTAGAAAAACTAAGAGATGTCATAGAAACATGGCTTACCCCACTTGGACTCTCCTCAGGATTTGTGATTTCTGACAATGCTACAAATATAGTGAAAGCATTACAGCTGGGTGAATTCCAACACATCCCCTGTTTTGCTCACACAATAAACTTAGTGGTGCAGGGTTTTTTAAAAAACGACAGGGGCGTTCAGGAGATGCTGTCTGTGGCCCGAAAAATTTCGGGACATTTTCGGCATTCAGCAACAGCGTGCAGGAGATTGCAGCACCTGCAAGAGCAGTTTAATTTGCCCTGCCATCAACTGAAGCAAGAAGTGGTAACGAGGTGGAACTCAACCCTGTATATGCTTCAGCGGATGGAGGAGCAGCAAAAAGCCATCCATAGCTATACGACAAGCCATGACATTGGGAGAGGAGGGGGAATGTACCTTACCCCAGCACAGTGGAGAGTACTTTCTGTCTTGTGCAAGGTGCTCAAACCATTTGAAGTTGCCACTTGTGAAGTGAGTGCTGACACTGCTAGCTTGAGTAAGGTGATTCCCCTGATTTCGCTTTTGGAAAAGCAGCTGGAGAAATTGAAGGATGATATTAAACAAAGTGATTCCGCAAAGTATGCTGGACTGATAGATCAAGTCCTTTGTTCGCTTCGCCAGGATCCACGGGTGGCCAAGATCTTGAAATCTGATCATTATATTTTAGCAACCATTCTTGATCCTAGGTTCAAGTCATATGCTGTGTCTTTCTTTACAACTGACCCAGATCTTAAAAGAACCAAAGCGCTCCTGGTGAGCAAGTTGGCAGCTGAAGTGACACATGGCACTACGATGACGTCTCCTCCTTCGGTTTCTGCAGCAGCAGCCAGAAAAAAATGCACCTTTTCCAAAAGACCCAGTGGTGATGCAGATAAGTCAAGTCAACATTTTGACATCTGGTCGGGTCTAAAAGATTTGCCCAACACCAGTGACACCTCTACCGCAACTCCATCTAATACGATTACCATCCAAAGAATGGTGGAGGATTATTTTCAGGACACCATACACGTAGACATGTCACAGAGTCCCTTCGAATATTGGAAGAAAAAAAAGGCAATTTGGAGACCCTTGTATAAACTGGCTTTGCATTATTTAAGCTGCCCACCCTCCAGTGTGTACTCGGAGAGAGTTTTCAGTACAGCCGGGAACCTTGTGAGTGAACGACGAAGGAGGCTACTTCCACAAAATGTAGAAAAAATGATGTTCATTAAAATGAACTGGAAATTTCACGAGGAAAACCTTTCCCACCAATCACGTCACAGTACAGATACTTCTGTAATGGTAGATTCCAGCGGGGATGAACTGATATTGTGTGAGGAATCGGATGATGTACACACTGATGAGGGTGAGGATGGCAATGATGGTGACATCATGCCACTGTAGACCTGTTGCCTTTAGTAGATTGGAAGATTTTTTTGTGGGGGCCCAAACAAACCAAGCACTTCAGCCACAAAGTGGCAGTACCTGTCGCTGAAATGCTTTGTTTGTTAAAGTGTGCATGTCCTTTTTAAGATCCAACATAAAGGGTGGGTGGGAGGGCCCAAGGACAATTCCATCTAGCACTACCTTTCATTTCTGCCACTGCTGTGTGGCATAGTTTCATAGATGTGCTTTAAACTGTGGTGTCTGTGCCACTGCGCCGCTGCTCTGACGCTTGGTCACCAGTCAGCTCACTGCAACCTTTGGCCAATAATGGTGAAACGAATAATTTAAGCTGTGAGGTGGTCTAAATTGACTGTAAATGACTGGAAATTAATGTTATTGAGGTAAATAACACTCTAGGAAGAAAAAAAAGCCCAATTTATGTAATTTTAGCTTTTTTTGCCAATTTTGGCAAAAAATCCAAATCCAAATCCAAATCCAAATCCAAAGCCAGTCACCGCAGTTTGGCAAATCCAAATCCAAATCCAAAGCCGGATGACGAATTAGAACCAAATCCAAATCCAAATCCGCCAAAAATGGTCCGGCGCACATCCCTAGTTTTAATACACTTCCTGGAGATGATGTGCGCTAGTGGGTCTTCTCAACATACGCTAATGGGTGTCTGCATACACAGAGCGATCGCTCGCACAGCCAAAGTGGGTGTGCTTATGCCTTGGCGAGCGATTGCTTCCCATGTCGCCACTTTGACAAATTTGCATACGCTGGATGCGAGCGATCGCATCTAGCGAGTGGGTCTGCACCAGGTCCTAAGAACGGAGGTTTAGGGTTAGGCACTAAAAACGTAGGGTTAGGGTTAGGCACTAGTGAGGGGGAGGTTAGGGTTAGGCACTAAGGAGGAAGGTTAGCGTTAGGCATCGAGGAGGGAGGGGTAGGGGTAAGGGTTAGTCTTACCGTACTTACTGAAGGGTGTTGGGATTCTGACTCTTGGGATGCTGCTGTCTGTATTCTGTCCAGTGGCATCCCGACAATCGTGATCTCATACCCTATTTAGCAATAATCGCGATATTGGCTTGCAGTTTTACCTAACTTCTCCCCATTATGCAGCAAAAAACTTGTCAGGGACAGCAGTTTTGTTAACAATCTGTCCCTGCGAAGTACCCGGCTGACCCCTATTTCTTGTATAGTGCATGCACATACCTGATGGCTGTTCAGTAGAGTCGCATTAACACATGCGGCACTGAGGAGACCAAAAGAGCCAGTACATTAACAGAAACAGCCCAAATACCACTCTCCTGCCCTCATGTGCCTAACATCTCTATCATATTAAAGTGTTTATGTATATAATTAATGTGTGTGCTGTGACACAGTCACTATAGGGGTCCCTCTCCTGGGGTAGATGGACTCCCTCTTTACACACACAGCAGCTGTAGAAACAGGATACAAGTCAAGGGTTCTCGTACAAACTGGTCGGCGCCAGTCTTTATTGTGCCAAATGAATATAAACATAAACAAAACATAAACATAAGTCCTAGCCTGGCTGGGCACTAGCTACACAGCAGATTCCCTCTCTATAATAATGGTAGGGCCTATTGCCCTCACCATCAACAAAACACGTGCACAGTACTTACAAGGATTATCACCAAGTGTCTCTGAACAGGCTAGTCTGCCTGCTCTCCCAGGTGTGAGCCTCAAACAAACCATGCTTTTATTAGCCATTTCCAGCTGCAAGTCCTAATGAGCCTGTTGCCAGGCTGAAAGGCCCAAAACCTGGAGTGGTCTGTGGATGGAGCCCTCCTTCTCACATCCACACCCCCAGGACCCAAACTGGCTTTTCCAAAAGCCGACACTCTGGTCTGCTTACAAAACAGACTTCTCCTGGGGTTTTTTTAGAACACATAGGCCAAAAACCTAGGACAAATGTACCTGCTATTGACCACTTTACCAGTGGTTCTATCACAGTGCATACATGTGATGTGTATGTATATATGTGTGCTGGTATGAGATAGTATATCATACCAGCACTACACTTCGGCAACCGGCACTGGGACTGTCACTGTCCCAGCACCTGTCAACAAGTGGCTGCCAGTATAATTTGGCTCCTGCCGTGAACAAATCAAGGCTTGCAAACAAGGCGGCCAATCAGTGGTGACTTGCAGTATATATAATATGGCACCGGCCACTAGCCAATCAGGGACAGCCGTGTGGCCATCCCTAATTGGCTGCAAGTCCGCGAGCTGTCATTGCAGCCAAGGAGTGAAGGGAAGGGAGCAGTGTCGGTCAGTGCAGCGTGGCATGGTGCGTGCTAGGAGCAAATGTGAGCTGGGAGATGTGTTGTGAGGTCGGAGGTGTGCTGTAAGGGGAGTAGGTAGGGGTATGGAAATATTACTGGGGCTCAGGATTTGGGTCTGTCTAAGTAAAGACTGATATACGCACGCCTTGACATGTGTTGTTACGCACAAGGCTACTCAAGGTGTGGATATAACTACCAGAGCGCGGCCGCACACTGAAGAGTGATATACAGTATCTATCCTATAAAATGGCCCCCTGTTGTGAAACAGATACAGAATAGGAGGAAAAAATTGATCATAATAGGCTGTTCAATTTGAATTATTTTTAATGAATAAGCATGCAACTGGACAAAAGTGTAAGTGAATAAATTGTTGACATTTTTCTGTTAGATGTGTATTTCTGTAAATGAGGCAGAGATGTCTATTTCTGTATAGCGAAACACTGACTGTTTATATGTCAGTGTGTGTCTTTTTCTTGGTTACTGAGCTTCAACTTAATAAGTATACAAATAAATTTGTGCATGTCACTCTACTGCACCACTCTGTCATTCTGTGCTGCAGTTTAAAAAAAATAAAAAATTCAAGGATGAATGGGAAAGTGGTGAAGAATAGCAGTTTGCTACTTTTTTGGGGAAAAATAAGTAGTCCCATCAAATTTGGGGTACACGAAAATGGGTACTAGCATATTTTAAACTTACTAATGTCAAGTTTTCAAAATCATGCAAAATCCACCTGCAAACTAAAAAACATCTGTGGCACATATTACCTTTAGGGGACTGTCCAAGGGGTGCAGGGTGGTTTTTGGAAATTTGCACGCCAAAACACCAATTGTGCACTTTTTTCTCACCACTTATTCATAGGTGATACTTTTTCGCAGGGTCTGATGCATTGACTTTTCACTCCAGCGAAAGTCAGACAAATTGAATACGGGGATAACTCAAATCGGCGAAAATGACGTCATTGGCGAAAAAGTTTTGCGGAGAATGGCCGATAGACTTAGAAGTCGGATGAGTCAGGAATGGTCAGGGGATGAGTCTATGCTGGGAGCCAGATGATGACGGCAAGGAGGGCCTGTGTGTTTTAAATGCCAGGGCCTATATTTAGTCCCAGTCCGGCCCTGCTTTACTCCATGACCAGCGCAGGGATGGGCTCTTTTTTGGAGCCTCTGTCTCTTTGAGTGAATAATGATTTGTAATTAATTACTTATTGCTGCGAATAGCGATGATAGGAAATTACAATTATAGGAACTAAATCCTGATAATTTATTACCAGTTATATATATAGCGCATACATATTCCACAGCACTTTACAGAGAATATCTTACCATTCACATCTGTCCCTGCCCCAGTGGAGTTTACAATCTATATTCCCTACGACATGCTCACACGCTATGGTCACTTTTTGTGGGGAGCCAATTAACCTACCAGTATATTTTTGAAGTGTGGGAGGAAATCGGTGTACCCGGAGGAATCCCACGCAAGCACAGGGAGAATATACAAACTCCACACAGTTAGGGCCATAGTGGGAATCGAACCGATGACCTCAGTGCTGTGAGGCAGTAACGCTAACCATTACACCGTCGGTGCTGCCCCAATTGATAATTGATAAACATGTCCCCAGTTACAACTCTTTTGAGAATAAAATCAGTTTTATTTCATATTTTTCATGAGGCATACCTATTCGGGATTATTACAAGGAAGTTCCAGGTCTACAAGATTTCATCATAGTGAAATAATTCCAATATGTATAAATCCTCAGTAGTATGCACATTGTTTTGTGTGAGTTCTTTTATGGAGTTCCCTAACCTGTATTCCCAGATTTGTGGAAAGTCCACACAAACACTAACTTTGGGTTTCAGGTTTGCAGCGGTCTCATGTTGATCTTTTTTTTTTTAGTTTGACCAGATATCTTTTATGTATTGCGTGAACTAATAATAATTGATAGTTTTTAATTACAGGTATAATTTAATAGCTTTTACAGACATATTGGGGAATTCATCAAGCAGCATATTGGTGAAATCATCGGTTTCTAAGTTTTTTTTGTGTTGAGTGAGTTATAAACCACTAGATTTATCATAGTCAAAGTCATCGAAAAAAAAATTCAATCTCTTTCCGTTAATGTTTTTAACACAAATCATTTGACTTTTTAAGCTGCGGTTTCAAAAACAGCCATCGAACCAGCTGGGGGAAAAAACTGGCAGAAAGAAGAGTTACCCCTGGCTGGCATGATTGTTCAAACTGTATGTACATTACACATATGTATAAATGTGGCAATTCTTACTATATAAGGGGCCAAAATCATAAATAAATAAGTTGATGGGGACACAATTAATGAATTTATCATTAGGGCCGCAGTGGCACCTGTTTCCAGCTTGTGGAAGAGTATTTGCTGCAGTTCTGCAATACTTTAGGGCATAGCTAGCACCAAACTTTTTAATTCATGCCCCCTCTTCTATCATGATGTCACACCTGGTGCCATTGGGAGCAGGCACAAGGCCCAAAAGTGTCCTATTACGGCTAGAGATGTGCGCCGACAACCGTGTTTTGGTTTTGCATCTGTATCTCCTTGTGTTTTGGATCTGGATCTGGTTTTGGATCTTTTCCTTGGTATTTTGTTTTTAGGTTTTGTTTTTGGTTTTGGATCAGTATTTTTTCCCCAAAAATATTATAAATAGCTAAAACCACATCATTTGGGCCTATTTTTGTTCCTACAGTATTATTAACCTTAATAACAATCATTTTGAGTCATTTCCATGCATTTTTAAACACCTCATAGCTCACAATATTAATTTCACTATTTTTCACCAATATAGGCCAAAGGCTGCAGCGAGCTGGATGGCTAAAGTAAGCAACAGAGCAGCGGCACAAATGCACGGCAGTTTAAAAAAATATAAGACATCTATGAAACATTGCCACACAGCAGTGGCAGACAGGATGGCAGTTTAATAAACTATAATAATGTCAGTAGGCAATGCCCCAAATTGTGCCAAATGTAAAGAAAAGATGTGCAAGATGGAATTGTCCCTCCCACCCACTCTTATGTGGGATATTAAAAAGGACATGCACAGTTTAACAAACCAAGCACTTTAGTAACTAGGACTGACACTTTCGTGGCTGAACTCCTTGGTTTGTATGGGCCCCCACAAAACATTTTTTGGACGGACTATTAAGGAGGAGGCTGATGATGAGGGTGTTGGTGGTGGAGATTGCATGTGCTGGTCCAAACTGCTGGTAGCTGATACTGGACTGCTTTTTAATAATTTACAAATTATTATAAATTTGTTAAACAAATTGCATGAACTCGCTGCAAATGGCGTAACAGGGAGGAGGTGCTTAGATGGTTAACGCCGCTTCCTCTGCTAACTTTGGCTTTACAAATGGAACAGATGTCTTCACAACTGTTGTCAGAATTTTGATTAAAATAATTCCACACCAAAGACATGGCTTTTTTGACTTTCTTTTTATCATGAGCAAGAATTGCTGCCACTGGTGGATGATTTACGCAAACAACATCATCATCAGATAGGACACAAATTTAACCCTCATCCTCCTTTTGCACTAACAAAGGGCTGTTTGATAGACATTTGTTTTTAAAATTACTACTAGTAGTAGTCTTCTTGGTCCCTTTCTGGGATGAAGAAGTGATGAAATCACTTTTTTTTTAATTTGCACTTGGGGGGAAGTGCACCCCTGAACGAGGAAGCAGTCCCTTGATAAATGACACAGGCAGCACCCCTGCACAGCTACATTGCAGATTAATGTGGCTAACATGCACACACACACAAATATTTTTTTTTTTTGCACTTGGGGGGGAGAGCATCCCTGAATGAGGCAGCAGCCCCTTTATAAATAACACTGGCAGCACCCCTGCACAGCTACATTGCTGATAAGTGTGGGGAACGTGCACACACACACACACTGGGGGTGAAGAGCACCCCTGATTGACAGAGCACCCCCTGGACAACACAGCATCACCCCTTATTGACTGCAGTGACACAGGAGCCACTCAAGCCCCCCACTCTTCTGTGCCCTTATGGACAACAGGCACAGCACAGCCCAGCACAGCAGCCAGCCATAGTATGGACGGAGTGGACAACAGCCACCCAGCCCCTATGACAAGTGACAACAGCCAGCCAGCCCCTATACAGTATGGACATTAAGCAGCCAGCCCCTGACAAGTGACAACAGTATCCAGCCCCTTAAACACACAGCAACAGCACAGCACACCCCCTCCTTCCTCTTCACTCACCACAGCCAGAATGAAAATGGCAGTGATCGCGGGACCTTTTATACAATCCAAAACCCGCGAGAATCTGAGAGTGGGATGATAACGTTTTGCCTCGTTTTGAGATTCGAGTCAAACGGGAAAATCCGAGCCGACTCGGATCTCAGCTCAGATTGCTAAATTCGGGTGGATTCGGATCTCTGAGATCCGAACCCACTCATCTATAATTACGTCACAGATTAGTGGCAAAGTATTAAATGTATATATTAAGCAGACAATAATATATTTTAAAAATATTAATGTGGAAATATTTTCAATTATATAACAGGGCAATACAACTTTTAACTAAACTGAGGAATAACTAATGATGGAGACACAAGTATACTGAAACTTGTAGTACCATAAGTGTGCAAATTAATTGGTATCCTCATCATTAATTAATTTATATGGCCTGAATTAACGTAAGAATAGTATTGCAGGTGTTATTTTATTTAAACTAATATTGGTTCCTTAATATTTATTAAACATTAATTTTGGAATTTTCACCCAATAATTAATCTTAAATATAAAATTAATTGGTCTATTTGTTGTCTGTCCGGTTATGCATTCGGACCCGCTGCACCGTTTGGGATGAAACCAATGCAAGGTGGTCCGGTTGGATCCTGACCAGGTTTTAGGAGGGTTAGAGTACTGGTGTACACTGGGCAGAACTTTGACCTGGGGAGCCTGTTTTGGGACTTCCACTGGATGGTTTCAGATGAAAACTTCACAGAGTGGTAACAGTGGATCCCAGAAGACACACTACAGGGTTGAGGTCCTGTCGGACCTCACATTTGTGTATGCTGGGCAGAACTTTGATCCGGGGAGCCTTTCCTGGGCCTTCTACTGGGTGAATTTGGATGAAAACTTCACAGAGGGGTGGCAATTGGTCTGGGATGCCTAATGGAGTGGTTGGGCATGACTTTGACCCAGGGCAGGCTGTTCTGGGCCTTTCACTTGATGTGTTTGGATGATATCACCATAATAAAACTTGATAACTTGAAGATTTAAACCTGGGCAACGTCGAGTACTTCAGCTAGTTTATTATATAACTGTGCCCTCATAATTATTGTAATCAATTGTTTTGGCACCTCAATTACTGTCAATATTTATAACTGCCATCTTAATACTCATGTGTTCTGCGCAGCCTTATTAGGTTCTGGTCAGACATACTGTGCAAACAGCCTGAGAGATCTCACTGGCCAGAGCCGTTTTCTTCTAATTATTTTCTTCCAATTTTAGGTAAATTGTCAGTTATTTTGGGCTTTCAAAACTGCAGAACATCAATGACCATATGCAATGAGTTTGAAATCTTCAAAGTAAACCCAGAAATGTGATCAGTCTCCCCCATTGTGGGTGTGTTAGGGCTGTGGCAATAGGGTTAATGTGGAAGGCAGTGACTGGGGTGACAAATGGTTTAATTTGAGTTTGCTTAGCTACAAATTTCTAATCTGTGTCTTGATGAATGGATGTAGTTGACTATATTAAGATTAATCAATGTAATTTCCTCTATTACTAGTTTTTAGTCAATTTTAGTTTTTGACTTTTAGGTTATTTGTCTCAGTTCTCTGTCTCCCTGGTAAGAGTTATTCTGCAATTATATTGGCAACATGCAGAGACTATGGATTTGCTGCTACTATTTAATCTCACTGGGTTAGAGGCTTCATATGTGTTATGAAAAGTTGATATTCAAAATCGCGACAGTCAAGATGTCGACACCACAATTCGACATGTTTTGAATGTCAACAGTCTGAACGCCAACATGGACATCAGCTGAACAGAAAAAATGTTGACACCATAATGATGCCATACCATTTTTTGCCTTTTTTAGCCTAACCATAACTCTGAATCTCACCCTAAACCCAACCCTAACCCTAACCTAAACATAACCTTAACCCTAAAGACAAAAAATTACTGTCAACATTCTGGTGATGTTTTGGTGATGTTGAATGTCAACATTTTGATTATGTCAACATTTGTGAATGTCAACATTTTACATGTCGACCTTATGTCCATGTTGACATTATGACTGCTGACATTCACAATCTGTTGGCATTCTGGTGTCTACCTTTTGAATGGCGATTTTCTGACTGGATACTGATGCCTCAGTTACATTATACTAATTATTTTTACTTTCAAGCATAAACTTTGGAGTTGATGTCATCGTTTTACTTTTTTGAAAACTACTGTATATTCTACCTTTTATTAACAAAAAACATACAGTCAGTGACATCAATGGGGCCTGGATACTGAGGGGGGAGTGGCAAATTCGAGAAGCATGGTCACACCCCCTCCTAAAGAAAAACAATGTAAAGTACTGTGTGTGGAGCAGCGCAGCCACACTGCTTGCCTCAAAGGGAGACATTTGTCATTCTTAACAGCTAACCTGGTCCCCTCCAACAAGCCCAAGCCTTGGTAATTAGTACTTGACCGCCCCCCCCCCCTCATCTTGGCACCCCTGCTTTCAGTAAAGGGTACTACCCGAATATATACTGTACATACAATGCTTTGAAGAGAGATGATCACTCAGAATATAACCAGTCGGGTCACTTACTTAAATGATCCAGATGTTTGTGCTGAGCTTCATCATCATTGGAATGCTAAGAAAACATTAACACAACCATAAGTGACAATCAGCAGCTCATATTGTGTTTGGGGAAAAAGTTTTGAGGAGGGGGACATAAAGATAACCTAAGTTAGGAATGGCCAGACTTTTACACCTGGTGATCCAGTCTAAAGGACAGAAACATTTCGCAATCTATCCTATTGCATAATGCAATACTTTCTAGCTATGAGGAAGTGAAAAATAAAACAAACAAAGCATATACATTTAACATGCTTAATTTCACTTTTCATCTTATTAGTAATGTGAAGTTGATGCATGAGTCTGCATGTCTTGTGTTAACTTGCTAAAAGATGGTTCCAATGTAGGCACATGTGAACTCAGTACTGTATTTCAAATGTTCATTGATCAGATGGCTTCTGTATCTTGATTCAATAATCTTCATCTGAGGAAATGCAGACTCACGAAGGTAGGTTGCTGTCAAATGAAAAACTAGTGATCTCAAGCCTGGATACAGTTCTTCACAGAGTATTTTCCTGAATTGGATTGTCAGAAGTTCTTGCTCGGGAATTCAAATTGCAGCTTTAATATATATTTTGTTGGACATGCGTGTGTAGAGGTGCGGTGGTAGGGCAGAGTTATGTACACACCAGTGGGTGCCATATCACTACAGACAGCACTATTGCTTAACCAGTATGTTGGTTTATTGAAAAGGGACAGTCATCACCCCTGCGTGCAGGATGCCGATGGTCTAAATACAGGCTCCAGAATCCCAACAGAGTCAAGATGCCGGCCCAAGTATCGAGGGTTTGTGGAGGGTTAGGTTGAGGATTAGGCATTAAGGTTAGGCAATAGAGGGAGGGTTAGGCACTAAGGGGGAGGGTTAGGTTTAGGTTGCGGAGAGGGGGAGGTTAGGTTTAGACATTAGGGGGAGGTTACGGTTAGTCACCAGGGAGGGAGGGTTAGGGTTAGAATAGGGGTAAGGGTTAGTGGTACTATACTTATGTACCGCTGTCAGGATTTTCACTGTTGGGATGCTGCTGTCCATATTCTGACCAGCGGCATCCCGACCGCCGGGAAATCATACCCACCCTATTGAAAGATATGTGATGTAAAGCCATATTTACTGTGATACACTAGTTTAGATGGAACGGAGCGGGGAGTGATACAGATCACCAGCCAGTGACTACATACAGGTTGTAGGTCATGGTGTAGGATGCTGGAATAGCAGTAAAAACAGCTTAACACAGCGGGTCTCTCAGAGCTAAATAGGAGATGTCCGTCTACCACTATGTCACTCTCTCACAGTACGAGATGGCACTGCGCATATGCAGCACTGACCTTGGTGGCCATCTTGGATCAGGAAATTAAGTCTTCCTGGAGGTGCTTTATGCATGGAGTCGGCACAGAAGCGCACATAACTATCAGCACCCTCCTCGCTACAAGATTCTCCACGTTACACAAATATTTAATTTCAGCTTTTATGTAGCAACCTGAAAAGGTAACAGGATCAAACACATAAAAAGGCATCAACATATCACATGACTTTAGTTTGGCCTTCTTGGTAGCTTTATCAGCAAGAGTCCACTCACTGGTAGCATGGGCCTTAACAACAGTCTCTTAACTCACAAACTTAAAACTGCTGTCACTGTCCCGATTCTAGATGTCTTTCACAATTCTGACTGAAAGTTCTTGCAAAGTCTCTTTGCCTATCTTGGATTTCCACTCACACCAATTGGATGATTTTGACTATTGGAAATCTTGAGGATCACTAAATGCAATAATTGCAAATTCCTCATCATACTTCTTAAGTGGTCTGCCAATACTTGATCTTGCAGAAGATATTTTCTGTGGTTGAACTTCCATGCTGGTAGTCTCTGGTTCAGATATATCTCCAGCTGCTAGCATGTCAAGTGACACATACTTGTTCTGCATGTCAACTTCCAGCTCTTTTACAACTTGCGTTGTTTCTTTCTCTGAGTTTGACAAGCCTTTTGGTACATGGATTCCATAATCCATAGCCTTTGTTTTCATGGCAATAGACAATCATGATGCACTTTAATGATTTTGAATCCAGCTTGCATTTTCTTTTCTTTGACATGTTCATGTAAGCAGTACTTGCAAGAGTAATGAGATGTCAAACACTTGGTTTTCCCTTTGTCCAGGCCTCAATAGGTGTTATGTCATTTAGGGCAAATGTGGGAGAATGTTTTTTTAGATAAACAGTATTAATGCGATTGTTACCGCGCTCAACCCTTATGTGTGTGGTATGTGTAAGCCAGTGGAATAGACTAACTCTTATCTGGTGCAGAATACTTTTAATGGTTAATTACAGTTAACGATACTGCCTTTGAACCTTATAAATACCCCTGCCTATACCTTCTAATATCCTTCCTATAAACCTCTAAGGATGATGCTATTGTGCGTACACAGTCATACAGTAAATAAAGACTCCAGACCTAAAACCTGTGGTTCCAAAGCACAAAGTATTATTCAAGTAAAAGTACAGCAGTTACATGCTATGATCCTCATATAATCTTAGCGCAAAGAAATTATACAGACCCAAGTACAGTTATACATACGCAGCACTCTCTGGTCCAGATGTAGGTATCAGCAAGAAACCCCTCGTCAATCAGCATTCAGCATGAAGACTAGCAACCCAGGGTCAGAGCACACATATTTATACCCCCCAGGAATAAACAACACAATAGAGAAGTTTGTTGCTAATACCATTGGTCCTAAGGGAGAGGGCATATGTTACAAGGCATTTAACAGGTTGGTTCAAATATACACAATCCAGCCTCTAACAACTGGTGGTCTCTGGTTTCCCGCCTCATGCAAAAAAAACAGTTGTTCATATAATGTACATTTTGTTGCTTGAAGTCTTTGCGGTCCATAAGTTGAGAATGCATGTTGCGATCTCTCCATCGATATTACTGGAATACTGTTGAGAGAGTACGCATCAGTACAATACCAAACATGACTTACTTATCACGTATAAAACCTTAGTTACGAAATAATCTTTATTTCATAGCAATTATAGTAAATGTGCATACTTGAATCTTATACTTTAAAGCTTATGGAACCTTGTATATGAATATGTATTGTGTGAGTATGTGGGGTTTGATGTAAAGACGCTAGTTAACTTGGGGCAGATGCGTGTGCATGGAGCTAATATTCAGCGTTTTCATACAGGGTCTTATGCATTCGCTAATATGTGACTAGTTAACAGCGCAATTATGCGTATTAATGTGTGTATGAGAAATGGTGAAAGGTGCAATCGCATGATGCTAATAGTAATATCACCACATGTACTAAAGTGTGAGTTTATCTAAAATGGCGCTTAGGCGGCCATTCGCAAAATGGCGTCTTGCGATCTCATTTCCAAGATGGCGTCTTGCGGCCAGTCGCAAGATGGCGTTGCGATCCAATTTTAAACTGATCTTGTCTCAGCCAATTATCCAGCTTCGACACAGTGTTAACCTAATCATGTACACATATGGTTCAATAAAATAGTTATACATTATCTAATGACAATCAAGGGTATATGTTGCAGAGAGTGGCATTGATTATGCAAAATATACTGCTCTCTGCAACATATACTCTCAATTATACAACACTATATCTTATACTCGGTACTTTATACCTCTACAATTTAAATTAGATATAGTGAAGCCATACACATTACAGTCTGAATGAAATGCATCAAGTAGTCATCTGTGATTTACTGTGATAGATTTTCAATTGCACTGTTCTTCATTACAACTGTATTGTATCCATCCAAATATATATGTCATAAGATAATGTATAACAGTTTTTTATTGAACCACTTGTGTACATGATTAAGTTAACACTGTGATTAAACATTAAAAGTATTCTGCACATGATAAGAGTTAGTCTATTCTACTGGCTTACACATACTGTACCACACATATATGGGTTGAGCATGGTAACCATCGCATTAATGCTATAATATATAATATATTTGGAGGTTAGAGGCACCTCCAATACCAGCGGCACAGCCCGTAACAAACAGGCCTATCTAGTGCACAAGGTAATTACATTTTTTAGACAAACTGCTGTGAACACGGTTACTGCCCAAAACTGTTTGTCTAGGCCTGCATCCCTCAGCATACATCTTGCTTTCTCCTCTAGTGTATGGTTTGTTCATTCACTTGCACCATTTGCTAACTTAGTATGACCCCTCCCTTTCATGCACCTGATTAGTACTGCTAGATTGATTGAGCAGCTGCCATTTTTGTTTGTTTGTTATGAGTTGCATGAAGGAGCCAGCATTAGTAGGGCATGCTGGTTCTAGTAGTGCTAGTTGGAGTTCCCAGGGGTGACTCCCAGGTAAGCTGGCTCTCAATTTGGATGCATTTATGTATGTGCCTTTATCATGAGGCCTTACATTTGACAAAATTATATATGTGCCTTTATCATGAGGCCTTATAATTGGTATATTTTACATTTGGGGTGAGCGTTTGGACGTAGGGCCCCCGGGACTGGTCAGGCTGGGCCGCCTCAGGGCATCACCACTTAATACACATAGTTGCTTTTCACATCACCTTTTATGTTTGTTTATTATTCATGTATTTTTTCACATATATTTTAACCTCTCATTCCACACTTAATGATTACTCACACACAGCTATACTTTACACTGCACTGTCACTCTTCTTCCATTTTCGTGTGATGCCCTGGGGGGTCCTGGGCTGGACGTTTTTTGGGGTGCACTGCGCCCCGGACGTGAACCCCTTAGTGTTAGGGACTGCTGGTAACAGAGAAGCTGTGACGTGGCCCAGCAGCCTCCCATGTATTTGCAAATGCATGCAACTAATATCTCTGAATTTCTATGACCATATAGTCTTCATATATTGTTGCAGGTATTATTCAGTGTGCTGAGGTACAATAGGGGGTTAAATCCCCCTTCTTTTTTTACTTAGTATGACCCCTCCCTTTCATGCACCTGATTAGTACTGCTAGATTGATTGAGCAGCTGCCATTTTTGTTTGTCGAGTATAGACAAGGGTCAACTGATGCTCTATTCCTCATTTTCTCAAGAAGGATTCTACCTCTTTGTTTAGGCATTCTCCACCATTATCAAATCTCAGGGCCTTGAGTCTGTGACCGGTTTGACCTTCTACAAGTCAGATTTTTCTCTTTTGAAATATACGTGTGATCCTCATGTCATTTCTGAATGTTGCAAAGTATCTGTATCCTCTTACTGACTTTACTTTCATTGGATCACATATGTCTGAGTATACTCAAGTGGTTTTGTAGCTCTACGTGCTGATTTTGGAAATGACTGATAACTTTGTTTCCCCAATATACAGCTCTCACATGTGGGTTTCTCTGCATTAATCACTGACATTCTTGTGACCGCTCTTTTCTGTAGCTTTTGAACACTGTTGCATCCAAGGTAACCAAATCTTCTATGCCAGAGTTCTAGTGACTGTGACTCAGTTATTAGCATTGCGTAACACTATTGTGTATCTAGAATGCACAATTGCTGACACCTTGTGCTTGACACTTGTCCCTCTTCTGTTTCACACAATACACTTTCTAAGAAGGCATCTGTATGCTGCTCTGGTTGTCCTAATAGCTTGTAATTCTGGGTCTCTGGGAGCCTGGATACTTTACACCTGTGTACCTGAGGGTCCCAGTCAATAGATCTACACTAAAAATGTTGATAATGTCTAGACAGATCCCAAATGGTAGACAGGGACACAAGGTTGACAGGTACCAAAAAGGTCAACACACAAAAGGTTGACATGGATGAAGATAGACAAGTACAAAAGAACAACAAGGTCAAAAGGTTGACATTGAAATGGTCCAAACGTTTTTTTTTATTTTTAGGGTTAGAGTTAGGCACTTGGTTAGGCTCTAGGAGGGACAGTTAGGGTTAGGCACTTACCCCAATGGTTAGAGTTAAGCAACAGGAGGGGGGGTTAGGGTAGGAACCAAGAGGAGGGTTAGGGTTATGGTAAGGGTGAAGATTAGGGTTAGAAAAAAAAATGTGTCAACCATTTTTTGTTGACTTTTTTACCCTGTTGACCTTTTATATCTGACAATCTTCATCCATATCGACATTTCATATGTTGACCTTTTGTCCCTGTCTACCTATTGACTGTCTACTATTTGGGGTCTATCTAGACATTGTCTATCTTTTTAATGTAGTTTTTTATACCAAACCTGTGCCTGGGCCCCTAACCTATTGGAAATTATGTGTGTGCTGGTGTTAATATTACAGAGTTACAGTATATAGGCACACACCAGTGGATGACTCAAACAATGAATAGCCCTGTTATTTAACCAGTGGTGTTGGTTTATTGATAATACAGCAATTACAGTCATACTCACTGTTACATGTACACCTGTAATGAAGCATAACTTGAGCGGAATGGGGTCCAATACAGCTCACCAGCTAGTGAGTGTATGTTGTTTGCAGGTAGTGGTGTAGGATGCTGGAATAGCTTTAAATCAGGTAATGATCAGGTCTCTCACATGGAGCTAATGCAGATGATAACCTCACATTCTGCAAGTACGAGGGAGTATGAGGGAGGGTGCTGTCACTAAACGATATCAGGGGAAACACAGAGGAAACACTTAACGATATTGCTCATGGAGCATATTGTTAAGTGTGTATGAGTTGTAACACTAGCAAAACACTGTATTCACCATTGATGGTTTACCTAGGTGTGTATATTTGCCATGTTGTTCTCAATTTCATTTGTTGTACTGTCAATAAAGAATATTTGTAGCCTTAGCCAAAGAATCTCCAGTTGTTTTTCCTCTTGTAACTCATGAACTTATTGGAGACCTGTTGGCAGCAGATTGGAACTGCTGAGCATTAATCCATAACATAATTGGGTACACTCCTTTAGAATATAAGTCCTCACTAGCAGGATCCTCTGTCCTTACATTTTCTCAATGTAGTCATGCCATTTTAATGTTATAATTAAGTATTTTATGTCAATTTGTGACTCTATGGAGAGATTCAATTAGTTGCTTGAACCCCGTTAAGCCTCAGATGGTGGATTTTTCCTCACAGGTTCAGGAGCTGTGAAGAAAAATCTGTTAAAATGCAGACTGCATTTTACGCACAGGGAAACCCAGAGTTGCAGCACTTTGTGTGGAATCTATGGGTTAACATAAACTAACCCAGGGCCGTAACTAGGGTAGTGTTACCAGTGCCACCGCAGAGCAGGGGGTGCTGTTTGGGCCTGTCAATTTTCCTGTTTATTATCATTCTCACTTGTAGCTTCCAGACTCTCCTGACCTCCCCTATCTCTTCCCTGGCCCTTCCCCATTAGGCCATGGCCCTTTTTCAGGTGCACTATCTAATTGTATGTCCCCATTTAAAAAACAGGGGGGGGCACCAATGCTCTCCTGGCACAGGGCACCAAAAAATCTAGTTACGGCTCTGCATTAACCCATGGATTACTGCGCAGGGAAAATATTGATTTATTGAACAGCTCAGGGAGTGAAACCCTAAGCTTTTCCCCGCATTGCAAACCGCGTACCTAATTGAATTCCCTGAATTCCCCCCAATCTGTAATTGTCAAAATTGTTCTCCTTGTAACTATTTAATCTTGTTGTATGTTCTATGCTCTGTACTGCATTACCAAACACTTGTGGCACCATATATATGAATAATAATAATAATAATAATAATAATAATAATAATAATAATAATAATAATAATAAATAAATACAACATTAATATCACCCATTGTGAATATAGGTAAATGTACTACTGAACTCACCACAAGTTCCCATTGCTCAATTGTCACTCATTTACTGTAGTGTTTATTTCCCCATGGTCATGAAAAAATGCTATAGATAGAAAATCTTAATTTCAGAGGGGTCTTCATATGGCCAAAGCATGCTCAAAATCATGAGTACTGTATTTTATAGGCGTATGATGAGTATAGATAGAAAATCTTAATTTCAGAGGGGTCTTCATATGGCCAAAGCATGCTCAAAATCATGAGTACTGTATTTTATAGGCGTATGATTTATTCCATGGATACAATACTTAGAACATGGAAACAGCAATGACTGTGAAATCCACACTAAGCAGAAGCAAAGCTGATACTGGCGGTGAGACAATGCATTCCACATGAATAAGTAGTCTTCGGTTATACTACTACAGGGCTACGGAGGAAAAAACATGTTATCAAAATTTATTCTGTTTCACCTTGAAGGCAGAAAAACTATAATTTTAGATAGAAGTTGTAATTTTAAAAATTGTCATGCCCATATATGAGCTGACATGCAATTTCTAAGTATTAAATTGTTAGCTTGGTTTATAGTTTGTTGAAGAAAACATAACAAGCAGATACTTTTATACTGCCTACACAGACGCACCTGTCTGATTCTGCAATTTCCATCTGCTTTAGAAAACAAGAAATAATATAATAAACACAAAGATATTATATGTTAGCACTTCATAAAAGCTGCTGATATAGTTGTAAATTAAAGGTTAGAATGCACTGGCTTGTTTATGTTTTAATTATAATGTAATATCACAGTTATTTAGAATGTCTCCATACTTTGGAAATCAGAGTGTTAGGAGTAAAAGGTCTCGTGCATGTTGGTTTGGTGCAACCTTAATGGTTTCCATTGGTTAGGTACTGTAGCATCTGAAACACTCAATGAGTGACAGACTAAGTGATTTAATGCCCATGTGGTGCTGACCTCTGGCAGGTGGGGGGTTCTCACATGTGAACCTGCTTAGTGAGTGTACTGCTGGGCAAGATCAGACTCCCAGAAAATGCCACCCCAACTCCACACAAAGTAAGAATAAATGGAAGCCAACTAGATATACCAGCATGCTTTTTCCTTTTCCATGACAGTGGAGGATGAGTGGGGCTCATTCTCCATGGCAAATGAGTTAAAATATGCATCACCAATCATTAACCTCCATTTCATTAATTCATTTAACATGAGGAATTTAGTTTAAAAAAGGGTTTTAGATATTTTTTGTTAACAATATTTAAAATGTATTTTATTTTGATATTTTATATACAAAAAGATATCAATATATGCCTAAATTACACAGCGATTCAGATGATTCATCCATTGTGGACATTGGGCCTGGTTCAGAGCTGCTCGCAAGTGCACAGCGCTCCCAAGTGGCTCAATGTGTCCCCCCTGTGCATGCTCGAGCCCCGCCAAGTGACTGAACTTCAGTCGCTTCGGGGCTCACTACAATTGTGGGTGACAGCTCGCCCCGTTTTGTAGGTAGGGAGGGGGGGTGGCTGGACAAACGCAGGCATTCCCTTAGGAATGCCTGGCGTTTGTGGGAGGCCCTACCGACATCATTACTGATGTCAGAAGTGGACTTCCTGCTCTATTAGAGCAGGAAGTCCACTCAGCCTTGCAGTAGCCGAGACCATACCACAGGGTCTCGTTGCAAGGCCGATGGTTGTGATAACCCCACGGCCTCTGGCAGCTCGCACAAGCTGTGGGAGGCTCCCACAGCTTAGCGAGTGGGCAGAAAAAAAAAACACGCCCATCAGACCTTGCGAGCTGCCTCTGGCAGTGAGCGGGTCTGAATTAGAGCCCTAAACCTAACCCTGCCCCCTGCAGCTAAGAGGACAGTCACTCCAGATTTACCTCGTTCGGGCCCGGGTTAACCTGGATTCCAGTGCCGGGATTATGATAGGCTTCGGTATCTTGACACCTATCATGACTGCCTAGCCAGCATTCTGCATTGGGATTGTCCCATATCTACATACCACAAGTAGCTGTCGATTTTGGTATGGTTTAACATTAATCTGGCATATAACTCAATAATTGGTGATAATCTCTTACCACAAATTATCTGTTTAAATAGAAGCACAATTGTTATAGACATAGCGAGACTTAATGTTTGCAACTAGACCTCAGGCTGCGTCCGCCACAAATGCTTAATTATGCACACTCCTGAAACACCATCCAAATGCACAGGCATGTCTGCGTTGCCCGACCACTCCCCCGTCACCACCCACAAATGGCACTTCCTGTCAGTCACTTGTCCCTGGGGCTGCGGACTCCCTGCGTACGTATACTCCATAGGACTGGCCAGTTTGCGCACGTGCAATGCAATGCATACACTTGCGCAAAGCAACCATAGATTAATTGCATGCGTTTCCATCCGTGTGTTGCTTGCTTAATCAGGCCCTCTGTCACCTGACATTCATTCTCCTCTCAGAGTGCTGCTCCCAGTATCCAATCCCTGGGGAACTTCCCCTATAAATTCCATTTCCTGACTGGCCTCTGTTGCCAGTACAATGTCGCTTCTTGCTGCTCTGTGCTGAGTTCCCTGGTACTCTGGACCTCATTCAGAGCCGGTCGCACAGAGCGTGCGGTCGGTCTGAATGTGGGGAGGACCTCTTGAATTTTCAAGACCATCGCGACCATCTGGGCTTACGACGAGACCCTAGGGTAGGGTCTCCCTTGTCGTAAGCCCCAGAGAGCTTTCGGCTCTGTCTGAGCCGGAAGCTCTCCACTGACATCACTAGTGATGTCAGTGGGGCCGCCCCCAAATGGTAGGCGTTCCCATGGGAACGCCCCCGTTTGGGCTGCCACCCCCCTGGCCCACCTTCCAAACGGGGCGAGCTGTCAATCAACATCGACAACTCGCCCCCTTTGGATTGAGACCCGCTATGACCAGCGCTGTCAGTCGTAGCGGGTCTCACACATGCGCACGACGGCACCAGCGCCGTCATGCGCATGCTCTGTGGGGGGCCATCGACCCGGTCCGAGCGCATCAGCGCTAACAACCGGGTCTGAATGACCCCCACTGTATCTGAACAGTCCCAAAGCCTGATTCACTATGGTTCGCTGTTGTGATCGCAGATGCGATTATGCACCCAGGCTTGCTGCAAAAATATGCTAATGAATGCAATTGCAAAGCCATCACACAGCCAGCATAGAGACGCCCACTACCACTATTTCATATCCGCAATACCTTGATGTACTGCGTATACATTGGTAACATCGAGTAACATCAGCCCCTCACGTACATCTACAGCAGGTCTGACCTTCAAAATTTGCTAACCACATCGCATGCAATAAGTACTCAAGCTACGTATGCCGACACACTGGCTAATTTATGCATGCCCATGCAAAGGTGTTCAAACGGACAGGCAGTCTGCATTTCTCCAATGACTGTCACCACCCCCAAATGCTGACCTCCGGTCACTCACTCTGTGAAAGCTTTTTTACTGCATGAGTAATCGATGAGCGATCGCAATGCTAACTCATTCACATACACTGCGATGCATTTGCATGCACAGTATGCACCATCGGCCGATCTGCGTACGTTGTTGCAGTTGCTATACCATCATGCACATCATTCTTGTTTTACCACTAAGACTTCTTCTTACAGCCACCATCGGTTCCAGATGATAACTCAAGCATCGGTCTCATCCGATGCTTCCAACATCGGGCTCATGTCAATTAAGTTCTTCAATTCATCAACATCGGTCCCAACTGATCAAGTTCATTAATTCATCGATACTGGAATCATATCAATTAAGTTCATCAATTCTTCAACATCGGATTCAAATCCATAAATTTTTTCAATTCATCAACATCGATCTCAAGCCAGCCCAGCTCTCAGTCCAGCATCATTAGTCCCAATCCGATTCTGCTCATTTTTTCAGTATTATAAATCCAGTTCCATTCCAACCTGCTATTCAATAAAGACATTCCAATCCTAACCATGCCTTTGGGCTCATCATCCTCTGCCATATCTCTACCTGCTCACATCAATACATGAGGAAGTCCTGGTTCAAGCCACCTAAGTTCCTTCACACCTCTCATATCTCCTCTTCAGCCTTCCATGTCTGTTCCAACATAAACTAACCCTCAGGCATGGGTTTACACCTGATCTTGTTGCTTGCCTAGAACACCAAGAGGTGGCACAGTGTCAGCTGGTACAGTTTTTCTAAGAACTGACTAACTGGCTGGATAACATTCAATCCACTCTTAGATGCTCAGGTGCTGCCACTTCATCCATTCCGATTTCTCTGGTTCCTGTCTCCTTAGTGGCACCTCGTCTGCAGATTCCTACTCCTGCAAAATTTGATAGGAACCCAGAAAATTGCAGGGGTTTTCTAAATAAATGTGAAATACAGCTTGAGCTCCAATAAGCAATTTTACTATAGACCGTACAGGGAGAAATATCATCTCCCTGCTATCTGGATTGGCCTTAGACTAGGCTTCACCCATATGGGAAAGATCGGATCCCATTCTAAGGAATTTGTCATGGCATTCCGCCAAATCTTCGACAAGCCTTATGAGGGTGTCATCTGCTACTTCAGACCTTCTACATCTGCGCCAGGTTTCAAAATCTGTAGGCCAGTATCTGGTACAGTTTGAAATACTGGCATCAGAACTCTATTGGAATGATGTAGCATTCAGTGCAGCCTTTTGGAATGACTTATCCGACAAAATTAAAGAAGCTCTCGTTTATCTCCCAGACAAGTTAGAGTACTTAGGACCTCATTCAGACCCGGTCGCAAGCGATGTGCGCTCGCAACCGGGTCAATGTTTTGGTCCTGCGCACGTGCAGCAGCCGCACTGTGTGTGCGCAAGCTCCGGAGTGAGAGAGAAACTCTCTCATCCCTGGAGCTCACTACAAAAGGGCCGGCTGTCGATGTTTTGTAGGTGGGGCGGGGGGGTGGCTTCACAAACTGAGGCATTCCTTAAGGAATGCCTACCATTTTGTGGGCGGCCGCTCTGACATCAGCAGTGATGTTAGTGGGAAGCTTCCTGCTCGATCAGAGCAGGAAGCTCCATGGGGCTTGCGGTTGCCGAGACCCAACCTTAGGGTCTCGTCGCAAGCCCCGATGGTCAAGATGGTCTTGACCATCATGACCATCAACCTGGCCGGTCGCTAAGCTGTGGGGGATAACCCACAGCTTAGCTAGCGACCAGGAGGCCACACTAGAAAAAGCAAGCGGCCGCCCTCATTCAGAGCGAGCGGTTGCTTCTATGCGACCGCCTCCAAATGAGGGCCTTAATCGCTGTACTATGCTGTTCCTTGTAATCAGCTCAACAATTGTTCCAAGCGTCTGGGAAAAGCGAGCTCCTAACTCGGCAAGGAGAGGCTAAGTTAGGAGTAGTTAATTCCTCTCCAAAGATAACTAATTGCATTCTCTCAGATTCTTTTCAAATAGCCAAGCACATCAAGTCTGTTGGATTCAGGCACAGCTGGTAACTTCACATCTGAATTGGTACAGCAATGGGCATTACCAACCGAGCATCTGCTTCATTCTTTCTACCTCACAGCAGTTGGTGGAAGCTGCATCCTAGGGGGTACAATTACCCAGCAGACTCGACCTCTGTGAGTCAAGATTGGGGCTCTGCACTCAGAACTTTTACGTTTTCTTGTCATACCCAGGGCATTGCATTCCATAGTTCTGGGCTTGCCCTGGCTCTGTCTGCATAATCCCCAAATTGACTGGAGAATCTCACAAATCACCACTTGGGGGTATTCCTGCTTTGGTTATTGCCTCCAAAAAGTTCTTCCAGTATGCTCTGCATCTGGATACTCCTCCTCCCCCTTATCAAGAATTCACTGATTTTTCAGTAAAGCTGGTGCTGATATTTTTCCTCCTCACCGTGAATGGGATTGCCAAATTGAATTAATCCCTGGGAAATCTCCTCCCAGAAGGGTAAAATTAGCTGCTATTGTTACAAGAAACAAAGGCCATGACTGACTATATCCAAGAGTATTTGGAAAAAGGGTTAATTTGCCCTTCCACCTCTCCCGCTCAGGTTTCTTTTTCGTCAAATAAAAGGATGATGAAGTTCTGCATCAACTACAGGGGACTGACTAACCTTACCATTAAACCGCTATCCTCTCCCTCTGTTCACAGAGCTTTTTGACCAAGTCAATGGAGCACCATCTTAACCAATTTGTACTTGCGAGGAGCATGTAATCTCACATGAGTTTGGGAAGGAGATGAGTGGAAGACCGCATTTAACACCAGCGACGGTCACTACGAGTACCTTGTTATGCCCTTTGGTCTCAGTAATTGCCCCTCCACAGTATTCAAGCACTATGTCAAAGAGATCTTCCACGATATGTTGTACAAACATGTTGTTGTCAATCTTGATGATATTCTCATATTCACCAATGATCTGGAAAAACATCGCTGGCAAGCAAAGGAGCTTGTGACACATCTCCGTTACAATCATCTCTACTGCAAATTGGAGAAGTGTGTCTTCGAGGTCAAGTCTATTCCCTCCCTGGGATTTATCATTTCAGGTTCTGGTCTCAAAATGTACGCAGAAAAGCTCCAAGCAATTCATGAATGGCCACTTCCTTATACTCTCAGGGCTGTTTAACGCTTCCTTGGGTTTGTGAACTACTTTCATAAATTTATAAAAAACGTTTCCACCATCATTGCACCTATTACCGCTCTTACCTGGAAAGGTGCCAATCCATCCCGATGGTCAGGGGAAGCAAAGGAAGCCTTCCAAAAATCAAATAGAAGTTAATTTCAGCTCCTGTTCTTCATCAATCTGATGTCACAAAGTCATTAGTCTTGGAAGCCAATGCTTCCATAAGAGTTGGAGCTGTGCTCTCTCAACTCGCTTCTGATAGTCTTCTTCACCCCTGTGGATTTTTCTCCAGAAAATTCCGTATAGCTGAGTGATACTACTCTATTGTGGATCATGAACTTCTTGCTATTAAGTTATCCTTAGAGAAGTGACACCATCTTTTGGAAGGAGCTGTGCATCCCATTTGATTATCACAAAAACCACTTATTATATCTTAAGACAGACCATCGTCTGAATCCGCTGCAAGCCAGGCAGGCTCTCTTCTTCTCATGATTTAACTTCAAATTGTCTTTTCATCCAGGAGTTTAGAACCGAAAGGCTGATGCCCTCTCTTGCTCCATGGAGCAAGAACATGAGACTACATTCACTGAGAAGCATCTCATCATTGATCCAGTGGCTTTCTCTGCAGTCGGAGTAGAATCTTCACCTCCACATTATGCAAGAAACTGCTACATTGGGCTCACGCTTCCCACTTGGCAGATCATGCAAGCATACAAAAGACTTTTGAGTTCATTTCCAGGTCTTACTGGTGGCCCTCTCTCAGAAAAGACATCCAAGACTTCATTACCTCTTGTAACAAGTGCACCCAGCATAAAGTGCCTTGACAGTCTCCAGTTGGGCAGTTACTGTACTTCCTCTCGATAGACTGCATTACTGTTTCAAACAAATTCAACACCATCTGGGTGGTAGTTGACCGGTTCACCAAGATGGCTCACTTCATACCCCTCACCGGTCTTCTATCAGCTTCCAAATTGAATTATTCAAACAAGAAATCTTCGGACGACATCTGGAAATCATCTCTGACCATGGAGTGCAGTTTGTCGCCAAGTTTTGGCGTTCCTTATTTTCTTCACTTCAAGTCAAGCTCAATTCCTCAACTGCCTACAACCCACAGTCTAATGACCAGACTGAAAGAGTCAAAGATCTGAAGTTATTTCTTTGTTTTTTATGTATCCTAATCTTAGGAGAACTGGGCTGAACTACTTCCTTGGGTGGAATTTTGTCACAACAATCAGTACCATTCTTTATCTAATCCCATGTTCTTTTATGCCTTCACCCTTGAGTTCCTGGGTTTCAGCCTCTTCCTGCCTCCGTGGTTCCAGCTGCAACACTTTTCGAAGATTTGGAAGTAGATCCGCTCCTCCCTTATGAAGGCATCTGAGTGGTATAGGAAGAGGAGAGCCATCCCCAGTCTCAAGCAAGGAGATCAAGTTCCATCCATACAATTTGCACCCCACTACATTAGGCCATTTGCCATTGAGCGTGTTATCAACCCGGTTTCATTCAAACTCAAACTACCCCCATTCCTGAGGATACCAAATTCCTTCCATATTTCTTTATTGAAACCACTCAACCAACTTCATTCTACACTTCCAAAGGCACCCAGAGTCTAGACTCATCATGGAGTCAAATACGAAATGGCAAAGATTCTGGACTCTAGAATCCGTTATGGATGTCTCCAATACTTGATCAACTGGAAGAGTGGTGGTACAGAAGAATGTTCCTGGACTTTTGCCTCTGATGTCCATGCTCCTCAGTTGTTCTGAGCGTTCCATGCCAAGTTTCCAAGTAACCCAAAGAAGTGTCCTGGGCCAACCTGTAAAAAGGGGGTTTCTGTCACGTTCTGGCCATTTAAAACCACTTTCTTACTTCTTTGTCCAGATTGGCACAGATCTCAGTTTATGGGGCACATCGCTCCTGGCTGGTGCCGAGGTCTGTCTGTGTTGCTCCTGCCTCATCCGCTCAGTATCATGTCACTGAGTATGATGATGGCTCTTCACAGCTCCTTGCTCACAGCATGTCTTCCCAGCATGATGGCACACAAGCTGCATGCCAGAGTTCAGTCATAAACCACAGTATGGGTGCACCAATTTTGGACTCACCTGATGCTTTTCCTCCACTCAGAGTGCTGCTCCCAAACCAGCTGATTACAGCAACCAATCCCTGGGGATCCTCCCCTATAAATTTCCTAACCTGCCCCTGTTGCCAGTACAACGTCGTGCCTTGCTGAAGTTACAGCTCTGTGCTGAGCTCCCAGGTACTCTGTATCTGAATGGTCCTAGTCCATTAAATCCAGTTCCGATACCTGGTAAACAAGTCTCCTATACCATCTTGCACACCAGTTTGGTTTGACCACTGAATCTTTTTCTCCCAGCCACCATTGGTTCCAGCCAATACCTCCAATCATTGGTCTCATCTGATGCTTCCAACATTGGACTCATATCAATTAAGTTTTTCAATTCATCAATATCAGTCCCAACTGATCAAGTTCATCAATTCATCAACATTGGACTTATATCAATTAAGTCCTTCAATTCTTCCACATTGGTCTCAACTGATCAAGTTCATCAATTCATCAACATTGGACTCATATCAATTAAGTTCTTCAATTCATCACCATCGGTCTCAAACCAATCAAGTTCATCAGTTCAACATCGGATTCAACTACATCAAGTTCTTCAATTCATCAACATCGGTCTCAAACCAACCCATCTCTCAATCCAGCATCATTGGTCCCAATCTGATTCTGCTTATTCATTCAGTATTATAAATCCAGTTCCATTCCAACCTGCTGTTCAATAGAGACATTCTATTCCTATCCTTGCCTTCGGGCCCGTCATCCACTGCCATATCTCTACCTCTTCACTTCTATACATGAGGAAGTCCTGGCTCAAGCCACCTAAGTTCCGTTACGCCTCTCCAATCTACTCTTCAGCCTTCTGTGCCTGTTCCAACCCAAACCAATCCTCAGGCATGACACACTCTTCACACAAAGGGCAGGATTCAATTAGCCACGAAAAGCTGCGGAATGTTTTCACCTCATTTGCGTGTTTTGAGGCAAAGGTTTCGCTTGCTTACTCAATGCACACACCCATTTTTCACCCTATTCAATTGTAAAACAGGCAAAAAATGCATATGGGTGAATGCAGCGAATAGCGGAACTGGCATAAAGGTCAGTTTTTTTGGGGGGAAATCAGTCTGTACACCCCATAAAGCCTTACTCACCCATGGATGCAATATAGAAGTGTATTATTAGCCTTAATAATAGTATTTAGGGATCTTATTTTGAGTCAAAGGGCTGTTATATGCATATTTGCATGTGTGGAAAAATTATATTAAGCAATGTCTTTTATGAAAAAACATTGGTATATTTAAATTGGGGATACATGTAAATGAATACTTTTATATTTTGGGGGTTGTAAAGTGTAGAATAAAACATTTTTACAAATACACCTGTCCCAGGACTTTAATACAATTTTCAAATGCTTTTTGTATTTTCACCCCAAAACTGATGCAGCAATTTTAGAGGGTGTTTAGAACCATCAGACCAATATGCAGAATAGTGGTTGACCTGACCCTCCTGCAGGAATTGCTAAACTCCCTGCATGCAGTGAGTAATCAGGCTGCGTATGGGTTCACTGTGGATAATTTATGATGCCCCTGCAACGGCGTTCAAACGCACTGACACGCCTTCCTTCGCACGACCACCCCCTGTCACCACCCACAAGTGGCACTTCCTGTCAATCTAAGAGTACTGGGTCTGCGAACTGCCTGTGATCGCATTCCCGATCGCAGTGCCTGGTTCATGCATGTGCACTGCGTCTTATATGCATGCGCAGAATGCAGACATCAGCTGGTTGCGTGCAAACGCAGCATTGCGATCCAACCTGAATCAGGCCCCAAGTTCCCACACTTTTATCCCAAAATATGGATTTTGCACTCCTTTTGTCCTTCCTTTGGGTGGAGAAACTTTTCGCCTATGGAGTTTTCACCTAGGCAAAAATGTCCAGGAATTGAGCTGGGTGATACTTCAGAAACAGGTGAAAATCGAGCATCATCAAAAACTTTTCACCTCTAATTGAATACGGGCCAAAGTCTGATATGCAGGCACTTCCAGAGCTGGGCCTAGGCATAGGTAAACTAGGCAAATATCTAGGGAATTTTGAGTGCCTAGAGACATGCATTCCAAGCCTAGGGCCGGCTCAACTTGACAGTGGACAGTGGCGGTACCGGGATGAGTGGACGGCACCAATGGTGCTGATCTAGCTGCCCTACTGTGATTAGAGCTTTCAGCTCATTTCTGATCGGGCAGCAGCTCATACAGCCGGCAGCAGCATGTCATGCTTGTTTGTGTGGAACCGGGGTCGGGTAGATGTCTTTTTGTGTAGTGGAAGGTGTGTATGCATTGTTGGCAGGCATGATGAGCCCACTGGACATGTGAATAGATGCTTCCTTTACTTGGAATCGAACCCGGGTCTCGGCAGAGAGATGCAGGATCGTACCCACTTGACCACCAAGGACATCAATATTGTAGATGTTATGATGTATGTAGCAGAGAAGAGTGTAACAGTAGATTTACCAGGCTGAACTGGGTTGTTACTTGATAGTAATAAAATCCCTCTTCTTACTTGGGTCTATATTCCAGGACACTTGAGTAACAGATCTTTATAAGGAGAATTTACCAGGCTTGGACTGGGTTTTCTCTGTAGTCTTGGAGAACTCTAAGATGACAGGACCAGATACAGACTGAACCCCGGAATGGATGGTAGCGTGCTAATGCCTTGCCGTGCGATCGCCTGCCTTGCTGGGCATGCGCTGAATTTGCAAACGCTGGGTACGAGCATGCACATCTAGCAAGCAGGTCTGAATGAGCTCCTGAGTTCAGGGAGCGAGCTGTCAGGCCACAGGAGTGGTAAGTGACCCAGCGGCTGGGTTAACAGAGGTTGTGACACAGCAGGACCAGGTAGCAGAAACATTGGGGATAGTGGGAAGTGACAAAAAAGGCCACTGAAGGAGAGCTGCTGCTCATGACCAGGTGCAGCAGCTCCTCCTCCCATTGGCCTTTGCGGAGTTCAGCAGGATGAGTCTGTATTCAGAGAGATACAGTGAGCATAGAGTGAGGAGCACAAGCATGGCGGCTTCAATATCTGCAGAGTTCAAGCACGCTGAGGTGACGAGGTCACAGTTTTATTGGTGAGTGTTTTGCAGGAGGTTGTGGTGTAATAATACATGGCATAATGTGTAAGGGGCATTACTGTGTGGCATTATGTGTATGAAAGCATTACTAATGTGTGGCATGATGTGTAAAAGGCATTACTGTGTGGCATTATGTGTATGAGGACATTACTAATGTGTGGCATTACTGTGTGGCATTATGTGTATGAGGACATTACTAATGTGTGGCATTACTGTGTGGCAGTATGTGTATGAAAGCATTACTAATGTGTGGCATTACTGTGTGGCATTATGTGTATAAGGGGCACAACTACTGTGTATAAAGGACACTACTGTAAAATGTAATGTGCATAAGGAGCAATATGGTATAGTTTGAATAACTGACACTACTGTGTGACGTTCTGTGAATAAGGGGCACTACTGTGAGGTGTAACGTGTATGAGGTGCAGTAAAGTGGTACTACCAGATGACATGTGAAAAAGTGATACATGTCATGTAATGTGAATAAGGGGCAATTTTCTGTGATGTAATGTGAATAAGCATGCACTACTGAATGGCGTATTTGAAATGGGGGTACTATTGTGTGGCCACACCTTCGGCCTGTCCCTGTTTACAATATGGGGAGTGGAGTCCCAATGCTGTTGCTGGCACACCTCTGTGGATGAGGATTGCTATGGGTAAGATGTGATGGGTGTTGCTGGCTGCTGCTGTGAAATGTGCTGCTATGTGATGGGTGCTATGTTGGGTTAGAGGCAGAACTAGCTGCGGTGCTAGCAGGCCCGTCAAGAGCCGAGCCGGGCCCCTGTAAAAAATGGGTGTGGCCTAACTGTGGGAGGCGTTGCCAAGCCCCCATAGCTAAAAAAACAAAACAGTTTTGCTGTGCTGCACTCTGGTGAGGGGGGCGCTATGAGCCCCCTCAGCACGGTGCATAAATAGTGGGGGGCGTGATCAGCTTGATCGCTCCCCCCACAGGCATAGGAGACTGCTGTGGCTGCTTCTTAGCAGCCACAAGCAGTCTCCAGGGCAGCCCAGCACACAGCAGCAAGTGCTGGGCTGCTGTGTGATGTAAGAGAGGGGGAGTGGTGCCAGAACTGGGCCCCCCCAGCAAGCCCGGGCCCGGGTAATTTGTACCCGCTCCCCCTCCCTCTCGGCACCCCTGGGTGCTAGGGGGCACTACTCAAAATCTTGCCTAGGACATAAAATTGGTTAGGGCTGGCTCTGGGCACTTCTATTGAATTAGGGGATATTTTGATGGGATAAGTAGAACATGAAAGGATGCACCTCTTTTGTGGCAATGAAAACATGGACTTATTGCACCAAATTGAACAATAAATGGATATTTTTTAGCAGCATCTAACAAAATAACTCACATTGGCCCAAATGTTGTTGAAAAGTTATGGATAGCTCCTCACTAATATTCACTAAATTGGAACACATAGTGCCAGTTTATATATGATTTAAAACGTTTGTAAAATCTGTCTTTTTACTTTCATTATTCAAAAATTTGTATAAATGAGTTAGGACGTAAAAAAAAGAAAATAAATGACTGTTGGTGCCTAGTGATACTGACATACAAGCATATACATCAACTATACCTGTGAAATATGGAATGATCTGTCACAGACCAAGTTTACAGTACCAAAATGTGTTAAGTCACTTTACATGATTACTGAAACACAACAAAAACTTCCTGCAGTCTTACTGTTAGTAATACTGAAGGAAAATAAATAAAATAACCATTTTGCAACCTTTAGTTTATTGTCTATATAATCCTCCCTTTGCAAACATTCCAAATGACAACGATTTTGTATGCTTAATTTTACAATAACGCACTTTAATTTAGCAATCTGTACAGTCTAATGTGATCAAAAATAGTTTTAGCCTCAGACTCTTTTTGAGAAGTGAAAACTATATATAGTCATCCTTGTGTGTACCCATCCTAAGTGACAAGTATAGGGTTGGGATGGGGGTGGGAAGGTGTGGTGACATGCTTTGTGACAGGTTACGTGATGTAGCACACACCCTGTTTCTTTTTGTTAGGGAAAATGTATTATATATTTTTGTGAGAGATGTGACCTTTTGTTGATAGCAAATATTAAAAAAATAATTTAAGTTATTATGTCAATATAGGCAAAATAAGAAAAATAAATAAAATAAATTGTATTACCCACAACTCACCTCTAATTATGTTTTCATGAAAAATACATTTAATGCCTACATGGGTATATGTTAAGAATATCATCATTCAGAATGTCTGCATGGTCTGAATATCGATATTCAAAATGTGAACATTCACTATGTTGACAATGATAGAATGTCGACATGGCATAATTGTGAATGTCGACCTTGTGAAGGTCAACAATAAAATGTCTGCAGCTGATTTTGTAAAGATTTTAGGGTGGGGGTTATTCTAAGGCTGCATACACACGTAAAGATTTTCTTTCCAACCATCCAACTAGTTGATTGGTTGGAATGAAAATCTGGTAAGGTATGAAAGCAAATGACAATCAGAAATTTGCTCCCAAATGCCGGAAAATGGACAAAAAGTGTTGTTTGAACAAATTGTTTAGACCAAACATTTAACAAACTTGTCTGACGACCATTTTCATCTATTTTCTGACATTTAGGAGCAAATTGCTGATCATCAGTTACTCCCATACGTTGCCAGATTTTCATTCCAACCAATCAACTAGTTGGATGGTTGGACAGAAAATCTTTGCATGTGTATGCAGCTTTAGGCTTAGAGATAGGCTGTGTGTAGTGTTAGGCTGTGGTTAGGGTTAGGTATACAGTTAGGGATACTTACCTCAGCAATGGAAAACTGTATGGTCGACATGCCAATATTGTAAATGTCAACAATGTGAATGTCAATATTTGATATGTTGATCTCCCGTCCATGTCAACATTTAGAACATATACAAAGTAACATAGTAGTATCCTCTCCGGTCTCAATACAGCTGCAGAGGTCCAACTTAAAAAAGTACCTCAACCTTACATAAATACACACACAAAACAGATAAGAAAGTCCAAACAGCACTGCACTTAACTTTCAGATGATGGGTGTGACATTACATATCAGTTCTGAAAAAAGGAGAAAACATAGTCCCACAATTGATTGAAGTCCTTCTGGAAACTCCAATTTCTTATGAGAAATTCTCCTTCCTCCTGGTTATAAACTCACAAAGGGTGGTCACATTACTGTACCTCAAAAAGAGAGCAAATAAACAAATGCACCAATAGTGCATTATCATAGGATTTATTAAGGTGCTTACAAATATTCACCATAAATTTCCAAAGTCATAAAAACATGACATATATAAAATCCTAAATCATTTACTTGAAAGTGGCTGGAATAAGAGCCATCCCTGGGAAACAAGAAAATACACAATGGAAACTATATTGTGGTAAATATGACTTCAACTGTGCTGGAATATAACACTCCTAACAACTTAAATACATATGGTCCAAGTCATCAATTCACTGTATCTCCTGTATGAATAGTATCGAAGGTGAACACTCAAAGTATCTCTTTCATGTAGGTTTCCACATATAGCTGAAAGTTCATTAAGGATTAATAGCCTAAGAGCTGGACGCTGACAATAACTCATATGTTCAGCCACGAAAAAAGCCAGAGTATAATGGTGCCCATAAACGGTATGATTTTTTACCCGATATGGAAAGTTTCAACAGGTTGTACAGACCAATCGTATGAAAATAGGTGTTTTTGTGTGTTCTGCGACCCCGATGCGCATCCCCGCCGTCCTCTAGTTGGATCACAGATCAGATGGTTTTGCAGAGAGATCTACAATCTTTTGAGTACAATGTGATACACTTCTATGCATCTTATGCTATGATAGTAATGATCAATCGTACACCATTTGACCACGTTGTATGAAGAATTTCAAGGGCAATCGTACAACACATATTACCAACTTTGAATTGCACCGTGTATGGGGGCCTTAAGGCTGTAAACTTTGACATAGCATAGAATAATCCCATTCTGTTTGCAGCTGAAATAGGTTACTTTTTAGCTTTTGGTCTTCTGGAAAAGTATTTCCTTTTGGCTGCAGATTTTTCAATTCAGAACTTGTGCAACACTCTAGCTCCTGCTGAAAGGGATGATTATTACTGCAGTAAAGTTTAGGCTTTGCAAACTAAAGCTACACGGCTTCTTGCTGTAAATGTAATAGTCTGCCTAGTGACAGATTATCAGGAAACGCCTGTAACTGCCATAGTTCAAACTAGGCAAGATGTGAGTATAGATGTATTTAGCTTAAATAATGGGAAGTGTCTATTAATAATTGAGCTCCTCTGCTGGTTTCATTCTACAGACTATCTAGTTAATGTGGGGTAACCTACAGAGTAAATGTGGCTGCTAAGTGTATGCAGGGGCGCCGAGAGGAAGGGGGGGAGCGGGTACAAATTCCCAGGCCCGGGCTTGCTGCAGGGGCCCAGCTTGGGTCTGGGTCCGGTACGAATCCCCCTCCCTCTTAAGTCACAGCAGCCCAGCACATGCTGCTGTGTGCTGGGCTGCACTGGGAGACAGCTCATGGCTACTAAAGCAGCAGCCGAAGCAGTCTCCTATGCCTACAGGGGGAACGATCATGCTGATTGTGCCCCCCATTGGCTGTGCGCTGGGCTGAGGGGCACATAGTGCCTCCCTCCCCAGCACGCAGCGGCGCTGAAATAATTTTTTTTTTTTCTTTTTTTTTCTAAGGTGGCATGGCCATGCATCCCGCGATTAGGTCACCTTGGCCCAGCGCGGCTATTTTGGCTGTATTACATGTACAGTATATACTTATCCCAAGAAGAACATTTTAATGATTTGACACTAATGTGTTCATATTTTGTGAAACTTGCTAGTCAATGAAGTCAGGTTTTTAAGCGCACACCAATATAATTGCAGATTTAATGGAGGTAATTTTTTTGTACTTTTTTCCAAAGTACAGAACAGATCTTAACTTATTTGTTGTCAAGTCCAATAGAGGTGCAAAGGACTTATGTAAATATGACAGAGCTATCAAGCCAAGAACATAGAGATCTTCTAACACTCTACTGAGGGCAATAGCTGGCATCCAAAAATGAACTGATGAGGACAAAGGGCCTGATTCAGAGCCGCTCGTAAGCGGCCGCTCGTTCGCTCCGAGCGATGTTTGCCCAACTGCGCATGCGTACGGATCGTTATACGCATGCGCGAACCAGTCTGTGCGGTCGAAATTCATGTGCTCGCAAAATAGCGAATGCCTGATAATTTGAGTGACAGAAAGAGGCGTATGTGGGTGGTAACAGGGGAAAGTGCTTGAAAACGGGGAGTGGAGATCCAATCGCAGGCGTGCTTAAAGGTCAAAACGGGCGTTTTATGGGTGTGCATAATTAAAACAGCAGCGTCATTGACCACGTCAGTGGGTTATTTTATAGCCAGAACTGCTCGCAAAATTGTGGTAGCAAAAACCAACCACAAGAATAGCGAGCAGTTCATACGCTGGTCGATGTACTCGATTAATCTAATAAATAGCGGACATGACGTAGGATGCGAGCGGCCAGGGGGCGTAGTTTCCCAAAAAACTACCGCAAGTTTTGTTCGCTCGTTCAGACCTAGAGGCGTGAACAGACCGCAAAGAGCGAACGGTTCATTTGAATAGCCACCCCTATTTTCTGGACGAGCGAGCGCTAATTGCGTCCGGCTCTGAATCAGGCCCAAAGTACAAATGTATTCTGCATGAATGTTAACTCAGTAAACCTAAAGGATTTCCCACACTACACCTCTCCACTTCCTTAATGTATATTAACTATTATAACATATACAGTATATACTGTAGAAGCAAAAAGTTCCTTTAGGTGCAGGTTCTACCAAAGCGAAAGTCAGGAAAGTCAGTACCACTTATTCTGAAATGGTTTAAATTGTATTAAAAGTTCATCAAAAGCATGGATAAATGGTTCCTATATCACAGTAGTGTATAGGAATACATCACTTGTACTTGGCATATGAAAAGATTGCGTAAATGTGTTATGGTATTTTTTCATTTACTTATACAGGTTGAGTCTCCCATATCCAAATATTCCGAAATATGGAATATTTTTAGCATGACTGAGAAAGTGAAACCTTTGCTTTCTGATGGTTCGATGTACACAAACTTTGTCTAAGGAACAAAATTATTAAAAATATAATATAAAATAACCTTCAGGCTGTGTGTATAAGGTGGAGATGAAATATAAATTAATTTCATGTATGTACACAAACTTTTTTTGATGCACAGAATTATTAAAAATATTGTATAAAATGACCTGCAGGCTATGTGTATAAGGTGTATAAAAAACACAAAAGCATTCCCTGTATAGATGTGGGTCTCATTCCCAAGATATCTCATCATTATGGTATGTAAATATTCCAAACTACGGAATATTCCAATATCCAAAATACCCCTGGTCCCAAGCATTTTGGATATGAGAGACTCAACCTGTATAGCTCATATTTCTATGCTGATTTTAGATTCACTGTGTGGTTCCAGTTCAATAGGAACATTCTCTCAGTATTCGAATCAAAGACAATATGACATTTTTGACCTTTGGTCCAGAGCTCGTATAAATAAAATGTTTAGGGTGCAAGGAGATGTTACAGGAGAGAGTATATGATATAACTGATATGATGGAATTCTACTAAATAGGAAAATGAGTAAGGAGTTTGTTTCATCCCAGTGTAGACAATTTGGATGATTACATAAGTTAGCAGGTTTACATTAAAGATGATATTCTAGCTATTACTTGCTATAAATTAGACATATTAAAAAAACAAAAAATACATTCTCTTAAGAAGAACCAGAGTGTCCACAGCTTAATGTGTGCTATGTGTCATGAAGAAAACAAGTTATTTTCTTCATTGATGTAAGTATTATCATTAAACTGGGTTCTGGTTGCTTCCAGTTTATTGCGATCTGACACTTGTTCACCACCAGAATGTGCATGTCAACACATGAACAATGGGTGGGACATTTGCCTCCTCTTGAGCTAAGTTCAGTGCGGTGATAATATAGTTTTAACTCCTCTGGAGGTTGGTTTTGATTATTTTTAGATGCTTGGCAGCAGGGCCGTAACTAGCGTAGTGCGGCCGGTGTCATCGCACAGGGCACCAGAGGTCAGGGGGCGCTGTTTGGGCCTGTAAAAGTTTTGTTTATTATCATTCTCACTTCTAGCTTCCTCTTATTTCATCCCCAGCATCTCTTGGCCTCCCCTATCTCTTCCCTGGCCCTTCCCCATGAGGCCATTCCCCTTTTTTAGGTGCATTATGTCCCTTTGAAAAATGAGGGGGGCGCCAATGCTCTTTCTGGCACAGGGCACCAAAAGTCTAGTTATGGCTCTGCTTGGCAGTCTACCATTCAATATAAATTCAATAAACATTTTATGTATGGTTTGCTTTGAACAACGCTTGTGAGGCCTGGCCTGGCTAGGAAAGTTATAGAAGATTTGGTATTACTGTATAATAATTTTAATCATTAT
The DNA here is from genome assembly GCA_031769625.1 of Taudactylus pleione. Classification (NCBI taxonomy): domain Eukaryota; kingdom Metazoa; phylum Chordata; class Amphibia; order Anura; family Myobatrachidae; genus Taudactylus; species Taudactylus pleione. The sequence goes on from JAUIMM010000776.1 coordinate 1,602,619, forward strand.
AATTCTGCCAAGCCATAATATTAGTATATGTATGATCTCCAAATGGTCAGATCTGACTTAATTTTTGGGAATATTTGTCGGACATTTTACTACGTTGCTATTTAAATTAAAAACATATCCTAGACCAGTGGTCCTCAAACTAGGTACCCTAACAGTCCAGGTTTTAAGGCTATCCATGCCTGTGCACACAGATGGTATAATAATACTGACTGAGGTACTAATTAAATAATGTGCTTATACATGGATAGCTTTAAAACCTGGACTGTTAGGGTATCTTTGAGGACCAAGCTTGACAACCACTGTTCTAGAGATTCCATAGAAGATAGAACATATATTAGCATCTCTTCTGACTTTAAAAAAATATATTTTGTAGTCTGGGGTTTTGCTAAGAGCCATCCTGAGTTCCTACAGGGCTGAGAGAGAAATCTGGAGCAGAGTTTTAATAGTATGTCATCAGAAAATATGAATATATTAAAATAAGTGTTGTCGACCTTCAGTGTATGGACCTCTACAGATGCTCCTATCATAACTGCTAATGGTTCTATTACCATAGCGAATATAAAAGGTTAAATTGGCCCTGCCCAGTGCCATTATTGTTTGGGACCATTTCTGAGGAGGTGTCATAAACAATTACCTTGTTTGTATGCAGGGCCGTAGAGAAATTTTCCAGGCCCTGGTATTTTTGGGGACGTGACCAAATGTAAGGACGTATGGCCATGTCTCCTTAAAAAAATAAAAATGAAAGAAAGTATTTGCTGCACCGTAATTATTTATAGAAGACATAATGCAAATAATTATAAACTTCCCATAATATCAGTTATAATGTTGTATAAGAAAAATGTTCACGGAAAACTAAGTTACAAGGAAAGAAGATAAATACCTGCCTGTTATCTAGACATGATGTCACAACAGCTATAAGGAAGAGACTATATTAAATTACTGTAAATGATACGTTCCCAGAACCAGTTCAAGAAATATAGAGAGATCTTTTCTAAAAATATAAACCGTAACATTTTTGCATTTTACATAAATTTATTAACACATCTCTTCACTGTTATTCGGGCCATTTATCACAAAGGTAAAGCAGGAGATATCACAGATAACTCCTGCTTACCTTCCTCCTGTGGAATGGCCCGCTGTCTCCATACACTAGTATCGCGCATTCGCACTCCTTCGGAGCAGTGAAGATCTTCAAAACAAAAGCTGCAGATAATTCTTACAAAGCAATGTAGCTTATTCACTAAAAGGGGCATATCCAATTGCAGGCATAATTTTGAAAACCCCCCACTGCGCTGGGTTATTCCCTCAGCTGCAACGCAATAGGGTGCGTGATTTTTTTTTTTCAGGCGACGCTCACATTTTTTGAGCACTTCCTGACAAAGGCCAATTTTTCCTTAATTCTTTATTACTCCCCTAATGACCCCCCTAATGACTAATTAAGCAGTTTGAAGTTTACAATTAGCTTAATTAGTCAATAATAATCACCTTCTGCAGCACTGTCATCCTCTGCATTGCCGACTGAAGTCTTCTGACTCTGTCTTTTTCAACAGCATGAGTGTGACTGTCAGTGTGTGTGTCCTGGGTGTGTGTGTGTGAGGTGTGCTGCCAGTGTCAGTATGTGAGTAGTACTTCCGGTGTCAGTGTGAGTGGTGCTTCCGGTGTCAGTGTGAGGGTGCTGCCGGTGTCAGTGTGTGTGTCCTGGGTGTGTGTGAGGTGTACTGCCAGTGTCAGTATGTGAGTGGTACTTCCGGTGTCAGTGTGAGTGGTACTTCCGGTGTCAGTGTGAGTGGTGCTGCCAGTGTCAGTATGTGAGTGGTACTTCCGGTGTCAGTGTGAGGTGTGCTGCCAGTGTCAGTATGTGAGTGGTACTTCCGGTGTCAGTGTTAGTGGTGCTGCCGGTGTTAGTGTGAGGGTGCTGCCGGTGTCAGTGTGAGGGTGCTGCCGGTGTCAGTGTGAGAGGAGTGCTGTGTGAGGGGTGCTGCCAGCGTCAGTGTGAGGTTCTGCTGATGACAGTGTGGGAGGAGTGCTGTGTACGGTGTGCTGCCGGTGCATGTGAAGAGTGTCAATGTGTGGGTGGGTGTGTGTGTGTGAGGTGTGCTGCCGGTGTCAGTGTGAGGGTGCTGCTGGTGTCAGTGTCAAAGGAGTGCTGTGTGAGGTGTGCTATCGGTGCCTGTGAAGGGCGTCAATGTGTGAGGTGTGCTGCCGGTGTCAGTGTGAGGTGTGCTGCTGGTGTCAGTGTGGAAGAAGTGCTGTGTGAGGGGTTCTGCCGGTGCCTGTGAGGGGTGTTAGTGTGTGGGTGTGTGTATGAGCCCCCTGTCAGTAGTGTGTGTATGTCCTGTGCATGGAGGCAGTATGTGGAGCATGTGGCAGCCATGAGAGGAGCGACAAAACACAGGTGAGTGTAGGATTTGGGTGGTTGCACCTCTTCCCCTGAAAAAAATCTGCAACCATTTTTTAAAAAAATTGAATTCCACAGGTATTGGGATCGTGCAAACCTATGGTAATTCAAAATTTGGTGCGAGGTCTGCAAATTTTTTGTGGCCAAAATCCCACACCCAACTGGATATGTCCCTAAGTATCCATATAGTGCAACAACTACTCTGATTATATAGGTATAATACCCAGCATATCTAGTCGGGTGACTGGAGACAGGAAAATTGCATCAGACAAGAGCCTCAAGAAAATAGTAAAAAAGCATTACTGGGCAGAGATAGCCCAGTTTAGCTTACAGCGTCAAGTGAAGACAAAAGCTCTGGGACTACTAGTGCCTGCAGTCCTTCGAGCTACAAGTCATAGACAGTCATTAACTGCATTCCCTGTGAGAGTAAGGAGCAAGAAGTTTTGAGACTGCCAGTTTCTTCTATCAGTGGCACTACAAAGCCAGCCCACCATCTTCTACTCTTGCAATAAGAGGGCTTTATCTAAGAGTGCGTACATGGTACTGCCCCATTGGCATCTACATCTGGGTTGCAGAGTGCCTGGAGGTTGGAAATCCTCTTGAGAGCCATCCACCATGTCCTTAGGACCAGTGATGTGCGTTGAGGTAAATGGCTGGAGAGGCAATTGCTAGTATCAGAGCCAGATTTATCCATACATATAGGGCATTATACAAAGGTGCAGCAGTATATAGTGTTGGAAATTTGGTGTGTTTTGATCAGGGAAGTGCGGAAAAGTAGACAGGAGAGGCAGTGCCTCACCTGCCATACACTTCTTACTCCAGAGTTTTGACTATAAAAATGATTAGAATAATACAAAGAAGATATTTATAATATTTTCTTAAAATTTTTCTTATAATGACCTAAGCATGATAAGAAAGGCTCTGCCTCACCTGCCTCACCTGACTGCACATCACTGCTTAAGATGTGCCCGACTCTCGGTTTCATTGTCCCGAACCCTCTCAAACCCTCTACTCATGATATTGTGATGTCACAAGTGCAATGTGCAGGGCCAGTGCAGCGCACAATATTAGCCTGCTCCAGCACTGCCAAATAAAGTGGACAGAAACTAGAGAGTTGTTGTGACATCCAGACCTATTGTCCACTGAGGTGGTCTTCATTTCAAGTGAGTTTTATACCTGAGAGAGAATCTCTGGGTATAGATGAAACTGTGATGGGACATCAAGCAAAAATAAGAGTCAACAGATGTCTTCCCAGAATTACCCAGCATCTGTCAGGTATTGCAGTTGGAAAACACTGTGACAGGTAATAAACAACATGACAGTCACCTGCATCTTACTTTAAACTCTGCAGCAGTACACAAAGAGAGGCCTGGAGCCCATCTAAAAAACACTGATAACCAACAAGCTCACACAGACTAGGGAACCTGTATTTCTTGTTAGACAGTACCAGGCTTTCTGAGTAGAATGTCTGTTGGGAGTGAAAAGAAAAATATACTAGAGATAGTTAAAGCTCAGTATTTAGTTGCATTTAATTGCATGTTTGTAGTATTTAAATCTATTTGTATTGCTTGCATTTTTTTTCTGGATTATCTAACTGCCATGATTGTTATTTTGTCCCAGCGAGAATCATCCTCACAGACATTGATTATACTGTATTACTACATCATTTCTGCCACTGGGATGCAGCCCCACAATAAATAATCCATAGTGGTTTTTAAAGTAACACAGGGCCTGATTCCGAGATTTCATTAAACCTGATATTTACGTAAATCTCCAATGTTTGCAGAGCGGCACTGCGCATGTGCAGATCTGTTTCTGTGATGTCGTTCACAATGCTCCATAAGTCGCAGCATGATTCACATGCTGCTGGCATTCGGGGGAGGTGATGGTGAGCATTCCAGAAAACATGGGAGTAACGGCCCTGTTTCCTGGGTGTGCCAAAGCCAGTGGCCTCACTAACCCTGGCAGTGTGATTTACCCTGACATTTCAGCAAGGGTGTGCGAGTGGTGCTGCTTTACAGAGCGTAGATCTCTATGGGTCGCACCGCCGGAAACCCATTGTCCCTGCATCTGGCCAGCAGGGTTCCTCAAATGTCACCCTGCAGCAGTGTCATCTGGAGCATTCTTAGGATGCTTCATATGCGCACACTGCTGCCGATTCAGTCCCCCATAGCTGTCATTCCTGGCGATTGTGGCCTCACCCCCTCTGCATGATATCATGTGGGTCACATTATGCAATACAGTGTTCTCAATGCATAGTGTTCATAGTGTTCCCACTACACATTGTTTTGCACCAGTTTATATAATGCTACATCATAGTGCTCCAGTTCATATTATTTCATATTGTAGTGCCACAGTTCATCATATGCCACACAGTAGTGCCCCAGTTAATACTGTGCAACATTACAGAGCCCCTCAGTTCCCATTTTGCCACATTACAGAGACCCCTAATTCATATTATGAAACATTACAGTACCCCATTTCATATTATGCCACACTATAATTCCTCCCATTCAGATTATGCCAAATTATAGTGGCTTAGTTAATATTATTTCACATTACCGTACACCCAGTTCATATTATGCAATATTGCAGTGTTTCAAGTACATTCAGTATCAATATAACATTCACTACACACACCTTCTACAATTTTAACATTCACTACACATACCACTCCCTGAAAATCAAATGACAACCTATTAGGCAGCCTTAATCTACACAGAAGTCACGGAGGTGCCAGGATAATTTCCTGAAAATTGCCAGCACTTTTCGCCTGTTCCAGTTTTCGCGTCCTTACAAATTGAATACAGGAATAAGCGGGGACGCACGCGATACTTTTCCGCCTGCAAAACAGGCGAAGGAGGCGAGAAGTCCAGCAAATTGAATACGGGCCTACATCTAGTTGCCTCATATTTTATTTCACTATTGGCAACTTTTGAATCTTACCTTGCAGCCCCACATCATAGAGCCTCCAGGGATGAGAAGTTTGCATTTTACAGTGAGTCTAAAGACAGGGGAGGAGGGGGGAATTCTGGGAGTCCTACTATTGAAGCTCAATGTCCGCTCACTGCTCACTTTACAGTGTCCTGTCACAAGGTATTGTAGATTTGGATCAGGACCTTTGGGGTTGGCTTTATAAGTTGTAGAGTACATAAAGCTTGCACCCTTTATTAAGCCTCTATTCATATGGACCAAATCTACTGATTAGTGTCTGGATGATTGTGAGTGAACAGATATGGGTACCTGAATACCCTGAGCAGAGATTAAGTACTTGAGACAAACTGAAGGAGATTTAGATACTGAGTGCTGCACATGAATGGAGGCAGGTTGCGGATGATATTGGACCTGTGTGCTGTAGAATAGGTGTGGAGTGCAGGAACAGTACTGATGGTAGATTACTGGAATGTTTGCTGAATGCTGTAGACTGGAGTATGAATCAGGTGCAGGATGTATTTTGGCAATGCAGGTAACTGAAGACTGAGGGCCTGATTGCATATTCCTGATTATTGGGAATCTGCTCATGCCCAGGACCCGTTCTCCAGAAGACAGGCAGAGGTATTTACAGAGTGGTGCGACTGCGGGGACGGCCTGCATTCCCAGAAATGGAATTTCCAAAGATAACATGTAAGTCCCAATAGTTGGTAAATAGCATCAAATTTGACTTGAGGCATTCTTACCTACTCTACCGGAAGGTACTGGAGACTCCAAATTTGTTGGGTATTCTCCCTGACCTACAGAAGAGTGGATATCTCGCCTGTATCCCATTCACTTCCTACTAAAGTATGCAGGGTGGAGATTATGGTGGGAATAGAAGGTCCGAAAGTAGGTGGTGGGGCTAAAATTACACATGTTATGTAATTATAGCCCCGCCCCTTATCAGCAGACTCGTGACTTGTTCCATTTTACCACATAGGGGGGGCCTAATGACATGAGACCCCCTTCTCCGAAACCTGAAGTGGTCAGCTGCATCTCCTGTCTGGGCATCTCCAAGAGAGGAGAAACATAAAGTCGGCAAGTATGTTTTGCGGTCTCCCGATATATCTCATGCACTGGGTAAATAGTGCAGTCCATTACCCTGCTGTTGGAAATGTTAGTAAGCGACATCTTTACAGTGCGCACTGTTATGCTGGGTGCACACTAAACGATGTGTACCCAGCACGATCTCGCTAACGTCGGAACTCGGCTGGGGTCCTGGCAAGTTCGTACACACTTTGCAATGCTAGCAGCGACAGCAGGGTCCATGCTGCATTCGGCAACATGGCCCTCACTGACAATATTGCCAGTCAGACCTGCATGCAGGTCCGATGGACGATGTCAATGACGATGCACGGAAGCAGGCATCATCAGCGACATAGCTGGTGTACGCTTGCCTATGTGGACGTTATGTTGTCAGATCCGCCAGATCTGACGACATATTGTCTAGTGTGTACCCGGCTTTAGGGAAACACAGGGCCTGATTCAGAATGCAGTTGCTTATATGTACGCAATTGGCCAATTGTTGCGTTCTGTGCATGCATATGCATCACAGTGCGCGTGTGTGAACTAGCTACTGCAATCGGGATTGCAATCGCAGAGGCTACACAGACCCATTGCACAGTGATTGACAGGAAGTGGTGTTTGTGGGTGGTGATGGGGGGGTGGTCGGGGAAACGCAGGCGTGCCAGTGCGATTGAACGCTGTTGCATGGGTGTGCATAAATTATCCACTGCGATACCCTATGCAGCCTGATGGCCAGGGCCGTAGCTAGGGTAGTGCGGCCGGTGCCATCGCACAGGGCACCATAGGACAGGGGGCGCTGTTTGGGCCTGTGAAATTTCTGTTTTTTATCATTCTTGCTTGTAGCTTCCTCTTATTTCATCCCCAGCATCTCCTGGTCTCTCCTATCTCTTCCCTGGCCCTTCCCCATGAAGCCCTGGACCTTTTTTGGGGGCATCATGTCCCTTTGAAAAATTAGGGGGGCGCCAATGCTCTTTCTGGCACAGGGCACCAAAAAGTCTAGTTACGGCTCTGCTGATGGCCTCATAGCGTGTGTTGAGGTTAGCAATTCCTGAGTAAGGTCTGACCTGCCTTAACTGTGCATATGGGTCTGATGTTACTCAATTTTACCGATGTGCTTTTGCAGTATTGCTAACCTTTATGGATGTGCGTGTAGGTGAAGTGGGCATCCTAATGTAGTGGTGCAGCGGCATTGCTATCGCTATGGATTAGCATACTATCACACGGAACTGCGTGCGTAAGCTATATTGTGATCCATAATCTTTTAGAAGAGTTCTGCTTAAAGTGGTTGAAAGAACAGTTCCCGTGAAGTTGTGATGCACTGTTCTATTCAATGCAGTAGGTTTTCAAGGTTAGAAAATGATAGGCATTGTTGGGTTAATTTATTACTCATACACATTGTAAGCATTTAAACAGAGATGGCAAACATTATTAAAAAAATTTACCATTTTCAGGTACAGATTGTATCAAAAGTTACATACAGAATCTTGCTGGTTGAAATTTTAAAAAGGTGGATTAATGCTGAAGCATGTATAAATGTTTTTGTGATGTTTATATGAAAAAATATGTTTGGTTTTGGTTCACTTTCTTAAAGTTTAAATAAAAAAAAAACACTTTTTGGGCCGTTTTGGTTACATTTATTTGACACTAGCTGATGTGCCTGGTTTCACCCAAGAAACCATTAGCGAGTGCCATACATGAGATAGGAGAGGGACCAGAACAGGCAGGCTCTGTCTTCTGTGATGGGGACAATGGTGTGAGACACTATCTCCTCCTTAACATTCAAACACTCACTTTGCCATGTTAAAAATCGCACATTTTTATTATTGTCCTCTATTTATATGATGCCACAAATGTTCTGCAGCACCTTACAAAGTACATAAATAAGTGAAAAAGAAACCAGTGAATTATCGTGCAGTACAATGCAGGACAAGGACAAGGTTTATATACATTGCTGCATTAGCAATCATAACACTCAAATAAGCAACAGGACGTAAGCAAGTAAGTATTAGGTGCCCAAGTGGGGAGTGAGGAGTAGATGAAGGTATAAGTAAGTTTAAGCACAAGAGGGTAGAGGGCCCTGCTCATGAGAGCTTACAATCTGATGGGGAGGGGCAGACAAACAGGTGTGACACAGATGGGGTAGAAAGGGAGGAAGGAGCAGGTATTTAGGATGAGAGATGGAAGGCTTTGATGAAGTAGTGGGTCTTAAGAGCCCATTCGTAGATTTGTAGAGAAGTGGAGCGTCTAAAGGGGAGAGGAGAGAGTTCCAGATGTAGGGAGCACCACAGGCAAAATCTTGGAGAAGGGAGTGGGAAGAAGTAATCAGTTGGCAGTAGAGGAGGCATGCATTTGTTGAGTGATGAGGGCAAATAGGAGTGTTAAGGGAGATGAGGTCAGAGATGTAAATGGGAGAGGAGTGAGTGAGGGCTTTGTAAGCAAGTGTAAGAACCTTGAATTGGGTTCTGAAGTGGAAGGGAAGCCAGTGGAGACAGATGTAGAATGTTTGGAAAGGAAGATAAGCTGAGCAGCAGAACTGAGAACACATTGGAGTGGAGACAGGTGGGAGTCAGGGAGGCCTTAGAGGAGGTTACAGCAATCTATTCTCGAAATGACGAGTGAGTGGATGAGGGTTTTAATAGCATCCTGGGTGAGAATGGGTCTGATCTTGGAAATATTTTTTAGATGGAAATGGCAGGACTGTGAAATGTGCTGAATCTGTGGTTGGTTTAAAGGAAAATGAGGAGTCCAGGATAAATCCAAGACAGTACTCTTTTTGTCTAGAGGAGATAGTTGTGCCATCAACTGATAAAGAAATTGTGGGAAGTGAGGTTTTTCAGGAGGGTGGAAAGATGATCAGCTCAGTCTTAGACATATTAAGTTTAAGAAAACATTGGTACATCCAGGAAGAGATAGCAGAGAGGAAGTTGGAGTTACGAGTGAGGACAGAGGGGGAGAGGTAAGGGGAGGAAAGGTAGATTTGAGTATTAACGGCATAGAGATGATATAGGAGGTCAAAATAGCTGATGAGTTTACCTAGAGAACACATATAGAGGGAGAATAGGATGGGTCCAAGCACAGAACCTTGGGGAAAATCTACAGTACCATTAGTGGAAGTGGGGGGGAAGGAGTCATGAGAAGAGACAGAAAGAACATCCAGAGAAGAAGGGGGATAGCCAGGAGAGGAGTATCATGTTGACCAAGGTAGTGAAGGATTTTCAGGAGAAGAGGGTGGTCCACAGTGTTAAAAGCAGCAGAGAGGTCAAGGAGAATGAGCATAGAGTAATGGCCCTTGGATTTGGCAGCAAGGAGATCATTACTGACTTTCATGAGGGCAGTTCAATGGAATGGAGAGAACGGAAACCAGACTGAAGTGGGGCAAGGAGGGAATTGGAGGAGAGCAAGGCAGTAAGGCAGTTGTAAAAAATATGATCAAAGAGTTTGGAGATAAAAGGGAGGCGAGAGATGGGTCAGTAGTTGGAGAGAGTGTTAGGATCAAGGGAAGGTTTTTTAAGAATGGGGAAGACAAGGGCATGTTTGAATGCAGAAGGGACAGTACCAGAAGAGAGGGAGAGATTAAGTAGGTGGGCAAGATGGGAACAGGCAGAAGGAGAGAAGTAGCAGAGGAGATGGGAAGGGATAGGGTCAAGGGGTGAGGTGGAGAAGTGGGAAGGACCAGATGAGGGCCATGACTGCCTCTCCAGTTACAGGGGAGAAGGATGTCAGAGTTGGTAAGATGGAAGGGGAGGAGTGGTCCAGGAAAAGTGGGGGTGTAGTGCTGAGGATCTGGTGGGATATAATTTCCTGATGTACAGAGTTATTTTAGATGTAAATAGGTGGCAAAGTCAAGGGCAGAGAGCAAGGAGGGCAGGTGAGGAGAGTATGAGTGGAAGAGGGAGTTGAAGGTGGAGAAGACACACTGGGGGTTTGATGACTGGGAGGAGATAAGGTTCTTGAGATATGGGTGTTTAGAGTGGGAAAGGGCAGAATAGTAGGATTAGAACATACATTTAAAATGGAGGAAGTCTGCCTTAGAGCGTGATTTTATCCACTGTCACTCAGCTGTGCGTGAAGACTTTTGCAGGTATCTGGTGCATTTGGAATGCCAGGGTTGAGGTGTGGATCTGCGAGGGTGAGTAGTGATTGCTGGAGCAACAGAGTCAAGAGCAGAAGTAAGGGAGGCAATGTATAGGGAAGTGGCTTGTTCAGGGCAGGAGAGGGAGTGAGGATAGGGGAAAGAAGTGAGGTTTCAGTAATGGCTTGGAGATTCATGAAGTTGGAGATGAAAAGGTCACGGATTGAGACCAGTTTATTACAGACAGATCTGGCATTCCAGGGGGCACAGGAGAGAGGGACAGCTTGAGTTGGAGATATGTGAATTAGATTATCAGGGTTCCTGTAGTGAGGAGGAGAGATTAATTTGTGGACTGAGATGCACAGAGTGAAGCAATAGTGGAGGCTCCAGAGAGGGAACCTGTAAGATGTAGGGTGAAGTGACAGGGAGAGAAGGGGAGGAGGAGGGATTAGCAGTGGGGTGGTTGGAACATTGTGGGGTAGAAGAGAATGACAGTGGAGTATTAGGAGAGGAGGGGGAGGAAGGCAGCCAGAGGAGAGGAGATAAGGGGAGTAGGAGGAGACAATGAGGGAACGATAAAGGTGTAAGCAGGGGGCAAAACAGAGTATTAGGTAAAGATCGAGTGAAGGGGGAGTTGAAGAAACATGGTCATGGTGTGGATGAGGTAAATAGGGGGTGGAAAACTGGAAGTATGAATGAAGTATGAATGTTAAAGAGAGTACCTGAGATTTGCAGAAAAGCAAGTAAAAGTACAGTGTTGGAAAAAGTACAGTATATGAACAGTAGCAAACATTTATTATTGAGTGTAATAAAAGTGGAGATATAGGGCCTGATTCAGCAAGGATCGCAACTGCAAAGGTGCCCGCAGGCAGCCCCACATGATCCCTGCACGCTGGGATTGCAAATGCAAAAGCAGGTGTATGACACCCCTTCTGCATTTGCGATCCCAGCACTGCGACGGAGGTCGCAGGCTGGGATCACTACTGCGACCATCGGTGGTCAACTGTCGTGATGCTGGACGGTGCCGGTTAGCCGGACAGCTGAATAAGCTTCAGCTTACTCAGGCTGGACGGCTTGCAAGCCCAGAAGACTGAGTACGTCTATGCCGTCTCTGGGCTGGCCACTCCCAGATAACTGGGTGCCGGCCGCCCCCGCACCACCCCTTAAATGCCTCTGTCTGTCAATCAGGCAGAGGCATTCAATGGCTTGCGTGCTATTGAGCAGGACCCATTCTGCACACTCGCAGAATGGAACGTGTGAGCACTGCTGAAGTTTGTGCAGAAATTGAATATTAGAGTAGTCTGTAAGTAGATGGATGATGTAAGGCTAGGCAAAATAGTTAAAGTAAAAAAATACATTATTATTAGGTGTAAAGAGATAAACTTATATTGGCACAGATACAGTATGCAATAAGATATTTGTGAACACCAGAGAGCCAGCAGAAATAGTAGCAAGTAAAGTGCTAAGCTCTTTCATGACCAATCAAGGAGTCCAGTGATGAATGTCCTGGTGATGCAGACAGCAGTTGCTTGTAGTGAAAAGATTTTGAATTCATATTTCTTCATCCAATTTTGTGCCGATAATGTTATGGTGTTTCAGAGTTAGAGTGTTCTCCATCTATTTTACTTTAACGCTGGTATAACGCCAAAATTAGGTTAAAAATGTAAAGTGCATTTTTACATTGTGCACTTATACATTTTATGCACCAGCAGCCTGAGATATACCTGTTATCTTCTGTGCTTTCTATGCTCATGTCAGAGAAGCAGAGGGTTCCCCAAGTTTCAACACAATAAATGACAGAAAGGACAAAACAACGTTCAATTCTATATAGCTGGATCTCTTCTATCCACTTCCTGAATCTTTTATGCAAAGGGTTAAACAATGTTATATTTCACACATAACTCAATATACCCTATCCTATGCCACACTTACCAGATGTGTCACATTACTTATAATCAGGAATTTTTACCTATGGTTATTTAATATAAGTTACGCAGTTATACCATGAATATTAGTGTTATTTCGACGTACAGTAACAATAGTATATTATGAACAATTTAATAGTACACACAAATTTAACGACTGAAGTAAAGACTAATTGCAAATGTCCTTACTTTTATAGTTCTTTAACATCTCAAAACTGAATCAGGTATACTTTAAGGCAAACATATGACGGCTAGTCTCCAGTTAATGTCTTAATGTATCATTATTAGACAATATGACTAAATATCTGGAGGTAGGATTCAGTTGGATAGACCTAACCGTGATCTGTCTGTGTCCTTTCTTTTCCTGTTAATAACACTCCCTAGAAGGTTGTTTATCCCTGTTTCTAGGTGTCTGTAATGTAATACTTATGCTACAGGATGATACCAGTTAAGCTTGCTCAGTCCCAACAAGCTGCAGCTTGAGGGAAATTTACAGATATAGGCACTTCCCATAGTCCCTGTAAAACTGATGCTGTACTATTAAATGCTTTCTATACTTCTTAATTGTGCAAGAGTTGTTCTCCTCTTTATACTCTGTTCCTGTAGACAGTTGTATAATATGAGAGGACTGTGTGCAGTGGAAGCTCCGCTCTTGTCTGCAACAGCTGATAGCCTTTCTCCTGTGCAGCTTTCCCTGTCCTGTCAATCACAGCTCTGGCTCAACCCTCTCCTGGGGAGTTGTGCCCTCCAGTCCACCTCCTTACTTCAGGCACCTGGAGGTGAGGTAGTCCCGGCCACTGCCTTCATCTCCACCTCTCACAGGTCCTGGGCCAGCTTAGGAACACTGCTGCCAGATTGGTCCATGGCTTTCCCTGCTGTCTCCCATGCCCTCCGATACTTTCCACTGCAAAATGCGGTTAACAGTGGTGGTGGCTTCTCTGGTCCGGCGACTGATCAGCAGTGCTGCTCAGGTCCTCACCAGGCTTCCCCAACCGAAGACCAGTGGCTGGTGAGCCCTATTTTCATCCTCTCTTGTTGGGCACCAGGATGTCCCTGGCTGGGGTCACACATCTGGTCTTGCTGCAGTGTGTGTGTGAGGGGGTCCAGCACGCTCACCTGTGCACCCACTCCCACAGCTGTGCCAGCCCCATTTCTCCCCACTGTCACCAATGAATAGGACACATATATGGGGCATTACATATAGGTAGAAATTGGACTGGCATAGCTGTGCAAGTGGGCTTGCGGGTGAGTGTGCTGAACCCCCATGCATGCTGCAGCAAGACCTGATGTGTGACCCTAGTGTGGAAGGGTGCCAGTCCACCTACTAAATCCACACAATTACCCAATACGACTTTTCAAAAATTGCCCGGCTGCAATGATTATTCAAGTCGACTTCCAGGATGTACTTGGAGAGAAGGTGCCAGCGGCTCAACAGAGCACAATGACATGGCATTCGGCTGTCACTAGCAGCGAGACTCCATGGTGGAGCGAGATGCAGAGATGCAAACTTAGACACCCCTGTACGGGCAACATCACTTCTTAAATAGAACTCCCATCTTAGTAAATTTACCCCTTAGAGTTGACTCCCGAATTGGATGGACCTGTGACTGCACAGGGTTTGCAAGCATCAGTTTATGCATTCTTTGTTTAGGCATTCTCCACCATTATCAGATCTCAGTGCCTTGAGTCTGTGACCAGTTTGACCTTCTACAAGTCTTTTGTAGTCTGCAATTTTCTTTCCTACATCAGATTTTTCTCTTTTGAAATATACGTGTGATCCTCATGTCATTTCTGAATGTTGCAAAGTATCTGTATCCTCTAACTGACTTTACTTTCATTGGATCACATATGTCTGTGTATACTCAAGTGGTTTTGTAGCTCTACTTGCTGATTTTGGAAATGACTGATAACTTTATTTCCCCAATATACAGCTCTCACATGTGGGTTTCTCTGCATTAATCACTGACATTCTTGTGACCGCTCTTTTCTGTAGCTTTTGAACACTGTTGCATCCAAGGTAACCAAATCTTCTATGCCAGAGTTCTAGTGACTGTGACTCAGTTATTATCATTGCGTAACACTACAGTGTATCTAGGATGCACAATTGCTGACACCTTGTTCTTGACACTTGTCCCTCTTCTGTTTCACACGATACACTTTCTAAGAAGGCATCTGTATGCTGCTCTGGTTGTCCTAATAGGTTGTAATTCTGGGTCTCTGGGAGCCTGGATACTTTACACCTGTGTACCTGAGGGTCCCAGTCAATAGATCTACACTAAAAATGTTGATAATGTCTAGACAGATCCCAAATGGTAGACAGGGACACAAGGTTGACAGGTACCAAAAAGGTCAACACACAAAAGGTTGACATGGATGAAGATAGACAAGTACAAAAGATCAACAAGGTCAAAAGGTTGACATTGAAATGGTCCAAACATTTTTTTTTGTTTTTAGGGTTAGAGTTAGGCACTTGGTTAGGCTCTAGGAGGGACAGTTAGGGTTAGGCACTTACCCCAATGGTTAGGGTTAGGCAACAGGAGGGGGGGTTAGGGTAGGAACCAAGAGGAGGGTTAGGGTTATGGTAAGGGTGAAGATTAGGGTTAGAAAAAAAAATGTGTCAACCATTTTTTGTTGACTTTTTGACCCCGTTGACCTTTTATATCTGACAATCTTCATCCATATCAACATTTCATATGTTGACCTTTTGTCCCTGTCTACCTATTGACTGTCTACTATTTGGGGTCTATCTAGACATTGTCTATCTTTTTAATGTAGGTTTTTTATACCAAACCTGTGCCTGGGCCCCTAACCTATTGGAAATTATGTGTGTGCTGGTGTTAATATTACAGAGTTACAGTATATAGGCACACACCAGTGGATGACTCAAACAATGAATAGCCCAGTTATTTAACCAGTGGTGTTGGTTTATTGATAATACAGCAATTACAGTCATACTCACTGTTACCTGTAATGAAGCATAACTTGAGCGGAATGGGGTCCAATACAGCTCACCAGCTAGTGAGTGTATGTTGTTTGCAGGTAGTGGTGTAGGATGCTGGAATAGCTTTAAATCAGGTAATGATCAGGTCTCTCACATGGAGCTAAGCAGAAGACTACTGTCTCCCACCATATCACTTACACACAGTACTAAGATGGCTGCAGTCAGCTATGCAGGAGCACATCAGGTTGCAGCTCAGACCTTCCTGTAGTCTCTGGGCCTGATTATGCACTCAGGCAGCTTTGTAATTGCAATACTTTGCAGATATGGTAATGCACAGGAGGCATCACGTCCCCTCTGCATTACTTAACCGAGCTGCATTGTTCAACATAGCACGGGTCAATCTGCGTACCATCGGCTGGCTGCGGTGACCCATGGGGTCCCGCAGCCGGCCGCCACAGTTTAGGGGAAGATCCTAGCTTCTTCCCTCCCCTGCAATGGTGGCAAAACGCCTCCATTTTAGGAAACAGAGGGCATTGTCGCCCCCTCCCCATCCAAAAACAGCAGAGGACTGTCAATCACTGACAGTCTGCTGCCAGTTTGCATGCTGCCTCGCAGACCCGTTCTGCACATGTGCCTGCTCAGATTCCCAAACATCAGGAATCTGCATTCAGCAGTGCACTGCTGAATCAGGCCCTCTATGTACTAATGCCCAGTATATGTACAGTGAGGAGCACACTGCTTTCTAACAAATATATGGCATATGTTTAATTTAGCCAAACAACACTTTCAATTCCACAAAGTATATTATATTGATGTTATCTTTCTCTATTAATATGGGTGCACGTGTGGCATTTGTATAATCAGCCATACAATTTTTCTTACACATATATGAGTTGATATTAAATATCTGGTTAATCACCACATTTATATTGTGGACAGGATAGCTGTCCTCTTATGGTTAATTACCACTTAATTATTGATGGCTTTCATAAGATGGTTAATAATTTCAAAAGACTTAGAGCCACAAAACTGACATAATTTGTGTAAGTCACATATGCTACTTCATTGATCCAATTTTCTCAGGTGTATGCAAATACAGTACCTCACTTATGTTGTGGGCAGAATTGTTTCTTTACTAATTACCAACTAATTCAGCAATGGCATACCAATATTGACCACTTCTAGTTTGAATTGTATTTATATATTGGATTTATAAGTTTAATTTAAATAGTACTCAATTGTACATGCACCCTCATTATGTTGAATGTATGGCTATACATAAATCATTCTTGAAGATAAAATTGTATTTTATTCATAGGTCAGTGTTTTCCTACTGAGGTAATTGTTATCTTGAAAGCTAGATAAAATCTATGCAGCATCTGCTGTCATGCTTTAGATTAAAGGTCACTCTGTATTTTTAGCTCATGATTTAAAATAAGTCTAACCTATGTATTATCTGTTGTCTTAAACAACAATCAGTGCATATCATTAATAGAGATGTGCGCTGACCCCCGTGTTTTGGTTTGGGTTTTGGATCTGTATCTCCTCTTCCTTTGGATCTGGATTGGTTTTGCCAAAACCGCTCTTGCATGTTTTTGTTTTGTTTTTGGATCTGTACTTTTTTCTAAAAATTCATAAAAACAGCTAAAATCACATAATTTTGGCCTGTTTTTGTCCCTACAGTGTTATTAACCTCAATAACATTTATTTCCACTCATTTCCAGTCAATTTTGACATTTTCATCCCAGAAGGGGACCAGGAAGTGCTCTCCAAAACAATTGACTGTTAAATAATCCGTTGCAAAGATTCCACTTGAAAAGCATTTCCCAACCTGTACAGAGTCATTAAAAAAACATAGTTAGTTAATGGCCTCCAAACTGCCGTTGTATCCACTGTCCACTTAACCAGCACAGATGGACAAGCAGAACAGAGCAAATGCACGATTTCAGATTTAAAGTTTAAGTCTTATGTTGTGTCTTTCTTGAGAATCCTTGAGTGCCATGCCTGCTGCTGGGAGTAGATTTTCATCCCAGAAGGGATGAAGACATTGTTTCTTCTTCCCAATGGACACAGATCTGAAGAGATGTAAAGAGCTGTTGATAAGCAAATTGTCAGCTCAAGTGGCACGTGATGCAGTGATGGCTTCTCCTTCAGTTTCCCAGCAATTGCATTTGCTGAGAAAAAAATAAAATTTTAAAACACCCACTGGTGATGCAGTTGAGTCAAAGTTTTGACATCTGGCTTGGAGGGGCTGCCAGGTTGGTGCAGCAGGGAACTGTGGGGGTGGCTTAAGTGGGCAGAGTGGGGGCATACCACATTGATCACATCATTGCAGCCCCATTCCCACTTTATAATACCATCGGCCCCCCAACCCACCCACTTTCATGTATGGGCACGGGAGGCTGGCGTACAATCCAGGGGACTTGGCTACTATGGCACAGTGCAAGAAACACATTGTTTTTGCCCACCATGGCTGGGGACCCATCAATAGTAAGGCACATACAGTATGTTTGCTAAGAAGAAGGTTAGTTTCCTTGGCAAAACTAATGAACTGTAGGTAAAAGTCTTCACCTCTACTTTTTCCTTTCTGATAGCTAAAAACTCCTCCTTGTAACTCATAACAGGGATAACCATTCTTTTAAAAACATTTAATTGAGACGTATCCACTACTGTATATAAGTGGATTCATCAAACTGCAAGGAAATGTAACAACACTATAGTTTGTTGATAAAGTGGCAGATTTCTAATTGCTTTCAAGATATCATCTTTAAAAACTCTAATATAACATGTATAACATGTCCGGCATCAAGGAAAGCTTCCTTCAACATTTTTCCATCCTGAAAAGGTTCCTTGTACTTCACTAAAATATGTGCAATATGAAAAGTAGCTCCAGCCATTGCCTGGGACTGAAATAGAGATTTTGGAAATGTAAGCTTTTGCTCTCCTAACTGAGATTTCAGGGATTTCAATTTAGTCTTCCTTAGTTCACTATTAAGTGGAAACAGGTGCTTTAAGAGAGGAGTTGGCTCTTGTGCAGGATTCGATCAGGCCCCCTCCTCTCCAGAGGTGCAGTAGACTCTGGCAATATGCCAGAGTCTACTGCACATGCACAGGTCTCTGGGAACATGGTGCATTCCCAGGACATCTCTACTGTGCATGCGCAAATCACTGGAAAATGGCTGCGGTGGCCATTTTCCAGTGATTTCTGCAGCTCAGCTAACAGCGCCGGGCTGATGGAGAGGTAAGTATATTTTAAATGGGTGCAGGGTGTATGCTGTAGTAATCCCTGAGGTTTTTTGATTTCCTAAAAACAATCTGTGGTCGTGGTAGTAACACTTCCTTCAATACAGGATCCGTCAGAAAAATATTACAATGTTTGATGAGGGTTTTCTTAATTTTGCTCTCATGTTCATTAAAAGCCGTTATAAAGGGTATCATGTCAATTTTCTACTTATCATTAGTTTTATACTTCAATAGTTCTTTACGGTCCAGTTCTCTTGTTTTATGGACTCCTTCACTCAAGAGAGTCCCAGGATTTGCTCCTCACATGTATCTGCATTGCTACAGTTACGTTTAATCCTGTGGAATTGGGAGTACAGGATATTCTGTTTCCATATTTTAAGGTGACAACTCTTATAGTGTAGATAGCTATTAGTATCTACTTCTTTAATTAATTTTTTTGTAATTGAGATTCATGTTGTTATTGGCAATGTGTAATAAAAAACTGGTTAAAACTCTCTTCTGGTCCTTCCCATATTATTAAAATATCATCAATATATATTTTATAAAGTATAATATTTCCTCTGAATGGGTTGTTCTTATATGCAGTATATATATATATATATATATATATATATATATATTTATTTATATGTATATATAAATATAGTTCCTCTCCCATAAAAATGTTTGCAAAACTGTGGGCAAAAGTTGTCCCCATTGCTGTCCCACATATTTGATGGAAAAATTGGTCTAAAAATTTAAAATAATTATGGTTCAATATAAAAAACACAAGATCACATAAAAAATCTTTTTGCATAGTGCTAATTGATCTGTCCATTTCCAAGAATTCTCTGGATGCATTAATTCCTTTTGTGTGCTCGATACATGTGTAGAGTGACTGTACATCAATTGTGACCCATTTAAACGTCTCTTTACATTTATCTCTTGTGTACACTGTAGAACACTTGTTGTATCCTTCCATTTTATCTCTTGTATACACTGTAGAACACTTGTTGTATCCTTCAGGTAGATTTTGAGATCATTCACATGCTTCTGTAAGGACATTTCAACATATTCAGAGAGGTGCGAGGTCAATGATTTGATTCCTACCATGATGGGTCTCCCTGGTGGTTCAGTCATAGATTTATGGATCTTAGGCAAAAAATAGAAAATGGGTGTCGTGGGGCTGGTTTTTATTAGGTATTGAATTTCCACCCTGGAGCGAAAGCCTGCAAGGCCAAACCACTATGCAAAGTATGTTCTATGTGTGTCCATGTATAAAATCTTGGTGGTGGGATTATCTGCCAGGGGTCACCAACAAAAACTTGCCTAGGGCATCAAATTGCTTAGGGTCAACTCTGAGAATCTGTTTCTGCCACACACCTTCCCATTTACTGATCTCTGTTCTTTCCACATCTCTCCTTTCCCTGAGATCTGCAGGACTTTATTTAAAATGTAATCCTTAAAGTTTGGGGACGCATATTGGGCCTCATGCAGAGTGAGCGCTACCCAGTGACTGTAGCATAATGCACATGAATTCAATCTGTGCATGGCCAGAAAAGTGGGCAAACTTATATGTGCCAATACATACAGTATTTGGACAAATCTAGTACTTACTGTACATCCTTTAAGAGGGGGAAGGGGAGAAAAGGACTATTATAATATAGGCAACTGCAGTCAGGAGTTGTTCAGCAACTGCAATTACTTTGACGCAGAAGCATAAATGCCTGAGAAAGCCTTATAGTTGGTGGGTGGTCAAAGGTGGCTGCCAGTAGGGGATTAATGATGGTGACATCACTAATCTTGATATCGTACATCGTGTTCAATATCGTCTAGTGTGTATGTAAGACATTGTTAACAATTTGAGCTCCTGCAGATCATTAATGATGTCTTTCATCGCAAGTACTTGCCAGGCAACCTGATGATAACCTCACATTCTGCAAGTACGAGGGAGTATGAGGGAGGGTGCTGTCACTGAACGATATCAGGGGAAACACAGAGGAAACACTTAACGATATTGTTAAGTGTGTATGAGCTGTAACACTAGCAAAACACTGTATTCACCATTGATGGTTTACCTAGGTGTCTATATTTGCCATGTTGTTCTCAATTTCATTTGTTGTACTGTCAATACAGAATATTTGTAGCCTTAGCCAAAGAATCTCCAGTTGTTTTTCCTCTTGTAACTCATGAACTTATTGGAGACCTGTTGGCAGCAGATTGGAACTGCTGAGCATTAATCCATAACATAATTGGGTACACTCCTTTAGAATATAAGTCCTCAGTGGCAGGATCCTCTGTCCTTACATTTTCTCAATGTAGTCATGCCATTTGAATGTTATAATTAAGTATTTTATGTCAATTTGTGACTCTATGGAGAGATTCAATTAGTTGCTTGAACCCCGTTAAGCCTCAGATGGTGGATTTTTCCTCACAGGTTCAGGAGCTGTGAAGAAAAATCTGTTAAAATGCAGACTGCATTTTACGCACAGGGAAACCCAGAGTTGCAGCAATTTGTGTGGAATCTATGGGTTAACATAAACTAACCCAGGGCCGTAACTAGGATAGTGTGACCAGTGCCATGGCACAGGGCACCGCAGAGCAGGGGGTGCTGTTTGGGCCTGTCAATTTTCCTGTTTATTATCATTCTCACTTGTAGCTTCCAGAATCTCCTGACCTCCCCTATCTCTTCCCTGGCCCTTCCCCATTAGGCCATGGCCCTTTTTCAGGTGCACTATCTAATTGTATGTCCCCATTTAAAAATCAGGGGGGGGGCACCAATGCTCTCCTGGCACAGGGCACCAAAAAATCTAGTTACGGCTCTGCATTAACCCATGGATTACTGCGCAGGGAAAATATTGATTTATTGAACAGCTCAGGGAGTGAAACCCTAAGCTTTTCCCCGCATTGCAAACAGCGTACCTAATTGAATTCCCTGAATTCCCCCCAATCTGTAATTGTCAAAATTGTTCACCTTGTAACTATTTAATCTTGTTGTATGTTCTATGCTCTGTACTGCATTACCAAACACTTGTGGCACCATATATATGAATAATAATAATAATAATAATAATAATAATAATAATAATAAATAAATACAACATTAATATCACCCATCGTGAATATAGGTAAATGTACTACTGAACTCACCACAAGTTCCCATTGCTCAATTGTCACTCATTTACTGTAGTGTTTATTTCCCCATGGTCATGAAAAAATGCTATAGATAGAAAATCTTAATTTCAGAGGGGTCTTCATATGGCCAAAGCATGCTCAAAATCATGAGAACTGTATTTTATAGGCATATGATGAGTATAGATAGAAAATCTTAATTTCAGAGGGGTCTTCATATGGCCAAAGCATGCTCAAAATCATGAGTACTGTATTTTATAGGCATATGATTTATTCCATGGATACAATACTTAGAACATGGAAACAGCAATGACTGTGAAATCCACACTAAGCAGAAGCAAAGCTGATACTGGCGGTGAGACAATGCATTCCACATGAATAAGTAGTCTTCGGTTATACTACTAATGCTTATCAGGGCTACGGAGGAAAAAACATGTTATCAAAATTTATTCTGTTTCACCTTGAAGGCAGAAAAACTATAATTTTAGATAGAAGTTGTAATTTTAAAAATTGTCATGCCCATATATGAGCTGACATGCAATTTCTAAGTATTAAATTGTTAGCTTGGTTTATAGTTTGTTGAAGAAAACATAACAAGCAGATACTTTTATACTGCCTACACAGACGCACCTGTCTGATTCTGCAATTTCCATCTGCTTTAGAAAACAAGAAATAATATAATAAACACAAAGATATTATATGTTAGCACTTCATAAAAGCTGCTGATATAGTTGTAAATTAAAGGTTAGAATGCACTGGCTTGTTTATGTTTTAATTATAATGTAATATCACAGTTATTTAGAATGTATCCATACTTTGGAAATCAGAGTGTTAGGAGTAAAAGGTCTCGTGCATGTTGGTTTGGTGCAACCTTAATGGTTTCCATTGGTTAGGTACTGTAGCATCTGAAACACTCAATGAGTGACAGACTAAGTGATTTAATGCCCATGTGGTGCTGGCCTCTGGCAGGTGGGGGGTTCTCACATGTGAACCTGCTTAGTGAGTGTGGTGCTGGGCAAGATCAGACTCCAAGAAAATGCCACCCCAACTCCACACAAAGTAAGAATAAATGGAAGCCAACTAGATATACCAGCATGCTTTTTCCTATTACATGACAGTGGAGGATGAGTGGGGCTCATTCTCCATGGCAAATGAGTTAAAATATGCATCACCAATCATTAACCTCCATTTCATTAATTCATTTAACATGAGGAATTTAGTTTAAAAAAGGGTTTTAGGTATTTTTTGTTAACAATATTTAAAATGTATTTTATTTTGATATTTTATATACAAAAAGATATCAATATATGCCTAAATTACACAGCGATTCAGATGATTCATCCATTGTGGACATTGGGCCTGGTTCAGAGCTGCTCGCAAGTGCACAGCGCTCCCAAGTGGCTCAATGTGTCCCCCCTGTGCATGCGCGAGCCCCGCCGAGTGACTGAACTTCAGTCGCTGCGGGGCTCACTACAATTGTGAGTGACAGCTCGCCCCGTTTTGTAGGTAGGGAGGGGGGGTGGCTGGACAAACGCAGGCGTTCCCTTAGGAATGCCTGGCATTTGTGGGAGGCCCTACCGACATCATTACTGATGTCAGAAGTGGACTTCCTGCTCTATTAGAGCAGGAAGTCCACTCGGCCTTGCAGTAGCCGAGACCATACCACAGGGTCTCGTTGCAAGGCCGATGGTTGTGATAACCCCACGGCCTCTGGCAGCTCGCACAAGCTGTGGGAGCCTCCCACAGCTTAGCGAGCGGGCAGAAAAAAAAACACGCCCATCAGACCCTGCGAGCTGCCTCCGGCAGTG
The DNA here is from genome assembly GCA_031769625.1 of Taudactylus pleione. Lineage (NCBI taxonomy): Eukaryota > Metazoa > Chordata > Amphibia > Anura > Myobatrachidae > Taudactylus > Taudactylus pleione. The sequence continues at coordinate 1,626,116 of JAUIMM010000776.1, forward strand.
AGCGGGTCTGAATCAGAGCCCTAAACCTAACCCTGCCCCCTGCAGCTAAGAGGACAGTCACTCCAGATTTACCTCGTTCGGGCCCGGGTTAACCTGGATTCCAGTGCCGGGATTATGATAGGCTTCGGTATCTTGACACCTATCATGACTGCCTAGCCAGCATTCTGCATTGGGATTGTCCCATATCTACATACCACAAGTAGCTGTCGATTTTGGTATGGTTTAACATTAATCTGGCATATAACTCAATAATTGGTGATAATCTCTTACCACAAATTATCTGTTTAAATAGAAGCACAATTGTTATAGACATAGCGAGACTTAATGTTTGCAACTAGACCTCAGGCTGCGTCCGCCACAAATGCTTAATTATGCACACTCCTGAAACACCATCCAAATGCACAGGCATGTCTGCGTTGCCCGACCACTCCCCCGTCACCACCCACAAATGGCACTTCCTGTCAGTCACTTGTCCCTGGGGCTGCGGATTCCCTGCGTATGTATACTCCATAGCACTGGCCAGTTTGCGCACGTGCAATGCAATGCATACACTTGCGCAAAGCAACCATCGATTAATTGCATGCGTTTCCATCCGTGTGTTGCTTGCTTAATCAGGCCCTCTGTCACCTGACATTCATTCTCCTCTCAGAGTGCTGCTCCCAGTATCCAATCCCTGGGGAACTTCCCCTATAAATTCCATTTACTGACTGGCCTCTGTTGCCAGTACAATGTCGCTTCTTGCTGCTCTGTGCTGAGTTCCCTGGTACTCTGGACCTCATTCAGAGCCGGTCGCACAGAGCGTGCGGTTGGTCTGAATGAGGGGAGGACCTCTTGAATTTTCAAGACCATCACGACCATCGGGGCTTACGGCGAGACCCTAGGGTAGGGTCTCCCTTGTCGTAAGCCCCAGAGAGCTTTCGGCTATGTCTGAGCTGGAAGCTCTCCACTGACATCACTAGTGATGTCAGTGGGGCCGCCCCCAAATGGTAGGCGTTCTCATGGGAACGCCCCCGTTTGGGCTGCCACCCCCCTGGCCCACCTTCCAAACGGGGCTAGCTGTCAATCAACATCGACAGCTCGCCCCCTTTGGATTGAGACCCGCTACGACCGGTGCTGTCAGTCGTAGCGGGTCTCACACATGCGCACGATGACACCAGCGCCGTCGTGCGAATGCTCTGTGGGGGGCCATCGACCCGGTCCGAGCGCATCAGCGCTAACAACCGGGTCTGAATGACCCCCCACTGTATCTGAACAGTCCCAAAGCCTGATTCACTATGGTTCGCTGTTGTGATCGCAGATGCGATTATGCACCCAGGCTTGCTGCAAAAATATGCTAATGAATGCAATTGCAAAGCCGTCACACAGCCAGCATAGAGACGCCCACTACCACTATTTCATATCCGCAATACCTTGATGTACTGCGTATACATTGGTAACATCGAGTAACATCAGCCCCTCACGTACATCTACAGCAGGTCTGACCTTCAAAATTTGCTAACCACATCGCATGCAATAAGTACTCAAGCTACGTATGCCGTCACACTGGCTAATTTATGCATGCCAATGCAAAGGCGTTCAAACGGACAGGCAGTCTGCATTTCTCCAATGACTGTCACCACCCCCAAATGCTGACCTCCGGTCACTCACTCTGTGAAAGCTTTTTTACTGCATGAGTAATCGATGAGCGATCGCAATGCTAACTCATTCACATACACTGCGATGCATATGCATGCACAGTATGCACCATCGGCCGATTGTTCTTACAACCACCATCGGTTCCAGATGATAACTCAAGCATCGGTCTCATCCGATGCTTCCAACATCGGGCTCATGTCAATTAAGTTCTTCAATTCATCAACATCGGTCCCAACTGATCAAGTTCATTAATTCATCAAAACTGGAATCATATCAATTAAGTTCATCAATTCTTCAACATCGGATTCAAATCCATACATTTTTTCAATTCATCAACATCGATCTCAAGCCAGCCCAGCTCTCAATCCAGCATCATTGGTCCCAATCCGATTCTGCTCATTCTTTCAGTATTATAAATCCAGTTCCATTCCAACCTGCTATTCAATAAAGACATTCCAATCCTAACCTTGCCTTTGGGCCCATCATCCTCTGCCATATCTCTACCTGCTCACATCAATACATGAGGAAGTCCTGGTTCAAGCCACCTAAGTTCCTTCACACCTCTCATATCTCCTCTTCAGCCTTCCATGCCTGTTCCAACCCAAACTAACCCTCAGGCATGGGTTTACACCTGATCTTGTTGCTTGCCTAGAACACCAAGAGGTGGCACAGTGTCAGCTGGTACAGTTTTTCTAAGAACTGACTAACTGGCTGGATAACATTCAATCCACTCTTAGATGCTCAGGTGCTGCCACTTCATCCATTCCGATTTCTCTGGTTCCTGTCTCCTTAGTGGCACCTCGTCTGCAGATTCCTACTCCTGCAAAATTTGATAGGAACCCAGAAAATTGCAGGGGTTTTCTAAATCAATGTGAAATACAGCTTGAGCTCCAATAAGCAATTTTACTATAGACCGTACAGGGAGAAATATCATCTCCCTGTTATCTGGATTGGCCTTAGACTAGGCTTCACCCATATGGGAAAGATCGGATCCCATTCTAAGGAATTTGTCATGGCATTCCGCCAAATCTTCGACAAGCCTTATGAGGGTGTCATCTGCTACTTCAGACCTTCTACATCTGCGCCAGGTTTCAAAATCTGTAGGCCAGTATCTGGTACAGTTTGAAATACTGGCATCAGAACTCTATTGGAATGATGTAGCATTCAGTGCAGCCTTTTGAATGACTTATCCGACAAAATTAAAGAAGCTCTCGTTGATCTCCCAGACAAGTTAGAGTACTTAGGACCTTATTCAGACCCGGTCGCAAGTGATGTGCGCTCGCAACCGGGTCAATGTTTTGGTCCTGCGCACGTGCAGCAGCCGCACTGTGTGTGCGCAAGCTCCGGAGTGAGAGAGAAACTCTCTCATCCCTGGAGCTCACTACAAAAGGGCCGGCTGTCGATGTTTTGTAGGCAGGGAGGGGGGGTGGTTTCACAAACTGAGTCATTCCTTAAGGAATGCCTACCATTTTATGGGCGGCCGCTCTGACATCAGCAGTGATGTCAGTTGGTGGAAGCTGCATCCTAGGGGGTACAATTATCCAGCAGACTCGACCTCTGTGAGTCAAGATTGGGGCTCTGCACTCAGAACTTTTAAGTTTTCTTGTCATACCCAGGGCATTGCATTCCATAGTTCTGGGCTTGCCCTGGCTCTGTCTGCATAATCCCCAAATTGACTGGAGAATCTCACAAATCACCACTTGGGGGTATTCCTGCTTTGGTTATTGCCTCCAAAAAGTTCTTCCAGTATGCTCTGCATCTGGATACTCCTCCTCCCCCTTATCAAGAATTCACTGATTTTTCAGTAAAGCTGGTGCTGATATTTTTCCTCCTCACCGTGAATGGGATTGCCAAATTGAATTAATCCCAGGGAAATCTCCTCCCAGAGGGTAAAATTAGCTGCTATTGTTACAAGAAACAAAGGCCATGACTGACTATATCCAAGAGTATTTGGAAAAAGGGTTAATTTGCCCTTCCACCTCTCCCGCTCAGGTTTCTTTTTCGTCAAATAAAAGGATGATGAAGTTCTGCATCAACTACAGGGGACTGACTAACCTTACCATTAAACCATTATCCTCTCCCTCTGTTCATAGAGCTTTTTGACCAAGTCAATGGAGCACCATCTTAACCAATTTGTACTTGCGAGGAGCATATAATCTCACATGAGTTTGGGAAGGAAATGAGTGGAAGACCGCATTTAACACCAGCGACGGTCACTACGAGTACCTTGTTATGCCCTTTGGTCTCAGTAATTGCCCCTCCACAGTATTCAAGCACTATGTCAAAGAGATCTTCCACGATATGTTGTACAAACATGTTGTTGTCAATCTTGATGATATTCTCATATTCACCAATGATCTGGAAAAACATCGCTGGCAAGCAAAGGAGGTTGTGACACATCTCCGTTACAATCATCTCTACTGCAAATTGGAGAAGTGTGTCTTCGAGGTCAAGTCTATTCCCTCCCTGGGATTTATCATTTCAGGTTCTGGTCTCAAAATGTACCCAGAAAAGCTCCAAGCAATTCATGAATTGCCACTTCCTTATACTCTCAGGACTGTTTAACGCTTCCTTGGGTTTGTGAACTACTTTTATAAATTTATAAAAAACGTTTCCACCATCATTGCACCTATTACCGCTCTTACCTGGAAAGGTGCCAATCCATCCCGATGGTCAGGGGAAGCAAAGGAAGCCTTCCAAAAATCAAATAGAAGTTAATTTCAGCTCCTGTTCTTCATCAATCTGATGTCACAAAGCCATTAGTCTTGGAAGCCAATGCTTCCATAAGAGTTGGAGCTGTGCTCTCTCAACTCGCTCCTGATAGTCTTCTTCACCCCTGTGGATTTTTCTCCAGAAAATTCCGTATAGCTGAGTGATACTACTCTATTGTGGATCATGAACTTCTTGCTATTAAGTTATCCTTAGAGAAGTGACACCATCTTTTGGAAGGAGCTGTGCATCCCATTTGATTATCACAAAAACCACTTATTATATCTTAAGACAGACCATCGTTTGAATCCTCTGCAAGCCAGACAGGCTCTCTTCTTCTCATGATTTAACTTCAAATTGTCTTTTCATCCAGCAGTTTAGAACCGAAAGGCTGATGCCATCTCTCGCTCCATGGAGCAAGAACATGAGACTACATTCACTGAGAAGCATCTCATCATTGATCCAGTGGCTTTCTCTGCAGTCGGAGTAGAATCTTCACCTCCACATTATGCAAGAAACTGCTACATTGGGCTCACGCTTCCCACTTGGCAGGTCATGCAAGCATACAAAAGACTTTTGAGTTCATTTCCAGGTCTTACTGGTGGCCCTCTCTCAGAAAAGACATCCAAGACTTCATTACCTCTTGTAACAAGTGCACTCAGCATAAAGTGCCTTGACAGTCTCCAGTTGGGCAGTTACTGTACTTCCTCTCGATAGACTGCATTACTGTTTCAAACAAATTCAACACCATCTGGGTGGTAGTTGACCGGTTCACCAAGATGGCTCACTTCATACCCCTCACCGGTCTTCTATCAGCTTCCAAATTGAATTATTCAAACAAGAAATCTTCAGACGACATCTGGAAATCATCTTTGACCACGGAGTGCAGTTTGTCGCCAAGTTTTGGCGTTCCTTATTTTCTTCACTTCAAGTCAAGCTCAATTCCTCAACTGCCTACCACCCACAGTCTAATGACCAGACTGAAAGAGTCAAAGATCTGAAGTTATTTCTTTGTTTATATGTATCCTAATCTTAGGACAACTGGGCTGAACTACTTCCTTGGGTGGAATTTTGTCACAACAATCAGTACCATTCTTTATCTGGTCCCATGTTCTTTTATGCCTTCACCCTTGAGTTCCTGGGTTTCAGCCTCTTCCTGCCTCCGTGGTTCCAGCTGCAACACTTTTCGAAGATTTGGAAGTAGATCCGCTCCACCCTTATGAAGGCATCTGAGTGGTATAGGAAGAGGACAGCCATCCCCAGTCTCAAGCAAGGAGATCAAGTTCCATCCATACAATTTGCACCCCACTACATTAGGCCATTTGCCATTGAGCGTGTTATCAACCCGGTTTCATTCAAACTCAAACTACCCCCATTCCTGAGGATACCAAATTCCTTCCATATTTCTTTATTGAAACCACTCAACCAATTTCATTCTACACTTCCAAAGGCACCCAGAGTCTAGACTCATCATGGAGTCAAATACGAAATGGCAAAGATTCTGGACTCTAGAATCCGTTATGGATGTCTCCAATACTTGATCAACTGGAAGAGTGGTGGTACAGAAGAATGTTCCTGGACTTTTGCCTCTGATGTCCATGCTCCTCAGTTGTTCTGAGCGTTCCATGCCAAGTTTCCAAGTAACCCAAAGAAGTGTCCTGGGCCAACCTGTAAAAAGGGGGTTTCTGTCATGTTCTGGCCATTTAAAACCACTTTCTTACTTCTTTGTCCAGATTGGCACAGATCTCAGCTTATGGGGCACATCGCTCCTGGCTGGTGCCGAGGTCTGTCTGTGTTGCTCCTGCCTCATCCGCTCAGTGTCATGTCACTGAGTATGATGATGGCTCTTCACAGCTCCTTGCTCACAGCATGTCTTCCCAGCATGATGGCACACAAGCTGCATGCCAGAGTTCCCTCATAAACCACAGTATGGGTGCACCAATTTTGGACTCACCTGATGCTTTTCCTCCACTCAGAGTGCTGCTCCCAAACCAGCTGATTACAACAACCAATCCCTGGGGATCCTCCCCTATAAATTTCCAAACCTGCCCCTGTTGCCAGTACAACGTCGTGCCTTGCTGAAGTTACAGCTCTGTGCTGAGCTCCCAGGTACTCTGTATCTGAATGGTCCCAGTCCATTAAATCCAGTTCCGATACCTGGAAAACAAGTCTCCTATACCATCTTGCACACCAGTTTGGTTTGACCACTGAGTCTTTTTCTCCCAGCCACCATTGGTTCCAGCCAATACCTCCAATCATTGGTCTCATCTGATGCTTCCAACATTGGACTCATATCAATTAAGTTTTTCAATTCATCAATATCAGTCCCAACTGATCAAGTTCATCAATTCATCAACATTGGACTTATATCAATTAAGTCCTTCAATTCTTCCACATTGGTCTCAACCGATCAAGTTCATCAATACATAAACATTGGACTCATATCAATTAAGTTCTTCAATTCATCACCATCGGTCTCAAACCAATCAAGTTCATCAGTTCAACATCGGATTCAACTACATCAAGTTCTTCAATTCATCAACATCGATCTCAAACCAACCCATCTCTCAATCCAGCATCATTGGTCCCAATCTGATTCTGCTAATTCATTCAGTATTATAAATCCAGTTCCATTCCAACCTGCTGTTCAATAGAGACATTCTATTCCTATCCTTGCCTTCGGGCCCGTCATCCACTGCCATATCTCTACCTCCTCACTTCTATACATGAGGAAGTCCTGGCTCAAGCCACCTAAGTTCCGTTACGCCTCTCCAATCTACTCTTCAGCCTTCTGTGCCTGTTCCAACCCAAACCAATCCTCAGGCATGACACACTCTTCACACAAAGGGCAGGATTCAATTAGCCACGAAAAGCTGCGGAATGTTTTCACCTCATTTGCGTGTTTTGAGGCAAAGGTTTCGCTTGCTTACTCAATGCACACACCCATTTTTCACCCTATTCAATTGTAAAACAGGCAAAAAATGCATATGGGTGAATGCAGCGAATAGCGGAACTGGCATAAAGGTCAGTTTTTTTGGGGGGAAATCAGTCTGTACACCCCATAAAGCCTTACTCACCCATGGATGCAATATAGAAGTGTATTATTAGCCTTAATAATAGTATTTAGGGATCTTATTTTGAGTCAAAGGGCTGTTATATGCATATTTGCATGTGTGGAAAAATTATATTAAGCAATGTCTTTTATGAAAAATAATTGGTATATTTAAATTGGGGGTACATGTAAATGAATACTTTTATATTTTGGGGGTTGTAAAGTGTAGAATAAAACATTTTTACAAATACACCTGTCCCAGGACTTTAATACAATTTTCAAATGCTTTTTGTATTTTCACCCCAAAACTGATGCAGCTTTTTTAGAGGGTATTTAGAACCATCGGACCAATATGCAGAATAGTGGTTGACCTGACCCTCCAGCAGGAATTGCTAAACTCCCTGCATGCAGGGAGTACTCAGGCTGTGTATGGGTTCACTGTGGATAATTTATGCATGCCCCTGCAACGGCGTTCAAACGCACTGACACGCCTTCCTTCGCACGACCACCCCCTGTCACCACCCACAAGTGGCACTTCCTGTCAATCTAAGAGTACTGGGTCTGCGAACTGCCTGTGATCGCATTCCCGATCGCAGTGCCTGGTTCATGCATGTGCACTGCGTCTTATATGCATGCGCAGAATGCAGACATCAGCTGGTTGCGTGCAAACGCAGCATTGCGATCCAACCTGAATCAGGCCCCAAGTTCCCACACTTTTATCCCAAAATATGGATTTTGCACTTCTTTTGTCCTTCCTTTGGGTGGAGAAACTTTTCGCCTATGGGGTTTTCACCTAGGCGAAAATGTCCTGGAATTGAGCTGGGTGATACTTCAGAAACAGGTGAAAATCGAGCATTGTCAAAAACTTTTCACCTCTAATTGAATACGGGCCAAAGTCTGATATGCAGGCACTTCCAGAGCTGGGCCTAGGCATAGGTAAACTAGGCAAATATCTAGGGAATTTTGAGTGCCTAGAGGCATGCATTCCAAGCCTAGGGCCGGCTCAACTTGACAGTGGACAGTGGCGGTACCGGGATGAGTGGACGGCACCAATGGTGCTGATCTAGCTGCCCTACTGTGATTAGAGCTTTCAGCTCATTTCTGATCGGGCAGCAGCTCATACAGCCGGCAGCAGCATGTCATGCTTGTTTGTGTGGAACCGGGGTCGGGTAGATGTCTTTTTGTGTAGTGGAAGGTGTGTATGCAAAGCTGGCAGGCATGATGAGCCCACTGGACATGTGAATAGATGCTTCCCTTACTTGGAATCGAACCCGGGTCTCGGCAGAGAGATGCAGGATCGTACCCACTTGACCACCAAGGACATCAATATTGTAGATGTTATGATGTATGTAGCAGAGAAGAGTGTAACAGTAGATTTACCAGGCTGAACTGGGTTGTTACTTGATAGTAATAAAATCCCTCTTCTTACTTGGGTCTATATTCCAGGACACTTGAGTAACAGATCTTTATAAGGAGAATTTACCAGGCTTGGACTGGGTTTTCTCTGTAGTCTTGGAGAACTCTAAGATGACAGGACCAGATACAGACTGAACCCCGGAATGGATGGTAGCGTGCTAATGCCTTGCCGTGCGATCGCCTGCCTTGCTGGGCATGCGCTGAATTTGCAAACGCTGGGTGCGAGCATGCACATCTAGCAAGCAGGTCTGAATGAGCTCCTGAGTTCAGGGAGCGAGCTGTCAGGCCACAGGAGTGGTAAGTGACCCAGCGGCTGGGTTAACAGAGGTTGTGACACAGCAGGACCAGGTAGCAGAAACATTGGGGATAGTGGGAAGTGACAAAAAAGGCCACTGAAGGAGAGCTGCTGCTCATGACCAGGTGCAGCAGCTCCTCCTCCCATTGGCCTTTGCGGAGTTCAGCAGGATGAGTCTGTATTCAGGGAGATACAGTGAGCATAGAGTGAGGAGCACAAGCATGGCGGCTTCAATATCTGCAGAGTTCAAGCACGCTGAGGTGACGAGGTCACAGTTTTATTGGTGAGTGTTTTGCAGGAGCTGCTGGGAGGTTGTGGTGTAATAATACATGGCATAATGTGTAAGGGGCATTACTGTGTGGCATTATGTGTATGAAAGCATTACTAATGTGTGGCATGATGTGTAAAAGGCATTACTGTGTGGCATTATGTGTATGAGGACATTACTAATGTGTGGCATTACTGTGTGGCATTATGTGTATGAGGACATTACTAATGTGTGGCATTACTGTGTGGCAGTATGTGTATGAAAGCATTACTAATGTGTGGCATTACTGTGTGGCATTATGTGTATAAGGGGCACAACTACTGTGTATAAAGGACACTACTGTAAAATGTAATGTGCATAAGGAGCAATACGGTATAGTTTGAATAACTGACACTACTGTGTGACGTTCTGTGAATAAGGGGCACTACTGTGAGGTGTAACGTGTATGAGGTGCAGTAAAGTGGTACTACCAGATGACATGTGAAAAAGTGATACGTGTCATGTAATGTGAATAAGGGGCAATTTTCTGTGATGTAATGTGAGTAAGGATGCACTACTGAATGGCGTATTTGAAATGGGGGTACTATTTTGTGGCCACACCTTCGGCCTGTCCCTGTTTACAATATGGGGAGTGGAGTCCCAATGCTGTTGCTGGCACACCTCTGTGGATGAGGATTGCTATGGGTAAGATGTGATAGGTGTTGCTGGCTGCTGCTGTGAAATGTGCTGCTATGTGATGGGTGCTATGTTGGGTTAGAGGCAGAACTAGCTGCGGTGCTAGCAGGCCCGTCAAGAGCCGAGCCCCTGTAAAAGGGGGTGTGGCCTAACCGTGGGAGGCGTGGCCAAGCCCCCATAGCTAAAAAACAAAACAGTTTTGCTGTGCTGCACTCTGGTGAGGGGGGCGCTATGAGCCCCCTCAGCACGGTGCATAAATAGTGGGTGGTGTGATCAGCTTGATCGCTCCCCCCACAGGCATAGGAGACTGCTGTGGCTGCTTCTTAGCAGCCACAAGCAGTCTCCAGGGCAGCCCAGCACACAGCAGCAAGTGCTGGGCTGCTGTGTGATGTAAGAGAGGGGGAGTGGTGCCAGAACTGGGCCCCTCCAGCATGCCCGGGCCCGGGTAATTTGTACCCGCTCCCCCTCCCTCTCGGCACCCCTGGGTGCTAGGGGGCACTACTCAAAATCTTGCCTAGGGCATCAAATTGGTTAGGGCTGGTTCAGGGCACTTCTATTGAATTAGGGGATATTTTGATGGGATAAGTAGAACATGAAAGGATGCACCTCTTTTGTGGCAATGAAAACATGGACTTATTGCACCAAATTGAACAATAAATGGATATTTTTTAGCAGCATCTAACAAAATAACTCACAGTAGCGCAAATGTTGTTGAAAAGTTATGGATAGCTCCTCACTAATATTCACTAAATTGGAACACATAGTGCCAGTTTATATATGATTTAAAACGTTTGTAAAATCTGTCTTTTTACTTTCATTATTCAAAAATTTGTATAAATGAGTTAGGACGAAAAAAAAGAAAATAAATGACTGTTGGTGCCTAGTGATACTGACATACAAGCATATACATCAACTATACCTGTGAAATATGGAATGATCTGTCACAGACCAAGTTTACAGTACCAAAATGTGTTAAGTCACTTTACATGATTACTGAAACACAACAAAAACTTCCTGCAGTCTTACTGTTAGTAATACTGAAGGAAAATAAATAAAATAAACATTTTGCAACCTTTAGTTTATTGTCTATATAATCCTCCCTTTGCAAACATTCCAAATGACAACGATTTTGTTTGCTTAATTTTACAATAACGCACTTTAATTTAGCAATCTGTACAGTCTAATGTGATCAAAAATAGTTTTAGCCTCAGACTCTTTTTGAGAAGTGAAAACTATATATAGTCATCCTTGTGTGTACCCATCCTAAGTGACAAGTATAGGGTTGGGATGGGGGTGGGAAGGTGTGGTGACATGCTTTGTGACAGGTTACGTGATGTAGCGCACACCCTGTTTCTTTTTGTTAGGGAAAATGTATTATATATTTTTGTGAGAGATGTGACCTTTTGTTGATAGCAAATATTAAAAAAATAATTTAAGTTATTATGTCAATATAGGCAAAATAAGAAAAATAAATAAAATAAATTGTATTACCCACAACTCACCTCTAATTATGTTTTCATGAAAAATACATTTAATGCCTACATGGGTATATGTTAAGAATATCATCATTCAGAATGTCTGCATGGTCTGAATATCGATATTCAAAATGTCAACATTCACTATGTTGACAATGATAGAATGTCGACATGGCATAATTGTGAATGTCGACCTTGTGAAGGTCAACAATAAAATGTCTGCAGCTGATTTTGTAAAGATTTTAGGGTGGGGGTTAATCTAAGGCTGCATACACACGTAAAGATTTTCTTTCCAACCATCCAACTAGTTGATTGGTTGGAATGAAAATCTGGTAAGGTATGAAAGCAAATGACAATCAGAAATTTGCTCCCAAATGCCGGAAAATGGACAAAAACTGTTGTTTGAACAAATTGTTTAGACCAAACATTTAACAAACTTGTCTGACGACCATTTTCATCTATTTTCTGACATTTAGGAGCAAATTGCTGATCATCAGTTACTCCCATACGTTGCCAGATTTTCATTCCAACCAATCAACTAGTTGGATGGTTGGACAGAAAATCTTTGCATGTGTATGCAGCTTTAGGCTTAGAGATAGGCTGTGTGTAGTGTTAGGCTGTGGCTAGGGTTAGGTATACAGTTAGGGATACTTACCTCAGCAATGGAAAACTGTATGGTCAACATGCCGATATTGTTTATGTCAACAATGTGAATGTCAATATTTGATATGTTGATCTCCAGTCCATGTCAACATTTAGAACATATACAAAGTAACATAGTAGTATCCTCTCCGGTCTCAATACAGCTGCAGAGGTCCAACTTAAAAAAGTACCTCAACCTTACATAAATACATACACAAAACAGATAAGAAATTCCAAACAGCACTGCACTTAACTTTCAGATGATGGGTGTGACATTACATATCAGTTCTGAAAAAAGGAGAAAACATAGGCCCTGATTCAGACCCACTCGCGAGCGGCTGTCCGCTCGCAAGTGGGTCGATGTTCTGCACTGAGCATGCGCACGACGGAGGGGGCTCCTTCGTGCGCATGCGCCAGACGCGACGAGCGAAGGAAAGTCCTTCGCTCGTTGTGTCTGATCAAAGGGGGCGTGCTGTCGATGTTGATTGACAGCACGCCTCCTTTGGTGGGCGTGCTGGGGGCGTGCCTCCCTGACGGGGGCATTCCCACGGGAACGCCTCCCGTCAGAAGCCGGCCCACTGACATCACTAGTGATGTCAGTGGGAGTGATTTTGGCTCTGATAGAGCCAAAATCACTCCGGGCCTTGCGGTTGAAAACCTCAACCGCAGGCTCCGGCTCGCAGTTTCGATGGTCGCGATGGTCACGACCATCGTGGCAATCAAACTGCACGCTTGTATAGGCTGTGGGTGGTGACCCACAGCTATACGAGCGTCCAGGAGGACGCTCCATTTTTATGGAGGGCGGCCCTCATTCAGAGCGTGCGCTCTGCTCAGAGCGTACGGCTCTGAATGAGGGCCATAGTCCCACAATTGAATGAAGTCCTTCTGGAAAATCCAATTTCTTATGAGAAATTCTCCTTCCTCCTGGTTATAAACTCACAAAGGGTGGTCACATTACTGTACCTCAAAAAGAGAGCAAATAAACAAATGCACCAATAGTGCATTATCATAGGATTTACTAAGGTGCTTACAAATATGCACCATAAATTTCCAAAGTCATAAAAACATGACATATATAAAATCCTAAATCATTTACTTGAAAGTGGCTGGAATAAGAGCCATCCCTGGGAAACAAGAAAATACACAATGGAAACTATATTGTGGTAAATATGACTTCAACTGTGCTGGAATATAACACTCCTAACAACTTAAATACATATGGTCCAAGTCATCAATTCACTGTATCTCCTGTATGAATAGTGTCGAAGGTGAACACTCAAAGTATCTCTTTCATGTAGGTTTCCACATATAGCTGAAAGTTCATTAAGGATTAATAGCCTAAGAGCTGGACGCTGACAATAACTCATATGTTCAGCCACGAAAAAAGCCAGAGTATAATGGTGCCCATAAACGGTATGATTTTTTACCCGATATGGAAAGTTTCAACAGGTTGTACAGACCAATCGTATGAAAATAGGTGTTTTTGTGTGTTCTGCGACCCCGATGCGCATCCCCGCCGTCCTCTAGTTGGATCACAGATCAGATGGTTTTGCAGAGAGATCTACAATCTTTTGAGTCAATGTGATACACTTCTATGCATCTTATGCTATGATAGTAATGATCAATCGTACACCATTTGACCACATTGTATGAAGAATTTCAAGTGCAATCGTACAACACATATTACCAACTTTGAATTGCACCGTGTATGGGGGCCTTAAGGCTGTAAACTTTGACATAGCATAGAATAATCCCATTCTGTTTGCAGCTGAAATAGGTTACTTTTTAGCTTTTGGTCTTCTGGAAAAGTATTTCCTTTTGGCTGCAGATTTTTCAATTCAGAACTTGTGCAACACTCTAGCTCCTGCTGAAAGGGATGATTATTACTGCAGTAAAGTTTAGGCTTTGCAAACTAAAGCTACACGGCTTCTTGCTGTAAATGTAATAGTCTGCCTAGTGACAGATTATCAGGAAACGCCTGTAACTGCCATAGTTCAAACTAGGCAAGATGTGAGTATAGATGTATTTAGCTTAAATAATGGGAAGTGTCTATTAATAATTGAGCTCCTCTGTTAAAGAAAAAAGTATAGAACATGCTCCCACAAGCTTCAATTATAGCTCTAGCCTGATGAAAGCACTTTGCACTGAGGGGATATTTTATAACTGTCCCAAAAGACAGATCCCTTAGAAACCTATGTGCCCTCCGGTTTTCACTTTTACTTTAGTAGCTGGCCATTCATTGTGTGGTGGTACACAGTGGGTTAATTACTCACTGCTGTCAGAATACTCCAGGCTGCTTCAGGGATTCCAAACTGAAAGAGCATCCTCACACTGGCCAAACTCAGGTCATCCCTCTCTTCTTAATAGCAGCAAGTCCCCTTATCATAGCCTGTCAGGACAGCTAGGAGCCTGCTGGTTTCATTCTACAGACTATCTAGTTAATGTGGGGTAACCTACAAAGTAAATGTGGCTGCTAAGTGTATGCAGGGGTGCCGAGAGGGGGGGGGAGCAGGTACAAATTTCCCAGGCCCGGGCTTGCTGCAGGGGCCCAGCGCAGATCTGGGTCCGGTACCAATCCCCCTCCCTCTTAAGTCACAGCAGCCCAGCACATGCTGCTGTGTGCTGGGCTGCACTGGGAGACAGCTCATGGCTACTAAAGCAGCAGCCAAAGCAGTCTCCTATGCCTACAGGGGGAACGATCATGCTGATTGTGCCCCCCATTGGCTGTGCGCTGGGCTGAGGGGCACACAGTGCCTCCCTCCCCAGCACGCAGCGGCGCTGAAATAATTTTTTTTTTTCTTTTTTTTTCTAAGGTGGCATGGCCATGCATCCCGCGACTAGGTCACCTTGGCCCAGCGCAGCTATTTTGGCTGTATTACATGTACAGTATGTACTTATCCCAAGAAGAACATTTTAATGATTTGACACTAATGTGTTCATATTTTGTGAAACTTGCTAGTCAATGAAGTCAGGTTTTTAAGCGCACACCAATATAATTGCAGATTTAATGGAGGTAATTTTTTTGTACTTTTTTCCAAAGTACAGAACAGATCTTAACTTATTTGTTGTCAAGTCCAATAGAGGTGCAAAGGACTTATGTAAATATGACAGAGCTATCAAGAACATAGAGATCTTCTAACACTCTACTGAGGGCAATAGCTGGCATCCAAAAATGAACTGATGAGGACAAAGGGCCTGATTCAGAGCCGCTCGTAAGCGGCCGCTCGTTCGCTCCGAGCGATGTTTGCCCAACTGCGCATGCGTACGGATCGTTATACGCATGCGCGAACCAGTCTGTGCGGTCGAAATTCATGTGCTCGCAAAATAGCGAATGCCTGATAATTTGAGTGACAGAAAGAGGCGTATGTGGGTGGTAACAGGGGAAAGTGCTTGAAAACGGGGAGTGGAGATCCAATCGCAGGCGTGCTTAAAGGTCAAAACGGGCGTTTTATGGGTGTGCATAATTAAAACAGCAGCGTCATTGACCACGTCACTGGGTTATTTTATAGCCAGAACTGCTCGCAAAATTGTGGTAACAAAAACCAACCACTTGAATAGCGAGCAGTTCATACCCTGGTCGATGTGCTCGATTAATCTAATAAATAGCGGACATGACGTAGGATGCGAGCGGCCAGGGGGCGTAGTTTCCCAAAAAACGACCGCAAGTTTTGTTCGCTCGTTCAGACCTAGAGGCGTGAACAGACCGCAAAGAGCGAACGGTTCATTTGAATAGCCACCCCTATTTTCTGGACGAGCGAGCGCTAATTGCGTCCGGCTCTGAATCAGGCCCAAAGTACAAATGTATTCTGCATGAATGTTAACTCAGTAAACCTAAAGGATTTCCCACACTACACCTCTCCACTTCCTTAATGTATATTAACTATTATAACATATACAGTATATACTGTAGAAGCAAAAAGTTCCTTTAGGTGCAGGTTCTACCAAAGCGAAAGTCAGGAAAGTCAGTACCACTTATTCTGAAATAGTTGTATTAAAAGTTCATCAAAAGCATGGATAAATGGTTCCTATATCACAGTAGTGTATAGGAATACATCACTTGTACTTGGCATATGAAAAGATTGCGTAAATGTGTTATGGTATTTTTTCATTTACAGGTTGAGTCTCCCATATCCAAATATTCCAAAATACGGAATATTTTTAGCATGACTGAGAAAGTGAAACCTTTGCTTTCTGATGGTTCGATGTACACAAACTTTGTCTAAGGAACAAAATTATTAAAAATATAATATAATATAAAATAACCTTCAGGCTGTGTGTATAAGGTGGAGATGAAATATAAATTAATTTCATGTATGTACATAAACTTTTTTTGATGCACAGAATTATTAAAAATATTGTATAAAATGACCTGCAGGCTATGTGTATAAGGTGTATATAAAACACAAAAGCATTCCCTGTATAGATGTGGATCCCATTCCCAAGATATCTCATTATGGTATGTAAATATTCCAAACTACGGAATATTCCAATATCCAAAATACCCCTGGTCCCAAGCATTTTGGATATGAGAGACTCAACCTGTATAGCTCATATTTCTATGCTGATTTTAGATTCACTGTGTGGTTCCAGTTCAATAGGAACATTCTCTCAGTATTCGAATCAAAGACAATATGACATTTTTGACCTTTGGTCCAGAGCTCGTATAAATAAAATGTTTAGGGTGCAAGGAGATGTTACAGGAGAGAGTATATGATATAACTGATATGATGGAATTCTACTAAATAGGAAAATGAGTAAGGAGTTTGTTTCATCCCAGTGTAGACAATTTGGATGATTACATAAGTTAGCAGGTTTACATTAAAGATGATATTCTAGCTATTACTTGCTATAAATTATACATATTGAAAAAACAAAAAATACATTCTCTTAAGAACCAGAGTGTCCACAGCTTAATGTGTGCTATGTGTCATGAAGAAAACAAGTTATTTTCTTCATTGATGTAAGTATTATCATTAAACTGGGTTCTGGTTGCTTCCAGTTTATTGCGATCTGACACTTGTTCACCACCAGAATGTGCATGTCAACACATGAACAATGGGTGGGACATTTGCCTCCTCTTGAGCTAAGTTCAGTGCGATGATAATATAGTTTTAACTCCTCTGGAGGTTGGTTTTGATTATTTTTAGATGCTTGGCAGCAGGGCCGTAACTAGCGTAGTGCGGCCGGTGTCATCGCACAGGGCACCAGAGGTCAGGGGGCGCTGTTTGGGCCTGTAAAAGTTTTGTTTATTATCATTCTCACTTGTAGCTTCCTCTTATTTCATCCCCAACATCTCTTGGCCTCCCCTATCTCTTCCCTGGCCCTTCCCCATGAGGCCATTCCCCTTTTTTTGGTGCATTAAAATGAGGGGGGCGCCAATGCTCTTTCTGGCACAGGGCACCAAAAGTCTAGTTATGGCTCTGCCTGGCAGTCTACCATTCAATATAAATTCAATAAACATTTTATGTATGGTTTGCTTTGAACAACGCTTGTGAGGCCTGGACTGGCTAGGAAAGTTATAGAAGATTTGGTATTACTGTATAATAATTTTAATCATTATAATTCTGCCAAGCCATAATATTAGTATATGTGTGATCTCCAAATGGTCAGATCTGACTTAATTTTTGGGAATATTTGTCGGACATTTTACTACGTTGCTATTTAAATTAAAAACATATCCTAGACCAGTGGTCCTCCAACTAGGTACCCTAACAGTCCAGGTTTTAAGGCTATCCATGCCTGTGCACACAGATGGTATAATAATACTGACTGAGGTACTAATTAAATAATGTGCTTATACATGGATAGCTTTAAAACCTGGACTGTTAGGGTATCTTTGAGGACCAAGCTTGACAACCACTGTTCTAGAGATTCCATAGAAGATAAAACATATATTAGCATCTCTTCTGACTTTAAAAAAATATATTTTGTAGTCTGGGGTTTTGCTAAGAGCCATCCTGAGTTCCTACAGGGCTGAGAGAGAAATCTGGAGCAGAGTTTTAATAGTATGTCATCAGAAAATATGAATATATTAAAATAAGTGTTGTCGACCTTCAGTGTATGGACCTCTACAGATGCTCCTATCATAACTGCTAATGGTTCTATTACCATAGCGAATATAAAAGGTTAAATTGGCCCTGCCCAGTGCCATTATTGTTTGGGACCATTTCTGAGGAGGTGTCATAAACAATTACCTTGTTTGTATGCAGGGCCGTAGAGAAATTTTCCAGGCCCTGGTATTTTTGGGGACGTGACCAAATGTAAGGACGTATGGCCATGTCTCCTTAAAAAAATAAAAATGAAAAAAAGTATTTGCTGCACCGTGATTATTTATAGAAGACATAATGCAAATAATTATAAACTTCCCATCATATCAGTTATAATGTTGTATAAGAAAAATGTTCGCGGAAAACTAGGTTACAAGGAAAGAAGATAAATACCTGCCTGTTATCTAGACATGATGTCACAACAGCTATAAGGAAGAAACTATATTAAATTACTGTAAATGATACGTTCCCAGAACCAGTTCAAGAAATATAGAGAGATCTTTTCTAAAAATATAAACCGTAACATTTTTGCATTTTACATAACTTTATTAACACATCTCTTCACTGTTATTCAGGCCATTCATCACAAAGGTAAAGCAGGAGATATCACCTCTGGTGGAATGGCCCGCTGTCTCCATACACTAGTATCGCGCATTCGCACTCCTTCGGAGCAGTGAAGATCTTCAAAACAAAAGCTGCAGATAATTCTTACAAAGCAATGTAGTTTATTCACTATAAGGGGCATATCCAATTGCAGGCATAATTTTGAAAACCCCCCACTGCGCTCGGTTATTCGGTTATTCCCTCAGCTGCAACGTTTTTTCTATCCAATAGAGTGCGTGATTTTTTTTTAGAGGCGAAGCTCAAATTTTTTGAGCACTTGCTTCAGAACCCCTTGGACACTCCCCTAATGACCCCCCTAATGACTAATTAAGCAGTTTGAAGTTTACAATTAGCTTAATTAGTCAATAATAATCACCTTCTGCAGCACTGTCATCCTCTGCATTGCCCACTGAAGTCTTCTGACTCTGTCTTTTTCAGCAGCATGAGTGTGACTGTCAGTGTGTGTGTCCTGGGTGTGTGTGTGTGAGGTGTGCTGCCAGTGTCAGTATGTGAGTAGTACTTCCGGTGTCAGTGTGAGTGGTGCTTCCGGTGTCAGTGTGAGTGGTGCTTCCGGTGTCAGTGTGAGGGTGCTGCCGGTGTCAGTGTGTGTGTCCTGGGTATGTGTGAGGTGTGCTGCCAGTGTCAGTATGTGAGTGGTACTTCCTGTGTCAGTGTGAGTGGTGCTGCCAGTGTCAGTATGTGAGTGGTACTTCCGGTGTCAGTGTGAGGTGTGCTGCCAGTGTCAGTATGTGAGTGGTACTTCCGGTGTCAGTGTGAGTGGTGCTTCCGGTGTCAGTGTGAGGGTGCTGCCGCTGTCAGTGTGAGGGTGCTGCCGGTGTCAGTGTGAGAGGAGTGCTGTGTGAGGGGTGCTGCCAGCGTCAGTGTGAGGTTCTGCTGATGACAGTGTGGGAGGAGTGCTGTGTACGGTGTGCTGCCGGTGCATGTGAAGAGTGTCAATGTGAGGGTGGGTGGGTGTGTGTGTGAGGTGTGCTGCTGGTGTCAGTGTGAGGGTGCTGCTGGTGTCAGTGTCAAAGGAGTGCTGTGTGAGGTGTGCTATCGGTGCCTGTGAAGGGCGTCAATGTGTGTGTGTGAGGTGTGCTGCCGGTGTCAGTGTGAGGTGTGCTGCTGGTGTCAGTGTGGAAGGAGTGCTGTGTGAGGGGTTCTGCCGGTGTCAGTGTGAGGTGTGCTGCTGGTGTCAGTGTGGAAGAAGTGCTGTGTGAGGGGTTCTGCCGGTGCCTGTGAGGGGTGTTAGTGTGTGGGTGTGTGTATGAGCCCCCTGTCAGTAGTGTGTATGTCCTGTGCATGGAGGCAGTATGTGGAGCATGTGGCAGCCATGAGAGAAGCGACAAAACACAGGTGAGTGTAGGATTTGGGTGGTTGCACCTCTTCCCCTGAAAAAAAATCTGCAACCATTTTTAAAAAAAATTGAATTCCACAGGTATTGGGATCGTGCAAACCTATGGTAATTCAAAATTGGGTGCGAGGTCTGCAAATTTTTTGTGGCCAAAATCCCACACCCAACTGGATATGTCCCTAAGTATCCATATAGTGCAACAACTACTCTGATTATATTGGTATAATACCCAGCATATCTAGTCGGGTGACTGGAGACAGGAAAAATTGCATCAGACAAGAGCCTCAAGAAAATAGTAAAAAAGCATTACTGGGCAGAGATAGCCCAGTTTAGCTTACAGCGTCAAGTGAAGACAAAAGCTCTGGGACTACTAGTGCCTGCAGTCCTTCGAGCTACAAGTCATAGACAGTCATTAACTGCATTCCCTGTGAGAGTAAGGAGCAAGAAGTTTTGAGACTGCCAGTTTCTTCTATCAGTGGCACTACAAAGCCAGCCCACCATCTTCTACTCTTGCAAATAAGAGGGCTTTATCTAAGAGTGCGTACGTGGTACTGCCCCATTGGCATCTACATCTGGGTTGCAGAGTGCCTGGAGGTTGGAAATCCTCTTGAGAGCCATCCACCATGTCCTTAGGACCAGTGATGTGCGTTTAGGTAAATGGCTGGAGAGGCAATTGCTAGTATCAGAGCCAGATTTACACATACATATAGGGCATTATACAAAGGTGCAGCAGTATATAGTGTTGGAAATTTGGTTTGTTTTGATCAGGGAAGTGTGGAAAAGTAGACAGGAGAGGCAGTGCCTCACCTGCCATACACTTCTTACTCCAGAGTTTTGACTATAAAAATGATTAGAATAATACAAAGAAGATATTTATAATATTTTCTTAAAATTTTTCTTATAATGACCTAAGCATGATAAGAAAGGCTCTGCCTCACCTGCCTCACCTGACTGCACATCACTGCTTAAGATGTGCCCGACTCTCGGTTTCATTGTCCCGAACCCTCTCAAACCCTCTACTCATGATATTGTGATGTCACAAGTGCAAGGTGCAGGGCCAGTGCAGCGCACAATATTAGCCTGCTCCAGCACTGCCAAATAAAGTGGACAGAAACTAGAGAGTTGTTGTGACATCCAGACCTATTGTCCACTGAGGTGGTCTTCATTTCAAGTGAGTTTTATACCTGAGAGAGAATCTCTGGGTATCGATGAAACTGTGATGGGACATCAAGCAAAAATAAGAGTCAACAGATGTCTTCCCAGAATTACCCAGCATCTGTCAGGTATTGCAGTTGGAAAACACTGTGACAGGTAATAAACAACATGACAGTCACCTGCATCTTACTTTAAACTCTGCAGCAGTACACAAAGAGAGGCCTGGAGCCCATCTAAAAAACACAGATAACCAACAAGCTCACACAGACTAGGGAACCTGTATTTCTTGTTAGACAGTACCAGGCTTTCTGAGTAGAATGTCTGTTGGGAGTGAAAAGAAAAATATACTAGAGATAGTTAAAGCTCAGTATTTAGTTGCATTTAATTGCATGTTTGTAGTATTTAAATCTATTTGTATTGCTTGCATTTTTTTTCTGGATTATCTAACTGCCATGATTGTTATTTTGTCCCAGCGAGAATCATCCTCACAGACATTGATTATACTGTATTACTACATCATTTCTGCCACTGGGATGCAGCCCCACAATAAATAATCCATAGTGGTTTTTAAAGTAACACAGGGCCTGATTCCGAGATTTCATTAAACCTGATATTTACGTAAATCTCCAATGTTTGCAGTGCGGCACTGCGCATGTGCAGATCTGTTTCTGTGATGTCGTTCACAGTGCTCCATAAGTCGCAGAATGATTCACATGCTGCTGGCATTCGGGGGAGGTGATGGTGAGCATTCCAGAAAACATGGGAGTAACGGCCCTGTTTCCTGGGTGTACCAAAGCCAGTGGCCTCACTAACCCTGGCAGTGTGATTTACCCTGACATTTGAGCAAGGGTGTGCGAGTGGTGCTGCTTTACAGAGCGTACATCTCTATGGGTGGCACCACCGGAAACCCATTGTCCCTGAATCTGGCCAGCAGGGTGCCTGAAATGGCACCCTGCAGCAGTGTCATTTGGAGCATTCTTGGGATGCTTCATATGCGCACACTGCTGCCGATTCAGTCCCCCATTGCTGTCATTCCTGGCGATTGTGGCCTCACCCCCTCTGCATGATATCATGTGGAGGGGGCATGGCCTGCATTGGGCTCTGGGACTCACAGTTCCCCCAGGTCACATTATGCAATACAGTGTTCTCAATGCATAGTGTTCATAGTGTTCCCAGTACACATTATTTTGCACCAGTTTATATAATGCCACATCATAGTGCTACAGTTCATATTATTTCATATTGTAGTGCCACAGTTCATCTTATGCCACACAGTAGTGCCCCAGTTAATACTGTGCAACATTACAGAGCCCTCAGTTCCCATTTTGCCACATTACAGAGACCCCTAATTCATATTATGAAACATTACAGTACCCCATTTCATATTATGCCACACTATAATTCCTCCCATTCAGATTATGCCAAATTATAGTGCCTTAGTTAATATTATTTCACATTACCGTACACCCAGTTCATATTATGCAATATTGAAGTGTTTCAAGTACATTCAGTATCAATATGACATTCACTACACACACCTTCTACAATTTTAACATTCACTACACATACCACTCCCTGAAAATCAAATGACAACCTATTAGGCAGCCTTAGTCTACATAGAAGTCTGGTAAGAGATTATGGGCCATATTCAATTTCAGGCGAAAAGTCCGTTATCGGCGATAATGACGTCATTTTCACCTATTTAAATTATCCCCATATTCAATTTCAAAGACTTTTTGTCGATGCAAAAAGTGTTTTTTAAAAATCGGGGATAAGTTTTCTCCATGTAATACATGGCGAGAAAAAGTACAGAATTGGGGTTTTGGGGTGCAGGTTTAAAAAAAATAGCCTGCACCCCTGGGAGTGTCCCCTAAAAGTTTTCTGTCAAATTTTCTTTTAAAAAAAAGTCCTCAGGACACCCCAAAAAATGTACTTGAATTTTGGGGTTGATTTAAAAAAAATGGGGGACAAACTTCTAAAGTTGCGAAATTGATTCCAGAGGGGTTCCCAAGTATGCGGCAGTATGTTTTCTTCATAGCGGGTGGTATCAGCAGGTGCATTTTTGAAGAATTTTTAAAAAATATTTTAGGGATTAAAAATATGTTTGCACCCATTTTCATGTACCCCAAATTTGATGGGCATAGTTATTTAAAAAAAAAAAACTAAATGCTATCATCTGTTCTTCAAAGTCGCATTTATGCACCTGCCGCGACTATTTAAAAACCCGACTTCCCTTCAGTAGGCAAAAACGGGGCTACCCATAGTGATCTCCCATGTCTGGACTTCTTTACGGCGGTGCCAGGATGATTTCCTGACAATTGCCAGCACTTTTCGCCTGTTCCAGTTTTCGCGTCCTTACAAATTGAATACAGGAATAAGCGGGGACGCACGCGATACTTTTCCGCCTGCAAAACAGGCGAAGGAGGCGAGAAGTCCAGCAAATTGAATACGGGCCTACATCTAGTTGCCTCATATTTTATTTCACTATTGGCAACTTTTGAATCTTACCTTGCAGCCCCACATCATAGAGCCTCCAGGGATGTGAAGTTTGCATTTTACAGTGAGTCTAAAGACAGGGGAGGAGGGGGGAATTCTGGGAAAGTCCTACTATTGAAGCTCAATGTCCGCTCACTGCTCACTTTACAGTGTCCTGTTACAAGGTATTGTAGATTTGGATCAGGACCTTTGGGGTTGGCTTTATAAGTTGTAGAGTACATAAAGCTTGCACCCTTTATTAAGCCTCTACTCATATGGACCAAATCTACTGATTAGTGTCTGGATGATTGTGAGTGAACAGATATGGGTACCTGAATACTCTGAGCAGAGATTAAGTACTTGAGACAAACTGAAGGAGATTTAGATACTGAGTGCTGCACATGAATGGAGGCAGGTTGCGGATGATATTGGACCTGTGTGCTGTAGAATAGGTGTGGAGTGCAGGAACAGTACTGATGGTAGATTACTGGAATGTTTGCTGAATGCTGTAGACTGGAGTATGAATCAGGTGCAGGATGTATTTTGGCAATGCAGGTAACTGAAGACTGAGGGCCTGATTGCATATTCCTGATTATTGGGAATCTGCGCATGCCCAGGACCCGTTCTCCAGAAGACAGGCAGAGGTATTTACAGAGTGGTGCCGCTGCTGGGACGGCCTGCATTCCCAGAAATGGGATTTCCAAAGATAACATGTAAGTCCCAATAGTTGGTAAATAGCATCAAATTTGACTTGAGGCATTCTTACCTACTCTACCGGAAGGTACTGGAGACTCCAAATTTGTTGGGTATTCTCCCTGACCTACAGAAGAGTGGATATCTCGCCTGTATTCTGTTCACTTCCTACTAAAGTATGCCGTGTGGAGATTATGGTGGGAATAGAAGGTCACACATGTTATGTAATTATAGCCCCGCCCCTTATCAGCAGACTCGTGACTTGTTCCATTTTACCACATAGGGGTGGGGCCTAATGACATGAGACCCCATCTCCGAAACCTGAAGTGGTCAGCTGCATCTCCTGTCTGGGCATCTCCAAGAGAGGAGAAACATTAAGTCGGCAAGTATGTTTTGCGGTCTCCCAATATATCTCATGCACTGGGTAAATAGTGCAGTCCATTACCCTGCTGTTGGAAATGTTAGTAAGCGACATCTTTACAGTGCGCACTGTTATGCTGGGTGCACACTAAACGATGTGTACCCAGCACGATCTCGCCAACGTCGGAACTCGGCTGGGGTCCTGGCAAGTTCGTACACACTTTGCAATGCTAGCAGCGACAACAGGGTCCATGCTGCATTCGGCAACATGGCCCTCACTGACAATATTGCCCGTCAGACCTGCATGCAGGTCCGATGGACGATGTCACTGACGATGCACGGAAGCAGGCATCATCAGCGACATAGCTGGTGTACACTTGCCTATGTGGACGTTATGTTGTCAGATCCGCCAGATCAGACGACATATTGTCTAGTGTGTACCCGGCTTTAGGGAAACACAGGGTCTGATTCAGAATGCAGTTGCTTATATGTACACAATTGGCCAATTGTTGCGTTCTGTGCATGCATATGCATCACAGTGCGCGTGTGTGAACTAGCTACTGCAATCGGGATTGCAATCGCAGAGGCTACACAGACCCATCGCACAGTGATTGACAGGAAGTGGTGTTTGTGGGTGGTGATGGGGGGTGGTCGGTGAAACGCTGGCGTGCCATTGCGATTGAATGCTGTTGCATGGGTGTGCATAAATTATCCACTGCGATACCCTATGCAGCCTGATGGCCAGGGCCGTAGCTAGGGTAGTGCGGCCGATGCCATCGCACAGGGCACCATAGGTCAGGGGGCGCTGTTTGGGCCTGTGAAATTTCTGTTTATTATCATTCTTGCTTGTAGCTTCCTCTTATTTCATCCCCAGCATCTCCTGGTCTCTCCTATCTCTTCCCTGGCCCTTCCCCATGAAGCCCTGGACCTTTTTTGGGGGCATCATGTCCCTTTGAAAAATTAGGGGGGCGCCAATGCTCTTTCTGGCACAGGGCACCAAAAAGTCTAGTTACGGCTCTGCTGATGGCCTCATAGCATGTGTTGAGGTTAGCAATTCCTGAGTAAGGTCTGACCTGCCTTAACTGTGCATATGGGTCTGATGTTACTCAATTGTACCGATGTGCTTTTGCAGTATTGCTAACCCTTATGGATGTGCGTGTAGGTGAAGTGGGCATCCTTATGTATTGGTGCAGCAACGTTGCTATCGCTATGGATTAGCATACTATCGCACGGAACTGTGTGCATAAGCTATATTGTGTTCCATAGTGATTCAGGCCCACAATCTTTTAGAAGAGTTCTGCTTAAAGTGGTTGAAAGAACAGTTCCCGTGAAGTTGTGATGCACTGTTCTATTCAATGCAGTAGGTTTTCAAGGTTAAAAAATGATAGGCATTGTTGGGTTAATTTATTACTCATACCCATTGTAAGCATTTAAACAGAGATGGCAAACATTATTAAAAAATTTTACCATTTTCAGGTACAGATTGTATGAAAAGTTACATACAGAATCTTGCTGGTTGAAATTTTTAAAAGGTGGATTAATGCTGAAGCATGTATACATTTCTATGTGATGTTTATATGAAAAAAATATGTTTGGTTTTGGTTCACTTTCTTAAAGTTTAAATTAAAAAAAACACTTTTTGGCCGTTTTGGTTACATTTATTTGACACTAGCTGATGTGCCTGGTTTCACCCAAGAAACCAGTAGCGAGTGCCATACATGAGATAGGAGAGGGACCAGAACAGGCAGGCTCTGTCTTCTGTGATGGGGACAATGGTGTGAGACATCATCTCCTCCTTAACATTCAAACACTCACTTTGCCATGTTAAAAATCGCACATTTTTATTATTGTCCTCTATTTATATGATGCCACAAATGTTCTGCAGCACCTTACAAAGTACATAAATAAGTGAAAAAGAAACTGGGGAATTATCGTGCAGTACAATGCAGGACAAGGACAAGGTTTATATACATTGCTGCATTAGCAATCATAACACTCAAATAAGCAACAGGACGTAAGCAAGTAAGTATTAGGTGCCCAAGTGGGGAGTGAGGAGTAGATGAAGGTATAAGTAAGTTTAAGCACAAGAGGGTAGAGGGCCCTGCTCATGAGAGCTTACAATCTGATGGGGAGGGGCAGACAAACAGGTGTGACACAGATGGGGTAGAAAGGGAGGAAGGAGCAGGTAGTTAGGATGAGAGATGGAAGGCTTTGATGAAGTAGTGGGTCTGAAGAGCCCATTCGTAGATTTGTAGAGAAGTGGAGCATCTAAAGGGGAGAGGAGAGAGTTCCAGATGTAGGGAGCACCACAGGCAAAATCTTGGAGATGGGAGTGGGAAGAAGTAATCAGTTGGCAGTAGAGGAGGCATGCATTTGTTGAGTGATGAGGGCAAATAGGAGTGTGAAGGGAGATGAGGTCAGAGATGTAAATGGGAGAGGAGTGAGTGAGGGCTTTGTAAGCAAGTGTAAGAACCTTGAATTGGGTTCTGAAGTGGAAGGGAAGCCAGTGGAGACAGATGTAGAATGTTTGGAAAGGAAGATAAGCTGAGCAGCAGAATTGAGAACAGATTGGAGTGGAGACAGGTGGGAGTCAGGGAGGCCTTAGAGGAGGTTACGTCAATCTAATCTCGAAATGATGAGTGAGTGGATGAGGGTTTTAATCCTGGGTGAGAAAGGGTCTGATCTTGGAAATATTTTTTAGATGGAAATGGCAGGACTGTGAAACATGCTGAATCTGTGTTTGGTTTAAAGGAAAATGAGGAGTCCAGGATAAATCCAAGACAGTGCTCTTTTTGTCTAGAGGAGATAGTTGTGCCATCAACTGATAAAGAAATTTTGTGAAGTGAGGTTTTTCAGGAGGGTGGAAAGATGATCAGCTCAGTCTTAGACATATTAAGTTTAAGAAAACATTGGTACATCCAGGAAGAGATAGCAGAGAGGAAGTTGGAGTTACGAGTGAGGAGAGAGGGGGAGAGGTAAGGGGAGGAAAGGTAGATCTGAGTATTAATGGCATAGAGATGATATAGGAGGTCAAAAGAGCTTATGAGTTTACCTAGAGAACACATATAGAGGGAGAATAGGATGGGTCCAAGAACAGAACCTTGGGGAAAATCTACAGTACCATTAGTGGAAGTGGGGGGGAAGGAGTCATGAGAAGAGACAGAAAGAACATCCAGAGAAGAAGGGGGATAGCCAGGAGAGGAGTATCATGTTGACCAAGGTAGTGAAGGATTTTCAGGAGAAGAGGGTGGTCCACAGTGTTAAAAGCAGCAGAGAGGTCAAGGAGAATGAGCATAGAGTAATGGCCCTTGGATTTGGCAGCAAGGAGATCATTACTGACTTTCATGAGGGCAGTTCAATGGAATGGAGAGAATGGAAACCAGACTGAAGTGGGGCAAGGAGGGAATTAGAGGAGAGCAAGGCAGTAAGGCAGTTGTAAAAAATATGATCAAAGAGTTTGGAGATAAAAGGGAGGCAAGAGATGGGTCAGTAGTTTCTAGAGAGTGTTAAGATCAAGGGAAGGTTTTTTAAGAATGGGGAAGACAAGGGCATGTTTGAATGCACAAGGGACAGTACCAGAAGAGAGGGAGAGATTAAGGAGGTGGGCAAGATGGGAACAGGCAGAAGAAGAGAAGTAGCAGAGGAGATGGGAAGGGATAGGGTCAAGGGGTGAGGTGGAGAAGTGGGAAGGACCAGATGGGGGCCATGACTGCCTCTCCAGTTACAGGGGAGAAGGATGTCAGAGTTGGTAAGATGGAAGGGGAGGAGTGGTCCAGGAAAAGTGGGGGTGTAGTGCTGAGGATCTGGTGGGATATAATTTCCTGATGTACAGAGTTATTTTAGATGTTAATAGGTGGCAAAGTCAAGGGCAGAGAGCAAGGAGGGCAGGTGAGGAGAGTATGAGTGGAAGAGGGAGTTGAAGGTGGGGAAGAGACACTGGGGGTTTGATGACTGGGAGGAGATAAGGTTCTTGAGATATGGCTGTTTAGAGTGGGAAGGGCAGAATAGTAGGATTCGAACATACATTTAAAATGGAGGAAGTCTGCCTTAGAGCGTGATTTTATCCACTGTCGCTCAGCTGTGCGTGAAGACTTTTGCAGGTATCTGGTGCATTTGGAATGCCAGGGTTGAGGTGTGGATCTGCGAGGGTGAGTAGTGATTGCTGGAGCAACAGAGTCAAGAGCAGAAGTAAGGGAGGCAATGTATAGGGAAGTGGCTTGTTCAGGGCAGGAGAGGGAGTGAGGATAGGGGAAAGAAGTGAGTCAAGCTTGAAGGAAAAAGAAACTGTGTCTGTAGCCTCAATGTTACACTTAGTGACAGGAGCCTTAGGAGGTAGAGAAGGAAAAGGAGAGAGGGATAGGTTAAAAGAGAGAAGGTGATGGTAAGAAAGGGGGAGCAGGGCATTGGAGTAACCAGAAATATTACAGCATTGAGTGAAGACCAGATCTAGTGAGTGCCCACTCATATAGGAGGGTGAGGAAGTCCATTGGGAGAGACCAAATGAAGATGTGAGGGTAACAAGTTTAGAGGCAGAGGATTCTGTGGGGGCATAAATTGGAATATTAAAGTTATCTTGGATAGTGTAGGGAAGGTCTGAGGAGAGAAAGTGAGGGAGTCAGGAAGCAGAGTTGTCAAGGAATTTGAAGGGAGGATCAGGGGGTCAAATGACAGCTACTTGAAGGTATAATGGTCGGAAGAGGCATATAGCATGAATGTCAAATGTAGAGAATGTAAAGGATGGTTCTGAGGGTATGAGTTGATAGGAGTAATCGGGGAATAGATGGACCCCAACACCACCAACATGGCAATCCACTGGCCGAAGGATGTGTGAGAGAAGGTGAGTGCCCCAGAGGAGAGAGCAGCAAGAGTAGTGGTGTCAGAGGGTGAAATCCAGGTTTCAGTAATGGCTAGGAGATTCATGAAGTTGGAGATGAAAAGGTCACGGATTGAGACCAGTTTATTACAGACAGATCTGGCATTCCAGGGGGCACAGAAGAGAGGGACAGCTTGAGTTGGAGATATGTGAATTAGATTATCAGGGTTCCTGTAGTGAGGAGGAGAGATTAATTTGTGGACTGAGATGCACAGAGTGAAGCAATAGTGGAGGCTCCAGAGAGGGAACCTGTAAGATGTGGGGTGAAGTGACAGGGAGAGAAGGGGAGGAGGAGGGATTAGCAGTGGGGTGGTTGGAACATTGTGGGGTAGAAGAGAATGAAAGTGGAGTATTAGGAGAGGAGGGGGAGGAAGGCAGCCAGAGGAGAGGAGATAAGGGGAGTAGGAGGAGACAATGAGGGAACGATAAAGGTGTAAGCAGGGGGCAAAACAGAGTATTAGGTAAAGATCGAGTGAAGGGGGAGTTGAAGAAACATGGTCATGGTGTGGATGAGGTAATAGGGGGTGGAAAACTGGAAGTATGAATGAAGTATGAATGTTAAAGAGAGTACCTGAGATTTGCAGAAAAGCAAGTAAAAGTACAGTGTTGGAAAAAGTACAGTATATGAACAGTAGCAAACATTTATTATTGAGTGTAATAAAAGTGGAGATATAGGGCCTTATTCAGCAAGGATCACAACTGCAAAGGTGCCCGCAGGCAGCAACGCATGATCCCTGCACGCTGGGATTGCAAATGCAAAAGCAGGTGTATGACACCCCTTCTGCATTTGCAATCCCAGCACTGCGACGGAGGTCGCAGGCTGGGATCACTACTTCGACCATCGGTGGTCAACGGTCATGATGGTGGACCGTGCCCGGTAGCCGGACAGCTGAATAAGCCTCAGCTTACTCAGGCTGGACGGCTTGCAAACCCTGAATACTGAGTACGTCTATGCTATCTCTGGGCTGACCACTCCCAGATAACAGGGTGCCGGCCGCCCCCGCACCACCCCTTAAATGCCTCTGCCTGTCAATCAGGCAGAGGCATTCAAGGGCTTGCGTGCAATTGAGCAGGACCCATTCTGCACACTCGCAGAATGGAACGTGTGAGCACTGCTGAAGTTTGTGCAGAAATTGAATATTAGATTAGTCTGTAAGTAGATGGATAATGTAAGGCTAGGCAAAATAGTTAAGGTAATAAAAAACATTATTATTAGTGTAAAGAGATAAACTTATATTGGCACAGATACAGTATGCAATAAGATATTTGTGAACACCAGAGAGCCAGCAGAAATAGTAGCAAGTAAAGTGCTAAGCTCTTTCATGACCAAACAAGGAGTCCAGTGATGAATGTCCTGGTGATGCAGACAGCAGTTGCTTGTAGTGAAAAGATTTTGAATTCATATTTCTTGATCCAATTTTGTGCCGATAATGTTATGGTGTTCCAGAGTTAGAGTGTTCTCCATCTATTTTACTTTGCTTTAACGCTGGTATAACGCCAAAATTAGGTTAAAAATGTAAAGTGCATTTTTACATTGTGCAGTTATACATTTTATGCACCAGCAGCCTGAGATATACCTGTTATCTTCTGTGCTTTCTATGCTCATGTCAGAGAAGCAGAGGGTTCCCCAAGTTTCAACACAATAAATGACAGAAAGGACAAAACAACGTTCAATTTTATATAGCTGGATCTCTTTTATCCACTTCCTGAATCTTTTATGCAAACGGTTAAACAATGTTATATTTCACACATAACTCAATATACCCTATCCTCTGCCACACTTACCAGATGTGTCACATTACTTATAATCAGGAATTTTTACCTATGGTTATTTAATATAAGTTACGCAGTTATACCATGAATATTAGTGTTATTTCGACGTACAGTAACAATAGTATATTATGAACAATTTAATAGTACACACAAATTTAACGACTGAAGTAAAGACTAACTGCAAATATCCTTACTTTTATAGTTCTTTAACATCTCAAAACTGAATCAGGTATACTTTAAGGCAAACTTATGACGGCTAGTCTCCAGTTAATGTCTTAATGTATCATTATTAGACAATATGACTAAATATCTGGAGGTAGGATTCAGTTGGATAGACCTAACCGTGATCTGTCTGTGTCCTTTCTTTTCCTGTTAATAACACTCCCTAGAAGGTTGTTTATCCCTGTTTCTAGGTGACTGTAGTGTAATACTTATGCTACAGGACGATACCAGTTAAGCTTGCTCAGTCCCAACAAGCTGCAGCTTGAGGGAAATTTACAGATATAGGCACTTCCCATAGTCCCTGTAAAACTGATGCTGTACTATTAAATGCTTTCTATACTTCTTAATTGTGCAAGAGTTGTTCTCCTCTTTATACTCTGTTCCTGTAGACAGTTGTATAATATGAGAGGACTGTGTGCAGTGGAAGCTCCGCTCTTGTCTGCAACAGCTGATAGCCTTTCTCCTGTGCAGCTTTCCCTGTCCTGTCAATCACAGCTCTGGCTCAACCCTCTCCTGGGGAGTTGTGCCCTCCAGTCCACCTCCTTACTTCAGGCACTTGGAGGTGAGGTAGTCCCGGCCACTGCCTTCATCTCCACCTCTCACAGGTCCTGGGCCAGCTTAGGAACACTGCTGCCAGATTGGTCCATGGCTTTCCCTGCTGTCTCCCATGCCCTCCGATACTTTCCACTGCAAAATGCGGTTAACAGTGGTGGCGGCTTCTCTGGTCCGGCGACTGATCAGCAGCGCTGCTCAGGTCCTCACCAGGCTTCCCCAACCGAAGACCAGTGGCTGGTGAGCCCTATTTTCTTCCTCTCCAGTTGGGCACCAGGATGTCCCTGGCTGGGGTCACACATCTGGTCTTGCTGCAGTGTGTGTGTGAGGGGGTCCAGCACGCTCACCTGTGCACCCACTCCCACAGATGTGCCAGCCACATTTCTCCCCACTGTCACCAATGAATAGGGCACATATATGGGGCATTACATATAGGTAGAAATTGGACTGGCATAGCTGTGCAAGTGGGCATGCGGGTGAGTGTGCTGGACCCCCGTGCACGCTGCAGCAAGACCTGACGTGTGACCCCAGTGTGGAAGGGTGCCAGTCCACATACTAAATCCACACAATTACCCGATATGACTTTTCAAAAATTGCCCGGTGGCAATGATTATTCAAGTCGACTTCCAGGATGTACTTGGAGAGAAGGTGCCTGCGGCTCAACAGAGCACAATGACATGACATTCGGCTGTCACTAGCAGCGAGACTCCATGGTGGAGCGAGATGCAGAGATGCAAACTTAGACACCCCTGTACGGGCAACATCACTTCTTAAATAGAACTCCCATCTTAGTAAATTTACCCCTTAGAGTTGACTCCCGAATTGGATGGACCTGTGACTGCACAGGGTTTGCAAGCATCAGCACCGCATAGAGATTGCCCGAGAGATTGTTGAAAAGAGGATGGAGACTGCACATCAACATCAAGAGAGAAATTATAATACAGATGCCAGAGCTACTTCATTACAAGTGGTATACAAAATCTGGAAGAGGAAAAGTTGGACGCCATGTGGGAGGCCGTCCCTTATACAATTGTTGGTTTTCCTGTTGATGACCTGCACGCCTACCAAATTCATAGAGAAAGTGATGGACAACTTCGCACGGTACCACATGACCATTTGAAATTATGCACCGCTGAAGTTCTGCCACTACTCCAAGAGGACTTACCTATAGTAGAGTGGTGGAGGACCCCCATGGTCAACCATTTAAATGACCCTGTAGACCTTTTGACATTCATGTGTGGACCGGTTGCCACAAGGGCAGTATGTGGTGTTGGTCAAGAATATACATTTTTCATGATTTGCGGAGGTCAAAGGCCAATGTTCATACTACTGATGTTTCAGAAATTAATGCACCAGATTTGATGCTGAGAAGGCCCGAGCGATGCAACAAAGGTGTTTTACCTCTACATTATAGAGTATAAGCTATTATCTGATGTATGTACCTATTGTTAAAAAGATAAATAGTAAATAATATTTACGGAAAATATGAAGAGACTGTTCTATAATGGACAAAAAATGTAAAGACACTGTTCTATAATGGACTTTGAGCATTACATGTTGCGTGAGGACACTCATTATTCTAGTGGGGAAGAGTGTAATTCCCCATAAATGTGTCCCATTCATTGGTGACAGTTGGGAGAAATGGGGCTAGCATAGCTGTGGGAGTGGGTGCACTAAGCCAGCCTTATTTCTCCCCACTGTCACCAATCAATGGGGCACATTTATGGGGCATTAGACTATGTCACCCAATCCATACCTCCCAACTCTGCCCATCCTTGATGCGGGACATGCCGAAGGCACATGCACATCCGAAGACGGGGTAGAGCATTGGGGAAATGGGTAGAGCCTTGCGGAACCCCCTGGATTACATCACTGTGGGTGCATGCCCAGTACTCTCTGAGATGCTGGGCTGCCCCCGTGTTCCTCTTACACTATGATTATATGCCGTGCGAATGCGCAAGGAATCTATTCTTCTGGTACTTACCCACTGAGCACTCCTCAACTTTCTCCCCACCGCGGGGCACAAACCAGACTGTCAACTTGAATGCATGACAGTTGGGAGGTATGTGTTCATCTTGGCTGAGAGGAAACATTTTACCCCTTTTCAGCCTCTTAGGGTCATGGAAAGCATACACTCCCTGAATTTCATTATTCTAGGTTGGGCATTGATCAGTCAGTCAGTCAGGATATTGCACAGGGGGAGGAAACGTTTTACGCCTTTTCACCACATTAGGAGTCAAATTTGGAAAAATCCCTTCTTAGTGGGTGTTTACATCATGGAAGGAATATACTCCCTGAATTTCATGTTCCTACTGTAGGTCCAGGAGTTTGGGCTGAGCGATGATGAGTCAGTGAGTCAGGACCAGTGGCAGAACTCCTGGAGACAATGAAGTCATTTGCCGCCGGGCGCCAGCCCTGAAGGGGGCACCTGGCTCCATTGTCATCTGAGCCGGCCACTGCTGGGGAGCTACATGGAGAAGGAGCACCTGTGATCGGCGCTCCACCTCCAGTGGCGTAACTACGGGGGGTGCAGCCTCCATTTGCTGGGCACCCAGGTCCGGATTAACAATGGGGTGGGTGGAGCTGCAGCTCCAGGTCCTCCCATGTAAATAGGCCCTCACCACCAAGAGGTTCCGCTGGTGACAAGACGAGAATATTTATTCTTCTTGTCAGAACAAGCGGCCGTCCTGGGTCCAGCCCTTTCAAACCACACCCAAAACAACCACCTCCAGACGTGCCCATTCCCTCGCCCACCCAGGAGAACCTCTTAGTCCTCCGAGTCCTGGTGGCATTACATCAATTTAAAGAGCGGCGCAGTGGAAGGCTTAATTTCACAAGCCCTCCCTGCGCCAAATAGGGTGCCTCAGCTCCACTTCCATGCCATGTGATTCACGCTGCGTGACGTCACATAAGTGCTGGCGCATCGGGCTCTCATGGGTGGGTGCCAGACCACGGACGAAATAAAGACTGGAAGAGACGCACCTGACCTGCCCTTCCTGTCAGTGCCAGTGGGGAGAAGACCCTTGGAAAGTGTAAGCCTGGAGGAGGAGCTGAGGCAGAGGAACAGACAAAAGACAAAGTAAGTGAACTACGGAGGAGGGGAGGAACACCATAATGGACACAGGTGGGGTGATGGCTGACAATAATGCACACAGATGGGGGGACATAATAATGCACTCAGATGGGGGACATAATAATAGACACAGGGGCTTAATAATGGACACAGAGGGGGGATGGCACATACTAATGCACACAGAAGGGGGACATAATAATGGACACCGGGGGGACAACATAATAATGGACACAGAGGGGGGCACATAATGGACACGGGGGGTGAGGATATTATAATGGACACAGGGAGGGACATAATAATAATGGACACAGGGTGGATGGCACATACTAATGAACACAGAGGGGGAGGACATAATAATGCACACAGATCGGGGGGCATAATAATGGACACAGGGGGGGCATAATAATGGACACAGGGGGGGCATAATAATGCCAGAGGGGGGTCATAATAATGGACACAGAGGGGGGTCATAATAATGGACACAGAGGGGGGATGGCACATAATAATGGACACAGAGTGGGGGCATAATAATGGACACAGAGGGTGGATGGCACATAATAATGGACACAGAGTGGGGGCATAATAGATACAGGGTGGGGAACATAATAATGGACTAAGTGGGGGGCATAATAAAGAACAGAGGGGGACAATAATGGACACAGGGGGGGCAAAATAATGGACACGGGGGAGAGGACATAATTGTGGACACAGAGGGGAGGGTATAATAATGGACAGGGGGCATAATAATGGACACAGGGAAGGGGGAGAGAACATAATAATCAACACAGAAGGGGGAAGGGGGCACAACACAGAACATACAGCTGAGGGGTAGCACAACTCAGAACATACAGCTGAGAGGTAGCACAACTCAGAACATACAGCTGAGGGGTAGCACAACACAGAACATACAGATGAGGGGGTAGCACAACACAGAACATACAGATGAGGGAGTAGCACAACACAGAACATACAGCTGAGGGGTAGCACAACACAGAACAAACAGCTGAGGGGTAGCACAACACAGAACATACAAATGAGGGGGTAGCACAACATAGAACATACAACTGAGGGGGTAGCACAACACAGAACATACAACTGAGGGAGTAGCACAACACAGAACATACAACTGAGGGGGGTAGCACAACACAGAACATACAGCAGAGGGGGTGGCACAACTCAGAACATACAGATGAGGGAGTAGCACAACACAGAACATACACCAGAGGGGGTAGCAAAACACAGAACATACAACTGTGGGGGTAGCACAACACAGAACATACAACTGAGGGAGTAGCACAACACAGAACATACAACTGAGGGGGTAGCACAACACAGAACATACAGCTGAGGGGTAGCACAACACAGAACATACAGATTAGGGTATAGCACATTACAGAACATACAGCTGAGGGGTAGCACAACACAGAACATACAGATGGGGGGTAGCACAACACAGAACATACAGATGAGGGGGTAGCACATTACAGAACATACAGATAAGGTGGGAAGCTTAGTGCAACACATACAGTTATGGGGGGAGGGGTAAACAATACAGGACATACAGACCTAGAGGGGTGCAAACAGTGAGAGGAATTAAAGATGGGTGGTGGGTAAGGTAGTGTAGTACAGGCAGTAATACTTGCAACTGTACCTGCACAAAGGTGGTGTGATAGGTGACTACTACCGGCCTACCAAAATGTGTGTGTGTGTGGGGGGGAACAACGACAAATATATATATATGCGAAGAGGGTAAGATCATTAGGGTGGTTGAAAATAGGCACTAGCTATGCCAATCATGGTGCTAGCCACACCCCCTGTACAGACCATACCCCAACACAGTAGTCATGCCCCCCACATCATTAGTCACACCCCTGTGATACTAGTCACACCCCTACGGCAGCATACAATAGGCCCTTCATAAATATCAACTCCAGGCCCTTATGGACCTTAATCTGGCACTGCAGGTGCCCGCTGAGTGTGTTACCAGCCCTCGGCTCCTTCTCTCCCCCTCCCCCGGTGCCAGCCGGAGCACACTCCTGAGCTCCGGGTCCCGCAGTGCACTATGGGAATGATGTCATGACGTCACTCCCATAGTTCCGAGGAGCGGGCACCAGGGCCGGAAGGCAGCAGCACTGGAGCGGGGATTAAGGTAAGTGTTATCTATTTTTTGTGTGTGCGTGTGTGTGTGTGCGCGCGCGGTGCGGGGGGGTGCTCATTACAGGGGCTTAATACAGGGGGCATTACTGGGTGGGTTGCTCACTACAGGGGCTTACTACAGAGGGCATTACTGGGGGGTTACTCACTACAGGGGCTTACTACAGGGGGCATTACTGGGGGTGTGCTCACTACAAGGGCTTACTACAGGGGGCATTACTGGGGGGGTGCTCAGTGCATGGGCTTACTACAGGGGGCATTACTGGGGGGGTGCTCACTACAGGGGCTTACTACAGAGGGCATTACTGGGGGGTGCTCACTACAGGGGACTTACTACTGGGGGCACTATTGGAGCTTACTATTGGGGGCCCTACAGGGGGCTTACTACTGGGGGCACTACAGGGGGCTTACTACTGGGGGCATTACAGGAGGCTTACTACTGGGGGCATTACAGGGAGCATTACTGGGAGGGCTCTACTGGGGGCACTATGGGGGCTTACTGCTGGGGGCCCTACAGGGGGCTTACTACTGGGGGCATTACAGGGGCCTTACTACTGGGGACACTACAGGAGGCTTACTACTGGGGGCACTATTGGGAGCACTACAACTGGGGGCACTGCAGGGGCCCTTACTACTGGGGGCTCTTCAAGGGAAATTACTACTGGGGCACTGCAGGTAGCATTACTACTGGGGGCACTACAAGTGCATTACAACTGGGGGCATTGCATAGGGGGACAACTACTGGAGGTACCGCATAGGGGGACCACTTCCGGGTGGAACTGCATAGGTGGGCGGCAGCAGCTGGGGCTGGCATAGGTGCTGGGGGGTTGGTTAACTTTAATTGGGGGCACCAACATTTGTCTTGCCTCCGGACACCTGGGATGTATTTACGCTACTGGTCAGGACATGTTTTTAATCCACACTTGGTCAGTTATTTTTATATATTAAGACATTAGAGAGAAAATACTACTAATTGTATTTTCTGAAACTGCAATGTCTTCTGGAAAAAAACTAAGCAAGGTATAATTTGTATGGGTACTGTATAAAAAATAATGAGTGATTTTGATGTTGGAATTTGACAAATGCAAAAGTCAAAAAGTGGCCTCAGCACAAGATTCAGAAAACCTTCAGCAGCGAAGGGGTTAAACATGCTGTTCTTTATACCAACTGTGTTCCAGGTTGACATGCAAATATATTCCTTACAAAAAACCAGTGTGTGACATTTTATGGCTATAAGGAGTGGCATTTAAAAGTAGATGTGGTTTCAAAATGTTTAACTTTCTCTATTTGTTTGCAAGTCTCCTTGATAAAGAAACTTCTAATAGTTCCAAAACATGCTAATTAAAGGCACCTGGTTGAGCAGTAAGACTAAAGTTCAAATATTCAAAATGCAGTCATCCAACAAGTGTTTAAAATTACCACACTGGTAACCATGATCACCATAAACACTTTGCATGTTAAAGATACAGTAGTGGCCTTACCTATGGCCTGTTAGATAGGGTTGGCTGCAAAACATATGTGCATACACACGGGATGATCTTCAGCAATAACGATATCGCTGAACAATCGTGCCCTTAAAAATCCTGGTGTGCTGGATGAAAGCTATCGGTCATCCACACACCAAAAAAATGCAAATGACCCACAATCAACGAACGCGGACCCCTATGGAGAGATAATGAAATTGTCTAGGTTTGCCTGCATGCATGGCCGATGGACCGTTATCGTCCATGCGGGAACGCGCATCGTTGGTCGTGGGTAAGTTGGTTGGTACTTAAAAATGAACGACATGAGCGATATAACGATGAACGATATCTATATCATTCATATTGGGCATTTCTATTGTACTGTGTGTACACACCAATAGAAATACTTCTCAAAATGTGCAGCCTAACCTGTGTATAGTGACCTGCTAGATATGTGCAGTGTATGTGTGTTATGTGTGTTATGTGTGTATTGTTTCTTTCTAGATATGTGCAGCCTAACATTTCTATCTATGACTTGCTAGATATGTGCAGATTAGCAGGTATATTGTGCGCTGCTAGATATGTGCAGCCTAACGTGTATTCTGAGCTGCTAGATATGTGCAGCCTAACATGTGTATTCTGAGCTGCAAGATATGTGCAGCCTAATGTGTGTATTCTGAGCTGCTAGATATGTGCAGCCTAACGTGTGTATTCTGAGCTGCTAGATATGTGCAGCCTAATGTGTGTATTCTGAGCTGCTAGATATGTGCAGCCTAACGTGTGTATTCTGAGCTGCTAGATATGTGCAGCCTAATGTGTGTATTCTGAGCTGCTAGATATGTGCAGCCTAATGTGTGTATTCTGAGCTGCTAGATATGTGCAGCCTAACATGTATATTCTGAGCTGCTAGATATGTGCAGCCTAACGTGTATTCTGAGCTGCAAGATATGTGCAGCCTAACATGTATATTCTGAGCTGCTAGATATGTGCATCCTAACATGTGTATTCTGAGCTGCAAGATATGTGCAGCCTAATGTGTGTATTCTGAGCTGCTAGATATGTGCAGCCTAACATGTATATTCTGAGCTGCTAGATATGTGCAGCCTAACGTGTGTATTCTGAGCTGCTAGATATGTGCAGCCTAACATGTATATTCTGAGCTGCTAGATATGTGCAGCCTAACGTGTATTCTGAGCTGCAAGATATGTGCAGCCTAACATGTATATTCTGAGCTGCTAGATATGTGCATCCTAACATGTGTATTCTGAGCTGCTAGATACGTGCAGCCTAACGTGTATTCTGAGCTGCAAGATATGTGCAGCCTAACATTTATATTCTGAGCAGGGCCAGATTAACAATGGGGCGGATGGAGCTACAGCTCCAGGCCTCCACATAAAAATAGGCCCATTGTCATGACAACATGATGTTGACTGGGCATCTGCTGTCCACACGGTCAGCCATAAATCATAAGTAGTAAAATTGTATTTCTATTTACCTTTCAAAATTAAGCATTTTTTTTCTTTTACATATTTAGGGAGTAATTGGGACTGAGAGTATAGGGGGTGTACACACCCACATGGCACTGGCCACACCCTCACAGCACTGGTCACACCTCCTCTCTTTTGATTATAGGCCCTTGGTCATTTTCAGCTCCAGGCCCATGTAGCCCTCAATCCGGCCCTGATTCTGAGCTGCTAGATATGTGCATCCTAACATGTGTATTCTGAGCTGCTAGATATGTGCAGCCTAACATGTGTATTCTGAGCTGCTAGATATGTGCAGCCTAACGTTTCTATTGTGACTTGCTAGAAATGTGCAGTCATACTTGCCTACCCTCCCGATTT
The DNA here is from genome assembly GCA_031769625.1 of Taudactylus pleione. NCBI lineage: Eukaryota > Metazoa > Chordata > Amphibia > Anura > Myobatrachidae > Taudactylus > Taudactylus pleione. The sequence goes on from JAUIMM010000776.1 coordinate 1,666,924, forward strand.
GGTCGGGAGCCTCCCGAAAATCGGGTGCCGCTCCCAACCTCCTTGGAAGGCAGGCAATCCTCCCGGCCCCGGCGATGTGCCCACACCCCCCAGCACTTTTAGGTAAAACCACCGGCAGCAGGGGGACCGGTGACGCGATTCGCGCTGAATCGCGTCATCGTGGCTCCGCCCTCGGCTGCACAATGCCATTAATCACGGCATTGTGCAGAGGGGGCGGAGCCACGATGACGCGATCACGCTGTCACGCCTCATGCTCCGCCCCCAACAACACGTCAGTTGCCGGGCCCTGCCCCCTTTTGCCACGTCACGCCCCCAGCCCTGTAAGCCCGACAGCTCCCTCCCGGAAGGAGGGAGCTAAAAGTCGGCAAGCCTGGTGCAGATTAGCATGTATAATGTGAGCTGCTAGATATGTGCAGCCTAACATGTATATTCTGAGCTGCTAGATATGTGCAGCCTAACATGTATATTTTGAGCTGCTAGATATGTGCAGCCTAACATGTGTATTCTGAGCTGCTAGATATGTGCAGTCTAACGTTTCTATTGTGACTTGCTAGAAATGTGCAGATTAGCATGTATAATGTGAGCTGCTAGATATGTGCAGCCTAACATGTATTGTGCGCTGCTAGATATGTGCAGCCTATTGTGTATTGTGACTTGCTAGATATGTGCAGCCTAACACGTGTATTCTGGGCTGCTAGATATGTGCAGCCCAATATATGTATTGCGAGCTGCTAGATATATGCAACTCCAAATACTGTGTATATATGCGCCTACTACATCACAACAACTTAATTATTATATTAATCATCATAATCAACTTGATGATTAACATCATTTTCATTTATATATATTTACATGGTATGTTTATTCAATCACATCAGTTCCTGCCAGTTGAAGGTTACAGTGTACATTTTAATTTAATGTATCATACACAGTATTTCACAAGTAACATTCACCAAACGAAGATTAATTTTCTCGATGTTACAGTGTTCCGGGATGGTGATTTACTCGGACCAACTTTATATAGGAAAGAGACAGACCGAAATACTCTTTTGCATTCTAAAAGCCAACATCCAAGCCACCTTAAAGAAAATTTACCAATATCGCAGTTTTTACGCATTTTGAGAAATAATTCCTCTAGCACTACAGCGTTAACTCAGATTGACAAAATGTCTGAGCGCTTTTGGCAAGGGGCTATTCTTCCAACACAATACAAAGATGTTTGCGTAAGGCTACAAATTGGCACTCAAAGTTGGATTTGGTTAGAGGCTCCAAATTGGATCCTACTAGGAATCTTTTTTCTAGTACTTTCAATACAACATCACACTGGTCCGGGAAAATCATTGAGAAGCATTGGTCGGTGATATCATCAAATCCGGATTTGGCAGCACTCGATAAAAAATCACCTGCATGTGCGTACAGACGTGGTCCGAATTTACGAGACCTATTAATGCGACCAATGTTGAAGCCAGGACTAAAAAAAACCACATGGCTTCCTAAACAGAAAGATGGTTGCTTCAAGTGTGCTGATTGTACAGCATGCAGATCACTTTTTCCCATCCACATAATGGAAAAAGAATCAGGATTAAACACAGGTTACACTGCATGATGGACTTTGTGGTGTACATCCTGATATGCCCATGTGGATTATATTATGTAGGGATGACCAAGAGCTGTTTTCGTGAACGGATGGCCAACCACCATTCTACGATCCAAGCGACTCTTGAGCTGAAGATATCTGATAAACCAGTGGCCGTTCATTATCTTTAACAAGGACACTCCGTCGTAAGCCTTAAATGTATGATTATAGATCATATACCAGTACCCAAGAGGGGAGTTGACTGAGAACTGGATTTGCGTAAATGCGAAGCAAGATGGATTTTTGAGTTGGACACATTGGCCCCAAGAGGACTAAATTAATCGAATCCCTATAACATTTTTTTGAAATGACCAAACTCGGGACAATATTTTGTTAATGTGTAACGAACCAACACATTCTAAAAACATTTTCTTCGATTATTGATTTTTTTATTTTTCATTTTTTTGTTTCATTATTATTTTCTGGTTCTATTTTTGTATTATTCGTAGTGATTTTAAGAGGGGTATTCCACATCGGAGATTTTTCAGGGATAAAGTATCCGGCGTGCGCCCGCTTTATCCCCATATTCAATATAAAATCTACGAAAACGGGACCTGGCGAAGTGGGATTTGCGATAAACAACGAAATTTTCATGGAAAAAATTGTAGGACCCTCTCTAAAGTTGTAAAAACATGGGGGATTACTATGGGTACCCCCGTTTTAGCCTTCAAATGAAAGTCAGGGATTTAAATAGCTGCAGCAGGTGTTTTTTTCCCGACATTGAAGAAGTGTTGCAGAAGAGCACTTAGGTTATTTTTTTCAATTTTTTAAGTGGTCCCATCAAATTTGGGGTACATGAAAATGGGTACTAGCATATTTTTATGTCACTAAAATAAGTTTTTAAAAATTCTGCAACTATGCACCTGCCGCTAATAGCCTATTCTAGAATACACCTGCCACATACTTGCAGAATAGCCCTAAACCTATTTCCCTATTTTTAAACACTTTTTTCACATTTTTTTATTGACCCCAATTTTTAAATACATTTTTTGGGTGTCCCTATTTTTTTAAAATGTCACTCCCAGGGGTGCAGGCTATTTTTTTTAAGCCTGCACCCCTAAACCCCAATTCTGCACTTTTTTTCACCACCTATTCAGTGGTGAAAAGTTATCCCCGTTTTTTTTCAAAGACTTTTCGAACCTGCGAAAAGTCTTTGAAATTGAATACAGTGTAAAACTAAAACCTGCGATAATGACGTCATAGGTGCGATATTAACGCAAAAACTGAGTTTTCACTCCATATTGAATTCCCCTATTAATATTGTATGTTTCACTTATGTGGTGTTTAATGATTAGCCAGTCTATATTAACACACTGATTGACTGTGTGTAAGAGTTATTTCCATTATGTGTAGTACTCATTATTCTCCATTAGATGGCTCTATGCAGCTATGGATAATTGGAGATATTGATATGGAACTTCCGATGTGGCTGGATGTGCATTCCACGGCTGTGGAGCACATGCCGCTTCCGGTTTTGAGGCTCATGTCAGACAAGTGTTGGCGAGGTTCACTACATGTCCACTTTGCGGTGGGTGTGTGGTGTATAGTACAGGTTATTGTCTATATCTATACCTTCTTTAGTGTATGTTTTTTGGTGTATCAGCTGTGTTACCAAGACAGCCCAACATGTGACCAGTAGACTTCTGGTTCGGGCTGTGCGTTCCACAGTGTTGCTTGTTTTAGTGTTTGATAGCTATGACGATAGCTGATGTTTTTCTGATATGCACACAGGGCCTGATTCAGACCCGCTTGAACACTCACGAGCGAGTTGATGGTGTGCAGCAGCCACACTGCGCATGCGCAAGCCCCGGAGCGAGAGAGAAATGCTCTCGCTCCGTGGCTCACTACAAAAGGGGCGGCTATTGATGTTGATCGACAGCTCACCCAGTTTTGTAGGCGTGGCGGGGGGGTGGCTACACAAAAGGAGGCGTTCCTAAGCGAAAGCTGGCATTTTGTGGGCGGCCCCACTGACATTACCAGTGATGTCAGTGGGAGAGCTTCCGGCTCTATTAGAGCCAGAAGCTCTCTGGGGCTTGCGGCCACGAGACCCTGACCCTCATGACCATCATCCTGGCCACCCACAGCTATGCGAGTGGCCAGGAGGCAGCACAAAAATTAAAAAAAACACCCAGATTAAGAGTAAGCGCTCTTTCAGAGCATCCGTCTCTGAATCAAGACCAGTGGGCCTTATTCAGACCTGCTCGCGATCGCTGAGCGCTAGCAAGCGGGTCGATGGTGCCCAAGTGCGTATGCGCACGACGGAGGTGCCTCCGTCGTGCACATGCACGAGACCAGTATAACGATGGCCAAGCAGTCGTTAAGGGTCTCGCACCAAAGGGGGCGTGCTGTCGATGGTGATTGACAGCACGCCCCCTTTGGTGGGCGTGCCGGGGGCGTGGCTGCCCAGACGGAGGTGTTTCCATGAGAACGTCTACCGTCTGGGTCCGGCCCCACTGACATCACTAGTGATGTCAGTGGGAGTGCTTTTGGCTCTGATAGAGCCAAAAGCACTCCTGGGCTTGCGGCAGCGAGACCCTACCGCAGGGTCTCGTCGCAAGCCCGATGGTCGCAATGGTCTTGATCATCACGACCATCATTTTGGCCACTCGCTATAGATGTGGGTGGTCACCCACAGCTATGCGAGCGGCCAGGAGGCCGCTCCAAAAAGGAGCAGGGACGGCCCTGATTCAGAGCGAGCGGTCTGTCAGAGTGCCCGGCTCTGAATCAGGACCAGTGTTCACAGCATTACACCCAATAAGGTAGGTGCATCCTCGTTTATATCTTGAGCCTCTATAATGGGCTATGGTAAGCGCTGGATCAATTTGTATACTTTTAAGTTTATATGGTGTCCCAACATGCAGTGTGCTCTCTGGGCGGCGCTGGAAGTCAATCAGTGAGGGTATATAGTCTGGCAAGTGGTGATAGTGTTTAGTATGCACTTGGCTGTCCAACTACTTGGATCTGCTGTTACAATACTTCCAACTGAGGAAGCCAACGTCTTTCTACAACTGGAGCACACAAAGTACATCAAAATCTTCCTGATTGATTATAACAGGATCAATAGCACATTGCACAAGTACTGTAGGCTTGAACAGTCACTGGTTTTACAGCCATTGTAAAAATATTTTTAAATCTGAGACCATCTGAATAGATACAATGGTGGAGAGAGAGAATGGAACAACGTGACCTCTCCCAGCAGAGGCCTAAGGTCAGGGATTTTTTTGGGATTGTAGTATTGTCAAAATATGCACTGACTATAGCGCTGCTGCTGAAAGGCCACATCTCCTGGAAACTCATCCTGTCAGTGTGTGCTGGTTGACATGATGCTGGGTGCCCCCCTGGAGCAATGGCGCCCTAGGCAATCTCCAATAAAGCCTGTGTCCATTGTGTGCTCTGGTTCTTGGACTGTGGGTAGTGCTTTGGTTGGAATCTGACAATGTCATTTAAATAAAAGATATAAGTAACCTTAGGCAGGTAACTGCTAACCTGGGGAGAAAGTGAGTGTTGTGGCAAAGAGCAGCAGACAGGTCTGGCTACTCTAATACAGGGACCGCAGCAACAGGGATCCTATGTCAAAACGTGAACTAGTTTCAGAATGGCCAAAATGGGGCAGAAAGCTTTAGGGGAGCACACACGTAAAATGTAAAACCATCTCTATGCTAAAAGGTCAATTCTTGCTTTACTGTGAGGACTGGCTTTATATGTAATTATGTAGAAATGCTAGTCTCTGCAAGTCCTGGCAACTGTTTGGTGTATGGGCATGCTGGTGTATGGGCCATACTTGCACTGTAATGCATAGCACATTTGTGTCGTCAGAAGATGGACATGTGTCAAACACCAGATCAGGCCTTTAATGTGCAGTTTTTGTTTTAAATGTTTATAGATTGCTTCATTGGTTTGTTGTTTTATGTAGTGCTGTATGATGGACCAGAGTTTGTGTGGATGTGTTATTACAATGCTGCTACTTTGTTTCAGGCTACTGTTATGTTAATATTAAAATATTAATATCGTGCAGTCATAACCATCCTGTGCCATTTTGCTTCTAATGATCCTTATGTAAAGCATCCTGATTCACAGGGTTGGGTGTTTACTAGTTTGTTTAAGTATTTATTGATCTAACTGACATCCGTGTACCAATGAAAGTGTGCATGTTTTTGTTTCGTGGTATATTTGTTTGAACTTTATTGATAATGATTTTTTGTTTTTTTTTAACTTCTTGAACTTAATTGAAAAATTAGTTATGACCATATAACTCTTTAATGAAATTTCAATGGGTACATATTGTTTTATGTATTTAACAATGTTTTATTTTTATTCCAGTGAGAAATATATCTTTAACCTCTCTCCAAAGTTCTGAAATGGTGGAAATGGAAAATATAACTTTCTGCCCTGAAATCCCCACTAATTTAGGTAAGTCCACTATATATTTAGGATATAAAATTAATAAACGGTCTGCGCTCCTATAGAAGGGTTCGTATTGTACCACTAGCTGCTATCCCAAAGGGTTGTCCTTCCTTCCAAAAATTAGAGCCGTAAATATATAAAAGAGGGAAGCGCTCTGTGGTAGACAAAAGGGGAATTAATACTAAAGCAAAACTTGAATGGGCTGACAAGGGGTATAGTGTATTGGTGAGGTCAGTATAAATTGTAAAGTATGATAAAGTCAATAAAGATAATCCAATTGGTGTCAGGTGGGCATTAACTTGCGGCTGGGAATGCAGCGAATGCAATAGTTATTACTTGTGTAGAACAAGAAGAGGTACAATTATGTCTAAATAAAATGCATGCAAACTAACCACTAGATGTCATAAGGAGAGATGGTCAGTAAATGGTGGACCAATATTTCTTCATGGACTCCTTCATATTTGGTTCAGTTCCACAGCATTGGTGGAAATATTGGCATATGTATTATGGGTGCAGGGACTGTGGTATACACAGGGGCCTCACCCTGCATCCACATAATTATACTTACATCTCCAGAGTCCTGGAACTTTGCGCAGTAGAAAAGTCTCCGGGAATTTAGCACGGATGCCATGTTCCTGGAGACCTGTGTAAAAAATTAGCATAAAATGATTGTATAACACAGACTAACATATCATGATTAGATGTTCTGAGGGGTTCAAAGATGCTTTCATCATTAGAAGGGGTTGTACATTTTTTGGTTAAGATTGGGAATTTCTTACTACATGGGTTGATGATGGAAAATTTAAATAATTGTTTTATTATTTAGATACAAAGCATGACAGAAAGAAGGGAAATCATTCCTAGATGAGCTCAGACTTAAGATGGGTATCCACTTAGCGATTTAGCCAAGCGATTGTACGATAACGACATTGTTATCGTGCAATCGCTTGCAAATCGCGCATGCATCGGGCATGTTTTGGTCAGAAGCGGCCAGCTCTGCACATGCCCACTGGTCGCTTCTGACATCCTACATCGCCCGTACATGCAGGTCAAACTGACGATCTCGTCAGGTTCAGCATGTGCAGGGATGAGGGATGTGCCGGGACTGAACGAGTGAATGTTCAGTCTAAGCACATCACTAGCTATACAAACGACAGCACGATTGCAATGTCGTAATCATGCTGTCGTTTGTATATCTACAAGTGGATACCCCCCATTAGGGAGACAATTATCAAACCTTTAAGAGAGGACAAGTGGAGCTGTTACCCATAGCAACCAATCAGATTGTAGCTTTTATTTATAAAATATACTAGTTACATGATAGCTAGAATCTGATTGGTTACTATGCGTAACATGGAAGGTGAAGTGTGTGTTACTGTATGATGGATAAAATATGTAAAATGAACTGTGCTAAATGTTTTGATTAAAAGCTACTCAGTAAAATGAAATTATAATGTTTAAAAAGGAAGAAATGAGTGCTAATAATAGGGATTAGAAATGGAAAATAGGTATATGAAAAAGTAATAAATGTAATAAATTAATTAAAATTAAAACAGAAAAAATGAGTGAAAATAAACAGAAAAAAAAACCTATGTACATTTATTTCTTATCTTATTGCTGTTTCATTTTTGCATACTGATTTTTCATATACCTATTTTCCATTTCTAATCCCTAATATTAGCGTTCGTTCTTCCTTTTTAAACTGTATGATGGATGTACAGTATGTGTGCTTTTTAATTCTCCGTTGATGAGGGTTTTCTCGCCCTTATGCTGCGGACATAAGCGCTCATCACGATTCAACATCAATATCACTGGTGTTTTTATTTTGTACCTGTACCCTGTTTTTTTTTTTTCAGAAGACTTTGTATTGTCAAAAAATACTATGTCTATTTACTCATTCTATCACGTAAAACTTTTTTTAACCCAAATGGGCAAAAAAGTGTTTTTTAATTAAATTTCAAGAGAGGGATTTAAAAGCAAACTTGATTTTTGTCTTATAAATACCATAAAGAAATATTTTGTGCTTCTTGTTTCGACAATAATCCACCTTTACAAAATAGTATAAAGCAGCATAATTTCTGTAGGTTTGGACAAAAAAAAGCTTTTCTTGAATTGAAAATTTATTTTTTTTAAAACATTTTGCTGTATGTATTTAAATGTTTACTATGTGTTTTGGAAGAATATGGTAGCCCAACAATGCCTACTATTTTATAAACTAGACAATTTACCGCATTAAAGAGACAATTTTTGTTTTATTTGACATGATGGTGGAGATAATGGCTTTAGATATCCCCATCTGTGTAAAAATGTTTTTGTGTACTGATTCAGTTATTGGCTGGCACTCCAATGTTGTATGCAGGCCAGTATGGGGGAAGACAGGGCACAATGTGTCCTTCCCTATCTATGAAAAACAATTTATTTTCATAGTGGTGGGTGATATATCCTTCAATCCATATACGGAAAACACATATTTTCTTAAGCACAGGGTAACATTGTACGGTGATCATATGCAATCACCAGGCAATAAGTACTAAGAGGACCCATCATTTGAAATGGGCACTTCAGATTTTATGGATGCCAGGTGGGTGGAGACCTTCCACCGCCTGTGGACTCCATGATTTTTCTGTAGTACTGTGGGTTTAGCCTGGTAATCATATGGATCACTAGGCAATAATCTCTATAGGGGCACAAAGTCTGAAAAAGAGGACTAAAAGTTAAAGATCAGCGGTCCGATTTTGGCTCAGATCTTCCCGCAAAGTTTTGATCTCAGAACGAAGCAAAACTTTATTTTTCATGGACATCTCGGCACAGACGTGTGTGAAAGATGACATTTTGCCTTCTTCTGAGATCTGAACTTGGCAGGAAGATCCGTGCTGAAACCTAACTGCTCATGTATATTTAAAGTCCCTCCTCTTTCATCCACAATTATAAGGTATGCGGATGACGAGCCCCACTCAAAAGGGGTTAAAGGTGTGTACAGGTTGTGCATGTGTCTTGTGATTATGAATAGTCAACTTAGGTAATGTCCATGTTATGCTTCCTGTTCGCTGAAAGAAATCTCTTGTACCTTGCACTTTTCAATAGTATTATGATTAGCATTTCTAGACCATTGATTGCTGTCTTATATTTCTAGTTTCTTAGTAAACATGTATATAGAAGCTTCCATACCTTCAGACAACTTACACCCTTCAGCATTAACCTTAAAAGCATTTGTCTAATATTGTATAGGTCCCCCTCATGCTGCCAAAATAGCTCTGACCCATCATGGTATGGACTCCACAAGACCTCTGAAGGTGTCCTGTGGTATATGACAACAAGATATTAGCAGCAGATCATTTAATATCTGTAATTTGCAAGGTGGGGCCTCCATGGCTATGGCTTGTTTTTCCAGCACATCCCACAGATGTTCTATCAGATTGAGTTTTGGGGAATTTGAATCCAAGTCAACACCTTCAACTCTTTGTCATGCTCCTCAAACCATTCCTGGCAGGGCAGATTCTCCTACTATCAGGAAATACTGTTTCCATGAATGGGTGTACCTGGTCTGCAACAATGCTACGGTTGGTGGTATATATCAAAGTAGCATTCACATTAATGCTAGGACCCAAGGTTTCTCAGTAAAACATTGCCTAGAGCTTCACACTGCCTCTGCCGACTTGCTTTCTTCACCAGGTAAACAACACAAAAGTACCTGGCTATCCACATGATGTAAAAGAAAATGTGTTTCATCAGACCAGGCCACCTTCTTTCTTTGCTCCATGGTTCATGTCTGATGCTCATGTATCCATTGTAGATACTTTCAGTGGTGAACGGGGGTCAGCATGGATATTCTAACCAGTCTACAGCTACACAGCCCAACACGCAACAAGAAAAAATGCACTCTGTGTTCTGACACCTTTCTATCTTAGCTAGCATTAACTTTATAAGCAATTCTTATGTAGGATTGGACTAGGTGGGCTAGTCTTCACTCCCCACACATATAAATCACTTGTTCATCAGTTGTTTTTTCCTGGACTACTTTTAGTAGGTACTAACTACAGCATACCAAGAATACCCCACAAGGCCTGACATTTTGGAAATGCTCTGAAATAGTCGTCTAGCCATTACAATTTGGTCTTGTCAAAGTCGCTCAGATCTTTAAGCTTGCCCATTGTCGCTGCCTCCAACACATCAAATTCAAGAACTGACTGTTCACTTGCTGTCTAATATCTCCCACGCCTTGACAGATACCATTGTAACAAGATAATCAATGTAATTCACTTCACTTTACCAGTCAGTGGTTTTAAGGTTGTGGCTGATGCATGTATGATATATTACTTTATTCCTTTTAAAAATAGAAGCTTACTGTACTAACAGTGTTCATTAGTGAAAGTATTATTCGCTTCCAGAGTTTGGAGACTTGCTCCCATTCAGCTTTTGGGCTGTCAGAAAATGAACAACTAGAAAATTGTTTCCTAGAGAACAATTCAACCATTTTTAAAGGGCCACAATCCCATATCCACAAATATAATATTGACTGGTCCAGGATTTACAAAATGTCATGCTTGGATCTGAAAGTGATGTCAGAATATCATGAATTTTGCTCTCTGACAAATTTGTTTCTGAACTACTCCCTCCTCATGACAGGCATAGGGTTGCTATACATCTCAGTTTTTCCAGGATTGTACCAAAATTGGGGTCTGTGTCCTGGCATCCTGAAGACAGTCTTTGGCAGTGGAGACTCCAGATGTGGGGCTGCAGTGCAGTCCAAAATTCAAATAGGGGAGTCACACCAACGGCCCTTCCAAACTCTGCCAAAACATAGCCAGCCAGGACTCACTGGCAGTTGGTGTGGGTGTAGCTCCCCTGCTTAAATTTTTGACTGCGCTGCAGCCCCACCTCTGGAGCCACCACTGGTCTTCGGGATGCCCAAATGTCCTGATTTTGTGGGGAGGGGTGACTGCAGCAACAGTGTGGATGAAAGAGGTTGCACAGGAAGCTCCTGCATAGTCAGATGAAGTGCCTGTGGTCCCCAGCAACTGGCCCCAAATTATGACATCATGACTTAAACAATGGCGGCTGCCTTTTCCATCCCACCAGCCATGGGCAGGGCCAGCTCAAGGGCCATAGGGGGTACACCATAGAGCTGTCCAATTACAAACAGGAATGACTGATTCCAGGACCAGCCTGGATGAGAGACACTCACTGTAGTAAGACTTATCCAGTCAGCGGGAAACATTATTTTGCAGGCAGATCAGTTAAGGTTTGTCTGCCATATGGATTTTGTATTTTTATAGGGGCACTGTTTGTGGAGGTAATGTGAGGTACTATTGTGGGGACATAACTATGAACACTACAGTATGGGCCCATATGGGTTTTATTTCTGTAGGAGCATGTTGGACACTATTGTGGGGGCATACGGTATGTATGTGGCACTACAGTATGGAGCCCATATTGGGTTTTTCTATAGGGTCATGTGGGGCACTTTTGGTAGGACATATCTATTAGCACTACATTATGGGGTCCTTATGGGGTATTTCTGTGGAGCAATGTGGGGCACTATAGTGTTAGCACATGTACGTGGCACTACATTATATGGGTTCATATGGGGTATTTCTGTGGAGCAATGTGGGGCACTATACTGTTGGCACATGTACGTGGCACTACATTATGGGGTTCATATGGGGTAGTTTTGAGGAGGAGGGGAAGAATTCCAAAAATTCTTCCACAGGGTGCGAGTAAACCTGGATGCTGGTGTGGGCACTCCTCTATTTGAGAGGCTGACAGATTGAGAACCTGGTCTGCTACACGCATTTGAAGGAAGCCCCGGTGCTAGTGTGAGACACTGACATTTAATGACAGTTTGAACACATGTAATACAGGGTTAGAAGGCACAAAGGAAAGGATTTGCAGTTACAGGTCAGTAACCATCAACAAACCTCAGGATTGTAGTTCACATCTGCCACATATCTACAGTAACTCCCTTGTTGTTCTAAGGATTTAAGCTTGAAATAATTATTTCTGACAATGTTTTTGTTTAATACAGTATTTATCAGCTGCACAGCACCACTTTGCAATTCTCAGTTTCCTGACAGAATAGAAAATATGAAGTGTATTTAATATATGTATTTAATGTGCTGTTGTCCTGTACTGTGCTATATAAATATACAACTATTTATAGAAGAGGATATAATTTGATGCTAGAAAAAGGGAAAATGCAATTTTGCATGAAAAGGCTGACAATCTACTAATTTGTAAATATATCCTATCCCATGGTCCCTCTGATGTATGAGGGGCGATGTTGTTAGCAGACCAGTAGATGGGACGCCGCTGGTCTAAATCCTGATAGTGCAAGACCGACACAGGACTCAAGATAGATGTCGAAATACTGACTCCTATCCTAATCCCGACACCGGAAGCTAGACAGAGGCCATGCCAAAAGAGGTAAGTCCGGGTCATCTTAGCTGTTAGCCGTGGGGGGGGAGTGTTAGGTTTAAACACCATAGCGGGGTTAGTGTTAGGGTTTGGGGTGGGGGTGGTTAGGGTTAGGCACCCCTAGGGGGGAAGTTATGGATAGGCACTAAGGGGGGGGTTATGTTTAGGCATGAAGAGAGGAAACTTAGGTTTAGGCACTAACGGGGAGGGTTAGGGTGCGGGGTGGGGAGGGTTAGGGTTAGGCTGCAAGAAGGGAGGGTTAGGGGGAGAAGGGGGAAGGGTTAGTGTACTTACCTGACCCCTGTCGGGATAGTGCCCATCGGGATGCCGCTGTTGGTATTTTGACAGGAGGCATCCCGACTATCCATTTAAGGGATCTGGTATTAGATATTATGGGATCTTTGGGCCTGAATCAGAGTTGTACGTAAACGACTGTGCTACAATATACAAATGCCACAGGAGGCATCTTGTGTAAATAGACACACAGCGGTTGTCACAGATCTTTTGATAATCAACTATCTGAGTAACCCTATGGTCGCGCAGAATGGCTGCGAGAACTGAGACACTGGGGCCATGTTTTCTGCGTACGGGATCTCAGTAGTATGCTGAGATATGCCCCAAAAACGTCTACAACACACCTGTGTTTTTTGCTGCCACTCCCCGTGAATGTTAATCACTTTGCAAAGAAATCCTCACTGTGAGTGGCATTGCTAAGGTGCAGTCAGCTGATAATGGTTTAACTACATAAATATGGGCATTGCATCCACATCTAAACCAGACCCGCTAGTCTCATCTATAGGACCTAAGTACTGCACTGTGCCACAATGTTCGCACATAAGCAGTGGCACCTCAGGGATGTCATCCCACTGGGGGTCACAGCACAGAGAGGAGAAACCCAGGCCCTATTCTAGACCTAATGGAGCTCAGGGCAAAAGTTCCCTTTGACCCCCCCAAAAAAAAATTATAGAAGGCGCTCTTCTAGGTGCTCCGAAAAAGAGGTTTTGTGACATTCCCCCTATTCATCACTCTAGGAGGCATGCCCAACATAAAGTGAATGTGTTGCTCCTTCCTCTCCCATGCCCGCTCCCAGAATTCCATGCGCAATGACATCATGCCCGGCACCACCGGCATTTTGGGAGACTGGGAAGGATTGAGAACAGCAGCACAGTTTGTGAATATGGCACTACCAGAGTTTGTTTGTTATGCCACACAGAGGCCCTGATTCAGAGCCGGACACTCTGAATCAGGGCCGGGCTATTTTTTTTTTAGAATGGCCTCCTGGCCGCTCCCATAGCTGTGGGTGACCACCCACAGCTATAGCGAGCGGTCTGGAAGATGGTCGCATTGGTCAAGACCATCGCGACCATCGGGCTTGCGATGAGACCCTTGTGGTAAGGTCTCGTTGCCGCAAGCCCCAGAGAGATTTCGGCTCTAACAGAGCCGAAATCTCTCCCACTGACATCACTCGTGATTTCAGTGGGGCCGGCCCCAAATGGAAGCGTTCACATGGGAATGCCTCCGTTTGGGCAGCCACTCCCCCGGCCCGCCCACCAAAGGGGGCATGCTGTCGCTCAACATCGACAGCATGCCCCCTTTGGTACAAGTCCCGGAGAGACGGATTGCCCATCACTATCCAGATCTCGCGCATGCGAACGACGGAGCCGGCTCCATCGTGCGCATGCACTCTGGGCAACCATTGACCTGGTTGCGAGTGCTCAGCGCTTGTGACCGGGTCTGAATCAGGCCCAGAGCCCATTCATGTTATGCCACACAGTAGTACTCCTTATACACATTATGCCACATGGTAGTAGTGCCCCTTATAACACATTTTGCCATGCAGTAATGCCCCTTACACATTATGCCACACATAGTAATGCACCTTACACAGCATGCCACACACAGTAATGCCCCTTACAAATTATGGCACACGCAGTAATGCGCTTTATAACACATTGTCCTTTGAAACACATTATGCCACACACAGTATTACCCTTTATAATACATTATGTCACACACAGTAATGCCCTTTACACATTATGCCACACTGTAATCCTCTTTACACATTTTGCCATAGTGGAATGCACCTTACACATTATGCCAAACTGTATTGCCCTTTACACTATTATGCCACACTATACTGCCCTACCCTGTCCCCCCACCGACTCACCTCCCCCTAATCTCAACATTGGCAACTCACCTCCGCCTAATCCCCTCCCCCAGCGACTACCTCCTCCTGTGTGTCCCTTCAGACTAAGGCTGCTCCTCCATATCCTGGTCCTGCAGGCTGCTCCTCCAAGCCCCAGTCTTCAGTTATCTACCCTGCATCCCAAAATGCCAGATACAGCTGTGATGACATTACGCATTGTGCCACACCGGCATTCTGGTAGACAGTGGAAGGGACTGGGAGGAAGGGAAGTGGTGGTCATCATGGTGCCAATGGACTGATGGCTCAGATGGCGGTGCAGCGGCGGGCAAGAGCGGGCAGGTGCCGTCTAATTAGTCAGCGTTGGCAATGAGACAACAGCCATGCCCTCAGACCGCAGAACCCTGGGCAATAGCTCTGCTTGCCCACGGGAGTATACTCCCTTTTAACAGTACGGTAACTCAGAGTTGTCTTTGGGCACAAAACAATAAACCTTACTTGAGCATATCAGCAAAGTCTACCTGTAATCAAATACATGGAGTTATGCAACAAATAATGAAGCAAGCAACTTATCAACAATTCAAATATATTCCAGTCCATATCTTTTCAGGATCACATTTAGCAATTGTTATCAGCATATCAGCAGCATTAGTATGGGGATGTAGAAATTAGGCTATTCATCAAAATACCGCCTCACAGCACTGAGGTCGTGGGTTTGATTCCCACCACGGCCCTAGCTATGTGGAGTTTGTATATTCTCCCTGTGCTTGCGTGGGTTTCCTCCGGGCGCTCCTGTTTCCTCCCACACTCCAAAAATATACTGGTAGGTTAATTGGCTCCAAAAAAAATAAAAAATAAAAATTAACCCTAGTGTGTGTGTGAGCATGTGATAGGGAATATAGATTGTAAGCTCCACAGGGGCAGGGACTGATGTGAATGGCCAACTATTCTCTGTAAAGCACTGCGGAATATGTGTGCACTATATATAAATAACTGGTAATAAAATAATATGCCACTCTCAGGTGGCATATAGCGGGTTACACTTGTCCCTCCTCCGGCTGCTGCTCCGACTGTGTTCTCCCGGCAGAACACAGTAAAGTAAAAAAAAAAAAAATATATATATATATATATATATACATATATTTTTTTTTATTACTTTACTGTTTTCTCCTCTTCAGATGGGAGGTCGGGGTCCGTGGCTGCAGCGGCCAGGTAGGTGAGGGACAGGGAGGTGAGCGGAGGAAGGGGGTGGGGGGTTGAGGGGGACACAGAATTACTGCAGCTGTAGGCAGTGCTGCGCATGCTCCGCTATTGTGAACGTAATGGCGCATGCGCAGCACCGATTACAGCGGCGGTAAGTTAGAGCAGGCAGGGAAAAGTATCTGTTTTTCGAAAAGCTGTCATCGCAAACATGACAGCTTTTCGGAATAGATACTTATGGAGAGGAAGAATGATAAATTCCTCCGGTAATTAGGAAGAACTTCATGCGAGTTCTAAATCTAATTACCTCCATCGATATTTTATTTATGATGAAAAGGCCCATAAAAGTGGGTACACACCTGAAAGATATACTGTATCTGCAGATCGAGTGATCTGCAGATATATCTGCAGATGATGGTCGTTCATACACAACGGCCATCATCTATCCAGCAGGCTCGGGTCCCGCTGGCAAGGAGGCGGGTCGGTGGCGGGACCGCCCTTTTCACCGCAGCTGCCGTTGTGTGTGTAAGAGCGGTCTGGAGACCGCCAATACACACTTGCCAATGCACTGCAGACATATCTATCCATCGGCTGTGCAGCACAGCCGTTGCGATATGTTTGTGAACGACGCAGTTCACAGACATATCGTCTGTACACACTGGCCAACGACCAGCAGGGCCGGATTAGCAATGGGGCGGATGGAGCTACAGCTCCAGGCCGCCCATCAAAATAGGCCCACAGCACCGGATTGGTGTGCTGCTGCAGACAGGAAAATTTATTTTCCTGTCTTTTTAGAAGCATGACAATCGGCCTCCGAAGCTCCGCCCATTAGAACCCCCGCCAGCCTGTCACCACACAAACATATCCCGGCACCCTTCCAGGCTGGGTGTCACACAGATGGCGGCGCAGCGGGAGATTTCAAAAGCCCTCCCTGCGCCGCATAATGTTTCAGCCTCTCCCCTGCAGCTTGCACTCAGTGCCCCAGTGACAGACAAGAGTGGGGTGCCGGCCGGTGAGTAACTGCAGGTGGGTCACTCAGCTTATTTAAAATGAAGGGTGATGATTGATGATCAATCATCATCACCCTTCATCGGCGCCGCGGGACACGAACCTCGGCTCTTGTCTTCTGCCTCGGCTCACTGTAACAGCACAGCCGCAGGCTCAGTCAGTCAGTGTGTCTGTGTTGACACACTGACCGCGGTGTGCGCCCTCCTCTGCTGTCTTTATAAAGGCATTAAAGGGAGCCAGGAGGAGGTAGGCAGGAGACGCAGGTGTCCTGTTTAATCAGGCATTCTTTTGGTTAACAGTCTGACTGGAACGAGGGCTCCCTAAATACCAATGGAGTGTGAGGTATGTGAATGGATTTGATTGAATGCTAACAAACTACCTGTTAAATCTGTAAATGTTATTTAATAATGACCTCTATTAATTGAGCACTGATTATCTATCTATCTATCAATCTATCTATCTATCTATCTATCTATCTATCTATCTATCTATCTCATATCTATCTATCTTTCTATCTATCTATCTGTCTCTTATCTATCTATCTATCTATCTATCTATCTATCTATCTATCTATCTATCTATCTATCCCATATCTATCTCTCTATCTATCTCTCTATCTATCTATCCCACATCTATCTCTCTATCTATCTCTCTATCTATCTCTCTATCTATCTATCTATTTATCCAGGGGCGTCTTAAGAGAGGAGGTGGCCCATGTGTAGCTTCCATTTGGGCCCCCTCCTCTGTGTGAGCGGCTCAGTACGGCACAGCGCTGTAGATTCTGGCTTCATGCCAGAATCTACAGCGCATGTGCAGGTCTCCGGGAAAATGGCGCCCGTGCCTACTTTCCCATGGACATCTTTTTTGCGCATGCACAGATCACTGGGAAAATGGCTGCCGCCAATTTCCCAGTGAGCGTTTGCTGCTCAGCAACGCCGGTCCGGTAAGTATGATTACCATTGGGTGCAAGGTGTGCGGTGTGGGTCCACCTGGACCCAGGGGCCCGTGTGCACCGCACACCTTGCACCCATTCTAAAGACGCCCATGTATCTATCTATTTATCTATCTATCTCATATCTATCTATTTATCTATCTCATATCTATCTATATGCATATGCATGCTCCTGTCCCTCCCTCCCACCAGGACATAGAGTATTGAATAATAACTTAAATTTCCATTAATTGAGCACTGATTTTATATATAAATAGAAAATGCAATAAAAAACAAATTTTGGCGTTACCCTGTAGAAGTCTATGGGCATCTACCCCATTGCGCTGGTGTGAGTGATCCGAACGAATCCCTCCCAGCATGCCCCGTGGCCACCTCGTCACTCTGCAAATACGCAGATGGACTCCCGGGTCATAAACCCAGAAGTCCAGGGCGCAGCGCTGATCGCAAAGGACAGCTCTTATTGGAAGAGCTGTTCTCAGCGGTACTGATCGCATATGTTAGTGCATATACGATCAAAACGAATGCAATATCTGGTGGTATGTACCGCCCTGTGTTAGTGCATCCCACCCACTGTATAAAACACACACATACATAACTAGTCACACTCTCGCGGCATTGGACACGCCCCCTGCGGCGGTATACAATAGGCCCTTCACAAATTTCAGCTCCAGGCCCATGTGGATCTTAATCTGGCACTGACGACCAGCAAATATATAGGTTGATCAATTGATTGGCCAATATATCGGCCAGCATGTACCTTTGTTGTCACACTAAATGTTGATTGTTTTATCTTGAAGAAGATTAGGGGGTGATTCAGTAGTGGACGGAAATGCAAAGCTGCACGTATGCAGCGTAGCAATTTTGTCCTTACAAACATGCAAATGCAGCAGGAGGTGTCTGACACCCCCTTCTGAATTTGCATTACCAGCCCCTCAAAAATGGGCGTGGTCACAAGGGGCGTGGTCACTGAAAAATGGGGCATGTCAACATGACACAAACCCCTTTCTCATAATGCAGTGCCCCTTATACAGTCCCCCCTATGCAGTGCCCCCCAAGTAGTGGTTCCCCTTATGCAGGCTCCCAGTAGTGCCCCTTATACAGTACCCCCAGTATGTAATGCCCCAAGTAGTGGTCCCTCTTATGCAGACCTCCAATAATGCCCCTTATACAGTACCCCCAGTAGTTGTCCCCCTTATGCAGTTCCCATTAATTCCCCTTATACAGTGGGATTCAGTATGATTTACCGCCCCACTGTATAAGGGGTGCCTAACGCTCACCCCCACCCCGGGGTCCCTAACCCTAACCCTCCCTTTCCCTAGCCTAAACCTAACCTCCCAGGGGGGTGCCTAATCCAAAGCCCACCCAGGAACCCTAAACCTAACCCTCCCCCCACACGGCTGTCCGTGCCTGGCTTACCTTCGATCGGTAAACCGGGTGTCGGGCTCCCGGCATAGGGAAAATTACAGGCGTCGGGACTTGACAGTCGGGAAGCCGATGGTCGGGATTCCATCCATTGGCTTCCCGACTGTTTCCCATACAGTGTCCCCAGTAGTGGTCCCCCTTATGCAGGCCCCCAAAAGTGCCCCTTATTCAGTGCCCCTAGTAGTGGCCCCCCTTATGCAGATCCCCCAGTAGTGATCCCCCCATGCAGTGCCTCTTATACAGTGCCCCCAGTCAGGGCCGCCATCAGGGGGGACTGCCGGAACTATAGTGCCGGGCCCGGACTGAAAGGGGGCCCGGGTAGCAGCGGAAGCAGCGTAGTGGACAAAGTGCCGGCGGTATTTTCAATTTGGAGCTTGCCGCAAGTTGATCAGAGCTTGAGGACCGGCAGCCAATCAGGAGCGGCCGCAGCTGCAGCTCCTAATTGGCTGTCGGTCTGCAAGCTCTGATTGGCTTGCGACAATGCTATATTCAAAATGCGTTGCCTGCCCCCCGGGTCCCGCATGGCTGGAGCAGGAGCAGCATGAGAGGCTGTGCAAGGAAGGCAGCAGCTGGGGAGAGAGGGAGCAGCAGCTGTGGGGCGGAGAAGCTATTTACAGCCACCGCATGTGGTGCAGAGGAAGGACGGCAGGAGCAGGAGTGGCTGGGGACTGATCAGGCACATAGACTCCAGCTCTCTCACTCACACCCTCACCCTGCTCTCTCACTCACACCCTCACCCTGCTCTCTCACTCACACCCTCACCCTGCTCTCTCACTCACACCCTCACCCTGCTCTCTCTCACACCCTCACCCTGCTCTCTCTCACAACCTCACCCTGCTCTCTCTCACACCCTCACCCTGCTCTCACACCCTCACCCTGCTCTCACACTCACACTCTGCTCTCACACTCACACTCTGCTCTCACACACCCTCACCCTGCTCTCTCACTCACACCCTCACCCTGCTCTCTCACTCACACCCTCACCCTGCTCTCTCACTCACACCCTCAACCTGTTCTCTCACTCACACTCTGCTCTCACACTCACACTCTGCTCTCATACACCCTCACCCTGCTCTCATACTCACACCCTCACCCTGCTCTCATACTCACACCCTCACCCTGCTCTCATACTCACACCCTCACCCTGTTCTCATACTCACACTCTCACCCTGCTCTCACACTCACACCCTGCTCATACTCACACCCTCACCCTGCTCTCACACTCACACCCTGCTCTCATACTCACATCCTCACCCTGCTCTCTCACACTCACACCCTGCTCTCACACACTCACCCTCACCCTGCTCTCACACCCTCACCCTGCTCTCACACCTTTACCCTCACCATCATGCTGTTCACCCACATTATCCACAGCGACGCCCACCTCTGACAAACTGCCCCCCCCACCCCCCACCTAAGGAAAGGGGCCCTGCCTATTTTGTCAGTCCCGGGCCCCATCATTACTGATGGCAGCCCTGCCCCCAGTAGTGGTCCCCATTTATGCAGGCCCCCGGGAGTCTCCTTTATACAGTGCCCCCAGTAGTGGCCCCCCTTATGCAGGTCCCCAGTAGTGATCCCCCCTATGCAGTGCACCTTATACAGTGCCCTCTATAGTGGTCCCTCTTATGCAGATCCCCAGTAGTGCCCCTTATACAGTGCCCCCAGTAGTGGTCCCCCTTATATAGGCCCCCAGTAGTTATCCCCCCTATGCAGTGCCCCTTATACAGTTCCCCGTGTAGTGGTCCTCTCTATTCAGTGCCCCAAGTAGTGGTCCCCCCTGTGCAGAGCCCCTTGTGCCCCCAGTAGTAAGCCCCTTATATAGTGCCCCCAGTAGTAGTCAACCATATACAGTACCCCCAGTAGTGGTCCCCCCTGCGCCGTGCCCCTTATATAGTGCCTACAGTACTAGTCCCTCCAGTAGTGGTCCCCCGAGGCAGTGCCCCCAGTAGTAGTCCCTCCCCAGTAGTACCCACAGTAATGGTCCCCCCTGATGCAGTGCCCCAGTAGTAATCCCCCCAATGCAGTGCCCCCAGTAGTAGTCCCCCCAGTAGTGCCCCCAGTAGTGGTCCCCCCAGTGCACTGCACAAAGTAATAGTCCCCCCTATGCAGTGCCCCCAGTTGTAGTCCCCCCAGTAGTGGTCCCCCCCAATGCAGTGCACCCAGTAGTAGTCCGCCCTAGTAGTGGTCCCCCCCGATGCAGTGCCCCCAGTAGTAGTCCCCCCAGTAGTGGTCCCTCCCAATGCAGTGCCCCCAATAGTAGTCCCCCCTATGCAGTGCCCTCAGTAGTGCAGGCAAAGACACACAAGTAACAGAAACAAACAAAAAAAACATTTACCTGAATCCCCACTTTGGCTCCTGCTCCCGTCGCCGTCCGCTTCTCCGTCCTCCCGGGCCGGCCCATTCTGCATTATGGGAGAGACAACATGATGTCTCTCCCATCCATCATCCACTGTGGGAGCCGAAAGACGAAGCTCATGAGTGAGCTCCAGCCCGGTTCCGGTAGTGGGCGCAGCAGTCAATGAGAGTCTATCTGACTTTCATTGGCTGCTAATTAAAACAAACACACAGCTGCCGGCAACGGCAACTGTGTGTTTGTTACTGTGTAGTGCTGACCGAACTCCGTCCGGTCAGTACTGCACTGACCACAGTGTCCTGGACTGCGGCCGGCGGTGCCCCCCATGCCGCACAAGCTCTGCTCAACCCCCTCTATTTATGCCACTGCCAGGGAGATTGCTTGCAATCCTCCCTATGTCTCTGCCCAATTGAGGAGCGGGGACAGCCTGCATTCCCGGAAATGAATGCTGACAGAAAGTGTCTCTTCACTTCAGAAACCTCCTGCAGCATTTGAATTATAGCAGGATGGAATTGCAAAGCAGCTTGAATGCGGCTTTGCAATTGTGTCCACTCCTGATTCAGCACCAGTGAGTCCTTAACCAGGCTTTCAAGTTTATTGATGAACAGTAACAGCCGTAACAGTGGTATACACAATGATACAAGGTAACAGCAGTAGCCTTTGGTGATGCTTATAATAGCAGTAATGCGGGGAATACTGGTCTCATCTAGAGGAGCTAAGTACTGCACACTGTGACACTCTAGAAAGTGGCGTGTGCCAGGTCACACATGCATGGTACCTCAGTGATGGTATCCCGCTTTGGTCACTGCACAGAGAGGAGAGGAGAGGAGATAGCAATATTTTGAACTATTTGCCTGGTTCCTCTTTTCTCTCACTAACCTTTTTTTTCACACTTCTACTGCACACATAGGACCTCATTCAGAGCCGCTCGCAGAATGCGAGCACTCGCTCTGAATGAGGGAGGCCGCTTCTCTGTAAAGAGCCGGCCTCCTGGCAGCTCGCTAAGCTGTGGGTGACCATTTTGCGAGCACCTCTGAATGAGGTCCATGGTTCCAACTCAGGTCAGACCCAGGTCAGACACAATTTACACAGCACCATCGATCTGGGATATTCTCAGGTCAGCCCCGTTCACCCTGAACCCGGGACTGCCCTGCTAAACTTGTGAGGTCATAAAAAGTGGGAGGTGACTGCTCCACAACCACCAATCAGCTCATTTTAGGCATGACCCAGGTTGCATAACCCGGGTTGCGCTGTTTACACTGCACCATTACCCAGGTCCAACCTGGGTCCGACCCTGGCAGCTACCGGGGTGGGATTGCCAGGTCACTTAACCCAGGTTATTTTTCAGGACCCTTTTACACTGAGCTGCAACCCGGGAAAACGCAGGAAAAACAAAAGTGTGTATGCAGAAATGTGCTGCTGTGTACTGCACTGCTGGTATCAGCACTAGTGAGGGAAAACCCGGGGCATTCTAGGGTTATGACTGGCAGGTGGCCTGAAGAGAACACATAAAAATCAGCCATAACGCATTGTTATGGGTGTGTCTTGGGCATGTCAGTGAAAGCAGCTGCATTCTCAGATGCAGTGGCCATGTTCAGATGGAGCCACTGCACCTGCCATAGTGCTGGTGCAAGTGTCAGTGGTACAGCAATAGTGCTCCAATGGTGGCTTGTTCAGAACAATCGGTGGTGTTGCAATGTGCACGGGAATTTAAATTGGGCTTCTCATGGCTTGCACATTCCTGCGCACACTAGAACACAAGGGCAAGGCTGATACTAGCATTTGCATACAATCGTCGCTGTGGCACAGAAAAAAACCAAGCAGCCGTGGAGGCAACTACGTGCACCTATGATTCAGGCCTTCTGAGCACAGTCTCTGACAGAAAGTAACTTTGTTGTTTTCAGTATAAATAATGATTTCTTGAGTATGTAAAATTGTTTATCAGTAACAAATATTTTTTGCATAATCAGTATTTTTAAATCATCAATATTTTCTTTTTGACTCCCATCCTTAGTGCAGGGCACCGCAGTATAACACATTTTCCTTTAACACATTTTAATACTTCACTGTCTGTTTCCTTTATATATATGTATTTCACTTTTTTATTTTTATGCTTTATATGCGGCCAGCGGCTGCTCTTAACACTTCACTTTTCTTATTAGAGCGGTGCTTTGGGGTGGTTTGGCTGGGCTAGTTTGGGGGTGTCCTGCGCTCTAGATTTGAGCCTTCGTATGTTAGGGACCTGCCCGACAAGAGGTTACCCGGATATAGTGGGCAGGCCCATAAGCTTGGCCTAGATTATGCCAAATACCTCTATTGTATTTACTGCAAAATGTATTTATTTATATATAATCAGTTAATTTGCAGTTGTGCACCTGTATTTCTTCTTTGTGTATATATTAATGGTCTCCACAGGTAGCACCTCCAATTATATATATATATATATATATATATATGTCCAGAATGTGCAGTCTGAGATCCTTTTTTCTTTGTAGAATTTTATGTATACTCTTTTGTATTGTTTCACTACAAATTTGGTGTATAATTTATATATTTTAGTTTTATTTCTATTATCATAAGTTATAGAATGGAATTTATACATTTCCTATTAATAGGCAGAACATGGGGCCTGATTCAGACCCGGACGCAAGTGGCCGTTCGCTCGTCCGCCGTACGAGTGGAAATATTTAAATTCAAGCGCTCGCTCGTATGTTCGCTCGTAGCTAATTTTCCGCCCCATAGTCTCCCAACCCCTCCTCTAGCTAGCGAACGTTCAAAATAGCGACCGTCCGTCTCCTCTTTGGTTGCATGGAACGCTCGCACAAGTCAATTCCGGAAGTGGCCCTGTCAGTTTTTGATTGCCTGCTATTTCATTCTTCAAACATACTTTAAGCGATTAATGGCAATCACTATATTAATTACCTTAATTGCTATTCACATGTTTGCAATCCTGTTTTTTTTTTCAATGTCAATAAACTTTATTCTTGTCAGTGTGTGTCATTTGTACCGCAGAATACGTACGGTTTGACCAATGGGATGGTTTTTCGAAATTAAAAGTTTTTTGGAATGCTACTATTGTTTTGCGTTGTTTTTTATAGGCAGATTTTATTTCTTTAATTTTTTTATTTAAATTAGCTTACGCATGTCACTGCATCAAGCCTATCATAACTCACATTATATTTGTGAGGCTGTAGGTCACATGACTCATACAATAACCAATAGAATGGTTCCTGTTAATTTACAAAGTACATTAGCCAATCAAATTTTTTCTAGGACCTTTGTTTAAACTGTTTTGTGTAAAAAAAATCATTGCCATCATGAGAGCCGCAGCGTTTTGTAGGCGTGAGCTACTGGTCCTTACTGAGGTGATTGACCAGATAATTACCCATCATCCGCCCCCCATCACCAACCTCCGCAAGCGGATGGCGTACGCGGAGGTGCGCCGCCGCCTGCGTTCCATCGGCTATCGCCGAAATATCGGCCAACTGGAACGCAGGTGGTCGGATTTGAGCCGCCGATCCCCACGCCTGCTTGCACTTTTGCGTCTCCAGATTGTGGAAAGTAAGTGTTTATGTGTTTGTTTATATATATTTTATTATTTTGTTGTATTTTTTTGGCCTACCTGCGTGTGCATGTTTACAGTATAGCCCTGTTTGTTAATTTTGGACCTAACTGCGTGTGCATGTTTACAGTATAGCCCTGTTTGTTAATTTTGGACACACCTGCGTGTGCATGTTTACAGTATAGGCATTTTTTGGGGTGGTATTTTGTTTAAAAAATATAAAAACAAAAACCATTGTAATTAAATATGTTTCTCTCCATCATTTAGGGGCCGAGCGGATAATGAGATGGCACAGACGGGTGTCTCGACCCCTATCCCCCACTCCCACCCAAACATCCTCTGCCCACTCTTCCCCAAATTCCCCCTCCACCCCAGACCTTGCCGCCCG
The DNA here is from genome assembly GCA_031769625.1 of Taudactylus pleione. Taxonomy (NCBI): domain Eukaryota; kingdom Metazoa; phylum Chordata; class Amphibia; order Anura; family Myobatrachidae; genus Taudactylus; species Taudactylus pleione. The sequence goes on from JAUIMM010000776.1 coordinate 1,692,409, forward strand.
TCAGTCCCCTCCCTTTCCTCACCTTACCATCCCTCCAACTTCCCCCTCCCCTCAAACCCCCCCTCTCTTTTCCTCACCCTCCACTTCATCCCAAATTACCCCTCCTCCTTCCCAGAGCCACTGGCCAACCTCGGAAGAGGAGGAATTCGGTGCTCCAGGCCCAGGCACCATTTTGACCGGTATGTTTACATTTTAAACTATGGTTTTTTTTGGATTTTTAAATTTGGGTTGATGTTGTCCTTTTGCCTGTGCAGTTCAAAATAGTAAAGTAGTTCCAATGTTTTTGATATATATCTTTGTGAAACAATGACAAGGATGTTTTCCCCTTACACATATGACACATGTCCAAACACTCACACTTGTGTCTTTCTTGTTAACGCTACCCACAAATGTTGTATTTTTGCACCTTTTTTTGTTTTTTTTTTGGATTTTTATTTTTGGGCCCTTATTTGTTTTGAATCTGTTCGTTTTGCATTCCTTTTGTTTTGGACATGTTTTGGTACCTGTTTTTTTTTGCGATAGTCTGAATTGTTGGATGTTTTTTAAAATATAAATGAAGGTGTCATTTTAGTAATCCGCACATTTTTTTAACCCACAGAGGACCAGAGGCGGAACGAGGCATTTGCTGCTGGATTAATGGAGCTATGGGGCCATGTCATTGCTATGCTGGTCTCATTGGACCATCTTTTGGCGAGCCTGCGCCACTAATTTTTTGTTTTTTTTAAAAAAAGTTTTAGAAAAAATTAAGTTTATTTGGATTTATGTAAGTCTCATTCCTTGTGTGTAAATCTTAGATTGTTGAACCTTACATAAGTCTACTATTTGTCCATGAGTTTTAAAGTAATGTAAATTTGTTTGTCGAAAGCTCAAGTAAGTATGTAAGCTTGCACATTAAACACATAACAATACCAATAGGTTTGGAGAATTAACCTCAAAAATAGAATAATTTTTGGTGTGGGTAATGTAAAAATTACAGCTACCTGCTTAGGCCTAGAATTGAAAACATGCTGATTCACCATAATACCTTTGGTGTTTGTTTTTAGCAACAAAGCAGGGTACTAAACTTTTCAAATTAAGAAATTACAGTATTAGGCATTAAGCAACTTTGCATTTTTAGAAACAGGTTACACTTGGTTGTAATTTACGATGGAAATGGTTGGTTAACGTAAAAAAATTTTTTAATGCACACAAATAATAAACACCAAGTGAATTGACACAATAAATTCAAACATTGAAAACACACACACAAGTCAAAACAACACCAAAACCCCCCAAAAAACAACATCAGGAACTGTTTGAAGAAGTAGCATGCCAACATGAATCCACAAATGAGGAGAGGAAATCATTGTTCCCGAAGTTATATCCAATGTGTCCACATAAAGTCATTTGTGTTGATCAGGTAGTAGGCATGGATTTTTATGGTCATTTTCGGGATAAAAAAAAAAAAAACAAGTTAAAAGTGTACATTAAAATATTACATGTCTACATTGTGGCAATTAAATAAATTTGTTGAAATAATTACCTAAAAAATCTGGCCACAACTTAATCGCGTATGGCCCCCCCACATACTGACCTCCGACCAACCTCGGGGGGGGGGGGGCATCCTCAGGCAAGGCATCCTCTGGCTGCATTGGGACACCACTCCTTATGACAATGTTGTGAAAAATCCCACACAGGAGCACAATTTTGGAAACCATAGCCGGCAAATACATGAGGTCGCCACCAGAGCGGTGGAGGCATCTGAATCGGCCTTTTAAAAGGCCGATACAGCGCTCCACCACCTGCCTGGTGGCTGTAAGTGCGGAATTATACTGACTTTGTGGCCCTGGTGTGGGAACCAAATAAGGAGTGAGCAGCCAGGGCGTGCAAGGGTAACCACTGTCTCCTGTGAAAATATAAAAAACAACATTAGGACCATTGTATAACAAGCTTTGCATTGGTTTCAACAGAAGGTGTCAACTTACCCAGAAGCCACGCATCACCAGCTTGTAGGTTGTTTAATTTGTGCCAAATCCCTATTTGCCGGATGACGAAGGAATCATGTGCACTGCCTGGGAATTTGGCATTCAGGGACAGGATTTGGAGGGAGGCATCACATACCACCATTACATTCATCGAGTGAAAGTGCTTTCGGTTCCTAAATATAGCCTCCAGCCTTGCTGGAAGCTGAAGTGGTATGTGAGTGCCATCCACAATCCCTATGATGTGTGGAAAGCCAGCAATTTGGTAAAAATTAGCCTTCGCCACATTAAGGGAACCCATATCCCATGGCATTTTAATAAAATGATGGAGGTGTTTAAAAAGTGCCTCCATCACTGCCCTCAGGATCCTTGAAATGGAGGATTGGGATATTCCTGTGACTATTCCCACAGTGGTTTGAAAGGATCCTGAGGCACAAAAATGTAACACCGACATTAATTTCGTAAGTGGTGGTATTGCTGTAGGACTGTCAATTTGCCGTTCAAGATCACTTTCTATTAATGAGAGAGTGTCTATGATGATTTGTGGCGGAAGACGGTATCGCCTTAACACCTCATCATCTGGCATTCCAAAAAGTGTTCTATATATCTTGGGCCTTGCACGCCTACGAGGCCTATGCCTGGGACGAAGTTGAGGTTGGTCGCGTTCTGGAACCATGGCCAAGTTAATACGACCAACATCAACCTGAAATGTTAAGCCAGGTAGTTATTGTTTCAGACAAATGTGTTAAGAAAAATATACTTATCTTTTCAAAGCAAACCAAAGATTCTTACAGGCCTGGGACGTGTCATGTGAAAACCAACCTACATTTCAAAAGTAGAAAATATTTTTAAGATTAATTTAATAAACTATGAATGAAAACAAATATAGTTTGCGAAAAATTAGAGAAGGGAGCACACATTAGTTCTCAAAATAGTACGCTACATTTAGTGGTAAGACATGATTTTACACAGAAAAAAAAAACACATTAGTTCGCTAAACAGTACGCTACTTTTACAGTTAAAAAAAGACACATTAGTTTGCTAAATAGTACGCTACTTTTACAGTTTAAAAAAGACACATTAGTTCGCTAAATAGTACGCTACTTTTACAGTTAAAAAAGACACATTAGTTCGCTAAATAGTACGCTACTTTTACAGTTAAAAAAAGACACTTTAGTTCGCTAAATAGTATGCTACATTTAGTGGTAAGACATAATTTTACACAGAAAAAAAGACACATTACTTAGCGAAACATATGCTAAGACCAACACATCGAATTTGTTAATTCATAAAACCAAACACACTTACCAAAAACAGACAAATATCCCAAAGTTATAAAACGTCACTGGGTCACTGCCAAAATAACTTTAAATTAAAAAAAATTGCATTAAAACAATTGGAAACTATTTACTATTAATTTTTTAGGGGGATTTTTTAAATACTTACTCAAAAATTCAAATAAAAATAGCCAAAAAAAACGCAAAAATGCCAGAAACATCACAAATAACAACTACTCCTTCGAAACAAGCACAAAGCACCAACAAACCACTACACCGCAAAACCTCCAACAATCCAAAAATGCCACCTCGACTGGAGTCACACCAAGCCGTAAATAGGCTTTATTTTCCCGCTCAAATTAAGGACGGACAATAGGAGCGCACAAGGAATGATGCGGCCGAATAATGCTGACGCATGTCTAAAAACGTCACTGAAGGCCCAAATCGGTCTGCTACATTGAGAAAAGACAATGAGTACAGAGCAGCAAAGTACTAGCCAACAGGCGCCATGTAAGTATTTTTTTTTTATGGGAAAATGCGTATGTTTAACATTACATTTTTAAACATTTTACTAAAAAAAATTTTTTAAACATTTTAAAAAAAGGGTGTGGAGGATGCCATGGAAGAGGCTGCTGGCCCTAGTAGGCAAATAGGGTAAAAAAAAAAAAGGCAGCCACAATTCACAAGGAAGGAGATGGAGGTTTTGGTGCAAATGTGCAATGACAACCTGGCACAGGCACCAAGGAATATGGGTGCAACCCAGAGATGGAAACTGTGGGACAACATAGCCAGAGCTGTCAATGGGGTGGGTGAGTTTGAACGTTCAACCTGGGAGGTCAAACGCCGGTACGTAAAAACTACATTTTAGTAAAAAGTGTTTACAGGTCCAAATACTGCAGGAATAATGCCAACTTTTTAACCAACAGATGGAGCGACTTCAAGTATCGGCTTAAACAAAAACTGGATGATACGGCTAGGCATGCAGGGGGGACAGCTGGGGGTCCCACCCCTGTGTTACTTGAGCTCACAGATTTGGAGGAGATGGCCCAGGGGTGTGTGCAGGATGAGGAGGTGTTTGGCGTGTCGAACATGGATACCGACATGCCAGACTTTGCGGCTCCTCATGTTGCCCCAGGTAAATGTTGTAATGTTAACAACTCAGAAATGTGATTTTGACAATATCTAGATTATAATTTTACTCTTTTCTCTTTTTTCTCACAGAGACACAGGTGGATGAGTCTGCTCCAGAGGTGAGCTTTGGCCGCAGAATTTCTTCTGGCTCTGCAGGGAAGGAAGCAGTAGATCCAGCTGGGGACCCTGTGGCAGACAGTCCAGGGCATTCCCCCTCGCAGGCAGTGGCCCTCCTCACTGATCTCAATGTTAAAACGGATCAGCACACCGAGATTCTGCTGAGGATGGACGCCAATCTGCTATGGGTGGCGGACGCCCTGGAGGAAAATACTGTGGCCAACGTGCGAATTGCAAATGCCCTGGTGGAAAATACTGGGGCAAACATCAGAATTGCAAATGCCCTGGAGCAGCTCGTTCGCCAGCACATATTGGAACCGGCCTCCTGTCCTGCCGGAACATCAGGACCCTCCACCTCTGGCACAACAACAGCCATCCCTCCAAATGTGCCTAGCCCTTTGCCTAGTCCAGAGGCCACAACATCTGCCTCTGGCCAGGCCAGCCAAAAGGACATCCCGGACCTGTTCAGGCTCCCTCCCTACCCCGGCCAAACAGACCAAAAGGCGATGACAGCACTGGCTAATTTCCCCACAATCCATCTCTGTGTTTGCCCCATATTCCTTAATGCCCAAAACCTCCCTCTCCTTTCTTGTGAATTGTTTTTAAATTTTGATAGTTTTTGGATTTCAAATGCCACTTATTTTGTTTGTGTGTGGCCAAAATCATTTGTTATTTGTATTTACGTAAACACAAATTTGTTTATTAAAAAAATAAAAAAAAAACATTTAATAAAATTATGTTGAAAATCTGCAAAATTCTATTGTTAATTTATTCCAAAACTGGTTAAAAGGTAATCCCTCAAACAAAATTACAAACAATACAACGGAAATATAAACATTAATTTTGAGTTAAAAAAACAAGGGTTAAAAACAATTTATGAGTTTTAATTAACACTTAGCAAAAAACAAAAGGACGATTGTTTTCTCGGCCCCAAAAAAATGCTGAAAAGAAAACAAACATGCGTACAATATTGTTTCCCTAAAAAAAACACTTACAAATATTTCAAAAGCATGCAAAATTAAATAAAATTTGTTAGCTAATTGATTGTATGACCCAGAAATTAGCAGCTGTGTAGTTCACCTGCGTTCGGTTTTTAGCTACTGAAAAATGTCTACTTGCTGAACACCTTACAAGCATTTTTGCAATTCAAAGTTGATTGTTTTTGTGGCCTCAATTGATAAATCGCAACACCATCGATGTGCCAAGGGAAGTACGAAGAGACCATCGTCATTGTGGTAGACTATACCAGACCACAAGCTGAGCGAGCAGTCTTAATGGAAATTGGATCAGACAGTGACGTATCACTTGTTCCGTTCACATTTGGCTCTCGCATAAGATAATTTATGTACGCCCAAAAAACGCCTCGACACATCTGCGTTTTTCCATCTCCACCCCCGTCACTGCCCCAAAACGGACAGTTCTGTCAATCACATTTGACATGTCACTTCCTGTTCGCTGTGTCTACGATCGACAGAAAAATTACCTCACTCAGACGTACGCACATGCGCACTGTTACACCGATGCATGCGTGGTTGTACAACATCGGCTGACTACGAACGAGCGGCTGCTTACGAGCGGCTCTGAATGAGGACCATGGTTCCTAACATCTATTATTATAGATCTAACAGATCTATCAAAATGTCGAGTTGTTGAACTACATCTGTTTATAAATAAACCAAAGTTTCATTTGTCACTCTGGTTGTTTGAACACCCTGATTTTGTATTGTGATTTTGTAATTTAACAATTTGATTGTGTGTACAGCCAGGAGATATGATATGGGAGTAGGTCATATGGTGGATCTTTTGACACATGTCAGATGCAGAGCGTGACGTAAACTGTTGCTGTGCTCTATCATTAATTCCAGGCTGATTCATAGTATCATTGGGGCGTACAGTAGTCCTCTCTGTCAGATGCAGAGAACACGGAGACAGAGGTTGGATGTGGAATGCAGCACCGATTGCAGTTGCATTCCAATAGTACATCCGGGTCCGACGCCTGACGTCATCACGACAGAGGTAAACATCCTTCGTGATGAACGGAGACACAGATTAATGATTGGGACCATTTATTAGCATTTATTTGTAAAAGTAAGTATTTTTCTCTTTTTAGATATAACTTATAACATTACTATAGGGTTTGCCTCCTATTAATAACTATATATATTGTCACACTAAATACATGGAATGTATGGTTAATGGATATGATTGGAAACTCCTGAGAGCAATTAAGAGTGATGGCAGGTACTCTATAAAGTTGGATTGGTAACCACATGGACACCTTGGAAAAGCTGAACAGATGCAGCGAAACGCGTAGGTGGACGCACCCTGACATTCTCTTTGCCCCTGTCACTTTATTGCAAGCATCACCACGCACTTTACAAGTTCCTGGTCAATTATCTGGTACTTGGGAGTTTGAGCGATTGTCTCCAGCATGGACCACTTACCATTACAAGGCTACGTTCCTCTGCGTTGGAATATACCTCAGTGTGGGACTATCGCTAATTAAGGAATTCCTTGGAACATTCATTTTCAGCTGGTAACATTAATTTTGTGCTTCTTTGCTGGACTTATACCTACCAAGACTTAACTCAGTGTCGCAGGGTATAAACTATCACACTGCCTCTATTTGGAATCTCATATTGCTCTTTTTATTCATGCATAGATTGCAGCCTGTATTTAATGATTCATTTCATGTGACTGTACGATTAAATTTGATACACATTTTTTAATTCTCAAGCGCTGCTTTTATTGTTTTCTTCCACTTTCTAAGAGACTATCTATGTTTTGCAGCTGCTTGGGGCAGCATCTCATGTCAGTGCCCTCTATATATTTATTTATAGTTCCTTTACGGTTACTTGGAGGTGGCCTGATGTAAACACTAAAAAATCTATCTCATGGGTGTGTTAGGGAAGTGCCAGAGGAGAATGCCAAAAAAAAAATCAGTTGCGTGGACGTGGAGAGTTACGGACATTTAAGTGAAATTGGCTGTATTCTCAGATGCACAGCCACAGAGGCGATGTACAGACTGAGAAATTCCATCTGCCATATGGCTAGTGCAAGTGTCTATTGTATACACGATAGTGCACCGATGGTGGTGCATCAAGAATCATTGGTGGTGTTACAGCGTGCAAAGTCACTAAAAGTGTGCGTTTCAGTGCTTGCACATTCAGACGCAGGCTACTAACCAGGTAAAGGCTAGAATTTGCATAATACTTCAGCCACAACTCTGGCAACAGAAATGCCAGTGGATGCAGCATCATGCACCTCTGAACCAGTCACTACTACTCAGTGCAGTGCAGGCGCTCACCCAGTGGCATCATGAAGGGGGTGTGGCAGGTGCAGGCCATATCCGGGTGTCACCCTTGGAGGAGGTGACACCAAGAGGTCTGATCCTCTGCAGTGACAGGAGCCAAGTGTTGCAGCACCCAGCTCCTGTTATAGAAGAGTAGCCGACAGAGCAGACTGTCCAGTCTCCGTGGGCAGCCTAGCATCTCCAAGGATACTGGGTTTCCCCCGGAGTGATGTTATTGGGATCCCCTGCAAAACCACGCCCCCTTTATTTAGGACACATCTCCTCTATTGCCCGGTGCATCTGGAGTATACAGAGAGCGCACCAGGTGCCACCAGACCTGGTGATGTCTCTGCGCTCACCTACTGAGCCTCATAATCGGCATGCTCAGATTAATACTTTTTGGGGGCCCCAGGGCAACTTACTTTTGGGGGCCCAGGGCAACTAACTTGGATGCCTTACTAATAAAATTGTTGATCAGATATACTGGAGATGTTATTGAAAAGTAATCTTAAATACTCCCAGTACTATAAATGTGCTAACACACTGTAGTAGCCTCAGCTCACATTATGCCACACAGAAAACACAGTTCACATATGCCACAGTCTCCACCATTCTGGTGACGTTGCTATTTGTAGAGGCATCCCGGTGGGTGGGGCCACAAGGGGAACCACCCTAACTTTCCTGTTGTTGATCCATCTCTGGTGGGAGGCTTCTCTCATCTTAGCAGTGTCACTGATGCTGGATGGAGGTGTGGACATGCTCTGGGGATGTCCCAGCAGGCTCAGCAGCTAGTTGGACATGCACCATGGCACACCTCCTCCCAGAATCAATAAAGAGAGATGGAGTCAGCCGGTACAGCCGTTACAGCCAGGGGCGCCGAGAGGGGGGGGGAGCGGGCACAGTTTACCCGGGTCCGGGCTTCCAGAGGGGCCCGGCGGGGGCCCGGGTCTGGCGCCACCCCCCCTCACTTCCTCCCTCCCTCCCTCTGCAGCAGCCCAGCACACAGCATGTGCTGGGCTGCAGCGGGAGATTGCTTGCGGCTGCTAAGTAGCAGCCACAGCAATCTCCTATGCCTGAAGGGGGGAGCGATCACACTGATCACGCCCCCCACTGGCTTTGCGCTGGGCTGAGGGACTCACAGCGCCCCCTGCGCGGCGCTGCAAAACTCTTTTTTTTTTTTCAAGGGGGCGTGGCCACGCCTTCTGAAATTAGGCCATGCCCCCCTCTTTACCGGGGCCCCTCGTGGCTCTCTACGCCCCTGGTTACAGCAGGTGTGTCTCCAGAAGCACTCTGTATCTCTGGGATCTATTTTAAGCCTTGAAAGGTGAAAAAGTTAACAGATATAAGGTACCATCCAACCAGCCCCTGTTATTTTTCAAACACAGCCTGTGACATGGCAGTTAGGAGCTGATTGGCTGATACCTTATCTCAATTCACTTTATCTCCATCAGAGGCTTAGTAAATAGACCCCAGAGACAGGGAAGTCATTGAGATGGCTGCAATGTCATACTGACACAGTGGATTGGGAGGGGGGTTAAAAAGAGATAGCCTAGGCTACTATGGTGATGTGCACTAAGAAACATTTCTAATCTACAATTAAAATGTACAATATGCAGTGTATCTACCAACAGTCACAAAGATCATTTTCAGTCATATATAATGACACATACTGTTATTAAACATGCAAATCGGTTTCCCATTTCCTCTTTTCATTAGGGCAGTGGCATTGTGTAGTCCATTGCTTGCCAAATCTTAGTCTATAGTGTCTAATTATGATCACTTCATTTATGTACTGTATACAAAGCAGCTGAAAATTAACAGTTTGACCTACGTTTGTATAATTTAAGTGTCAGGGCCATTCATTAAAAAGTAACGCTGAAGATATCATGGATATTTCCTGATTGCCTTTAACTCCCAAACTGGCCTGCTGTCCCTATACACTAGTACTGTATATTACATTTTCAATTAACTGTTAACCTGAATAAGTTATACTAAATGTAATTGAGTTTGACTATTAGTCTGATAATACTGAATGTTAGTAACTATGGGCCTGATTCAGAAGCGGACGCAATGCCCATTGCTGCTACGATCCCGAAAGCAGTGGTGGTGTGAAAATATGCAAATGTCACAGCCACCAGGATTTGTATTGAGACTCCCACTAGCGGCATCTCAAGTCCGCCGCATGCATACAAAGCTGCATCATTGGTCACACATTGGTTTTATCATCTGTCTTCTGAGAAATGCTATGGTCGCTAGAATGTTCTCCAAAGTAAAATGCTAAAGCCACTGTGGTACGAATTCGGTTACTGGATGTGTCATGGCCCCGACACATTTTTTTCTTTTTGTCACCAGTCCCCCATTACCTCCCCCAAATGGTCACTGTTTGTATATCCACTCTGCATCCTAATCCGCACTAAGAGTGCCATCGCACGACCATCGTCACAAATGTGCAGTGCAAATCTGATGCAAACAGAAAAAAATATTAGCCGCTCACGACAGAAATATACACTGCGTCCACCTCTGAATCAGACCCTATATGTCAGTAACTGATTTATTGACTGATTGATTGACAATAAACTACATTGCCAAATGTATGGGACACCCCTTAGTGTGTTTCCTCTTTTCAAACACATTTCCATAAAATAAAGCTCTACATCTGCAGCAGCAATAAGAGGTATTGTCAACCTCTACCTCTAAGGGGCGCTGCAAATGCCCATGCGCATTCTGCTTGGTCAGCTTTATCAAGGCTTATAAAGCCGACCAAGCGAAATGTGCATCTGTGTTTGCCGTGTGCTGCTCTTCTAATGTGATAAACTGTAATAGATAAGTGTTGTTGTTGTGTGAATAATAGGAAATGCCATCCTTTTAAAACAGTGTACATATAGGTAAGGTCTGTCCTAGTAGTGAATAAGCATGTGAGTTTACGGAGAAGTCAGAAAGAGTGCAGGTGGCTTGTCAGTAATGCTGATCCCGGCATCAGACTTGCACCACACTTAGGACCTCATTCAGAGGCGGTCGTTAGTTGCAAGCGGTAGCACTGAACGGCCGCCTCCTTGTCGATCACTAAGCTGTGGGTTACCACCCACAGCATAACGACCGTCCAGGTTGATAGTCTCAATGGTGATCACCATCGCGACCATTGGGGCTTACGACGAGACCCTAAGGTTCGGTCTCGGCACTCGTAAGCCCCAGGGAGCTTCCTGCTCTGTTTGAGCAGGAAACTCCCCACTGACATCACTGATGATGTCAGTGTGGCCACCCACAAAATGGTAGGCATTCGTTAAGGAACGCCTCCATTTTGCAAACCACCCCCCCAGCCCGCCTACCAAACGGGGCGAGCTGTCGATCAACATCGACAGCCGCCCCTTTGGTAGCAAGCTCCAGAGCGACAGAGTTTCTCTGTCACTCCGGGGTTTGCGCACACGCAGTGGGGCCGCTGCGCGGGTGCAGGACTAGCCATCGAGTTGGTTACGAGCGCACCGACTCTGAATGAGGTCCTTAGACTGGCAGATACTGACACTATTATATATGCAGCTTTACTTATGAGATATTATTTATACTCCAGCACATGATAGTGAAAGCATAAGATAAGGGGGCAGATGTATGAAGCTGTGGTAAGTGATAAAGTGCAGAGTGATAAACGACCAACCAATCCGCTCCCACCTGTCATTTTTCAAACACAGCTAGTAACATGACAGTTGTGAGCTGATTGGTTGGCCGTTTATCACTCTGCACTTTATCACTTTCCAGAGCTTCATACATCTGCCCCAAGATGCTTTAAGGAGAGTATAACACAAGCTTAATACAGCTACATTAGACAGCAGATTTCATGCGGGTCTGACTAAACAGCAGCTTTAAGCTACCGTATAATGAGATCAGCTCACAGCTCCTGAGACAAAAATCACCAGCCTATCACTCCCATTTAATGATACTGGTAACATTTGTATCTATGCCTAGCTAACCAATGATACAATAAATACAAAGTACAGTTTGAATATCTAACATTGAGGAAAGACAGCTACAATCATTTACTGAGAGGAATTGAGAAAAAGGTAATGAACCAAGGAAACAAATACCTGAATAAATAGCAGCTTCAAGCTGCCGTGTAATGAGATCAGTTCTCAGCTCCTGAGATAAGAATCCCCAGTCTTTGCTTCCATTTAATGATACTGGCAACATTTGTATCGTTTAGCTAACCAATGATACAATAAATACTTTGTATGATATAATGTAACATAAGATACTATTGATATCAACTAGTAGCTAATACACATCTCTATTCTCTGTTGAGGAATAAACTTAGAGAACCACATCTATATCTGCTGGATCAAATAACCAATTATTTTAGTCTATTAGAACAATAATACACACAACAATAGACTATATTATACATTTACAAATAAAGACAGCACACGACCTTGTTTTTAAATTGACTTTATTCTTTTTACAATTTTCTTTTTCATTTTTTCTTATCACTTTATTTCTACTATAATAAATATAATTTTTAATATTTTGCTTTATGAAACCCTAATTTAGGGGTATAAATTTAACCATGTATAGATATTGAATAGTATTAAGCTCTGAATAAGCACAGACAATATAATGATGTATAAATTAAATAAGTAATAAATAACATTGTGTGTTATTTTTTGATAAGCCCAATTTATTATTTTAAACACGTCTAATAAAAGTAAAAGAATTTTATTCTCTAAGGATGGTTTGAGTGCACTCGCACTACAATTGATTCCCTTCTCTCTCTCTCTCTCTCTCTCTCTCTCTCTCTCTCTCTCTCTCTCTCTCTCTCTCTCTCTCTCTCTCTCTCTCTATATATATATTATAATGTGCATTTTGTTAAATCCCAGCGCAATGATCCCATCCTGCAATGCAATCATGGGTGCTAACATCGCGCCCAGATCGCATTGCAAATGTGATCATTAATAAATGGGCCTCTGAGTCTGGCCCTGGCTTCTCTATTCCTTGTGCTGTCTGGACACCAGAGGTAGTTGGTGGGATGAGCAATCACCAGATCAGTTAGGTTGGATGTGTAGGACCAATGCTGTAAATGAGCATGTGACACAGAAGTTAGTTGCAAAGTATTTGGCGGAGATGTGGCTTGTGTCAATACCCTAGTTGGGGACCATGCAAGTGGATTTATTGTTTACACAAACATGGCTGCTGTATGTGTCTTATTGATTATTGTATAGTGCAACTGATAGGTGATGCTTTTGTATCATCGTGGCCATGATCCCTGCTTTACAGTGCTGTTACTTGTGATATTGTATACTGGGGGCAGGTCCACAATGACACAAGCACGGCATCATACTTCCTGTACCGCTCACTTGACTGTGCCATGCCCCCTTGCATCACAGGGCACAGCTTGCTGGTATCAAGTGAGCTTTGCAGATGGCATTATGCCATACTTGGGCCATTTTGGGGGGGACCGAAAAGTCAACAACCATGTACTGTAGCAACTGTTTGCAAGAAAATCAGATTGAAACTACTCATACTTTATCATTGCCTCTCTGTCATTCTCACACTATCTGAAGGGTTCACAGTGTTATCAATATGCTGCATGTTTTATTGCATGTTTTATTGCTGATTCTGTCTGTTATATATGGAAATAACCAAGCCTTTTGCACAAAGAAGTTGATTGTGTTCCATGTACTGTATGTGTTTCCCTACAGCATCACTGTGTAAATCTGCATACCTTAAAGTACATTCTCTCTTATTTAGATACCCACACATTTTTAACAGTACCACCATTCCCTTTCTATGGCAATATGTTAGTAACTCACTGACTCGCCAACTGTCTATATATTATTAGTAACTGAAAAAATTTTTTTTTGTAGTAACTGACTGAAATATGTAAAAACTGGCTGATTAAATGACTATTTTTAATTTAGCTTCAAATCCCCCATCTATCTCATGTGCATGTAATTTATTTTCTATCTCCTCATACACTTGTTCCTCCCCTTCTACTCTAATGCCTTCTCTGCTATATGTCCTATCTCTCTGTTTTCTGTTATTTTCCTATCCCCCTTCTTTGTAGTGCTTCACATGTCCCCTGTCTTGTACTACTCAGTCCTTCTTCCCTGAATTTGCTCCTCCAATAACACCTTCCTCTATCCTTATTAATTCTTTAGTGCATCTTTCATTTCTGCTCCTCTCACATGTTCCTTCTCTATTCATTTCCTTTCCGGCTCTGTTAACGTGCTGAAGGAGATGTTCCTGATGCAATTCATGTGCCACACAAGCAGGAAATAACTTCTATTTAGAGTAGATAATATTCTCCACAGTTTTACTTATCAAGGGATTAGCTATGTTTATGACTTTATTACTAGGGTGGAAAGACATATTATATCTCGGTATGAGATTGATAGAATGTCAGGTAGAGATATGGTGACTTCTTGTGAAGGAAATAACAGAGTTTTAAACTTTTAATTTATTAGATGCTAATGTTTGCAGATATTTGTACACATACTCAAGTATCTACATGTCAATGATTAATAGGTTATGTTTGGCAAGGGTAGGTAATAGCACAGGAGCCTGAATTGTAGTAGTGATACCTATCTCCTCAGCTACAAGTAGTGATAATTGTTGGGCCAGCAGAGAGCTATCTGTGAGCTGAAATACTGTAGGTCATTGACCTGGCAAGCCAGAGTGGCTAAGATCTTCAGCAGGAGCCCTGGGTATAGGAACCTTTAGGCCTGATTGCTTGCCTGGAGTTTATGGTCAAATGTGAAATCTTGTGTAAGTTTATTCTTTGTAGCTAGATTTCATGGTTAAAGTAAGAATGGAGCCATGTTGTATCCCAAGTGTCTCAAAACTGCAAATTCCAGCATTGGTGATAACTAATTTAGGAACCAAATCAGTGGCTTACTGCAGTCAAAAATGGCATTTGGGGAACCTGAATGATCTCTAAGTCAGGGCTGAAGTTTTATTAGAAGAGTTATCCAACAGGAAGAGCATGTTTTCATAGAAGCAGTACCTCTGTTTTGCTGTGTTTCTGGTTCATATTGGGAAGGGAGAAACAAACAAACAAACAAACAAACAAAATACAGTCATTTCCCCCGGGGGGAGAGAACATATTGGCTAGGCTGCATGTGTTCAGTGAGGTCTGTAACATTTAAAGTACTGTACAGTAATGCCCTTACAATGTCTTGTGACCAAAAACTAATGCACTATTGTCACCAAGGATTAAAGTGGGCAGGAACGGGGTGAAACTGAGTTCTATCACCTATAATGGTAGGTGGAACTAGTTCCAGGTCCACCAAGTCCCTGCACAGAAGTCCCACAGACAGAGAGCCACTTTTTAAGTGATCTAACTTTGTAATCTCAGCTGATGGCAGGAGTGCTAAACAAGCATCTAAAATGTATTTCACACTGTTATAGCCCCCAAAGCTTCTGGCCCCCAGCCATTCACTTTACCGTTTCCTATACACAACAGTGTGTGTGTGTGTGTGTGTGTGTGTGTGTGTGTGTGTGTGTGTGTGTGTGTGTGTGTGTAAAGAGCAGTTTTCACAGTTGTTTTGGCCTGTCAGACTAGCATGGCGGGGGGAGGGGGTGGGGAGTAGGAGGCAGGAGAGATGAGTACCACTACCTCTCCAGGACCACTTTAAACCCTGATTGTCACCATAGTAGTTAATGACATGATGTCCCAGAGGCTAGCCCTCTAGGATTAATAGTGGGCAAGTATTTAACTATAGAGAAAACAAAAACCTGTGATACAGAGTCAAACAACTATTTTGTAATTTAAAGTGAAAAAATTAAATGGTCGAGAGAAAAGAAGAGGGATGGAGTTATCAATGCATAGGGGTAAATTTACTAAGATGGGCAACATCACTTCTTAATAGAACTCCCATCTTAGTAAATTTACCCCATAAAGTCATTTATAGTATAAAAACCCTTTTTTTTTTTTTTTTTGGTTCAACTCTAACCCTTATTAGTGTTGCCAAGCAGTTAAATCTCCTCAAATAGTTGTTTCAGTTTAGAATTTTATAAAACTGTAAAACAATGAGTTCATAATAGTATAACTATCACAAAAATAAAAAAAAGATCTGGAGAAAAAGTTCTTGGAAAAGGAAATAATGTTTTACATGTTGGCTTTGTACAGAAAATGAATTTTTGCATTCTCCTGTTAAGATGTAAGTTTCAGTACACCTAGGACTTTGAAAATAAAAAGTGGACTGACAAACATGGGCCCTGATTCAGAGCCGGACGCTCTGACCAGATCGCTCGCTCTGAATCAGGGCCCACCTCCATAAATATGGAGGGTCCTCCTGGACGCTCGTATAGCTGTGGGTCACCACCCACAGCATATACGAGCGTGCAGGATGATGGTCGCGATGGTCTTGACCATCGCCACTGCGAGCAGAAGCCTGCCTTTGAGTTTCTCAACCGCAAGGCCAGGAGTGATTTTGGCTCTATCAGAGCCAAAATCACTCCCACTGACATCACTAGTGATGTCAGTGGGGCCGGCTTCTGACGGTAGGCGTTCCCTTGGGAACGCCTCTGTCTGGGAGGCATGCCCCCGGCACGCCCACCAAAGGGGGCGTGCTGTCAATCAACATCGACAGCACGCCCCCTTTGATCAGACACTACGAGCGAAGGAAAGTCCTTCGCTCGTCGCGTCTCGCGCATGCGCACGACGGAGCTCCCTCCATCGTGCGCATGCGCAGTGCAGAACATCGACCCACTTGTGAGCGGACAGCCACTCGCGAGTGGGTCTGAATCAGGGCCATAGATCCTATGTAATACCCCTTTTACACCGGAGCTAAAACCCTGGTTTTTGAAGGGTTAACCCGGGCAGCTCCCTGGTGTAAAAGGGCAGAGAGTTGGATCGCAGGGTCGAGTGACCCGGCAATCCAACCCAGGTAACTAGCAGGGTTTAACACGGGTGTAGCCCATGAAACCCTGCTGTGAGAACAGCGCACTCCTGGTCACAATGACCAGGAGTGCGCTGCTAGCCGGCCGATTGGTCCGGCTTCAGTGGCGATTGGAGATGACGTCATCTCCAAGCGACCACTTTCACTCCGCAAAAGCCAGGTCTATGCTGACCCGACTGCGGTGTGAGCGGCGCTGACGCGGGAATATCCTGAGTCGGCGCCGGCAAAATTCCGGGTGTGATCCGGATAGGAACTTTGTTCCAACTCCGGGTCAGACCCGGAATTTAGGTGGAAAAGGGGTATTACAGAAAGGAAGATTGACATTGGTAGAGTCTTTCAGGAGGTGTAGGTGACTATTCAAAGTTAGGTTTTCCAGGTAACTCACTGGATATGGTCTTTGTCTCACAATATCACCAGGGAACCCAATGATATAGGTCTCAAGCTGCAAACACACACAATGATTTAGTTAATTAACAATTTTAGTAAACGATTTTCTCCCTTGAAAAATGAACTTTTACTAAAGTTGTTCATTTACTATGTTCATTTAAGTGAATGAACGATTTTTTAGAACTACAAATGATTTTTGCATATTCCCTTACTGAAAATCGTTGAGTTGACAAGTCTGACTGAACTACAAACTACAAACTACAAACGTGAACGCGCATGAACAAAAATCGTTCATCGTTTGACTCAGAAAGTGAATGATTTTTACAAACGATTATCGTTAAATTATATCGTTTCACGATAATCGTTCAAAAAATCATTGTGTGTGTATGCAGCTTCACTGTTATAGTGTGAACAGCCCAGCTTCAGCCCCGTGCTTAGTGACAAGCCGCCCAGACCAATGCTAATGGTATCACATCTGCTGATCATGCATGTATGGGTGACCTTTGCTGAGAGAGATCCTACAGATACCTTTCCCAATTAATGGTGTGGAAAGTAGCCGTTAGGTTACAATGGCTAATACCGCAGCTATGCTCTGGATTGGTTAGCATTCCAGAGCTTGGTGAATTTGACAATAGAGCAGCCCCATAGAAACTATGGTGGCTATTTTTATGGCTGCAAATGGAGGTCTGCATCCGATATGTCCAATACCTGCTGCCAGGGACGTATCTACCCATTGGCCTGGATGGCACTCGCCAGAGGCACCAGCCAAAATGGGGCTTCATCAGGTGGTACCACCCAAGACCAAGGGAAAGAATCAGGATGGGGCAGCCATGACTGGAGTCCAAGGTATGCCCCTAGCTCCTACCCGGTGCAGATGTCCAGGGCCAGGTAGCCGCTGGCGCTAGCTGGTGGTTACCTGGTACTTTCAATTAATGAATAAAGTTTTTATATATAATTTGTGACTGACACCCAATAAAATATATTCAAAAAGGTTTTATATCCTGCTCCAATCTAGTCTTTTTGTATTATAATCAGTGGCAGCTCCAGAGGTGAGGCTGCAGCGTAGTCCACAATTCAAATAGGGGAGCCACACCAACTGCCCGGCTGGCAAAGTTTGTCAACATTTGGGGTAGCAGTTGGAGTGGTTTCCCTATTTGAATATTGTACTGTGCTGCAGTCCCTTCTCTGGAGCCGCCACTGATTATAATGTTTACTATATTGTACTTTTTGTTTTTTGTCTCTCCGCCCAGTTTATTTATCTTGCTATATACCATTTTCAATGCTGGGGTGCTACCACTAGCTCCTGTATATAATTTACAAATATGTAAAAGAAAAAAAAATGGAGCTTGAATATTATATAACATAAAGGAATTAGCACCAAGGTGCAGTGGCTAGTTATAGAAAGGCGTTGCTATAACCAGCCACGGCCCTTTGGTGCTAATTCCTTTATGTTGTAACTATAAAATGTGTATGGAATGTGAATGAAATGCAGTATACACACTGGTGCTGACAGCTGACTGCAGGCTGTCACACTTTTACCAGCTCTCTAGCAGATAAGAGCATCTGTGCAGGCATTAGGAGGCCTATTATATCAAATTGTTTTTCAAAACTTATGTAGAAACTGCAATTTCTACAGAATTGTATGGTTTTGTATGGTTTCTTACTAATAGCACAATGCAGAGTGTTAATTAGCACTGCAGATCGCAGCCCTCATTATTATCAAAGGGGACTACAATCTGGCCCCTATGTACCAAACTCCAAAATGAAAAGCTTTTCAGAGTTTGGCCCCATTAGTGTACACAATCTTCAGATAGTGTAAACGGCATTAAGCCTATAGATTCTTACAAACAGGAAAGAGATATTTCGCTCTCTCCCGTAGGTGGCTGAAGGTGACACTGTGCACATGAGCAGTGTCAGCTTCCACTGGAGGAGACTATCACTAACATGAAATAAAAAAACCTAAAAAAATGGATTGCACTTATACATGGATTTTATGTATAAAATAATATATTGTATTCTGTATCACTTGACTAAACTTCAATTCAACAAGGTTTCTCTTAATAAAAATACATACATGTATTTAATAGACACAGGGCCAGATGTACTAATTTCTTAAAAGTGATAAACTAGAGAGTGACAAACCACCAGCCAATCAGCTCCAAACTGTCATTTTTCAAACACAGCCTGTAACATAACAGTTGGGAGATGAGTGGCTGGTCGTTATCACTCTCCAGTTTATCACTTTTCAGAGCTTAGTACATCTCCCCCACAGACACTTAACATATCTAAAACACACAAATTATATAGCAAGTATGCAAATGTATTATAATAAAAAAAATTAGACATGAAAATTGCTTGAAATAATACCACTTTTGGCTGCAATATTGAATTAAGAAGTATTTGTAAATGGTTACCCATAAAAGTTCAAATCTGTCATCTCACTAATCAGGGAGGCTAATTACAATCTCCTGCCTGTTTGAGAGATAGATACAATGTATAAAGTGCTCACCAGCAAGTTCAGATAGTTACTTTGTTTCCTTAATCAGCCTGTATACATGAGTTCAGATCACAATGTTCTTAACGCGGTGTGTTGACTCAGGGCCTATTTCAGCAGTACACGCAAGTGCACTGCTGAAAGCAAATTCCCGATGATCGGGAATCTGCGCAGGCGCGTGTATGTGCAGAACTAGTCTGCGATCCCGCGCGCAAACTGTCAGTGATTGACAGTCTGATTGCGTTTGTGGGCAGGGAGGTGGCGGCGATGGCTTATGTTTCCCAAAACCGAGGTGTGTCCCCGCCGTTGGAGGCTAGGATCTCCATCAGCTGATGGAAATTTCCTGGCCTCTTACTCTAATCTGAGGCCGGCTGCGTGATCCAGTGGTCCGCAGAGTATCCAATGCTGCGTTGGACAACGCAGCTCAGATACATAATCCAGCAGGAGGCGTGATGCGTGATGCAATTGCAAAGCTGCCTGCATGCAGCTTTGCAATTGCAATCCTTGCTGAATCAGTCCTCCAGTCTTTATATACACACTGCACTGGTCCTCCCATATAGGGTCGTGGGTGAAGATAGCAGCATTCCACTGCTGTCTATCCACCGACTTAGGCTAGATCACGGCTCGTGTATTCCCAGCGGCCGCTGTGGTGTATAAAGCACCAATTATCGCCGGGTCTTTTCTTCCTTAGTCACTTGCCTTTTAGTTTTAGGTGATGTATTCTCTCAGTTCTGTGTTACAGGCTGACAATACGCTGTGGAAAGACAGGTATATCAGGACTTCCAGGAGCAGTCTTTGGGTATTATTGACCCTTCTGTTGACTAGTTTTGCTCTGTGCTTGGAGCTTTTTACAGACCTAACACTAACTTGAAAGACATCTACAAAATGCTGGACAAGTAACTTGCAGGAAGATTGGTTGTCGCTATCACTGTCCCTGTGAGTTTCCCTTAGTACATAGCAAGGATATTTTAATTAAAAATTAATATTTCCACTGCAAAATTATACTTAATAATAGTGTCAGTTCAGCGATTATTAATACATAGGCCCCTAGCAGAGCAGAGATAGTGGATAGAACATAGTAACATCTTTAAGTAGCATAGATATAAACAATCACCATGCCAAAGAAAATGTATCCCTCAAAGCAAAGAATATAATTTGAAAGAGAGATAACAAAAAGTACAATGGATTAACAATTATTATGCGTCCACTGAGTATCGGCCAGCTAAACTAAATGGCAGTTAAGATGTCATAACTACTATACAAAATATGTCAACCACAGCTATATGCAGGAATATTTGTATAGTATAACCTATTAAAGCATTATGTAAGCTATCTTAAAAACAGGATGGTTACAGTAACTTAACCACACAAATAACTGAAAGGCATAGCTTGCTATACATATATAAACACTGCAGGCTGCACACTCACCAGGGCATGGTTACAAATGACTGTAGGAATTTGATTCATTTAAAACACTTTGTAGCCAGAATTGGCAAGAATCCAAACTAGCTATAAACAAGTATAATAATGAAGATGAAACAATAGTATCAGAGTGTGCAACATTATAACATTACTAGGGGAATATTGTATATTAATATATAGATATACTGTAAGGATTCAAGAGAACCCTAGCAGGAATCTTGCAGCATCTACTATAATAAATGATAAATGTGTGGGTGTGTAGTGAAAACTGAAATTATTGCATGATTAAATACTAACTGGCAAGTGAATATTTAACACACCACGCTGATGATACTATAAATGAAAGATAATTAAGGAGAGAAAACTGAAGTGCTAAATAATTGAGTGTTTATATAACTAACTGGCAGTATAATAACACACATAAGGATAGTTGCCTTCTTTCTTACATCTCTACCTAAAAAAGACAATTCTAAAGAAAGATACATTAGTGGACTTGATTCAAATGTGGAGACAATGCCAATATTTATGCAGATAGAGCGATTGTTAGCCATTGCTTATGAGTGTAACCAGAACTTCGCACTTACAGCAATTGAATTGCAACTATGCTCACACAGAGGATTCACTCGCACAATGAGTGACGAATAGTCAGTGTTTGGGGGCGGTAATGGGGGAGCTTGTTGGATATTTAAACACTGTTTTCTGGGCATCCATAAATTAGCCTCTGCCTTCTTGCTCACAGCAGAAAAGCCCTCTGTGTGTGACCCGCTATGTCTGTGACCAGAGGTGTAGCATGTAGCCAAGGTGCCCGAAGCATGCCTTTGTAACAGCCCCCCCTACCACATGCCCCTTTTATTCCACCAAAATAATCCACATTCCCCATTTTTTCTGTGAGACCTCTCCATTACCCTGCATGCCCCTTTTATGCTACCAGACTAATCCAAATGCCCCTTGTATGCCATCTCTCCGCCTTTTGAATTCTGTAGTTTTGTCCCTCCATTTTGTATTCTGTAGCATTCTCCCCTCTCCTCTGTTTTGTTTTATGTAATATCCCCCCCCTCAATTTATACTATGTAGCATTCCCTCTCCTATTTTGTATTGCACTGTATTTCCCCTTCCAAATACCCCTCATAAATTTTCCAAACAGATTAAGTGCACTTACAGTATATCTATATTATATCCCACTCCTATGGGTGGGCCGGTATGCACTGCATTAATAATGAAGGTCCAGAGCAGCTGCTAACCCCTTCCTAGCTCTGCTCCTCAGCTCACTGGGATAGGCACTGCTTCTTCCATCCCTCTTCGGATGCTCCCTATGTCCTAGCTCTGCCTCCTCACTGTGGCAGACAGCTGCTCCCCTCCCTTCTCAGCTCTGCCTCCATGGCTCTCTGTAAAATGCAGGTGGCGTGTGACATCATTTGAATATGCCCAGAACACCTGAGTGACAGCTGCAGGAGAAACCTGTAGGGAAGGAGCCAAGGTCAAGCACTGCAGCTATCCTTTACGGTGCCCTCTGTCCCCGTCGATGCCTGGAGCTAACGCTCCACTCGCTCCTCCCTCACTACTCCCCTGTCTGTGACATAAGGCTGATGGCTGCATGGTCTGCATTTGATGTTTCCAGTTTTGTGCACGAGCCACGGATGTGTGAGGCTTTCAATGGGCAGCTCTGGGCTCCAGTGAATCATTAGCATTTTTTTACAATTGCAAATTCGTGAGAGATTGCAGCTGTGATGGCACTTGTGTCCACATCCAAAACAAGCCCAGTGTTCCTGCAGAGGGTTAATATATATATATATATATATATATATATAATTTATATATATATATGTATGTGTATGTAAATATAGACAGCGCCAGTAACAATCAACAATCCCCCCTCAGGATTTGAGTACAATGTTAATTGGTAGAAACTGCCTTCCCCTTATATATCAGGGTGTCAGCTCCAACAGTGTTAATAGCAAGGAGTGGGTGCTGTGAATAGTATGAAGATTGGTGTACTGTTTAGAGTGACTAGCTGGTTTCTAACATATGAATTTGCACAAATGAATGATAAGTAATATCACAATGTGTATCCGCGCTTTTTAGGTTATAAAGTGCAAGTGAATAAATATCAATGAAGTGAATGATAGTAAAATATGGAAATACAGAAATAGTAATAACAGGAGATATATTAAGAACTTACCTTTGTTTTCTCTGTTTCTACTGTTTCTGTTTGTTTCTGTTTCTAAGTCCTTATGTGTCTTATTATATTAAATATACATCATTGTCTTTAACTTTATGGTATAGATTAAAATGCATTTCTATTTCTACTTCAGGGTCCTTAGGGATCCACAGGGATACCTTGGGGTATAGGTATGGCTACGTCCATCGGGCACCACAAAGTTAAAAATTCCATCCCAGGATGCACCGAGCCCCTCTCCTATACCCTGCTCCCAGGCCAAGGCACCTTCAGTTTTAGTAGCAAGCCATAGGCCGGAGGAGGAGAAAAAGAGAGAAGAAAGTCTGGAACACACAAGAGTCACATTCCCACACAAAGGAGACAGAAGACTGATGGCCAGAACAACACCCCACCGAAGCACAGGGCATCAGGGCGGGCACCCTGTGGACCCTAAGGACTTCATAGAAACAGAGATAACAAAGGTACGTTCTTACCATATCTCCTGTTTTCTACTTCAGGGTCCTTAGGGATCCACAGGGATACCTTGGGGATGTCCCAAAGCAGTATCCTGAAAGGAAAATCCGCTGCCTGAAGGAAGCATCCTGAGAAGCAAAGGTGTAAAAAACATAATGCCTGACAAAGGTATGGACAGAAGACCACGTGGCCGCCTTGCAAAGCTGAACAGCTGAGGCGGCACGGCAAGCTGCCCACGAAGGACCCACAGTCCTCATAGACTGAGCCTTAAAAGAGGGTAGTACTGGAAGACCCACATGAGCATAAGCCCCAGAGATTGCCATGCAAATCCACCTTGCCAAAGTCTGCTTATTGGCAGGCCAACCCCTCTTGTGATATCCATACAGGACAAACAGGAAGTCAGATTTTCTAACAGAACAAGTACGGTCCACATAAATCCACAGAGGCTGTACCACATCCAAAGAAGCCTCACCAGCCAAGAGATCCATTGAATTAAAGGCTGGAACTACAATTTCCTTGTTAATGTGGAAACTAGACACCACCTTAGGAAGGAAACCAGGGCGGGTCCGAAGTACCACTGTCTGGATGAAAAATCAGAAAGGCAGGTCAACATGAGAGAGTCCCCAAATCTGACACTCTTTTGGCTAAAGCAATTGCCAGAAGAAACACCATCTTTGCTGTAAGCCATTTCAAATCCACAGAGACCAAAGGTTCAAATGGAGGATCTTGGAGAGCCCTCAGAACCACAGCCAAATCCCAAGGAGCCACCAGAGGGACAAAGGGAGGCTGGATGTGAAGGACACCCTGCATAAAGGTGTGGATATCAGGGAGCAGAGCAATCCTATGCTGAAACCACACCAACAGAGCAGAGACATGCATGGAGGTGAGGTGTAGACCTAGATCCAAGCCCGCCTGTAGGATTGTACCCTCTAGGTCGACACTACTCAAAATAGGTATGCCACACCCTGTGGTAAATTCTGGCCGAAACAGGTTTTAGCATGGTATTCACCACAGATCTGGAGAAACCTTTAGACCTCAAGAGGGATGTCTCAAGAGTCAAAGACAGATGACCCAGGTCCAGGTAAAGGCAAGGACCCTGAGATAACAGGTCCGGGCATTGAGGCAACAGCAACGGAGTGTCGATGGAGAGACACTGAAGATCCAATTACCAATGCCATCTGGGCCACACAGGAGCCACTAGCAGGATCTTGCCACCTTCGTGAACTTGCGAAGTACTCAAGGAAGAAGGGAGAATGGAGGAAACAGGTATGCAAACTGGAAGGTCCACCCATACCGACAGCGTGTCTACCAGGAGAGCCTCTGCTTCTCTTGTTCGGGATCTGTACACCCGCAGCTTGCGATTGTGTCTGGAGGCCATGTGATATATTTCGGGAAGGCCCCACTTGTCCACTAGGAGTTGAAATACCTCCTAGTGAAGAGACCATTCCCCCGGATGTATGTCGTGATGGCTGAGGAAGTCCACTTCCCAGTTGAGTACTCTCAGAATGAACACTGCCGAGATGGCTGGGAGATTGCCTTCCACCCAAGTCAGAATGCGGGATATCTCTTTTAGGGCCACCTGACTTCGAGTTCCTCCTTGACGGTTTATGTAAGCCACCGTGGTGGCATTGTCTGACTGAATAAGTACCGGGTTTGCCATGCAGAATGAGTCTTGCTTGTTGCAGCGCTCTGAACACTGCCCAAAGTTCCAATATATTGATCGGCAGGGCAGATTTCTCTGATGTTCACCATCCCTGGAAGACATGTGGGCCCATCACAGCACTCCAGCCCTGAAGGCAGGCATCCATTGTTAGAAGGACCCAGTCCAAGATCCAAAACAGACATCCCCTGATGAGACTTCCGTACCAACCAAGTCAGAGACAGGTGCACCTCAGGAGAGAGCACAATCATCTCTGTCTTTATCCGACGGGGTATTCTGTCCCATCTGGAGAGGATCAACATCTGCAGAGGCCTAGAATGGAACTGGGCATACTCCACAATGTTGAACGTCGACACCATGGAACCCAGTAACCTCATTGTCGAGTGAAGAGACACTCGTCTACTCTGTAGGCAATTGCGTATCTTGGACAGCAACAGGGCTATCTTTTCGTCCATCAAGAAGATCCTCTGCTGCTCAGAATCCAACAATGCTCCCATATGGACCATCCTCTCAGAAGGAATTAGGGAGGCTTTCTTCCAGTTCACAGCCAACTGTGAGCCTACAACACTGATATTGTCAGTTGCAGATGGTTGTGAAGCACCTCCGGAGACTCTGCCAGCAACAGAAGGTCGTTCAGGTAGGGTAACAGGCGAACCCCCTGCAACCGCCGGTGGGCCACCATGTCCGTCAATACCTTTGTAAACACCCGAGTGGCCATGGAAAGGCAAAATGGCAGAGCCTGAAACTGGTAATGGTGATCTAGTACCGCAAATCTGAGGTAGTGCTGATGAGCCCTGACAATGGGGATATGCAGGTAGGCATCCTGAATATCCAGACACCATAAAATCCCAAGGCTTCATAGCTAAAATAATAGAACACAGCGTCTCCATCCGGAACTGAGGGTGCCTTAGAAACTTGTTCAGGGACTTGAGGTTGATGATAGGTCAGTATGATCCGTTTGGTGTTTGAACCAGAAAGAGGTTGGAGTAATAATCTGTCCCCTTTAGGGGTAAATGGACAGGCACTATGACTCCTGCATAGAGCATAGAGTGCCCCATCTCCTGAATCACCAGAGCCTTCTGGGTCTAAAGGAAGGTCGGCTGCGAAGAATTGATGAGGAGTCCTTCTGCGGAAAGAGAGGGCATATCATTGAGATACCACTTCCCTTACCCAAGTGTCTGTGGTGATCTAGTACCAGCACTGGGCATATTGCAGAAGTCAGCCTCCCACCTTGGGGTCCCCCATGGGGAGGCCCAGCCCGTCAAGCTGAGGGTTTGTCATCCTGCTTGGTTGCTGGACGTCTGGTACTCCAAGCATGTTTCTTGGGCTTGGCAGCCTTTTTGGGCCCTGAAGGTCTCTGAAAGGACTGCACCTTAGGTTTGCCCTGTGGGCGATAAGGTCAACAGGACGGGGTCCTAGACCCAGATAGAGTCGGAGCTGAAGGTAGATATGCAGATATGGCAGCCACCAGTGTGTCCACTATTTTGTCCAAAGCGGGCCCGAATAGGACCTGCTCATTATAAGGTAAGCATTCCAAACCCTTTTTCGATTCAGCATCCACCCTCCAAGAACGTAACCACAAGGAGCGGCGAGCAGACACGGCTGCCACGGAAATCCTAGAAGTAAGTAGGCTCAAATCCAAGGACGCTTCGTTAATATATACGTAGCGGAATCCAGGAGATTACCCACTAACACAACCTGTTCACTGGTAACCTCCAAAGCAAACAATGCTTCCAATGCATCCGCCCATCTTTCCATGGCCTGGGCCACGCAGCAGACTGCCATAGCCGGTCCGGAGTCCCCTCCAGCGAGGGAATAGATAGACTTAAAGCACACTTCCACCTTACGGTCTGTAGCATCAATCAGGGAAGACATGGACGGCATAGGTAATGTCGCACTCTTCACTAAGCGCGTTACATGAGAATCCACCTGAGGGGGAGACTCCCATTTAGTGAAATAATTGTCTGCAAAAGGGTATGCATGGGCCAGATGTTTTTGAGGTTGAACCTTTTTCCCAAAGACTTCCACACCTCCTCCAAGTGATCCATTAGCTGACCAGATAGGGGAAAAACTGCTGCAGCACCCTTATCCTCTTTAAAATAAGCATATGTAGGCATTGCAGGGAGGTTGTCATCAGTAATCACAATGGTCATACGGACTGCCTGTATGAGACCTGGAATATATATTTTAGACCTAACCTCTGCCCCTGCTTGAGGGGTGTCAGTGTCAGACAAATCCAGAATCTCGCCATCATCAGATGACATGTCATCCTCATGATACTGTGTAGATGGAAATTACAATAACAGTCTTTTAGCAGGTCTAGGCGGATCCTGCTCCTTAATGTTCTGCCCCGTGGCGGACAGAGAATTCACCCAGACAGGTTCTGCTGGAGGAAGAACCTGTTGAGGAGGGCACTGTGCTACCACCATCTGTCCCGGGACCCCTAGTACGGGGGACGGGACTACCGCCTGCTTTGTGAACCCCACTTGGGGAAACGCAGGGGGTGCTGTCAACCTATCCACTAGCACATTCAAAACTTGTGCAAATAAAGCCCAGGAGGTCTTGGGAGGTGCTGGGTACAGCAGAGGTACCAGGAATGGCTAAGCAGGCAGCACATACACCATCCCCTCCCCTACACCTGCTTTACACCTGGAGCAGGAATACAGGAGAGGTGCACCAAGGGACTCCAGCTGGGCACCTACTGAAACTGAAGGTGCCTTGGCCTAGGGACAGGGTATAGGAGAGGGGCCCGGTGCATCCTGGTGTTCCAGACTTTCTTCTCTCTTTTTCTCCTCCTCCGGCCTATGGCTTGCTACTAAAACTGAAGGAGCCTTGGCCTGGGGGCGGGGTATAGGAGAGGGGCACGGTGCATCCTGGGATGGAATTTTTAACTGTGTGGTGCCCGATGGACGTAGCCATACCTATACCCCAAGGTATCCCTGTGGATCCCTAAGGACCCTGAAGTAGAAATAGGAATGCATTTTAATCTATACCATAAAGTTAAAAACAATGATGTATATTTAATATAATAAGACATATAAAATACTAAAAGACGTTAAGAGCACAAAAAAGGTCAATATATAAAGAGGGGTGTAGGTAAACTATGGGGTTACAATAGGAGGATTGGAGACATATATATAAACAGGAATTCATGAACTAAAAGATATATAGAAAATATTCATAACATAAAAGTTTAAAAGAATATTCAGTAAAACAGAGAAGATATTTTTTGAATAAGTAAGAGTCCTGTTAGAGTTAGGCCACAGGTTCCGTTTTGTTTTTTAACGCACACTGCCATCCTGGGGTGAAGCTAGGCATTCCCAGGCCGAGCTAGGCAACCAACTCACAACGCACACACTTTTAATAAATTAAGGCTTACAACAGCTGCCAATGCTAGGCATTAAAAAGTCACAATATTACACTTACATTATTATGTGATATAATATTCTGACAGTTTTTTGAATCAGATAACCTGGTGTACAAAACAAACACAAGAAGGACAATTCAGGTGAGAATGTGAATGTGGAGAGTGACATGTGCAGTTGGGACAGTGGGCCTGATTCAGACCCGCTCGCGAGCGCAGGACGCTCGCAAGCGGGTCGATGGTGCCCTACTGCGCATGTGCACGATGGAGGGAGCTCCGTCGTGCGCATGCGCAAGACCCGGCTAGCAACGGGGTAGCCGTCGCTCCGGGTCTCGCACCAAAGGGGGCGTGCTGTCGATGTTGATTGATAGCACGCCCCCTTTGGTGGGCGTGCCGGGGGCGTGGCTGCCAGACGGAGGCATTCCCATGGGAACGCCTACCGTCTGAAGCCGGCCCCACTGACATCAGTAGTGATGTCAGTGGGAGTGATTTTGGCTCTGATAGAGCCAAAATCACTCCAGGTCTTGCGGCAGCGAGACCCTACCGCAGGGTCTCGTCACAAGCCCGATGGTCGCGATGGTCTTGACCATCGCGACCATCATCATGGACACTCACTATAGCTGTGGGTGGTCACCCACAGCTACTGTATGCGAGCGTCCAAGAGGTCGCTCCATTTTCATGTAGGAGGGCCCTGATCCAGAGCGAGCGCTCTGGTCAGAGTGTCCGGCTCTGAATCAGGCCCAGTGTCCTTATATACCTTTGCTTTATGTCCTCCAAATAGCCCGTCTTGGCAATCATGCCAGGGTCCTCGCAGCAAGAATGCTTTTTTCGAAAGTTTATTTGGACCACAAAAAACTGCAAGTAGTCACAAAACTACATTGCTAGCTTACACTGACCACTTGGGGTTATGGTACTTGAACATCTGTGTCAAGTTACAAAGTAAAAACGCTCCAATACTATAGGTGCGGCCGCAGCTATGTTTGAGTGAATATTGGCTGCCTGCGCATGCATATGAGTTGCACTATGATTACCAGTTAGGGAGCATTTGTGGGAGGTAATGGGGCGTGGCAGCAAGGAGAGCAGGTGACCGTTTTGGTGCATGTCTCACACTGCGACTCTGAGCCCGTATGCAAGGAATATGGCTCCAGGATCTCAATTCCCATGGCCATTCTGCAGGACCATAGACTCACTCAGGACTGCAACATTTGAATGATCTGCGACCAATACTGCGTATTTGTATGGAGATGCTGCCACATTCTACACAAATGCTTGGATTTGCAAAGCCACAGGTGGGCGTCTCAATACATCTCCTGATGGCTGTGTCGTTTGCATATTTTTGCTTTGCAGCTGTGTAGAGGGGTGCCGAGAGGGGGGCTGCTGTGTGCTGGGCTGCACTGGGAGCAGCCGCAGCAGTCTTCTATGCCTGTGGGGGGGAGCAATCACACTGATTGTTCCCCCCACTGGCTATGCACCAGGCTGAGGGGTTCACAGCTCCCCCCTCTGTCGCCGCACCTGGCTGTGTACACATACGCAGTAGATGCAGCATTAGCGTACAACTCTGAGTCAGGCCCGTACATAGGTTGTACCAACCTAGTGTCTCTGTAATACTGTAAGTGGCTTTGTGTGCAACTACAATGTGACGAAGATGCAAATTTTAGTGAAAAGGTACACTATGCTACCCGTGTCGGAAAATCTCAGTAGGGCCAATTGTCTTGGGCAAGATGGCATAAAGACACTAGGGGGTAAATTTACTAAGATGAGAGTTTTTTTAAATGGAGATGTTGCCCATAGCAGCCAATCATATATTAGCTATTATCTTCTAGAAGGTGCTAGTTAAATGTTAAGTAGAATCTATGGGCAACATCTCTAATCTTAGTAAATTTACCCCTAGGTGTATGAGGACACATCTGTATTCCTAGCCTGGGGAGTGTACAGGGAGATTCA
This sequence comes from Taudactylus pleione, assembly GCA_031769625.1. NCBI lineage: Eukaryota > Metazoa > Chordata > Amphibia > Anura > Myobatrachidae > Taudactylus > Taudactylus pleione. The sequence continues at coordinate 1,722,972 of JAUIMM010000776.1, forward strand.
GGGAGATTCAGTTGACAGTGAAGTATTCCTGTGCCCTCAACTTCTGTGAACAAATTGTTCATTCTATTTCTTAAACAAAGAACAGTATAAAAAAAGTTAATAAGGCTTAAACTAAATATCAGAATGGCTAAAGGTGGCAGCTTTGAATAAACTTTTTTCATCCACAAAATATTATATTGTTTGTGAAAAAGAACACGAATGTGGCTGAACATACCCTGTATGTGATAATACCCTGACTCATTGTGTTTTTCATTTTTCCAATACAAATAATAATATTTCACCTCTACAAGTGACCAACCAACATAAAACATTAGTATGCTCTCTTTAATTGCCCTGTCTCCATATTTCTCTCATTGCCAATTCATAGATCTCTAAATGCCGACTCCATATACCTGGTATTGCCCATCCATATTTCTCACTGCACTCTCCATAACTCTGTCATGGCGGTCTCCATACCTCTTACTGACCCAACCATAGCTCTCTCATTGTCCCCTGCATAGGTCTCACATTGCCCCCTCCATATTTCAGTTGCTGCTCCATCCATAGCGGTCATTGACCCCTCTATATCTATAATTGTCCTCTCCATATCTCTCACTGCCCTCTCTATGGCGGAGATATTTCAAGCCTTGGAGAGAGACAAGGTGGAGAGGTTGCCAAAAGCAACCAATCAGCTTCTGTCATTTGAATTTGCAGTTAGAAGCATATTCAGGTCTTGATACATCTCCCCCTATTTCTCTCTGCTGAGGATCAATATAAAATTCGAGGAATCACATTATCTAAAAACTTTCTCTCAGTACCATCTCCTACTTCAAGCCTTTAAGGTACAAGCCCCACCAGCCTCCCCTAGGTGTGCTGCTGCTGCCATCTATAATTATAATCTGATCTCCTGACATAAAAGGGAATGATACACATAATGCTGTTTGAATTGCAGGTTGAAAAATATTGTCAAGTTATACCTCACATCATCAGAGCAGAGAAAATACAAGAGGGATTTTCTATTACAGTATATTCATGCTATATCATTATGCTATATCATTATTACCAAATTGAATCTGTTTTTCTTTTTCGGTCTCTAAAAACAGGTCCCAAAGCTGTCGATATAAGAAATGTATCGATGTTGAATATCATTTTAGAAAATCCAAATGTGCAAAATGGAGGACGAAGTAAACCTAAAACCTGTAGAGCACAGCAGAAAATCGCCATAATCATTCCTTATCGTAATCGTGAACCACATCTTCAAATTTGGCTGCACCACATGCATCCGTTTCTACAAAAGCAACAAGGAGATTATGGAATATATGTAGTAGAACAGGTAACATAAAGTCACACTTAATGTGTGAATAGGGTGACTTTCCAGCACACAACACTATCTAGGGTAACATCAGTCCACTACAATCCCACTATAACATGTTTAATGAATTGATTTTGAATGCTATTTTTCCCAACTAAGCTGATTTGGTAGGGATAGTCCCACTTTTTGGGCACTGTCCCACCAATGGGTCACTGTGTCCCACAGGGAGAAAAGGTTGGAATTGACTCTTACACCTGCATAGCAAAGCAGCAGTAAATGTATGATGTGAGAATGCGTCTGACATTTAAAATGGGAGGCTTAGGGTTTGGGCTATAGTTAGTGTTAGGTTTAGCGTTTGGCTTACCATTAGGGTTACGGACAGAATAAGATGAAATATAGTATGTTGACATTCTAACAAAATCGACATCACGTCAGTGTTAACAAGTTGAATGATGACTTGGTCAATGTTGACATTATGAACATGTTTATTGCCAATATTACTGCCATGTCAATATTACTCAGTTGACATGATGAATCTCGACATTGTGATTGTCAAACATAATACCAAACCTATACAGAATAATAGGAAATTACCTAAACATTTGGCTAATACTGAAAAAATTGTGAGTTTTCCAGGGATAAAAATCATGAATAAGCTGTAACTATGATCATGGTATGTAAATGTAACTATACTACACCCCACAAAAATCACAGCACAAGGCTACGATAGGTGCTGAGCTAGTATCACTATGACAGGGAAAGCTGAAGCCTGGAGATTGGTTGGGTTCGTGATCTTGGTGCTGATAATGCAGTCAGAATCCCGGCAGCGGAATCCCGATGGTGGAAATCCTGACAGGTAAGTATTGCAACCCTTTCTCTAACCAACTTTTTCCGCAGCCAGTCCTCGCAGCCTAATTCTAACAGTCCCCTTCCACAGCCTAACCCTAACCCTCCCCCTAGTGCCTAACCCTAACCCCTAACGCCTCTCTAATCATAAGAAGTTTCAAGGGTAATAATCTGCATTTGATACTCATGCACACTGCACAAATGTATTTTTTACACATATAGACAGAGGGTGAGGTGCCTATTGCATTGTCAGAAACACAGAAACGCTCAAGGGCCATAAAGCCTTCAACAACAAATGTTCAAAGTTCGAAGATCAATATACCATAAATAGTGCAGTTTTATTAACCAGTGTATCTAACTTGCACAAAACACTTATCTAAAGATGTGTATCACATTTAACCATTATGGATACTTAACTAAAACCTCTATGCAATCCTATCACCATGCACTCTCAATGGCTTTGTTCAAAACACGTGGCAGCAATACAGGAAATACGTATACGCTATTGTGCGACTAGTCACATACACAATAATGCGACTACTACACAACACATATTATGACTTTTACGCTATAGTCCGACTGGTCGCATACACAATAATGCGACTTCCCCTTTTTAACACAAAAAAACGATGAAGGAAAACAAACATTTTTTCTCCCTCGTCCCTGGATTCTCAATCAGCGCTCCTAAAGCCTCAATAACAGGTAGCGGACTCTCAACAACAAAGTGGTAGCAGATTTTGAAGGCACAATGCATTCTCCTGCTAGGCGCTTCCACCCTTTTGCTGAGAGATCGCTACCGAGTGTTACCTAGTGACCGGTAGCATGATTTCACACTCCGATCCCCCAACTATGGATTCCTAATTAAAACCTCTATGCAATCCTGTCTATACCTTCTAAAATCCTGCCTATACTTGTAAAATTGTCGCTATTTAGCGTAATGAGTCGCAGAGTAAATAAATGCTTTCAGACTTTGAATGTGGTTCCAAAGCACAAAGTTATTATTCAATATAAAAACAGATGGTTACATGCTGTGATCTAAAGACAATTAGCGCAAATAAATCATACAGACCCAAGGTGCAGTTGTTTTATACGCACGCGCTCTGGGCCCAGATACCGGCATCAGCATTAGAAACCTCCATCAACAGCACAGCAAGAAGACTCAAGACTGGGGTCAGAGAGCGCACATATATACTCTTACAGGGATAGGCAATACAATAGACAAGTTTGACATGATTCCATTGGTTCTTCTTAAAGGTGCTTCTGTTACAGGATAGTTCATAGGTCAATTCGAATGGACACAAACAGCTTCTAAAAACCCTTTGTGTCCTTTTTCCTGCTGCATGCTAATCTAAGCTGCTAACATTACAGAGTACATTTTAATGTTTTAACTCTCTATAGTCCATAGTTTGCAGATGCATGTTGCGATCTTCTCACCGATGATACCGGAAATCTGTGGAGACACAGTGGATCAGTACAACACCGAACATGGGGCCTAAATCAGATCTGCTCGCTAGCGCTGAGCGCTCGCAAGCAGGTTGATGTTGGCCCAGTGTTCATGTGCACGACGGAGCAACTTATACGCTTTCCTTCCACATATAAAATATACATCATCGGGGAGAACATAAGGAATAGAATGCATCATAATCATCCAACACATTTCCCTAACAAATGATCCTATCTCAAGTTCTCCCATCTGGCTAATACATGTTTCTGGTCATATAACTCTGGCACAGAACCCTTCTGATACTCTGCCAACCCGCTCCGGGGACAGTGGCTGGTGGGGAGTTTGACTGGGGCGGTACACCTGTCAAACCGTAACGCAGGTATCCTAAAGCGAGCTCAGGGAGGACAGAAACCTCCCGTGGAGCAGAAAGGGATCAGTGTATATTTATACCGGAAATGTCTTCCACCTGAGCTAATTGTGCGTAATAGTTCATAATTCATAGGCTCACAGTCAGCTCTTTGTGAGAAGGTCATCGTCTGGTTATTTCCAGTCATCTCCCAACTTCCTGGTTCATTGGAGTTGGTGATGTTTAAACATAAAAGTGTTTAATCTGCCTGGTACTGGTGGAGTTTAAAATGGGGTGGTTTGGTATTAAGAAATTTTCCATCCAGTGTCTTCCCTTTTTGCAATTCTAAAATTTCAGAGATATTTAATGGGAATGGCACTAATCCTACATTATGTTGTCCTTGGGGCATGTGAGAGCACACCCAACAGTCGGTTTGATTCAAAATTTTGCCCACCATGGTATGATAATCCTCTAAAGGATACCCACCCCAATACTGGTTATACTTAGGTTGACACTGTTGGATGCATCTCTCATTGACTACAGACCCACAGCACTCACACATACAATAATCCTCAGACGATAGACCTTCACACTGTCTCCAAGTATCCAAAATAGCAGATCTCTTAACAATTACAGTACTAAGATTGGTCAGACACTCCCCTGTTTGGCATTGCACTCCTCCTCTTGACTCCACTCCATCAATACTGCCAATAGCTCCCATCTACTCTATCGGTCCCCTGTCACAGAAACCAGAGATCCCAGAACAAACCAGGATGATGGACACTCTGGAAGAGAATACAAAAATGAACACAGCATGCCAGTCCATTGCTGTAGCAAGGACATGCAAATTTATTTTGCTCACTGCAACCTTTTAACCCTCCCGGAACAAGCTCAGGATCAACAGGTCCACGTTATCAGCCCTGTCTCCACCTTGTTTCTCCACTGGTTGGTTGACCTTCTTGCAGTGAGTGGAATGGACCCAGGTATCTCTCTTGGCCACCTTCACAGATGTGGTACTCATCAGCAACACCTGATACGGACCTTCCCAATGATCAGTCAAACAATCTGAATGCAAGAGATTTCTGATCATAACATATTCTCCAGGTTCAACATCATGACAGTTTGTTTCAGGCATATCATGGGACAACAATTTCAGTTTCTGCTGTTGCTGTTTTAACTGTTTACTCATTGATATAAGATACCTTACAGTTACCTCGTTGTTACCTTTCAAATCTTCCTACGGACTTATAATCAAATGAGGTTGTCTACCAAACAGTATTTTAAAAGGGGACAGGTTTAGAGGGGGGTCTAGGAGTGGTCCTTATGATATGTAGGACCAACGGTAATGCTTCTGGCCATCCTAGTCCAGTCTCTGCCATGATCTTACTTAATTTGTTTTTAGTAGTGCCGTTCATCCTCTCCACCATGGCACTGGCTTGCGGTCGGTAGGGGGTATGAAGTCGACTATTAATACCCATCAGTTTACACATATTTTGAAAAACATCATCTGTGAAAGGAGTACCCCTATCACTCTCGATAATATTAGGGATACCGTATCTGCATACAAATTCCTGAACAATTTTCTTGGCAGTAAATGCAGCAGTATTAGTGGCAGCTGGGTATGCCTCAACCCAATTGGAAAACACATCAGTGCACACTAATACATACCTGAGATTCCTGCAGGGTGGTAATTGGATGAAATCAATTTGTATTACCTGGAAAGGTCCGTCAGTCGGAGGAATGTGGGATGGTTCGGTAGGGATCGTTTTCCCAATGTTTTTCCTCAAGCAGGTCAGAAAGGACATTGTTCTCTTTTCCGCTTGATAAGAAAAACCCGGTGCACACCAGTATAGTCTCACCAATTTACACATACCTTGCTTTCCCAGATGAGTCAGACCATGCACTGCCTCAGCCAGGCTGGAGTAGTATGCCTTGGGAGCCCATGGCTTACCTTGTCTGTCCCTCCATAGTCCAGAGGACTCTTGCCCACATCCCTTGGACTTCCAGGCTGCCTTTTCCTGGATGGAACACAAATTTTGCATCTCAATTAATTTCAGCATATTAATTGTTTGGAAAGTCATCATTTGTTCAGTTGGTACATTCATTTTTAACCCTGGTGCCCATTTTGCAGCTTCGTCTGCCCTGTTGTTGCCCAGTGACACCGGATCATCCTCACATGTATGGGCTTTACACTTTATTACTGCCAGTGCCTTTGGCAATTGGATTGCTGTTAGTAGTCCTCTTATATGTTTGGAATGTGCAATTGGTGTGCCTGCTGCTGTCATAAATTTTCTCAGATGCCATAAGGCACCGAAATCGTGTACTAACCTGAAGGCATACCTACAGTCAGTGTAGATATTAGCAGATTTACCTGCCACTAATTCACACGCTCTCTTTAGTGCCACCAGTTCCGCCAGTTGGGCCGAGTGTGGTGGGCCTAAAGGTTCGGCTTCTATAACATCCTCATCATTTACCACAGAATAACCTGTACATAACTCTCCAGTGTCAGTTTGTCTATGACAATTCCCATCCGTGTAAAATGTCACATCTACGTTTTCTAAAGATGTATCCCGTATGTCAGGTCTTGCAGTAAAGGTTTGATTCAGATATTCCATACAATCATGTGCATCATTATACCTGCAGAACTCACCTGTTGCCAGCAACTCACCTCTCTCCACCCTTTGTGCATCATGTTGCACATATGGTAAATACGTAGCTGGATTTAACGTACTGCACCTTTTTATGCTGATGTTTGCAGGTGCTATTGAGGCTAGTTTCCATTTTGTGAACCTAGCTGAGGAGACATGTCTGGTTTGGGCAGAGTTTAGCAAAGCAGATACAGCATGGGGAGTATAGACAATCATATCATGGCCTAGTACCACATCCTCACTCTTACTGACCAATAGAGCAGTTGCTGCTACACTTCTTAAACACATTGGGAGTGATCTTGCCACAGTGTCCAATTGTGCACTGTAGTATGCTACGGGCCTACTGGAATCACTATGTTTTTGTGTGAGGACACCTGCTGCACAACCATCGGCTTCCTTACAATACAAATCAAAAGGTTTTTCATAATCAGGTGTTCCCAATGCAGGTGCTCTTGTCAGACTATCCTTAAGATTAAGGAAAGCCTGCTCTGTGTGTATGACACGATCAGGCTTTGAGGAAGACACTAAGTTCTGTAATGTCAAGGCCAAAATAGAAAAACTTGGGATGAACATTCTGCAGTATCCACACATTCCCAAGAAGGTACGAATTTGCTGTTGGTTCTACGGCAGTGTTATGTTCTGTATGGCCTGGATTCTGTCATTTGTGAGATGTTGGAACCCCTGAGTTAGGCAGTGTCCCAAATTTTTAAACCTGGACTGGCATGGCTGTAATTTGTCCTTAGCAACCTTGTGCCCTGTTTGCGAGAGATGAAGCAACAAAAGTTTATTATCATTTAAACATGACATAAACAAATCAGAACATAACAATAAATTGTCCACATATTGTATTAGAACAGATCCATTGGCAGGTTGAAAAGATTGTAAACAGTCATGTAAAGCCTGGGAGAAGATACTGGGGCTGTCTATGAAACCCTGGGGAAATCGTGTCCATGTGTATTGCACACCCCTGTATGTAAAGGTGAATAGGTACTGACAGTCAGGATGAAGAGGTACAGAGAAGAAAGCAGAACAGAGGTCAATGACAGTGAAATGGGTTGCATTGGGTGGGATCTGCATAAGAATGACAGCTGGATTTGGCACTACGGGAAATTGGCTCTTTACCACTTTATTAACCCCTCTAAAGTCTTGTACCAGCCTATAACCCCTCCCACCACTCTTCTTTACAGGAAAGATGGGACTGTTGGCTACACTTGCTGTACGAACTAAAAATCCCTGCTGTAACAATCGCTAATTCTACCTCCTATTTTAATGGGTACTGGGGAATTTTATGAGCTTGCCTACAACTTTTTAGATTTACCATTACGGGAATTACGTTGGTCCAAAGTGAATCTGGAATTTGGGATAACATTTGATCTACCTGAGATGAATTTTTACTTAAACCAGTAGAGTGATACATTATCCTTTGGGGAGTGTCCAACATATCCCTCACCTCATGCGCAACTCTCTCTGGGATATCTAGAAATATACCATCAGGGGTACAATATATGACACATCCCATCTTACATAACAAATCCCTTCCCAGTAGGTTAGTAGGTGCCACTGCTGCCAGGAGTAAAGAATGCCTGGTATGCAATGGCCCGATAGTAACCTCTGTGGATTTTGTTAAAGGATAATGCTGCACTTTACCCGTTACACCAATTGATGGTACCGTCTCGCTGGTTACCTGTAAGTTAATGGGAGATTTTATCATTGACCTGGTCGCCCCTGTGTCTATAAGAAAAGGATATTTAGTACCAGCTACCTCAACCATCATCACCGGTTCTTCCTTAGTACTTCCCGTTAACCTGACTATCTGTAAACTACAGGTATGACCTGACCCCTAGCATTGACTCTCACTCTCCAATACAGCATTTATGGCCACAATTGGAGCTTGTGACTGTTGTGGGTTTCCTGTACTCTGTGTATATCCCATAAGGGGATATCCAGGTACTCACTGGTTAGGGGGTCCTACCTTCTTTACCCTACACTTCCTACTTACATGTCCCATTTGGTTGCAGTTAAAGCACCTTCATGAGTGGGATGGGTGAAAGGATTGCTGTGGGGGTTGAGCGGAAGGGAAAGATGGTGGGTGTGGATATGGATATTGAGGGGACATATGGTGGTTGTGGATAGTATGGGTTTTGTGGCTGTGTGTGATAAGTGGGGTAGGGTTGTGTTTGAGGTGGTGCATGATTGGTGAGGAGGTGTAGCTGTGTAGGTGCATGTGTGTCTGTTGGCTGTGATGTTATAGTCATTCCTTCTAGAGCTTGAATACTAACAGCCATTAGCTTCTCGCTCTGAGTCTCTCTTTTTAAAAATGCTCTTTTCATGTTCAATAGTGGATTCTATGAGGGTGTCTACAGTGACTCCCCTCCAGCCAGGTTGTGAGGTCTGAACTCAGGTCTTTAGGTTCTCTTTTAGACCATCCATAAGTACAGTGATGATCATTCCGCTGTGATGAGTGCTATCTTTAATATCCTCTAACCCAGTGTACTGGGTGATAGCCTGCAGAGCTCAGTTACAATAATCCTCTGCAGATTCACTCTCTTTTTTTTATGGTGAAAATTTTGCTCCAGTTAACTACTACTGGAAAATATGCACCCAATTAAGTTATAATGCGGAAAATGTTACCTTGGTTAATTTTGTCTGTTAAGGGAACATCTCCATCCAATACACAATCCATGATAAACTTTGTCACATCGGTATTGTGTGGAAGACAAGCCTTTAACACCACACGCCAATCTTTATTGGTTGGCTCGTGAGCACTACCCAAATTTTTCAAAAATCTTTGGCATTTGGCTAATTCCTTTTTAGGGTCGGGGAAATCATTTATTATGGAATTTAGCTCCGCTCTTGTCCAAGGACAATGCATTGCTACCTCCCTTGTGGGCACTACACCATTCGCATCTGCATTCCCATTCGGAACAGTTATTGTCCGGATGGGATGCAGACCAGCCGCACTGCTACTTTTGACCTTGTTACCTGGCTGGGGATTTAGTCTATTACTGCTACGTATAGGGTTAACAACTTTCTCTACGGGTGCAGGGGATGTTAACACTTCCTGTACTATCACTGATGAAGATGGCGGCACCACTTGTGCTTGTTGTGGTGGAGCATCTAACATGTGTACAGCATGGGAAATGGCAGACATAACAATAGGCTCATCATCCACATCATAAACATTTTCTTTATGATTATTTAAGAGAGGGTACTAGTTGCTTGTTACATTTTTATGGGTTTTTTCAACAACTGTACCTGCACCCCCATCCGCATAGGGCAATGGTGGTGAACTTGAACCACTGGAAATACCTTCCGCAATGCTATCTTGCATCACGTACGCGCTATCTTGCGGTGCGCACGCATGCAGTTTAGTGCTGCGTGTGTACTCTATGGTAACGTGCTCACGACGCTAGTCTGTGTCGTGTGCATACTTTTAAGCCACGCATCCCCCTCACGCTGCCAGAATTTTAAACACTCATTATATTTTACCTTTTTACAGATACAGATACCTTTTTACAGATACAGATGCTATCTCGGACATTGTTCAGTACCTCCTTATCAAAGCTGCCAATTCTGGGAAACAGTCTAACACTCTTCATCATCATTTTAAACCATACATCACAGTACCTAATTGCATAAGCACTGTACTTAGTATGCATAATATGTCGTGCCGACCCAAGCGGCGCTTCCAACAGCAGCACATCATCTAACACCTCTACCGTTTGCTTGGCTCCCATTCTGGGAGAACCCTAAGCTTTTCGATGGAGATTTAAACTGGTGAAAGACAATCAAGATACTTTCACTTACAAGTGGACGTCTTAACAGGACGCGCCCACAAACCTATGGAAGAATAACCAGGCTGCTTCCATCACCTAATCCCTTTTTGACTACCTTTCAACTGCTAGCATGTAGGCATTCCAATTACACCTACCCTTTTCAGTGATTTCGTCCACCCTCTACCCAGTTCACAATCACAATTTAGCCAAAACTGTGCGGTTCAATTACAATGCTCAAATAACCCTAACTGATCACTGAATACTGTAACTACACTGAGAGCTGAACCTACAACAAAGACAACAACTACACCTGCTTATGTGTTAGAACGGTATCTACTACCGAGCTAGTAGGTTGACCCTTGTGCCTATTCCTTAAGGGTCCTACGATACCCTAAACTAGGGAACAGTTGTCCCTATCAACAAATACTCACTGTTACACACCATTTTCCTGTGCAGAAAAATACACATTTTCCCAGACTATGGCAACACTGATCAATGTATTTACAACAATGCTATCTCTCAATATCACCGTGTACTCTCAATGGCTTTGTTCAAAACACGTGGCAGCAATACAGGAAATGCATATACGCTATTGTGCGACTAGTCACATACACAATAATGCGACTACTACACAACACGTATTATGACTTTTACGCTATAGTCCATCTGGTCGCATACACAATAATGCGACTTCCTCTTTTTAACACAAAAAAACTATCGATGAAGGAAAACAAACTTTTTCCTCCCTCGTCCCTGGATTCTCAATCAGAGCTCCTAAAGCCACAATAACAGGTAGTGGACTCTCAGCAATAAAGTGGTAGCAGATTTCGAAGGCACAATGCGTTCTCCTGCTAGGCGCATCCACCCTTTTGCTGAGAGAGTGCTACCAAGTGTTACCTAATGACCGGTAGCGTGATTTCACACTGCGAGACCCCAACTATGGATACCTAATTAAAACCTCTATGCAATCCTGTCTATACCTTCTAAAATCCTGCCTTTACCTTCTAAAATTTTCGCTATTTACCATGTATTAAACCTTAGATCTCAAATAACCTTTATTACACAATATTGATAATTACTGCATAAACCGTGGATATTACACTTTGGGAAAAGACGCTAGTTAGCGTTGTGTGACTATGTGTTTTGTGGAGTGCACCGTAGTACATGTTTTGCAGGGATAATCATTTTATATGTTTTAATGACTGTCTGTATTTGTATGGTGAGTACCTTTAACTTCTTTCAATTGCGTGGGAATCGCACAACGCTAAATAATAGCATCGCCGTATGTACTTATAATGTCGAGTTTCACTAAAATGGCGCTGGGCGGCCAGTAGCAAAATGGCGTCTCATTGCCACTCACAAAATGGTGTCACGCAGATCTAATTTTAAACTGATCCTGTCTCAGCCAATTATCCGGCTTCGACACTATAAACATTTGTGTAGGGTAGATAGCGTATGGAAATTAAATTTCTTTGTTGTCAGCCCCATGTCTTGTGACGATTATCACTGATAATGGGTTAATTTAGCCAAAGTAGCATAATGCAGTAGTTCTAAAATATAATTAATAATTAGATTAAATAATGAAATAATTAGATGTGTGCGGACCCCCATGTTTTGGTTTTGGTTCTAATTTATTGTCATGTTTTGGTTTGATCAAAACCACCCTCACTTGTTTTGGTTTTGGATCTGGATTTTTTTTTAAAGTTGATACAAACAGATAATTTGGGACTGTTTTTGTTCCTATAGTATTTTTTATCTCAATAACATTAATTTCCAGTTATTTCCAGACAATTTTGACCTCCTCACAGTTGACAATATTGTTCACCAATATTGGCCAAAGGCTGGCTGGCTAAACTAAGCAACGAAGCAACATCACAAACAAATGGCAGTTTAAAAGAATATAGCACATCTGTGAAACATTGTGACACAGCAGTGGTATGACAGGATGGCAGTTTAATAAACTATATGACCCCATAGATATAATGTTTTCATTAACCAAGAACTAGATCAAAGGCCCCATGGCAGTATAGGGAAGTGAATGTGGAGTGTGTAGTGGAGGATAGGTAAAGGATTGATTGATTGATTGATTGATTGATTGATTGATTGATTGAGTGATTGATTAAGAAAACTATTAAGAAAATATAATTTGAGACATGGTCTTGTGAGTGCTGTTTTGCAGCAACTGAGAAGAAATAAGGCCATAAAAGAATGCAATGTTAATAGCCAATGTTCCAGGTAAGGGTTGCAAAGGAGCTGGCCATACTACCCCCCCTCCTCCCTCATTTATATTTGGGTAAAACATCCTGTAGTATATTTATGTGGTACACCAGAGAGTCTGAGTATGATAGGAACTAGCTCAGAGGCCCGAGAGCAGTATAGGGATATGGAGAGAGTATGTATGTAGTGGAAGGCAGGTAAAAAAGAATGATCAACTGATTAATTAAAAATAATAAAATTGAGATGTGGCCTTGTGAGAGCTAGTTTGCAGGAACTGAGAAGAGAAAAGGCCATAAAAGATTGCAATGTTAATAGCCAAGGATTCCTGGCAAGGATTGTAAGAGAACCTGGTCATACTACTCCCCCTCCTCCCTTCTTCCTAATTTGGTAACACAATCTTGTAGTAAATTTATGAGGTGCACCAGACAGTCTGAGATGAACTAGCTCAGAGGTCCAAGGGCAATGTAGGGAAATGGAGGTGGAATAAATATGTATGTAGTGGAAGAAAGGTAAAAAATAATTATTAATTAATAAAAAAATGGAGACAGCAAGAGCTGTTTTGCAGCAATTTTTAACTGTCTTAACACAAAGTGCCCCAGTAGGTTTTTTAGTAACACAGTGCTTCAGTCCACTCCTATTGTGTTTTTGTGTCTCAGTGCTGCAGCAGCACACAGTGCCTCTACAGTGGCCCTTTAAACAGTAGTAGGTTGTTTTAGTAACAAGCAACAAAGTACTGCAGTCCACTCCTCTGGTGCTTTTTTGTGCCTCACAGAGTGCTGCAGCTAGCCCACAGAACACAGTGCCTCTGCCTTAACAGTGCTCCTAATAATTAAAAAAAATAAATAAATAAATAAAAAAAAAAAAAAAAAAAATATATATATATATATATATATATATATATATTTACAAAGTGCTATTATACCAACACCTTCCCGTCTCCAGTAATGGCGCTCAATCACGATTGAGATATATTAATATGCCATCCTAATAATGAGAGATTCGATATTGGGAAGATTACATTTTGCCTCATTTTGAGAACTGAACATGGCGGGCAGACCCGAACCCCGGCTTGATTTGACTTGGAACCCCTAGGTTTGGGTGTATTTGGTTTCTGTGGAAACCGATCTCTATTAATAATGAAAAAAAAAATATATATATTTTTTGCAACTGTATGAAAACATTATAAAGAAAAAATAAATATGAAGATATACATTACAGTTGTGCCTATTGAATTGTTGGAATCTATCATGTGTTATTGATCCACAGGTCTTTGATTTTCAAAATGAGGAAATTATAGCTATACAGTTGAGTACAGTTATGCTGAATGTGAGCCTGTTCATTTTGGGTCATGTTTAAAAGGATGGTTTCATAGTGTGCTAGTACTGTAAGTATACTAAGATGGATGTGAGCTGTGTAAAAATGTAATAGTGTGAAAGTTTAGAAAATGTGAGAGGTTAGGTGTTAACTCTCACAGTTTTTAACCACTTGTCGTATCAGATATGACCACACCAGTCTGGGCTTTCCCTGACATGGTTGTATCTGATACGACCAGTCAGAAATGCCCACTAGGCGGCTGTGGGAAGCTAATCTTCCAGCAGCCGCCTACATTAGAGGGACCTCCTGATCCCTCTGCAAGCATGGCTGCCTCTCCAGCATGTCCCGATCACTGCTGGCCACATCGGTCACGGTCGGCAACCCCCTCACGGCGCATTGCCATAGAAGCAGCAGTCACAGCTCATGTAGCCACAGCTGTTGCTGTGACCCAATCACTGGCCAGCAGTGATCAGGCAGTCGGCCCAACCCCCTTCAGTAAGAAACAGCAGTGGCAGCTTTGGTAGCCACTGCTGCTGCTATGTATCCGGGCCGCCAGCGGGACACCTCCCGCTGCGGCTATGGAACTAAAGTGATCACTAGTTGATCACAGTCACAGTGTAGAAGAAGCAGCATCGGCAACTCTGGTAGCCGCCACTGCTGCTATATATCTGGGCTGCCAGCGGGACACTCTCCTGCTGCAGCTCCGGAACTACAGTGATCACTAGTTGATCACAGTCACAGTGTAGAAGAAGCAGCATCGGCAACTATGGTAGCCGCCACTGCTGCTATATATCTGGGCTGCCAGCGGGACACTCTCCCGCTGTGGCTCCGGAACTACAGTGATCTCTAGTTGATCACTGTGTAGAAGAAGCAGCGGCGGCTCTCAGTGGCAAATGCAGGATTTCCAGAGGGGGGTTTCCAAAGGCTTAATTTTAGAGCGAGTGTGGCCTGTCAATGAAGAGGGCAGAATTAGTACTTAACCAGCTTTAATAAGTGTCAGTGTATTAATTCCAGCATATACAGGACCAGTGATCACAGTAAGCCATTAGATGCACCAGTAGGCCATCCTGCCTGAGAGCAACATATTTATTTTAGATGTGGGCACCATTCCAGACTATTGGAGCAAGTCCGGGACCCTGGAGGAGCAGTAGAAGAACCTAGCACTGAACTGCCCTGGACATACTGTCACTAGCGGCTCCAGGCACGGGCAAGCCGGTCAGTCGCCCGGAGTGCCATGAGATCCGGAGGGCGCAGGAAAAGCCCTCCATCCCACCCAGCGCTATGTTGATGATATACGCACAGGGCTGAGGGAGTGGAGGAGGGAAGGGGCGGCAACACAGGATGGTGCTGGGCACTGTAAACCCTAGCGCCAGCCCTGCATACTGTATATGTACATATTGGGCTCTATAGCAGTGCATCTCTGATAGTGCATGTTTTCCAGATCTCTTAGTTGGTGCACAGGTTATTTATTTCTGGCTGATACATGTTAAAAGATCCACAGGTGGTGCTAATTATTTCATTTGTGATACTGAGAAGAACATGCAGCGCTAGTAACAATCTATTATATTACTATTTCTATTGTGGTCATGGTGTGGGCTGGGGAGGGGGTTTTCCAGGCAGACGGAAAACCCCCCTGCCTTTGCCTATGGCTCTGGTACCCGCCGCTGCTGCTATGTATCGGGCCACCAGCGGGACACCCTCCCACTGCTGCTCCGGAACTACAGTGATCACTAGTTGATCACTGTGTAGAAGAAGCAGCAGTGGCGGCTCTGGTAGCCGACGCTGCTGCTATGTATCTGGGCCACCAGCGGGACACCCTCCTGCTGCTGATCCAGAACTACAGTGATTAAACTAGTAATCATTGTTATGTACAGGAAGCAGCAGCCGTGGCTCTGGCTGCTGCTTCTATATACCCAGGCAGCCTAGCGGCGCCCCACACACTCCCTCTGGCCTCAGCTCCTACTCCTCCCCATGATGCCTGTTTTTATAAGGTCCACTATATATATATATATATATATATATATACACCCAGAGGGCTGCACTCACTGTTCATTCAGGCACGTGTGGGGAGTGCTCCAATATGGACAATATGGTCCAATGCATTGAAGAAGATTGAATGGGCACTCATCAGTCAGAAGAAAAAATGTATTTAATTACTCACAAATCACATAGTCTCAGTCAACGTTTCGGTCTGCATTAGACCTTTCTCAAGACAGAACAAACACCACAAAGATACCACCAGGGAGACCCATACACCACTGACCCGGCAGCTGACTTAAATAGCCATATCAATTAGTGGAGAACCACCCCTAGATTTAAAAACGGAAATTGGACCACAGGCAACATACACACAATAATAAATGTACTCAAACAAAAAGGATAATAAAAATGATCAGCAGTAAATGACATACCATCTGTGATGCTGCTCGTTGTCCCAGAGACTACAAAGCCATACAGCCGGCAGCACGCGAACTGCACATAGCAGCCCCGCATCGCCAGCCGGATATGCCATGCTCTCCACACTGTGGAATGCATCATCAGCGGAGATGACGCCGCGGGCTCACTCTGCTCCAAGCAAATGTAATGTTGCTAGGCAACTGCTGGCGTCATCACCAGGATACGAAAGACTCAGGAAGTAGCTGCAGTGTGCTATACAGTAAACCAGTGTGTATCTGGAATAAACATAAACACATGATCGGCTAAACGAATCGGCTGCGAGGTTGAAAGACACCCACTTTATGCATCAATAAATATGTCATAATAGATCATACCATATGTCCCAGTACTAAAATACATAGGAGAAGATTGGCAAAAAATGTACATATAGACGTGCAGAAAAAAATACAAAGGGCCAAATGTAATAGGGTGTCAGTTTTAGTAACAGTACAAACTCGCACTTTCTCGCACTTTTAAAAAGTGCGAGTTTGTACTGAAACTCGCAAATTCAATAGCCTGCGAACTTTTCAGCTCGATGCCACCCGCGCACGCAGGAGGGGTTTCTGAGTACCCAGAAACCCCCCCTGATGGACCAAATTTATTTTTCAGAGATGGAGACAGTCTTGTCTCCATCTCTTCACTGGCCGCGGACACAACGCAGCTGTTGCGGCTCCTCAGACAGTGGCAGTGCGGCTCTGCTCTCCTGTCCTGCTCCTGGTCAGCCTCTGGTTCCAGCTGGCAACATGATCCTGCCTCCTTCTCCAGCGGCTCAGACCGCCCTACCGGAACTTACCTTAAGGTCCTGCACCGCCTCTGCTGCCTCCAATGATCACTGCTGCCTCCCTCTGGCTCTTCTCCTGGGACTGGAGCTGTTAAAGTACTGGGAGTCCGAGACCTCCTGCTCTTCCCCCGGGTCCTCTGTCTGCCAGAGTCGGGCTGCCCCTGGGGTGTGAGTCGTCTCTCCTCTGATATCTGTTGTGAACTTGGCCCTCTCCACCGACCACCTCACAACTGCTCCCTTTATCAGGTACCTTCACACTGATGCTCCCGGTAGCAGTAAAATATGTCTGTTAAGCTCTGGACAAATTGTACTCTGTGTGTATGTATGCTGTACAGTATATGTGTGTATCTATCCCGTGTGTATATTTATACATGATATATTTATACACACAAGATTACTTACACACAGCATACATTCATAGTTTACATACACACACAGCATACATACATATATAAATACTTGCAACAACATAATGCTGTTTGCAAGTATTTATATATGTATCTATGCTGTGTGTGTATGTAAAGTATGAATGTATGCTGTGTGTAAGTAATCTTGTGTGTGTATATGAAGTATGAACCTATATATGTATGTATGTATGCATGCCATGTGTAAGTACAGTATGATTATGTGTGTATGTACAGTAAGTATGCCTGTGTGTGTCTGTGTGTATGCTATGCATAAGCATGCTTATAAATTATGTGTTTGTATGCATATATGTGTATGTTTATATACATAGATTATTTATAACAAGCTGTTTCCTCTGTTTTGTCTGTGGATTACTGCCTATCCAAACTTGTATTCAGTGTCTTGTCCCTGCGCCAGGCTCTCAAAGGATTTAGTGCCCCCCGGTACTTTGTATTTTGGACTATTACATGTGAGTGTCAATCCCTGTATCATTTTGTGTATATATCTATATCTATGTGTATGGAAACCCCCCCTTCAAAATCCTGCATTTGCCACTGGAGGCTACTGCATTTGCGAGTTTAGGCGAGTTTAGGACTATGTAAACTGACACCTTTTAATGCTAGCAGCAATAAAAGGTGCAAGTTTTAGAGAAGCCATCACAGATCAGTGAGATCCGTGATGGCTTCTGTGTGTGTTTTAAAAAAAAAAGTGCACTCCCTCCCCAAAAGCATAACCAGCCCCGGGCTTTATAAAGCCTGTTCTGGTTCTAAAAATACAGGGGCCAAAATGCATAGGGGGCCCCTGTATATTAAGAACCAGCACAGGGCTTTGTTGAGCTGGTCCTGGTTCAGGAAAATCAGGGGACAAAACGAGGAGGGGTTCCCTGAAAATTCCAGAACCAGCACCGAACTCTTTCTAGCGGGGGGATAATGCCACAGCCAGGGAAAACCTTTCACCGGTTTCCCCGGCCAAAGCATTATCCCTGACCACTAGTCAGTCCAGGCCGGGGATCCCTGGGGAGTTGGGTACCCCCCAATAAAGGGGTACCCCTCTCCAAGGCACCCCAGGCCTAGACTGATAGCCCATGGCTATCCCCGGCACCCTATGGCCGTGGGTGCCGGGTTGATAGTATTAGTGTAAAGTGTAAAAATTAAGTTTCCATATTGTCTTTAGTTGTAGAACCACATGTACCAGCAAGCCACCTTGCATGCTGGTATTTGGAGAACCACACACACACATACCTTTGCTCAGTCCGCATGGATCTTTTTTTGCGTTTTTTTATTTTAACCCCTGGATTGCCTACTTGGACAAGTGGACTTGATCGACGCATAGGAGAGGTGAGTATGGATTTTTTTTTTCAGGTACCCCTATGGATTACTTCGGATACTAGGTGAGTATGTGTGAGTGTGAGTGTGAGTGTGCATGTATGTTTAATTAAAATTTTACTTTCACTGTGTATGTTTGTTTATTTACATATTTCTTTAGTTGTGGAACTACAAGTGCCAGCGGGCCCGTAATGCCCCGCATGCTGGTATTTGTGGTTCTCCAAATACCAGCATGCAGGGGAAGCTTGCTGGTACTTGTGGTTCTACAACTAAAGACAATATGCAAACTTCATTTTTACACTTTACCCTAACACTATCAACCCGGCACCCACGGCCATAGGGTGCAGGGGATAGCCCCGGGCTATCAGTCTAGGCCTGGGGTGCCCTGGAGAGGGGTACCCCTTTATTGGGGGGGTACCCAACTCCCCAGGGATCCCCGGCCTGGACTGACTCGCAGTCAGGGATAATGCTTTGGCCGGGGAAACCAGTGAAAGTTTTTCCCTGGCTGTGGCACTATCCCCCCGCTAGAAAGAGTTCGGTGCTGGTTCTGGAATTTTCAGGGGACCCCTACTCATCTTGTCCCCTGATTTTCCAGAACCAGGACTAGCTCAACAAAGCCCTGTGCTGGTTCTTAATATACAGGGGCCCCCTATGCATTTTGGCCCCTGTATTTTTAGAACCAGAACAGGCTTTATAAAGCCCAGGGCTGGTTATGCTTTTGAGGAGGGGGTGCACGTTTTTTTTTTTTAAAACACACACAGAAGCCATCATGGATCTCACTGATCTGTGATGGCTTCTCTAAAACTCGCACCTTTTAATGCTACTCACATTAAAAGGTGTCAGTTTACATAGTCCTAAACTCGCCTAAACTCGCAAATGCAGTAGCCTCAAGCTGAAAAGTTTGCAGGCTATTGAATTTGCGAGTTTCAGTACAAACTCGCACTTTTTAAAAGTGTGAGAAAGTGCGAGTTTGTACTGTTACTAAAACTGACAACCTATTACATTTGGCACAATATTTCTTTTTTAACAGACAAATTAATCAAATAAAAGGCAAATTAACTAAACATGTTGTGGTATATCCGGGCAAATTTTGTTAGTTGTCCAAAAACAGTACAGGGTATTTCCAATGGGTTCCATTAGTTTTGCAGTTTTGGAAAGTGTTGTGATTTTTGTGAAGAAAAAAGAAATAAAAAATTAGGTACACCTTAAAATACATTTGCTCTAAGTGTAACATTCTAAATAAATGTTAAAATTATTACCTAAAAAATCTTGAAACAACAGAATCGCATCTGGCCCCCCCGACAGCATCACAACACCTTCCTCCGGGGGGCCATCCTCTGGCAAGGCATCCTCTGGCTGAATGGGTACATTGCAATGTTGTGTAAAATCCCACACAGGACCACAATGCGAGATACCATATCCGGCGAGTACATGAGTGCACCACCAGAGTAATGGAGACACCGGAACCGGCCCTTTAAAAGGCCGATATAACGCTCCACCACCTGCCTGGTGGCAGTAAACGCGGCATTATATTGAGTATGTGGCCCTGGTGTGGGAGTCAAATAAGGAGTCAGCAGCCAGGGTGTGCAAGGATATCCACTGTCACCTGATGGAAATGGGACACCAACAGATACATAAATTGACCATGAAAACATGTTTACACTATTACTATAGCTATATCCTGGATTTATACTTACCAAGAAGCCACGCGTCACCAGCTTGCAGTGTGCTTAATTCTGGCTAAATCTCTGAATGCTGGATCACGTACACATCATGGCTGCAGCCTGGAAATTTGGCATTCAGGAAAAGGATCTGGAGGGAGGCATCACATAGCACCATTACATTTAGCGAATGGAAATGTTTACGGTTCCTATATATTTGTTCCCTGAATGCAGGGGGCTGAAGTGCTATGTGAGTGCCATCCACTACCCCTATGACGTGTGGAAAGCCTGCAATCTCAAAAAACTTCAGCTTTACCACATCAAGGGCTTCCGTATCCAAAGGCATACTAATAAAATGTGCTATATGATTGAAGAATGCATCTAGCACACGCCTCAGGATCCGTGAAAATGAGGGCTGGGAGAAGTCACCCACCAGACCCACAGTGGTTTGGAAGGACCCTGAGGTGCAGAAATGTAACACCGCCAACAACCGTGTAAGTGGTGTGATTGCTGTAGGAATGTGAATCTGACTTTCTAGATCATTCTTTATTATTGAAAGAGTGTCTAGGATAATATTTGGAGGCAGGCGATAAGTGGTTACAACCACATCATCAGGCATTCCAAAAAGGGTGACACGTGTTCTATATATCTTGGCCCTTGCACGCCTCCTATGCCTACGCCCAGGAGGAGGCTGAGGAAGGTTGGTGGGGGGCAACATGACCACTATTAGCTGGCCCACATCGCTCTGTAAAGTTACAATAAACCAAAAAAAGTGTTTTTGATAAAGAATTTTCTAAATTTTCACAAAAATACTTAGCTTAGTAATAATGGTGCATATTCTTACAGGGTTGGGCTGTGCCTTCTTCTGGAACCCCTACAGGTGTTGTTTGTGTACGGTTTTTTATTTTATGGAAGAAAAAGAAAATTAAATTTTATTAAA
The DNA here is from genome assembly GCA_031769625.1 of Taudactylus pleione. Taxonomy (NCBI): domain Eukaryota; kingdom Metazoa; phylum Chordata; class Amphibia; order Anura; family Myobatrachidae; genus Taudactylus; species Taudactylus pleione. The sequence continues at coordinate 1,744,402 of JAUIMM010000776.1, forward strand.
AAAACACCACTATTACTGCTATTATTGTGAAAACAATCCGTAACTTTGAAATTGGGAAATATTAAAATTTGAAAGCATAATTATTGTTTTATCATCAAAAACCACAAATGCATTATTAAATGTAAACAAAACAGCAAAAAAACCTTCATTATTAAAGACAACAAACTTTTAGGTTTGTAAAAATAGACACTTACCTGAATCAAGTACAAACTGGACTGTTAAACACCTAAATCAAAACAATAGAACATGACAATAATTGTTTGAATAATGTCCTTTTTTTATTTTAAAATTCCAAAAAAAACCAAAAACTTGCAGTAGGCTGGCACACTTACTTGAGTCTGCAAAGCACGTTGTTATTTGGATCCTCAAAAAACACAGCCATCCAAACACACAAAGTAACCAGGTTTTGGAAATGTATGGGCAAACAAAAATTCTAAAAAAACCAACCACCCAAAAACAAACAAAAAAAATAAACACCAAAAAAACCGCAACACCCAAAAAACAAACAAAAAAAATAAACACCAAAAAAACCGCAACACCCAAAAAACAAACAAAAAAAACCCACCACCCAAAAACAAAAAAAACCCACCACCCAAAAACAAAAAAAATATACAACACCCAAAAAAAAAAAAAATAACACCAAAAAAAAACCCAACACCCAAAAAAACAAACAAAAATACCCACCACCCAAAAACAAAAACAAAAAAACCCCAACACCCAAAAAAAAAAAAAACACACAAGCACCACTGAAACAACACACACAAGCACCACTGAAACCACACACACATGCACCACTCAAACAACACACACAAGCACCGCTCCAAAAACACACACAAGCACCACTCGAACAACACACACAAGCACCACTCCAAAAACACACACAAGCACCACTCAAACAACACACACAAGCACCACTCAAACAACACACACAAGCACCACTCCAAAAACACACACAAGCACCACTCAAACAACTCCAAACACTATAAACACTAGCAATCCTTTCCTGCACCACAAATAACTCCAACTACAACCCAAAAGTAAGGGAACATTTGGCTTTGCCTTCAATAAGGCGCAAAAAAACACAATGATTGAATAATGCAGGCAAGGTGTGCATTGTACGTAGGCAAATAGGGATGTACGGGTAACCAATCCAGGGATGTGCTCACATCAAGCCCAACCCACGCAGTGATTACAGAATGCAGGAAAGGTGTGCATTATACATAGGCAAATAGGGATGCACGGGTAACCAATCCAGGGATGCGCTCACATCTAGCCCAACCCACGCAGTGATTACGGAATGCAGGAAAGGTGTGCATTGTACTTAGGCAAATAGGGATGCACGGGTAACCAATCCAGGGATGCGCTCACATCTAGCCCAACCCATGCAGTGATTACGGAATGCAGGAAAGATGTGCATTGTACTTAGGCAAATACGGATGCATGGGTAACCAGTCTATAAAAAAGTCTTCTCAAGCACTATTCTTCATGCTCTGGTGGGCAGAGGCAAACTGAGGCAGGTAAGTGTGAAACACATTTTGATAAAAACACAAGAACAGTTCATATTTAAAAAAAAAACAATTTACATTTTTTATCTAATTTTACAAATATTGTAGGTGCTGGGAATCCAATACCACCACTAGAGGAGGAGGAGGCGGGGCCAAGCAGGCCAAGGGCAAGAAACCCTCCGTTTTCAATGATAGAGCTTGAGCAATTAGTGAGCATGACAATGGAGAATCTTGTCCATGCCCCAAGAAATATGGGGGCTGGAGCCAAAGACAGGATTTGGGAGGAGATATCCAGGGCTGTTAATGCTGTGGGGACAACCCACAGAACCATGAAAGTTGTGAAAAAACGTAAGAAAATGATATTGTGAGTACTGAAGTCAAAAGCGAGATCTTATTTTAAAAAACTATCCCTTAAAAAATGCAAAATCACATTGTCAGATGGACTTATTTCAAGTACCTGTTGAAGAGGAAGCTACGGAGTAGGGTGGACCATGCTGCGGGGACAGGTGGTGGTCCCATCCCTGAGGAGCTGACCTTGACGAGGTTGGAGACGTTGGCTCAGGGATGTGTGACAGAAGAGGAGATAGTCGGCGTGTCCACTATGGAAACTGACATGGCCGACTTCAACGATGTGCAAGAATGTAAATATTTTTAGGACTCAAAAAAGTATAAAGCTAAAACGTGTACGCGTTTTTTTGTTTCAAAAAATATAAATGATTTTTTTCATTTTTTTCCCTACTCAGATGAGGTAGTGCCTGCTCCTGAGGTCAGGTCTGGGTCCAGCACAGATGGAGACTCTGCAGGGGAGGATCCAAGCACTCCATCTGGGGTCCCTGTGGAGTCTACTCCAGGGCAACCATCGGAACGAGCAGTGCCTTTCCTCACCAGGTTGGTCTCCCAAACTCAGGAGAACAGATGTGTTCTTCTGAGGATGGAGACCACTCTGGTGAGGGTGGCGGTGGCCCTGGAGACCATTGCTGGGGCCATAGACCGTTGGGCAAATACCCAGGAGCAGGCAAACCCACCTGCCATGATGGAGCGAGACACCCTTCCTCCCAGGACCACCACCTCTGGCAGCCCAACAGCCACCCCCGCAAGTATGGAGAGCCCTATGCCTATGCCTGAGGAAATCCCATCTACCTCTGGCCAGGCCAGGCGGCGTGTTACACGCCAGTCGGCTGTCCATAGCTTACCTCTTCCTCTGAGCCGGCCCAAACGACGAAAGTAGCCCTGGATATCTCCTCCCTCACCTCTTGTCCAGTCCCCATATTTCTTGTCACCAATGTCTCAAGCTCTTTTTTTGTTTTTATAAATTTATTTTTAGAATTGTGGTTTTTTTTTGTTATTTTTATTTATATGCAAATGTTGCCCTAACAATTGTAAGTTAAATTGTGAGGAAAGGCTAATTTCAGAAAAATACATTTTTTTTAAAAGAAAATGTCTATATTTAACTATATCAATGGTTTAAAAAGTATGGTATCTGAAAAGGCTGCTACGCAAAACACAATGCTAGATGTTTTAAAAAATGTCCGAACAAAATAAGTTTAAAAAGCACAAATAAATATTTGTGTTACGAATTCTCTAATGCACACGCAAGTGAAATCAGTTACAAGGTAATTAGCAGTGTTAATAGTTACAATGCAGCAATCTTAGCTGCTTGGTTTGTGTGGTTCCAATTAGAAACATCACAAGTAACATTGGATTAACGATTGTACTGTTGTGGCTTACGGACGCTTCTTGCCTACCTTAGCCTGGACGATCATCCTGTTCGTAGAGTGACGTTGTCATGCATCCGCAATTCATGGTCGTACGAAGCAGATAATTTATGCACTCCCCTAAAACGCCTGGAAATGCTGAAGAACGCCTCCGTTTGTAGACCACCACCCCCGTATACACCCACAAACGGACTTTCCTGTCAATCAACTTTAGCAATCCACTAGCCGTGCGCAGGTACTGAATTAAAAACATCGGATGCGTACGACCGTGCGGCCGCTACGACTGACTCTGAATGAGGTCCTCTATCTTCTGTCAATATGTACACTACATAATCAAAGGTACAATATAATCGATGGTGGATATCTATCTTCTTCCCATTATGGGGGTGAGCAAAGTGGGTTCCTGTCAACATGGAGCAACAGGTAGTGCAATCTGCACACCTATAGCAACCAGGATGGTGGCCTGAGAGCCAATATGTCTTCGCCTCACTAGGTCGCTTCGTAGGCTGCATCAAAAGTTAGCATAAAATTAGAACCACGGTGATATGCCATCATAGGTGGTTGTTTACTAATACCCTCAAGCAGGGCCGCAACTAGGGGGGGGCTGGAGGTGCACGTGCACCGGGTGAGCCGCTGTACCTGGTGCCAGTGACCTCCAGCCCGGCGCTGCAGAGAGGCTCCAAGCCGGACGTCCGCTGGTAATATTTATTACCAGCGGGCGCCCGGCTCCTTCTCTGCAGCGACGCGGTGTAGCCGGAGCCGGAGGCTGGAGTTCTCTCCCGAACTCCAGCTTCCGGCTCTCCCCGCGGGCACTATGGGGGAGACGTCATGACATCTCCCCCATAGTTCCAAGGAGCAGCCGGCGGACCGGACGCGACGCTGGATGCAGGAGCGGGGTTCAAGGTAAGTATTTTTTTTTTTAATAAGCTGCACTACAGGGGCATTATTATGGGGGCAGGGGCATTACCACAGGGGCATTACTATGGGGGCATAGGCAATAAGGGGCATTAATAATGGGGCATGAGCACTACAGGGGCATTACTATTGGGGCATGGGCACTACAGGGGCATTACCACAGGGGCATTACTGTGGGGGCATGAGCACTACAGGGGCATTACTGTAAGGGCACTACAGGGATATTACTATGGGGGCATGGGCAATACAGGGGCATTACTATGAGAGCATGGGCACTACAGGGGCATTACTATGAAAGCATGGGCACTACAGGGGCATTAATATGGGAGCATGGGCACTACAGGGGCATTACTGTATGGTGGGCACTACAGGGGCATTACTACATTACTATGGGGGTATTAACATATGGGAATTACTATGGGGGCATTACAATATGGGCACTACTGCAGGGGGAATTACATGGGGGGCGCCAAATTACTGTCTTGCCCCTGGTGACAAAAATCCTAGTTTCGGCCCTGCCCTCAAGGGTTGGGTCCGAGGTGATGATCGACCAATGTTTTCTGACAGCTTTGCTGGTTGTATTAGCAGTTAGGTCGTATGTTGCTGGGTATATCATTCTAGAGGGATCAGCTCTTTTATTTAGTGGTGATTTGTAAGTGTCTCTGCTGTGCTTTTGCAAGGCACCTATCAACTACTGACTGTGAGTAACCTCTTGATAGGAATCTGTCCCACATCTCCAATAACTGTATTTCTGCCAAGTCCTAAGAGGTATTATTGCGTAAGACACAGATAAACTGCGATATTGGTAGCGACTCCTTCAGACTACTCACATGTCTCGTTGCGTGAAGAAGTATATTACAATCAGTAGATTTACGATATAGGGTTGAACTTAATCCAGTGCCCTTATGTGAAATAGCAGTTGGAGCGGTTTTTGGAAAAATAATTTGTCAGTTCAGTTGTTAAACTCGGACAATGAGTCCGAAAACATGCAAACTCGTTTGTTTTTAGACTCAAAAAACCTCACTATTTAAACTGTGATCCAGATGTTTTCCCATTTTGAAGATAAAACTCGACCAATGTGAGAGTTTACTGCTAAACTCTCACATTTTCTATATTTTCACCCTATTACAATTGACCATCCATGGAGCCATTAACCAATCAGCATCGCACAGCGGCACCCCAATGACTGCAGCTAAACAGAGCTGCTAGCCGCAGGATGCTATGTACAGTCACAGTGTGAGTGAGACAGTGCAGTGGTGAGTGTCAGTGACTGTGACAGGCAGAAGTATGCTGTCCGACCACTCTCATTGTTTTCACATAGACAATTGCAGCGGCTGGGGAGCGTCCTCTGCCTGCATGCCCCCAAACCAGTCTGTCCCTGGCTGCCTGTGTGGTCTGCCAGTGGGGGGGTTCAAGCACTCAGAACCCCCCTGCGTGAGCTACTGGGGTAGGAGCGGTGGGCCCCAGAGTGTCTGGGCCAGGGACTCCCTGAGAAGTCCCTCCCTGATAACGGCCCTGTAGGTGGGTAGTCAATGTATAAGGTTGAGTTGGGTACCTTCTTTGTGTTGTGTTTGTTTTGTTGTTTGTTACCTTTTGGCGGTATCCACCCATAATGCATATTGTTGTTTGTTACCTTTGGCGGTAACCACCCATAATGCATATTGTTGTTTGTTACCTTTGGCGGTATCCACCCATAATGCATATTGTTGTTTGTTACCTTTGGCTGTATCCACCCATAATGCATATTGTTGTTTGTTACCTTTGGCGGTATCCACCCATAATGCATATTGTTGTTTTTTGCGGTGCATTGATGGGTTGCATTGATTCTGGCTGTCCTTTTTGTTGTTATCATACAGTTTTTCCCCTGTTTAGCTTTCATTTATGATAACGCGAGGTGTTTTGGATATTGTTTTTAAACCTTACTTATTATAAGAAGAAATGGAATAATTCACACCAATACCAACTTTAAAATAAATGACAATGTTTTACTTAAAAAGCAAATCAATTCTACATGTTTTATGGTATTATTGTCAAAGCAGACTTACAACATAAAAAAACATTAGTTCAACAGCAGTAACAAAATGATTATTTGCAATGCCTAGCAGAGATGCTCAAGGTGACAGTCAGCCAATGTTTATACTTACAACCCAGCGCCCCGCGACTCCCCCGACCTACGATCTCTCCTGCTTAACCCGACTGCCTGACCCCTCCCCTATTTGATCAATCTTTTATACTTTTTCCCTCTCTGTTACTGACATATTTTAAAATGGCGAATATTAATTAATTAAGTCAATATTCATGCGCACTAAACATTTCACTAATTATTGATTTTAATCATAACAAAACCTATAATCTCCTTTCTATGTTTTCAAAATACTGGTGACCGCATATAGGCCAAGGCTATTCTGATTAGCTCCCTTCTTGTTTAGACAGATCTGAGACATGCTGTCTTCTAGTCTGTTAGTATTAAACTAACCCATTATGCTGTCTTGCTAGTAAAAAACATGGCTATGATCAGTTCTAATTTCTACCTATTTCCGTAATAACACTTATACCTTTTAGATTAAACAATATTAAACAATGTTAAGTGCTGCTTTGTTGCTTCAGACACACACCTGCCTACTTTAGAGAGAGGTAACTCTCTCTAAAGTACAACTTATAACGAATCATATATTCTGAATCATTTCTATATATATTCATAATTGCAATTAAAATAATAATGAAAGACATAAGCATGCATATATATTCGTGAATTGCTGAAGGAATCTGTACGGCCACATATTCCAGCTTTATCAATTTAAGATTAAAATAAATAGCTTACATTTTTTGCTGAAGTTACAGTATATGTCTCTTGTCTTTACTTTAGATCTGCTACTTTATTAATCTAATGAGTTTTACAGAATGCACCTGGTACAGAATATAATATTTAATATTTCACTTTTTGCTCTACAGATAGAAAACACAACATTCAACAGAGCCAAGCTAATGAATGTTGGCTTTATAGAAGCAATGAAAGACTATGATTATAATTGCTTTATCTTCAGTGATGTGGATATTATTCCTATGGATGAGAGGAATCTGTACAGGTGCTCCAAAAACCCCAAACACATGGCAAATTCTTTGGACAAGTTCAATTTTAGGTAAATATTTTAAAGCACAAGCATAACATCAATTAAACATGACTATATTGTACATAAAAGCACATATAATCTTTATTACTTAAATAACTGTAGGATTTGTACTGTATTTCATTACTATTGCAGTTACTTGGGTTGGAGTTGGCAAATCCTTTGAAATGTTTTCTTCTTTAAAGTATAATAAAATAAACACTTAGGGCCTGATTTTGAGATTTACGCAATGCCAATATTTTCACAGATTGAGCAATTATTTGCTATTGCGCTTGCACGAAAGCCGCACTGCACAGGCACAGTGATTGCAATGTAATTACACCCTCACAGAGGAACCACTCGCAAAGTGAGTGACAGCTAGTCTGCGTTTGGGGGTGGTAACGGGTAGTGGTTCGAAAAACGCAGGCTGACCGATTGAACGCTGTTTCATTGGCATGCATACATTAGCCATTGCAATCTCCTATGTAGCATGAGCGTTCTCTGCATGTCAGGAGAGCTGCAGTATTTACGGCAAGTCAGACTTGACTTACAGCACATACTGCGTGACTGTCGATGTGCAGTAGTACCAATGTTTACGCTGTTGCATGTCGGATGGATATGAGAAGGCAGCAGTGGGTGTCCCTATGCTCGGCTAAGCTTTGGAAGTCATTAGCATATTTTAGCAAAAAAAACCGTAAGAAAATGCAGTTGCGATTGCATTAGTGTAAATCTGGGAATCAGGCCTTTAATTTTGTAATCTGAAAGTTTTAAACTTATCCACCTTTTTGAGAGCATTCATTTTTTTCTCCTTGTGTTTTTCTAATGCCACCATATATAGAGTAGCATGCAATAGTAGGTTAGATACACCCTCTTGTAGAGTGTATCTCACACTTTCCTGAGTACAGTTATCTGCTGACCTCTGAGACATTTACAACGCAAGTTCAAAAGCTACTGAACTAGGTTGTTTTAAACTGTTAACATTGTACTAATAATGTAGCAGTGTAGGCAGTCTACTGAACACAAATAGAGCATTATAAAATTGGGCAAGACAATCGATCAAAGGAAGAGTATATCTAGTCAAATATATTATGTACATGCAAAAAAACCCAGTTCATCTTCAGTTATAATAAAAGAAACTTCAAAATAAAGTAAGCTGAAAAATCCTCTAAGAAGGTGCAATGAATTAGAGTGCTGCATGGCTTTACCACTGCTTATATGGGTCATGGGTAATTAGATGCATTATCAAACAACCCAGCCACATAGATACATAGTTAAGTTTTGGTGCCAACCCTCATTTTGTAAAGAAAAGTTCAGCTCAGAGGGTAATTCTGTAAACAGCACTCTCTAAATGTTACACTATGTGATTCCTGAACTAAAGGATTGGGGGCCTGATTCGGACCCACTGCGGGTCAATGGTGGGGTACTGTGCATGCGCAAGCCCCGGAGCGAGAGAGAAATTGTCTTGCTCCGGGACTCACTATAAAAGGGGCGGCTGTCGATGTTGATCGACAGCTCACCCCATTTTGTAGGCGGGGAGGGGGGTGGCTACACAAATGGAGGCGTTCCCGAAGGAACACCTGCCATTTGTGGGAGGGCACCACTGACCTCACCAGTGATGTCAGTGGAGAGCTTCCTGCTCTATTAGAGCAGGAAGCTCTCTGGGGCTTGCGACGGACGAGACCCTATCACAAGGGTCTCGTCACAAGCGCCGCAACAAGAAAAGAAAAACGCCCTGATTCAGAGCGAGCGCTCTTAAAGAGCGTCCGCCTCTGAATCAAGCCCTGGGTGCGCTAACAAGAAAGAGAGAATATCCCCTTGATAGGTAAGCAGCTCACACAGCAGGATCTGCACCTGCTAAAAATGGAAACAACACAAAAGGACAGGTGGAGCGCTAGTAGCAATCAAGTGACCACAATGAGGATAATGATATTTATTAAAACAAATAATAAAAGTTAAATGGTAACCACATACTATCAAAGCACACAGATATTCACAAAGAGGACTGACAATCAGACCACTGTAAGATATTCTTTCTATAAAGTCCACAATGCGCTGTGCGGCAGTCCACTGTGATTTAAAGTTCCTCCATGTAGGTAAGAGCAGCAGCAGTAATAATAATATGGACACTGGATATATGGAGTGCAAAGAGTCACCTGTATGCAGGGGTGTATCTAAGGGTCAGATAAGGGACTGGTGCCCCCCCCCCCAGCTCTATCCATCACAGCCCCATCCCCTCACACAGGTTTTACTACTTTTAATATTAAAAAAACACACATTGTTTTCCATAGGGCAAAAAAACAGCCAGCCCCCCTTCTAAGACCCCACTCCCCAGCCAGCCACAGCCTTTTATGTCCCCCACTCCCAAGCCAGCCCCAGCCTTTTATGTCCCTCACTCCTCAGCCAGTACCCCTTCTAAGTACCCAATCCCCAGCCAGCCCCAGCATGCCTCCTTCTATGCCCCACTCACCAGTCAGACACAGTCTATGTTCCCCACTCCCAAGCCAGTACCCCTTCTAAGTACATACTCCCAAGCCAGCCCCGGCAGGCCCCCTTCTGTGACCCCAATCCCCACTTCTTATCTTGTTGCTGCAGTGCTGTCATGGGTCCCGGCTCCTCTGTCCGTTCTTCTGCACTGGTCACGTGCGCCGGGTCTTCTTCTCTCCACACCAGAAAAAACTTCATCTCATGGCACTGGCTGGCACGCACTTCAGGAAGCTCCACGGCCTGTCTGCACGGTCGCAACGAGGATGAGACTGCTGCTGCCAGCCCTCCCCCGGCCGTGCAGCTTCATGAAGTGCCGGCGCCCTGAGATGAAGTTTATTTTTTGTGAAGAGAAGACACGGCGCATAAATACCACCTGGCCGTGGATGGCACTGCTGGGTGGCGCTCCCCCTTGGCCGGCGCACCTGGCAACTGCCATCCAGACCAATGTGTAGATAAGTCCCTGCCTGTATGGCAGTGCCAGCAATCCCACTGGCTAGGGTCAGACTGACTTTTGAAGGAGACTATCGTATGCACATGGACACTTTGTTTCCACTGCTATGAAAGCTTGTTACATTGTAGAGCACCAGCAGACGGAGTGTGCTGCATGCGGCTCTGCTAGAAAGGATAAAGCCACACGGAGATTGCAGATTGCACAACCAGCGATAGTTTCCCCATAGCCATGTGGATCATCTACATGGCTCTTGACACTTTGGTGGAATCAGCCACATCAGTGTGATACGCCCGGTCCCCATCTGGAACTGACCCCGGCATACTACTAGGCATCAGTCTGACCCTAGCCAGTGGGATTGCTGGCACTGCCATACAGGTGACTCTTTGCACTCCATATATCCAGTATCCATTTTATTATTACTGCTGCTGCTCTTACCTATATAGAGGAACTTTAAATCACAGTGGACTGCCGCACAGCGCATTGTGGGCTTTATAGAAAGAATATCTTACAGTGGTCTGATTGTCAGTCCTCTTTGTGAATATCTGTGTGCTTCGATAGTATGTGGTTTAACTTTTATTATTTGTTTTAATAAATATCACTATACTCATTGTGGTCACTTGATTGCTACTAGCACTCCTTTTCTATGTGATTCCTGTCCTGAATTAAGAAGCACCCAATAGATAAACCTTCTGCACATTTATGTAAAATTGTTGCTCTTTGTACAAGCACATTTTTTCTATAGTACTTATTAAGAGAATGAAGAGAATGCAGTTCATTTTAGTGTCAATTCTGTGACATTATTGCTTCAGTTCTGTGGTTATAAAGCATGCAGCATATTGATCAACATTGCTACAGTACCTTACTTTGGCATTGGGTCTCTTTCTGACCAAAGCACCATATGTGTAGCATTAGTATGCCCTTCCTGAGTTTACATTCTAAGTAAAACTGTTCAACAACATAATACACAGTTTATACATTAGCTGTGAGAGAGTTGTATACTGATTATTTTTTTTTTAAATGTGATTAAAACCAATGACTTGTTCTGTTACCTGTAGATTACCTTATGACACCATTTTTGGAGGTGTGGTGGCTTTTACAAAAGAGCAGTTCCTCAAAGTAAATGGATTTTCAAATCGTTTCTGGGGATGGGGAGGAGAAGATGATGAACTGTACAACAGGTTTGTATTTTATGGTAATGTCAATGTTCAATAGAGAAATATATATAGCTCTTAAAATATTTATTAAAACAATGGGAAGCCATTCCCCTGCTACCACGGCAGCCCTATCTGTCTTCAAGGGGCTTAATGCAGCATCTAAAGGTCAGCCTGTTTACCAGCAGCTATGGGCTTAAGCCAAGCCCCCTATGTAAGTTCCGGCAGTCGTGGTTGCTTACAGTCTAAGGGGTAAATTCAATTTCATATAAGTCGATGTCAGCTCGCTTTGTGCATTTGTTGTCCAGTTATGGTAGGTACATGCTGTTTGCACCTCACGCAGAAGCAGCAAGGAGTCATTACAGCGACTTCCACGTCTAATTGAATTGGCCCATAAATTCCATACTGCACATTAAGGTCCACTTACCTTACCATTATGTTTTGGCCCCTGGGAGAACACTGGAATACAATGGAAACAACATGGGGTCTTTTGCACTTACCAAAGACATTGTTAATGCTAATATAGCTACTTCCAGTTGTAGAGATAAAATGTTAAATAAGCTTCCAAATATTAAAATCAATTCAACTGGGTTGAGTCTTATCTGCACACTGCTTCATACAGCAAGTGTTCATAAAGCAATAGCAATGACCTGACACAAATTGGTTAGGGATGGGATCTACTATAATGAATGTATAGGACAGAATACTGTGGTGTAAGAAAGGTGTGGCCACATTGTGTATTTATGTGTGCATGTGAATACACCCTGCATAGGAGGAACCTATGCATTCCACATGCTCATGACTCACTATCCAACACTTATTTATTTTGTACTAGAAAAAAATGGGTGGTCAATAAAGACCAAGCATTAAAAAAAAAAAAACAATTGCAAGGGAAAAACTTTATAAAATGAACATAAAACCATTCTATGCTGCACAGTTAAAAGTGATATCCTACAGTAGGTAAGTGTCCAGTTTTACTGGGGTAGATGTATGAAGCAGTGAAAAGAGTGGAGAAGTGTGTCAGTGGAGAAGTTACCCATGGCAACCAATCAGCTTCTACCTATCATTTTATAGAATGTCTTTGATAAATGCAACCTCAAAGCTGATTGGTTGCCATGGGCAACTTCTCTATTGGCACACTTCTCCACTCTTTAGCCACTATTTGGTAGTGACAGCCTTGATGCTAACACCACTTTATTTGCAAAACAGAAAACAATGGGCCTGATTCAGTATGGATTGCAAATGCGATCGCAGCTGTGTAATCACACGCAATGTAGCTGCGAAAATATGCTAATGCCTGCCTCAGCTCAGCCAGCACAGAGACGCCCACTACTGTTTTCTCACATCCATAATACCTCACTGTCCTGCATATACATTGGTAACATCAAAGCATATCGGCCCGTCATGCACAATTACAGCAGGTCTAACCCATCGCAGAAATTGCAAGTCTTGTTGCACACAATGAGTCCTCAAGCTACATATGCCATTGCAGTGGCTAATTTTTGCACGCCCATGTACCGGTGTTCAAACATACAGACATGCCTGCGTTTTTGCAACTACTTATCCTTCACTCTGCAATGGATTCCTATCTGCGTGCATAATCGCATGCGCAGTAACAATCGGCCAATCTGCATACGTAGTTGCAATTGCATACGCTGCTGAATCAGGCCCAATGTACATAAAGAGAAAAGGAGAATAGAAAAGGCAAGACACTGAAGAAGTGATAATCAACCTGATACACTTCAGGGGCCACATTGGGTGTCACTCTAATCTACATAAAGGCTACATATTTCCCTTAATCTCAGTAATAATTTAATTTAAAACTGTTGATCAAAGGGTATGTAGTCAAAGACTGCCCTAGCCATAGACAAAATAAGCAAATGCCTAGGGCATTTGGAATGCCTAGGGGCATCCAAGCCCACCTAGGGCTGGCAGTTGGCAGTGGTTTGTGGCAGGGACTGTGGCATGGGGCACCTGCTGACAGCTGGGGCAGCTGCTACTGCTGCTGCGTAGTTTCCACTGTTTGATACTGCCATGCCCGGTCGGAGCTGCCAGCTCAGCTCCAATTGGGCCCGGCAGCAGCAAACAGTGAGGCAGCAACAGCAGAACAGCCGCATCGGTTGCGGAGGCAAGGCACCTGATTGGCAGGGCTCTGCTAGTGGTTAGGCAACACACAGCCAGCAAGCAGGACCAGGGAGGCTGGAGCAGAGTAGCAATGGGCATTGGGCATCAACAAAAATAGCCGCTGGTCTCTGGAGTCCAGCAAGCTAAGCCTGCACTTGACTCTCTGTAGCTTGCCAGCACCACTCTCACAAAGCCACTCCCACAAATCACAGTGTGGAGGATTCAGCAGGAGCTGCAAAACAACAGGGGCAGAAGCACAGGCAGCCAACCAGCCAGTTTTAAAAAGTAAGTGACTGTGTTATAAAAATGTTTTGATTAAAGTCAGCTCAGCATGTAGTGAGAGGTGCTGGTGCTATGTGCTGGTTGAGAGGTAATAAGAGGTAATAAGTGTGGCTGTGATCTATGCTGCTGGGTGAGGGGTGCTGTGCTGGGAGAGGGCATAGGGGTTCTGTATGAGGGGTGCTGTGCTGGGTGAGGGGTGCTGGAGGAGGATTGCTGTGGGAGAGGGGTGATGGGTGTTGTTGGCTGCCTCAGTGATCTGTGCTGCTGGGTGATGGGCGCTGTGCTGTGAGATGGAAAGGGGTGCTAGGTCAGAGGTGGAACTAGCGGCGGTGCAGCCGGTACATTGGACCGACCTGGGCCCGCAGATGAATAATGAGTCTGACTGACTATTTTTATGCCAGTCACCTCTGCGCCGCAGGCCATAACAAAGGAGGATACCTGGATAGTTGTATATTTTGTGCGTTTAGCACGTGTTTATTAAGCAAACAAATTAAGCTATAAACCAATGTGTTATATTGGTGTCCATGTATAAACTTGGTGGTGGGACTATTTGCCAGGGGGCACCAACAAAAATCTTGCCTAGAGCATCAAATTGCTTAGGACCAGCTCTATATGTAGTCATTATGTTGACATTCAGAATGTGAACACCACAATATCAACATTGCCTGAACACCAACATTCAGAATGCAGACTTGGACATAAAGTCGACAGTGAAAATTACCACATTGACAATGTCGACATGGACATAATGCCAACGTGGTCATTAGATAGTCACAATGTCAGTGTTCGGTTTAGGGTTAGGTGTATTGTTATTCTGCAATTAGGGAAAGTTAGGACTTAAATACTGTAAAAACACTATGCCGACATGCCCAATATCGACATTATGACCATGTTGACATTCTGAATGTCAACATTTCATACCACACCTAATGAAAGAAATAGACAGCTATTTGCAACAACATATTCACAGGCATTTTAATCAAGTGTTACAAACTATAGCAAACAAATATGATGATTATGCAGGAAGGAGCTAGTGATGCGGGTAAAGGCCTGAAGGGCCGTAGGTGACTAAGGGGTCTATTTACTAAGCAGTGTTAGGAGACAGAGTGAAAAGTGATAAGGTGCCAGACAATCAGCTCCCAACTGTCATTTTTCAACACAGCCTGTGAGATGGCAGTTAGGAGCCGATTGGCTGGCACCTTATCACGTTTCACTCTGTCTACTAACACTGCTTAGTAAATAGACCCCTAATTCCCAACACTGCTGTAAAGGCATCACTGATTATTTTTAGTATTTAGCAAAGGGCTATATCTAATGCTATAAATGCTAAGCTAAAGTAAGTACTATTTGGAAAACACATTTTAAAAATGAAACTGAGTAGGATTGAGAATTTCTATCGTTTAGTGTAAATATACCATGTGTTTCCATTACTGTCAAAAACAGCCATAATAAATGAAACAACTGGTAGTACAACAAATATTTGCATCAATGGAAGCCAGAAACCTTTAGCACAATATTACAGTTAAATATGCCTAATAAATTGGATTCACTAATATATAGTAACCACTTCCTAAAAATATGAATAACTATGCAGTTATCATACTGTATATGATCCTGTAAGATCAATTGTTAGAAGAAAATATATGTATAGTGAACTGTGGCGCTCAGAAATAATAATAATAGCAATTCATATTCCAATATAACAAATATATTTATTAAAAAGAGTCATAAATTCAATAACTTGAAGAAGAGGAGGTAGGATATCTGCGCACTGAGAATGGGTATGGTTGGCGAGCTGCAGTAAGTGGTACAGCTGACACTGTAAATAGGCAAATGGATAAATAAATATACATACTGCGCTCAGCTTAACCTTAATCTAGGCTAGGAAGATGGTCTCGTGTGGACTGATATATAAACCGTGAGAATCAGTATGATTATGTGAGAGGGACGTATGGTCACTGGCCACACAGAGTCTGACTATAGCATCTCTCACACCACGGCAGCAGCTGTTCCGGACTGCGGCTCCGGCGGACGCCTGGGAACAGGTGCACCGCCGGCACCTGCATGGGAGTCAGCGGCAGTCGGTCAGAGTTAACCCCCTGGCTGCCGATCTCTCTGTACTCCCTTCCTCAGGAAGTTTCACCCAGGCACCTCATCTAGCGCTACATTAGACTATACCATATTACAAGCGGGACGCCGCTACAACCCCGTTCCTAAAGACCGATCTGTCCAACTACATGACTTTGGACTAGGGGTGAGCGGGTTCGGATTTCTGAAATCCGAACCCCCCCGAGCCCCCCCGATCCGAGTCCGATCCGAGTCAGGCTCGACTTTTCCCGCCTGACTCGGATCTGAAATCGAGGCAAAACGTCATCTTCCCGCCTTCCGAGTCTCGCGGGTTTTGGATCCTATATAAGGTACACACGTCGGCGCCATTTTCTCACTCGGCTGTGGACAGTGAAGAGGGAGGGTGGGAGTTAGGGCTGTGTAGTGTAGTGTAGTGTAGTGCTGCTGTTGTCCACTACTTCAAAGTCCATAGGGGCTGGCTGTGTTGTGCTGTGCTGCTGTTGTTAATAGGGGCTGTGTCCACTACTTCAAAGTCCATAGGGGCTGGCTGGACTGTGTTGTGCAGTCAGTTCTCCATAGGGGCTGTGTCCACTCCAAAGTCCTGTGCAGTGTCCCAGTCCTAAAGGAGTGCTGTAGTGTTGTCCAGGGGGTGCTCTGTCCATCAGGGGTGCTCCCCCCAAGTGCTAAAAAAATAATATATTTTCTGTGTTTGTGAATTGTGTGCGCAGTAGCCGCACGTGCATCAACAAAGTAGTGCCAAGCGTGCGCCTGTGTCATAAGTAAAGGGCCGGCTGGCTTGACCGTTAAGGGTGCTGTAACCCCCGAAAGTACACTCCAGTCCAAACCAAAAAAAAAATTATTTTCTGTGTTTGTGAATTGTGTGCGCAGTAGCCGCACGTGCATCAACAAAGTAGTGCCAAGCGTGCGCCTGTGTCATAAGTAAAGGGCCGGCTGGCTTGACCGTTAAGGGTGCTGTAACCCCCGAAAGTACACTCCAGTCCAAACCAAAAAAAAAATTATTTTCTGTGTTTGTGAATTGTGTGCGCAGTAGCCGCACGTGCATCAACAAAGTAGTGCCAAGCGTGCGCCTGTGTCATAAGTAAAGGGCCGGCTGGCTTGACCGTTAAGGGTGCTGTAACCCCCGAAAGTACACTCCAGTCCAAACCAAAAAAAATATTATTTTCTGTGTTTGTGAATTGTGTGCGCAGTAGTCGCACGTGCATCAACAAAGTAGTGCCAAGCGTGCGCCTGTGTCATAAGTAAAGGGCCGGCTGGCTTGACCGTTAAGGGTGCTGTAACCCCCGAAAGTACACTCCAGTCCAAACCAAAAAAAAAAATATTTTCTGTGTTTGTGAATTGTGTGCGCAGTAGCCGCACGTGCATCAACAAAGTAGTGCCAAGCGTGCGCCTGTGTCATAAGTAAAGGGCCGGCTGGCTTGACCGTTAAGGGTGCTGTAACCCCCGAAAGTACACTCCAGTCCAAACCAAAAAAAATATTATTTTCTGTGTTTGTGAATTGTGTGCGCAGTAGTCGCACGTGCATCAACAAAGTAGTGCCAAGCGTGCGCCTGTGTCATAAGTAAAGGGCCGGCTGGCTTGACCGTTAAAGGGTGCTGTAACCCCCAAGTACACTCCAGTCCAAACCAAAAAAAAAATTATTTTCTGTGTTTGTGAATTGTGTGCGCAGTAGCCGCACGTGCATCAACAAAGTAGTGCCAAGCGTGCGCCTGTGTCATAAGTAAAGGGCCGGCTGGCTTGACCGTTAAGGGTGCTGTAACCCCCGAAAGTACACTCCAGTCCAAACCAAAAAAAAAATTATTTTCTGTGTTTGTGAATTGTGTGCGCAGTAGCCGCACGTGCATCAACAAAGTAGTGCCAAGCGTGCGCCTGTGTCATAAGTAAAGGGCCGGCTGGCTTGACCGTTAAAGGGTGCTGTAACCCCCGAAAGTACACTCCAGTCCTAACCAAAAAAAAATTATTTTCTGTGTTTGTGAATTGTGTGCGCAGTAGCCGCACGTGCATCAACAAAGTAGTGCCAAGCGTGCGCCTGTGTCATAAGTAAAGGGCCGGCTGGCTTGACCGTTAAGGGTGCTGTAACCCCCGAAAGTACACTCCAGTCCAAACCAAAAAAAAAATTATTTTCTGTGTTTGTGAATTGTGTGCGCAGTAGCCGCACGTGCATCAACAAAGTAGTGCCAAGCGTGCGCCTGTGTCATAAGTAAAGGGCCGGCTGGCTTGACCGTTAAGGGTGCTGTAACCCCCGAAAGTACACTCCAGTCCAAACCAAAAAAAATATTATTTTCTGTGTTTGTGAATTGTGTGCGCAGTAGTCGCACGTGCATCAACAAAGTAGTGCCAAGCGTGCGCCTGTGTCATAAGTAAAGGGCCGGCTGGCTTGACCGTTAAGGGTGCTGTAACCCCCGAAAGTACACTCCAGTCCAAACCAAAAAAAAATTATTTTCTGTGTTTGTGAATTGTGTGCGCAGTAGCCGCACGTGCATCAACAAAGTAGTGCCAAGCGTGCGCCTGTGTCATAAGTAAAGGGCCGGCTGGCTTGACCGTTAAAGGGTGCTGTAACCCCCAAAGTACACTCCAGTCCAAACCAAAAAAAAATTATTTTCTGTGTTTGTGAATTGTGTGCGCAGTAGCCGCACGTGCATCAACAAAGTAGTGCCAAGAGTGCGCCTGTGTCATAAGTAAAGGGCCGGCTGGCTTGACCGTTAAAGGGTGCTGTAACCCACAAAGTACACTCCAGTCCAAACCAAAAAAAAAATTATTTTCTGTGTTTAGCCGCACGTATATATCAAATCGATATAACATAAATGGAGGACCAAACTTTCTCCGATAAAAATAAAATAGAGAAAGATCAAGAACCACTTCCTCCTAGTGCTGAAGCTGCTGCCACTAGTCATGACATAGACGATAACATGCCATCAACGTCGTCTGCCAAGGCCGATGCCCAATGTCATAGTAGAGGGCACATACAATCCCAAATGGCAAAGTTCAGGAAAATGACCTTGAAAAAGACATTTAAATCAGCTGAAGAGAAACGTAAACTTGCCAATATGCCATTTACGACACGGAGTGGCAAGGAACGGCTAAGGTCCATCCCTAGTATGTTCATGACTAGTGGTTCAGCTTCACATGACGATGGAAGCACTCCTCCCACTAAAAAAATCAAAAGAGTTAAGCTGGCAAAAGCACAGCGAAGAACTGTGCTTTCTAAGAAGATATCACAAATCCCCAAGGAGAGTCCAAGTGTGGTGGTGGTTGCGATGCCTGACCTTCCCAGCACTGGACGGGAAGAGGTGGCTCTTTCCACCATTTGCACGCCCCCTGCAAGTGCTGAAAGGAGCACCCACAGTCCACTTGCTGATATGCAAATTGAAGATGTCACTGTTGAAGTACAACAGGATGAGGATACTGGTGTAGCTGGCGCTGAGGAGGAAGTTGGCGAGGAGGATTCTGATGGTGATGTGGTTTGTTTAAATCAGGCTCCGGGGGAGACAGTTGTTGTCCGTGGGATGAAAAAGCCCATCACGGTCATGCCTGGGCAGAAGACCAAACATTCCACCTCTTTGGTCTGGCAATATTTCTATCCAAATCCGGACAACAACTGTCTTGCCATATGTACCATATGTAAAGGTGAAATAAGTAGGGGTAGGGACGTCAACCACCTAGGAACATCCTCCCTTATACGGCACCTGCAGCGCGTTCATAAAAAGTTACTGTCAAGTTCAGAAACTTTGGCTCAGACCGTAAGCAGTCCAGGGACACCTAAATCCCGTTGTCCTGTTGTATCCAAGCGCCTGCAAACCACACCGTCAACTCCCTCCTCGTCAATTTCCTCCTTAGTCAGGATCGGAAGTAGTCCTGCAGGCCATATCACTGGCATGACTGACTCTCCTATCCGGGATTCCTCCGGAGGATCCTGCATTGCTACGCCTACTGCTGCCGCTGCTGCTGTTGCTGCTGCTGCTGGGAGTCGTTCATCATCCCAGAGAGGAAGTAGGAACACCACTACTTTTACTAAACAATTGACCCTCCAACAGTCCTTAGCGAGGAGGATGAAGTACGACAGCAGTCATCCTGAAGCAAAACGTATAACTGAGGCCTTGACTGCTATGTTGGTGTTAGACGTGCGTCCGGTATCCGCCATTAGTGCAGTGGGATTTAGACAATTGATGGAGGTAGTGTGTCCCCGGTTCCAAATCCCGTCTAGATTCCACTTCACTAGGCAGGCGATACCGAGACTGTACAGAAACGTCAGAAAAAGTGTCCTCAGTGTCCTGAAAAATGCCGTTGTACACAATGTCCACTTAACCACGGACATGTGGACAAGTGGAACAGGGCAGACTAAGGACTATATGACTGTGACAGCCCACTGGGTAGATGTATCACCTTACGCAGCAACAGCAGCAGCGTCACCAGTAGCAGCATCTCAGAAACGCCAGCTCGTTACAAGGCAGGCTACGCTGTGTATCACCGGTTTCAGTAAGAGGCACACCGCCGACAACCTCTTAGAGAAACTGAGGGAAATCATCGCCCAGTGGCTTACCCCACTTAGACTCTCCTGGGGATTTGTGATATCTGACAACGCCACCAATATTGTGCGGGCATTACATCTGGGCAAATTCCAGCACGTCCCATGTTTTGCTCACACAATAAACTTGGTGGTGCAGAATTTTCTGAAAAGCGACAGGGGCGTGCAGGAGACGCTTTGGGTGGCCCGAAAAATTTCTGGCCACTTTCGCCATTCAGCGACTGCGTGCCGAAGACTGGAGCGCCAGCAAACACTCTTGAACCTGCCCCGCCATCACCTGAAGCAAGAGGTTGTGACGCGGTGGAACTCAACCCTCTATATGCTTCAGAGGATGGAGGAGCAGCAAAAGGCCATACAAGCCTATACATCCACCTATGACATAGGCAAAGGAGGGGGTATGCACCTGACTCAAGCGCAGTGGAGAATGATTTCCGTGTTGTGCAAGGTTCTTCAGCCCTTCGAACTTGCCACACGTGAAGTCAGTTCAGACACTGCCAGCTTGAGTCAGGTCATTCCCCTCATCAGGCTTTTGCAGAAGCAGCTGGAGAAAGTGAAGGAGGAGCTAAGACGGAGCGATTCCGCTCGGCATGTGGGACTTGTGGATGAAGCCCTTCATTCGCTTTGCCAGGATTCCAGGGTGGTCAATCTGTTGAAATCAGACCACTACATTTTGGCCACCGTGCTCGATCCTAGGTTTAAAGCCTATGTGGTGTCTCTCTTTCCGGCCGACACAAGCCTGCAGAGGTGCAAAGACCTGCTGGTGAACACACTGTCAGCTGAAGCGGAACGTGACACGTCAACGGCTCCTTCTTCATTTTCTCCCGCAACTGGGGCTGCCAGGAAAAAACTTAGGTATCCTAAGCAACCCGCTGGCGGTGATGCAGGGCAGGCAGGACCAAGTTTGGACATCTGGTCCGGACTGAAGGACCTGGCAACAATTTCTGACATGTCTACTGTCACTGCATATGATACTGTCACCATTGACAGAATGGTGGAGGATTACATCGGTGACAGCATCCAAGTAGGCATGTCAGACAGTCCATACCTGTACTGGCAGGAAAAAGAGGCAATTTGGAGGCCCCTGTACAAACTGGCTCTATTTTACCTGAGTTGCCCCCCCTCCAGTGTGTACTCCGAAAGAGTGTTTAGTGCAGCCGGGAACCTTGTCAGCGAAAGGCGTAGGAGGTTGCTTCCACAGAATGTGGAGAAGATGATGTTCATCAAAATGAATTATCAGCTCTTCCAGGGAGACCAGCCTCCAGAACGTACAGAGGGACCTGTGGTGGTGGATTCAAGTGGGGACGAGTTAATACTTTGTGAGGATGAGGATGTACACACTGAAGAGGGTGAGGAATCGGTGGATGAGGAGGATGAGGATGACATCTTGCCTCCGTAGAGCCAGTTTGTGCAGGGACACATTAATTGCCAGCTTGTTTTGTGGGGGCCCAAACGAACCAATCATTTCAGCCACAGTTGTGTGGCAGACCCTGGCGCTGAAATGATTGATTTGTTAAAGTGTGCATGTCCTGTTTATACAACATAAGGGTGGGTGGGAGGGCCCAAGGACAATTCCATCTTGCACCTCTTTTTTTCTTTGCATTATGTACAGTTTGGGGCCTAGTTTTTCTAACTGCCATCCTGCCTGCCACTGCAGTGTCACTCCTAGATGGGTCACGTGTTTGTGCCGCCCACTCGTGTCGCTTAGCATAGTCATCCAGCTACCTCGGTGCAACCTTTTGGACATAAAAACACTATTGTGAGGTGTGAGGTGTTCAGAATAGACTGGAAATGAGTGGAAATTAAGGTTATTGAGGTTAATAATAGCATAGGAGCAGAAAAACCTACAAATTCTGTGATTTTAGCTGTTTTTATGCTTTTTTTCAAAAAAATACAGATCCAAAACACAAAACCCAGAACCCAAAACACGGAAGGGTGGTTTTGGCAAAACAAATCCAGATCCAAAACACGAAGAAAGATCCAGATCCAAAACCAAAACACAAAACACGAAAAGTGGCCGGTGCACACCCCTACTCTGCATTATGTATAATACATATCAGACCACGTGTTTCATACATGAACAACCCATGCACTGATTACAATATACAAATACAACAAAATGAGGCTGGTGGGGAAGGAGGGCTGTAAAGGAAATAGGTTTGCGGATCATACAAAACCTAACAAACATAAGTCACGTCTATTCTTACCTCCCCAAATGCCGTCTACCTGTCAATCAGTTTGTGTGTAGTGTAAATCCTCTTTGTGACAGAAATTGCAATTCAAACGCAATACGCATGTCTATTGGCGGGCAATCGCTCCATCTGCGTAAAAAACATCGACTTTGCGTCCGGATCGGATTCAGGCCCACTGTTTGGTGTATAATACACGTACATTAACTTTTTTCAGGATAATACGTTTCTCGCCATGTTTTCAGATCCTGTCTGTCCATTCCACTGCACTTGTGAAGGTTTGCAAGCTGGGCACCAGATAAACTCTTGTCAAAGATACCAATTTGACCAGGTTGGCTCTGCTTATACCCCCTTTCCTGTCTATACCCATGGGCATAACTACTATTGGTGGAAGGGGTGCAGGTGCGATGGGGCTTAGGGGGGCCCATCTTGCTTGTCAAAGTTACATGTGTTATATACACTTTTCACCATTAGGTGGTACATATGGGCCCTTACAAACTTTTACTATGGGGCCTTCAAATACCTAGTTATGCCCCTGTCTATACCACTTACGCACCTTCTACTGTTCTGTCACGTCTGTGTATAATACACTTACACCCCATGTCCTGTCTATACTACATAAGTACCATCTACTGTTCTGTGTATAATACACTTACACCCCCCCCCTCACATCTTGTCTATACCACATATGTACCACCTTCTCTATGTATAATACATTAACAACCCCCTGTACTGTCTATACCACAGATGCACCAACTCCTCTATGTATAATACATTAACAACCCCCTGTACTGTCTATACCACAGATGCACCAACTCCTGGGGGTATATTTACTAAAGGGCGATTTTAATCGATTTAATATCGATCAAAATCAATTAAAATCGATGTTGTGTTTCTGGGGCTAAATCACACATTTACTAACAGTCAACTTTTGAATTTGTTTTTTAAGTATTAGTAAATGTGTGATTTATCCCCAGAAACAAAACATCAATGTTGATCGATTTTTTTAATCGATTAGAAAATATACGAACTGCTCTCTGTATAATACTGTCCTGTCTATGCCACAGATGGACCAACTCCTGCTCTCTGTATAATACAATTATATCCCCTGTCCTATCTATACCATAGATGCACCAACTCCTGCTCTCTGTATAATACAATTATATCCCCTGTCCTGTCTATACCACAGATGTACCAACTCCTGCTCGCTGTATAATACAAGTATATCCCCTGTCCTATCTATACCATAGATGCACCAACTCCTGCTCTCTGTATAATACACTTACACCCCCTGCCCTGTCTATACCACAGATGCACCAACTCCTGGTCTCTGTATAATACACTTACACCCCCTGCCCTGTCTATACCACAGATGCACCAACTCCTGGTCTCTGTATAATACACTTACACCCCCTGCCCTGTCTATACCACAGATGCACCTGCTGTTGCTCTGTGTATAAAACACTTACACCCCCTGTCCTGTCTATACCACAGCATACCTTCCAGTAATGGGGAGAATGGGGTTAGGACTATGGGCTTGATTCATTACGAATCGCTATTGTGATCGCAGTTGCAATTACACATGCAGTTCTCACTGCAAAAATAAGCTAATGATTACAATCGCTATGTCATCGCAGCCAAACATAAGGATGCCCACTTAACCTTACACACATCCGTAATACTTTGCAAGTCTGCGAAACCATCGGTAACATCGATTACAATCGGAACCTCACGCACACTTGCACAAGGTCTGACCTTACTCAGGAATTGATAACCTCATCGCAAGCAGTAAAAGCCCAAGCTGCGTACAGCATCGCAGTGGCTAATTTTTGCATGGCCATGCAACGGCGTTCAAACGCACTGGCACGCTTGCGTTTTGCCAACCACCCCCCGTCACCAGCCCCAAATGGTCACTTCCTGTCAATCACTCTGAGATGAGTCTGCGTAGACACTGCGATCTCAGGGCTTGAATCAGACCCGCTCGCGAGCGCTGAGCGCTCGCAAGCGGGTCGATGTTGGCCCAGTGCACATGCGCACGACGGAGGCGGCTCCGTCGTGCACATGCGCGAGACCCGGATAGCGACGGGCAAGCCATCGCTCCGGGTCTCGCTACAAAGGGGGCGTGCTGTCGATGTTGAGTGACGTGGTTGCCCAGACGGAGGCGTTCCCATGGGAACGCCTACCGTCTAGGGCCGGCCACACTGACATCACAAGTGAGGTCAGTGGGTGGACTTCTTGCTCTATAAGAGCAAGAAGTCCACTGGGACTTGTGGCAACGAGACCCTACCACAAGGGTCTCGTCGCAAGTCCGATGGTCGCGATGGTCTTGACCATCGCGACCATCATCCTGGCCTCTCGCAATAGCTGTGGGTGGCCACTGACAGCTATGCGAGCGGCCGGGAGGCCGCTCTAAAAATACAATAGGCGGGCACTGATTCAGAGCGAGAGCTCTGATAGAGCGTCTGGCTCTGAATCAGGCCCTCAGTCCCGATCGCAGTGGAGTCTTTGCGTATGCACACTGCGATGCATGCGCAGAATGCAACAATCGGCCGATTGCGTGCATAATCGCAGTTGCAATCGGTAATGAAACAAGTCCTATGTGCGTGCGCCTAAGGTGCCTGAAAAATGGACATGGCCTCAGGACGTGCGAGGCCACGCCCCCTATTGCACACATTTTGTGCATCATGTCCCTGTTCTCGTCATGCTGGGGGCTTGCCCAGCTCTCTAGGAGCAGCAGCCCCCATCCTCTCCCGGCACCGTGCAGATGACGCTCACATGTGTGCTTCATCCATTCACCACTGCTGGCAGAGTGGCCCACGATTCCCCTCTCCGCTAAAATGCTGTATAAAAGCCTTTTTTAGTTTATTAAATAGATTCCTCAACTATACTACAGATGCTCCTACTTTTCTGTGTATAATACACTTATACCCCCTGCTCTTTGCAAAATATATATACATTTTGTTCTTGTGTGTAATACACACATACAGGACCTCATTCAGAGTCTGTCGTAAGCGGCAGCTCGGTCGTACGCATCCGATGTTTCCAAACCACGCATGCGTACGCTAAGTTGTGCGCATGTGCGTACGAGACCTTGGGATCCAAAATGCTGTCGATCATACGGTTTACGAGCAGGAAGTGGCTTCCGAGAGTTGATTGACATGAAAGACCGTTTGTGGTTGGTGACGGGGTTGGTGGTCTAAAAACGCAGGCGTTCCTCACCGTTTTCAGGGCGTTTTAGGGGCGTACATAAATTACCTGCTACGACCGACATAGAAGGCCGGAAGTAGTAAAACGTCACTCTGCGAGCAGGTTAGAGGCCTGGCTGATCTTACAGCTTGAGGTTGGGTACGTGCTCTCTCAAGCCCCAGAGTACAATCGATACTATCGAATGTTACTGATGTTAGGAATGATGTTTCTATTTTGTGACACACAATGCAAGCAGCTAATAATCGTTTGTTGTTGCTAATAACACTGCTAATTGGCTTGTAATTGATTCAGTTGCGTTTGCATTAGACAATAACAAGAATAAATATATTTCATGGGGATGGCTTATTCTATGCGGTTTTTTGTTCATTTTTGGTGTAATTTGCACACAACACAAGCGCCCGCAACCATCAGAAGAAAATTAACATACAGCGAGTGACAACGAATGACAACGATTGACTCGCTAGCTAGAGGAGGTGCATTGTTCACATACAGGCGTCACTTTGGTTGTGACCGACCGGGCGTGCAATTGCTTCCTTTTTCAGTTTTGCGGTAGTTAGGTGTACGACCGAGCGGCAGCTTACGACCGACTCTGAATGAAGTCCACAGTCCCTACATTACTATATGTATAATAAAACCCCATTATGTATATAATCAATCCCCCCTTTCCCAGTTTAATACAATACACCCCCTATCTGTACATAATTACAGTCTCTATTACAGATACAGACCTTCCCACCGCTTAGCAGTGCCAGAACAAGCACTCTCCCAGCGACGCTGGTTTCCGCTGTAAGGCGCTTGGATTAGTCAGTCTTGGATTACTTGTATAAGTCATTACTTATAATAACAAACCCTCTGAGTGTAATATCCCTACGGGGTTATGCCAGACCTGTACTGTAGCGTTGTGCATGATTATCATTGATATACTGTACAGTATGTAATGGTTACATGTTTCTGTACAGCACAAGACAAGTAAATAATAAATATACATTCACAACCCTCAACTTACACTAAGCTTAGATCTGAGTGACAGACAGGCACAGTCTGTTCACAGATAATTAATGGGCAATTTATGAAACTTTTGCTCACCCAGAAAATTCTACAAAGTCAAAAGTTTTATATTGATCTGTGAATAATGGGCACGAATCTGAGATGTACGCTAATGCAATCGCAACTGCATTCTCTCAGGGATCGCAGTTGTTAAAATATGCTATCGTGCGACTTAGACGCAATGCGTAGAGGAATAAAATCAATCAACTGCGTCCAACATCGGCAGTGCGACCCAGTCAGAATCACCCCCATTATCTGAATGTTGAGATTTTCTACATTGCAGATACTATAATTTGTAGACATAAGAATTTAGCCACAGACTAGGTCGCACAACATTTAAGGCGGGTAAAAATCGCGGCAGTGAGATTTTGCTATTCAATTAGATATCTGTATTAAGGGCCTGATTCAGAGCCGGACGCTATTTGCGGTCGTTCGTTCAGAAAAAAGGGGTGGCTATTCAAATGAACCGTTCGCTCTTTGCGGTCTATTCACGCCTCTATGTCTGAACGAGCGAACAAAACTTGCGGTCGTTTTTTGGATAACTACGCCCCCTGGCCGCTCGCATCCTACGTCATGTCTGCTATTTATTAGATTAATCGAGTACATCGACCAGCGTATGAACTGCTCGCTATTCTTGTGGTTGGTTTTTCCTACCACAAATTTGCGAGCAGTTCTGACTATAAAATAACCCAGTGACGTGGTCAGTGACGCTGCTGTATTAATTATGCACACCTTTAAAACGCCTGTTTTGACCTTTAAGCACGCCTGCGTTCGGATCTCCACTCCCCGTTTTCAAGCACCTTCCCCCGTTACCACCCACATACGCCTCCTCCTGTCACTCATATTAGCAGGCATTCACTATTTAGCGAACAAATGATTTTCGGCCGCACTGACTGGTTCGCACATGCGTATTACGATCCGTACGCATGCGCAGTTGGGCAAACATCGCTCGGAACGAACGAGCGGCCGCTTACGAGCGGCTCTGAATCAGGCCCTAAGTTCATGCAGGCTGCAATGGGAGAAATTGCGGCTGTAAATTTGCACCTCCAGACTAGCTGAATACTTGGAAAATATACTAGGAAAAACATCAGGACATCAGCAGACGCAATGGCGAATACGGCACAGATCCAGCAATTGTTTGCCATAGTGCATGCGTATAAGCTGCATGCACAGCAATCTCATTACGATTACGGACGCACAGAGGAATCCCTCTGAAAGATAGTGACAGGCTGTCAGCATTAGGGGGTGGTTATAAAAACTCAGGCGAGTCTGTCCGTTAGAACGCCATTTCATGGGCGTGCAAAAATTAGACACTGCGATTGCATAGGCTGCATGAGAGCCTTGTGCGTGCGAAACTTGCCACGTTTAACACCGGACAGTCTTGTAAATGCTGCGTGACTGCCAGAAGGATGTCGATGGTACCGATGTTTATGCAGAAGAGAGATATTGGACGGATATGAGAAGGTAGCTGTGGGCGTCTTTATGTTGACTGTGCTTTGCCAGGTATTAGCATATTTTAGCAACTGTGATCTGTAGGCAATTGCAGTTCCGATTGCATTAGCCTCCCGCAAGCAGTGCAAGCAGTTCATGGAAAAATCATCCAAGTCACACTTTGCTAATAATGCGCACCCATTAAACTCCGTTCTGACGGTCGGGCACGCCTGCGTTCTCACATCCACTCCCCCGTTCAGAAGCACCTTCCCCTGTTACCACCCACAAACGGCGCTATCTGTCACTCAAAATAGCGGCCTGACTGCAGGCTACGGGCGAGCACTTTCCCATCGCACTGACTGGTTCAAGCACGCGCATTGCTAATTATACGCATGCACAGATTGAGAAAAATCGCTCAATGCGAGCGAGTGCAGCATAGTGAACGGGTCTGAATCAGGCCCACAGTCCGCTTATTGTGTTAAGGAGGAACAAAGTATTAGAAACACAGACAGCATACAACGGTACCCCTGCAAACCCTTCACAATGTGCCCCACAACTTCTCAGCACTTCTGCCACATCCATTGGGAAAGCTTATCGCTCTCTCTGCTTCCCACTATGACCTCGGTTCTAGCACACTGCAGACCAGTCAGTGAACCCTCTGTCTTGCACACTAGACCCAGGGCCGGTGAAAGGTTTCTGGGCGCCCTAGGCAACATTTCACATACCCAATGTATAATATGCCACATATTAGTGACCCAATGTATAATATGCCACATATTAGTGACCCAATTTATAATATGCCACATATTAGTGACCCAATTATAATATGCCACATATTAGTGACCCAATGTATAATATGCCACATATTAGTGACCCAATTTATAATATGCCACACAGCAGTGTCCAAAATTCATAATATACTATATAGAAATATCCCAACTAATATGCCACACAGCAGAGCCCCAAAATCATACTGTGCCTTATAACACTGCTCCCAATTGATAATACCACCACTGTTGCAGACTCTACTACACTAACAAGTGAGAGTGCAGTGCTGGGGATTGAGGGAGTTCCTGTGTCAGCCTTGGTCAACAATGGTCACGGCCGGGACTAAAAGAGATGTCATATTTTCTTGTGGGCTCAGTGGCGCCCTCCAATGGCTGGCGCCCCTAGGCAGCCGCCTCAACATGCCTAATGGTAGCACCGGCCCTGACTAGACCAGCTCCTGACCATATAGTCTCTTAGTATTAACCAACGTGTGTTGGTCTCTGCATCTCACTAATAAGCAGCTTGTGGCGTCAGATTAGCCCTATAGAGCCGGGTATTCTGCTCTGCTTCATCCTACACCTGCCTCTGGCATCATCAAGTTCTGCTGACTAACCAGTTTGTACACTCCTCTGCCCTGCACCGTAGACCCGCACTGATTTATAATGTCCAGCCTGTTGCATTATAAATGCGCTTGTCCTCTGCTGTGCCCCTACTGTAATATAGACCACCTTGTGCCCACCCTGTGTAATAGTGTAGATCATTAGCATGTGGCCGATACTCATTTACAGTGTTATCGGTCTTGCTGCTTACACGCCTTTCGGCCTCTGAATTTCTTGGCTTCGCAGGCACGCTTCAGGCTGCAGCGGCCCAGCGGGAATTGTTGCCAGGACACTTCCTCTTCAATGTTTATGCTACAAATGGACATTATTATGGGACCGCCCTCAAAATCCCCCCAATCTCCCTGTATCATTTCCAAGCTTTTCTATTGTATACACATCAACAAGGGAACACATAACAGTGAACATTTTATTTTCCGAGGCTCGGATCCAGATGGAGACTGGAACTGTTTACATGAATAATCAAGGCCCCTTCCTCTTGGTCTGTTCAACCCTTCAGCTGCTGGACCCAACCAGATAGTTTAACGGTTACTAGCAAGGAGATGTTAGCAGAGAAAGCTCCTGATGTACGGGCAGATAGGGCAATGCTGTCCATTATATATGTTATGTCTTAACATGAAGAGGCTAGCGGCTAGCATGCATACTCTAGTTTACGTGTTTATGATTATTATGCATTGGAAAGGAACAGTTGTAACATCTATAAGCAGGTATGTAAACTAGAAGAAATCTAAATTAGTGATCTGCTGATAAATTACGCTCTTGGAAGTACCCTGGCCAGCACTGCAATCTACTTTAACGCCCTATAAGTACATAGTAAGGGGTATATTTATTAAAGTGCGGTCGAAATGCCAACTACCGAAATCCCGACAGTGAAAGCCCGGCATGGGACTAAAGATAGGCGTCTGAATACCGACGCCTATCATTAGCCCCACGCCGAAATCCCGACGCC
This sequence comes from Taudactylus pleione, assembly GCA_031769625.1. Classification (NCBI taxonomy): domain Eukaryota; kingdom Metazoa; phylum Chordata; class Amphibia; order Anura; family Myobatrachidae; genus Taudactylus; species Taudactylus pleione. The sequence continues at coordinate 1,774,951 of JAUIMM010000776.1, forward strand.
CGGCATAGCGAACGTAGGTAAGCCGGGCGTCGGGAGTTCTTAGCCCCAGGGGGACTTCGGGTTAGGCAACCCCAAGGGAGGGTTAGAGTTAGGCTAGGGAGAAGGGGGGGGTTAGTGTTAGGCACCACCGGGGGGAGGTTAGGTTTAGCCCCCCCAGGAATGTTAGGTTTAGGGTGCGGGGAGGGGGGGTTAGGTTTAGGCACCCGTGGGGGGGTTTAGGGTTAGGCAGTAGGGGGGGAAGTTAGGGTTAGGCACCACTAAGGGAGGGTTAGGGGAGGGAGAGGGGAGGGTTAGGGAACTTAATACTTACCCTAGTCGGGATCTTCATCTGCCGGTCTTCCGGCGCCAGGAGTTCATCTGCCGGTCTTAGATCCGGAGGTGTTACATATCGATTCCCAACCACTCAGATTCTAGCTATCATTTATCTAGCACCTTCTAAAAGATAATACTTACAATCTTATTGGTTTCTATGGGAAACATCTCCACTTCTATAAACTCTCATAATAATTATACCCCTAAAACCAATGTAACAGTGTGTAGTTTGTTGCATTGTTCACTCAATTGATGTTCTATGCTGGAAATGCAAAATTATTCCAAAACTCAAGATTAAACGGAACTATGGATAAAAGTCCATATTGCTCGTAATAACCCCAGACAGGAGATTAGCCAGCTTTTCGCCCTCTGTAAGGAAATACAGTACACATTATTTTTAATTCCTGTGCGTGAGAGTGCTGGGTGGGGGTCTGGCTCTCACGAAATCAGTGCAATGATGAATGAGTAGTTTGACAGCTTTAATCTACATGACTAATGGCCGCCTGCATGTACTCCGATAAGGTTGTACCACTGAAACGTTTTCTCCAGAAGCCAGACACGTGCTTTTTGTAACCCCATCAACAAATTGCACCGGTTACAGGTGGATTCCAGTCTGTTGATTTTGGATTTTGAGAAAGCCAGGATGGACCATGGCTACTGTGGCACGTGCCTGCATTCTGGAATAGTAGTGTCTAGATTCTCTCCGAGGAGAGGACCCTGACGCCTTCAGCTACTGTCCAACGTCATTCCCTACCATCCAGGTGGACATAGAGGGGGAATATAATCTTGTGGCTAGCGTAGCGAGCCACCGTGCCCGAAGTGTGGCGAGTGAAGCGTGGCCGCGAGGGGTCAAGTTTCTTCTCTAGGCGGACTTTATGGACATGGAACCCTAGCGCGAAGGGCAAATAAGCTCAACCATTCTAAAATACCAGGGGCCCTTTGCTACTGAGCAGGTGCAACTAAACACGTCACATCACATATGGTATTGTCTAGACAGACACTTATACTGTGCACTAGAATCCGCATCCTGGCCCATTTACTATTGATTATAAATGGGCATATTTATAAAAAAATATTTGCCAGACGTATCCTTGAAACATCCATTTTCAGGGGTACTCGCAAATATTAAGCATCCCGGGGAGGACTGCAGCAGATATTGGAGATGCTGTATCTGCTCATGTCCTCCTTCCTCCACTGCAAAAGCAGCCCCCATAGGTTTATATGGGTGCTGCTAAAGTGTCAAATTTACCAAGCGTGGTCCCGTAAGCTAAAGCCACCTTTAGGTGAAGAAAGGCTGCGCAATCCGATGGCTGCACATGTGCAGTAACGTGGCTGGGTCAAGAACCTGGAAGTAATGTGATCGCATTGGAGATGACTTATAAGACATCGCATGTTTTTTAATACGTCAGCGATCCTTCATTTCTTATTGCCGCGATAAGCAGCGATAAATTATAATGATCAGGTCTAAATTTGTTCATGAATAAATATGCCCCATAGTGGTGTTTGCATATTACATACGCTGCTTTCATAAATATTACGTTTTAAACCGTGATAAATACTTAAATAATAGTTATAATAAATCATAAATAGATATAATAAATAATAGTTATAAGAAATAATAGATATAATAAATAATAGTTATAAGATATAATAGATATAATAAATAATAGTTATAAGATATAATAGATATAATAAATAATAGTTATAAGATATAATAGATATAATAAATAATAGTTGGTGAACAAAAGAATGAAGAATACAAAATAAAAGACTGTACTGTGAAATGAACTGGTATTGAACAATCAGGACATTTTCAGAGACAAATCTTAAAGGGTCGCTACACTAGCGCCAAATTTGGTCACAAACAGAGGCGGACAAATTAAACGCGAACTGGCTGTTCAGCACATGGCCTTCCAAAGGCTCCGACGGCGCATTTATCTTCATGTCTCATAATGATCCAATGGCAGGGGCAGTGCAGACCAAATATACAGTATCTGCCAGCCTGAAATTTGGGTCTGTCCAAGCAAATTAGAGACAGCTAGGACCTGCGGTGTGATGCAGGACAGCAGTGCTGATGGTGCCAGTGGACATGCTGGTAGAGGAGATACAGTGTTATCTATAGGTTATGTTGCCACTGTGTATTGAAGTTGAGGAATTTGCTAAATGCACTATACTATAAGATGCCATGAACCCAACTTTATCATATACAATTCTAAATGCAATGGGTATTTGTTCTCAATAGGCATTGGCATTTATCAGAGAATGGCCATTTCATAGGCAAACGCAGGGGGGGGGGTCCGTTTCCCTGGAAGCCCCCCTCCCCAGCCCACCCCAATAGAAATAGTAATATAATGGAATGTTACTAGCACTGCATGTTCTTCTCAGTATCACAAATGAAATAAATAGCACCACCTGTAGAGTTTTAACATGTATCAGCCAGTAATAAATAACCTGTGCACCAATTAAGGGATTTGAAAAACATTCACTGTTAGGGATGTACTGCTATTGAGCCCAATATGTACATATATGTCCAGGGCAGTGCTAGGTTATTCTGCTGCTCCCCCAGACTCTCGGACTTGCTCCCATGCCCTGGAATGGTGCCCACATCTAAAATAAAAACATTCAGCTCAGGCAGGATGGCCCTACTGCCGCATTTAATAGCTTACTGTGATCTCTGGTCCTGTATATGCTGGGATTATTACACACAATATACTTTGTATGTAACATATTAAAGCTGGATAAGTGGTAATTATGCCCTCTTCATGGACTGGCCACACTCGCTCTAAAATCAAGCATTTGGAAACCCCCCTCTAGAAATCCTGCGTTTGCCACTGCATTTATTGTTTTTGGCTAAAACTGGCACACCCCTTCCATCCTCCGTTGTGCATCTCAAAATGCGCCTGAAGCCTTTTGTATGGATACATGCGTATTTGCTAGGGGTGAGCGGGTTCGGATTTCTGAAATTTCTGAAATCCGAACCCCCCCGAGCCCCCCCGATCCGAGTCAGGCTCGACTTTTCCCGCCTGACTCGGATCTGAAATCGAGGCAAAACGTCATCATCCCGCCTTCCGAGTCTCGCGGGTTTTGGATCCTATATAAGGTACCCGCGTCGGCGCCATTTTCTCACTCGGCTGTGGACAGTGAAGAGGGAGGGTGGGAGTTAGGGCTGTGTAGTGTAGTGTAGTGTAGTGTAGTGTAGTGCTGCTGTTGTCCATAATTCAAAGTCCATAGGGGCTGGCTGTGTTGTGCTGTGCTGCTGTTGTTAATAGGGGCTGTGTCCACTACTTCAAAGTCCATAGGGGCTGGCTGGACTGTGTTGTGCAGTCAGTTCTCCATAGGGGCTGTGTCCACTCCAAAGTCCTGTGCAGTGTCCCAGTCCTAAAGGGGTGCTGTAGTGTTGTCCAGGGGGTGCTCTGTCCATCAGGGGTGCTCCCCCCAAGTGCTAAAAAAATAATATATTTTCTGTGTTTGTGAATTGTGTGCGCAGTAGCCGCACGTGCATCAACAAAGTAGTGCCAAGCGTGCGCCTGTGTCATAAGTAAAGGGCCGGCTGGCTTGACCGTTAAGGGTGCTGTAACCCCCGAAAGTACACTCCAGTCCAAACCAAAAAAAAAATTATTTTCTGTGTTTGTGAATTGTGTGCGCAGTAGCCGCACGTGCATCAACAAAGTAGTGCCAAGCGTGCGCCTGTGTCATAAGTAAAGGGCCGGCTGGCTTGACTGTTAAAGGGTGCTGTAACCCCCGAAAGTACACTCCAGTCCAAACCAAAAAAAAAATTATTTTCTGTGTTTGTGAATTGTGTGCGCAGTAGCCGCACGTGCATCAACAAAGTAGTGACAAGCGTGCGCCTGTGTCATAAGTAAAGGGCCGGCTGGCTTGACCGTTAAAGGGTGCTGTAACCCCCAAAGTACACGCCAGTCCAAACCAAAAAAAAAATTATTTTCTGTGTTTGTGAATTGTGTGCGCAGTAGCCGCACGTGCATCAACAAAGTAGTGCCAAGCGTGCGCCTGTGTCATAAGTAAAGGGCCGGCTGGCTTGACTGTTAAAGGGTGCTGTAACCCCCGAAAGTACACTCCAGTCCAAACCAAAAAAAAAATTATTTTCTGTGTTTGTGAATTGTGTGCGCAGTAGCCGCACGTGCATCAACAAAGTAGTGACAAGCGTGCGCCTGTGTCATAAGTAAAGGGCCGGCTGGCTTGACCGTTAAAGGGTGCTGTAACCCCCAAAGTACACGCCAGTCCAAACCAAAAAAAAAATTATTTTCTGTGTTTGTGAATTGTGTGCGCAGTAGCCGCACATGCATCAACAAAGTAGTGCCAAGCGTGCGCCTGTGTCATAAGTAAAGGGCCGGCTGGCTTGACCGTTAAAGGGTGCTGTAACCCCCAAAGTACACTCCAGTCCAAACCAAAAAAAAAATTATTTTCTGTGTTTAGCCGCACGTATATATCAAATCGATATAACATAAATGGAGGACCAAACTTTCTCCGATAAAAATAAAATAGAGAAAGATCAAGAACCACTTCCTCCTAGTGCTGAAGCTGCTGCCACTAGTCATGACATAGACGATAACATGCCATCAACGTCGTCTGCCAAGGCCGATGCCCAATGTCATAGTAGAGGGCACATACAATCCCAAATGACAAAGTTCAGGAAAATGACCTTGAAAAAAACATTTAAATCAGCTGAAGAGAAACGTAAACTTGCCAATATGCCATTTACGACACGGAGTGGCAAGGAACGGCTAAGGTCGATCCCTAGTATGTTCATGACTAGTGGTTCAGCTTCACATGATGATGGAAGCCCTCCTCCCACTAAAAAAATCAAAAGAGTTAAGCTGGCAAAAGTACAGCGAAGAACTGTGCTTTCTAAGAAGATATCACAAATCCCCAAGGAGAGTCCAAGTGTGGTGGTGGTTGCGATGCCTGACCTTCCCAGCACTGGACGGGAAGAGGTGTCTCTTTCCACCATTTGCACGCCCCCTGCAAGTGCTGAAAGGAGCACCCACAGTCCACTTGCTGATATGCAAATTGAAGATGTCACTGTTGAAGTACAACAGGATGAGGATACTGGTGTAGCTGGCGCTGAGGAGGAAGTTGGCGAGGAGGATTCTGATGGTGATGTGGTTTGTTTAAATCAGGCTCCGGGGGAGACAGTTGTTGTCCGTGGGATGAAAAAGCCCATCACGGTCATGCCTGGGCAGAAGACCAAACATTCCACCTCTTTGGTCTGGCAATATTTCTATCCAAATCCGGACAACAACTGTCTTGCCATATGTACCATATGTAAAGGTGAAATAAGTAGGGGTAGGGACGTCAACCACCTAGGAACATCCTCCCTTATACGGCACCTGCAGCGCGTTCATAAAAAGTTACTGTCAAGTTCAGAAACTTTGGCTAAGACCGTAAGCAGTCCAGGGACACCTAAATCCCGTTGTCCTGTTGTATCCAAGCGCCTGCAAACCACACCGTCAACTCCCTCCTCGTCAATTTCCTCCTTATTCAGGATCGGAAGTAGTCCTGCAGGCCATGTCACTGGCATGACTGACTCTCCTATCCGGGATTCCTCCGGAGGATCCTGCATTGCTACGCCTACTGCTGCCGCTGCTGCTGCTGCTGGGAGTCGTTCATCATCCCAGAGAGGAAGTAGGAACACCACTACTTTTACTAAACAATTGACCCTCCAACAGTCCTTAGCGAGGAGGATGAAGTACGACAGCAGTCATCCTGAAGCAAAACGTATAACTGAGGCCTTGACTGCTATGTTGGTGTTAGACGTGCGTCCGGTATCCGCCATTAGTGCAGTGGGATTTAGACAATTGATGGAGGTAGTGTGTCCCCGGTTCCAAATCCCGTCTAGATTCCACTTCACTAGGCAGGCGATACCGAGACTGTACAGAAACGTTAGAAAAAGTGTCCTCAGTGTCCTGAAAAATGCCGTTGTACACAATGTCCACTTAACCACGGACATGTGGACAAGTGGAACAGGGCAGACTAAGGACTATATGACTGTGACAGCCCACTGGGTAGATGTATCACCTTACGCAGCAACAGCAGCAGCGTCACCAGTAGCAGCATCTCAGAAACGCCAGCTCGTTACAAGGCAGGCTACGCTGTGTATCACCGGTTTCAGTAAGAGGCACACCGCCGACAACCTCTTAGAGAAACTGAGGGAAATCATCGCCCAGTGGCTTACCCCACTTAGATTCTCCTGGGGATTTGTGATATCTGACAACGCCACCAATATTGTGCGGGCATTACATCTGGGCAAATTCCAGCACGTCCCATGTTTTGCTCACACAATAAACTTGGTGGTGCAGAATTTTCTGAAAAGCGACAGGGGCGTGCAGGAGACTATTTGGGTGGCCCGAAAAATTTCTGGCCACTTTCGCCATTCAGCGACTGCGTGCCGAAGACTGGAGCGCCAGCAAACACTCTTGAACCTGCCCCGCCATCACCTGAAGCAAGAGGTTGTGACGCGGTGGAACTCAACCCTCTATATGCTTCAGAGGATGGAGGAGCAGCAAAAGGCCATACAAGCCTATACATCCACCTATGACATAGGCAAAGGAGGGGGTATGCACCTGACTCAAGCGCAGTGGAGAATGATTTCCGTGTTGTGCAAGGTTCTCCAGCCCTTCGAACTTGCCACACGTGAAGTCAGTTCAGACACTGCCAGCTTGAGTCAGGTCATTCCCCTCATCAGGCTTTTGCAGAAGCAGCTGGAGAAAGTGAAGGAGGAGCTAAGACGGAGCGATTCCGCTCGGCATGTGGGACTTGTGGATGAAGCCCTTCATTCGCTTTGCCAGGATTCCAGGGTGGTCAATCTGTTGAAATCAGACCACTACATTTTGGCCACCGTGCTCGATCCTAGGTTTAAAGCCTATGTGGTGTCTCTTTCCGGCCGACACAAGCCTGCAGAGGTGCAAAGACCTGCTGGTGAACACACTGTCAGCTGAAGCGGAACGTGACACGTCAACGGCTCCTTCTTCATTTTCTCCCGCAACTGGGGCTGCCAGGAAAAAACTTAGGTATCCTAAGCAACCCGCTGGCGGTGATGCAGGGCAGGCAGGACCAAGTTTGGACATCTGGTCCGGACTGAAGGACCTGGCAACAATTTCTGACATGTCTACTGTCACTGCATATGATACTGTCACCATTGACAGAATGGTGGAGGATTACATCAGTGACAGCATCCAAGTAGGCATGTCAGACAGTCCATACCTGTACTGGCAGGAAAAAGAGGCAATTTGGAGGCCCCTGTACAAACTGGCTCTATTTTACCTGAGTTGCCCCCCCTCCAGTGTGTACTCCGAAAGAGTGTTTAGTGCAGCCGGGAACCTTGTCAGCGAAAGGCATAGGAGGTTGCTTCCACAGAATGTGGAGAAGATGATGTTCATCAAAATGAATTATCAGCTCTTCCAGGGAGACCAGCCTCCAGAAGGTACAGAGGGACCTGTGGTGGTGGATTCAAGTGGGGACGAGTTAATACTTTGTGAGGATGAGGATGTACACACTGAAGAGGGTGAGGAATCGGTGGATGAGGAGGATGAGGATGACATCTTGCCTCCGTAGAGCAAGTTTGTGCAGGGACACATTAATTGCCAGCTTGTTTTGTGGGGGCCCAAACGAACCAATCATTTCAGCCACAGTTGTGTGGCAGACCCTGGCGCTGAAATGATTGGTTTGTTAAAGTGTGCATGTCCTGTTTATACAACATAAGGGTGGGTGGGAGGGAGGGCCCAAGGACAATTCCATCTTGCACCTCTTTTTTTCTTTGCATTATGTACAGTTTGGGGCCTAGTTTTTCTAACTGCCATCCTGTCTGCCACTGCAGTGTCACTCCTAGATGGGTCACGTGTTTGTGCCGCCCACTCGTGTCGCTTAGCATAGTCATCCAGCTACCTCGGTGCAACCTTTTGGACATAAAAACAGTATTGTGAGGTGTGAGGTGTTCAGAATAGACTGGAAATGAGTGGAAATTAAGGTTATTGAGGTTAATAATAGCATAGGAGCAGAAAAACCTACAAATTCTGTGATTTTAGCTGTTTTTATGCTTTTTTTCAAAAAAATACAGATCCAAAACACAAAACCCAGAACCCAAAACACGGAAGGGTGGTTTTGGCAAAACCAATCCAGATCCAAAACACGAAGAAAGATCCAGATCCAAAACCAAAACACAAAACACGAAAAGTGGCCGGTGCACACCCCTACTTTGGACACATTCTGAGCTCTGATATTGAACCATCTGTACAAACAGCAGTATATCTCATTCATGATCTCCTATGCATGCCCATCTTTATTGATCATTGTATTTGATTAATGTTTATCACTTATCTACCCATCTATTTGTCTTTGTTACAAATAGTGATATATATTATCACCTTCCCTATTAATTTATTTGTTTTTGTACATTTTGTGATGTATACATATGAATTGTATATGCCAACCCGTTTTTTGCATTAAAACCCCTCGTTGTTTCATAATCATACTGATTCTCACGGTTTATATATCAGTCCACACGAGACCATCTTCCTAGCCTAGATTAAGGTTAAGCTGAGCGCAGTACGTTTATTTATCCATAAATTCAATAACTCCCGGGAGAACATATAAAAAATAGTGTATACAATTTAACTATAAAATTAAAAAATAAGGAGTAAATAATTTAAATGTGTAAATGAGCTCTAATGTAACTCTGATCTTCGGTCCGGTTATGCTATACATTAAGAATGGTGATTCTGTGTGTAGGGGAAAAGTTATAATATCCAGTCTCCTCATTAACACTCATTATTCGTAAGTGCCAGACCTCCAGCGTTCAGCCAGCAGCAAGTGAGAACCCCACAGATAGCTTGCGCTGCTGCACAGGCACGCCGGGGAGTCAGATGCTCATAAGCGGTGGGCAGTCAGAGAGCTGTGTCAACTCCGGTGATCACCTGCTGTACGGAATATAGTCAATGAGCTAGGCCAGACGGGCCATCCAGAGGAGCAGCTGGTAAATGCTGTTAGCGAATATCAGTAAGTGGCTTTATCTGAACAATGGAGAGGAGCGTTCACACTGAGCTCTGGTGCAAATGAAGATAGCACCTGTAGTCTTCAACGCTTTTCTCAGTGAACCACAGCTTTCTCAAGAAGCAGGTGCACCCTGTAAGATCAATAACTGTTTTACTAAATACTAGCTGTGATATCGGGCATTGCCTGGGTTGAAGACTGGACCATGAACCTTTATTTGTTTACATGGGCCTCGCCTATAACCCCATCTCATTAATCCTAAAAAGGACCCCACTGTTTGCTAACATGCATGCAAACAGTGGCATAACTACCATGGGTGCAAGGGGTGCTGCTGCTATGGTGCCTGAGCTGCCTCTGTGACCCGCTGCTACCCTGCACCCAGTCATGCACACAAGTTCGGCTGGTCGGGGTCACTGAGGGGAGCCTGGGTGTCAGCGGTGTTAGTTTGGTGCTGGCCTGCCAACTGATTACAGCTGGCACACTGGCAGGCAGACATGGAGAGACACCATTGCCGGTCAAGAGACAATCAGAGCTCCTGGACCAGCAACCATTCATCAGTGATGGCTCCTGAATGGCTGCCTGTCCGCGAGCTTCACTTGGCTCATGACTGGCGTTAGATTCAAATTGCACTGGCACAGTCTGTCCATGTCTACTGCTGCCTGCCGGTGTTGTAATTAACTGTCAGCCTGGCACTAAATCCACACCAGCAGGCTGCTGATGGCACACAGCTGGAGGCGAGAGGCTGCTGGAGGGACATGGGGAGGTGAGTTGCTGAGGGGGAGCATAATGTGTAAGGGGCACTACTATGGTGTGGAATAATGTGTTAGATGGTTTGGAATAAACTGAATGTGCTCTGTGTAGGGGCAAATGTATGTGTTTTTTTACCTCTGTTGGGGCCCTTATAAGATCTTGTTATGTGGCCCATAAAGTTCTAGTTACGCCCTTACATGCAAACACAGTGGACTGACTAACATATATGTTCACTTTAAAAAGGACTAACTCTAAATTTAATATGAACTAACATGAGCCATAAACTTTGACACTTGCTGAGTCTATGAGGTTGAAAGGATACGTTTGTAGCTTTCACACAGGTTTTTGGCAGACTGCTAATTTCCAATGGAGCCAGCCCTGGAACCTGTGTAATGTAATAGTGTCCCCATTTTTTGGGATTGTGTGACAGTGTGTGGGCCTGACAAAGTTTAAACCTAGGCAAAAACCTCATCCTGGTCAAACTACACCATCATGCCCCATTTGGTGGAGCTAGGTCTAAAACTCTGGCTGTGCATAAAGGACAAACAGACAGACAGATGGACATGCTTTCTCGCTTATTATATAGATTTAAATACAAATCACCCTTAACATATGAGGGCTTTATCATGACTCTTTGATAAAGCCCTCATATGTTAAGGTCAAAATGCGTCAGGGGGCCCCAATATATTCAGCACCCCTACCTGTGACAAATACACTGGAGTGTTTTTGGACACATACAAACTTAACAGAAGAGGTGCTGCAAGCACCTACAACAGTACCGTTGTGTCTGTGGCTGGCTCTAGTGGACACATGCAGCTAGATCAGCTGGAGTACATGGGAGATAGTGAGGCTGCCGTCTAAAGCAACTTCGGTGACCAGTTTGATCCAGCGCGGTTATTATCTGTTACATTGTACAAGGTATTTGTCCATTACATCCCTGATCATATAATTGAGATCTATAGACTATATGTGAGTCTTTATAAACCATTTCTCATGGATTTCCTATATGGATGTAATTCCTAATGGAGCAAAATTAACTAACATAAGAGCTATATGAGTTATTTCTAAAAAAGAAGACCTCAATTAAACTCATAGTTTCATTACCATGCTCTTTTTCGGGACAAAGTTTAAATCTAATCCTACTTTGATGTATATCACTGTGTGATATAAAGACCACAGTCAAGTATTAGTATTATACTTATTTATATTATATACTGAAGTGTATATGTTGTGTATTTTAGTGCTTTATATGTGATTAAATTAAGAATTAATTATCTGGAGCTCCGACTGTTGTGTGTTCTTCTGCCATCTCACAATCCAATAGGATTAAATAATTAGCGCAGTCTCTTTTGGTGATATCTATTTGGTTCTATATTGGGTGTTCACATACCCTTGAATTGAGACTTGCAGCTGGTTAAATAATTAGAGACTATTTAGTTATAGTTAATAATTTAAATATATAGACAAATTACTGTGGATACACATAATAGATATATTAGCGCCAAGGTCATTGGTTTGGGTTTATGCTATATTAAATAGATTTGAAATAAATGTAAAACAACAACAATAAGAATCATAAAGATCTGTATATACAGTTCAGAACCATTCTCTTAAAAGACTGGATTAAAACCACAATGCTGATTTTCACTTACGTCTCAATGCATACCGTTATTATACTCATGTAAAGTTGCTTCTTTCTACTTTTAAATACTGTCTTTTATTTTAGCTCTCTTGTCTAGCCTTACATCCTTTATCTGCTTACAGTCTACATCAGGGGTTCCCAACCACAGTCCTCAAGGCACACTAACAATCCAGATTTTATGGATAGCCATACTTGAGCACAGGTCACTCAATTAGTACCTCAGTTATTTACATTTAACCATCTGTGCTTAAGCATGGATATCACTAAAACCAGGACTGTTAGTGTGCCTTGAGGACCAAGGTTGGCAATCACTGGTCTACATTATTACTCAAATTCTGCACACATTAGATCCCCACTTTTAATCCACTCAACAACAAATTTGTGTTAATCTCCATACATATTTACCAATACTGTTCTTTCAATTGCATTTCTACAAATCTCTTGCAGTCATATTTCATTTAGATTTCCCATTTTCATCCCTCTAGTTTACTTAGCAACACAAGGTTTTCTTTAACTCCCTAATCCTCTGTTCTGCCCTCTGCTTGCACCTTTATCCTTTCCCCCTGATCTCTTCCACTTCCTCCTCCCATTCTCCTGCCTTCTCTCCCATTACTTCCCTTTCATCCTGTTCTACGTCGCTTTGTCCTACTAGCCCACCACTAATCCCTCCTCTCACACTCCTTTCCCAGTCAATTCACACCACTGCCAAATACATCTCTCTCCCTGCCCACCAACTACAGGTTCCCAATCTAGCTCATGTGCCCAGACCATTGCTAAACTCTATTCATATCGGTCTCCCAAATTAATCTCACCTCCATGCTACAGTAACCCTGATAATCTTATTCACATCTCCCCCACAAATGCTATCCCTCTATCCTGTGCCCTCTGGAATGCCAAGTCAGTTTGTAATAAACTGGTCCCTACCCATGACCTTTTCATCTCCAACTCCCTACATCTCCTAGCCATCACTGAAACCTGGATTTCACCCTCTGACACCACTTCTCCTGCAGCTCTCTCTTCTGGGAGCCTCATCTTCTCTCATACCACTCATCCTGGGGGTCACCATGGTGGTGGTGTTGCGGTCCTTCTATCCGACAGTTATTCCTACAAGCTAAAACCCTCTGAATCATCCCTTACATTTCCCACATTTGAGGTTCATGCTATACGCCTCTTCCAACCAGTAAACCTCAGAGTAGCTGTCATTTACCGTCCCCCTGGCCCTCCCTCCAAATTCCTTGACAACTTCGCTTCCTGGCTCTCTCACTTTCTCTCCTCAGTTCTTCCTTCCATTATCCTAGGTGATTTTACTATTCCTATTGACATTCCCACAGAATCTTCTGCCGCTAAACTTCTTACCCTCACCTCTTAATTTGGTCTCTCCCAATGGACCGCATCACCCTACCATGTGAGTGGGCACTCACTTGACCTTTTCTATACCCACCATTGTGATATTTTGGATTACTCCAATTCCCCTTTCACCCTCTCTGACAATCACCTTCTCTCTTTTAACTTTTCTCTCTCTCCTTCCCCTCCTCTACCCCCTAAGGCTACCATTACTAAGTGTAACATTGAGGCTACTGACACTGTTGCTTTACCTCCCTGCTGGACTCTCTCTTCTTTCCCCTATACTTTCTCTTTCCTGTCCTGAACAAGACACTTCCCTGTGCAATGCCTCCCTTACTTCTGCTCTTGACTCTGCTGCTCCTGCAATAACTACTCACTCTCTAAGATCCACACCACAACCCTGGCATTCCAATTGCAACAGATACCTGCAAAAGTGTTTGCAAATTGCCGAGCGTCAGTGGAGGAAATTACGCTCTAAGGCAGACTTTCTCCATTTCAAATGTATTCTCCTCCTACAGTACTCCCCTGTCCTTCTCCTAACAATCATATTTCAAGAACCTCATCTCCTACCAGTCCTCAAACCCACGGCGTCTCTTTGCCACTTTCAACTCCCTCCTCTGCCCTTCCCCTCCTTGCCTCCCCTCTTTGCTCTCTACCCTTGACTTTGCCACTTACTTTACATCTAAAATATACTCCATACATGAGGACATCATATCCCATCACACCGTCAGCACTCCTGCCCCTCCTTTCCTTGACCACCCCTCCCCATCTGTCTCACCAACTATGACATCATTCTCCCCTGTTTCTGGAGATGAAGTCATGGCCCTCATCTGGTCCTCCCCTAATTCCACCTCCCCCATTGACCCTATCCCTTCCCATCACTCTGTTACCTGTCTCCTTCTGAATGTTTCCATCTTACCCACCTCCTCAATCTTTCCCTATCATCTGGCACTGTCCCTTCTGCATCCTTCTGATCCTAACATACTCTCCAACTACTGACCCATCTTTCTCCTCCATTTTGCTTCCAAACTCCTTGAGCGTATTGTTTACGACCACCTTCCTTTACTCCCACTCCCTCCTTGACTCATTGCAATCTGGCTACCATTCTCTCCACTCTACTGAAACTGCCCTCACAAAAGTATGCAATGAGCTCATTATTGCCAATTCCAAGGGCCACTACTCTCTGCTCATTCTCCTTGACCTCTGCTGCATTTGACACTGTAGACCACCCTCTCCTCGTGCAAATCCTTCACTCTCTTGGTTTACATGGCACTGCCCTCTTCTGGCTGTCATCCTACCTCTCTGATCATTTCTTCTCTGTTTCCTCTCATGACTCCTCTTCCCCCCACTTCCACTAACAGTAGGAGTTTCCCAAGGTTCTATTATTGGACCACTCCTATTCTCCCTATATACATCTTCTTTAGGTGAACTCATAAACTCTTTTGACCTCCAATATCATCTCTATGCTGATGATACTCAGATCTACCTTTCCACCCCTGACCTCTCCCCCTTGCACCTTTCCCATATCTCCAACTATCTCTCTGCTATCTCTTCATGGATGTCCCAGCGTTTTCTTAAACTTAACATGTTTATGACTGAGCTGATCATCTTCCCATCCTCTTCCATTACCTCACTTCCCACAATTTCATTATTTATTGATGGCACAACTATCCCCTCTAGTCCCAAAGTGTGCTGTCTTGGAGTTATCCTAGACTCCTCCCTCTCCTTTAAACCACACATTCAGCACCTCACGCAGTCCTGCTGTTTCCACCTAAAAAATATTTCCAGGATTAGACCCTTCCTCAACCAGGATGCTATCAAAACCCTCATCCACTCGCTGGTCATCTCCAGATTAGACTACAGTAGCCTTCTCCTAACTGGCCTCCCAGTCTCCCTCCTCTCTCCAGACTACAAGCGGTCCTCAATGCTGTTGCTCAGTTCATCTTCCACTCCAGATGTTCAGCATCTGCCTCCCCTCTCCTTCAAGCCATACACTGGCTCCCCTTCCCCTTCAGATGCCAATCCAAAGTTCATACACTTGCCTACAAAGCCCTCACCAAATCCTCTCCCACCTACATTTCTGACCTTCTCTCTCTTCACACTCCTGCCCGTCCACTTCACTCAACAAATGCATGCCGCCTCTCTTGCCAACTGATTACTTCCTTCCATACCCGCCTCAAAGATTTTGCCTGCACTGCTCCCTACCTTTGGAATTCTCTCCCTCTCCCTCTGAGACTCTCCACCTCTCTACAAATCTTCAAATGGGCTCTCAAGACCCACTGCTTCATCAAGACCTTCCAGCCATCTTCCTAACCCACTTCATGCTCTTTCCTCCCTATCTACCCCTTCTGTGTCATGCCTCTCTGTCTGCCCCTCCCCTTTAGAATGTAAGCTCTCACGAGCAGGGACCTCTTCCCTCACATGCTTCTCTTTACATTTTCTTCTACTTCTTACTTCCCACAAGGGCACCTAACACTTGACTGCTAACTCCCTGCTGCTTATTGTATTTTAATCGTTATTGCAGCAATTTATATAAACCATGTCCTTGTCCTGCACTGTATTGTACTGTAAGTTACTCGTTTCTTGTTCACTTATTATTTTATGTACTCTGTAAGGCACTGTGGAACACTTGTGGAACCATATAAATAAAGGATAATAATAATTCTAATAATAATAAATGTCTGCACTGTGGATTTTAGTGAAGCTGCATTTCTCACTGAGGGCGTGATGTATCAAAACTAAAAATCTGGTCAAACCTAAGAAAATGCTATTTCAGGGGTTTGACCGCAATCACTGTATACACCAAGTGCTTGTTCCCATTTGGCAATGCCATCTATAGATGGGGTTGCCTGATAGAATCCTATGGGCTTCTTAACAGAGTTTTCCCCAAGAAGGATCCACTAGGATCCCTCCTAGGGGCTTACGCATGCACTGGCCGATGACCATGCATGCGCAGAAAGACTCCTGGGCCATAAACCAGGAAGACCCCCACACCGCAAAGGACAGCTCTTATCAGGAGAGCTCTGCTTAGATTTAATCTTAATGCATAAAGCATTATTAAACACCGGTATGCATGTGATCAGTGGTGGAAGGCAATGCATCCAAAATGTGATGCTTGATGCATCCCGCTCTTAGTGGTCGTAAAATCTTCAAATACTGTAGTTACTTCACATACCAATATGCATAATTTTGAGTTGAGCGCTAATTATCATATCATTTAAATTTTTCATCAGGGTGGTCTCAGCAGGAATGAAGGTTGAACGTCCAAATCAAAATATTGCCAGATCCAGAATGATTTCACATAAGAGAGATGTCGGAAATGAAGAAACAGGAAAAAGGTATAATACAAAAAAGGACACTATAATTAATAAAAAGCAATTGTTTTATGGTGCACTGCTTAATTAATTGTAAATGTATCGTTTAATAATGTACATCCATAAGAATTATAGTATTTGGTTATAGAAGAAAGGTCTCTTTGGAGAAGCCTTATTTCTTATCATTGTTTGTTGTTTTCTTGGCTTAATTACATTTTCAAAGTTAGCCCAGTTGCTCCTTTATTAGGCACGTTAGTGCATAATCCTAGTCATACAATTTCATTGAGAAGAGTGCTTCAAGAGTTAAAAGAAAGAGGAGAGTGTAAGGGAGACAGGGGAGAGAAGTGAGGGAGACAGAAGAGAGCTGGAAAGGAGAGCAAGAAAAAAAGAGAAGAAAGAGAATGTAGAGAGATAGCGGAGAGAGAGGAAAGAGAGTGGCGAGATCTAAAGCAAAAAGGGAGAGATAGAAAGGAGAGAGAGGAGAGAGCTAGAGAGAGAAGTACTAGAGGAGAACTGGAAAAGAGAGCAGGAGAAAGAGAAACAGGAAAGATATAGAGGCATATTTCAATTAGCCGCAGGGTTTTCCCCCACGACTAATTGCCAGCCAAAATCCCTGTGGCGGGGGGAAAAACTATTCAAATAAATAGCCTTTTCCAGCACTGAAAAATCGGAACTCACGTGTGGAACACACTGATTCCGTGTAAACTGCGGAATCAATGTTTTTTTCCCCGCGTGCAAGCCCTATTTGGTGGTTTTTATGCGGATTTCACCTCGTACCTCCATGAGCTGCAGGGATTAGCAAGCGGGGTCTCGGGAACTCGCGCGTGAGGAATCCCGGCTAAGTGAATAGGTCCGGCGCTGCAATTAGCCATGGGGTAAACCCCACAGCTAATTGAATATGCCCCTTACAGGAGAGAGAGAATAAAGAGAAAGGCGACAGATAGTTGAGAAAAGACATGATATATAGAAAGAAGAGAGCGAGAGAGAGGGCAGATAGAAAGGAAAGAGATAGAGAAGAGAGAAAAGAAAGATGACAGACAGAAAGGAGAGAGAGAAAAGAGAGAATAGAAAGAAAGTTGAGAGACAGAAAAGAGAGATAGAGGAGAGAGAAGAGATAGAAAGAAGAGAGTGAGAAAGGAGAGAGGAAATAGAGCGGGAGAGAAAGAGAAGATGTAGGAAGGAGAGAGAAAGAGATGGGAATCCCCAATACATGCAAGCACACAAAGGTGAGTGTTTTTTCACTTATTGCTAATAGCAAGGGAACATATCATAATCGTTATAATTGAAGCAATAGATTTTACTTTACTTAAGCTATCGTTTAACATTAATATAACTTTACAAACTGACATTTTTAACTGGGAGTGACGTAGTTGCGTCATTGAAGTTCTCATATCATTAGTAAAGAGGGAGTAATTAGTATGTTTCTTTGTATGCAGCAAAGTAATTTGGTGTGAATAAAAAATGGCATTTAAACTTTTCAAAGACTAAACCACTCTAAATGGTATAGCACATCTAAAATGTATGTTCATTTCTATGTGTTTTACCCATTTTCATAGTGCATGTGTGTTAATGAGTCCTTGTAGCTACAGTATACTGTAGTTCACTTTAGAAAAAGACCAAAAAAGCTAAAACGTACTATATTATTACTACACTAATATACTATAAGCTACATATAGCCTGAGAACCTCAAAATTAGTTAACCCGGATAGCTAATAACTAATAATACTAATAACTAGAAATAAAGAGACCAGACATGTAATGGAAAGTAAATAAGGTCACAGCTTTTATTTAATTAAAATTTCAACAATTAATAAAAAGGGTTGCCAAAGAAAGCATTGTGAAACTCAGCTCTAGTCCAGATGTATCAATGTGGGGGGCGGCTGTACACCCTCTAATGCAAATTGAGCTGCAAAAGCTTACATTCCCCTCTCTATTAGCTTAGCACTACTAAGACCCAACCTTAATGGAGAAGTCCAGGTACTCACTTTGGGCAGAGGCAGCTCTCCCTGTGAAAGGGACAATGGCCCTGATTCAGAGCGCTCGCTCTGAATCAGGGCGGCTTTTTTTTGTGTTAGCCTCCTAGCCGCTCGCTAAGCTGTGGGTGACCACCCACAGCTTTTGCGAGCGGCCAGGTGATGGTTGCAATGGTCGCGACCATCGGGGCTTGCGACAAGACCTTTGTGGTAGGGTCTCGTTCCCGCAAGCCGCAGTGAGCTTCCTGCTCTAAATAGAGTAGGAAGCTCACCACTGACATCATTGGTGATGTCAGTGGTACCTCCCACAAATGGCAGGCATTCCTTCGGGAATGCCCCTGTTTGTGTAGCCACTCCCCCTGCCCACCTCCAAAATGGGGCAAGCTGTCAATCACAGGTGGCAAACATCAACCCGCTTGCGAGCGGGTCTGAATCAGCCCCAGTGTCCCTGCCGCTTCCTCTTGTTGGCCACTGAGAAGCAATGATTTCCTGCCCAGATGAGCCTTGCTAAAAACCAAATTACATTTATCGGAGACGAATAAGACAACAATCACACAGGACATACGACAGTAAGACAAAAAGGGGGAAGGATAGGCAGAGGATCCAGAAAAAAAAAGGAAGTCAGGGCCTGATTCAGAGCCGGACGCTATTTGCGCTCGCTCATTCAGAAAAAGGGGCCGGCTATTTAAATTGAGCGCTCGCTCTTTGCGGTCTGTTGACGCCTCTATGTCTGAGCGAGCGAACGAAACATGCGCTCGCTATTTTGTAAAAACGCCCCAGGCCGCTCGCATCCTACGTCATCTCTGCTATTTATTAGATTAATCGAGTATATCGAAAGGCATCTGAACTGCTCGCAGTGCTTGTGGTTGGATTTTCCTACCGCAATCATGCGAACAGTTCAGGCTAAGAAACAACCAAGTGACGTGTTCGATGACGCTGCTTTGTTAATTATGTACACCCTTAAAACGCCCATTTTGACCGTTTGGCACGCCTGCGTTCGGATCTCCACTCCCCGTTTTCAAGCACCTTCCCCTAATACCACCCACAAACGCCTCATCCTGTCACTCAAATTAGCAGGCACTCGCTATTTTGCGAGCGCTCAATTTCTGACCGCAATGACTGGTTGGCGCATGTGCATACGCATGCGCAGTTGTGCGAACATCGCTCGGAGCGAACGATCGGCCGCTTACGAGCGGCTCTGAATCAGGCCCTCAGTTCACTTGTCCCTATCGTTTCTAAAATCTCAAGACTCTTCCTTCCTTTGCTGCTAACTAGCCCCTTTAAAAACTGCAAATAAAACTATGTGAGAAGCTAAACCACCTATGTAATCTTAGGCTTATACAGCCTTCAGCTACCGTTTATATCTTTTTTTTATAACTTTGATTTTAATTGTGTCATTGCCAATGAGATCAGTGACTAGTTTCAGCCCACCTGTGCTCTTCCAACAATGATAATGTACATAGATTAACACAGACATGAAACATTTGCCATTTAAATATAGTCTAATACAATGTTATTCAACAAACATTTTACACTTGAAATAACGTAGTTTTCAGTTGATCAAGACCTACATATGGAAATAATTAATCTGATGCAGAAGTGGTTGAATAGAAAAGGGAGGGGGGTTTAACCCCCTATTGTTCCTCAGCACACTGAATTATACTAGCAACAATATATGAACACTATATGGTAATAGAATTTCAGAGATATTGGTTGCATGCATTTGCAAATACATGGGAAGCTGCTGGGCCTCGTCACGGCTTCTCTGTCACTAGCAGTCCCTAACACTAAAAAGTTCACGTCCGGAGCGCAGAGAACCCCAAAATAACATCCAGCCCAGGACCCCCCCAGGGCATCACACAAAAAAATGGAAAAATAGTGACAGTGCTGTGTAAAGTACAGATGTGTGCAAGCAATTATTAAGTGTTGAAAGAGTTAAAATATATGTGAAAAATTACATGAATAATAAACAAACATAAAAGGTGATGTGAAAAGTAACTATGTGTATTAAGTGGTGATGCCCTGAGGAGGCCCAGCCAGAACAGCCCCGGGGGCCCTATGCCCAAACGCTCACCCCAAATGTAATGTATGCCAATTAAAGCCTCAGAATAAAGGCACATATATATTTTGGCAAATGTAAGGCCTCATGATAAAGGCACATACATAAATGCATCCGAATTGAGAGCCAGCTTACCTGGGAGTCACCCCTGGGAACTCCAACTAGCACTACTAGAACCAGCATGCCCTGCTAATGCTGGCTCATTCATGCATCTCCTGACCACAAACAAAAAAATGGCAGCTGCTCAATCAATCTGGTAGTACTTTTTTCAGGTGAATGAAAGGGAGGGGTCATACCAAGTAGAAAAGGGAGGGAGGTTTAACCCCCTATTGTTCCTCAGCACACTGAATTATACTAGCAACAATATATGAACACTATATGGTAATAGAATTTCAGAGATATTGGTTGCATGCATTTGCAAATACATGGGAAGCTGCTGGACCTCGTCACGGCTTCTCTGTCACTAGCAGTCCCTAACACTAAAAGGTTCACGTCCGGAGCGCAGAGCACCCCAAAATAATGTCCAGCCCAGGACCCCCCCAGGGCATCAGACGAGAAATGGAAAAAGAGTGACAGTGCAGTGTAAAGTATAGATGTGTGCAAGTAATTATTAAGTGTTGAAAGAGTTAAAATATATGTGAAAAATTACATGAATAATAAACAAACATAAAAGGTGATGTGAAAAGTAACTATGTGTATTAAGTGGTGATGCCCTGAGGAGGCCCAGCCAGAACAGCCTCGGGGGCCCTATGCCCAAACGCTCACCCCAAATGTAATGTATGCCAATTAAAGCCTCAGAATAAAGGCATGCCATTTTTTGTTTGTGGGCAGAAGTGGTTGAAGTAGGAATTTTTCAATGGAAGTATGAAAAATCAGTTTAACATACCACACTGTAGTTCCCCTTACTGTATACACATTATGCAACACAATAGTAGTGCACCTTATAACACCTTATGCCACACAGTAATATCCCATTATGCCACACACAGTAATACACCTTATAACATAATTTTCCACACAATAATGCCCCTTACACATTATATCACACAGTAATGCCCTTTGCAAGTGATGCCACACAGTAATGCCCTCTACAAAAATTGTAGTACAAATTATGCCATCAAGCATTAATGCCCCTTATAACATTATGTCCCACAGTAAAGCCTCTCCTTTCACAACCGACGGCATCGTTCCAGCAGCATCAGTGTCACAGAGATGACATGATGAGTGGAGACTCTTATCTCCATGTGTATTTAGCGCCTGGC
This sequence comes from Taudactylus pleione, assembly GCA_031769625.1. Taxonomy (NCBI): domain Eukaryota; kingdom Metazoa; phylum Chordata; class Amphibia; order Anura; family Myobatrachidae; genus Taudactylus; species Taudactylus pleione. The sequence goes on from JAUIMM010000776.1 coordinate 1,796,613, forward strand.
CCCTGCAGAATGGAGAGACAGTGGCACCACTGTCTGGTGCTTCAAATCTTGTTTGCAAGTTTGCGAGCCAATCAGGAGCCGGCGCTGACCCAGCTCCTGATTACCTGCCAGTCCGCAAGCTCCATTTGGCTCGCAGACAGCACCAGATTAAAAATAATGGCGGCTCAGTGCTGCTGTCCCTCCATCCATGGATGTCTGCCAGTGCGCCAGCTGTAATCATCTGCCAGCTTGGCACCGGATCTTCATGCAGGTGGCGGGCGGCTCAGTGTTTGAAGTGCCGGTATACCATACCATTGTACACTGGCACACTTTGAGGACTGTCTATTTTATATGTGGCTATCTCAAAGTCTAGTGCTAACTTATATCATTGATATTGTGCCAGCTTATCCCAAAGTGCCTTGTGCAGTCAAATAAACACATATCTGCCATCTCTGTTGTAATTTTTGTTTGGTGTAATATATATTGTAACTAATCTCATTTATTTTCCTTTGGTCTAGTTTTCACCTGATAAAACAGGCTGCTAAGCACATGCACCTGGACGGACTGAGCTCCTTAGACTATGCTGTCATCAGATACACAGACCACCAGCTTTATACTAAGATCAAAGTTGACATCGGATCTTCGTAATAAAACAGACAGTATTATTTTCTTAATTTATTAACAGTATGTTTGGACATGGACATCAATGAACTACTGTATGTGACTGAATGTTTCTGCTGCTATGTGTTAATGGATTGGCTGTAAAACAATTAATCTATGAAAGCCTGGACAAACAAGTGCTTTAATGGTTTGGCACAGTGCACACTGGTAGCAACCTGTACTTTGTTATGCATCTTTTTTCTGTTTTCAATAATGAATCTGAATCAAGTGTAAAAAGCAAAAGTAGAAACACAGGAAGAAAAGAACACAGATGTGAGGGTGGAGTGTTTGAGGTGGGGGTAATAATATTCAAATTTACATAAAAAGAGAGAATAATAAAGTGAACATTATTGTCAACTATGAGAAGCAGCATAAATAGTACATACAATGGGCTCCACTGTACCTAATCTTTATCATGCTTCTAGAATAAACAACAACTGTTCTAGACTATTTTGCAATTTAGATTTCTATTAAAGGTCATCATATCCGAGTCCTATATCCCAGCCAATGTTCTCTACTGGCAAACCATACTTGTCTTATACATATTTACTTACTTGTTTTTTTTTATGCTCTGCAAGATGCTCAAAGGTCAAAGAGGAAAGGGTGGAGGTCTGGAACTGCAAATTACATTTCCACATCTCCACCCCTGTCCTGTAATGTGCCATGAGGGGCGAGGCTGCTATAATGCTATTCACAATGATTCATGTCATTATGCTCCTGCACACCTCACTAGAGAATGACACATGTTGTAGGAGTCTTACAGATATTTATGGAGAGTAATTATGGTCTAATCAAAGTTTCTCTTGAAGTTATTGCAAATACACCAGGGAGAAATATATGAAAACTGATGCACAGGAAAATCGTTGTGATAATTATGGCTATGACTTTCTTGTTTTTGTAGTGAAAGTTATAAAATCTCAAAAGACATTTGATGGCTGATACTGGTATCACAACAAATTTCTCTGCATCAGTTTTAAGACAATGATCATTTTGGGTTACAGGCTGGATTACAGTTTCATCATCTAATGTATTTGAATTCTTGGTCCTATATACATGGTTTCATCAAACTACTGGAATGGAAATGTGTAAAGGCCTATAAAAAGGAGAATATATATCTAATATCTTTGTAATTGTCTAATTGATATCTCCATGCACATAGACCTACACATTCATATGTATAATGGTGCCAGCTAACCAGTTGCCTCATGTGCTGTCCTTAGCAGTGGCATATCTATCATGAGTGCAGGGTGTACAGTGCACACATTCCCATGCGTACACAGTGCACCCAGGACTGACCACTGAGCCTCCCTAACGGTGCGCCGGGTCCCTATGAATCTTCCGTGGTCCCATCTTTTTAGTGATGTATTCAGAAAGATGGTGCCTCACAGGAGCTAGCAAAGATACAGGCACTGAGTCATTGCTCTCTTCTGCACATGCACCAGCTTTCAGAATTCATCACTGGATAGATAGCACCACGAGAGAAGAATAGGGAGCCTGTGCACCTCATGAAAGGCACATTCAAACAGGTATAGGGGAGCTAGCTCGATTGTGGAGGGACCCTCTGCACACAGATCCCCCCAATTCTTAATACAGTACCTGCTCTGCCAGCACTATGCATTCAGCAGCAGCAGGATCCCTCGTCCGGATGCCAGAAAGTCAGCAGGAGACTGCCACAAAAGGTAACTACTCAATCAGGGGCTCTCTGTGGCATATTGGGGGTCTGCACTGATATATAATATTAATATGGGGACACTGCATGGCAAACGGAGGCAATATGTAGTGTACTGGGGGCACTGGGACAGAATTTTAATATGTTGGCTCTTGTGGCATACTGAGGGGACAGTATGAGGCATACTGGGGTACACTGTGACTAAATATTAATATGGAGGGCTCTGTGTGGCATACTAGGATGGCAATAAGTGGTGTACTGAGGGGGCACTGGAGCATCATATTAATATGGGGGGCTCCGTGTGGCATACTGGGGGAAGCTCTAATATATAATATTAATATGGGGGGCTCTATGTGGCATACTGCAGTGAGCTGTTTTTCACATTGGGGCACAGTGTGGCATAATGTTTATACTGGGTCACTGCGGCATAATGTACATAATGGGGGCACTGTGTGGCATAATATAATTTTTGGGGAGGGGACCCCACAAATTAGTCGGCCTGGGGCTCTAACAAATCTTAATCTGGCCCTGCAAACAGGAATGCCAAGTGTAAAAAGGAAAGTTCAAGGTTGATTATATTATTTACAGTTAAATATAATATTAGCTAGAATTGGTAGCCAAAGTTACACAGCAGACCCAAATTAAAGACAAGAGCTGGTTTCCTGGATTCTCAGGTTGCAAAAGTCCTGGCCAGCTTATAATTATACCACTATTACTCCTTCTTGTAGGTAAGTAAATACCTTGTTTGGCTACACCGCCATACCAATTGCTTTGAATAACGTTTGCTTAATTTTTTTTTAAATCATAGTAAAAAAGTAAAGTACTTGTTTAACTAAAAATTGGTTCAAGGATTTGCCATTACATCATTATAAATCATTGAGTTAACTATACTATTTACAAAAGTGTGGGGAAATAAGTACTTTGAAATAAAAGATCCTAAAATAAATTTTTTATGTTTCATTGATAACATAAATTAATTATTTTAAATTCATAAACTAAGGTAAGATATCCAGGTATGGATTTATGCTTTGGGTCTTTTGTTCCCATTTTGTTCTTACATTTCCCGTTGTGTTCGTCAGTAACATGTCTGCCACTCAGCTGTTGACTGAAGTTGAAGAGCTAATAATTAAAAAGACTAAAACAAGTGACAAGGTAGGAGAGAGTGAGATAACATGAATTCATGTTCTTTAAGAGCACATAAACCTACTGTATGTGGAATCAATTATCACCACACAGTTTAAACACACAGGACTCAAACTGCTTATTCTTCCACTTGCGGGTGTTCCAAGTTTTGTCATCTTTGGATTCCACTAATAATGCATTAACTGTTGTCCAAACTCTTTACTATTTTCCATGTTTTGCAAAATATTCTCCTTCTGCATTTGGTTGTATGAATGTTGTATATGTATTTCCCTACAATACTTTTCATAAACATGTTTGTAATAAAATATATTTTTACTTATAAATCCATCAGTTTGGCTAGTACCCCACCTTTATTGAAGCATACAAGATGTAAATGGTGATATTCCAATAATTTGAGTTTTTTCCACAAATAACAAAATGCCTTAGGGTGACCGTAACTAGTCCTCCATTTCTGCTATCTATCTTTGGTCCTGATTCAGCAAGGATCGCAATTGCAAAGCTGCACGCAGGAAGATTTGCAATTGTGATCCTTGCAATAATATAAATGCAGCAGGAGGTGTATGACACGGGTTGGGTATAAAATCCAGGCTTTTGGGATGCCGCTGGTCAGAATACTGACAGCAGCATCCTAACAGCTAGAATCCCAACACCCATAGCAAGGAATGGTAAGTACTTTTCTAACCCCCACCCTAACCCTCCCTCCCCGGTGCCTAACCCTAACCTCCCCCCCTAGTGCCTAAACCTAATCTCCCCCTTCCTGCACCCTAAACCTAACACTACCTCCCCGATGCCTAACCCTAACCCTCCTCTTAATGCCTAACCCTGCTAGATAACCTCCCCCTAACACCCCGATACTTACCTTCAGGATGCCGACGGTTGGGATACTGGTGCAGGGATCCCGACCTGTCGGGATTTCAGCGCCGGTCTTCTGACCAATGGCATCCTGCACACTGGGATGCCAATTACACACCCCTTGCAGCATTTGCGATCCCAGCACTGCGAGGCTGGGATCACCATCGTGACCATTAGTGGACCATTGGTGGTCGCGATGGTGGATGAAGCCTCAGCTTGCTCAGGTTGGACGGCTTATGAGCCCTGAAAACTGCGTACATCCAGTCTCTGGACTGGCCACTCCTAGAAACAGGGCAGACATGAACCCATTTCCAGGAACGCCGGCCTCCCCCGCACCGCCCCTTAAATGCCTCTGCCTGATTGATGGGCAGATTCAAAGGCTTGCATGTGATTGAGCAGGACCCATTCTGCACACTCACAGAATGGGTTCTGCACACATGCAGATTCATGATAATCGGGAATCTGCTTTCAGCCATGCACTTGCGTTCATTGTTGAAGCAAGCCCTTTCTCACTAATACAGACTTCTAGCATTAACAAAGAGCCAGTCAACAGGATGAATAAGATTGAATAATGTTTGGCTGTTCAGCACTGACACTATCCAACTGGAACACTCCAGGCACAAAGCTTGTTAGTGATTTCAAAACAGAAATACAGAATGTGAATAGAGGACATCTGTCTGCATTTAGAAACCTACATGTTTATTCATTCTGACTTATGTGATTTTTATCATTGACTAGCTGGGATACCCAGCATTGCCTGGGTTGAAGACTGGACCCTGAAGTATATATACATGCAGCCTTTATTGGTTTACATTGTCCTTGCCTATAACCCCATTCCATTGATCCTGAAAAGGAAATGGTGCCTGAGCAGCCTCTGTGGCCCCCTGCTCCTCCTGCTCCCAGTCACGCACACAAGGTGGACCAGTCCAGTCAGGGTGGCCAAGGGGGGCCTGGGTGGCAGCGGTGTTGGTTTGGTGCAAGCCAGCTGATTACAGCTGGTGCACTGGCAGGTAGACAAGGAGAGAAAGTGCTGCCGGTAGCAAGGCAATAAGAGCTGGCTGACCAGTAGCCAATCAGCAGTGGCATCTCCTGATAGGCTGCTGGCCCGCGAGCTCTGGTTGGCTCATGACCAGTGCCAGATTCAAATTGCACTGACGCTGTATGTCCATGTCTTCCGCTACGTGTTGGTGCGCCAGCTGTAATTAGCTGTAGACCCAGCCACAAACCCACACCTGCTGGCTGCTGATGGCACACAGGGGAAGGTTAGAGGTTGCTAGAGGGACACAGGGAGGTGAGTTGCTGGGAGGGGCATAAGGTGTAAAGGGCATTACTGTGTGACATAATGTGTAAGGTGCACTACTATTTTGTGGAATAATGTGTTATATGGGGCACTACTACTTTGTGGCATAATCTGTAAATGGCATTATTGTATGGTATAATGTGTAAGGAGCATTACTGTGTATTGTAAGTGGCATTACTGTGTAGCATAATGTGTATAAGGGGGTACTACTACTGTATGTGGTATAACCAGATGGGCTTTGTGTGGGGACAAAAGTATGTATTTTTTTACCTCCGGTGCGGCCCTTTTAAGATCTTGCTATGTGGCCCCCAAAGTTCTAGATACTCCCTTGCATGCAAACACAGAGGACTTACTTATGTATATGATCACTTTAAAAAGGACTAACTCTGGATTTAATATGAACTTGCATGAGTCATAAAGGTTGACACTTGCTCAGACTGAGGTTAAAAGGATACTTTTGTAGCTTTCACACAGGTTTTTGGTAGACTGCCAATTTCCATTTGAGCCAGCTGCAGAGCCTGTGTAATTTAAGAGTGTCCCCATTTTTAGGAATTGTGTGACAGTGTGTGACCCTGATGAAGTTCAAACCTAGACAAAAACCTCATCCTGGTCAAACTACACCACCATGCCAAATTTGATGGAGCTAGGTCCAAAACTACGGCCGTGTATATAGGACAGACAGACATGCTTTCTCACTTATTATATAGATATTTTTGTTTTTGCTTCATTTTGTTTAGGATGGTAATAATCTAGTCTTAAGAATAGCCATATGTTTGATCCATGCATTATTAAGTTTATGATATAAGAGCCCACTAGACCTACACTAACAGAAAGAAGAATATTTTTATTTCCATTTGCACCTTAACGGCTCAAGAAAAAACATTTTGGGAAGTTTTTTTACTTAATTAAATTTTTTAGTAAATTGTAGGTGTACTCTTTAGGTAAAATGGACAGGGGTCTTAGGGACCTTGTGCTAATGATATAAATGGATCACATAGGAACCACCATTGACACTCGCAATGTCTCTTTCTTGTTTTTGCCTCAACAATGTAGGAAGTCAGAAATAACGCCAGCACTATTCAGTGTCAGATTGGAAGCCTCTGCCAAGTGGGTGCACACTGTTTCTTTGCAGCACCTCCATATAGATATGACATGTATAGACTGGTTCCTGCGCCTTTTTTCACACAAATGTTCCCTGGATTTTAGACTGCGTATGACTAGTGGGCTGGAGTGGGAATATAGACATGGGCAGTGTGTGTGCAGATGTGACTAAAGTACGGTAAGGGCATGGTGTGACTGTGTAAAATATAGCCACTATACAGTATATGTCCATTATTCCTCTAGGAATAAGGGTCAGTATATGGTGACATTACTTTACATTCATTGGCATGTACTGTATGGACACATAAAATTAGATTCTGAATACATAATTTGGTGCCGTTGCTGGTCAGTCACTATTGGATGCTGTAGTGTAGGATATTATTTCAGAACACAATGAACAGTGAATCAGTGAAACTGTCACACTTACAAACTCTATCTTACTTCTCCGGTGCCTGTACAGGCTAGCAATGAGGTCCGCTCACACTGCACATCGCTGCCAGCTGGTGCTGGGGTCTACCTGCACTGCTTCTACCCTGTCCACTCAGTTTCCTGTCACTGAGCATGAAGATGGCTCTACGCAGTCCCTTGCTTATAGTGTGTCTCCCCAGCATGATGGGATACAAACTGCATGCCAGAGTTTCCTCCAGAACAACAGTATGGGCACAGCCATGTTGAGCTTTTCCTCTATTTAGAAGGCTTCTCCCAGACCAGCTGATCGCAGCATCCAATCCTTGGAGATCCATCCCTATAAATTCCATTCCTTGTCTGGCCCTCATTGCCAGTACAAAGTTGCATCTTGCTGAAGTTACAGCTCTGTGCTAAGCTCCCAGGTACTCAGGGCCTCATTCAGAGGCGGTCGGAGGATGCAAGCGGTCGCTCAAAAACTGGGCGGCCACTTGCATCCTGACCGCCCGCCTCTGTTGCGGTCGTTAGGCTGTGGGTTAACACCCACAGCTCTAACGACCGCTCGGGTAATGTTTGGGCTGCCACCCCCCCGGTCTGCCTTTCAAACGGGGTGAGCTATCAATCAACATCGACAGCTCGCCCCCTTTGGAAAGAGACCCGCTATGACCGGCGCTGTCGGTCGTAGCGGGTCTCACGCATACGCACTGGCAAAACATCGAGGAGGCTGTGCGGTCGAAGACCATACAGCCGCCTCTGAATAAGGTCCTCAGTATCTGAATGGTCCCAGTCTGTTTTATCCAGTTACACATCTGGTATACATGTCACCAATACCATCTTGCACGCCAGTCTGATTTTACCACTGTGACTTGTTCTTAACTGCCTGTATCGTTTCCAGCCAATTCCTCCAACCATTGATCCCATCTGATACCTCCAATCATTGGTCTCATTCAATACCTTCAAACATCGGTCTCATTGGATATCTCAAATCTTCGGTCCCATCCGGTATCTCCAATCATTGTTCTCATTCAATACCTCCAATCATCAGTACCATCTGATATGTCCAATCATTAGTCTCATTCAATTCCTCCAATCATCGGTTCCATCTGTCATCTACAAACATCGGTCCCATCCGATACATTCATCATTGGTCCCAAACCGATTCAGAAATCCAATTCATCCTCATCGGTCTTAAACTGATTCAGAATTCAATACATATAATCGGTCTCCAACTGACTCAGAACTCCAGTTCATTACTTTCACTCTCAAAATGATCCAGTTCTGCATTACCAGTCACTACAGTCCTACTCAACAATCCAGCATCATCGGTCCCTACCTGATTTTACTCATCTATACAGTATCAATATCTCAAGTTCTCATTTCTACTTGCTGTTAAATAAATACATTGCATTCCTGTCCTCACCTAGACCCAGCATCCTCTACAGTTTCCCTATCTCCTCATATCTTACATGAGGAAGTCTTGGCTCAAGCCTCCCAACTTCATCCACTCCTCCCAAGTCTCTACTTCAGCCTCCCACACCTGTTCCTACCATCTCCAACCCTCAGGCGTGACAGTTTGTACTGGCTCAATGGATCCAGCCAAGAATCAGGCACAAGCTGCTGGTTTTACCCAGGACCTTGTTGCCCACCTAGAACACCAAAAAGTGGCACAGGGTCAGGTGGTTCAGTTCCTCCAAGAACTGACTAACCAGCTGGATAACATTCAATTAACTCTTAGAGGCTCAGAAGCTACCACTACATCCATTCCAATTTTTCGGGTATTTGGTTCCTCATTGGCAACCCATCTGCACATTCCTACTCCTGCAAAATTTGAATGAGTTTCTTAAACCAATGCAAAATTCAGTTTGAGCTCCAACCAAGCAATTTTCCTACAGACCGTACCCGTTTGGCATATATCATCTGATCTGACTTGGACTCGGCTTCACCCTTATGGAAAAGATCTGATCCCATCCTAACATCTTAAAGAGTTTGTCATGGGATTGTGCTGAATCTTTGACAAGCCTGGGAGAGTGTCATCTCATCTTCTAAACTCCTGATGCAAATCAACCGTTCTCGCCTATCTCAGGAAGAACGTCAAAGATGACAGTCTGAGAGCCTCTGCCTGTACTGTGCTGCTCCTTCTCATCAACTCAACCATTGTCCCAAGCAAGTCTTTGCTCTGTAGGATTCAGTCGCAGCTGGTAACTTTGTCACATCTTATTTTGTCCAGCCATGGGCATTACTTACCGAGAGTCTGCTTCATCCTATCTACCTCACAGTGCTTGATGGAAGCCACATCCTATGGGGTACAAATACCCCTCAGAGTTGACCTTGACCTCTGCAAGTCAAGATTGGTGCTCTGCACTCTGAACTTTTAAGTTTGCTTGTTATACCCAGGTCCTTGCATTCCATAGTTCTGGGCTTGCCCTGGCTCTGTTTGCTTAATCCTCAAATTGACTGGGGTACCTCACAAATTACTGCCTGGGGATCTTCCTGCATTAGCTCTTGTCTTCAAAAGCTTCTTCCAGTATGCTCTGCTCTCCTTATCAAGAATTCACTGATGTCATCAGTAAAGCCGGTGCTGATGTACTTCCTCCTCACTATGTAGGATTGTCCAATTGGTTTAATACCTGGGAAATCTACTCCCAGAGGGTGAACTTATCTGCTATCACTTCCAGAAACAAAGTCCATGACTGACTATATCCTAGAGAATTTGGAAAAGGGGTTCATCCACCCTTCCACCTCTCCCACTGATGCAGACTTCTCTTTCCTCAAAAAAAGATGGATGTTTGCACCCCTGCAAAGGTCTGAATGACACAACCATTAACAACTGGTATCCTCTCCCTCTGATCACAGAGCTTTTTGGCTGAGTCAGTGGAGCCACCATCTTCAACAAATTGGACTTGCGAGGAGCATAAAATCTAATACGAATTTGGGATGGAGATAAATGGAAGACCCTATTTAACACCTGCAATGATCACTATGAGTACTTACTTATGCCTTATAGTCTCAGCAATTCTCATACAGTATTCCAGCACCATGTCAATCAAATATTCTGCAATCTGCTGTATAAACATGTTGGTGTCTATCTTGACAATATTTTCATATTTGCCTATGACCTGGAGAAACATCACCAGCAAGTAAAGGAGGTTCTGAAACATCTGCATTCCAATCATATTTACTACAAATTGGAGAAGTGTGTCTTTGAAGTCAAGTCTATTCCCTTCCTGGGATATATCATTTCAGGTTCTGGTCTCAAAATGGATTTAGAAAAGCTTCAAGCAATTCAGGAGTGGCCAGCTAATACTCTCAAGTCTGTATAGCGCTTCCTGGGGTTTGCAAACTACTATCGTAAATTCATAAAGAACTTTTCCACCATTATTACTCCTATTATCTCTCTCACCCGGGAAAGGTGCTAATTTATCTAGATGGTCAGAGGGAGCAAAGGAAGCCTTCCAAAAAAACAAACAGAAATTCACTTCTGCTCCTATTCCCATTACACAAGAAACTGCTACATTGGACTCACGCTTCCTGCTTCGCAGGTCAGGCAGGCATACAAAAGACCTTCAAGTTAATTTCCAAATCTTACTGGTGGCCTTCTCTCAGAAAAGACATCCAAGATTTTATTGCCTCTTGTAACATGTGTGGCCAGCATAGAGTGTCTCGACAGTCACCAGCTGGGCAGATACTTCTGCTTTCTGTTCCACATCTGTCGATGGACTTCATTACCAATCTTCCAGTTTCAAACAAGTTCAACACCATCTGGGTGGTAGTTGACTGGTTCACCAAGATGCTTAACTTCATACCCCTTACCAGCCACTCCCTTGTGAAGGCTGTTGAGCCATACAAAAAGTTCATTGATAGGAATAGGAGAGCAGTTCCTAGTCTCAAGGAAGGTTATCAAGTTTGGTTCTCTATACAAAATCTGCAGTTAAGAGTGCCATCCATGAAAGTTGCACCCCGCTATATAGGGCCATTCACCATTGAATGTGTAATCAACCCTGTTTCATTCAAACTCAAGTTGCCTCCCTTCCTGAGGATGCCAAATTCATTCCATTTCTTTATTGAAACCACACATACTCAACCGTTTCATTCTGCACTTCCAAAGGCACTCAAAGTCCAGACTCATTGTGGAGTTGAGTACGAAATGGCAAAGATTCTGGACTCTAAAATCCTTTATGGACGTCTCCAATACTTAATCGACTGGAAGGGCTACAGCCCAGAAGAACATTCCTGGACTTTTGCCTCTGATGTCCACGTTCCTCATTTGATCAAAGCGTTCCATACCAAGTTTCCACAAAAGTCTAAGAGGTGCCCTGGGGCCAATTAAACCCTTTTCCTTTCCTCTCTGGTGCCTGTCCAGGCTAGCAATGAGGTCTGCTCATGTTGCACATCGCTCTCGGCTGGTACCTGCACTGCTCCTGCCCCATCCAGTCAGTGTCATGTCATTGAGCATGGAGAGGGCTCTCTGCAGTACCTTGCTTACAATGTGTCTCCTTAGCATGATAGAATACAAACTGCATGCCAGAGTTCCCTCCAGAACAACAGTATGGGAGCAGCCATGTTGAATTCTGGGCCTGATTCAGACCCGCTTACGAGTGCTCGCAAGCGGGTCGATGGTGCCCAAGTGCGCATGCACACGACGGAGGCGGCTCCATCGTGTGCATGCGCAAGACCCGACGGCAAAGCCGTCGTTAAGGGTCTCGCACCAAAGGGGGCGTGCTGTCGATGGTGATTGACAGCACGCTCCCTTTGGTGGGTGTGCCGGGGGCGTGGCTTCCCAGACGGAGGCGTTCCCATGGGAACACCTACCGTCTGGGTCTGGCCCCACTGACATCACTAGTGATGTCAGTGGGAGAGCTTTTGGCTCTGATAGAGCCAAAATCACTCCTGGGCTTGCGGCAGTGAGACCCTACCGCAGGGTCTCATCGCAAGCCCGATGGTCGCGATGGTCTTGACCATCGCGACCATTATTTTGGCCACTCGCTATAGATGTGGATGGTCACCCACAGCTATGCGAGCGGCCAGGATGCCGCTCCAAAAGGTAGGAGGGACGGCCCTGATTTAGAGCGCCCGGCTCTGAATCTGGGCCTCTGTCCCCTGACACTCTTCCTCCACTCAAGCAAAATGAAAAACAAATCTTTACTGCACTAGGCACTGTTGACAATTTGAAATTTAAATAACTATATCAGGTTTGCTGTCTGTTTAATAAACAGGAGGCATATTGTAAAACAAAAGCTAATATTTAATACATACAACTTAATCCACATATAAGCAACAAAAATTGCAATCATGTACACATGAATAAAAATCAGTCTTGTATAAAACTGCAGAGATCGAATAACTCTCTTACTATAGTGCATTAGTATGAGAGTATAGCTTGATACTATAACACTGAGGTTCCACAGCACAGCGTTCTATGTGAGGCAATGGGATTCCGTATTAAGATTTTATTTTTATTTTTATTATGTCACTATCCCTTTCTTATACATTGAGATACCCATTTACGAGGGATGAGATATCCCAATTATACAATCTGACATCTGTCAGTCTATACATTGTGTATATATATGTACATGTGAGAGGTTTATGAATATATATATATATATATATATATATATATATATATATGTTCCTTTTCAATTCCCTATGGGTAGTGCATGGTGATACTTTATTTTAAGTATCATTTTTACACTCTTTAATTGGTTTTTATTTTGCTCTATCATTGCTTTGTGGTTATATGTGTATACACATATGTACACACTCATTCGTATGTTTATACACATATATTTATATATTTCCTAGTTCCCATCAGTATTGTTATATACATTTATGATCTATTGTAGAAGTTCTCTTGAGGAGTAACATGTCTAGATTTTTGTTGTTTAATGAAATATAGGTATATAGACAAGATAGCTTTTGTGTTCCAGATAGACTATTCATATCCCAGAATAGTATACTGACAGTAAATAATACTTCTATGATCTGCAGTATCAATTCTTATAGTAAAATGCTGGCTATGTGGTTATAGATTAAAAAATGAAAAAGAATTAAAATATTAAAAATAAAAATATGTAATAGCCGTTTTATTAGTATAGTACATTAGCGATGTCAATAAACTATTATAAACAGAAGGCTTTTTTGTAACTGTATTTTTGATTTTTTTAATGTTATTTTTATCTTTATTATGATTATATTATGCAGATTAATAAATGTCTATCTTCAGTTCTTTATGGATTACTATTAGGTCCTATCCTGATATATGGAGTAATCTATCGACTAAAGGATATATGATTATCTGGTGCTTTTAATCAATTAAGTAATTATGGTTAATGCCTGGAGGGATTTAAGGAAGTGCCACTGGCTACGGCACACAGTCTTGAGAAAGTCCCAGTTTTTACGGGATGAGACGCGTTGACATCATCACCCAGGCACCTGAGGTTTTCACAGCACTATACCACTTGCCGCTTTGCACTTTGGAGGATCTCCAGAAGGTGACGATTCATCCCCGGAGTTCGTCACCAGCTGATACACAGCAACTGCCCCAAAGGCAGCCTTGGTCCTCCGCTATATCCCCGGAGTTCACCGCCAGCCGATATACAGCCACCGCTCCGTAGGCAGCCCTGGTCTTCCACTGTGCGGCAGCTGGCTCCATCCAGCCGCGACTTTATAGAAAGCAGATAGGCTGAACAAGGACGGGGCATCAATGTGGATACAGTCATCCAGGGGTTGAAGTACTACCAATTCTTATCCCCCTTTCCACCTTCAATTTTCCAGCGTGACTATACTTCACACTGGGACACCAGTAGTGAATGCCTACTAAACAGCGGAATTTAGCTGTTTTATTAGTGGAAACTAATTGCTACTTTTAAAGCCACACTGTTGCAAATATTGGCAGTATTAGAACGCTGTGCTGTGGAACCTCAGTGTTATAGTATCAAGCTATACTCTCATACTAATGCACTATAGTAAGAGAGTTATTCAATCTCTGCAGTTTTATATATGACTGATTTTTATTCATGTGTACATGATTGCAATTTTTGTTGTTTATATGTGGATTAAGTTGTATGTATTAAATATTAGCTTTTATTTTACAATATGCCTCCTGTTTATTAAACAGGCAGCAAACCGGATATAGTTATTTACATTTCAAATTGTCAACAGTGCCTAGCGCAGTAAAGATTTGTTTTTCATTTTGCTTTTGCTGTGGAGACTTTTGTCTCTGGGTTTCTGACTAAACCCTCATTACTTGCAGCTGGCACGTATTACATCAATCCTTTTTGATATTGAGCGCCGGGATATTTGCAATCTTGATTACAAGTAGTTTTTTTCCACCTTCCTCCACTCAAAGTGCTTCTCCCAGACCAGCTGAAACAGCATCCACCCTATAAATTCTATTCCCTGACTGACCCTCATTGCCAGTACAAAGTCACTTCTTGCTAAACTTACAACTCTGTGCTGAGCTCCCAGGTACTCAGTATCTGAACAGTCCCAGTCTGTTTTATCCTGTTCCAAGTGTGGCATACAAGTCACCAATACCATCTTGCACTCCAGTCTGGTTTAGCCACTGATACTTGTTCTTAACTGCCTCCATTGGTTCCAGATGATTCCTCCAATCATCAGTCCCATCCGATACCTCCAATCATTGGTCCCATCTGATACCTCCAATCATTGGTCTCATTCAATATCTTCAATCATCTATTCCACCTGTCATCTTTAAACATCGGTCCCATCCGATACATTCGTCATCGGTCTCAAACCGATTCAGAAATCCATTTCATCATCATTCGTCTCAAACCACTCCAGGATCTCAACTCATCATTTTCGGTCTCAACCCGATTCAGAACTTCAATACATCTCATCGGCTCCTACCGATCCAGCTCTTAAGTTCAGCATTTCTGGTCATTCTGGTCCTACTCAACAATCCAGCATTATTGGTCCCAACCTGATTCTGCTCATCTATACAGTATCATAATTTCCAGTTCTCATTCCTACTCACTGTTAAATAAAGACATTGCATTCCAAGTCCTCGTCTTTGGGTCCATCATCCTCTACAGTTTCCTTAACTCCACATTTCATACATCAAGAAGTCTTGGCTCAAGCCTCCAAACTTCATCCACGCCTCCCAAGTCTCCACTTCAGCCTCCCATCCCTGTTTCTACCAAATCCAACCCTCAGGCGAGGCAATTGCTAAATTATGCTGTATGGCGTTATCCTTACATAATTGAGGAGCAATTCACCAAAGAGATGGTCAGGTGTTAACCACTTAATATTACTTTTAAAATCCTCTCAGAAATTGCTGAACAAGTATATAAAAATGTATTTAACTAGTTTTGTAAATATTTATAAATACTCAGTATACAGTATACCAGAATTAATTTGAATTTGCATCCTGACTTGGGTCCTCCTGCCAAGCTCGTATCTCAAAACATAAATATCCCAGATATGACGGATCTGAACTGGACACTGAACTGTCAGTGCGATGATGTCAGTCAGTATGTACCACCGGACTGGGTGAGTGGTCCCAAGTCCGGCCATGCATGTAGCTGAGCATGGGTGATGCTATTTAAGGTAAGATTATGGTTGTTTTACTCTACCCTGATAACAGTGCCGGTGTAGCAGCGGCCCTGAAACATTGCTGTGTATTTATTAAAGTCAGATTCAAGTACCATGAGTGCCACATCCTGTGGATAAGTATGAGCTAAAGATTACGTGGGCACCTGGCCACGTTTATTTATCACTGGTAGAGCCGGTCCGTTATGTTTATAATATATATATATACACACACATGTTTTGAAATGGCTTCAGGAAACTAAATAAAGTCTCACAATTTCTCTCAGGTTGTTAAGCTAGTAAAAAATTTGGCAAAAAGATGATATTTGATAAAAGGATGCTGGCAAATACCTTTAACTTATGCTGCCAAGATGAAAAACAGCCTGTTCTACTCCCGAGGGATTGTTTCAGTATGGAATGCTGCCCTTTGGTTTGCATGGGACCCCTGCAAATTTCCAGAGGGCTATGAACAAGTTGTTTTGGCCTCATCGGTAGTATTCAGCGGCTTACCTTGATGACATCTTGATGACATAGCTCTGACTGGAAAATTCACATTCCAAAGGTAGAGGCAGTTCTGCAGTATCTACGGGCACATGGCTTTACGTCTAACTCGGAGAAGTGTGCTATTGGAATGATAAAGGCAAAATTCTTTGGATATGTGGAGAGTAGAGGACATGTTAAAACAGAACCTCATAAAGTGGGGACAGTAGCAACATGGCCTAGGTCAGAATGAAAGTCTCCACTTAGAACATTTCGTGGACTAGTGGGCTATTATCGCAGGTTTATACGTGACTTTGCTACTAGAGCAGCTCCACTGACTGAGTGTTTAAAGAAGCAAGCAGTAGACAAAATTATCTGGTCCCAGCTAGCAGAAGCTGTTTGGCGAGACTTAAGACAAGCCTTACATGCAAAACCTGTGTTGCATGCTCCAGACTTTCAAAAACAATTTGTGTTGCAGACTGAAGCATCTGGTACAGGGTTGAGTGCAGTCCTTTCCCAGGAGGTAGATGGTGAGGAAATACCCATTTTGTACTAAAGCCAGAAATTGTTACCCAGTAGAAAAACAAGTTCTTGGCAATTAAGTAGGCAGTGGAGCCTCTAAGGTAGTATTTACTGGTAAGATAATTCCGGCTAGTTACAGACCATGCACCTCTACAGTGGTTGCACACAAACAAAGAGGTGAAAGCTTGTGTGACCCACTGGTTTATAGCTTTACAAACATTCACATTTGTGGTGCAAGACTACCCAAGGAAGCTTGACCTAAATGCAGACTCCCTCTCAATGAAATTTATGAACCACGATCCTACAGTGAACCATGTGGTGAAGCTAAGGGAAAGGGAAGGAGAGGTTGAAGATGAGGATCTTTGTAAGGGGGTAGAGGAGTGGTGTTATTCCAGATGGTTGGTAAGAATTGGAGTAGGCAAGTCAGGGTGTTTGCATAAGGAACCGGTAGTTTCACCAGGGTGGTCAAAGCTAAGGGGGAAGGAGTGTGGCAGAGACAGCATGCCTGAAATGTGGGTGAGTGTGCAGGGTTGTAGCTGGAGAGAATCCAGGCCAGGTGTTTCTTTTTCCCAGTGTTGAGAAGCATCTGATTACAGACACCAGTCAGCTTGTTTTAAAACTGTGGCAGGTAGAGTGAGCAGTGCTCCTGATGGTGGACAATCTTCCCAGGTGAAAGGCCAGAGGGTCGGTGTTAGGGGTCCTGGACCTTAGGGTCTACTGAAGAACTTGTATTTGCTGCATGTGAAGACTCTCTGAACACTGTTTTGGCCGTGAGAACTGACCTGTCCTATGAACCCTGCACTTGTCTGTGAAACTGCCTGTGGGTGAAAATAAACCCGTAATTTAGTCTGGTGTAAAGTATGTGATTCCTGTCACTATATATATATATATATATATATATATATATACAGTCAAGTCCATAAATATTGGGACATTGACAGAATTTTCATATTTTGGCCTCTATTCACCACCACAATGGCTTTGAAATGAAACAAAAAGTGGGAGGCACATATTGAAACCATTGTAATACCTACACCGTTCACCCGATTTGGATGTAATTACCCTCAAATTAAATCTGAAAGTCAGCAGTTAAAGCACATCTTGTTTGTTTCATTTTAAAATCATTGTGGTGGTGAATAGAGGCCAAAATCTGAAAATTTTGTCAATGTCCCAATATTTATGGACCTGACTGTACTCACATATATATATATATATATATATATATATATACACACTGCACTAGCGGACTGGCACTCAAAAAGTAAAGATAATATCAAATTTAGTGGGTGCCTTCAGATGATAAAGCAGAACATGTAAAAGATAGACTGCGGCACTCTGCGTTTTGCAGGTTAAAACACAAACTGTATTTAGGCAGATTATATAGCTGTATAGGGCACAATGTTGCCGACGTTTCAAAGCAGACACTCTTTTTTCAAGACGGCCAAGATACAGCGATTAAGTAACAAAATTTCAAACAAGTCATGTATACATTCTTACCTTAAATAGGTAGAGAAGATCACTGGTCTGCTGCAGACTGGGAGGCGCGCGTCTACACCAAGGCCGGGATCCCGTCGCGATGACGTCAGCTGGCCGCGACCTGGTTGCCATGAAACCTGGCAGCGTCTCCCCGGTCTGCTATGCAGACTACAGCGCTTGTTAAATTACTGATACATTATTAGCAATACGTGACCTAGAATTGACAAGAGACTTGGCTAGCTACAAGGGCCTTAAATTAGTGGAAAATAAAGCACTGTATAATGGGGCTCATTAGGATCGCTTAACAAATAACCTAAGATCAACACTGTACACACACTGGCTGCGACTTAAAGACAACTCATGAATCTAAGTAACACCTATTATTATGTCCCAGAGGTGGACAATATACAAATCATCCCCTCAGTCTACCAGACACAATTTATAGTAGTAACTGGACCGTGTTGCTACAAATAACTACTGACCTGTTGATTTAAAGTATATCATTACATCCTGGTGATTTAAAATATATCGTTGCTTAACATGAGTGTTAATACACACAAGGTGTAAACTGGCCACTACTGTTTTAAATGGTATTCCAGTTAATCTTTTCATTAAGGCCGCGTGGAGCAATTGTGTCAAGTTGGTGTATCCAACGTGCCTCCAGGCACAATATTAAGTTATCACGGTCACCTCCCCTTATGGAGATGGGTACTTGGTCAATAACCATGTGTTTAAATGATGACAAGGGATGGCCCACTTCTAAAAAGTGTCTGGCCACCGGTTGTTCAGAACTGCCCCTGTTCACTGCCAATTTAATGGCCGACCTATGTAAGGCCATTCTTTATCTAATTGTGCGAATTGTTTTCCCTATGTAATAATAGCCACACGGACAAACTATAACATAAATAGCATGAGTTGACAGGCAGCTCAAAACAAACCATATCGAGTACTTTTTGTCCTTATGGGGATGTTTAATAGAGTTCCCCGTAATCATGTGTTTGCAGGTAGTACACTGGAGGCATTTGTAACAACCTGGAGGTCTCTGTAAAAAAGAAGGTGTTAATGATTTTTCTGCTGTATGAAATACCGTGATGTCGGTGTGTACCACTATGTCCCGTATATTATGACCTCTGGTATAGCAGGCCATCGGTGTCTTGTTACGTAAACTGGGTAAGTCTTTATCCGTGGCAACTATGGGCCATAATGCCCGGCTTGCTCGCTGGACAACAGGACTAGATGTTTGAAACCGTTGTTTCCAGGGAAAGATGTCTCTGTGGGGTTTAACTTTTGGATGTAGTAATTCTTCCCGTGGGATATTCAGCACTTCGTCTTTTTGCCTTATCAATAATTTCAGATCATAGCCACGAGACACAAATTTATTGATGATTTTATCCAGTTCCTTATTAGTATTAGATATATCACTTGAAATACTGGATACTCTCAGCATCTGTGACTTTGGCAGCCCGCACTTGAGTGGTTTTGGATGGTAACTGCTCGCTAATAAAAGTGTATTGCGATCTGTGGGTTTGTTGTATACTCCAGTGCTTAATCAACCCTGTTCAATGGTGATTTGTACATCTAGATAATTAATAGTCTCACCACTATATTGATAAGTGAGCTTGATAGGGGACTCTCGACTATTGATTTGTGTCATCAAGCGTTCAAATAGATCTGCCCCTCCTGACCATAGTACGAACAAGTCGTCTATGTACCTGCAGTATAGTAATATTGCTCCCGCAGTAGAAGGATCATCAAAAAACATCTTCCGTTCCTCATTGAACATGTATATATTTGTGTAAGACGGAGCAACATTACTGCCCATTGCGCAGCCACGCAGTTGTTGGTAAAATTTACCATCACATAGGAAGTAATTACGGGTTAATGTCAATTGTAACAGTGACATAAAGAAATCAATGTTGATATTATCGATATGTTCCTGAAGCAGAAAGTTATGCATTACTTCCAGGCCTGCCTGATGTGGAATGGATGTATATAAGCTATTGGCATCCATTACACACATGAGTGTATCGTGGGGAATTGCTGTCATAGTTTGTAATGCTAATAAGAAGCTGGTAGTATCCTTGATAAACATAGGCTGTTTCATGACCAAGGGCTGTAAGATCGAGTCAAGAAACTTCGAAATAGGCTGGTAAATGGAGTTTCTGGCCGAGATGATAGGTCGACCTGAAGGAGAAACTGCGTCCTTGTGAATTTTAGGGACTGTATAATACACTGGGACAGTAGGATGGTCTTGGCTGAGAGCCCTCCTCAGTTTCTCTGAGATATGCCCCTGGTTCTCAGCTGTTTGTAAAATGGAATCTAATTCACGTTTAAATTCTTGACTTGGATCATGAGATAGAAGGCAATAGGTTTCTCCATCCGACAATTGGCGTAGGCATTCTTGTTGGTAGTCTGTCAGATTTTGAATAACAATGGCCCCGCCTTTGTCGGCTGGACGGATGATGATGTCTCGGTAAGACCCAAAATCTCTAAGAGCAGTGAATTCCAACTTTGATAAGTTAGGATGTTGTCGCTGAGGAGTATGAACGTATTTATTGACTGCTTCGTCCACCAGTCTATTGAAGGTTTTCAATGATGCATTAGAAGATTGGGGATCAAACCTAGAACAGCTGCGAGAAATGATGAAATCATTATGGGGCTCCTGGGTATGGACTACTGGTTGATTTTGAAAGAATTCTTGAAGACGTAGTTTACGTGAAAAACGATGAGCATCTAATTTCCAAACGAAGTCATCGTGGAAAGATGTTGGAACAAAGGTTAGGCCCTTGTTAAGGACATTTATTTCTGCGGCAGTTAGGACACGAGTTGAAAGATTATGGATTAGGTTTTCTTTCGGGAGGGCTGTTCTCTTCTGCCTTTGATTTTGGTGCCCCCTACGGGTGGGCGCCCTTTTATCACCGGTTCCCCTGATGGAACGGTAGAAACCTCTAAAGGGACAAAAGCAGGTTCAGGTGTATTATCCGAATCCCTAATCGCAAAGTCGCTATCACTGTTGGAGGTTTGCATATCTCTGGTTTGATTTTCTCTGCGCTTTCTCCAACTAGCCCTCTGTCTGCTAGGTCCCTGGGCTCCTGGACGTGAATCTGACCCCGTCAGCCATCTATATACTCGATTTTCCTCGTAGTCGTTAATGACTACGTATTGTTTGTTTTTTTTAAATTTAATTAGCTCTCGACGGTAGTTATCACATTGTAATTGTATTTTGTGGTACCATTCACGACTTCCATCTTGTTCCAGGGTTGATTTATATTGCTGCTCAAAGGTACTAATTTTTTCTTTAGTGACTTTAAGTTCACGGCTTGCTTCAGAAATCACCAGTAACATCAGGTCCATGCTACATTTGTTAAGGATACTGATCCATTTATGACAAAAATCAGGATTATACCGTCCGATTGTTGGCATATTACGGACTCTAAAACCACGTGGGATCATTTGATCCGTGAAGTTCTCAGATAGTGAAATTCCATGAAGGAGAAAGTCAATTTCTCGTTTCTTCATTTTGAGGTAAGGTTGAGTCAAATCTTCCAAACCTTGTGTGCTATCGTCAATGGGCCACTGTTCCTTGAAAAGGATGTCCTGTGCATCTTCATCCGTATAGCTGGGTACAGTAACTTTACTGACGGGATTCCGGTCTCGGCGTGGACGCGTGCCACCCGGTCTGCAGCAGACCAGTGATCTTCTCTACCTATTTAAGGTAAGAATGTATACATGACTTGTTTGAAATTTTGTTACTTAATCGCTGTATCTTGGCCGCCTTGAAAAAAGAGCGTCTGCTTTGAAACGTCGGCAACATTGTGCCCTATACAGCTATATAATCTGCCTAAATACAGTTTGTGTTTTAACCTGCAAAACGTGGAGTGCCGCAGTCTATCTTTTACGTATATATATATATATATATATATATATATATATGTAAGTTCCGGCGGCACTCAGTGCAAATATATAACCACTCAGACAGCAGATACAGAAGTCAACGTTTCGATGTTGCACCATCGTCATCAGGATATCAAAAAACATACAAACAGTGCACTTACATATACCCCCACCAGCTAACACGCATGGAAGCAGCTTCCGGGTCCGTCCCGGTGGCGCCCACAAATGACGTCACCCACGTGACTCGTTACCATGGCTGCTAGATAAACATAAACACACAGATAAAAATGCGGACAAGGAAGCTGGTCACAAGGTTACATGCATCATAATAGCGCTATAAAAGTCACATTACAAATACATAAGAAATCTATAGTGTATCTAGAAGTAATGCTAGCTTAGAATTTTACAATAAATATCATAATGTATATATAATAACCTCGTGCCTGCATTAAACCCAAACTGCACATATATAATTAGTTTCTTATGATCATAGTTAAGAATAACATATAACAGGGACAAGCACATACCAAAAACACACAAACACTATGAGCAATAAGATCAAAAAACAATATCTGTCAGCATCTCGGATAGAATCTTCTGCAGAGTTGCAAAGAGCCAACCCCGCAACCAAGCAGAATATAATGCACACAACATTCAGAGAACAATTAGTCAATATGTCAGATAAAGAAAACCAACATGATATTAAAGAAATGAATAATGAATAATCACAGAACCAATAGTCATTCCTGCCATTCCTTAAACTAGTAGTGAATATAGCATAACGATGTAAATAATGCATCACAAAAAGCAATGCAAGCCAAGGTTTTCATTTAACCCTTTAGGGTATAAGGTGCCAAGCCTGAAAATCCAATGTGATTCACACTGTAGAAGCCTTTTAGATCGATCACCACCACAAATAAGAGGTGGGATATGATCAATTAAAATGTAGCGTAGTGCTGATATATTATGTCCGGCCTGCAAAAAATGTCTGGCGACTGGCTGGTCACTAGTGCCAGTACTTATGGCCGCCTGGATGGCTGACCGGTGCAGTGCCATACGTTCACGTAAAGTTCTGACGGTCTTACCGACATAGCTTAATCCACAAGGGCAGGTGATAAGGTAAATTACATACTTAGTCTACAACTCAATCTGAATCTTATACTGTAACATTTGCCACTATGTGGATTAACAAACGAATCCCCTGTTGTCAAATATCTGCACGTTAAACAATTAAGGCACTTGAAGCATCCATTTTTTGACCTCATGAAACTATGGGCCTGATTCAGACCCACTCGCAAGTGGCTGTCCGCTCGCAAGTGGGTCGATGTTGTGCACTGCGCATGCGCACGACGGCGGGAGCTCCGTCGTGCGCATGCACCAGACGCGACGAGCGAAGGACTTTCCTTCGCTCGTGTCTGATCAAAGGGGGCGTGCTGTCGATGTTGATTGAGAGCACGCCCCCTTTGGTGGGCGTGCCAGGGGCGTGCCTCCCTGACGGGGGCGTTCCCAAGGGAACGCCTACCGTCAGAAGCCGGCCCACTGACATCACTAGTGATGTCAGTGGGAGTGATTTTGGCTCTTTCCACCATTTGCACGCCCCCTGCAAGTGCTGAAAGGAGCACCCACAGTCCACTTGCTGATATGCAAATTGAAGATGTCACTTTTGAAGTAAAACAGGATGAAGATACTGGTGTAGCTGGCACTGAGGAGGAAGTTGGTGAGGAGGATTCTGATGGTAATGTGGTTTGTTTAAATCAGGCTCCGGGGGAGACAGTTGTTGTCTGTGGGATGAAAAAGCCCATCACGGTCATGCCTGGGCAGTAGACCAAACATTCCACCTCTTTGGTCTGGCAATATTTCTATCCAAATCCGGACAACAACTGTCTTGCCATATGTACCATAGGTAAAGGTGGAATAAGTAGGGGTAGGGACGTTAACCACCTAGGAACATCCTCCCTTATACGTCACCTGCAGCGCGTTTATAAAAAGTTACTGTCAAGTTCAGAAACTTTGGCTAAGACCGTAAGCAGTCCAGGGACACCTAAATCCCATTGTCCTGTTGTATCCAAGCGCCTGCAAACCACACCGTCAACTCCCTCTTCGTCAATTTCCTCCTTAATCAGGATCGGAAGTAGTCCTGCAGGCCATGTCACTGGCATGACTGACTCTCCTATCCGGGATTCCTCCGGAGGATCCTGCATTGCTACGCCTACTGCTGCCGCTGCTGCTGTTGCTGCTGCTGGGAGTTGTTCATCATCCCAGAGAGGAAGTAGGAACACCACTACTTTTACTAAACAATTGACCCTCCAACAGTCCTTAGCGAGGAGGATGAAGTACGACAGCAGTCATCCTGAAGCAAAACGTATAACTGAGGCCTTGACTGCTATGTTGGTGTTAGATGTGCATCCGGTATCCGCCATTAGTGCAGTGGGATTTAGACAATTGATGGAGGTAGTGTGTCCCCGGTTCCAAATCCCGTCTAGATTCCACTTCACTAGGCAGGCAATACCGAGACTGTACAGAAACGTCAGAAAAAGTGTCCTCAGTGTCCTGAAAAATGCCGTTGTACCCAATGTCCACTTAACCACGGACATGTGGACAAGTGGAACAGGGCAGACTAAGGACTATATGACTGTGACAGCCCACTGGGTAGATGTATCACCTTACGCAGCAACAGCAGCAGCGTCACCAGTAACAGCATCTCAGAAACGCCAGCTCGTTCCAAGGCAGGCTACGCTGTGTATCACCGGTTTCAGTAAGAGGCACACCACCGACAACCTCTTAGAGAAACTGAGGGAAATCGTCTCCCAGTGGCTTACCCCACTTAGACTCTCCTGGGGATTTGTGATATCTGACAATGCCACCAATATTGTGTGGGCATTACATCTGGGCAAATTCCATCACGTCCCATGTTTTGCTCACACAATAAACTTGGTGGTGCAGAATTTTCTGAAAAGCGACAGGGGCGTGCAGGAGATGCTTTGGGTGGCCGAAAAATTTCTGGCCACTTTCGCCATTTTGCGACTGCGTGCCGAAGACTGGAGCACCAGCAAACACTCTTGAACCTGCCCCGCCATCACCTGAAGCAAGAGGTTGTGACGCGATGGAACTCAACCCTCTATATGCTTCAGAGGATGGAGGAACAGCAAAAGGCCATTCAAGCCTATACATCCACCTATGACATAGGCAAAGGAGGGGGTATGCACCTGACTCAAGCGCAGTAGAGAATGATTTCCGTGTTGTGCAAGGTTCTCCAGCCCATCGAACTTGCCACATGTGAAGTCAGTTCAGACACTGCCAGCTTGAGTCAGGTCATTCCCCTCATCAGGCTTTTGCAGAAGCAGCTGGAGAAAGTGAAGGAGGAGCTAAGACGGAGCGATTCCGCTTGGCATGTGGGACTTGTGGATGAAGCCCTTCATTCGCTTTGCCAGGATTCCAGGGTGGTCAATCTGTTGAAATCAGACCACTACATTTTGGCCACCGTGCTCGATCCTAGGTTTAAAGCCTATGTGGTGTCTCTCTTTCCGGCCGACACAAGCCTGCAGAGGTGCAAAGACCTGCTGGTGAACACACTGTCAGCTGAAGCGGAACGTGACACACCAACAGCTCCTTCTTCATTTTTTCCCGCAACTGGGGCTGCTAGGAAAAAAAACTTAGCTATCCTAAGCAGGGCAGACAGGACCAAGTTTGGACATCTGGTCCGGACTGAAGGACCTGGCAACAATTTCTGACATGTCTACTGTCACTACATATGATACTGTCACCATTGACAGAATGGTGGAGGATTACATCAGTGACAGCATCCAAGTAGGCATGTCAGACAGTCCATACCTGTACTGGCAGGAAGAAGAGGCAATTTGGAGGCCCCTGTACTAACTTGCTCTATTTTACCTGAGTTGCCCTCCCTCCAGTGTGTACTCCGAAAGAGTGTTTAGTGCAGCCGGGAACCTTGTCAGCGAAAGGCGTAGGAGGTTGCTTCCACAAAATGTGGAGAAGATGATGTTCATAACAATGAATTATCAACTCTTCCAGGGAGACCAGCCTCCAGAACATACAGAGGGACCTGTGGTGGTGGATTCCAGTGGGGACGAGTTAATACTCTGTGAGGATGAGGATGTACACAACACTGAAGAGGGTGAGGAATCGGTGGATGAGGAGGATGAGGATGACATCTTGCCTCCATAGAGCCAGTTTGTGCAGGGACAGATTAATTGCCAGCTTGTTTTGTGGGGGCCCAAACGAACCAATAATTTCAGCCACAGTTGTGTGGCAGACCCTGGCGCTGAAATGATTGCTTTGTTAAAGTGTGCATGTCCTGTTTATACAACATAAGGGTGGGTGGGAGGGCCCAAGGACAATTCCATCTTGCAACTCTTTTTTTTCTTTGCATTATGTACAGTTTGGTGCCTAGTTTTCCAAACTGCCATCCTGTCTGCCACTGCAGTATCACTCCTAGATGGGTCACGTGTTTGTGCCGTCCACTCGTGTCGCTTAGCATAGTCATCCAGCTACTTCGGTGCAACCTTTTGGACATAAAAACACTATTGTGAGGTGTTCAGAATAGACTGGAAATTAGTGGAAATTAAGGTTATTGAGGTTAATAATAGCATAGGAGCAGAAAAACCAACACATTCTGTGATTTTAGCTGTTTTTATGCTTTTTAAAAAAAAAATACAGATCCAAAACACAAAACCCAGAACCCAAAACACGGAAGGGTGGTTTTGGCAAAACCAATCCAGATCCAAAACACGAAGAAAGATCCAGATCCAAAACCAAAACACGAAAAGTGGCCGGTGCACACCCCCAATATATATAAAAAATATAAATGGAAAGGGAGCGCTTCATAGTGCAATAAAGTTTTTAATTAATAAAATGGTTACATATAAAACACTGCACTGTTACAGTGCCACTTGTACCTTATATAAAACAGTGTGGGCTGTTTACCACATGGTGTTTTTAAAATACTCCCACAGGCAATCACCACCACATTGTCCCTGGAAGCTGTCGGGTTCACACCTCGCTGCTCACCGCTTCTCGAGAGGTTGCCGCAGGTTGGACCATGTCGCTGCTAACCATGGAGTTGGGGGGAGCTGATGGAGTCTCAGTGTTACGTCACGAGGCCACACCCTAATGCATTTCATCAGAGACTTCGTCAGAGGGCTGTCCTCTGTAACGTGTCTTGCTCCTTTTAAACATGTGTTAATTCAGCTACTTGCTGTCAATCATTACAATTAGTTCCTATGACTCGCAGGTCTCCACTGATGCAAATCAAAATGAGATCCTTAATTGATGAATTTAACATACGAACAGCGGTCTTATACACAAGTTGCCTGTGTCCAACAATATACATTTTGGTGAATGAACTATAAAGATTGCCGATTTCTATATATAGAAAGGCGCATCTAAGGATAAATCATCCCCTTTTTTGCCGGTTTATAATATTCCAAACAACCAGGCATATTATGAAGAAAAGTGGCACTAGGATTGAACCCTGAGGAGATGTCAGTAGTGGAGACCTTCCAGTCTTACACATTAAATATAATGTATCACAAATATAACAATTATAACAAATATAGCAAAGTTTCCTCTCCACAGGACATAGGACCTGATTCAGACCCGGACGCTAAGCTGCGCTTGCTCGCATCAAAAAGGGGTCGGGTATTCTAATAGCACGATCATGTGGCAAGGCATAAGGACGCCCTCTATGTCTTAGCGAGCGGCAGCTGTGCGATCGCAAAATAGTGTAATGCTGCCCCCTTGCCGCCCGCAGCTAACGTCATCTCCAGGAAGTGTTTAAAGCCATCATGAACATTGAGAGCCATCAGAAGCACTCGCAGTGCTTGTGGGAGCTCTACCCTACCGCAAGCAATGCGAGTACTTCAATTAAAATTACACCTGCTACCTTGTCAAATTATGCACCCATGACGCATCTTTGCTAGATATGGATGCCCATTAAATTCCGTTTTGATGGTCAGACACGCCTGCGTTTGCAGCACCACTCCCCCTTTCACAAGCACCTTCCCCTGTTACCACCCACAAACGGCACTATCTGTCACTCAAAGTAGCGTCCAGTCTGTGTACTACAAGCGCACAATTCCCGATCGCAGAGACTGGCTTGCCCACACGCATTGCGAATTATACGCATGCTCAGATGGGCAAATATCAGTCAGTGCGAGCGGCCACAGCTTAGCGAGCAGGTTTGAATGAGCTCCATAGTGCGATACACATCTCATTTTTTCAATGTTTTCAATGAAGCAAACAGCAGGGCTGCTCCCAATATCGCTCTCGAGTGCTGGGAGCATGCCATACAAACTTCCAAGGCCAATTATTCAACTCAATTCACAATTGGGTAGGGATAATCGTTTGCAGTTGTTCTTTTCCTATTCTTCTGGGGAGAAAATAATTTACCCATAAAGAAGTTTTTACTTTAAGATATTTGGAAGAGGGTTATTTATATTGCACACATCTCAATTTTTCCCAACTAATCATACAGAAAAAGCTCAAGTAGATGTCTCTAATTTTTTAGAAAGGGGGTAATTTCTATTCCTTCATTTAACCCTTTCAGGATCCGTGTATCTAAGGCTAGGATCCAGTATGTTTCTCATTTTATAACAAGCAAAGACTGCCTAAGTTTGAGTGGAGATAAGGGAACTGTTTTTTTGCTGATGGCTTTGATTGACAGGCTTGTTGGCTCAGGTGACTTAGTGATGTCAGTGTGTCAGGACGTTAGTCTTTAGCCTATTAGTGGTTCTTGTTGGAGTGGTTAGCTTAGGGTATATAGGTCAGGGCTCTGCCTGGGGTCAGCCTCTTGCTGTGATCATTTCAGGAAAACAGGCTGAGTACCCTATATTGTGCCAAATTGCAGTATGCCCCGTCCACGTTGTTCTGCTCCCCCCCCCCGCCGGCTGGCGGACTTTGCCCGCCCGCTCCGCTCTGCAGTGGTATGCGGTCGGGTGGCCACCCCCCAACCCCATCCTATGGAGTGCGCATCCCTTACATCCCAGGCCATCATTACCGCAGCGCTTACCACGGCATGCCAGTCTGCGCCCCTCCAGGGCAAGGATCCCGCAGGACTCGGCGGCCTTGCTCCGGCCCCCTCCCCATCCGGTGTTCAGCCGCCGGGGGACACGTCGCGGGTTGGCTGCGGTGGGTGACTCACCTCATGTGCCCTCCGCTCCTACTGCGTTGGCCGCGTGGCGGTAGGCCCTGCTCATGCGGCTCCCGCGGGTTGCGTGTCACGCACACCCTCACCGCTCCCTCCTTCTGCTGCTCCGGCGGGTGTGCGGCTGTGCGCACCTCCTGTCGGTCACTCTGCTTACCTGGATGCGCCATTTATTACAGCGGTGCGTCCAGCGGCGGGGTCCCCAGCGATACAAGGCTCTGGCGGGAGCATTGATGGCTCCGGCGCCCTTGTCTGTGCGGCGGGCCCGGTGGCCAGTTCACCTGCGGTGGCCATTTTAAATAATGTGCTGGCCTCACCTCCCAGACACCCTGGGATACTTCAGGGTTCGGGTTTTGGTTATGCAGCTGCTGCCCCCTGGCAGACATTTCGGAATCCCGGTCCCTCTGGCCCTTTCCCCTCCCCTGGGGTTTCTCAAGTCTCATGGTTGCATACTGCAACCATTCAACCTCCCTATTTTTCATCGGCCCCAGTTTCTTCAATAGCTGGCCCTTCCTGGGGTCAAGCTGCATGGAGCTCTGGTTTTGCCCCTCCGGTGTATCCGTCCATTTCCGTGGCACCCCCCACCCTGTGGTACCCCCCACCCTGGGGTACCCCCATTTCTCTGCCCTTTTTTTCCCCTCTTACCCCTCCTTTTTGCAGCCCTCTCCTCACCAAACTTACTTTTACCCTCTGCTTACTTCATCCTATTCATCTGCACACCACCCCCAGCCTGCTCCAGTCACCACACCTTCTTTAGTCACTTTGGCCCCTTCTACCTTGCAGCACGTTCCCACCCCACCCAGGGCAAATCCGCCCATGCCCCCTCTTTCTCCCCGTCCCCCTACACCTTCAGCCCCGCTGCCTGAGATCTCGTTACCTGTGACTGACCATGCTCATGTAGTTTCAGGTAAGGCGGCTGCAGGTGGATGCGCAACAGAAGTTTCTTCAGCTAGTGCGGCTGTTATCGCTGATTGTCCCGAAGTAACCCCGGCTGTTTGGCTGGTGGCTTCTCCTCGTGAAGAAGTGGATGGCTCGGTTCCGGGTCCCGCAAAGGATAGTGAGTGTGATTTGTCTAATTCCTCGTGTTCTTTTTCCAGTTCCTCTTCTCATTCCTCTGGCTCTCCTGCGTGGCCGCGAAAAATTGCCAGGATGGTTGCGCGCCGCCTTGCTAGGAAAAAAGATAAAAGCAGCAAGAAAGTTGAGGCAGCAATGCCCGAGGAGACTGAACCAGGCTTGGATGCCGTGCTCTGCATGAACACAGCAATCCTGCGCGGATTGCGAAAAGCGTCCGGGAAAAGATCCGCAGAGGAAAATTTGTGGATTTTTTCTCGCTCACAGAAGAAACTAAGAAAGGTTTAGTGAAAGCAAAGAAGCCTGGGGGATTGGGCGAGAAGGGTTTTTGCAATTTTAATGCCTGGTTGAAGGGTATGCTCGTGTTTGCGGCATGCTACCTCCACGCACGGGCGGACGAGCACGTTAATGTTCTGAAATACATTTTTTTGGTGCATGACATGTTTGTGCGTTCCAGGGGTGTGGCATGGCGCGATTATGATGTGCAATTTCGCAGAAAGCACAAAGGTAGACGCGTCCTCCCATTTGGCATGAAGGACGTTGAGGTATGGTTGGAGGTGTCTCAAAACCGTTGCCCCCCTTTGGAGGGGTCCCAGCCACGTAAGTCCTCATCATCTTTTAAGCCAGGTGCGACGGGTTCGGCGAGAGGCAAATGTTTTGCATTTAATGACTCCAGGTGCACCTGAGGCTCCTCGTGTCGCTTTCGTCACTCCTGCCGCCTCTGCAGTGGTGACCACCCGGCCAAAGATTGTCACCGGGCATCAGGAGTCAACTCATCCGACCCCCCTGAGGGAGCAAGGGCAACTAGCTAAGGCCAGATCCCCTATTTGCTTAGAGAGTCTTTCCCATTGGTTAGGATGGTACCCCTTGCGCGAGGAGGCTAAGTTCTTGTTAGAAGGTTTTTCAATAGGTTTTCGTTTGCCCATTTCGGATCCACTATTTGTCTGCGCCCAGCATAATTTGCGTTCATCCATTGATCATGCGGATGTTTTGCATGCCAAAATTGAGGCCAAGGTTCTGTTGGGGAGGATGGAAGGCCCTTTCCCTGTTCCCCCCTTGCAGAATCTCTGCATTTCCCAAGTAGATGTAGTTCCCAAGAAGGCTCCAGGCAAGTTCCGCTTAATTCAGCATTTGTCCTACCCTCCGGGCACTTCTGTCAATGATGCCTTGCCCACGTCAGCCTGCAGAGTGGTATATCTGTCATTTGACGAGGCTCTAGGCCTCGTTCACCATTTTGGTCAGGGAGCATTGCTGGCGAAGCTCAACATTGAGTCGGCCTTTCGTCTGCTGCCGCTGCATCTGGAAGCTATGCGCTATATGGGCATTCGTCTGCCCACTGGCTATTTTGTTGACAAATGTTTGCCCATGGGTTGTGCTGTTTCCTGTTGCTATTTTGAGAGTTTCAGCTCCTTTTTGCACTGGTGCATCCAGGCCGGTACTGGTCGGGATGGGGTAGCGCATTATTTTGATGATTTTGTCTTTATGGGTCCAGGAGGGAGCGACGTCTGTGCAGACCTCCTCTTCTCCGCTCAAGCGCTTTTTCGGACTGTAGGAGTTCCAGTAGCACTGGATAAAACAGAAGGTCCCAGTACCTGTTTGTCATATCTCGGTATTGAGATTGACACATTAGAGGGTTGTTGTCGTCTCCCCCAAGGTGTTAAAATTACTGGATATGGTGGCGTGTTGTTTGTCCACTGATAAAGTGAGATTGCGCGCGGTTCAATCGCTGTTAGGTTCCTTCAACTTTGCCTGACGGGTGATCCCGATGGGCAGGGTTTTTGCAAGAAACTTGAAAGGGCCACGGCAGGGGTATGCTGTCCTCATCACTACATCCATCTGTCGGCTGAGATTAAAGATGATCTCCGGGTTTGAGCCTCTTGCTGTGATCTTTTCAGGAAACCCACCAGGTTCCCACCCTCATATGTTTGTTGTTATGTTCTCAATTTTAATTTTAGAATAAGAATTTTTCTTCCCTCATCAGGGCAGGCACAGCAGGCGGGAGTTCGCTGCAGCTCAGTGGCTTCATGTGGCGCAAGAAAACGTTGTGGGGCTGCTTGACCTCAAGGTGCGTGGCGAATTTGTCCTTCTCTGTACGAGGGGACCCAAACGCTTTTGTACGTAGGTGTTTGGATTGGCTCAGGAGGGAAGCGAGACCCCCACATCGTAAGTGCATCTATAGGAGGGTCGTTTTAGTCATCCCTCGAGTCATTCGTATTTAAAAGCTAGAACTGAGCTTGCAGCGTCTCTTGCCACCTCGGTTAGGTTAATTAATTAATTAATTATGAAATAAAAGCTGTGACCTTTTTTAACCAAGCTGCTTTATGTCTGTGTCGTTATTTATTATTAAGTTAAGTTTAGTTAAGAAGGTTGTATAAGGTTGGAAGCGATAAACCAATGTATCTCTTATTAATTCATTGTACTTGTCACCTCCCCTGTCATGGTTGTTTATTTTCTCTATGCCTTTGAATCTCAGACAGTTAGGATCACTATTATGGAAGTGCCATGGAAGACTGTGATGTAATCTACTATACCGAAATGTAATAGACCCAAAGCAAATGGGATTATACATGAAAACCAGTATAGTAGATAACATTCTCTAAAAGAGAATTATGCAAAAGATATTTTTTTTTTTTTAGGTCAGCAATATCATGTAAAACTGAAATACAGGGAAATAATACAGAACACTCCCGCAAGTAAAAAAAAAAGGCTAGAGGATGTAGAGGAAAGGGAGATATTAAAAAGAACATCAAAGAAAAGACTGCTCCATTAGATTCTCCATTGAGAGGCATTTTTAATCTATCTAAAGAGACTCTAAAACCTATGGAAAGACAGATATTGCAGAAGGGACTGACCTTTGCCCCCTCTCGCCCCATAAATAAGATCATCTTATACAGTATATTGATCTGAACCTCTATACAAGGAATTTGACCTTAAAAAGGCATTTCCTGAAAAAGGGTGACACACCAATAAGAAATTGGGAGGATAACATCAATAATAATTATACTTCGGGATTTAAATTAAAATCCACATACTATCTGGTTGAATCCAGAGGTCCATATATAGAGATTTTTTCTGAAATAACTAGAAAGGAAATAGATAACATCAACGAAAATGGGATAAAAAAACCATAATAGTACTAATAATAAAAATCAAAGCAAAGCAGAATAAAAAGCTCTAAAGGATTTATTTAACAGCAAAAATATAGTGGTGAAAAGTACTGATAAAGGAGGTGGTGTAGTGATCCTAGATCGGGCTTATTACATTGTTGAAGCCCACAGATTACTACAGAAATTAGATGGAGATCCTACTGAATTGTTTGTGGAAGAAGTACAAGTACTACTTAAAAAAGGCTTAGATAACAAATCTATCTCAATAAAGGAATATAAAAATCTATATAATATGACTTCAAGAATTGCTACATTTTATCACATTCCCAAAATACATAAGAATACTAATATGCCACCAGGTCATTTCATTGTATCCGGGATCGGATCCCTTACTTCCAGGGTGTCTGAATATGTGGATATATACATAAAAAATATGTTCCAAATATACCTTCATATGTTCACGACACCACGCACATTCTCCATATCATCTATGACCAAAGTGCTCTGTCTTGGAGTTATCCTGGACTCCTCCCTCTCCTACAAACCACATATCCAGAGCCTCTCACAGTCCTGTCGCTTCCATCTCAAAAATATTTCCAAGATTAGACCCTTTCTCACCCAGGATGCCACCAAAACCCTCATACACTCACTGGTCATATCCAGATTGGACTACTGTAACCTTCTCCTATCTGGCCTCCCCAACTCCCATCTCTCTCCTCTCCAGTCTGTCCTCAATGCTGCTGCTCGACTCATCTTCCTCTCCAAATGCTCTACATCTGCCTCCCCTCTCCTACAAGCCCTCCACTGGCTCCCCTTCCCTTTTAGAACCCAATTCAAGGTTCTCTCACTTGCTTACAAAGCCCTTACCCATTCATCTCCTATTTACATCTCTTTCCTCACCCTCTCCACTCTCCTGGCTGTCCCCTTCGCTCAAACAATGCACACCACTTCTCATGCCAACTGATTACTTCCTCCCACTCCTGCCTCCAAGATTTTGCCTGTGCTGCTCCCAACCTTTGGAACTCTCTCCCTCTCCCTATCAGACTCTCCTCCTCTTTGCAATCCTTCAAACGGGCTCTCAAGACCCACTACTTCATCAAAGCCTTCCAGCTCCCATCCTAACTTGCTGCAACATGCTCCCTCCTCCATTTACCCCATCTATGTCACACCTGTTTGTCTGCCCCTCCCCTTTAGAATGTAAGCTCTTACGAGCAGGGCCTCTACCCTCTCGTGCTTCTCCTTACTTTACTTTCACCTACTTCTTACCCCCCACCATGGCACCTAACACTTGGTTGTTTAAGCTCTGTTGCATATCTAGGTGTTATGGTCACTTATGTATCAATGTATATTATCCATGTCCTTGTCCTAATTTTTACTGTAAGTCAGTTGTCAAATTATTTGTTTATGTACTTTGTAAGGCGCTGCGGAACACTTGTGGTGCCATATAAATAAAGGATAATAATAATAATAATAATAGTGGATGTTGAATCCCTATACACCGTGATACCCCATGAGAAGGGGATAGAAAGTGTAAGGGATGTTCTAAAGTCTGATCCAGACATGAATGATTAATTAGTATATTTCATATGTGCATGTTTAGATTTTGTGTTAAAACAACTATTTTACCTTTTTGGATGAGTGGGTCATCCAAACATGCGGAACAGCGATGGGTACGATTTGTGCACCAAGTTTGTCAAACATTTACATGAGTGCCTGGGAGAAAACCATCTCGGAGATAGAAGGAATCAATGAGATTGTTATCTCTAAAAGATTTATAGATGACATCTTGATTGTATGGAGTGGAGATGAAATGAGTTTATGCTGTTCATGGAAAAAATCTATGTGAATCCCTTTAAACTTGAAATTTACCCACACATATAATGAGACCAAAATGTAATTCCTATATGTTGTATTAGACACCACAGACTTCAAAACTACAGGTAAAATTGAAACTTAACTTTCTTAAAAAAAGAAAACTGCAACAGCTATTTGGAATTCTCAAGTTGTCACTTTCCTAAATGGAAAAGGAATATTCCTGCTTCACAGTTCTGCTGTTTATGTAGAAACTACACTACACTTGAGAAGTGCGATGAGCTGTCCGAGCTATACAATAAAAGGTTCCTTGAATGGGGTTATCCTGTCGACATCATACAAAAGTCACGTGAGAAAGCAAGGGAGAGAAATAGAGATGAACTCCTAGTTTATAAGGAGAGGTTGCTAAAAAAAGTAGATAATAAAATATTTTGTCCATTTGTTACTAATAAAAATAGTGGAGCTATGGAGATACGGAGAATATTGCATAAAAATTGGCACATCCTTAGAATGGATCCAATATTGGCAGAACATATTCCTAAAGCCCAAAGTCTAGTATACAAGAAGGCTAAAAATATCAAATCCTTCATGTCCAAAAGTAAGCTGGATCAGATTCAACCTTCTGAAAAAGTAGGTAGAAAGTTAATTGAATAAATAAAAGGTTTCTACCCTTGTGGCAGTTGCAAGGTGTGTAAGATAACAGAAAAAGGAGCTAAAACTTTTTGTGGGAAAAGGTCTTCAAAGGTACATCAAATAAAAAGTTTTATAAACTGCAACGCCAATTATGTATTATATATGGTCACCTGTCCTTGTCAGGGCTGGATTTCCCATAAGGCAAGTCCCAAGGGGCCTGTGGATGGGCCCCTTTTCCCCAAAAAATCTTACCTGTCAAAACGCTCTCAGAGGAGCATTGCGCTGGTACCGTGTGAAGTCATGATGTCACGCAGACCGGCCTATACTCCCAGAGTCCCGCTGCACCACCGCTATCTGCACTGTCACAGAGTGACTGTGCATAGGAGAGGGGAGGAGGGTCACTTACTCACCGGGTCCTCCACCCAGCCCCATCCAGCTAGAGCCCACCCCCTGCACAGCAGCCTCTGCCACTGCCTGCCAGGCCTTCAGCTTGCCACCAGCAGCACACAGCGGCAAGACCCAGCAAGGAGCAGAGAGACAGGCAGAGGAAGAGCTGCATAGTCTGGCTAAGTGAGACATTGACCAAGGATCCGAATCTCAGGGAAGAACAGCAGCCAGGCAGGTAGGTAAACTAGTGTGCTATCTTAACTACTATAATATAGATTGACTTATGTAGGATTTATTTGTTATGGTAGGTGGGATCTGGGAGGTGGACAGGACTGCCTTATATTACAAGCATATAGTAACATACATTATGATGATCATGATTTAGTATTATTAGTACATCAATCCAGAATGATGGTATTTTCATGTTGGGTACTTGTAATAGAAAAAGGATAAACTGCACTACTGTGATTAGATACTAACATGTGCTTGATTAATCAAAAAATCACATTAGCCTCTCTGAATATAAAAAATAACCAACAACATTTATTGAACATACAATAAAACAATATTCAGAATTCATAAAATGTAACTCTTAAATAATAGTATATATCAGAGTTATACAGTTGATGCAACAACTCATATGGCCATTTAAAAAGTATCCATTTAGTAAATCTTTACCCAATAAGGGATTTTTCCTTTGTTTTAAGTTCAATTTGTGAACATAAAGGGTCAAATGCTCACCATTTTCCACATTCAAATATTTGGGAATATTCGTCAAAAGTCTGATGTGAATTGATTTCCAACTGGCACTTGTAGTGCGCCGGGCTTGCTAAGGAAAAATGTCATTGGAGATGGAATAGTCCACAAGGCTAGGTAGCCCTCAGCAGTGACGGAGCCATGAATTAACCACTGGCATGTGAGGCGAAGTGGTGGCTATGCTGAGGTCGGTGTCCGTCCAACACAGCAGTCCGTATAACAATCTCCCGTTGCCGACAAGCAGTGTGTAAGCGGCACTGCACTACGTCCTAGGCTGCCGGCATTTGACGCTCCGGTCTATTTCAAGCTCCCGTCTCTCTGTGCCTTGTGGGTAATGGTGGCAGGTAGCAAATTGTGCTGAGTTGCTGAACACTGTTCACAGTGTTAACCCCTTCAATGCATTTCGCTCCCCTCTTGGAGCTTTTTCAAGATAGGGGTAGTCAGTCCACATCCTACCCTTAAATAGGGTTTTCAATTAAGCAGATAAAATCAGCTGAATTTTTAATAATTTCAATTAGCCCTTATATTGATTCACAGAGCCTTTTCGCTATTAGCTATTTGCTATTAGTAGATCTTAACCTTCATTTATACACTATTCACAAATTTATATAGATTACAAATAAATATAAAATACTAACAATAACAATAATTAATATAAAATTATAAATCAATAAATAATATACTAATATAAATATATAATACTAATTATTAATAAATACTCATACACTAACCTAAATACACATACATATAAATACAATTGATTTGCATATTAAAAAATACTATATTCTCACATGCAAATCATTTAATATCAAAATTACACAATTTATTAATTTATCAATTTCAATATTTCGCTGCACAGATATACATTTCCCATTATATCATTAATCCATCTAACCTTACTTCTTTGCTCATAAGGTACTAATTGTTACACATTATACCCATCTTCTGAAACATAGACATAGGTATATTTTATATTTTATTATTCTTTAATATTGTTGTTTTCCATCATACATAACCCGACCCAATTCCTACAAACCATAGATTCATAACATAATTAATTTATAGTAACCCCAATTAACATTCTTCATTTTTCATTTACATTAACCCCTACAGAAGTACTTCAAACATCAACACAGAATATCCTATTAACATAGATCTAATTTGTCAATACAGTGGAATCTTAAAGATATGAATCAATTAATGTAATTAATAATAATACTACCAGAGGCGGACCTGTATTAATGCAGAGGGTACAGCGATGGTCGTCTATTTGCAAGATCTGTGTTAATCGGGGATGATTGATGTGCTTACACTGAACAATCAAGTGTAGGCACTGTACCCCTAGGGGAACAACGGTACGATTACGATGTCGTAATCGTACCGTCTTTCCTTGATCTACTAGTGAGGGAAAACCTTAGGGTATTAAGTTTAGTTTGGGTTATGGTATTAGGGATAGGGTATTAGGGTTGGTGTGTCAGTTTGGGCTAAGGGTATTAGGGTCAGATTAGGTGTTTGGGTTGGGGTATAAGGGATAGGGTATTAAGGATGGTGTAGGGTTTAGCAGTTAGGGTATTATGGTTAGAGGTTGTGATTAGGGTGAAGTTTGAGCTTAGGGTTGAGTTAGGGGCAGGATTAGGGTAGGGATGCTTTGCATGAATCAGGAATGCAAATATAGTGCTATCAATTGTTTGAGTGAGTGGGGGCCCCAAACTGGTATCTTGCCTGGGGCCCCATTAGGTCTGAATCCAGCTCTGGTCCTTGTGGATATAGATATTTAGGGAAAACTAAAAGGACCCTTAAGATCAGGATCCTGGAACATACTCGTAATATAAAGAATAGAGTACAAAATCACAGTCTCCCACGGCACTTCCAGGAGTGTCATAATAGTGATCCTATCTGTCTGAGATACAAAGGCATAGAGAAAATAAACAACCATGACAGGGGAGGTGACAAGTACAATGAATTCATAAAATGAGAAACATACTGGATCTTAGCCTTAGATACACGGATCTGGAAAGGGTTAAATAAAGGAATAGAAATTACCCCCTTTCTAAAGAATTAGAGACATCTACTTGAGCTTTCTCTGTATGATTAGTTGGGAAAAATTGAGATGTGTGCAATTTAAATAACCCTCTTCCAAATATCTTAAAGTAAAAACTTCTTTATGGGCAAATTTTTTTCTCCCCAGAAGAATAGGAAAACAACTGCAAAAGATTATCACTACCTAATTGTGAATTGAGTTGAATAATTTGCCTTGGAAGTTTGTATGGCATGCTCCCAGCACTCTTGAGAGCGATATTGGGAGCAGCCATGCTGTTTGCTTTGTTGAAAACATTGAAAAAAATAGATGTGTATCGCACTATGTCTATGGATCATGAAATGGCCGAACAAAAGCTATAAGTGATCTTACTATGTCCCTTTACCTGGTTGATTCATGTGATTGGAATCTTGGAGTAAATAACCCTCTTTTAAATATCTAAAAGTAAAAACTTTTATGGGGGTAAGCTCTCCTCTCCTGAGAAGATTAGGAAAATATCAACGGTAAAAGATCACTGCCACGTAATTGTGAATTGATGTGAATAATTTGTTTTGCAAGTTTGTATGGCATACTCCCAATACTTTTGAGTGTGAAATTGGGAGTTGCCATGCTGGTTTTTTGTTGAAAATACTGAAAATAAGAGATAGCATTATATCATGTTTTTGGATCATGAGATGGCCGAACAAATGCTATAAGTGATCCCATTATGTCATTTTTCCTGATTGATCCACTTGTTTGTAATCTTGGAGTAAAAAATAGGTTTCACTAAAAACCATGCAATAATTAGTTATGATGTCTGCATACGTACTTTTAGTTAAAATATGCTGAAAAGTCCTGTGGTTTTGAACTAAGAGGAAGGTTTGCTATATTTGTTATAATTGTTATAATTGTGATACATTGTAATTAATGTGTAAGGCTGCATACACACGTAAAGATTTTCTGTCCAACCATCCAACTAGTTGATTGGTTGGAATGAAAATCTGGTAAGGAATGAAAGCAAATGATAATCAGCAATTTGCTCCCAAACGCTGGAAAATGGACAAAAACTGTTGTTTGAACAGATTGTTTAGATCAAACATTTAAAGATTTCTGTCCAACCATCCAACTAGTTGATTAGTTGGAATGAAAATCTGGTAACATATGGGAGTAACTGATGATCAGCAATTTGCTCCTAAATGTCAGAAAACAGATGAAAATGGTCGTTAGACAAGTTTGTTAAATGTTTGAATGTTTGATCTAGACAATTTGTTCAAACAACAGTTTTTGTACATTTTCCGGCATTTGGGAGCAAATTGCTGATCATCAGTACTCCCATACTTTTCATTCCAACCAATCAACTAGTTGTATGCACCTTAAGATTTGCATCAGTGGAGACCTGCAAGTCATAGGAACCAATTGTAATGATTGACAGCAAGTAGATGAATTAACACATGTTTAAAAGTAGCAAGTCACATCACGGAGGACAGCCCTCTAACAAAGTCTCTGATGAAATGCATTAGGGTGTGGCCTCACAGTGGCAAACGCAGGATTTCTAGAGGGGGGTTTCCAAATGCTTGATTTTAGAGTGTGTGTAGCTAGTCCATAAGTAGGGTAGAAATAGCACTTAACCAGCTTTAATATGCATCATACAAAGTTTATTGTGTGCCATAATTCCAGCATATAGAGGACCAGGGATCACAGTAAGGCATTAGATGCAGCAGTAGGGCCATCGTGCCTGAGCTAAATGTTTTTATTTTAGATGTGGACACCATTCTAGAGTATTAGAGCAATTCTGGGAGAGCAGCAGAATAACCTAGGACTGCCCTGGACATATATGTACAAATTGGGCTCTATAGCAGCACATCCCCAACAGCGAATGTTTTCCAGATCTCCTAGTTGGTGCACAGGTTATTTATTACTGGATGATACATGTTAAAAGATCCAATGGGGTG
This sequence comes from Taudactylus pleione, assembly GCA_031769625.1. Taxonomy (NCBI): domain Eukaryota; kingdom Metazoa; phylum Chordata; class Amphibia; order Anura; family Myobatrachidae; genus Taudactylus; species Taudactylus pleione. The sequence goes on from JAUIMM010000776.1 coordinate 1,837,541, forward strand.
CTAATTATTTCATTTGTGATACTGAGAAGAACATGCAGCACTAGTAAATTTCGATTATATTACTATTTCCATTGTGGTCATGGTGTGGGCTGGGGAGGGGGGGTTTCCAGGCAGATGGAAACCCCCCCTCCCCTGCATTTGCCTATGGACTCGTGACGTGACACTAAAGCTGGCCACACACTAGACCAGTGTTGGCTAACCTTGACACTCCAGCTGTTATGGAACTACATAACCCAGCATGCACTGCTACAGTTTTGCTATTAGGGCATGCTAAAACTGTGGCAGGGCATGCTGGGATATATAGTTCCACAACAGCTGGAGTGTCAAGGTTAGCCAATATTGCACTAGACAAACTTTCATCCACCATCCAACTAGTTGATGGTTGTTATGAAAATCTGGTAACGTATGGGAGTATACAATGATCAGCAATTTGCTCCTAAATGAAAGAAAACAGATGAAAATGGACGTTCAGACAAGTTTGTTAAATGTTTGATCTAAACAATTTGTTCAAACAACAGTTTTTGTCCATTTGCTGGCATTTGGCAACAAATTGCTGATTGTCATTTACTCCCATACCTTAACAGATTTTCATTCCAACCAATCAACTAGTTGGATGGTTGGATGTAAGTTGGTCTAGAGTGTGGCCAGCATTAGACTCCATCAGCTCAACCCAACTCCATGGTTAGCAGCAATGTGGTCTGACCTGCAGCAGCCTCTCGAGAAGCAGTGAGCAGCGGGGTGTGTGAACACGACAGCTTCCAGGGACAATGTGGTGGTGATTGCCAGTGGGAGTATTTTAAAAACACTATGTGGTAACCAGCCCACACTTTTATATACGGTACAAGTGGCACTGTAACAGTGCAATGTTTTATATGTAACCATTTTATTAATTAAAAATGTTATTGCACTATGAAGCGCCCCCTTTCCATTTATATTTAACAGAATTACGGATCTGGGCTTGATCTTTTTATAAGGGGAGCTGCGGTCCAATTTATGAAGGAAAAAGGATCTGGTGTCTATAAAGTCTGATGAACTGACCAATACCTGGTCTTGTTGCTGGACTCATACTCATTCGCAGATCAGCTAGTTGTGAGCGCATGGTCTCGATAATTTGTTTTATTCTTTTATATATATATATATATATATATATTAGGGGTGTGCACCGGCCACTTTTCGTGTTTTGTGTATTGGTTTTGGATCTGGATCTTTCTTCGTGTTTTGGATCTGGATTGGTTTTGCCAAAACCACCCTTCCGTGTTTTGGGTTCTGGGTTTTGTGTTTTGGATCTGTATTTTTTTTAAACAAAGCATAAAAACAGCTAAAACCACAGAATTTGTAGGTTTTTCTGCTCCTATGCTATTATTAACCTCAATAACCTTAATTTCCACTCATTTCCAGTCTATTCTGAACACCTCACACCTCACAATAGTGTTTTATGTCCAAAAGGTTGCACCGAGGTAGCTGGATGACTATGCTAAGCAACACGAGAGGGCGGCACAAACACGTGACCCATCTAGGCGTGAAACTGCAGTGGCAGACAGGATGGCAGTTTGAAAAACTAGGCCCCAAACTGTACATAATGCAAAGAAAAAAAAGAGGTGCAAGATGGAATTGTCCTTGGGACTTATGTTGTATAAACAGGACATGCACACTTTAACAAAGCAATCATTTCAGCGCTAGGGTCTGCCACACGACTGTGGCTGAAATGATTGGTTCGTTTGGGCCCCCACAAAACAAGCTGGCAATTAATCTGTCCCTGCACAAACTGGCTCTACGGAGGCAAGATGTCATCCTCATCCTCCTCATCCACCGATTCCTCACCCTCTTCAGTGTGTACATCCTCATCCTCACAGAGTATTAATTCATCCCCACTGGAACCACAGGTCCCTCTGTACATTCTGGAGGCTGGTCTCCCTGGAAGAGTTGATCATTCATTTTATGAACATCATCTTCTCCACATTTTGTGGAAGCAACCTCCTACGCCTTTCGCTGACAAGGTTCCCGGCTGCACTAAACACTCTTTCGGAGTACACACTGGAGGGGGGGCAACTCAGGTAAAATAGAGCCAGTTTGTACAGGGACCTCCAAATTGCTTCTTTTTCCTGCCAGTACAGGTACGGACTGTCTGACATGCCTACTTGGATGCTGTCACCGATGTAATCCTTTAACAGACAGATGCACGCTTGTCGCTGCTGCTTTGAGGATGCAAGTGCGGCTACAGCCCACACAATTCACAAAGACAGAAAAAAGAAGAAGAATATTTTTATTGTTTGTGTAGCACACTTTGAGGGTGTCACCACCCTTTAACAGACAGATGCACACTTGTCGCTGCTGCTTTATGGATGCTGGTGCGGCTACAGCCCACACATTTCACAAAGACCGAAAAAAAAAGAACAATATTTTTATTGTTTGTGTAGCACACTTTGAGGGTGTCACCACCCTTTAACAGACAGACGCACGCTTGTCGCTGCTGCTTTAAGGATGCAGGTGCGGCTACAGCCCACACTCTTCACAAAGACCGAAAAAAAAAGAACAATATTTTTATTGTTTGTGTAGCACACTTTGAGGGTGTCACCACCCTTTAACAGACAGACGCACGCTTGTCACTGCTGCTTTAAGGATGCAGGTGCGGCTACAGCCCACACATTTCACAAAGACCGAAAAAAAAAGAACAATATTTTAATTGTTTGTGTAGCACACTTATAGGGTGTCACCACCCTTTAACAGACAGACGCACGCTTGTCGCTGCTGCTTTGAGGATGCAGGTGGAACCTAGACAGGATTTGGAACCGGGGACACACTACCTCCATCAATTGTCTAAATCCCACTGCACTAATGGCGGATACCGGACGCACATCTAACACCAACATAGCAGTCAAGGCCTCAGTTATACGTTTTGCTTCAGGATGACTGCTGTCGTACTTCATCCTCATCGCTAGGGACTGTTGGAGGGTCAATTGTTTAGTAAAAGTAGTGATGTTCCTACTTCCTCTCTGGGATGATGAACAACTCCCAGCAGCAGCAATAGCACTAGGAGGAAGGGGTCCTTGATCTTTCCCTATTTTATTTTTATCTGAGAAAGTTTGGTCCTCCATTTATGTTATATTGATATATACGTGCGGCTAAAGCGCACACAAACACAGAAAATATTTTTTTATTTTTGCTGGAGAGTAGTGCACTTTGTGGGTTACACCACCCTTTAAGAAATGAGCCAGCCGGCCCTTTACTTATGGGACACAGGGGCACGCTGGGTGCTGCTCCTTTGTTGATGCACGTGCAGCCACAGAGCACACAATTCACAAACACAGAAAATATTTTTTTTTTGGTTTGGAGTGTACATTGGGGGTTACAGCACCCTTTAACGGTCAAGCCAGCCGGCCCTTTACTTATGACACAGGCACACGCTTAGCACTACTTTGTTGATGAACGTGCGGCTACTGCGCACACAATTCACAAACACAGAAAATATATATTTTTTTGGTTTGGACTGGAGTGTACTTTGGGGGTTACAGCACCCTTTAACGGTCAAGCCAGCCGGCCCTTTACTTATGACACAGGCGCACGCTTGGCAATACTTTGTAGATGCACGTGCGGCTACTGCGCACACAATTCACAAACACAGAAAATAATTTTTCTTTTGGTTTGGACTGGAGTGTACTTTGGGGGTTACAGCACACTTTAATGGTCAATCCAGCCGGCCCTTTACTGATGACACAGGCGCAAGCTTGGCACTACTTTTTTGATGCACGTGCGGCTACTGCGCACACAATTCACAAACACAGAAAATATTTTTTTTTGGTTTGGAGTGTACTTTGGGGGTTACAGCACCCTTTAACGGTCATGCCAGCTGGCCCTTTACTTATGACACAGGCGCACGCTTGGCACTACATTGTTGATGCACGTGCGGCTACTGCGCACACAATTCACAAACACAGAAAATAATATTTTTTTTGGTTTGGACTGGAGTGTACTTTGGGGGTTACAGCACCCTTTAACGGTCAAGCCAGCCGGCCCTTTACTTATGACACAGGCACACGCTTGGCACTACTTTGTTGATGCACGTGCGGCTACTGCGCACACAATTCACAAACAGAAAATATTTTTTTTTTTGGTTTGGACTGGAGTGTACTTTGGGGGTTACAGCACCCTTTAACGGTCAAGCCAGCCGGCCCTTTACTTATGACACAGGCGCACGCTTGGCACTACTTTGTTGATGCACATGCGGCTACTGCGCACACAATTCACAAACACAGAAAATATTTTTTTTTTTGGTTTGGACTGGAGTGTACTTTGGGGGTTACAGCACCCTTTAACGGTCAAGCCAGCCGGCCCTTTACTTATGACACAGGCGCACGCTTGGCACTACTTTGTTGATGCATGTGCGGCTACTGCGCACACAATTCACAAACACAGAAAATAATTTTTTTTTGGTTTGGACTGGAGTGTACTTTGGGGGTTACAGCACCCTTTAACAGTCAAGCCAGCCGGCCCTTTACTTATGACACAGGCGTATGCTTGGCACTACTTTGTTGATGCACGTGCGGCTGCTGCGCACACAATTCACAAACACAGAAAATATTTTTTTTTTGGTTTGGAGTGTACTTTGGGGGTTACAGCACCCTTTAATGGTCAAGCCAGCCGGCCCTTTACTTATGACACAGGCGCACGCTTGGCACTACTTTGTTGATGCACGTGCGGCTACTGCTCACACAATTCACAAACACAGAAAATAATTTTTTTTTTGGTTTGGACTGGAGTGTACTTTGGGGTTTACAGCACCCTTTAATGGTCAAGCAAGCAGGCCCTTTACTTGAGACACAGGCGCACACTTGGCAATACTTTGTTGATGCATGTGCGGCTACTGCGCACACAATTCACAAACACAGAAAATAATTTTTTTGGGGGTTTGGACTGGAGTGTACTTTGGGGGGTTACAGCACCCTTTAACGGTCAAGCCAGCCGGCCCTTTACTTATGACACAGGCGCACGCTTGGCACTACTTTTTTGATGCACGTGCGGCTACTGCGCACACAATTCACAAACACAGAAAATATATTATTTTTTTAGCACTTGGGGGAGCACCCCTGATGGACAGAGCACCCCCTGGACAACACTACAGCACCCCTTTAGGACTGGGACACTGCACAGGACTTTGGAGTGGACACAGCCCCTATGGAGAACTGACTGCACAACACAGTCCAGCCAGCCCCTATGGACTTTGAAGTAGTGGACACAGCCCCTATTAACAACAGCAGCACAGCACAACACAGCCAGCCCCTATGGACTTTGAAGTAGTGGACAACAGCAGCACAGTGCAGCACAGCACAGCACAACACTACTCTGCACTACACTACACTACACAGCCCAGCCAGCCCTAACTCCCACCCTCCCTCTTCACTGTCCACAGCCGAGTGAGAAAATGGCGCCGACGCGGGTACCTTATATAGGATCCTAAACCCGCGAGACTCGTAAGGCGGGATGATGACGTTTTGTCTCGATTTCAGATCCGAGTCAGGCGGGAAAAGTCGAGCCTGACTCTGATCGGCCTCGGATCGGGGGGGCTCGGGGGGGTTCGGATTTCTGAAATCCGAACCCGCTCACCCCTAATATATATATATATATATATATATATATATACACACTACCAAATGTGCAGCACTCATCTTCAATAAACCACTCCAAACGAGTTAGATATATATTGACGTTTCAGTGCTTCTTTATTGCACTATCTTCAGGAAGAAGCAATAAAGAAGCACTGAAACATTGATATATATCTAACTCATTTGGAGTGGTTTATTGAAGATGAGTGCCGCACATTTGGTAGTGTGGATTTCTTTTCTGTGAAGGCACCGTCTGCAGTTACCAGTAGTTACTTTGGGAGTGCTGGACCTCCGTAATTGTGTGTCACTTCCGGCATACCCGGCGTGTGTCTGAGCTATGGTCTCATGACCCGCCGCCGTGCATTTATGTACAGGTGATTATGCTTTACTTTGATTGTTGGGTGTATATGTAGGCAGGGGTTGTTGTTTGTGTGATATGCCCTTGATGAAGGTGTCGGATTGACACCGAAACGGCTGTCGGGCGCTACACTCTGGAGGGAGGACTTGTGATGAGTATTTTCATGATTACCTGCTGTTTGTGCCATGATGAACTATTGCTAAGACTTTGCTCACAAGCCCCTCAAATAACCTCGACATTTGTTCTATACTGGATTAATACATTTTCTATGGATTGATATGGATGTGCTGACTCCTTCTTTCTTTATTACATATCATATTACGTGTTTGCACTCCGCATTGTTGCTACTACCAAGAGTGTGCTGCTGGTCTCATTTGCACTACTATATATATATATATATATAAATATATATATATATATATATAGATATATATATATATATTATAGACAAAAAACCTTACGGTTTCACATGTCCCATTAAGGCTTCTTAGACATGATCTGAAATTTCACTAAACCTATTGAATTTCTACCACTCAAACTTCAAAAATCAATGAAATTACGATCATTAAAGCTGACGCCTTAATGAATGTGTTCCTTGCATAATACAGTTATGGTATTCCATGACACCATGTGGTTAACTGCAGATTCAACACTCTCACAGAGTGAGATTGCTGTCACTCACAATTGGTGGAGCTGCTTATTCACAGAATTGTGTGCTCATTGGATTACACACATGCAGTCTATGCAGTTATGTGGCACACACATTTCATTCAATGCCCACAATCTTCCCATTCAGTCACCACAATAATCCCACTGGGTTCCAACATCCTTCTCACTCAATACATCCATCTCACTCATTATACACATTCAGCTTCCTAATTGCTAAAACTATCATACTCTGTCTATGCATGAACACTAACTTTGCCTCCATGCTGCTATAACTTTCCCAATCCCTACAGCTGTGTGTTGTCCCAACTGTGCTAGTCTGCATGCCCTCATCCACACCAATTTGTCTATCCCCATGTGCACCACCCTGTCTTCCTGCATCCGTGCCACTGTGTTTCCTTCCATGTGCACCACTGCCTTACCCCCAGTCATGTCACTCTGTCTTCCCCTCATTTCTACTACTCTTTCTTCCTCCATCTGCACCAGTTTGTCCCCCCCAACCGTTCCACTCTGTCTTTCCTCTCTCACCTGCACCACTCTGTCTTCCCACCCATCCACACCAATCCATCTTCCCAAATACCAATTGCTATGTGTTCTCCCATTGTGCTAGTCTGTATTCCTCATCAACACCAATTTGTCTTTACCCATCTGCGCTGCTCTATTTTCTCGCATCCATACCACTCTGTACCCCCCATTCATGTCGCTCTGTTCCCCCAAACCATGCCACTCTGTCTCCCCACATGTGCACCACTGTTTTCAACCTGTCTGCATCACTTTGGCTCACCCCCTTCTGTACTGCTTAATGTTCTCCTTTACATGCCTTTCTGTCTACCCCATCCTCACCGCTCTGTCTCTGTCTTCTACCCCCATCAACCATACTATTATCCCATCTGCACTGTTCTGCTAAGACCTCAGTTGCATAGACTGCATGTGTGTTTTCCATTGAGCACACAATTCTGTGAATTTGCAGCTCCATCATTTTATGAGTGACAGCAATCTCACTCTGTGAGAGTGCTAAATCTGCAGTTAACCACATGGTATTATGGCATACCATATCTGTATTACACAAGGAACACATGCATTAATGTGTCAGCCTTAATTATCATAAATTCATTGCTTTTTGAAGTTTGAGTGGCAGAAATTCAGTAGGTTTTGTGAAATTTCAGATCATGTGTAGGAAGCCTTAATGGGATATGTGAAACCGTAAGGATTATTTGTCTATGGAATTTCATAGCTTTTTTAAAATGTATTAACTATCTGGGTTTGGAGGAGCAAACCGGGCCACCTGCAGGGGAGAAGGGCAACAAAATGGTACACTAGTGCATGTGGAAGAGGGGCCATCACACAGGAGGTGGTTTGGGAAGTGCAGAGTGAGAGACAGCTGCAGAGGCGGGCTGTAGTCATGCAGGGTAGCAGCAGCGATGGTAGTGTGCAGCAGTACAGCAGCGCAGTGCAAAGTGGCATCAAAGGGCTCCCCAGTACTGTGCATGCACCTACGAATATAAAATCAATAAGTCACAGATGCACGAATGCAGCAGCGAGATCTATCTATGCATCCATGTTAAAAATTGAATTGACCTCCCAAAAACACAACTAGCACCGGGCTTTTAACAGCCAGTCCAGGTTGTGCATAAATACAGGGAACAAATGACATAGGGTCCCCTGTGCTTAAGCACAACCAGCACCGGGCTAGTCAGAACCAGCCCTTATTGCCAAAATACAGGGGACAAATGATGAAGAGGTCCCCCGTACTTTGCGCAACCAGCACTGGGCTCTGATCCGGTGCTGTTTCTGGAAATATATGGGAAATGACTGCATAGGGTCCCCCTGTATTCTCCAGAACAATCACCAGACTTTTTCTAGTGGGGGACTAACGCCACAGCCAGGGGAGCCATTTTACTGGGATCCCCAGCTGAAAAATTAACCCTGACCTCTAGTCAAGGGGTCCAATACTCCAGGGCACACCAGGCCTAGGCTGATATCCCATGCTATCCCCAGCACCCCTGGGTGGTGGGTACTGAGTTGATTGTGTGAATTGACCCCCTCCCCTAAAACACAACCAACCCCAGGCTTTTAACAGCCAGTCCTTGTTGTGCATAAATACAGGGCACAAATGATGTAAGGGTCTCCTGTATTTAAACACAACCAGCACTGGGCTAGTTAGAACCAGCCCTGGTTGCCAAAATATGGGGATAAAATGACATAGGTGTTCTGTACTTTGTGCAACCAGCACTGTGCTCTGATCCAGTCCTGGCTCAGGAAATACAGGGGAAAAAATGTGTGGGGTCCCCCTGTATATCCGAACCAGCCCCGGACCTTTTCTAGCAGGGGGTGATGCCACAGCCAGGGGAGCTCTTTTACCAGGCCCACCAGATGAAGCATCACCACTGACTACTAGTCAGCCCAGGCCAGGGATCCATGGGGTGCTGGCGATCCACCCAGTAAAAGGTCCCCCTCCAGGGCACCCCAGGCCCAGCATGAGGCTATCCTCAGCACCCCAGGGTGGTGTGTGCTGGGTTGATTGTGTATAATGTATTGTGTATTGTTTTCTTTGCAGGTGAACCTTAGGTCCCAGCTAGCCTCCCCTACATGCTGGTACTTGGAGAACCACAACTACCATCATGCTGGGCATTAGGGGCTCACTGGCACCTGTAGTCCACCTGTACAAATAATATTAAAATAAACACAAATCACTTTAAAATTATATTTTATTTTTCAGGTCTTCACATGGGTGATGGTGGACTTTAAGCTCTTTTACCTGGCTCCCACCACCCGAGTGCTTCATTGTTTTTGCCTGGCAAGCGCTAACCTGTCAGGGCTTTGGCGTGTTTGCCTTGTGGGTGCCAACCCACCAGGGCTTCAGCATCTTCACCTAGTTGACGGAAGCCTGTGTCAGGTCTTTTTTGTGGCTGCCCCCACTTGGACTTCTTGTGTCTTCCACTAGCAGGTGCCAACCCACCAGGGCTTTGATGTCTTTGCCTGGTGAGTGCCAACCTGCCAGGGCTTTGGCATATTTGCCTACTGGGCGGCAGTCAGTGTCAGCTCTTTTACATGGCTGCTGCCCACTAGGTCTTCTTGCATCATCACCTGGCAGCCGCTAACCCACCGGGCCTTCCGCATCTTTGCCTAGTGGGCGGCAGCCTGTCAGCTCATTTGCATGGCTGCCACCCACTAGGACTTCTAGCATCTTTGCCTTGCGGGCACCAACCCACTAGGGCTTTGGCGTCTTCACCTGGCGAGTGCCAACCCGCCAGGGCTTTGCTGTCTCCGTCTGGTGGGCGCCAACCTGCCAGGGCTTCTGCATCTTTGCCTAGTGGGCAGCAGCCTGTGTCAGCTCTTTTGCATGGCAGCCACCCACTAGGACTCCTGGCATTTTTGCCTGGTAGGTGCCAACCCACCGGGGCTTTGATGTATTTGCCTGGTGGGTGCCAACCTGACAGGGCTTCTGGCATCTTCGCGTGGTGGGCACAAACCCACCAGGGCTTCTGGTGTCTTCGCCTGGGTGGTGGCAGTCACTAGTTCTTTTGCACGGCTGCCACCTCCCAAGGGCTTCTGTTCTCTTGACAGGTGCCAGGTCCCACCTCCGATGATGTCACGAGCTGTGATTGGCTCGCGCTGCCCATCTCTGAATTTCAAATATGGCTGCCGTGAGCCAATCACAGCATGTGACGTTATCAGTGGTACATGGCAGTGGCAGCACCCGGCTAATGTGCGGGTGGAGGAGGTATGCTTAGATCTGAGAGGATCCAGTCCCTGCAAGCCATTCTGCCAAGTACAGCAGTGGCGCCCATTTCAAAAATGGTGCCTCAGTGATATTTTTGAAGTTTAAAGATGGCTGCAGCGAACCGCGATTCCTCATGGTGGCCATTTCTAAAATTCAAAGATTGCCACCGTGAGCCAATCGCGGCTTGTGGTGGCCATCTTTGCATTTCAAAAATGGCACTAAGGCGCCATTTTTGAAATGGGTGTTGCTGCCTTATTCCGCTGTATGGCAGGCAGGGACTGGATCCTCTCAGATCCAGGCCCGCTGCTGACTCCGTAGAGACGCTGCCTCTGCCGGGTCCCAATGATGTCGCAAGCCGTGATTGGCTCACGGCGGCCATCTTTGAATTTAAAAAATAATGCTTATAATAAATATATATATATATATATTAGGGGTGTGCACCGGCCACTTTTCGTATTTTGTGTTTTGGTTTTGGATCTGGATCTTTCTTCGTGTTTTGGATCTGGATTGGTTTTCCCAAAACCACCCTTCCGTGTTTTGGGTTCTGGGTTTTGTGTTTTGGATCTGTATTTTTTTTTAAAAAAGCATAAAAACAGCTAAAATCATAGAATTTGTAGGTTTTTCTGCTCCTATGCTATTATTAACCTCAATAACCTTAATTTCCACTCATTTCCAGTCTATTCTGAACACCTCACACCTCACAATAGTGTTTTTATGTCCAAAAGGTTGCACCAAGGTAGCTGGATGACTATGCTAAGCGACACGAGTGGGCGGCACAAACACGTGACCCATCTAGGCGTGATACTGCAGTGGCAGACAGGATGGCAGTTTGAAAAACTAGGCCCCAAACTGTACATAATGCAAAGAAATAAAAGAGGTGCAAGATGGAATTGTCCTTGGGCCCTCCCACCCACCCTTATGTTGTATAAACAGGACATGCACACTTTAACAAACCAATCATTTCAGCGCCAGGGTCTGCCACACAACTGTGGCTGAAATGATTGGTTCGTTTGGGCCCCCACAAAACAAGCTGGCAATTAATGTGTCCCTGCACAAACTGGCTCTACGGAGGCAAGATATCATCCTCATCCTCCTCATCCACCGATTCCTCACCCTCTTCAGTGTGTACATCCTCATCCTCACAAAGTATTAACTCGTCCCCACTTGAATCCACCACCACAGGTCCCTCTGTATGTTCTGGAGGCTGGTCTCCCTGGAAGAGCTGATAATTCATTTTGATGAACATCATCTTCTCCACATTCTGTGGAAGCAACCTCCTACGCCTTTTGCTGACAAGGTTCCCGGCTGCACTAAACACTCTTTTGGAGTACACACCGGAGGGGGGGCAACTCAGGTAAAATAGAGCCAGTTTGTACAGGGGCCTCCAAATTGCCTCTTTTTCCTGCCAGTACAGGTATGGACTGTCTGACATGCCTACTTGGATGCTGTCACCGATGTAATCCTCCACCATTCTGTCAATGGTGACCGTATCATGTGCAGTGACAGTAGACATGTCAGAAATTGTTGCCAGGTCCTTCAGTCCGGAACAGATGTCCAAACTTGGTCCTGCCTGCCCTGCATCACCGCCAGCAGGTTGCTTAGGATACCTAAGTTTTTTCCTTGCAGCCAGAGTTGCGGGAGAAAATGAAGAAGGAGCTGTTGACGTGTCACGTTCCGCTTCAGCTGACAGTGTGTTCACCAGCAGGTCTTTGCACCTCTGCTGGCTTGTGTCGGCTGAAAAGAGAGACACCACATAGGCTTTAAACCTAGGATCGAGCACGGTAGCCAAAATGTAGTGGTCTGATTTCAACAGATTGACCACCCTGGAAACCTGGCAAAGCGAATGAAGGGCTTCATCCACAAGTCCCACATGCCGAGCGGAATTGCTCCATCTTAGCTCCTCCTTCACTTTCTCCAGCTGCTTCAGCAAAAGCCTGATGAGGGGAATGACCTGACTCAAGCTGGCAGTGTCTGAACTGACTTCACGTGTGGCAAGTTCGAAGGGCTGGAGAACCTTGCACAACACGGAAATCATTCTCCACTGCACTTGAGTCTGGTGCATACCCCCTCCTTTGCCTATGTCATAGGTGGATGTATAGGCTTGTATGGCCTTTTGCTGCTCCTCCATCCTCTGAAGCATATAGAGGGTTGAGTTCCATCGCGTCACAACCTCTTGCTTCAGGTGATGGCGGGGCAGGTTCAAGAGTGTTTGCTGGTGCTCCAGTCTTCGGCACGCAGTCACTGAATGGCGAAAGTGGCCAGAAATTTTTTGGGCCACCCAAAGCGTCTCCTGCACGCCCCTGTCGCTTTTCAGAAAATTCTGCACCACCAAGTTTATTGTGTGAGCAAAACATGGGACGTGCTGGAATTTGCCCAGATGTAATGCCCGCACAATATTGGTGGCGTTGTCAGATATCACAAATCCCCAGGAGAGTCTAAGTGGGGTAAGCCACTGGGCGATGATTTCCCTCAGTTTCTCTAAGAGGTTGTCGGCGGTGTGCCTCTTACTGAAACCGGTGATACACAGCGTAGCCTGCCTTGGAACTAGCTAGCCTTTCTGAGATGCTTCTACTGGTAACGCTGCTGCTGTTGCTGCGTAAGGTGATACATCTACCCAGTGGGCTGTCACAGTCATATAGTCCTTAGTCTGCCCTGTTCCACTTGTCCACATGTCCGTGGTTAAGTGGACATTGTGTACAACGGCATTTTTCAGGACACTGAGGACACTTTTTCTGACGTTTCTGTACAGTCTCGGTATCGCCTGCCTAGTGAAGTGGAATCTAGACGGGATTTGGAACCGGGGACACACTACCTCCATCAATTGTCTAAATCCCACTGCACTAATGGCGGATACCGGACGCACATCTAACACCAACATAGCAGTCAAGGCCTCAATTATACGTTTTGCTTCAGGATGACTGCTGTTGTACTTCATCCTCCTCGCTAAGGACTGTTGGAGGGACAATTGTTTAGTAAAAGTAGTGGTGTTCCTACTTCCTCTCTGGGATGATGAATGACTCCCAGCAGCAGCAACAGCAGCAGCGGCAGCAGTAGGCGTAGCAATGCAGGATCCTCCGGAGGAATCCCGGATAGGAGAGTCAGTCATGCCAGTGACATGGCCTGCAGGACTACTTCCGATCCTGACTAAGGAGGAAATTGACGAGGAGGGAGTTGACGGTGTGGTTTGCAGGCGCTTGGATACAACAGGACAACGGGATTTAGGTGTCCCTGGACTGCTTACGGTCTTAGCCAAAGTTTCTGAACTTGACAGTAACTTTTTATGAACGCGCTGCAGGTGCCGTATAAGGGAGGATGTTCCTAGGTGGTTGACGTCCCTACCCCTACTTATTTCACCTTTACATATGGTACATATGGCAAGACAGTTGTTGTCCGGATTTGGATAGAAATATTGCCAGACCAAAGAGGTGGAATGTTTGGTCTTCTGCCCAGGCATGACCGTGATGGGCTTTTTCATCCCACGGACAACAACTGTCTCCCCTGGAGCCTGATTTAAACAAACCACATCACCATCAGAATCCTCCTCGCCAACTTCCTCCTCAGCGCCAGCTACACCAGTATCCTCATCCTGTTGTACTTCAACAGTGACATCTTCAATAGGCATATCAGCAAGTGGACTGTGGGTGCTCCTTTCAGCACTTGCAGGGGGCGTGCAAATGGTGGAAAGAGCCACCTCTTCCCGTCCAGTGCTGGGAAGGTCAGGCATCGCAAACCACCACCACACTTGGACTCTCCTTGGGGATTTGTGATATCTTCTTAGAAAGCACAGTTCTTCGCTGTGCTTTTGCCAGCTTAACTCTTTTGATTTTTTTAGTGGGAGGAGGGCTTCCATCGTCATGTGAAGCTGAACCACTAGTCATGAACATACTAGGGATCGACCTTAGCCGTTCCTTGCCACTCCGTGTCGTAAATGGCATATTGGCAAGTTTACATTTGTCTTCAGCTGATTTAAATGTTTTTTTCAAGGTCATTTTCCTGAACTTTGTCATTTGGGATTGTATGTGCCCTCTATTATGACAATGGGCATCGGCCTTGGCAGACGACGTTGATGGCATGTTATCATCTATGTCATGACTAGTGGCAGCAGCTTCAGCACTAGGAGGAAGTGGTTCTTGATCTTTCTCTACTTTATTTTTTTCGGAGAAAGTTTGGTCCTCCATTTATGTTATATCGATTTGATATATACGTGCGGCTAAACACAGAAAATATTTTTTTATTTTTGCTGGAGAGTAGTGCACTTTGTGGGTTACACCACCCTTTAAGAAATGAGCCAGCCGGCTCTTTACTTATGGGACACAGGCGCACGCTTGGCGCTGCTCCTTTGTTGATGCACGTGCGGCTACTGCGCACACAATTCACAAACACAGAAATTAATTTTTTTTTTGGTTTGGACTGGAGTGTACTTTGGGGGTTACAGCACCCTTTAACGGTCAAGCCAGCCGGCCCTTTACTTATGACATAGGCGCACGCTTGGCACTACTTTGTTGATGAACGTGCGGCTACTGCGCACACAATTCACAAACACAGAAAATAATTTTTTTTTTGGTTTGGACTGGAGTGTACTTTGGGGGTTACAGCACCTTTTAACGGTCAAGCCAGCCGGCCCTTTACTTATGACACAGGCGCACGCTTGGCACTACTTTGTTGATGCACGTGCGGCTACTGCGCACACAATTCACAAACACAGAAAATAATTTTTTTTTGGTTTGGACTGGAGTGTACTTTGGGGGTTACAGCACCCTTTAACGGTCAAGCCAGCCGGCCCTTTACTTATGACACAGGCGCACTCTTGGCACTACTTTGTTGATGCACGTGCTGCTACTGCGTACACAATTCACAAACACAGAAAAAATATTTTGTTATTTGGTTTGGAGTGTACTTTGGGGGTTACAGCACCCTTTAACGGTCAAGCCAGCCGGCCCTTTACTTATGACACAGGCGCACGCTTGGCACTACTTTGTTGATGCACGTGCGGCTACTACGCACACAATTCACAAACACAGAAAATAATTTTTTTTTGGTTTGGACTGGAGTGTACTTTGGGGGTTACAGCACCCTTTAACGGTCAAGCCAGCCGGCCCTTTACTTATGACACAGGCACACGCTTGGCACTACTTTGTTGATGCACGTGCGGCTACTGCGCACACAATTCACAAACACAGAAAATATTTTTTTTTTTGGTTTGGACTGGAGTGTACTTTGGGGGTTACAGCACCCTTTAACGGTCAAGCCAGCCGGCCCTTTTACTTATGACACAGGCGCACGCTTGGCACTACTTTGTTGATGCACGTGCGGCTACTGCGCACACAATTCACAAACACAGAAAATAATTTTTTTTTTGGTTTGGACTGGAGTGTACTTTGGGGGTTACAGCACCCTTTAACGGTCAAGCCAGCCGGCCCTTTACTTATGACACAGGCGCACGCTTGGCACTATTTTGTTGATGCACGTGCGGCTACTGCGCACACAATTCACAAACACAGAAAATATTTTTTTTTTTGGTTTGGACTGGAGTGTACTTTGGGGGTTACAGCACCCTTTAACGGTCAAGCCAGCCGGCCCTTTACTTATGACACAGGCGCACGCTTGGCACTACTTTGTTGATGCACGTGCGGCTACTGCGCACACAATTCACAAACACAGAAAATATATATTTTTTTGGTTTGGACTGGAGTGTACTTTGGGGGTTACAGCACCCTTTAACGGTCAAGCCAGCCGGCCCTTTACTTATGACACAGGCGCACGCTTGGCACTACTTTGTTGATGCACGTGCGGCTACTGCGCACACAATTCACAAACACAGAAAATATATTATTTTTTTAGCACTTGGGGGGAGCACCCCTGATGGACAGAGCACCCCCTGGACAACACTACAGCACCCCTTTAGGACTGGGACACTGCACAGGACTTTGGAGTGGACACAGCCCCTATGGAGAACTGACTGCACAACACAGTCCAGCCAGCCCCTATGGACTTTGAAGTAGTGGACACAGCCCCTATTAACAACAGCAGCACAGCACAACACAGCCAGCCCCTATGGACTTTGAAGTAGTGGACAACAGCAGCACTACACTACACTACACAGCCCAGCCAGCCCTAACTCCCACCCTCCCTCTTCACTGTCCACAGCCGAGTGAGAAAATGGCGCCGACGCGGGTACCTTATATAGGATCCAAAACCCGCGAGACTCGGAAGGCGGGATGATGACGTTTTGCCTCGATTTCAGATCCGAGTCAGGCGGGAAAAGTCGAGCCTGACTCGGATCGGACTCGGATCGGGGTGGCTCGGGGGGGTTCGGATTTCAGAAATCCGAACCCGCTCACCCCTAATATATATATATAAAACAACAAAGTAGGGTGGCAGTGTCACTCCGTAATAAATACGTTACAGCAAGGGTTATAAGAAACCACAAATTTACTCCAATGTTTCAATCAAACTATTTTCATCAGGAAGTATACAGAAATGCATAACAGCACTTACCTAAGTAGCTTCACCACGAGTGTGACACGGCTCGCCTGTCAGAGGTACCGTCTGACGTCACCGCAACACGCACATCCAGCAGGCGCGATACCTAACATCATCCTCACTATGGCAACAGAGTAAACAAAACAAAGTGAACAATACCATCACCAAATACAGAATAACACAGGGTAAAGACCAATGCATAATCATAACGCTGGTATAATAAAGATATGACTTAATTCCAGATCCAATATAGATGTACAATCTTCAAAAAATAAATATGTAACATATGCAAAGTCTATATGAACCCATCAGGTACATGATCGATCATTTTGTAGCGCAATGTGGCCAAATTGTGTCGATGCTCCCTAAAATGATGAGCAACAAGTTGCTCATTTTCTTAGCCACCAAGGGCCAATCTGATGGCCGATCTATGTAGTGCCATCCTCTCTCGAAATTGTCTAGTGGTCTTCCCAATATAAAAGAGACCACAGGGGAACCTAATGTGATATACTACAAATTGGCTAGTGCACATCAAAACGTGACGTATCATATACCTGCGGCCCGTATGTGGATGAACAAAACTATCACCAGGTTCTAAATAGCTACATGTGGTAAAGCCCAGGCACTTGTAGTTACCTGGTCTCTTAGTCAGAAAGTGAGTTTTGGGCGGTTTATTGAACCCTGTAATATCATTATAAACCAACCAGTCATGTATGTTCTTGCCACGTTTGTAGCAAGGTAACAAGGTGGTGTTCTTTAAAGATATCAAATTGGGATCAGTGGAAATCAGAGGCCAGTGTTTTCTGGCAGTTTTAACAATGACATTACTGCTCATACTATAGTGATTGACCCATACCATCTTATTATCCCATTTATTAGCTTTTACCATGCATGAGTTATCACTGCTCCTGGAGGTGGCTAACGCTCTTTTCTGGGCATCTGCCAAGGAGTTCAAAGAGTAACCCCTACTTAAGAAATTGTCAGTCATGAGTTTCATTTGTTTGAGTTCATCGATGGGATCACTGCAAATTCTATGCACTCATAAATACTGGGAATAGGGTAATCATTTCACTAAACTTTTAGGATGATGGCTAGAGGCCTTTAAAGGATTGTTGCAATCTGTGGGTTTTTTATACAATGAAGTGTGTAGTTTTCCTTCAGTAATCAATACTTTAACATCTAAGAAATGTACCTCATCAGGGCTATTATCATAGGTAAACTTGATATCAGGATCAGATCTATTTAATAGTTGCCTTAAAGCTTCTGTACGATATGAAGAGATGTCCTGTATCACTATTCCACCCTCTTTGTTAGCAGGGCGGATAGTTACACTGGTATCAGAGCCTAAGTTTTTCAAGGCCGATAATTCTCTGCCAGACAGATTGGAATGCGTGTTAGTAGTGCTGGCTAAGTCAGTAATGCAAGACTCCAAGATGTTAGTATATCCTTTGATAGCCACATTTTGTGAGAAGGGGTCAAACGAGGAACTAGTTTTGCTAGGAAGGAATATCTATTCCGTGATACGTAAGTCTGTTTTGTCACCAAAGTATTCATTTAACCGCAATTGACGGTTTAAATGGTGCAAATCAATTTTTTTGGTAAATGATTACATTGAACTGTGGGTACAAAGCTCAGGCCTTTGTGCAACACATTGAGCTCGTCCAATGTTAGACTTCTGGACTATAAATTGTACACTATTTCTTTTTCTTGTATACCTTCTTTCCTCTGCCTCTCAGACTGACCCACTCTTCTGGTGTAGAGCCTAATGGATGGACTTTTTTGGCTCTTGTAGTTACCCCTAAAGGGGGTCTCCGTCCTGATATGGAGCCACTTGTGCCAGCACATTTCTGATCACTGGATTGGCCACCGCTATAGGGAGATTTAATCCTGAATTTTGCCGCAAGTGGGCGGCCATCCTTAATAAAGCATCCTTTGATCTAATCCTTCTTGTTATTGAGGAGTCCGGGAGGGAATTGAGTGTCATAAGAGAAAAGATCAAGTCTTTTGAATCGCTACATCTTACCAAATTGACGGCTGATACCTCCTGTGACTGGGTTGCTAAACTACAGGGACATATTGACAAATACAAGCAGAATTTAATCAAACTTAAACAGAACAAACTATCTATTGTCAACAAAGATTACGAGGAGAAAAGAGTTTATACTTGGGCTAATAACCCGGCCGGCCCCAGGAGACAACAGCAAGCAGGCGTGTATAATAGATTCAAGACTTTTCATTTGGAAACTGATACATCTAGCGATGGCCAATCCAGTGATCAGAAATGTGCTGGCACAAGTGGCTCCATATCAGGACGGAGACCCCCTTTAGGGGTAACTACAAGAGCCAAAAAAGTCCGTCCATTAGGCTCTACACCAGAAGAGTGGGTCAGTCTGAGAGGCAGAGGAAAGCAGGTATACAAGAAAAAGAAATAGTGTACAATTTATAGTCCAGAACTCTAACATTGGACGAGCTCAGTGTGTTGCACAAAGGCCTGAGCTTTGTACCAACAGTTCAATGTAATAATTTACAAAAAAAATTGATTTGCACCGTTTAAACCGTCAATTGTGGTTAAATGAATACTTTGGTGACAAAATAGACTTACGTACCATGGAACAGATATTCCTTCCTAGCAAAACTAGTTCCTCGTTTGACCCCTTCTCACAAAATGTGGCTATCAAAGGATATAATAACATCTTGGAGTCTTGCATTACTGACTTAGCTGGCACTACTAACACGCATTCCAATCTGTCTGGCAGAGAATTATCGGCCTTGAAAAACTTAGGCTGATACCAGTATCACTATCCGCCCTGCTGACAAAGGGGGTGGAATAGTGATACAGGACATCTCTTCATATTGTACAGAAGCTTTAAGGCAACTATTAGATAGTGCCGTTTATTGCAGACTTGACTCTGACCACACAACTACATATCAACTGGAACTGGTGTCTATCCTACGATCAGCAGTGAATGCTCAAAATATTTCCCAGTCCGTGATGGATGTACTTCTACCAGATTTTCCTATAGTCCCAGTTTTCTATACACTGCCGAAACTTCACAAGGACCCGGTTAACCCACCCGGCAGGCCCATTATAGCGGCCAGAGGATCTCTTTATAATGAGGTCTCTAGATTTGTTGATTTTCACCTACAGTCTGTGATACAAGCTGAACATACCTATCTTAAGGATACTACCTCTTTTTTACAGAAACTTAAAGACCTAGGAGATTTACCCATTGGTTGTGCACAATAGATGTAGTCAGCCTCTACACCAGCATCCCTAATAACAGGGATTTGCTGGTGGTAGAACATTTGCGGACAGATAATTCAATCTTTGTGGGTCCAAATCTAACCTTTTTTTATCGCTATTGGCTTTAAATCTTACTAGAAATTATTTTGTTTTCAATGGCATGTTTTTTCTTCAACCCTTGGCTGTGCCATGGGTTCTTGTGCTGCACCAGCATACGCCAATGCGTTTATGTATCGAGTGGAACAAGAATTGTTCTTAAAGAGAAAGGTTTTTGCTGATCATATAAATTTTTTCATTCGGTACATAGGCGACATATTTATGGTTTGGTTGGGTAGCAGGGAAGAATTTCTATCTATGATGGATGTTATCAATTCTTCTGATCCTGATATCAAGTTTACCTATGATATTAGCCCTGATGAGGTACATTTCTCAGATGTTAAAGTATTGCTTACTGATGGAAAGCTACACACTTCATTGGATGAAAAACCCACAGATTGCAACAATCTTTTAATGGCCTCTAGCCATCATCCTAAAAGTTTAGTAAAAGGGTTACCCTATTCCCAGTATTGGAGTGCATTGAATTTGCAGTGATCCCATCGATGAACTCAAACAAATGAAACTCATGACCGACAATTTCTTAAGAAGGGGTTACTCTTTGAACTCCTTGGCAGATGCCCAGAAAAGAGCATTAGCCACCCCCAAGAGCAGTAATAACTCACGCATGGTAAAAGCTAATAAATGGGATAATAAGATGGTATGGGTCAATCACTATAGTACGAGTAGTAATGTCATTGTTAAAACTGCCAAAAACACTGGCCTCTAATTTCCACTGATCCCAATTTGATATCTTTAAAGAACACTACCTTGTTACCTTGCTACAAACGTGGCAAGAACATACGTTGGTTCATAATGATATTACAGGGTTCGATAAACCGCCCAAAACTCACTTTCTGACTAAGAGACCAGATAACTACAAGTGCCACATGTAGCTATTTAGAACCTGGTGATAGTTTTGTTCATCCACATACGGGACGCAGGTATATGATACGTCATGTTTTGACATGCACTAGCCAGTTTGTAGTATACTACATTAGGTGCCCCTGTGGTCTCCTTTATATTGGGAAGACCACTTTGACAATTTCGAGAGAGGATGGCACTACATAGATCGGCCCTTGGTGGCAAAGAAAATGAGCAACCTGTTGCTCGTCATTTTAGGGATCATCAACACAATTTGGCCACATTGCGCTACAAAATGATCGATCACGTACCTGATAGGCAGTGAGGTGGTGACAGGGCTAAAACACTGCTGCAGATGGAGGTGAGGTGGATACACCGTTTGAACATGGTAAAGCCGAATGGTCTTAATGAGACCTTGCCTCTATCTTGCTTTATTTAATTGCTCTGTCACTCCGATTTATTTTTCCCATTTCTTTCTTTCTTTTTCCTATGTCTGTTGGGTTCATATAGACTTCGCATATGTTACATATTTATTTTTTGTAGATTGTACATCTATATTGGATCTGGCATTAAGTCATATCTGTACTATACCAGCATTATGATTATGCATTGGTCTTTATCCTGTTATTCTGTATTTGGTGATGGTATTGTTCACTTTGTTTTGTTTACCTGGTTGCCATAGTGAGGATGACATCAGGCATCGTGCCCGCTGGATGTGCGTGTTGCGGTGATGTCAGACGGTACCACCGACAGGCGAGCCGTGTCACACTCGTGGTGAAGCTACTTAGGTAAGTGCTGTTATGCATTTCTGTATACTTCCTGATGAAAATCGTTTGATTGAAACGTTGGAGTCAATTTGTGGTTTCTTATAACCCTTGCTGTAATGTATTTATTACAGAGTGCCGCTGCCACCCTACTTTGTTGTTCTGTATACTACAGAGGGCACCCACCTATATATGAGGTCATAGGAAGAGTGTTGAGCCTACGCTATATTATATATATATATATATATATATATATCTTCCTGTGTCTTGAACTCACACCAATTGTAGTCAGTCAACTTGCGGGTGCCACTAGGATTCATGAAATCCGCACAAAAATAGAGATTGTCATAGTGTATGTAGACAAGGGCACTTTCCAGAGATAAATTGCAGATAACTCTTTATTCAGGCTTTTAAGTAGCCTTCCTTAATAGAAACGTACAGTAGATTGTCAAGTTGTATGTCAACGTTTCGGTCCTCCGCGGACCTTCCTCAGAACATTACATCACAATAACAAAGCAGACACAAACTGTCATACTTCACAACATTGTTTGTGTCATAAACGGTCAATGTCATCAAATCAACACTGGCTGATAGCAACTTCCATGTAAAAAAAGGAAGCCATAAAGGGCTGTCACAAGCGGTCAAGCTGAGCCTCTGGTAGATGAAATACAGCTCAGTGCACATGACCAGTGCACGGAGAAAACTGCCGTAGTCAGCATATGACTACACAGCATATGAGTACACAGCATATGAGTACACCTACATATATATCCCATCACCCCTGCTAGCAAAAGTATTTTAGTGTATAAACGTTTATTTTTCAAAAATTTCACCAAAGTGTAATTTATTTTTTAAATTATTACATTATGTGTATGATAGCTACTTAAACGTGATTTTAAATTTTTGGCAAAAAAATCATATTTAATCAGGTTTCACATAGCTCTTACGTACATAATTTTATGATACAAAAATCCACAATTTTGGGGAGATTTTTCCAAAAAATATTTGCCAGTATTTACACAGCCTCCTAAAAGAAAATGAAAATATTAAAGTGAATATTTGAAATTTAAATATTTTATCAAGGTCATACAGATGCATTAAGTTGTTGTGGTTGAGGTGGAACATCTAGATGACCACGTCACCAGACGCTCCATTGATATTTAACCACCAACAGCAGAAACTAAGCTGTAGACTCTGGAGCATCCCTACCCGCTGGTACCTCTGTTCTGTTTCTTGCTCCTGGGACGTTTCAGGTGTAATCCACATGAAAACTGTGTCTGTGCCCACAGGACTGAAAAACCTGCTAAGACTTGTTTGGAAACACAGACATTACAGCAGCTGACTTGGTCACCTTTTAAAAGCATCATAATTGAGTGTCCTAATTGAATTGATTTGCACATGAAAACACACCACTCATTTGGTAGTCTATAGATTTTGTGCACTGCATTGCGATTTTGTTGTGAGTTCAGTCATGTAGGTCATGATGTTACAGCAAAATGGCTTACACTGCTAGATCTCTGGGCCTGATTCAGAGCCGGACGCTCTGAATAAGGGCATTTTTTTTTTTTTTTTTGGAGCGGCCTCCTAGCCGCTCGCATAGTTTTGGGTGACCACCCACAGCTATAGCGAGCGTCCATGATGATGGTCACGATGGTCAAGACCATCGCGACCATTGGGCTTGTGACAAAACCCTTGTGGTAGGGTCTAGTTCATCACAAGTCCCAGAGAGCTTTCGGCATCTAACAGAGCCGGAAGCTCTCCACTGACATCACTTGTGATGCCAGTGGGGCCACCCCCCAAACGGCAAGCGTTCCCTCGGGAACGCCTCCATTTGGGCAGCCACCCCCCCGGCCCGCCCACCAAATGGGCTGAGCTGTCACTCAACATCTACAGCTCGCCCCCTTTGGTGCGAGACCCGGAGCGACGGATTGCCCGTCGCTAGCCGGGTCTCGCGTATGTGCATGACGGAGCTGGCTCTATCATGCGCGTGCGCTGTTGGCCACCATCGCCCCGGTTGCGAGAGCTCAGCGCTTGCGACCGGGTCTGAATCAGGCCCTCTGCTCAAGATTTGTCATAAAACAAAGTGATTCCACTAAAAAGGTTGGACATGTAGATCAACTTCTTTATTCGCTTTGTCAGGACCAAAGGTTAGTCAAGATCTTGCAATTGAATCACCACATTTTGTCAACCTTGCTTGATCATAGGTTTAAGTCGTACATAATGTCTTTCTTTCCAACAAAAACAGATCTTAAGTGATGCAAAGAGCTCCTTTCCAGCAACTTGTCAGCTCAAATGCATATGACACAACAATGTCAGCTGCTTCAGTTTCTTCTGCAAATGCTGCTGCCAGGGAAAAAAATTATCTTTTCTACTTACAACTCTCTCTTATGGTGAGAGTAGTATTGCAGCATGATCTACAGCCCACACCCTCTCCATACACTCTCCTGTGTGAAATAGCACCTAAAAAAACAAGGGAGTGTCACAAGCCGCCACACTGCAAATGCAGGATGAGACAAACACAGGGCAAGCATTCGCTGAAACTACTCCTACCTCCAGTCCTTCATTCAGGGATCAATCTGGATGGGCTCCTGCATCTACTTCCTTTTGGTGCAAATGCTGCTCCTGTGCTGTGTTTCATGTGTTTCCGGTTTTGGTTTTGTCTCCTGCTATCCAGTCAAGTATCCAGTCCTCCTGTCTGCTATTGTTACCTGCCATTTGTGTCATCTACAGATGTGCCCAGCTAGTTTTTTGCACCATATGGCATGTAGCGAGCCATGCATCTCATGAGTCACGCCGCACAGAGGGACTGATTCTGACCCACTCGCGAGTGCTGAGCACTCGCAAGTGGGTCGATGGTGCCCTAGTGCGCACGCGTATGCGCATGATGGAGGGAGCTCCGTCGTGCGCATGCGCGAGACCCAAATAGCGATGGCCAAGCCGTTACTATGGGTCTCGCACCAAAGGGGGCGTGCTGTCGATGTTGATTGACAGCACGCCCCCTTTGGTGGGCATGCCGGGGGCGTTGCTACCCAGATAGAGGCCTTCCCATGGGAATGCCTACCATCTGGGGCCGGCCCCACTGACATCACTGTGGGGCCGGCCCCAGATGTCAGTGGGAGTACTTTTGGCTCAGATAGAGCCAAAAGCACTCCTGGGCTTGCAGAAGCGAGTCCCTATGGCACGGTCTCATCGCAAGCCCGATGGTCGCGATGGTCTTGACCATCGCGACCATCTTTTTGGCCGCTCACATAAGCTGTGGGTGGTCACCCACAGCTATGCGAGCGGCCAGGAGGCCGCTCCAATTTTAGGTAGGAGGGCCCTGATTCAGAACGAGCGCTCTTGTCAGAGCGTCCGGCTCTGAATCAGGCCCAGAATGTTTTGTAATGGAATGTAACATAGCACTGAAAAAAAGTCACAAAGTGTAATACAAATTTTTGTCCACCAGGTGTCACTTTTCCTAAACTACACAGTGCATGCGTCAGATTTCCACAGCAATTTCTGTATCACTTCCTGATGTTTGACTGACAGAAGCAGTGATTCGGTACACTATAGTACAGTGTTTTCCTCATGGAATCAGAGCTGAAGAAGAATGTCTAATAAAGTTGTAAACCATTACATTAAGTGTGTGAGTCCTGTACTTTTTTATAAAAATATTTCACAAGCACGCACAGCTCTTTATTACACACTGACTGTGCATTTTCAGCTGCACCCTTGCGTCAATGTCAGAACTGTCAGCGCTGTCCCAGACTATAGTGATTTCATGACTTTAAAAACTAGTAGTGGCCTGTTTAAAAGTGGGGTCTCTGTATTACAAATGACTGTATGTTTTGATCCGCACACTTGTATCAATATTGGCGCTGTCTTAGACAAACACTATAGTGATTTCATGACTTGAAACTAGCAGTGAGCTGTTTGAAAGTGGGGTTTTAATCCACACACTTGTGGCATTGTTGGCACTGTGGTGGCTGCCAGCTCTGGGAGTTGTAATTGGTTCTATGGTGCATGCCCAGTGGAGCTGCTCCATATGCCAGTTGCGCTATGCTATGGTGTATGGAGGCTCATAGTGCACAGTGTCTGCTGTAATTCGCAGATGTCACATCATATACACAACAGGTGCAGCTCTTGATATGGCTGGTCTGTGTGGGCTAGTGGTTAGGTGATCACCTTGCTACAGTGCTTGTCCCGCATTTTCGAGACCTGGAAAATATATATATATATTTTTAAATCTTCACTACAGGATTAAAAAGAAATTACTTGGTGGTGTGTGAGTTCTATCATTTATGCAGATATCTGTGTTGACCAAAAAGATACATTGCATAAATATCAAGTTATTGAAGTTCAGTATTGTTATCCAACCCTTACTGAACTCAATACATTATCCACAATTTCATACCACCTGGCATTTCTATGCTACTTTATGCCACTGTACTGCTTGATGCACTGTGTGCTCAAGAAAGTGGTGTATGGCGCTCCATACAGTACCCACGTAGCACCCTGTCAGTTGCGCATTGGGGTTTAGAGTCTCACAGTACTGCGCATGCCCAGTAGAGCTGGTCTGGAATCACAAACAGTGCATCACAAACTTAGATACTGTACTATAGTGATTTCATGACTTTAGAAACTAGTAGTGGGCTCTGCAAGAAAGAAAATTAACAAGTAATTTCTTTGTCAGGCGCTGCTTAGGATGGTGTTTCTAAAGCTGCTGTAAAAAATGAGGTTAGTCAACCTCAAGAAAACAATTCATATAAAGATATAAAAACAGCGCTAAATTGTTAGTTAACAAGTAAATACATGCAATGGAATGGATTTAAATATAGGTTGTTTTAATGGATATAATCATAATTTAATATAGAATTTTTTTTACATGATATACATAATAAAAACATTAATAATGAATAATATGCATTTGGGACAGTTGACAGTGATGAAACGGGAAAAACACCTAGTCCTATTATGGCCTTTTAGGATGCTGGAGTTGGTGGGTAAAAGTCACTTTAATGTATAATACAGTGTATAGTTGCCACTGTGGTCCAAGTGGGGGGATCTTTAGCAGAAAATTCCTGCATGCTGATAGTCCCAGATGGACATGGACCTTCTTGTGCATGGAATAGCTGAGCAAGTGACAAAGGAACCTGTCGTATTGGTATCTAGTTGGTGTAAGTCAATCCAGGGCTTGGTCCAGGTGTTTTCACAATAAATGTTGTCCCAATGCAGAGAAAAAACAAGTACAGATGCTTGCTGATGCATTTCCCTCTGTGTCCCACAGCTTTTTCAAAGGATAATGATCTGTCCTTGTAGTGGGATTTATATACCCTAACCAATATGGCTTCTAATCAGAGCACCTGTGTGATAAATCCATTCCATTTACAATAAAAATATAAAATAATTAGATAAACATTTGTAAAATGTAAACTTATATTTCTATAGAAGGCAAAACATTAGAAATGAGAATTGTATTCATATTTAATCTATGGTCTAAATGAAATATTGTTTCCTATAATAATTAGGAACCTGGTTTACTTACTGGTCACATGTGGTAAATAAACCATCATGTGACGCATAGGTACCCCATAGCGCAGTGGTTCTCAAACTTGGTCCTCATTTTCCAGGTCACCAAGCAGGTGCACAGGTGTATTCATTACTCAGTGACACATTTTATAGGATCCACAGATGGAGATAATTATTTCACTTGTGATCCTGTTTGGAGACATGGAAAACATGCACTGTTTGGGGTCCTGAGGATCGAGTTTGAGAACCTGTGCCATAGCGTGTGGTGATATAGGGAAGCACACTCCCCTAATCTACATCAGTAATCACGTGACTAATCTAAATGCCTTGATAGGCTCATATTCTTTAAGATGAAGTTGGTCTTTTTTCAACCATATGGGTATGTCTCCAGCTGTGCACGTCCACGTGACCGATGGAATGCACCGCTGCACCCACGCAATCGGGGACATGCCCCCATGTTCGATCCCATCACGTGGGCACAGCGATGTGCGCCACCAGCCATGCAAGCGCACCTGCTGTGTAGTGTAGGGAGAAACAGCCATATAGAAGGGATTCCCTTTAGAGGACAAGATTCCACCAATCTAGATAGGGGGCATCATGGATCATGTGATCGCACTTTTCAGATATCGCGAGGGAGCAAGAGCATTCCCCCATTGATACATTTGGCGTGCGTCATAGATCACCTGATTGCACCCACTGAGACAATGTCCAAGTTTGTTTACAAAGTAAAACGATTCAGTCAATCCAGACAGAGAGCATCACAAACCACGTGACCGCACTTGTCGGGTATCTTGAGGGAGCAAAAACATTTCCCCGTGCATACACACGGTGTGTGTCATACGTCACATGATCACACCCACTGGGACAGTGTTTAGTTTGTTTCCAAGACAACACCATTACAGCCAAAACACACAAAAAAGAGGAAATAAAAATCAGGATTGAAATTAAAACAAATCATATATGGCTGGGATTCATAGTGGACCTATGATCGTATATTTTATAGTTATAATGTCACCCAGCTTATTAATTGATGTCAAAGGTGTTCTGAAATATTTTCATAAGTGTATAGGTCACGTAAGCATGAAAAAACAATTCTGTTAGGACATTTATAAAGTGACCCATATTGAAATAGTTAAACTGTACAGTATAATATATGGTTTGCATGGGATTATACCGAGATGCATGAATTTATGAAAGTTCACATAATATCTAATATAGATTATTCTTATAGAGTATTAAACTGGGAGAAAATGAGTACACAATTTACAATAGAGAGAGGTTAAAGGTTACTAATAGTAGTGGGCTCTGTTTGAAAGAAGGTATTATGCATCTGTGCAGGGATGTATCTAGGGGTTCGAGCACCCCTGGCAAACTAAGGGACTGGCGCCCCCCTCCAATGATTGCTACCACTGGAAATAAAATAACACACTGATTCATTGCCCCCACTGCCAGAAGATAAATAGAAACAAACATTAATTCCCTCTAGCCACCTACAGAAGACTGAGTAACCTCACCTGCTAGGCTGTCACAGATAGCTGCAGAACTAATTGCAGGAGACCAGCCTCCAGTTGCTTCAGAAAGTCCAGACCAGTGAGTGTCTCCCTCCAGAGAGTCCAGACTAGGCCAGTGGGTTGGAACTTGGTGCCACATCACCTTCCTCAGCCCACAGCCACATCACCTTCCTCAGCCCACAACCACATCACTGTTAAGAATGGAGGGTTAGTCAGGCAAGATAAAGTCTGGTGACAGCCTTGAGGGCTGATTTGCATTGACCAGTCGTAGCCAGAGGGCTGAGTGTGTGATGCTGCCTTTGGGCTATGAGGGCAGCCTTGAGGGCTGATATGCCTTGACTAGTCGTGACCTGAGGGCCAGACTCAACCTCACACTGGAGTGCAAGGTCCACTGTATGCCCTGAAGAAAAGAGGATAGGCAGAGATGAACAGACAGTAAAAGACAGAGACACACAGGTTCTCACCCGAGATACTCTTTGTCCCTCTGGATCCCACACACAGGTCCCTGTAGGAGAGAGAACTCACTAGTCTAATAAACTACAGTATTAATGTACAGTAGGCCTCACAGAGGGCCTACCTATTATGGTGGAAGAGGCTGTGGGGGGAACTTCTTTAGCTCTTTTGCTTTCCACCCCCGTAGTCATCTCCGGTCCTCAGCTTCTTCTTCTGCCACTTGCAGATCCTGGCCAGCGGCACCACCTCTTCCTCTCTTCAGACCTGGTGGTCTAGGTAGAGGTTAATGTACAGTAGGCCTCACAGAGGGCCTATAGTACCTGTTATGGTGGAAGAGGCTGTGGGGGGGACTTCTCTAGCTCTTTTGCTTTCCAACCCCATAGTCCTCTCTGGTCCTCAGCTTTTTTCTTCTGCCACTGGCACATCCTGGCCAATGGCGCTGCCTCTTCCTCTCTACAGACCTGGTGGTCTAGGTAGGGGTTAATGTACAGTGGGCCTTAGAGGGCCAACCTGATATGGTGGAAGAGGCTGTGGGGATGGGGGTGGACTTTAGCTCTTTTACTTTCTGCCCACCCCTGCAGTCCTCTGCAGTCCTCAGTAGATTCAATAACAATAATGAAAACATTACAGTACTGTAATTGTTGATTTTGAGAGACTTTTCTATGAATATTAACATTACTGTTATTCAATCTTTAAGACTTCCTGTAGAATATAAATTTTTACACAGTAATAACATTATACAGTACAGTATTACCCACCACAGTACAAAACTCTTACCTTTTTTCAGGATGACTGAAGATAAATTTTGATCCTTCTTCACATCACTGCACCTTCATGTCTCAAGTCGCGTTTGTTGATTGATGATCTTGACTTGGTGGCTGTGTGACTGTCCTCCATGCATGTTTCCTTGGCATGCACAGCACCCCACACAATGTGTCCTTTGTCCAATTCAGTTCCTCTTTTCCAATCCTGTATCTTGTCTGACACCTTGAGAGGATGTCTTCTTTTAAATTGTTGGGGATTGGTACTTTTTTTCTACTGCCATCAAAGTTCAAACGCTTAGTCTAATTGCGGTAAAGGTCATAGGGCACATGTTCTTGAAAGATTGCCTTGACATAATGATGCATTGCCAGCTCTGTAAAGTTCATTGTCCTTCTCCATGTTGATTACAGCCAGTGGTATATCTGGAATGGGTGTTCCAAATACAGTCTGTGGTGCTGGGATGCTTGACATGACAGGTGTTCCTGGTGAAACTACAGGTAAGCTTGCATTGTTGTCTGTCATTGCTTCAGCTGACAGTTTGGGCAGGCGATACGATGCCACAGGTTTATTCTCCAAATGAGGCATGCTGGATGACGGAACTGGTGTAATGTCCAAGTGTTGTGATGCCACTTTAGTGTCCATGTCTAGCAAATGGATTGATGGGTCATCTCAAAGTTGTAATCCTCAGGGTTGTTGTAATCCTCAGGGTCAATTTCATTGGGCTTGACCATTTTCAGATCATACTGTACTTCCTGGTCATGTTTGTTCCTGGTATGCTGGGCAGCAATCTCTTCCCATTCTTTAGTTTGCCAGATGGCTACTTTCATTGCTTCTGCAATTGGGTCCTTCAGCCCTTCTTTCAAAGTGCCAAATTTTGCTTCCAGATGACTCACTTTTCCCACAAGGTCTCTCACTATCTGAGCACAGCTACATGTGCATGCATTCTATTCTTCAAAGGACAGTTTTCAATGGGTTAGTGAATGGGAAGCATCTTTCACCGGTGTACAAACCAGAGGCTCCAAGATGTCCTGTTCTTCATTCAGTGGATTTGTTGCATGGATCACTGGTCTTTCCTCCTGGGTCTCTATGTTCATTGGTTGCTCCACATTCATTGGTCCATTATCTCCTAAGTCCTGAAGCAAAGACACGCACTTTTCCTTTGCATTCTTCCTCACCTTGACAGGTACATGTAAATTTTCCTTCCCTGCTTACTTTTTTTGTTGTAGACCGTTACTACTGCACTCAGGGCCTGATTCAGAGCCAGACGCTCTGACAAGAGCGCTCGCTCTGAATCAGGGCCCTCCTACCTAAAATTGGAGCGGCCTCCTGGCCACTCGCATAGCTGTGGGTGACGACCCACAGCTTATGAGAACGGCCAAAAAGATGGTCGCGATGGTCAAGACCATCGCGACCATCGGGCTTGCGTCGAGATCCTGCCGTAGGGTCTCGCTGCCGCAAGCCCAGGAGTGCTTTTGGCTCTATCAGAGTCAAAAGTACTCCCACTGACATCACTATTGATGTCAGTGGGGCCAGACCCAGACGGTAGGCGTTCCCATGGGAACGCCTCCGTCTGGGCAGCAACGCCCCCGGCACGCCCACCAAAGGGGGCGTGCAGTCACTCACCATCAACAGCACGCCCCCTTTGGTGCAAGACCCATAGCGACGGCTGGCTGTCGCTATGTGGGTCTCTTGCATGTGCACAACGGAGCTCCCTCCATCATGCGCATGCGCACTAGGGCACCATCGACCCGCTTGCGAGCACTCAGCGCTCATGAGCGGGTCTGAATCAGGCCCTCAGCCTCTTGGTCAGTGGAGGTGGGCAAGATGAGGCACCATTGCAAAAAGTAGAGATGAGCAGGTAAGGTTCCATGAGAACCATCCCCGCCTGAAATTCAGGGATCCAGGGTGAAGCACCCCTCGGATCTCTCCTCCTACCCCGGATCCCTAATCCAGGCAAAACCTCGTGATCCTCTGTCGGATCTCGAGGTTTTGCCTTGAGCAGTCATTTTTAAACATCCCTTTGCCTTCAGTGGGCAAAGTGCTTATTGGCTGACAGTGCCGTCTGTCATGGCTCTCAGCCTATCAGCATTAAGCCCATTGAATGCAGCAAAAATTTTTAAAAAGAAGATGGTGCTGGTTCCCATTTGTAGAGGAATCATTTCTATATTCTATATTTATATTTATACCTGGGGTGCCAATAATAATATTTGTTCACTATATTCATATATATAAATATAGAAAAAGTTAAATTAACATACATTTTTATCATATATATATATATATATATATAGATAGATATATATATATATATATATATATATATATATATATATATATAATCACAGGGGCTCTGCACTCACCATAATAACTAATAATAATAATAAACATAATAAACAGTGGGGTTTTGGTTCATGAATTGATCAATGCTTTTAAGCTTGCAGCCCATTGTCACGGGATCCCACTTTACTGCAAGTCCCTACTCTATTGCTCAGAATTATAACATGGACATAGCCATCACATTAGTGTTAAACTCAGGGTATGCTAACAAGGTTTAAAGCTCACAGCAACTTTGCTTTTAAATGTGAGACAGTCACCAAGCACACCTGTTGCAAAGCACCTAGGAAAACAGCTGACACAAGTTAGATAACTAGTTAATTGGGGTGCATGAGAAAATGTGATCACAAAAATGATTAATTATAAAAATTAATCATAATAAACAAAAAGCACTAATCCACGGCACTCACCATTCCTAGTTTTGGGGTGCAGCATGGTATGTGACCACATTGTTTAAATAGAAATCACAGGGGCTCTGCACTCACCATAATAACTAATAATAATAATGACTTCTGTTATGGTGAAGGAACCAATGAACCGTGGTGCAAATTTCATTGAAGGAACTCTCAGATGAAGATTCCGGGTGGACAACCAAACCTGGCTTCCAACTTGCATGCGTGGAACTATTCTACACTTCTTATCTGCCTGGGTCTTATAGCGAGAGGATGCCTTCAGCAAATCAGACCGTACTTGAGTCCAGATGGCAGCAAAATTCTGCACCGTGTCCTCCACGGCTGGAACATCAAAAACAGGCAGGCTTCGGAATTCGGGAACACGAGGATGAAGGCCATAAACAACCTGAAATGGCGTTCGGTTAATCGACGAGTGGTAGGAAGCATTATGTGCAAACTCGGCCCATGGCAGCAAGGCAGCCCAATTGTCCTGGGAAGATGTCATAAAGATTCTTAAGAAAGTCTCTAGATCTTGATTAACTCTCTTGGTGGAGCCATTGCTTTGCGGATGGTAGGCCGTGGAAAAGATTAACTTTACTTGAAGAACAGAACACAATGCCCTCCAGAATTTTGCAGTAAACTGCACACCACAGTCAGAGACAATTTCGGCAGGAAGGCCATGAAGACGAAATATGTGTTGAATGAACAACTGTGCCAGGTCAGGAGCAGAAGGTAACTTCGTCAAAGGTATATAGTGGACCATCTTAGAGAATCGATCTATTACAACCCAGATAATATTGAAGCCTTGAGAGACTGGCAGGTCT
Organism: Taudactylus pleione; assembly: GCA_031769625.1. NCBI lineage: Eukaryota > Metazoa > Chordata > Amphibia > Anura > Myobatrachidae > Taudactylus > Taudactylus pleione. Next base: position 1,871,121 of record JAUIMM010000776.1, read on the forward strand.
GTGATGAAATCCATGGAGAGATGCATCCATTGACATGATGGAGTAGTGGAAGCAATTCCCCAGCTGGAGCTTGTCGTGATGATTTATGCTGGGCACAGGAGGAGCAGGAAGAGATGAACTCCATTATATCTGCCTTCATAGAAGGCCACCAATAGTGTCTTTTCAGGAACTCCAAGGTCTTCCGAGTGCCTGAGTGCACTGCGAAGCGAGAGGAATGTGCCCAAGCGAGAAGCCGCTTCCTTAATTCAAGGGCCACAAATGATTTTCCTGTAGGAGGCTGAACCTATAATGCAGCAAAAACTCTTGATTCCAAGACTGGGGTATTGCTTTGATTTTCAGATTGATCATCACAGAGGAGAGATCTTGAAAGGGCATCAGCCTTCTGATTAAGTGCTCCAGACCGGAAGGTCAGGGTGAACTGAAACCTGGCAAAGAATATTGCCCAGCGGGCCAAACGAGGACTCACACATTAAAGGTTTTTGAGAAATAGTAGATTTCTATGGTCCGTAAATACAGTAAATGGAAACTTAGCGCCTTCTAGCAAATATCTCCATTCCTTCAACGCCAACTTTACAGCTAGTAGTTCTTGCTCACCTATGGCGTAGTTCCTTTTGGGAGGTGAGAATTTCTTAGAAAAGAACCCACAAGGATGGACTTGATTGTCCTCATAACATTGAGACAGGACTGCTCATACAGCTTCAGATGATGCGTCTACTTCCAACAAAAAAGGCCTGTCCAGATCCGGTTGTCGAAGAACAGGTGCTGAGATAAAGGCCTGTTTTAGAAGATGAAAAGCAGACTCTGCCTCAGGTGACCATTGGGCAGGATTAGCACCTTTGCGGGTCAAGGCTGTAATGGGAGCCAGCAATGTAGAAAATCCCTTAATGAAGCGTCTATAATAATTGGCGAAGCCCAACAATCTCTGGATGGCTTTCAGTGTCTAAGGTCGGGTCCAATCCAGATTTGCTTGTACCTTCTTGGGGTCCATTTCCAAACTGGAACCAGAAATTACATTGCTGAGAAAAGGTACACTGGGCACTCCAAAGACATACTTCTCCAGTTTGCAGTAAAGGTGGTTCTCTCTCAAATGGGTCAAAACTTCTTTAACATGTTCATGATGTTTAGCTACAGAGAATGAAAAAATCAGTATATCGTACAGATAGACAACAACTGAAACATATAACAGGTCCCGGAAAATCTCATTAATGAAACTCTGAAAGACAGCAGGGGCATTGCACAATCCAAAAGGCATTACTATATATTCGAAATGTCCATCTCTGGTATTAAAAGCTGTCTTCCATTCATCGCCAGCTCAAATACGAATGAGATTGTAAGCCCCTCTCCGATCTAAGTTAGAAAAAATGACAGAGCCCTTGACCCTATCAAACAACTCAGTAATCAGGGGAAGAGGGTATCGATTCTTTACAGTAATGTCATTAAGGCCTCGATAATCGATACATGGTCTTAAACCATCGTCCTTCTTGCCAACGAATAAAAACCCAGCTCCAGCAGGTGAAGTAGAGGGGTGATTGAACCCCTTTGCCAGGTTGTCCTGGATGTTCTCGGTCATGGCTTAAGTCTCAGGTAAGGACAGCAGATAGGTACGACCATGAGGTGGTATCTTATCAGGTATCAAATCAATTGGACAGTCCCATTTCCTATGAGGAGGTAAGATATTTGCTTGCTGCTCAGAGAACACGTCGGTGAACATCTGATATTCCTTGGGAATGGCAGGCTCAGGCACTCAGGTATGGGCAAGGGTGGTGGAGGAAGCAGGGTAGTCCAGTGGAAGCTAGGAGCTGACAGGCAAATTACACAGGAACAGGATAAGCACAGAGAACTCCCTCTCAGCTAGGCTGAGATACACGTTGCACTGGCAAAGAAGGAAGGCACTGACCCTTCCTAAATACTCCATGTCGTGCTGTTACTGGCTGGAGGGAACATGTGACTCAACAGGATTGGCCAGCTGCATCACATGGCCAGAAGGCAAAATGATGGCGCCCATGCAAAACAGAATGGAGATGCCGCCTGGCCTTACCAGTGCAGAGTGACAACAGTCCTGCACAACAATGCGTGCAGCCAAGGCCCCCCGCCAGACACCAGCTCCACCACCAGACAGCCCGCGCCACAACGACCTCACAGGTAACACCCGCCTAGCGCCATGCTGAAATACCCTGGGCGTGACAATATCCAAGAAATGGAATGCTTGGTACACCGAACACACATTTCTCCAGCTTACAATACAGTTGGTTCTATTGCGATTTTCTTCAGGAGAGGATGAAAAAATCTAAATATCATCTAAATAGATGACAACTGGGACATATAAGAGATCCATAAAGATCTCATTAACAAAACCTTGAAAAACAGCAGGTGCATTAAACAGCCTGAATGGCATGATCAAATATTCCAAATGACCGTCCCGTGTGTTGCATGCTGTTTTCCACTCGTCACCTGCTCGGATACGGATGAGTTTGTATGCACCTCGGAGATCTAACTTGGAGAATATCGTGGATTACTTGACCCTGTCAAATAATTCAGTGGTTAATTTTAGTGGGTATCTGTTTTTTACTGTGATATCATTCAGGCCTCTGTAATCTATAAACGGCGTCAGGCCTCCATCTTTTTTAGAAACAAAGAAGAATCCCGCTCCAGCAGGTGATGTAGATGGTTGGATAAATCCCTTTTTTAGATTCTCTTGTATATATTTTCCGACATGGCGTCAGTTTCAGGTAGGGACAACGGATAGGTCCGACCACGGGGAGGCAACTTCCCAGGCAAAAAGTCAATAGGACAATCCCATTCTCTATGAGGAGGTAAGATGTTAGCTTGTTTATCAGAGAAAAAATCGGTAAATGATTGATATTCTTTAGGTATAGATGGGGCCTCTGATGTCTGAATTTTTCTCACAGGTTGAATCTTCGGAAGACAAGACCCCTGGCATTCCTCACTCCATGACAGAACCTGCATAGTTTTCCAATCAAGTCTGGGATTGTGCTTACGCAGCCATGGGTATCCAAGTATAATCTCATGGGAAGCCTTGGGTATGATTAAGAAGCTATGTTCAGCATGAAGGGCTCCAATATGAACTAGAATAGATTGGGTTCTTTTAGTCACAGTTACATTAGAAATAGGCCTACCATTGATAAAGGTCAAGGAGATAGTAGGATCCAAGGTGATGCAAGGAATTTGTAATTTATCTGCTAAACGAGAGGACATGAAATTTTCTGTTGCCCCAGAATCCAGGAGGGCAGATACGAATACATGACTAGACTTAATGTCTAGAGCTATGGGCAAGACAGAGTCATTTTGCTTTGGGGACTGAAGTATTACTCCTAACTGAGTGTCCTCGGGACTAGTTAAGAAAGGGTGTTTTCCGGCTTGCGGGTACAGGAAGCCACCAGGTGACCCGTATCTCCACAGTATAAACAAAGGTTCTTTTGAATGCATATGTGTCGTTCTTCTTTAGAAAGATGGACATTATTACCCTGCATGGGTTCTTCATCTGTAAAGAAGGGAGGAGAACCAAAACGGTCAGCTCTGTGCTTCTCAGCTTGGCGCTCTCTAAAGCGTATATCCACATTGTTGCAGAGAGAAATGAGATCATTAAGGCTAGAGGGTAAATCACGAGTGGCTAGATCATCCTTTATACAATCCGATAGTCCATGCCAGAAAGCCAATGTTATGGCATCTTAGTTCCATCCGAGCTCTGATGCCAATGTCTGGAACTGAATGACGTACTGACTGACAGGATGGATATCTTGTTTCATATGCTTAATACTGAATGAAGCAGAGGTGGTTCTTCTAGGCTCATCAAAAATCCTCCTGAATGATGTTAAAAATTCTGGATAATTATCCAGTAGTGGATCTGCTCACTCCCAGAGCAGGGAAACCCAATCTAAGGCTGAGCCGGACAACAGCGACACAATATAAGCCACTTTGGTTTTAGGGGTAGGAAAATTGGAGGGTTGCAAAGTAAAATGTACATCGCACTGGTTTACGATTATGGCACAGTTTACGATTGCCATCAAACTTGCCAGGTGTAGGTATATACAAATGAGGAGGAGCTCCAGAGGCAGATACCACAGTAGTGAAGGCAGGAGTAACTGCAGGCATACTTGGAGAATTTAGTGTAGTTTGTAAATTATCCTGATGGCATGCCATTTCTTGCACATACTGTGCTAATTGCTGCTGCATGGTTCCCAATCCTTCCAGACGAGAAGCCATGCCATGAATTAAATCTGTTCTGGACTCCTGTCCAGTAGCCGAATCCATTTGGCCAGTGCAAACTGTCAGAGTCTGTATTTGTTGTGGACCCGGGGTGGAAACAGGAACAGACACAGGTTTAAACTGAAAGGTGGGTTGTTTAATGTGACTGTTTGTAGAGATGAATAAAGATAAACTAAAGTCCAGTAATAAACAAACTGATATATGTGGCTCAGTGGCGTAACTAGAGTATTTGGAGCCCAGGGCAAATTTGAAAAGGGAGCCCACCCCCCCGATGGGTGAAAAATGAACGTGGTCACTTAAAAATGGGGCATGTCAACATGACACACCCCTTTATTTTCACACTGAACATTCCTATCCATATGCACCTTAACCCCAGTAGTACCCCTTATACAGTACCCCCAGTATGGAGTTGTGGTCCCTCTTATGCAGGCCCATAGTAGTGCCCCTTATACAGTATCCCCAGTAGTGGTCCCCCCAAATGCAGTGCCCCATGTAGTGTTCCCCCTTATGCAGTGCCCCCAGTAGCAGTCCCCACAATGCAGTGTGCCCAGTAGCGGTATCCCCTTATGCAGTGCCCTTTATATGGTGCCCCCAGTAGTAGTCCCCCCCTATGCAGTGCTCTTTATATAGTACCCCCAGCAGTAGTCCCCCCCATGCAGTTTTCCCAGTAGTGGTCCCCTTATGCAGGCACACAGTAGTGATCCCCCCTATCCAGTGCCCCCTGTAGTGGCCCTTCCTATTATTGCCCCCAGTAGTGGTCTCCCGAGTGCAGTGCCTCTACTAATAGGCCCCATTTATAATGCCCCCAGTGGTAGTTCCCCCCCAAGTAGTAGTCCCCAGTAGAGGTTCCCCCTCCCGATTAAGTGCCCCCAGTAGTAGCTCCCCCCAGTAGAGGTCCTCCCAATAATGGTGCCCCCACCCCCACCCCCAGTAGAGGTCCTCCCAGTAGTAGCCACCCCCCTCCCCCGTTCTGCAGATAGGTTAAAAAATATATATATATGTATATATATATAAAAACATACTTACCTGCTGCTCCTGTTCGCGCCGCCGCTCCCGCCGCAGCCTGGCAGTCCTCCCGGGCTGGCGCGCTCAGCATTATGGGACAGACGTCATGACGTCAGTCCCATTACCCACTGCAGGAGCCGGACGGACTGCTGCAGTCAATGAGAGTCTATCTGACTCTCATTGGCTGCTGTTTAACACACGCATTGCCGGCAGCGCTGGCGGCGATGCGTGAGTTATGCACAGCCTGAGCCCGCCTCCTGGCGCTAATGGGCAAGCGCTCAGGGGGTGGGAATGGGCTCAGGTGTGCAGCACAGGACCGGCGCTGGAAGCCTAGTGCCGGTCCTGTGTAAATGTGTAGCACCAACCGCAATCACTGTGGTCGGCGCTACACTTGTGGCTAACTAGGGCGGGCCGGACCGTGGCCGGCAGCGCCCCCCCCGCGCCGCCAGTCCCACGGCGCCCAGGGCACGCACCCTGCCCGACCCCCCCTAGTTACGCCACTGATGTGGCTGAAGGGAGCTGCAGTGAATGGGAGTAACACATGTCCAGATCAATGGCAGAGATGAATCCAGATGAACTGCAGGAGTGAAGTGGAAATCCTGGTTTGCTGAATAGTGGCTGAAGGGGATATCCAGTAATGCTGTGATGCTGGCTGAAATGGAGATCCGGAAATGCTGTGATGTATGAACTGAGGAGACAGGTTCAGGCAGGAGTGGGTTAACTGAGGAGACAGGTTCAGGCAGGAGTGAGTCTGGTGGAAGGCACAGGACTGATCTCAGCAGTGAGCAAGGCTAGGGAGAACAGTGCAGGCTATGCAGGGAGCCAGAGACTGACAAGGAGCTAGGGCTAGCACAGGAACACATCTGGGTACAGGAGCACAGAGAACTCACTCTCACAGCTACACTATGAACACGTTGCACTGGCAACTACAGGGAGCTCCAAACACCCTTAAGTACCCAGTAGCGGAACCTGATAGCCAGAGAGAGCAGTTGACCTATAGACGATTGGCCTGCTATGTCACATGGCCAAAGACAACATGGTGGTGCCCAGACACCTGTTACACAGAGATGCCACTAGACTTACCCTTGCCAGGATGGTCCAATGCTGACAGACCTCTGGGTACAGCCAATGCCAGTCTCCACATGCCAGCTCCCCCTGACAGAAGGACCGCGCCACAGTGCCCTCACCGGTAAGGACCGCAAACCTCCACGCCGCAAAACCCTGGTTGTGACAATTCCCTTGTTTTATGACATAAGCAGAAAAAACAGTTCAAACTCTCCTAACAGTGATTCATCTGATGTACATCAGACATATAAACATATGAACTTGATTATTTAAATCATTCCCTACAGTATCTGATATATGTATACATACTCGTATAAACTTCTGTAACTCATCTTCTAAACTTCTTGCTTCAAAATATATATTATTCACTATGGTGTAAATCACATTCAATCATTAATCGTATTTTAATTCTGTCAATGTCTCTAATGCTGATATTCTTTACTAAAGTATATTTAATTGTACAATTGATTATTAGCTGCGGCAACACATTGCCGACACCCCCCTGGCTGGCACCCCCCACTGCTGACACACCAGCTGTCGGCACCCCCCACTGCTGACACCACTGGCTCCCCCATGCTGCTGACACTGCCAGCACCCTGCATTGAGAACACCCCAGCACTGCCGACACAGTCAGCAGACCTGCACTGAGGACACTGCTGGCACCCCAGCTCTGCTGATACCATCGGTACCTTGCACTGAGGACACTGCCAGCACTCCCAAACTGCCATCCCATGTACTAAGGACACCATCAGCAACCCCTTGCACTGCTGACACAGCCAGCAAACCTGCACTGCTGACATAGTTGGTACCACCTCACTGCCGACACCGCCGATACCCTTCACTGAGGACACTGCCAGCACCGCAGCACTGCCATTTCATGTACTGTGGACACCATCAGCAACCCCTGCACTGCCGACACAGCCAGCAAACCCGCACTGAAGACACCGCTGGCACCCCCAAAATTTATTGGAAATGACTGGAAATATATGTTATTGAGGTTAATAATACTGCAGGAACAAAAACAGGCCCATTTTATGTTATTTCAGCTGTTTTTATGATTTTTTAAGAAAAAATCCAGATCCAAAACCAAAACCTAAAAACAAAACACAGAGGTGAGGTTTTGCCAAAACCAATCCAGATCCAAAACCAGGGGAGATCCAGATCCCAAACCAAAACCAAAACACGAGGGTCGGTGCACATCTCTAGTAAAAAGCTCTACTCTTGACGATTTTCACTGTTCAGTGCACTCTGAAATACACAAGTATAAAGACACTGTATATACAGTATTAAGCAAAATAGTGGAAATATACATTTTTCACATTACAACGCTATAAACAATTACAGTACTCATACTGTATGTACTGTACTTTCAAGAATGTGCCACTACTCCAGTGTTGGCTAACCTTGACACTCCAGCTGTTGTAGAACTATATATCCCAGCATGCCCTGCCACAGTTTTAGCATGCCCTAATAGCAAAACTGTAGCAGTGCATGCTGGGTTATGTAGTTCCATAACAGCTGGAGTGTCAAGGTTAGCACACACTGCACTACTCCATACAACTACAGTAATACCTCTTTCACACAGAAAAGCAAATTAGTGGGTAAAGCACTTTACTGTACATTGTACAGTAATTTGCTTATGAACACGAGATTTTTACTGTGTAAAAGCGTCACTTTGACCTTACATTTTACCATGGTCGGTGACCTGGTAATTTCAACCTGGATTGACCCTTTCACACAGAATAAATTCTTGTGTCGATTTGCAAATCAATGGGTAAAAGTGCTACTGTATACCCAGTAATTAGATTGTCTGTGCGAAAAGGCGGTACAAAGTGGGACCATCAAATAAAGCTGTGCTTCAAATGCAGGATAAAAACAGGGTTTTTTGCTATTTTCTGTATGAAAGGGGCAGGGCTATTTTTTATCACGAACTCAGTTCCTATACCACTCATTAACTACAGTATGGCAGGCCAAAATTTTACTTTATATATTGTAAGTTTTAATTTAAAGGCTGTTTTGAGTGTCTTTTTTATATAGTAAATATATATTTAATAAAAATTATATATACAGTATATATTTACTAAGCAGTGTTAGGAGACAGAGTGAAAAGAGATAAGGTACCAGCCAATCAGCTCCTAACTATAATTTTTCAAACTCAGCCTGTGAGATGGTAGTTGTGAGCTGATTGGCTGGTCGCTTTTTGCGAGCAGCTCTATATGAGGTCCAGAGTTGGAACTCGGATCAGACCCGGAATTTCCCTGGCGCTGACCCAGGATATTCCTGAGTTGGCGCCGTTCACACCGGAGCCGGGTCTGCATTGACCCGGCTTTTCCGGGATTGAAGTGGACATTTGGAGATGACGTCATCTCCAAGCGCCACTGAAGCTGGACCAATTGGCTGGCATGCAGCACGCTCCAGGGTTATCGTGACCTGAAGCCTGGCATTCACACTGCAGGGTTTCACTGGTTATTCCAGTGTTAAACCCTGCAACTTACCTGGGTTGGATTGCCAGGTCACTCAACCCGGCAATCCAACCCTTTACCCTTTTACACCAAGGAGCTACCTGGGTTAACCCTGCAATAAAAGGGGTATAAATAGACCGCTCAATATAATTTACCTGATGAACACATGCTGTCTTGGCTCCGTGCTGACTACCAAAGTCTACAGGGATGAATAAAGGGAGTCAAATAGAACAATTACAGGGTAATTAGTTTAGTTACCCTGTAATTAGCTAATTACCCTGTAATTAAGCTAGGTTCCCTTATCCTATCCCTCCCTCCTACTGTACCTCCCCCAGATAATATTTCCCTGATGAACACGTGCTGGCTTGGCTCCGTGGCAACTAACAAAGTTCAGAGATGAACAAGGGAGCAAATCAAAGGAACAATGACAGTGTAATTAATTGGATTAAGTCCTGAGTGTCCACTGCGGAGGTGGAATGTAACCCATGAGGTGCTCTTTCTGTTAGAGGTTACATTGCTTAGTTACTTCCTATCTGGCTAGGTCTGAATAACATATATAAAACAGGCACACAGTATGGACCAGGGCTAAAAATTAAGTCTAAAAAGTAGTACACATTACATTTCCTCACATTATTACATTATATGATATACCTGCTAATGCAAAAGTTATAGGGTCTATTTACTAAGCAGTGTTTGGAGACAAAATGAAATGAGCTAAGGTACCAGCCAATCAGCTCCTAACTGCCAGGTCACAGGCTGTGTTTGAAAAATGACAGTTGTGAGCTAATTGGCTGGTACCTTATCTTCTATCACTTTGTCTCCTAATACTGCTTAGTAAATAGACCCCTAAGTCCTGTGAATGACCACACATACTGTATAGGGATATTTACACCAGCAGATGAATAGGGGGAACATGTGAAATATGGGCTGCTCGATGGAAACTTGATATGCAAATATGTGTCTATGGAGGGGACAATTATAGCATCACAGAGGCAAGTAATTGAGTCAAACAATGCAATATTGTGAGTGACTATCAAAATAAGATTGGCTGCCAAGCGTACACAAGATGACCGCGAGGACAAGATGGCTTTGGGAAGCTAAGAACAGTATGTAAGCTTGACTGAAACTCAAAACGCAAATAAGCATCTACGGAAGGGACATACTGTAGCAGCACAGAGGCAAGTAATTGAGTCAGACACAGCAATATTGCAAGAAGATGGCCGCTAGAGGCCAAGTAAAATATGTGAGCTATATTGAAACTCGATACACAAATAAGCATCTACAACAGCAAACAGCAAAATGCCAATGAACCATAGCAAATTACTTACAGTACCAGAGGGATGATACTATAGGAAATGGCTGTAGATGTTCAGGGTACAGCAACAAGCAAAGTTGCAGGGGTAGATCACTGTAATAATCAATGACAAAGGTGTCTTAGAAGACAGGCAAAGTTGCACATAGTATCTCAAGGGTTCGTACTGGTGACAAGTGCCGAAGAGACGATCCGAGCAGCAAGTCCATACAGTTAAGTAGCAGATTCACAGAGTGGATAGCTAAGCCGATCTAAGATACTCTTTTATGCTACCAGAGACAAAGAAAACCTTGCCGACAAAATTCTGCCATGCCATTGGCCGACAAGGAAGTGCATTCTCAAACACACCATTCAGCGAACAGTTTTGGTGGCAAGGATTTCTTTTGTTTCTGGTAACATAAAAGGTAGTTTCTCAGACCAGCCTAGCTATTCACACTGTGAATCTGCTACTTAACTGTACGGACTTGCTGCTCAGATCATCTCTTCGGCACGTATCACCAGTACAAACCCTTGAGATACTATCTGCAACTTTACCTGTCTTCTAAAACACCTTTTTCACTGATTATTACAGTGATTTACTCCTGCAACTTTGCCTGGCTTGTACTAATTTTCTATGGTTCACGGTCATTTTGCTATGTTTGCTGATTTAGATGCTTATTTGCGTATCGAGTTTCAATTTAGCTTACATATTGTACTTGGGACCTCATTCAGAGCCGCTCACAAAAAGCGAGTGCTCGTTCTGAATGAGGGCGGCCGCTTTTTTATTTTAGCCAGCCTCCTGGCCGCTCGCTCAGCTGTGGGTGACCACCCACAGCTATTGCAAGCGGCCAGGTGGTGGTTGCGACCATCATGACCATTGTACTCATGACGGGACCTTTGTGGTAGGGTCTCATCTGCCGCAAGCCCCAGTGAGCTTCCTGCTCTAATAGAGCTGAAAGCTCACTACTGACATCACGAGTGATGTCAGTAGAGCCACCCACAAGCAGCAGGTGTTCCTTCAGGAACGCCTTCGTTTGTCCAGCCACCCCCCCTCCCCTACAAAATGGGGCAAGCTATCAATCAACATCGACAGCCACCCAGTTTGTAGTGAGCCCCGAAGCAAGTGAATTTCTCACAGTGCAGAGCCCCACCATTGACCTGCTTGCGAGTGCATAGCGCTTGCGAGCAGGTCTGAATGAGTGCCTTGGCCTCCAGCGGCCATCTTCTCGCAATATTGCTGTTTCTGACTCAATTACACACCTCTGTGCTGCTACAGTATGTCCCTTCCATAGATGCTTATTTGCATATCGTGTTTTAATCTATCTTACATACTGTTCTTAGCCTTCCACGGCCATCTTCTCCTCGCGACCACCTTGTGTATTCTTGGCGGCCAATCTTGTGTTACTGTACAATATGGCTCATGGACACTAGACCAGGTGTGTGAGTCATGGGCATGGCAGTGGTGCTGGCATCATCAAGTGTATGCACACTTGCTGATGCCAGCAGCGAGGAAAGATGGGGGGTGGGAGGGGTAGCCATGCTGCATTTGCCAGCATGGTATCATTACCAATATTACCAGATTTGTCTGCATGTACAGCCCACTGGGGATATCGTTGACCACTTGAGGGAGCAAGTGAGCATGCGCGGGCATCATTGATCATTTACTGCATACACACTAGACGATTGAACCATATTTTTATTGTTCATCAAAATGTTCTAGTGTGTAAGCCCCTTAAGAGAAGAGGTTGGAGATGCATCTTTGGAGTATAGGAGGGAGAGAGACACTGTCAAAAGGAAAAAAAAGGAGAGAGATACTGTAGAAGACAAGGTACAGTAGTGTACAGTACTTACGAAGCCTGGTAGGGTGGTGGTGGTGGTGATCTCTGAAAAAAAAACAGTGTGTCATTTTGACACAGAAGAATTAAAAAAATGCCAAATCTATAAATGGAGCCCTAGCATACTACTGTACAGTATTACACTTTTTTGGCAGTATAAGATAGTATTACACTGTACTTGAAAAAAAATACAAGTATTGTACAGTAAGAATTCATATGTAAACAGAAAAGGTTGGAGATGGGTCTTTTGCTGCATACAGTACACAGTAGAATTTTTAGTTGAACGATAGGAATTGGTATGAAATAACACTGGTCGCAGAAGTAGAGTTCCCAGCAGCGGAAGCCCGCCAGCGCTGGAAATCCTAATCGTCCCTAAGGAAAGTATAAACTAACCTAACCCCAAAATTCTAAAATTTAAGTACCTAACCCCCCATTCCCCGCTGCCTAAACCTAAGTCCCCTGGGGGGTGCCTAACCCTAACCCTCCCTCCCACTAGCCTAACGCTAAACCTCCCGGGGGGGTACCTAACCATAAGTCCCCCCCGGGTGCCCTAAATGTAACCCTCCCCCCAGGGGCTGTCCACTCGCGGTGCCCAGCATCCCTTTGATCGGGATCCCGGGTGCCTGTCTTCCGGCATCAGGAAAATATCAGGCGTCTACATCTAGACGCCCGGCATTTCACCCTCCCCGGGATATGACAGTCGGGAAGCCGGCTGTCAGTATTAAGGCAGCTGGTTTCCCAATTGCATCCCAAATGATATTGACAATAACGACATCGTTATCATTCACATGGTTTCAGAACGTCCAGTGTGTATGCATGATAAACACTACATGATATCACTCATAGAGCATATCATCTAGTGTGTACAGTATGAGCCTTTTGGAGAACAGGAGAGAGAAAGACATTATGAAAAGGGAAAAAAAGAGATACTGAATAGCAAAAGACAGTGTATAGTACTTACGAGGCCTGGTAGGGCGGCTTAGGGCTGCTACAGCCTCATGAAATTGGTGCCTTTGTCATCCTATGGAAAAACAAAACACTGTAATGTACAGTAAAGATTGATTGTAAACAATTTTACTATACCAAAAATCCTACTCTATGAAAAGTCTCTACCTGAATAGCAACACAACCAAATACAGTATACTGTAGTACAAAAACTAGTCTGTGAAGCTGACATTGGGCCCAACATGGTACAGTATGGTAAAAAAATATACAGTATAATTATAGAAGATACTGAATGCCTAAGTGGTGCACACAGAGGCTCTGTGGGTGGCACTGTTGCCACCCCACGAGCTGTGCTTTTGTCTTACAGGTTGCCAGGTTCAGCACCCTGCTGCCAGAATTGCTGCCCTTAGCATACTTTGGATGCCATAGGCAAACCCTGGCATTTATAATTTTGAAGACTCTCTAGACAGTGCAATGGATGAAATGTCCCCAAAATATTTTATCACCTCACATATAGTATGGTGGGTTACCTTGCCTTTTGTTAGGTTTACTGTACAGTACAGTACATTTGTTACAGTATGTTATAGCAGGTGGTTGCTGGATGGCTAGTGTTAGGCACTAGAAGGGACAGTTAGGGTTAGGCACCAAGGGAAGGGTTAGGGTTCTGTTGAGATACTGTATTACAAATTTGGACCATGTCAACAATGTTTGTTGACCTATTTACTGTAACTGTGACCATGGCAAACAAGCCCCATGTCAACCAATAGTGTATTGCCCATTAGTCCATGTCAATCTAATGACCCTGTCAGTCAAATGTCTGTCGGTTATGTGAGTGTGAGGTAATGACTGTCAGTCATTGTTAGCTATCCAACACCCTACAGTACAGTGTATGTTACAGTAATGCATTGTATTTCTTACTGTACATTATACTGTAATTACTGTACAGTAGGCTCTCCTCAACTTCCCACCACTTGCCATTTCTATGCTACTCTATGCCACTCAGCTGTACTTTACATGAAACTGCAATGCACTAGACATTGTATTATACACATTACAGTGAAGTACTGCGTCATGCCGGCACTGATGCCTACTCATTCCTGAGAATATGGTGGCTAGATACAGGCCATACAGCATGGGCGAGCTCATCATTTTGGGGTGTTGGCGGGACAGGGATCTTGCCAACTAGAGGGAGCAGTGGGTGTTTATGAACGTCTGCCATGACATCCTTTATAAATATGGATGGCACCAAATGCTCCACTCCCTTCAAAGGAGATGGAGCTATCTCAAATGCAGTGGTCCCCGGCAGCTGCAGTGTCTTAGGGCCCAGCTTGAGTGTAGTAAGTACAGTACAGTATAGTATGCACATTACTCTCATTATATCAGTAGCCAATCCAAATCTGTATTTAGAAGTAAAAATTTTAATTTTTTATTTAATTAAAAAAAAAACACCTTGCACCTTCCACTCCCCCCCCAAAAAAGAACAGCCAGTTCCTGGTTTTGGGGATGCAGTCCTGGTTTACAAGAACCAGCACCAAACTTTTTCTGGGGGGTGGGAATGCCCTAACTGCTAGTCAGCCCAGGCTGGGGATTCCTGGGGACCGCCGGCACTTCTGGAGCAGTGGGTACTGGGTTTATTACTATATGTATAGTGTGGTGTATATTAAAGAGTTTAAAATATTGTCCTGCTGTGGAACTACAGGTCCCAGCAAGCCTTCATGGCATGCTGGTACTTGGAGAACAGCAAGTACAAGCATGTGGGCATTACAGGTCTGCTGGTACCTGTAGTTCCACAGCAAAATAAATATTACAATAAACACAAAACACACTGTAGAAAGTAAAAGTTAATTATAACATACAGTACAGAATATGCACATACACATGTACACACACTACTGTATCTCACATACTATACTCAACAAAAGTAAAATACTGTATGTATTCCTAAAGCCATCACATCCTCTTCTCCATGTACAGTAGAATCCATAGGGTACCTATAAAAAAACATACCCACCTCCTCCTACTGCATGCATAGATTATGACATGTCTCTCACATACACTGTAGCAGTACATATCCAAATTAACGCTGTGCTCATACTGTACTGTATAGTAGGTGTTGCTTTCACAATCTCCCTAAAATGCTTTTTCACACCTTAAAGTACAGGAGTGTTCATTATGACACCCTTGGCCTAATCAGTTACTGTATGTGGACATAACTGTATTGTTTTTCTGAAAGGAAAAATGGTAGATGTGATATATCGCAACAGCTACTGTACTGTATTTTTACTATAATTCTTTTTTTATTTAGTACACTATGCCCTCCTCAATGATTAGGTGCAGGGTACTACATTAGAATAAAAACTATAGTATAAGGGCTCTACTCATGTGACTTGTGTCTAAGGATATTACAGTCATGTGTGGCATACTGTACTATAATGTGTATAAATGCACTGCTACTGTGTGGCATAATGTCTATAAGGACACTAGTAAAGTGTTGCATAATGTCTATAAGGCTACTATAAATTACTGTACAATACTGTACATTACAGTGTTTTTTGTGTTAACAGGAATTCTGCAGCGGCAAAGAGAGGACTGACAGGTGTTGCTGCGGCGATGCCAGATCCACCTAGCAGGTAAGTCCTGTACAGTCTTTCAGTATACTGTCTTTGTTTCTGGTGTTACAGTATATGGTGTTCTGGTAAAGATTTGTACTGTACAGTAGGGGTTTTTTTGTTTCTAAACTGTTTAGAGGGAAACTAAAGGTAGTGTTATTTTTGGTTATGGAGAGGCTATCTATTGATAGTCCTCAAATTATTTTCTGACAAAATTACATTGTTTTCTTTTCACAGTTCCAGAAATTGAAGAGGAGGATCCCAAGGGCCAGAAGGCTGCAGCCAGACCCAGCCGCCCCTCTAGTTCTTATAACTACTGTACACTACTGTACATTGTATTCTATCTCTCTACTTTTTTCATTTTCACAGTGTCTCTCTCCCTCCTGTACTCCAAAGACCCATCTCCAACCTCTTCTCTTTACACACTAATTCTTTCGGTCTGAGTGTTTTTTTTATTTTTCAGTACTATACAGCATGTTTTGGTGACCTGTCTTAAGGGGCTTACATATTAGATGATTTTGATGATTGATAGCAATATCATTCAATGATACAGTATACAGTATTGTTCATATTGTCTAGTGTTTACTGTATCCATTAAATGACCAACAATGCATGCTCGCTCCCTTGGGTCATCAACGATATCCCCAGTGTGCTGTACAAGCTGTTACAATTACTCCCTTGCTCACCTTGCGTCCCAGCTTTATCGTGTACTTCAGGAGATACTGTAAAAGTATCTAATAGTATAGTACTTTCCTTTCTCATTGCTTTGTTGCCTTTCTTCCTTGCCTTTTAACTAACTTGAAGTCATAGGGCTAAATGTAATAAGGTCATCTAGTGTCCATGAGCCATACTGTACAGTAAGTGGATACTGTCAATAAAGTGTAATAATACCTGTAGTAATCCTACTGTTGGCCTCTATCTTTTTTTCCTTTTCACAGTGTCTCACTCTCTCCCTCCTGTACTCCAAAGACCCATCTGCAACCTCTTATCCTTACACACTAATTATTTCTGTACTTTGTGTTTTTTTCAGTACTGTACAGCACAGTATGTTTTGGTGACCTGTCTTATACTGTTAAAAAAATGTAATAATAGTACAGTAATAATATTATTGGGCTTTATTTATTGGTATTTTTCAAATAGTTTGATGACAAAATGACATTGTGTTTTCTTTTCACAGTTCCAGAAATGGAAGAAGAGGAGCCCCAGGCCCATGAGGCCATAGCCAGCCCAAGCACCCCCTTTAGGATTTGTAAGTAGTGTACACTACATTGTCTTCTATCTCTATACTTTTTTTCCTTTTCACAGTGTCTCTCTCCCTCCTGTTCTCCAAAGACCCATCTCCAACCTCTTCTCCTTACACACTAATTCTTTCTGTACAGCACTGTAATAATACCAGTAGTAATACTACTGTTGTAATAGAAATAGTACTGTTATGCAGTACTGTAGGGTTCTTTTCTTTCAGAATCAAACTGACTCTATTCTGCCAAAAAAAATTTTATAGTTACTCTGCCACACGATTTCAGGAAGCCTCCTTTACGTAAGAAAGTAGTGACAGTTAAGTTGGCTAAACATTATACTTTGGTGGGTCTGTACCATCTGTACCAGCTACAGTATACTGTATATCTCTAAACAATGTTGTTCACAGACATACAGTACTATATTGCATCACCTGTACAGCACAGTGAATGTCTGATATACAGTACTGTACAAATTCTGCAGAAATACTTTGTACTCTTGCTGCATATGAGTTGTGAAATCTAGGGGCCTGATACAATTACAGTATGTCTTTGGGGGACCCATTGTGCATAGGTATTGTACTGTAGGTTCCATAGCCTGTATCTGTACAGCCTCACCCTTGACTGTGTCTCTCAGCTTTACCTCCCATGTCTTTCTGCCTCTTTCCCTAGCCCCCTGTGTCTTTCAGCTTACTGCCCCCCCCTCTGGCTCTGCTTCCTCGTGCGTGTCAGTTTGCCCCCCTTCCACATCTATCCGAGGAGTGTTGGGCAGAGGGTGCAGTTGCCCCTCCATAATTTCTGTTTATTTTGGGTGGTTAAAGACTGTTTTTTGCCCCCTCATGAACTTCTACACACTAGCAGAATGGGGATAAATGAATTACTGTAGTAGAACTAGCTAACTTTAGTTGTTGTTTCTGTAATTTACTATACCTTTTTTTTCTACTCTAACAGACCAAGATACTCAGAGGCAGATGTCGGATGAACAGAGACCCCTGCCTCTTAATACAGGTACTGTACAGTCATAATAATAATAATAATAATAATAATAAATATTAATAATAATTTTTATTTTATATACAGTATTGTAGTGCACTGTCCTCCAGCAGAGCTCAAGCTGCTTAACACACAAAGCGCATACTGTGGATTAGGTACTGTACACTAACATAGAAGTAAAAAGTAAACTAGAGTGAACAATATAGTAGGCATCAAGTACTATTTGGGTATTGACTTCCATTGACTGTACTCTACATTCCACTCACAGTGGGATTACAGTACCTTGGGTGGAATATTGTATATTAAGCCTGCATTATTATATATTGTCACTGACCATGTCTGTGCATCATCGAATGAAAAATCTTAATTGTAATATACAGTACATGTTAATACCCATTCTGTTGCTTAACGTAACCATGTGTACAGTATAAAATCCCTAGTTTCCTAGTACACTGCCAGAATTCTTCTTGATTTCTAATTATGCTAGACTCCTTAAATCTCTACGCAGAATAGAGGAGGTTTTGCTATAATAAAACGTATACCGTATGTTCTTTATCACAAATATACGGTCCAAGAATTTTTATTCAACAGGTGACACAAAATACTGTAGGTACTTGCAGCATCTTATTGCTAAGAGTAGAGTCCCAAAATACATAAATCAGGTCCATGTAGTTTTTTATGCCATTATGAGAGTGCTAGGTGAGCCAGCCATGTTGTGCGCAATGAAAAATTACTTACAATATAAGCTGTATGGATAGATCCATGTGAAGAACTGTACATCCAATTTAGGTATATTAGGTTTTATTAAGAGTCAATGACTATACAGTACTAATGAAATACTTGATTCTGTACTTTTACTGTACCCTATTATACCCTATTACTGTTCTAAAACTGTACTTTTTTTACTTCTCACAGAGCAACTGAGATGGCTGGTCTTTGAGATGCAGAAGGCGGTCATTAGAATTTTTTATTTGATTGTATATTATATTTAATTTTCTTAATTTTTTTGGTTTTTGCATTAAAGTTTTATTGTTTTGAAACTTTTGCGTATTTTTTTCATTAGTATTAATGTAGTACTTGCATGAAGTTTCTATTAATAAATATACTATAAAGCATGCAAAGAAACCCGCACAACACCAAATAATATATATATCAGGTGCTAGGCCAATATAATCAATATTCCAAACCGTCCACTTGCAGAGTTATCCACCAGGGGCTCAAACAGAGACGAGACCAGCACTCATATTCCAACTGACTGTATCCCTGCATACACACATGTAGACATATAGACAATAAGCAGGGCATCTTCAGTATATCATACATTACAAATATCATAAGCGTCAGCATTATCTGGGGTCCCAGTGTCTAATTCCTAATCCCTAATTAGGCACTGGGAGATGGACCCCAGATAACGCTGATGCTTATGATATTTATAATGTATGATATGCTGCTTATTGTCTATATCAGTGTCGCTAAGAATGCTACGACTGGATTCAATTGTTGGTGATCTAATTGGAATTTGAGTGCTGGCCTTATCTCTATAAATATATTATAATATAAATATATACTGTACAGTAAATATAAATATATTTATAGTGTGTGTACATGTGTGTATGCAGGGATGCAGTCAATAGACCAGTGGACGAGATGCCGCCAGTCTATACTGTATCTTGACTGCATGGGATTTAAGATAGGTATCAAAATAATGAAAATAATACCGGATGCCAAAGGATGCCAGGCCAAATAAGATAAGTCCAGGATGCCCTTAGCATTAGCTGTGGGTGGGGAGGTTTAGGGTTAAGGTTGGGAACACCGGGGGGTAGGTTAGGGTTATGCATCCCCTGTGAGGGTTAGGTTTAGGGTTATAGTAGGTTTAGGCACCTCTGGGGGGAGGTTAGGGTTAGACAATAGAGGGGGATGTTAGGGTTAGACACCACTAAGGGAGGGTTAGACACCACTAAGGGAGGGTTAGGGGTGAGAGGGGTAGGTGTAGGGTACTGACCTTCTCCCTTCTGGCTGCCGGCATTGGGATACTTCATACCCATTCCGTGTGTGCATATATGTTTTATAAAACTTTAGCTTTTTATGGTGTGTGTGTCTTGTGTTTATTTTAATATTTATTTTACTGTGAAACTACAGGTACCAGCGGTCCCGTAATGCCCTGCATGCTGGTACTTGTGGTTCTCCAAGTACCAGCATTTGGGGGAAGCTTGCTGGGACCTGTAGTTCCACAGCAAAACAATATTTGTAAATGTAATATATATATATATATATATATATATATATAAAAAAATAAAAAATAAATAATCCCATTCCAGTTCTCAAATCTGGGATGCCTACTCTTCAAGGCGGTGCCACAAGTTAAGATGCACAGTTAGTCTGTAATCCAGGGACCCCTCTATGACTCAGACCTCACTATTCTAAGACATGCATTCACTACAGTATATGTCTGGGACAATGCACAGTCAGTTTGTAATATAGAGACACGTCTTTCTGGGTTGACTTCTAGTTCAGTGATGGTTTTATGTACCACTGTTAAGACAACACTACAAACTACTAAAACATGCCATCGCGTATTCTGCCTTGCCACAGAAACCGAGACATTCATAGTGGCACATTAGTTGTCCTAGCAGATGGGGGATGGTGTCATTGGCAATGGTCACCATTCCTCACCTTTTCATGACAAAAGGGCAGACCTTGAGCTGACTGCTTCAATGGCTAACAAAGCATCCTTTATTATGGTAATGAAAGGCTCTTGCTTGCATTGGGGGAAGGGACCTGATACACTGTGTGTGACTCCCAACCAGCTCCAGTAGGCATGCACGGTACTCAGGGCCATAGAGAGTGGGGCCCCGGTAAAGAGGGAGCATGGTCTAATCATGGGAGGCATGGCCACGCCCCCTTGAAGAATAAAAAATATATATATTTTTGCAGCACCGCGAAGCGGCGCTGCACTCCGGGGAGGGGGCCCTGTGAGCCCCTCAGCACGGCACAAAACCAGAGAGGGGTGACAGTGTGATTGCTCCCCCCCTCATGCAGAGGAGATTGCTGTGGCTTCTGCTTAGCAGCCGCTAGCAGTCTACCCACGTGCTAAGCTGCTGTGGGAGGAAGGGAGGGGGGCGACACCGGGCCCCCGCAGGACCCCTCTGGAAGCCCAGGCCCAGGTAAAGTGTACCTGCTCCCCCCTCTCGGGACCACCTGATGGTACCATGAGCCTCCATACGCCATAGCATAGCGCGACTAGCAGGGCGCTACATGGCATAAGGAGCAGCTCCACTGGGCAAGTGCCAGAGATCCCATGTGCAACCCCCAGAGCTGGCAGCCACCACAGCACTGATGTGCTGACAGTGCCACAAGTGTGCAAATTAAAACACACTGTCAGTTTGTAATACAGAGATCCCACTTTAAAACAGTCCACTACTAGTTTCTAAAGTCATGAAATCACTATAGTCTGGGATGTAGTGTGTGACTCCCAACACACTGGGCATGCGCAGTACAAATAAACTCTAAACTCCATAGCGCAACTAGCAGGGTGCTACATGGGAACTGTATTAGAGCACCGTACACCTCTTTCTTGAGCACACAGTGGCATAAAGTAGCATAGAAATGACAGGTGGTGGGAAATTGTGGATAATGTATTGAGTTCAGTAAGGGTTGGATAACAATACTGAACTTTAATAGCTTGGTCTTTTTGCAATGCTGGGAGTGTGTCTTTTTGGTCAACACAGATTTCTGTATAAATGACAGAAGTCGCACACCACCATGTGATTTCCTGTAGTGAAGATTAAAAAAAATATATATATATAATTTTCCAGGTTTCAAACTCCCGGGACAAACAACGTAGCAAGGTGAATTCCTAACCCCTAAGCCACACGCCAGCCTTATCAAGAGCTGCACCTGTCGTGTATGCGATGTGACATCTGAGAATTAAAGCAGACAATGTGTAAAATGACAACAGCAGGCACATCCCTCTGCACTCCACCCACCCGCTGCTGTTTTTAATAATAAAAAAAGTGCCTTCCTTACAAAATATTATACTAGTTCATACAGAATTAACTATTAACGATACTGACTTTAAACCTCTGAACAATCCTGCCTATATCTTCTAAACCTTTCTATGCTCCTGCCTATACCTTCTAAGTTGACGCTATTTGCGTATGCAGTCATACAGTAAAATAAAAACCTTCAGATATTGAAATGTGTTTCCAATGCACAAAGTGTAATATTCAACATAAAAACAATAGGTTACACAATGTGTTCTAAAGACAATTTAGCGCAAAGAAATTATAAAGACCCAAGGTACAGTTATACATATGCACGCGCACTAGGACCAGTTACCAGCATCCATAAGAAACCTCCATCAACAACATCAGCATGAAGACTACAGATTGGAGTCGGTACACACATTTATACTCTTACAGGGATAAGCAATACAATAGAAGAGTGTGGCATGGTTCCATTGGTTCCCAGTACGCGTGCATCTGTAACAGGATATTTAACAGGTTCATTCAAATGGACACAGATCAGCCTCCGACAGCCTTTTGTCTCCTTTTTCCCGCCACATGCAAATCTAAGCTGTTAATATTACCAAGTACATTTTAGTGTTTTGACTCTCTACAGTCCATAAGTTGAGAATGCATGTTGCAATCTTCTCACCGATGACACCGGAAAGCTTTTGAGACAGAGTAGATCAGTACAACACCAAATACAGTTTGCTTATCATGTACTAAAGTTTAGTTGCAGAAAACAGTCATTTCTTTTCACGCTGGCATCGTGAATGAATCATGTAATAATAACCCTTTTGCGCTACAGAACTATTGCTTTAAAGTGTATGTATGAAGGGGAGAACAACACTAAATAGCGTTGTGCGTCTGGGGGTCTGTGTGGTACTTAGCAAGCAACACTAAGCTGGAAAGGTATCTGAGTGTATGGGTTGTGTAGGGATCATTAAAAAGCTGAACGTGTAGATTCGCTATTTTGTGTTGTGCACTATTTAACATCGCGTGTATGTGTTAATGTGAATGCAGGGAAAACATCACTAATTTGCTACATTTTAGTGCTGTTCATATTTAAGTCTGTGGTGATTTTAATGTGTTGGAAAGTCATTTTTATGTATGTCAGACACCGTTGGTATGTGTTTGGGGAAGATTGTTAAAAATCTGGTAAATGCTACTTATTAGCAATTTTGTGCTGTGTTTTGTGTATTATGTGGTTTTGACAAAATGACGCTGTGTGACCTATTTCTAAGATGGAGTCTTGTCGCCATTCACAAGATGGCATCACTCTAATCTAATTTTAAACTGATTCTGTCTCAGCCAATTATCCAGCTTCGACAGTCCACCCTTTGATAGCAACCAACAGTGTATGCTATCATACACTGGTTTTACATTTATTTTAGGCATACATTTTGACATATTATTTTAATGTTATAGTATGGGATGGCACATGGTGGTTCTTAATCGATCAATATTGTATCTCTAGGAAGGGACATAAAACTACCTTTATACGCACACTGTGGATCTTGGAGGATCATGGGAAAGGTGTGGGAATGCACCTATCCTATAAAGGAAGTCTTGTGGGGGAGATAGGACTTACATTATTTGAGGTGTTTTAGGATAACATTTTAATAATACATTTTATGCATGTCTAAACATAATACATTATATGATGGTATTTCCTAGTTCAGGGTTGAAATGCAGTTCTACATTTACCTCAGTATTCATATTCTCATTACTGACCACCATCATAATTTTGTTCTTCTGGTTTACCTTATTTTTACATCTTCCACACTTTAACAGAGTAGGAACACACCTGACACATATTCCAATTACTGTGATGACAACCTTTATGAGGATCAGGAGTTTACCTATGCTTGCGATCATTTCCTGGACCCACTCTCCTAGACCTGAGAACCATTTTGCTGGGTTCAACCATGAAACCCATTCCTCTACCTTCTCCTCTACTTCAGCAACTGAAGCATTATGGTTCTTTCAAAATTCCCATTTTAGCTGCAGAATTTCATCCATCTTTCGGTCTATCACCTCCTTAGGGTCGCTGGTATTATTCGTGACATAAGTGCAACACTTCACTCCAAATTGGGTGGCCAAAGTTACGCAGTACCCCCCAGTGACAGCTATTAAGTAGTTTAACACTAGTCCGTGTTGCATCAGTTCTTTTTTGTAAGCTTTCAATTCCCTACCTGTATACCTGAAGGTGTCATCATATATCTCGGTGAAATTGTCTATCAATTTAGCAAGATTTTGGATATATCTAAAATTTAGTGTACCCTGAGCAATCCTGGTGGGACCCAATGCTACTAAAACTTGAAAGCCAGTTGTCTCACTCATTAACTGTGTGGCTTTATGCACATCATCAGGTGTCATATTTCTTTTGCCTCTGTGTTCATACTGCGTATGAAGATATGGTGATGGTGTGTTTTTATGAATACCAAGCATTTCATCATATGTGAGGGTCATAACTTCTGGAAGTATTCTTCCCAAATAACATAACAATTACGGTACTAAGATTGGTCAGACACTCCCCTGATTTGGCATAGTACTCCTCCTCTTGACTCCACTTCATTGATATCACTATCAGCTCCCCTCTCCGTCCTCTGTCCTCCATCACAGAAACTGGATATCCCCAAACATATCATCATGACAGAAACTTTGGAAGAAAGAACTAGGATGACCACAGCAGACCACTCTATTGCTGGAAGCACTGATCTACACATTTCTTTAGCTCAGGTATCTCACCGCACCTTTTAACCATCCCAGAACAAGCTCGCAATCGACAGGTTCACGTTATCTGCCTTGACTCCGCCCCATATCTCCACCGGTTGGTTGACCTTTCTACAGTGAGTGGAATGGACCCAGGTATCTCTCTCAGCCACCTTCAGCAACACCTGATATGAACCTTCCCACTGATCTACCAGACAACCTGAGCGTTAGAAATTTTGGATCATAACAAATTCTCCAGATTTGACATCATGACAATTTGCTTCTGGCATATCAGGTGACAACAATTTCAGTTTCTGCTGCTGCTGTTTTAACTGCTTACTCATTGATATAAGATACTTTACAGTTACCTCGTTGTTACCTTTCAAATCTTCCTGCGGACTTATAATCAAATGAGGTTGTCTACCAAACAGTATTTCAAAGGGGGACAGATTTAGAGGGGGCCTGGGGGTGGTCCTGGTGCTACTATTACTCATCAACTTACACATGCTTCTGGATGACCACACCTGTGAAATGAGTATCCCTATACTCTACGGATACCGTATCTGCATGCAACCTTCTGTACAATTGAACCCTGTTATTAATAGCTACTGCTCTAGGTAGTGTCTCAGCCCCTGGGTTTGGACAGTTTCCCAAGTACTTGACCTTAGCCTGGCATGGCTGCAATTTTTCCTTAGCAACCTTGTGTCCTGTGTGTGAGAGATGAAGCACAACAGTTTAGTATCATTTAAGCAGGGCATAAATGAAACAGGGCACAACAATAAATTGTCCTTATATTGTATCAGAGCACAGATCCATTGGCAGGTTGAAAAGATTGTAACAGTTGTATAAGGCCTGGGAGAAGATACTGGGGTTGTCTATGAACCCATGGGACACTTGTGTCCATGTGTGGTGTACACCTCCCCCTATGTGAAAGCAAAAAGATACTGACAGTCAGGGTGTTAGGACACAGGGAAGAAAGCAGAACAGAGATTGGGTATCAGTTACATCAATTACCATTACCAGTTTTTCCCTAGTACTTCCCATCAACCTGTCTATCTGTAGACCACAGTTATGACACAACTTCTAGTGTTGGCTCCCACTCTCCAATAAAACATTAACAGCCACAATTGGAGCTTGTGCCTGTTGGATATTTTCTGGTCTCTGTGTATATCCTTTATGGGGATATCCAGGTACTCCCTGGTTAGGGGGTCCTACCCTCTTTGCCATACAGTTCTTACTTACATGTCCTGGCTGGTTGCAATTAAAACACTTTTGTGGGTGAAGTGGATGAAAGGATTGTTGTGTGGGTTGAGCAGGAAAGAAAGGAGGTGGGTATGGGTAAGAATATTGTGGGGGATATGGGGTTTGTGGATAGTATGGGATCTGTGGCTATGTATGATAAGTGGGGTAGAGCTGTGTTTGCAGTGGTGTGGGATTAGTGAGGGCGTATAGCTGTTCAGGTGCAGGTGTGGATGTTGGTGCAGGTGTGTCGGTTGGCTGTGATGTTACAGTCATTCCTTCTAGAGCTTGAATACTGACAGCCATTAGTTTCTCACTCTGGGTCTCTCTCTTTTTAGAGATGTTTTTGTCCTGTTCTATGGCAGATTCTATGAGGGTATCTATTGTGACTCCCCTCCAGCCAGGCTGTGAGGTCTGAATCAGGGTCTTTAGGTTCTCTTTAAGACCATCCATGAGTATAGTGAGAATCATACCCCTGTGGTGAGTGCTATCTTTAATATCTTCTAACCCAGTGTACTGGGTGATAGCCTGCAGAGCCCGGTCACAATAATCTTCTGCAGATTCACTCTTTTTGTTTTATGGTGAAGATTTTGTTCCAGTTAACTACTACTGGAAAATATATACCCAGTTGAGTTACAATGTGGGAAATGTTATCTTGATTAATTTGGTCTGTTAAGGGAACGTCTCCATCCAATACACAATCCGTGATGAATTTTGTCACGTCAATATTGCATGGAAGACAAGCCCTTAACACTACTTGCCAATCTTTGTTTGTTGGCTCGTGGGAACTACCCAAATTTCTCAAAAATCTTTGACATTTGGCTAATTCCTTTTTGGGATCGGGGAAATCATTCATTATGGAATTTAGCTCTGCATTACACTTCCCTTGTGGGCACTACTCCGTTCGCATCCGACTCGGAACAGTTATTGTCCAGATGGGATGCAGACCGGCCGCACTGCTATTTTTGACCTTATTACCTGGCTGGGGGTTTAGTCTGTTACTGCTACGTATAGGGTTAACAACTTCCTCTACGGGTGCAGTGGATGTTAACACTTCCTGTACTATCACTGATGGAGATGGTGGCACCACTTGTGATTGTCGTGGTGGAGCATCTAACATGTGTACAGCATGGGACATGGCAGACATAACAATAGGCTCATCATCCACATCATAAACATTGTCCTTATGGTTACTAAAGAGAGGGTACAAATTACTTGTTACATTTTTATGGGGTTTTTTCAATAACTCTACGTGCACCCCCATCCACATAAGGTGGCAGTGGTGCACGTGAACCACTGGCAATACCTTCCACAATGCTACCTTGCTGCACATGCGTGCTATTTCGTGGCTCGCATGCATTGCAATTTAGCAATGCGGGTGTACTTTCTGGTAATGCGTTTGCAATGCTAGTTTGCATCGCTTGCACATTTTTAAACCATGCATCCACTTCATGCTGCCACAATTTTAAGCATTCGTAATATTTTGCATCCTTTTCAAAACTACCAATTCTGGGAAACGGTCTAACACTCTTCATCATTATCTTAAACCTATACGTCACAATACCTTATTGCATAAGCACCGTACTTAGTATGCATAATACGATGGGCCGATCCAAGCGGCGCTTCCATTAGCAGCACATCATTGTCTAACATCTCTATTGTTTGCGTGGCTCCCATCTTGGAACAACTCCTACGTTTTTCAATAAAGATTTAAACTGGTGAAAGACACTCAAGATACTTTCACTTACCTGTGGACGTCTTGGAAAAAGGGTGTATCCACAAACCCTATGGAAGACCTCTGGATGCCTTCACTCACCTATGGAAGGCAGCTTCCACGCAGCAATCCTTTTTGACTACTTTCCAACTGCTAGGTGGCAGCAAAGTACCCTTGTTTTCCAGTTGATTTCGGCCACCCTCTCACCAGTTCACAATCACAGTTTAGCCAAAACTATGTGGTTCAATTATAGTGTTCAAATAAGCCTAACAGATTATCACACACTGATTGCTGAATACTATAATCACACTGGGAGCTGAACCCTAACAAAAATAACAACCCATACACCTGCCTTGTGTGAAGTAAATGATAAGCTGCTACCGAGTCACTAGGCCAACTCCTGCGCCTAGCACTTAAGGGTCCTATGATGCCCTTAACATTTAGGTCCCGTGTTACACCCTAAACAAATACTCACAGTTGCACACTATTTTCCTGCGCAGAAAAATACATGTTAACCCAGTTATTGGCAACAATTGATAAAGTAATCTCAACGGCTTTGTTTTAAAACATGTGGCAGCAAGACCGGAAATACATATACGCTATTGTGCGACTAGTCACATACACAATAATGCGACCACTACACAACCATATGACTGTTACCCTTAACTGCATACGCAAAAATGCGTCTCTGCTGCGTACGCAAAAATGCGACCCATCCGTTTACGCAATACTGCAGCACCCCTTTTAGCATGCAATTCTATCAACAAAGGAAAACAAAACTTTTCCTTTCTTGTTCGTGGATTCTAGTCAGCGTACCTTAACTCACACGATAACGGATAGTGATCTCTCAGCATCAAGTGGTTGCAGGTAAACCCTGCGTGTGGCCACTCCACCCTTTGATGAGAGATTGATAACCGTATATTTATAGAGAAATTCTGGGCCCGGGTACTGCACCATCCTGTGGGACCACATCATGTATGGCTGCACCCATTTGTGAGTGGGTCTAGCATGTGAGATGCACCCACTCACAGGAGCATGGCATAGCACCCAGCAGCTGGAACTAAAGTAGTCACTACTGTATTAGAATGGCGGAACAGTCCCATAATAGCTGCATTTCTTGTCAGGCTGTATATAGATGCTAAAATGTAACACACAAATTAAAGTGCTTCTACTTTACTTTGTACATCTCTCATGTAAATAACACAATCTATTTTCTATCATAGAGATAGATGTATGAAGGACTTAATTTTTACATAACATCAGGTCATCTTATACACACACATTCCGCAGCACATATCCTAACCCACTGCTCCATGCTCCTTCCTCACTATCTACCCCTCTGTGTCGCCCCTGTCTGTCTGCCCTTCCCCTTTAGAATGTAAGCTCTCACGAGCAGGGTGCTCATCCTCACGTGCTTCTCCTCCCTCTACTTATAGTATAATTTACTCCTAACTCCCCACAATGGCACCTAACACCTGGTTGCTCATGTCCTGCTGCTTGTGTTTTGCAGCTGAGTTTATAACCTTGTCCTGCATTGTTGTGTATTACTATTAACTGTTTTTCTTGTGTGCTCATTTATGTACTGTGTAAGGCGCTGCGGAACCTTTGTGGCGCCATATAAATAAAGGATAATAATAATAATTGTATAAATTGGTATTGTGACTTCACACGATGAGCCCCCAACTAACGATACAGACTTTAAACCTCTGAACAATCCTGCCTATACCTTCTAAACCTTTATATGCTCCTGCCTATACCTTCTAAGTTGACGCTATTTGCGTATGCAGTCATTCAGTAAAATAAAAACCTTCAGACATTGAAATATGTTTCCAATGCACAAAGTGTAATATTCAACATAAAAACAGTAGGTTACATGCTGTGATCTAAAGACGATTTAGCGCAAAGAAATTATACAGACCCAAGGTACAGTTATACATATGCATGCACACTGGGACCAGTTACCGGCATTCATAAGGAACCTCCATCAACAGCATCAGCTAGAAGACTACATATTGGAGTCAGTACGCACATTTATACTCTTACAGGGATAAGCAACACAATAGAA
Organism: Taudactylus pleione; assembly: GCA_031769625.1. Classification (NCBI taxonomy): domain Eukaryota; kingdom Metazoa; phylum Chordata; class Amphibia; order Anura; family Myobatrachidae; genus Taudactylus; species Taudactylus pleione. The sequence goes on from JAUIMM010000776.1 coordinate 1,900,525, forward strand.
GAGTGTGGCATGGTTCCATTGGTTTCCAGTACGCGTGCATCTGTAACAGGATATTTAACAGGTTCATTCAAATGGACACAGATCAGCCCCCGACAGCCTTTTGTCTCCTTTTTCCCGCCGCATGCAAATCTAAGCTGTTAATATTACAAAGAACATTTTAGTGTTTTAACTCTCTACAGTCCATAAGTTGAGAATGCATGTTGCAATCTTCTCACCGATGACACCGGAAAGCTGTTGAGACAGAGTAGATCAGTACAACACCAAATACAGTTTGCTTATCATGTACTAAACCTTAGTTGCAGAAAACAGTCATTTGTTTACATGCTTGCATTGTGAATGAATCATGTAATAATAACCCTTTTGCACTACAGAACTATTGCTTCAAGTGTATGTATGCAAGGGAGAACGACACTAAATAGTGTTGTGCATCTGGGGGTCTGTGGGGAACTTAGTGAGCAACACTAAGCTGGAAAGGTATCTCTGAGTGTATGGGACTAAGGGCCTGATTCAGAGCTGAATGCTCTGACCAGAGCGCTCGCTCTGAATCAGGTCCCTCCTACCTTTTTTTGGAGCGTCCTCATGGACGCTCGCATAGCTGTGGGTTACCACCCACAACTATAGCGAGCGTCCATAATGATGGTCGCGATGGTCTTGACCATCGTGACCATAGGCTTGCGACGGAGACCCTGCGGTAGGGTCTCGCTGCCGCAAGCCCTGGATTAATTTTGGCTCTATCAGAGCCAAAATCACTCCCACTGACATCACTAGTGATGTCAGTGGGGCCGGCTTGAGACGGTAGGCATTCCCATGGGAACGCCTCTGTCTGGCAGGCACGCCCCCGGCATGCCCACCAAAGGGGGCGTGCTGTCAATCAACATCAACAGCACGCCCCCTTTGGTGCGAGACCCGGAGCGATGGAGAGCCTGTCGCTCTCCGGGTCTCGCGCATGCGCACGACAGAGCTCCATCCGTCGTGCGCATGCGCAGTGGGGGACATCGACTCGCTTGCGAGCGTACTGCCGCTCACGAGCGGGTCTGAATGACTCCCTAAGTCGGTATTGGTTGTGTAGGGATCGTTAAAAAGCTGAACATGCTAATAATTAGCTATTTTGCGTTGTGCACTGTTTAACATCGTGTGCATGTGTTAATGTGAATGCAGGGAAAACACCACTAATTTGCAACTTTTTAGTGCTGTTCATATTTAAGTCTGTGGTGATTTTAATGTGTTGGAAAGTCATTTTTATGTAAGTCAGACACCGTCGGTATGTGTTTGGGGAAGATTGTTAAAAATCTGGCCGTGCTACTTTTTAGCAATTTTGCGTTGTGTTTTGTGTACTATGTGGTTTTGACAAAATGGTGCTGTGTGACCTATTTCTAAGATGGAGTCTTGTCACCATTGCAATATGGCATCATTCCAATCTAATTTTTAACTGATTCTGTCTCAGCCAATTATCCAGCTTCGACAGTATATACACAGTCATTAATGTATGTAGTATCGGTTATACCATCATAAGAACATGGCAATTACACTACTGTACAGCTATGTATGTGTACTGATTTGCATCGCATTCTAAGAGCTTATGTGGTATTAAAAAGATTGGTTGTGCAAACATGCAATATGCAAATACACTGTGTCAATGTGATATCCATCCAATTTAACAGTATGGTATTCAGTACAAATTACATCAGTTGAGCACTCACCACCCAGTGTTTAAGCGGTGTATTACATGCCATAGCATATCTTTTGTTGAAGTCCAGCCATGTTCCATGGTGTGACACAGAGGCCTGAATGAGGCACTATGAGCAAAAAACTAGCTGGCCACATCTGTAGGTGGCATGGTCTGCATATCTACTAACTGCTGTTCGTGTCATCTAGGCGGCATGGTCCGCATACCCACGTTCTGCTGTTTGTGTCATCGAGGTGGCACAGACAGCACTCAATGTCCAGAGTGCACAGTTCAGCGTCCAGCTGCTTGTGTCAATGAGGTGGCACAGGCCACAATCAATCATCCAAAGTACATAACCCAGCGTACCACCACTTGTGTCAACCCAGAGGCACAGGCCACAATCCAGCATCCAAAGTACGCAACCCAGTGCACCACCGCTTGTGTCAACCCAGCTGCACAGTCGCAATCTAACGTCCTGAGTACACAACCCAGCGTACCATCGCTCATGTCAACCTGGTGGCCCAGGCCACAATCCAGCATCCAAAGTACACAATCCTGTGTACCACCGCCTGTGTCAACCCGCTGCTACAGGGTCCAGAGGCTGCACCTTGCTCTGTGGCCCACAGACCACATCCTGCCAGGCCTCTACATGGCCCAGAGGCCGCATCTTGTTCCATGGCCCTCAGGCCACAGCCTACCAAGTCTGCTACATGGCCCAAAGGCTGCATCGGCCCACAGGCCAAAGCCTTCCCCTGGCTGCTACATGGCCCAGAGGCTACACCTTGCTCTATGGACCATAGGCCACAGCCTGCCAAGGCTGCTACATGGCCCAAAGGCCGCATTGTGTTCTACGGCCCACAGGCCACAAGTCAAAGGCTTACCAGCCCTTCAAGGCTGCTCAAAGGCCACAGCTAGCCAAGTATTTCAGCCCTCAAGGCTGTTGCAGGCCTAACTCCCCTCAGTTGATACCTTAGTTCATAACATTATCACTGGCCAGAAAGAATTGTTTTGGGAAATTTTCATTACATTGAGGTTATTCATCTGTCTTCCTCTTTAGTCATGGACCCTGGTCAGAATCCTGTGCAAGTTCTTGCAGCCAAGATTCAGGTTCTGACCCAGAAAGTGCAGTAACTTTCCCTCCGAGTGGAAGAGACTCCGGGGGAGGGGGGGGTCTCCTGTCCATCCTGCCATAATCAAGCCTAAATTGAATACGCTGGGCCAGTTTTCAGGGAACCGCAAGGGCTTCTTGAACTTTAATTGTAAACTTTATTTTAAGCTTAGACCTCTATGCTCGGGTTCCGAGGTCCAACGAGTCGGGATTGTGATCTCCCTTCTACAGGGAGACCCAAAAACTGGGCCTACGGCCTTTCTTCCACCTTAACTGCACTTTAGGCTGTGGATTCCTTTTTCACCACTCTGGGATTACTCTATGGTGACCCGGACAAATCAGCCTTGGCCAAGGCTAGCCTCTGGTCCTAAAAACAGAATAGCAGGGTAGCGGAGGACTATTGTATGGAATTCCATAAGTGGACTGTTGACTCTGAGTGGATCGACTCAGCTCTTCAGTGTCAGTTCCGGTGGGGACTTTTGGATCAGATAAAGGACATCTTGGTCCAACATCCTTCTGCAGTAACGCTGGATGATCTGATGAGTCTGACCATTTGCATCGACCAACGTCTCCAGGAACACAGGTTGGAGAAAAATCTGCCATCTCTGGCTTCTCAATCTCCTCTTTGGATGTCTCTGGCTGAATGCAATTTGGGGCTTTCTGTCTCCTTGCAGAAGAGAAATGGAGGAGATGCACACTGGGCCTTTGTATGTATTGTGGAGGTAAAGGACATATGGCTCAACTTTTTCCCATCAAGTCGGTAAAAGGCAAGGGCCCTCATTCAGAGCCGTACGCTCTGAGCAGAGCGCACGCTCTGCATGAGGGCCGGGCTCCTTTTTCATGGAGCGTCCTCCTGGACGCTCGTATAGCTGTGGGTCACCACCCACAGGCTATACGAGCGTGCATTTTGATGGCCGCGATGGTCGTGACCATCGCGACCATCGAAATTGCGAGCCGGAGCCTGCGGTTGAGGTTTTCAACCGCAAGCTCCGTAGTGATTTTGGCTCTATCAGAGCCAAAATCACTCCCACTGACATCACTAGTGATGTCAGTGGGCCGGCTTCTGACGGGAGGCGTTCCCGTGGGAACGCCCCCGTCAGGGAGGCACGCCCACCAAAGGGGGCGTGCTGTCAATCAACATTGACAGCACGCCCCCTTTGATCGGACACAACGAGCGAAGGAAAGTCCTTCGCTCGTCGTGTCTGGCGCATGCGCACGACGGAGCTCCATCCGTCGTGCGCATGCTCAGTGCAGACCATCGACCCACTTGCGAGCGTACAGCCGCTCGCGAGTGGGTCTGAATCAGGCCCAAGGTCTATATGGTAGTGGAGAGTTGCATCTAGGCTTTGCATCCATCTCTCCAGAAAATTCAGTCCTCTTCCCCACAGTACTCAAGTCACCAAATGCTCAAGTTTCTGTTTTTGCCTTTGTTGATAGTGGAGCCGTGAATAATTTAATGGATCTGATGTTCTTTGAAACATTGGGACTTACTACTGAACATTTGTGTAGTTCAGTCACAGTCATTGGTCTGGATGGCAGAAATCTCTCCAAAGTTCTGTTTGGTGGCAGTCCATGTCTTGTGATGTTCATGAGTTTGTGGCAGCTGTGATGTCTGTTCCAGAAACAAGACTCTCCAAAACACTCCTGCTGGCATGTTATGTTCCCTATTTACTACCTTTCGTGGTGGATCTGCCATCATCTTCTCGCTGTTTGGTCATCTGGACCATTGTGGACTGATTTTCAAAGATGGTGCATTTTGTTCCCCTCAGCAAATTGCCCTCAGCTAAGGAATTGGCTGTACTCTTTATTCAACATGTTTTTAAACTTCATGGAATTCAATCAGACATTGTCTCAGACTGTGGTACCCAATTTGTTGCTCAGTTTTGGAGGTGCTTTTGTGCTGATCTGGGCATTAATATCAGTCTGTCATCAGGCTACCACCCACAGTCCAACGGACAGACAGAACTGAGCAGTACCTCCGTTGCTTCATCTCCAACTGCCAAAACATCTGGGTTACTCTTTTGCCATTCACTGAATTTGCATACAACAACTCCTGCCATTCTGCTTTGTCGGTGTCTCCTTTTTTCTGCAATGTTGGATTTCAGCCTAGGAGTAATTCCTTTGAGACTACGTCAACCACAACTCCTTCATCTGTTTCCAGTTTATGGTCAGTTTGGGAGAAAGTACACCATTTTATCTTTTCAAGCATCTGGTCGTTCTTTGGGCTGACAGACATCATAGACCCTGTAATTTCAAAGTGGAAGACTTGGTTTGGCTGTCCTCCAGAAACATTAACCTGCACCAGAGATCACAAAAGTTGGGTCCCAAGTTCATTGGCTCTTTTAGAATTATTTCCCAAGTGAATCCTGTGGCCTTACGACTGAAGTTACCTCAGACTCTCAGGATCAATAACAATTTCCATTTTTCTCTCCTGAAACCAGTTTCACTTCCTCCAGGTTTACTCCTAGGCATTCAGTCAGACCTCCACCAGTGCTCATCCAGGGGTGCCAGGAGTTTGTGGAGAAGATCCTTGACTCCAGAATTTCTCGATGATGTCTTCAGTTCCTTGTTCACTGGATAGGGTATGGAACAAAGGAGTGCTCTTGTATTCCTAAAAGGTCTTTGCATGCTCCTACCCTGAATAATTATTATTTGAGAACTTTCCTGACAAACCAGGGTCTAGGGGTTCTTTAACCCCTCATGAAGGGGGGGTACATTCACTAAAACTCCTCCTACCTCCTGTCCTTCATTGAGGGATCATTCTGGTTTGGCTTCTGCATCTGTTTCTTTCTGGTGCGAACACTGCTCTGGTGCTGGTGATAGCATTTAATGTGTTTCCAGTTTTGGTGTTGTCTCCTGCTATCCAGACAAGTACCCAGTCCTGCTGTCTGATATTGTTACCTGCCATTGCTACATGGCCCAAAGACTGCATTGTGTTCTACATCCCACAGACCACAGCCTGCCAAGGCTGCTACATGGCCCAGAGGCTCCAACTTGATCTACAGCCCACAAGCCACAGCCTGCCAAGGCTGCTACATGGCCCAAAGGCCACATCGTGTTCTTCACCAATAGACCTCAACAAATCAAAGACTTACCAAGCCTCAAGGCTGCTCCCCAGGCACAGCTAGCCAAGTCTTCCAGTCCTCAATGCTGTTGCGGGATTAACTCACCTCGGCCACAGCCTGCCAAGGCTGCTACATGGCTCAGTTGACACCTCAGTTCATAACAGGGAGGAGTCACGACCAGGGTTTTGTGGCATAGAGGTTTGCGGTCCTTACCGGCGAGGGCGCTGTGGCACGGTCCTTCTGTCGGGGGAGCTGGCATGTGGAGACTGGCATTGGCTGTATGCAGAGGTCTCCCAGCATTGGACCATCCTGGCTAGGGTAAGTCTTTGTGGCATCTCTTGTCACAGGTGTCTGGGCACCACCATGTTGTCTTTGACCATGTGACATAGCAGGCCAATCATCTGTAGGTCACCTGCTCTCACTAGCCTATCACGTTCTGCTACTGGGTACTTAATTGTGTTTGGAGCTCCCTGTAGTTGCCAGTGCAACGTGTTCACAGCATAGCTGTGAGAGAGAGTTCTCTACGCTCCTGTAACCAAGCCTTGTGTTCCGGTGCTAGCCCTAGCTCCTTGTTGGTCTCTGGCTCCCTGCATAGCCTACACCCCTCTGCCTAGCCTTGCTCACTGCTGAGATCAGTCCTGTGCCTTCCACCAGACTCACTCCAGCCTGAACCTGTCTCCTCAGTAAACCCACTCTTGCTTGAACCTGTCTCCTCAGTTCACGCATCACAGCATTTCCGGATCTCCATTTCAGCCAGCATCACTGCATTACTGGATATCCCCTTCAGCCACTATTCAACAAGGGATTTCCACTTCACTCCCCCAGTTCATCTGGATTCATCTCTGCCACTGATCTGGACATTTGTTACTCCCATTCACTGCAGCTCCCTTCATCCACATATATCAGTTTGTTTATTACTGGATTTTAGTTTATCTTGATTCATGTCTACAAACAGTCACAATAAACAACCCACATTTCAGTTTAAACCTGAATCGTCTGTGGGTCACCTGCTCTCTCTGGCCTATCATGTTGTGGTACTGGGTACTTAAGGGTGTTTAGAATGCCCTGCATTTGCCAGTGCAATGAGTTCACAGCGTCAGCTGTGAGATAGAGTTCTCTGCATTCCTGAATCTTAGACTTGAGCTCCGGTGCTTGCCTAGCTCCTTGTCAGCCTCTGGTTCACAGCCAGGGGTGCCCTTTCTCTGGGCCCCCCAGCCACAGCATCAGCCCTGAACGCTAGTCAGCCCAGGCCAGGGATCCCTGGGGAGTTGGGGACCCCCCCAATAAAGGGGTCCCCCTTTCCAGGGCACCCCTGTCCTAGGCTGATAGCCCGGGGCTATCACCGCCACCCCTGGGTGGTGGGTGGCGGTTGATAGGTGTAGGTGTAGATTGGCTCGCATAGCATAATGTAACTACATGCTGGAGCATGTAGTTATAGTGTATCCGGTGCCCTATTTGGATTACTTCTACAGGGAGACCACCAAACGGTGCCCTATTTGAATTACTGTGGCGAACATCGTGGGACAAAAGGTGAGTATTGTATTTTTTTTTTCAGGTACTTCCAATGGATACTTTACATTGAGAAGGGGACGTGAACATCTGGCAGCAGGTAAGTATGTGTGAGTGTGTGTGGGTGTAATAAATCTATATTTTCATGGTGTGTGTGTCTTTTTTTTACACATTTCTTTACAGGTGAACTATACGGACCAGCAGGTCCTTAATGCTCCTCATGCTAGTACTTGTGGTTCTCCAAGTACCAGCATGCGGCGGAGAGGCTTTCTGGGACCTGTAGTTCAACTGTAAGGACAATGTGAATAATTAAAATTTTTACACACTACACCTACACTATCAACCACCACCCACTGCCCAGGGGTGGCGGGGATAGCCCCGGGCTATCAGCCTAGGACAGGGGTGCCCTGAAGAGGGGGTCCCCTTTATTGGGCGGGTCCCCAACTCCCCAGGGATCCATGGCCTTGGATGACTAGTGGTCAGGGCTGATGCTGCATCTGGGGGGTACGGTGAAAGGGCACCCCTGGCTGCGGCATCAGTCACCTGCTAGAAAGGGTCTGGTGCTGGTTTTAAATATAGGGGTGACCTCACACAATTTTTTTTATCCCTATATTTAAAACCAGAACTGTTCCTGCTGCCTGGTGCTGGTTCTTAAATTACAGTGGAACCCTACGCATTTTGTTCCCTGTAAATTTAAGAACCAGGACTGGCTGGCAAGTCCGGGGCTGGTTAGTCTTTTTTGGGGGGGCTATGTCATTTTTTTTTTCTTTTATCCTGTTTTTTTACAGGCTAGAATACAAGCAGCTTACACATATCTCACTGATATGTGCAGGCTGCTTGCTCGGGAGAGTTTAGCAGAGAGAACACACTGCAATCTTGTGTGAGTCATCTCCTGCAAAACCTGCTACTCGGGGAAGAAATCTCCTGCAAAACCTGCTACTCGGGAGAGAAATCTCGTTCTGCTTCACCGTCGGCCATCTCACTCTCAGCTAAACTCCCTTCTTGGTAAATTTGCGAGTCTCAGGAGCTTCAAATCACGTTTCGGTGAAGCTGATCGAGTTGAAAAAAAAGCAAACTCTCCCAGACTCGATTCTTTGTAAATTTACCCCTTATAGTCTATCTGGATTCACCTCATTCATGTCTGTCACTGATCTGGACATTCATTTATTCCCACTCACTACAGTTCCCTCCTGCCACATATATTCGTTTTTTATTATGGGACTTTGGTTTATCTTATTGCTTATGTCTACCAACATTAAACAACCCACCTTTCAGTTTAAACCTGTTCCAGTGTGTACTCCTGTTACCACTCTGGGTCCACAACAAACACAGGGCCTGATTCAGACCCAGACGCTATTTGCGACCGCTCGCTGGCTAAAAGGGGCTGGCTATTTAAATCATGTTCTCGCACTGCATCGCATAAAGCTGCCCACTAATAGCGAGTGGCCGCACTTTGTGCTCGCACCTGTATAAAGACGCCCCTTTGCCACTAACAACACACGTCATCTCCGGCAGTTATAGAATTAATCGGGAACATCGAGAGCCAGCAAGCAGTTCAGGCTAAAATACAAACCAGTCACGTGTGTAATGACGCTACTTTGCTAATTATGCACACCGATTAAACGCCGTTCTGATGGTCGGGCATGCCTGCGTTTGCACATCCACACCCCCGTTTACAAGCACCTTCCCCTGTTACCACCCACAAACGGCACTATCTGTCACTCAAAACAGCGGCCCGACTGCGGGCTACGGGTGAGCACTTTCCCATCGCAATGACTGGTTCACGCACGTGCATTGTGACTCATTGTGATGCATACGCATGCACAGATTGTGTAAAATCGCTCAAAGTGAGCAAGCGCAGCATAGCGTCCAGGTCTGAATCAGGCCCACAGTCTTTAACAGTTTGCAGTGGCCAAATGGATTCGGCTACTGGACAGAAGTCCAGAACAGATTTAATTCACAGCATGGCTTCCCACCTGGAATAATTGGAGACCATACAACAGCAAATAGCCCAGTATGTAGAAATGGCACTCTTTCAGGATACCTTAAAAGCTACACTAACTACTCCAAGTATGCCTGCCATTACTTCTGTCTCCATTTCTGTGTATCTGCCTTAGGAGTTCCTCCTCATTTGTATTTACCTACACCTGGCAAGTTTGATGGCAATCTTAAACTGTGTCGTGGATTTCTCAATTATTGTGATGTACATTTTACCATACAGCCCTCCAAATTCCTTACTCCTAAAACCAAAGTGGCCTATATTGTGTCTTTATTGTCTGGCTTAGCCTTAGATTGGGTTTCTCTGCTCTGGGAACAATTAGATCCGCTACTGGATAATTACCCAGAATTTTTTACATCATTTAGGAGGATTTTTGATGAGCCCGGAAGAACCACTCCTGCTTCTTCCAGTATTATGAGTCTGAAACAAGGTATCTGTCCTGTCAGTCAGTACGACATTCAGTTCCAGACATTGGCATCAGAGCTCAGATGGAATGAAGAAGTCCTAACATCGGCCTTCTGGCACGGACTATCGGATCATATAAAGGATGATCTAGCCACTCGAGATTTACCCTCTAGCCTTAATGATCTCATTTCTCTCTGCAACAAAGTTGATGTATACGCTTTACAGAGCGTCAATCTGAGAAGCATAGAGCTGATCATTTTTGGCCTCATCCTCAACCTTCTCCTACCCGTTCTCCTCCATCCTTTACAGCTGAAAAGCCCATGCAGGTTAATCATACCCGTCTTCTAAAGAAGAATGACAGAGATGCATTCAAAAGAACCTTTGTCTATACTGTGGTGACACGGGTCAGCTGGTGGCTTCCTGTACCCGCAAGTAGGAAAACGTCTATTTCTAACTAGTCCTGGGGACACTCAGTTAGGAGTAATACTTCCATCCCCAAAGCAGAATGACTCTATCTTGTCCATAGCTCTGGACATTAAGTCTAGTCCTGTATTCATATCTGCCCTCCTGGATTATGGGGCAGCAGAAAATTTCATGTCCTCTCATTTGGCAGATGAATTACAAATTCCTTGTGTAACCTTGGATCATGCTATCTCCTTGATGTCTATTGATGGTAGACCTATTTCTAATGGAACTGTGTCTAAAAAAACCCTATCTACTCTAGTTCATATTGGAGCCCTTCATATTGAACATATCAACTTCTTAATCATATCCAAAGCTTCCCATGAGATTATACTCAGATACCCATGGCTACATAAGCACAACCCCAAAATTGATTGGAACACTATGCAGGTTCAGTCATGGAGTGAGGATTGCCAGGGGTCTTGTCTCCTGAAGATCCGACCCGTGAAAAAATTTCAGATGTTAGATGTTCCATCTATACCTAAAGAATATAAATCATTTACCGATGCTTCCTCTGAAAGACAAGCTAACATCTTATCTCCTCATAGAGAATGGATTTGTCCTATTGACTTATTGGAATAACAGTTTAACAATAATAGCGCCAATTGTCTAACCTAGACAATGAGATACAAGGCAAGTAGATAAAATGTAATTTAATAAGTATATTAAAAAAGAGTAGTAATCTCATACAGAAATACAGGTCCTAAATCTATGACATTAATAAAGTGCATGTATGCATATTCCAATGAATATTCAATTAATACATGGCATTCCACAAAATATCTCTCTGAAATGGTAAACAAATAAGACAGTAGTAATGGGAATATAAATGCAACTATAAACTTGTCATCACTGAACAATTGTGTGTCCATAGATATATAAGAAGAAGAAGAAATTCTCACAGAGAAAGAAATGCGTTAGAGGTGTCTCTGTCTCCATCTTGCAACTTTGTTTTTACCAAAAGCAACTCCCTGCTACAATTGTAACTCATCTTGTTACATTCTGCCATAATTCCTGCCCCGGGATTTACTATATTCCATTTGCCTGCCCAGTATCCGCCCTCCTCCATAGAGACTGAGAGAGGAGATGTGTATAACATCGGCCCTCGTTTGCACATGTGGACCGGCTTCCAGCAGCTATTGTCTGGCATCCTCGCACGGGCAGCTGGCACACATCGGCATCAGTCAAGGAACACTTCTGACTGAGGGAGGCAACACAGAGCTTATTCCCAGGTGGTACCACTCTATCAGGTGAGCGGACAATATACACCATGGAGCTTACGACCACTTATACCAGCTGGATATTGTGACAATATACCAACCTGTCACTGTACAGATTAAAGATTCATCCATAGAAGATTATGGAGCGCTCCCCACACTAAGTTTATTGCATCTGGATTCTATGTTCAGGGAGGAACATAGTCACAGTTACTTCACATAACTCGGGGTGCACCCCGCTTGTTATTTTATCTCAGGTTGACACGCTATACAATTCATTTTATGATAATTTTTTTCCATGATGCTTGCATGCTGTTCTGGACTTCCTTATCTATTGAAATCCATCTAGTCCATATGGACATACAGTATGTGTTCACTATATCTCTAGCTAGTAGAGAACATATAGAATCATATCTGCTAATTGTGCACACACAATTGTTCAGTGATGACAAGTTTATAGTTGCATTTATAGTCCCATTACAACTGTCTTATTTGTTTACCATTTCAGAGAGATATTTTGTGGAATGCCATGTATTAATTGAATCTTCATTGGAATATGAATACATGCACTTTATTCATGTCATAGATTTAGGATCTGTATTTGTGTATGAGATTACTAATCCTTTTTAATATACATTTTATCTACTTGTCTTGTAACTCATTTGTCCGGGTTAGACGATTGGTGCTATTATTGTTAAATTGTTATTCCTTAAGGTATTACTATCGACTTGTTACCTGGAAAGATGCCTCCCCATGGTTGGACCTATCCGTTGTCCCTACCAGAAACTGACACCATGTCTGGAATACATCCAAGAGAATTTCAAAAAGGGATTTATCCGACCATCTTCATCACCTGCTGGAACAGGATTTTTCTTTGTTCCTAAAAAAGATGGAGGCCTGAGACCATGTATAGATTATAGAGGACTGAATGATATTACAGTAAAGAACAGATGCCCTCTACCATTGATCATCAAATTACTTGACAGAGTCAAGGGATCCACTATATTTTGTAAGTTAGATCTCCGAGGTGCATACAACCTCATCCGTATCCGAGCAGGTGATGAGTGGAAAACCGCATTCAACTCAAGGGACGGTCATTTTGAATACTTGGTCAAGCCATTCTGGCTGCGTAATGCACCTGCCATTTTTCAAGGTTTTGTTAACAAGATCTTTAAGGATTTCTTATATGTCTCAGTTGTCGTCTATTTAGATGACATTTTGATTTTTTCATTCTCTCCTGAGGAACACCATAATCATGTCAAAGAAGTCTTGTCTCGTCTGAGGAAGAACCAACTGTATTGTAAATTTTATTAAGGGATTCTTCTTCTTGATTGCTCCCATCACAGCCATAATTCATAAAGGTGCCAACCCTGCTCTATGGCCTCCTGAGGCAGAGACAGCCTTTCAACTTCTCAAGCTAGCCTTTACAACAGCTCCAGTTTTGAGACAACCGGATGTCAACAGGCCTTTCCTACTGAAAGTGGATGCTTCATCTGAGCCAGTGGGAGCTATCTTGTCCCACCACTTTGAGGATAACTGCATTCATCCGTGTGGGTGCTCCTCAATTAAATTTTCAGCTGCCGAGAGAAATTATGCCATAGGCGAACAGGAGTTATTAGCTGTAAAACTGGCCTTAAAGGAATGGTGGTACCTCCTAGAGAGTGCTAAGTTCCCTTTCACTGTTTTTACAGACCACAGGAATCTTCTTTTCCTTAAAAATATTCAATGTGTAAGTCCTTGTCTGGCCCGATGGGCAATATTTTTTGCCTGTTTACATTTTACCTTGTCGTATCGCTCTGGGGCTCTCAATCTGAAGGCCGATGTCTTGTCACAGTCACTGTCCACTTATAGTGGTCCAGAAACACTGTGAAATACTCCCTTGTTGGAGTCAAAGGTTTTCGCCACTATACAACTGCAACCACCTGTTGAAAAGACATTTGTGGCACTGAAGTAGAGGAAACAGTTGCTGACATGGGCCTATTCTTCTCATTTTGCAGGTCATTTAGGCATTCTCAAGACCTTGGAGTTCCTGAAGAGATCCTACTGGTGGCCATTAATGAAAACCGAGTCAACTGAGTTTATCTCATCTTCTACCCAGTGTGCCCAGCATAAATCTCCATGACAGACTCCAGCTGGTGAATTGGTGCCTCTTCCCGTACCATCTCATCCGTGGACACATCTGTCCATGGATTTTGTGACAGACCTGCCAAATTCTAATGGATATACCACCATCTGAGTTGTAGTGGATCATTTCTCAAAGATGGTCCATTGCATTCCGCTAGAGAAGTTACCCTCGGCACCTGATTTGGCGGGTGTGGTTCATTAGGTCTACATTGTCTAGATAGACAATGTTTGGGTAGACAATGGAAGATAGACAGGTAATAGATAAACAGGGACTGAAGGTCAAAGGGGTCTGATTGTTGACACACTAAAGGTCGATTGGTAACAAGGTTGACATGTACTGAAGGTCGACAGGCAATAGGTCGACAGGCACATAAGGTCGACAGGCAATAGGTCAACAGGTACTAAAGGTCGACAGGCAGTAGGTCAACAGGGACTAAAGGTCGACAGGGTCAGAAGGTTGACACACTAAGGTTGACTGGTAACAAGGTTGACAGGTATGAAGGTCGACAGGCAGTAGGTTGACAGGGACTGAAGGTCGACAGGGTCAGAAGGTCAACATGCTAAAGGTCAATACACTAAATGTTGACTGGTAACAAGGTCAACAGGTATGAAGGTCGACAGGCAGAAGGTTGACACTCAGTCAAATGGTCGACAATTTTTTTTTTTTAGGGTTAGTGTCAGGGTTAGGCACTTACTCCGACGGGTCGACTAGTAACAAGGTCGACAGGTATGAAGGTCGACAAGCAGTATGTCAACACTTATATAGTCAAATGGTCAACACTTTTTTTTTTGGGTTAGGGTTAGGCACTTACTCCGATAGTTAGGGTTATTTACTTACCTCGATGGTTAGGGTTAGGCACTTACCCTGATGGTTAGGATTAGGCACCAAGAGGAGGGTTAGGGTAAAGAATAGGGCAAGAAAACAAAACAAACCATGTGTCGACCATTTGCATATCGACCATATGACTGTTGACCTAATGACCATGTCGACCTTCAGTAAATGTCAACCTTGTTACCAGTCGACTTTAGTATAGCAACCTTCTGACCTTATCAACCTTCAGTCCATGTCAAACTTCATACCTGTCGACCTTGTTACCAGTTGACCTTTATTGTATTGACCTTCTGACCCTGTTGACTTACTATCTGTCAACCTTCATACCTGTTGACCTTGTTACCAGTCAACCTTTAGTGCATCAACCTTCAGTCCCTGTCGTCCTACTGCCTGTCGACCTTCATACATGTTGACCTTGTTACAAGTCACCCTTTAGTGTGTCGACTTTCTGACCCTGTCGACCTTCAGTCCCTGTCGACCTACTGCCTGTTGACCTTCAGACCCTGTCGACCTTCAGTCCCTGTCTATCTAGTGCCTGTCTATCTTCCATTGTCTACCCAATCACTGTACCTGATTTGGCTCACCTATTTGTTCACCATATATTTTGCCTTCAAGGACTTCCTTCAGAAATCATTTCAGACTGGGGTGTCTAATTTGTGGCAAAATTCCGGAGGGCCCTCTGCTCTGTTCTGTGAGTGAAATAATTTTTTCCATGGCTTATCACACTCAAAGTAATGGGTCCACTGAGAGGGTGAACCAGGACCTTGAGACTTTCATGAGAATCTTTATGTCCTCATCCCAGGACAACTGGGCAAAATTTGTGCAAAATGCATTATACCACTCTTCTACTAACCAAACTCCTTTCTACATCATGTATGGTCTTCATCCTAGGGTCCCTGAGTTCCGAAGTTCACCTACCTTTGATGTACCAGCTGTTGATACCACTGTATGGAACTTTGCTTCAGTTTGGGCTCAAGTGTGGGCTGCTTTTGTTAAAACCTCCCTACGGTATAAGGTTAAGGCTGATAGGAAGCAAATAAAAGTTTCTCAGATGCGGGTCGGGGTTCAAGTATGGCTTTCTACCAGCAATCTTCGCCTCAGGGTACTGTCAATGAAGTTCGCTCCCTGGTTTATTGGACCATACTCTATTACAGAGATAATCTCTCCAGTCTCCTATCGTCTTCAGCTCCTTTCTTATTTAAAAATTCCTAATTCATTTCATATATGTCTGCTCAAGCCTTTGGTTCTCAATAAATTCTTCAGTGTCCTCCCTCTTCTCCCCGGGATCCAAACTGAAAAGGTGGTGGAATTTGAGGTGTCTCAGATTTTGGATTCCCGTATCCGTCGTGGTCATTTGCAATTCCTGCTTGATTGGAGAGGCTATGGTCTGGAAGAGCATTGTTGGACCAGAGCTGAGGAGGTCCATGCTCCCAAACTCATCAGCAAATTCCACTTGGCTCATCCCAAAAAGCCTAGAAGGTGACATGAGGCCACCCTTAAGGAAGGGGGGTACTGTCATGACCAGGGTTTTGTGGCATGGAGGTTTGTGGTCCTTCTGGCGGGGGAGCTGGCATGTGGAGACTGGCATTGCATGTACATAGAGGTATGCCAGCATTGGGCCATTCTAGCAAGGGTATGTCTAGTCGCATCTCCACGTCACAGCTGTCTGGGTGCCACCATGTTATCTTTGGCCATGTGACATAGCAGGCCAATCGTCTGTGGGTCACCTGCTCTCTCTGGCCTATCACGTGCTAGTACTGGGTACTTAAGGGTGTTCGGAGCACCCTGTAGTTGCCAGTGCAACATGTTCACAGCATCAGCTGTGAGAGAGAGTTCTCTGTGCTCCTGAACCTTAGACTTGTGCTCTGGTGCTTGTCCTAGCTCCTTGACAGGTTCAGGCTCCCTGCATAGCCTGCACTGCTCTATCATTCTGAATATGTGAACATTTTAACAATCTTGACATATTGTAATGAATCTTGCCTGTATTTGCATAAGTCACCTAGAGTCTCTCTGCCTATAACAACAGCCCACTGTTCCCATAGAGTACAATAGACTCATCGGTACTTAGGATGCCATCAGGTCTTAACCTCTGGCCAATAGAGGCTTATACTGTACAAACAGCTGGAGCTCGCAATGTAAAACTGAAGTTGTAGTACAAAGGTAATATTAATTATGGAGCAGCCTTCATCTGTGGACACAAGAAAGATAGAAAGCACACCAATAACAGGTAGCGTGAATTTCAGCAAAACTAAGTAATTATATAGGAGGGTAATTACCACAGATGTACACTGCAAACAATAATAGAATATGATTGCATATAAACACAACTACATAAAATGGTGACAGTCACAGTCACAAACAGCAAATATATTGCAATGATGGTCTTGCAATAAACTCAAATACACATGCAGCTGGCAGTATGGAATAGCAGCATAACATATAAATCATAATGGAATACCAATATATTAACCAGCCTGTGTTTTGCAGAGTATAATAGCAGCAAGAGATATGTGCATTTGTTGTAGGATGTAATAACAACAGTACACCACACAAACGGCTTGCAGAGTGGAGTTGCAGCACAATGAATGTTCCAGGTATACTTGCAACAGGTACAGGAAATGCAAGGCAGAGCCAGGACAGGAACCAGGAACACCAAACAGCAGATACAGGAACAAGGACTGGATAGCACAACTTTCACAAGAAACTATCTCAGGGAAGCCAAGAATAGGCCTGTCCTATAACAGAAGTCAGAGCCAATCAAGGGTAAGCAAACAAGACCAGCCTCTGGTGATTAACACTATGAGCAGCTGAGTACTGCATGTTCACAGGCTTCCCAGCTGGTAGCAATCAGCCTGGACCAAATCTCACTTTGGTTGGCTTTGCCTGTTAACCCTCTCAGCTCTGGCTGCAACCTGTAGCAGAATTAAGCTGTCACGACACCTCATAACACATAGTGGTTGTTGACCTGACATGCATATCGACAATCTTGTTGTTGACATTTAGAACTAGTCAACATTCTGGTTTCGACATTCCAAGAGTCAACCTTCTGAATGTCAACTAGTCATACTTCGGGGTCAAAGCTGATTCAGACCACTTCAGGAGACTTTGTGTGAGACATTTCAGTGACCATATTAGTCTCAATTTGTGATTTCATGCCCACACAATACCCTTATAGTACTTTTATTTTATAATTAGTCCTTGTTTTGCACTGCGCATGTGCCACATTTCAGAATCTGCATCTTTTTTTTGTCTGACTTGAGACATGCTGAGACTTGGGCTGGAATGGGAGTAGAATTGCAGGAAGTGGGCATGAATGTGACTTCAGTGGATGTGCATGGAGGCAAATCCCTTTGCTTCTATTGTTTTTGGTACTGTTGGACTATGGGCAATTAAGGGCAGGTCAAAGTGAGTGATGCACTTGATTCTCTAAGCCCATGGTCCTTTTTAGGTTTCCAATTTCCACAGATTGGACAGGGGTAAACTTTTCCTCAACCACCGAAATGTTCACTTTCAAAGGTTTTCCCTACAGTGCAGCCCTTCTATGACATTGTATGAGTTCTTCTGTCAATAAATTAGGAGTGTGCCCTGTTACAAAGACCTTGACTCTGATGAGAAACACTTGGTGTGTGTCTCATTTGTTGACATATTATTATTATTATCATCATCATCATCATCATTGTATGTATACAGTACATTATGATGTTTTTCTCCAAAATGATTCAAGGCACTTATCAGATAGTATAAACATACAGTACCGTACTACAGAGGTTTAGATTTTCAAAAAATATTGAAATTGAACATAGTACCGGTTGAGTCTCCCATATCCAAATATTCCAAAATATGGAATATTCCGAAATACAGAATTTTTTAAGCATGACTAAGATAGTGACAAATTTGCTTTCTAATGGTTCAGTGTACGCTAACTTTGTTTAAGGCACACAATTATTCAAAATAAAGTATAAAATAACCTTCAGGCTGTGTGTATAAGGTATATATGAAACATAAATGCATTTCATGTACACACACAAACTTTGTTTGATGCACAAAATTATTGAAAATATTGTATAAAATTATCTGCAGGCAAAAAGTCTGGTGTATATAACACATAAATACATTCTGTGTTTAGATTTGGGTCCCATTCCTAGGATATCTCATTATGGTATGCAAATATTCCAAACTACATAATATTCAGATATCCAAATTACCCCTGGTCCCAAACATTTTGGATATGGGAGAATCAACCTATATAGACGTTTAGATTTGCATGAAACACAGAAACCATGAAGGTAAACAAAGGCGAGGTAAACAAAGGCCCTCAGTCTGTGTGCTGTCCCCCAGTGCATTTTGTTCACGAACTTATAAGCTTTATGACTGCATGCAGTGTCAGCTGAGCTGCGCATTTTTTAAGTGTATATGGAATATTGCATCCTGTGAACTATATGTCATTTTGAATTGTTATTTGCACATATAATATTTTATATATATGTATTTTTGTCCAATAAATTGTGAGTATTTTGAATATACTCTTATTACTCTGTTCAATCTTTCATAAGTGAGCACTGGTATTATTATTATTATTATTATTATTATTATTATTATTATTATTATCATTTATTTATATGGCGCCACAAGTGTTCCGCAGCGCCTTACAAAGTACATAGACAAAAAAGTAACCATTGACTTACAATACAATTCAATACAATACAGGACATGGATAAACATTGCTATATTAGCGACCTTAACGCCCGCATAAACAGCCAAGTGTTAGTTGCCCTAGTGGGGAGTAAGAGATAAATTAAATTACAGTAGGGAGAAGCACAAGAGGGTAGAGGGCCCTGCTCGAAAGAGCTTACATTCTTTAAGGGAGGGGAGGATGGTACTAACACCTATACTATTTGTCTAGACATTGAGGATGCTACAGTAAAAGTGCAACAGGATGAGGGGGGTATTTTTGTAGCTGATGCAGGCACCAATGAGGATGTTGATAATGAGGATGTTTTTGTGCAAGTGAGGCACCAATGGAAGCAGTTGCCTTGGAACATAATGTAAAGGTAACAGAGAATAAAAAAATACAAAAATTTTAATAACAAAAATACTAATATACATTAAATAATAACTAACATATTGAGACAAAAACAGAAATAGAAGCCATTAAAAGTCAAATACAAGAATGTGCCATGGTGAGGGTATTCCAAAAAGGTGAACCGAGAAGGACAACTAAAATCTTTGTAAAATAGATCTGATCCTTATAGACATGCAATGAAGACAAGGCACATGTCATAAGTCAGAAGGATCGGAAACTCATTAAAGCACTCGCCATGTCAAAATCACTAAAGCCCAGCATGAGCTTTTCACCCATCTCACAAAGTGCATATTATTTTTCCATTTCCTCTTTATCATGGCCTCACTATGCAAATTTCACACTAATAACTGATAGAGTGCTAATTAGGTTTAAAGGTCTTAACTCCACTTACTAATTGCTTACTGTAAAATACATTGGGCTCTATTTATCAACATTATTTTTACTAAAATAAAGTGAAAAAGGGTGTTTTCACTCCCTTTTCACATTATTTTAGTATCACATGAATGTACTAAAGGGCAATTGGAGTAGAATTCTCAAAATTCTACTCCAATTCCTAAGTATCACATTTTTTTAGTGAGCAGATCGCATTTCCCACAATTGTAATGGGAAATGTGATCAGCTCACATTTACTAAGCTGCAATTGTAAAAAAATATCACCTGGAGGCTGTGTGATAATAACGCCAGCTCCACATGGCGTAATGCAGTCTCCCTCTCTGCAGATGCGATGTGTCTGTGCTCAGCCTCAGTAGCTCCCTCCCCCTCTCCTGCTCTCCCCCTGCTTCCTTCCCCCGGGCCGTGTGTACACAGCAGCAAGCAGCAAGACTCCCATTCCAGTGACTGTTCTCCTGCATAACTATCTGGTTAAAGATATAATTTACACATTGCTGTTTAGTTTGTCTGCAGAAATAGGAGGCATTCCTTTGTCAGTTGCTTCTAATATCTAGGTTTTGTCTAGTGATGTCTGTATATTATGCTATATGAATTAAATGTCTGCCTGTGCCATATGCATATTATTTTATATGTATGTGTATATAATTAACAGCATGTAGCCAATATTATTTTAATATTTTTCTTACAAATAAATATATTTTTATTGAGGGTTGCTGACATGCTATGTTATATCTATCTATATATCTATATATATATATATATATATATATATCTATATATATATATATATATATTTTTTATATATAAAAAATATATATATATATATATGTAATTGCTAGCATGCAGCTATTATTTGTATATCTGTTTGCTCACATCCATGTATGTATGTCATGTCAGTATGTTATTTCATAGCTTTCAGTGGGGTAGATGTATTATAGTGGCACGTTAAGTGCCGCTATAACGCTTCCTGCTTCGCCTCTTTACCGAGGCGAAGCAGGAAGCACTACCGGTGAGATGTGTGAACATCTCACCGGCCGGAGAGGGGGAGCGTTAACTCCCCCCTCCGGCGCTACCCGCTCCAGACCACATCGCATCAGCCTAGTGCTGATGCGATGTGTGTCAAGCCCGGCCGGCTCCAATGAGCATGCGCGGGATCTCGCAAGTATCGCGAGATCCCCGTGTGCACCCTGAAGTCGGTAGCCGCCACAGCAGGGACAGCGCTGTCCCTGCTGTGGGGATAGGCTATCGCCAGACTGTAGCTGTCGATAACGACAGCTACAGCCGGCCGAACGGTCAGACGATCTGACCGTTCGTACATAGCCCAGGCTGTCGGCGCATAGCGCCCCTGTCATTTACCGCCCAGACCCCCGATCATACATCGGGGAGAAACGGTATCAGCGCACTTAACGTGCGCAGATACCGTTTCTGGGCTTCATACATCTACCCCATTATTCGATTTATGTATATTATTACACTGCAGGTGTTATTTTATCTAAGCAACTTTTTTGTTTGTTTATACTGTAAATGGTCATGTATGTTTTTATAATGATAGTTCTAAAATAAATACACTGGAACTTTTATTTTTGGTATTGTATTGATCATGTTATCTCTCTGTCACATTTGCAATACGATTTGGGCACGATCATAGCGCCAATGGTCACATTGCAGTATGTGATCATACCACCTGGATCTATGATATGGCACCTGCAGGGATGTGGGTTCCGAAAGGAGCCCGTCCCTGTGAAGTGCCAGGAGTGAGGTGACCACATCAGCAGTCTTTTCACTCCTGTGCCAGGACTCCAGCGCTTGCACGGTCTACAGACTACGCATGCCCAGGGGCCATTGCTGGGTGACCGGTATTTTTCGTGACGTGTAGTCCAGCAGCTAATGCCACCCTCAGATGGCGTTAGCTGCTGGGACCAATTTGGTCAATCTGGCAGCAACACCTTCCCCATAAAAACCTATGAGGGTTGTGCTGCTGATGGAATTGGAGGAATCGCAGCAGATACCGGAGATATCTGCTGCACTCCTTCCATAATATCAGGTCTATTCATAAAGAACATGAAGTGGCTCACGATAAATATCACTATATATTGCATCACATCGATGCGATATATAGTAATGTTTAATAGCTATTCATGTACACTTACCTGTCCGTCGTCTTCGGCACTGTCCAGCCTATCTGCAATCCCTGGGTGTAGTGAGAATACAGACATATCTGGAGCC
Source organism: Taudactylus pleione (assembly GCA_031769625.1). Classification (NCBI taxonomy): domain Eukaryota; kingdom Metazoa; phylum Chordata; class Amphibia; order Anura; family Myobatrachidae; genus Taudactylus; species Taudactylus pleione. The sequence continues at coordinate 1,922,611 of JAUIMM010000776.1, forward strand.
CGATATGTCTGTATTCTCACTGCGCATGTGCCGGGATCTGAGCAGCAGGTCAGGTCAGACCAGCTACAATAGGCGCTGAGAAAAGGGGATGGCGACAGCGCCGGGTGCCTGGCAGACAGCAGGGAAGTATGCAGCTTCCCTGCTCTGTTCGGCTTGCAATACAGATTACTCCACCCTCATACGGCGAATCTATACCGCCGGACAGGAACAGAAAGCAGATTCATACACGAAGCAAGGGTGCCGCTGGAGAAGGAATACCCTTCTCCATGTTAACCCCCTCTGTGAATCGCCATGGAGAAGGAATACCCTTCTCCATGGTAACCCCCTCTATGAATCGCCAAATATGTACTCTTAGGGGTCTAATCATGATGTTACTTACTGTGGTCCGTTCGCACTCCAAACTATTAACAATCTAACGCCGTGGAATCCAGAGCAATTCAGCATTGCTCCAGTGCGGTGACAGCTGATCTCAAAATACGCTGTCGCCGCAAGCAGCTTCACTGCTCCAGTCCAAAAGGAGCAGTGACTCTAGTGCGCATGCGTGACCTACAGGTCACACATGCACACAAAAGCCCCAACGTCCAGCGGACGGAGCCAGACAGGGACGGAGGGATATGAAAGGATCCCTCTTCGCAACCCGGGACTCCTTCCAATAGATAAGAAGCGGGTTGCAAGCACGGAGCGGGAGCACTCACCATTGGAGCTTGATGAATTCTGTCCCATACTAGTGTATGGGGACAGCGGGCCATTCCGCCAGATGAAGGTAAGCCAGGCTTGCCTACCCTCCCGATTTGGCCGGGAGCCTCCTAATTTTCGGGTGCCGCTCACGGCCCCCCGGAAAGGCAGGCAAGCCCCCTCCCCTGCTTCACAATGGCGAGAATAACGGCATTGTGAAGAGGGGGCGGGGATATGATCGTGCGGCTCCACCTCCAATGTGACGTCACTGGCCGCCCCCACTGTTAGCTGACAATCAGCTCCCTCCCGGGAGGCTGGAGCTGATTGTCGGTAAGTAGGAGATATCTGTGATACTAGTGTATGGGGACAGCGGGCCATTCCGGGAGAGGAAGGTAAGTAGGAGATATCTGTGATACTAGTGTATGGGGACAGCGGGCCATTCCGGGAGAGAAAGGTAAACAGGAGATATCTGTGATACTAGTGTATGGGGACAGCGGGCCATTCTGGAGAGGAAGGTAAGTAGGAGATATCTGTGATATCATCTGCTTTACCTTCTTGATGACTGGTACAAAAACTTAATTTTTACAATTGTAGGTGAAAATGTTAATTTTCACCAGCTTTTGTAAAAATTAACTGATGATGAATAGGCCCCTTGGACTGCTGTATGCATAAATTTGAAACCCTGAGACTAGCATTCTGATAGTACCCATCCTAGTGATCATGCATAATGTGATAGCATCCGTGATAAATGTAATTTTACCTATAGACCATACTGCGGTTTCTTTTGAGGTTAGGATTTACTGCAATGAATTTGCAAGGCAGCAATAGATCAAAATGAAATTGTGGATCCTGCAGGCCACTTTAATGGGATCAAACGATAGTCCCTTTCTGGCAACAACACTTGTAGGTAATGATAGAACGCCATATGATTATGGCGTTTGCATAAAAAAAAAAATAAAGCTGCTCCTTGTGTGTCGTGTAAATAACCGTTCATATCAGGGGTGACTCAAGGGGCCGCCTGGCAGGGCTATTGGGCATGGCTCTGAGGCCTATGGGTGCAGCCGTAGTCAGCCCGTCTATGCTACACTAGGATGTAGTTGCTGTCCACGAAAGTGGGTCCTCTAACGTGTCTTCTACACATGCGATACTGATGCTTCTTCCCATCATGCTGGGCTGCTGAAGTAGAGGTGCAGGCTGTCCAATAAAGGAGGAGGCAGATTAAAGGGGCCGGTGAAGGGGGTTGATGAGACAGGAAGAAGGATGCTGGAGTCACAGAAGGCTGCACCAACAGGAGTGTGTAGTTATGGGTCAGTAGAGTGATCTGAAGCTTCAGTGTCAGGAACAGGATGCTGGTGTGATGGGCAGGATGGACTAACAGGGAGCAGGGGACTGCAGGAGCATGGAGTGACAGGGCAGGAGTTTAGAGTGACTGGAGGCTGGATTGACAGGGTGCAGCAGACTGGAGAGACACAAAGGGCATAGGCATGTGCAGAAGCCGACACAGGGTTTCCCACTTTGGCACTTCCCCTTACACTGGCTCATAGAATCTCGCACACCTCTCTCTCTGGAACATACCCTACTTGAACTTTTCTGACCACCCAGGTGAGTAGTTTATGTCCCAGTGGGAGGGGGAGATGGGGTACTACGTGCCCCAGCGTAGGATTAAGTGAATAAGCACAAAGCCCTGTGCCGGTTTCGGCGCATACTTATGACAAGGTGAGGTAGGCTTGACACAAACACTGGGCAGGAATTGATACAGGCGGCACGAGTGGGTTGTATAATCATGAAAGTGTTTGCTTTCCTTCACAAACAGGCATCTTCTGGACCATGTGATCTCCTACATCAATTTTGCACACACCAAGCTACAAAATGCTTAACATACATCTTAGATGTTTAGGGGTCTGCGCATGCACAGAATCTGTCCTGCGCATGTGCACAACGGGTCCTGCGATCTTGCTCGCAGACCCCCCAAGCCTCAGCATAATTGACATGCTGCAGCATTTGTGAGGTGGAGTGTGGACATTGATGGTCAATGTTCTCGGATACAGAGGCATGTTTCCAAGAGGGACAAGACCAAGGTCTGCACTGGTGGATGCAGATTTTCTTTCCTCACAAGTGACTAGGACCCAGCTTTGCTGCGTTAAACTTCAGCCTCCACAGCCTGGCCAAAGGAGCAAACATTGCAACCTTTAGCCATGATGGTGATCCCTGGCTGTGACCTCAGTCCCAGCGCTGATTTGCAGATGCAGCAAGGAGGGGTCTGTTCCTTAGAGAGACACCTACTCCTGTATGTGCATTTTAGATGTAGTTACACATCCATTTGTGTGCAGCTATACAATTCCGTCCATCTCTGAATCCAGGCAAAAGCCCTCATCAAATATGGAGCAACAAACCCCGCTTGTTTTGGCTTTGTCCTCAGTGAGGCCAGGCTATGTCTGAAAAAAGTAAGCATTACCACAAAATATAATATCTGGATTTTCATATATTAATCATTGACCAAATTTTAAAGTCACAAAAATTATATCACAGAAGACCCCTAGTGGATCGAGAAGCTTGAGGTTGTGAGACTTGATCTGATCTTCTGCAGAGTGTTTGCCTTTCAGGACTCACAACAGGTAAGTTTTGATGTGTTGTGCCACCAGATGTACTGGATGTGGGGTGAGGGAGGGGTGCAATTATTTGCGTCCCTATTTGGGTAATAGTGTTGTTTAAAACCCATGATGTTGCATTTTGGGATTGTAAAAGAACAATTAGGGTGTGCTGGTTTGTGCAATGGGTCTCCAGCAAATGTATGTACAGCCATGGCCAAAAGTTTTGAGAATGACACAGTATTGGTTTTCACAAAGTTTGCTGCTTCAGTGTTTTTAGAACTTTTTGTCAGATGTTACCATGGTATACTAAAGTAATATTACAAGCTTTTCATAAGTGTCAAAGGCTTTTATTGACAATTGCATTATGTTTATGAAAAGAGTCAATATTTGCAGTGTTAATCCTTTTTTTTCAAGACCTCTGCAATTCACCCTGGCATACTGTCAATCAACTCCTGGGCAACATACTTGCCTAACTAATTCTTGGAGTTTGTCAGAATTTGTGAGGTTTTGTTTGCCCACCTGCTTCTTGAGGATTGACCACAAATTCTCAATGGTATTAAGGTCTGGCGAGTTTCCTGGCCGTGGACCCAAAATTTTGATGTTTTGTTCCCCGAGCCACTTAGTTATCACTTTTGCCTTATGGCAAGGAGCTCCGTCATGCTGGAAAAGCTGTTCTTAAATGGTTGGGAGAAGTTGCTCTTGGAGGATGTTTTGGTACTAGTATTTATTCATGGCTGTGTTCTTAGGCAAAATTGTGAGAAGCAACTCCTCACATGAATGGTCTCAGTATGCTTTACTGGCATGACACAGGACAAAGATTTTTGGAGGATGGCCTGGTGTCAAGAAGGGCAGCAAAGAAGCCACTTCTCTCCAGGAAATAATCAGGGACAGACTGATTTTCTTCAAAAGGTACAGGATTGGGACTGCTGAGGACTGGGCTAAAGTTATTTCTCTGATGAATCCCCTTTCAGATTGCTTGAGGCATCTGGAAAAATGCTTATCCGGAGAAGGAAATGTGAGCGCTACCATCAGTCCTGTGTCATGCCAACAATAAAATATGCCCTAAAAATCAAGTGGAGGATTATTATGTATTGTTCATGTATTTGTGTTTTTCAACTGTATGCACTTTAGTGATATAGCCTGGACACAAACGCTATTGACAACTTTTTTTGCAAAATTGAAACATATACATTATTGTATGAAATACACATACATTAATATGCATCTCTACTGTTTTTTGCATACTAACTGATATGATCCAAATGTAATTCTCTTTAGTGAAATTTATACAGGCACTATTAACAAACATAGAGCTTTGTGCATATTTGCTCTATGAGTTTGACATAAAATTAAATTTTGCATTGAGATAAAAGCAGAATTTTGCAAATGTGAAAGATGTGGTAAATTGCTAGTATGTGTGTGTTAATATAAATAATGTTTTAAAATTCATCCACCAGACTTACCAAGAGCCTGCGGGGAGTGGAGTGGGTCAGACACTACTTCTTCGGATATTGGCACTTGGACCCTGGCTGGTGCCACTGATGCTGCCGGTCAGGGAACTTTTGGTGCAGAAGAAGGGCCTGTAACCAGAATTTATAATATTTAGGTTACCAAATGCAATATGTATGTCATTGGTGTCAATATTTGTTTGCAGCACGACTTACAAGGTCTTTCCTCATCCTCCACATCAGGGCCAGACTGGCCATCGGGCACTTCTGGCAAATGCCAGAAGTGCTAATGGCAAGATGGGCTGGTCTGGCTGAGCGCAGGCTTACCTGGCAGCACAGCCTCCCACGGCTGGGCCATGCTGAGACAGGGGGTTTTTTTTCACTACTGTAATGCGCGGCACATCATTGCGTAATGACGTCATGACATGCGGCGTGGCTGACCTGGAGCACAGAGCGTGGGACCAACCCCACCAGGGAAGAAGCACCTGGAGCCACAGATGTATGCTGCCCACAGAACCACCATCACCACCGACCCGATAACGATATCCCCTCCTTCCTGCCTCCCATGGTGTTGTAACAGGCAGGGATACCTGGAGGCAGGAAACCGGCAACCTTTCAACTGTAGAGGCCTGTCATGATTGTGTGTCTCCGATGAATACTGATGACATAAGTAATCTTATACTGGGGTGACCTCCTATTCACCTGCCCTGTTATGGGATGAGTGCTAGTTCCTGGGGTTAGGGAGGTGGCATCTAATTTACTACTTTTTTGAGTGTATTTTTGTTTTACATACTGGTTGAGTCTCCCATATCCATAAATGCTTGGGACCAGGGGTATTTTCTATATTGGAATATTCCGTATTTTGGAATATTTCCATACCATAATGAGAAACCTTAGTAATGGGACCCAAATCTAAACACAGAATGTATTTATGTATTTACTCATGTAATTTTGTACAATATTTTTAATACTTTTGTGGCTCAAAGAAAGTTTGTGCACCTACATGAAATCCATTTATGTTTCATATACACCTTCTATACACAGCCTGAAGGTAATTTTTTACTTTATAAAAAATAATTCTGTGCCTTAAACAAAATTTGTGTAAATTGAACCATCAAAAAGCAAAGGTGTCACTATCTCAGTCATGCTAAAAAAATTCTGTATATTCGGAATATTCCGTAATTTGGAATATTTGGATAGGAGAGACTCAACCTGTACTTAAATATACCCCTATCTTTGCTGACAGCCCTGACCTGTGCTCCACAGTCTGCATTCTCTACAAAGCACAATAGTTAATTATATACAATAAATTTTTATAGCTACATATTCTGCCATCATTATATAGTGCCTGTGTGTTCTGCAGTGGTGGATCCGGCCATAATATCAGGACAGGAGTGCCAAGCTTGCAAGTTTATAGTACTTGTCTTTTTCTAGTAAATGTATATTTAGTGGTCAATCCTAAATATCACAAGTGCATCAAGCCCCCCTATCACAAGGAGAAATATCTACTTAAAGATCCTTACCTTGGTGGCAAGTATAAATCAAACTTTAAAGGTATTAATACCGGACATAATAAAATAATCAGACTGCTGTCTGTTAGAATCAGGTGTGCAGGTCATTACGCTGAAGTAAGAGGATTATCATCTAAATGTGCTACACTGTATACATTTTGTGACATATGTGCCTTTTATTTAATGTGATTGATTATGTGTTATTTTATTTTGCTGTTTAGTAATTAAATAACTTATTTTAAAAACAAACCTAAGTATTAATTGAATCTGTCAATTGTATTCATCCCCTGATTCACAAGCTGCTTTTTATATACATAATCCTATTCCATGCGAAGGGTTTGAGGTGCCGCTCTGAGCTCAAATTCATTTAATTTTGCTCTGAGCCCTATGGGGCTGTGAGCACTTATAAGCGAATCCGGGCTGACGTCAAGCGCATTCATTGTTGTGATGACTTGCAACCTCGAGAATATAGGATTGGCCCCTAAATGTGATCTTGTTGTTGCTACAATCATCATATTATTGTTCCAGCATGTGTAACTATTGCCGTGCTTGTACCTATGTACGGGTGATGTAACCATCTGTGTGCTTCAAGCAGTGTCAGTGCAGTGTGGGAGCATCCTCACTGGTAACATGGCGAAGGTTCAGATACTCAACATGGTGGTGCTCAATAATCCCTGCCCCTTCTGTAACCCCTCCCAGTTTGAGGTCACCTTTGAATGCATAGAATTTGTACCTGAAGTTGAGTCTCCGCTATTGCTCATTTCAGTGTAATAAATGGCTGTTATAGTGGTAAGTTGTTTTTTTTTGCCATTTATAATGGGGTATAGTCAAGTGTGCTTCTTGGTTCAGGTTTTCCAATGGAGCTGTATTGTTTACAGTTTGGTCAGAGTTTTACTACTGTATGACACCAAATTATAGCATACTGGGTTTATGTTTAGGTCTTTTACATCGTCTGTCCAGCTCCTTTACCCAAGAGGTTGCCTTACCAATCTGTCCCCAACAAGAGCCGTTACCACTAGTCAGCCCTTTCAAATCACTATATCCATAAAGATTGGTTGATGCACTTTTTTATGGCAGGCTCCCATTATGGTTGGGCTTAAGCAGTACAATATCTAGATAAGCAAATATCAATCCATTTTAATAGAGTGGTTGTCCCCTAGCTCCACCCTCAGGTAACAGCAGGTACCTTGTAATGAATTGCTTTAAAAAATCTACTTGGAAAATTAGCGAAAGGCATCCATCTAACAATAATTCACATTAACTCCTTGGTCACCTGAGCCTTGCCTTATATAAACCCTATGTCAGAGGTTCCCAAACATGGTCCCCAATGCTCCCCAACAGGCAAGGTTTTGGAGATAGCCATGGTTGAGCACAGGGGGTAATCAAATTGACTGAGGTACTAATTAAGTAACCAGTGCTCAACCATGATATCTATAAAACCAGAACTGTTGGGGAGTCTTGAGGACCATGTTTGGAAACCTCTGCCCTATGTAATCATTTCAGTGATTTATGTATTCTGAACCAGCTACTACAAGATGGTTGACTGCTCGGTTATACAGTACGACAGAGTATCTATGACTGACCTTTGCAACTTCCCAGAGTACTTGTTGTCTAAGACTTACAAGTAGTAGCTCTATTAAGGGGACATTGTAAAAAAACCTAGTGCCATGTAAAGTACCCACCAGATGATTAATGGCCCATTCCGATGCATCGGAACCTCTCGTCAAGTGTACCTCAAGTGCATCGGAACCTCTCGTCATTTGTTCCGATGCATCGGAACAAATCGTCAAGTGTACACACTATGCATGATGTCATCAGTCGGATCTTCAGATCTTCTCTTCATGCAGGAAGATCTGTCAATCTCCTTAATGATTCCCCTCAGATCGTGCAGTGTGCACACACTACCAAATGACCAGGCAATATGGTTACATTATATAGTTTACGATCTAACCACCAAATGATGCAAGAACAGTGATCACAAAATATGTGCTATGGCGCATATTTACATGTTACAGGCAATGAGGGACTCACTTTTTAAAAATGAATGGCTCCTGCAGGATGCGGCCATGGTGTGTAAGAAGTACAATGGTGATGGGGGTATTGGGAATCTGGGTAGGCAGGTGGCATGTAAGTGGCATAATGTGTTATAAGGGGCATTACTGTGTAGTATAAGGTTCACTACTACTCCAAAACGGGTCATCCTCCCGCTGTCAGATTCTCGCGGGTTTTGGATTATGTAAAGGTCCGTGCGATCTGCAACATTTTCACTCTGGCTGTGGAAAGAGAAGCAAGCAAATGTGTTGTCTAGTCATTCACTGTCAGTCACTCAGTGTGTGTGTGTCCAGTTAGGATCTTGGGCTAAAGGCTGCTGCTGTGTTGTCCATAAAGGGGCTGAAGGCTGCAGTATAAAAAGGGGGGCTTCCTTCAGTGGGTGCTGCAGCTGCTGTGGCACTTGTTCTGTCAATTAACTGAGGCTGCTGCTGTGTTGTTGTTCAGTCCATCAGGCTAGGGCTGCAGTCCATATAGGGGTGCTGTGTTGCCCAGGGGGAGTGCTCTGTCAATTAGGGGTGTTCTCCCCCAGTGTAAAAAAAAATACTCTTTTTCTTTCTGTTTCTTTTTTAACAACTTATCTGTGTTATTATTGTTTGGTGACACTGCCACAGTTTATCATCCATGTATTTGTGACTCTGCAGGTGGTCTTTGTTGTCCAGAAAAGAAGGGGTGCTGTCTGTGTTTTTCACCAAGGGGCTGCTGCCTCATTCATGGGTGCTCTACCCAGTGTCCAAAAAAATAATTGTGCTTTTTTTGTGTGTCTGCATTAGCAACTTAGCTGCACTATTATTGTTTGGTGACACTGCCGGCCAGACCACAGTTTATTGTCCATGTATTGTGACACTATAAGTCATAGTGCAGTGTGTTATTCTTATTCATAAAAAATATTGTGACACTGTATGTGGTAGCGCAGTGTTTTACTCATAAAAAAACTTGTGACACCGTAAGTGTTAGCGCAGTCTGATATTCAACTTTTCACTTCTTTCCTCAATCGTGAATAAATTATTAGTCTACACGCCTACTACAAGACCACAACAAAGTCCTAAATAATATGAATTATATAATAAACATAATTACATCACTGTAAGTGGCAGTGCAGTGTGTTATTCTTTTCTTATTCATAAAAAATCTTGTGACAGTGTATGTGGTATTGCACTGTTTTATTATTTTCTTATTCATAAAAAATCTTGTGACAGTGTATGTGATATTGCACTGTTTTATTCTTTTCTTATTCATAAAAAATCTTGTGACACTGTATGTGGTAGCGCAGTGTGTTATTCTTTTCTTATTCATAAAAAATATTGTGACACTGTACAGTAAGTAGTATCACAGTGTGTTATTCTTATTCATAAATAATCTTGTGACACTAAGTGGCAGCGCAGTCCATTTTTCTATTCTTATTCATAAAAATCTTGTGATACTGTAGGTCATTGATACCGCAGTGTAATATTTAAAATTGGTACAAATTGATGTGTGTGCTGTACACCACTTCATTTGTTTTTGTTGATATGGAAAATGATCAGTTGAGAGGAAATCAGAAACCACATACTAGTGCTGAAGCTGCTGCCAGTGTCACCAGGCATGACAATATTAGTTCATCTACATCATCTTCTAAAGCCACTGCCCAAGGGCATTCAGGGCTTAAGTCAGGGCATCTAAAATCAAGAACCAATCTTTTAATGTGGTAAAGAAAAAAACATCAAAGGGAAAGTTAGCTGCAGAAAGACATAAAATTGGCAATATGCCTTCCAGCACATGAAGTGGCAAGGAAAGGCTAAGGCCTTGGCTTTTATTTATGACTGGTGGTTCTGCCTCTTATGATGATGTAAGCATAAGTGAACATGCTGACACAGAAATCGAGGATGCTTCTTTGGAAGTGCACCAGGATGAGCAAGATATTTGTGTAGCTGATGCTAATAAGGATGTTGTTGATGAGGATGTTGTTTGTGTAATTCAGGCACCAGTGGAAGAAACAGTTATTGCCCATGATAAGTAAAAGCCCTATGTTATGCCTAGGCACAAGACAAAAAAATCCACTTCTTATGTGTGGAATTATTTCTAACCAAATCCGGACAAAAAATCGTCAAGTCCTCTGTACCCTTTGTAAAACCAGAGTAAGTAGAGTGTAAGAACCTTAACCATCTATCTATCTTTTCCCTGCTATGCATCCATCCGAAAAGTTTGTGTGTTTTGTGTTTCCTCATCTGTATCACCAGTGGGTCTTTTGGGAAAGTTTTGTTTTTATTTGGCAGATGCACTTGCTGGAGAATCTAAAGGAGAAGCCATCACTGCATAATGTTCCACTTGAGCTGACAATTTGCTTACCAACAGCTCTTTGCATCTCTTCAGATCTGTGTCCATTGGGAAGAAAGACACAATGTATGCCTTAAACCTTACATCTTAAATCTTGCATTTGCTCTGCTCAGCTTGTCCAGATATCTGTAGATAAGTGGACAGTGGGTACAATGGCATTTTGGAGGCCACTAATTAAGTTTTTTTTTATGTCCCGTACAGGTTGGGAATTGTTTTTCTAGTGAAGTGGAATCTTCATGGGATTTGGTAGCAGGGACACAGGACCTCAACTAAATGTCTAAAACCCACTGCATTATTGGTGGATATTGGATGCACATCTAATACCAGCAATGTTTTGGCATCAGTGATCCATTATTCAACTGGGTGACTGCTGTCATACTTGCTCCCCCATGCAAATGATTGTTTAGCAGTCAATTGTTTTTTAAAGTGCTACTATTAGTCTTCCTGGTCTCCTTCTGGGATGAAAATCCACTCCCAGCAGCAGTAGGCATAGCACTCAAGGATTCTTCTGGGGCAAGGACTGATGTGAATGATTTAAATATTTTTTGTAAATGCCTTCCCTTCTCCCCTCCCCTCTTCCCTCATAAATTGTCTTTAGAATCAAAAAATGAAATTAAATGTACTACTAATCAAATATTCCTTTCCCGGCCTTCAACTACATACATACTCCAACTCCTTCAGACCTCTTGAATAATAAAAACATTTGGTTCCTTTTGTGCCATGTTGGAAGTTGAACTGCCACTGCTGATGCAATATTTGACATGCGGTTGCTGATTGCCCAAAATATCCAGAAATGTTTATGGCCAAAGACAGCATCTCCTGCATGCCCCTTTAATTTAAAAAAATATTCTGAACCACCAAGTTGATTTTGTGGGCAAAACATTGGACAGATTGTTCACCCATGCTCTCCCCTCCTCCCTCATAAATTTGCTTATGAATCAAAAAATGAAATAAAATTTACAACCAATCAACCCTTGTTGCCCTTGCCTTCAACTACATACATACTCCAACTCCCTCAGGCCTCTTGATTAATGAAAACATATGTTTCCTTATGTTCCATGTTGGAAGTTGAACTGCCACTTGTTTGTGCTGCCCACTGCTGCTGCTAAGCTTAGTCAGCCAGCTAGCCTGGTGCAATTTTTGGGCCTAAACCGGAAGAAAACAATATTGTGATCTGTGGGGTGGTCAAAATTGACTGGAAACAAGTGGAAATTAATGTTATAGAGGTTAATAATACTGTAGGAAGAAAAAAAACAAACAAATGATGTCATTTTTGAAAAAAAAAATTCAGATCTAAAACCAAAACACGCAAGTGGTGGTTTTGGTAAAAAAACAAATCCAGATCCAAGAACACGAGGAGCAGGGCCGAAATTTTGCCCCCCTCCCTTCCCGTACCTGGATTTTGTTCTTGCTCCTCCATAAGGCAGTGCACTAGTCAAATGTCCCTGGTATAGTGACTTACATTATTCCACACACCATAATGCCCATTACACATTATGCCACACACTGTAATGCCTATTACCAAAGTGCCACGTACATATTTGCCCGACACCATTTTATGCCCCACAGTAAGGCTTCCAATTAGTTTAAAATTACCTGCTCATTGTCAGGGGTGTTATGCTCATTACCAGGGTTTCCATGCTCGTTGCCAGGTGGTTTATGCTCATTGCCAAGGAGTTTCAAGCTCGTTCCCAGGGGGTTTCATGCTTGTTGCTAGGGGGTTTCAAGGGAGAAGATGCAGCTTTCACCATCTTCTCACGGCACTTGCACTGGCCTAACAGACAGTAGAGGTCCAGTAGGACCTCTAGTGTCTGTCTCCTCCTCGGCGGTGGCCACTTTTGGATGGCCGTTTTCAGCAGGGTCCATGCGGATGGCCAGTCCAAAAATGGCCACCGCCAAGGAGGAGACAGACACTAGAGGTCCAGTAAGGACCTCTAGCATCTGTCTCCTCCTTAGCGGTGGCCATTTTTGGATAGCCATTTTCTGAATCTGCAGCCACCGTGAGTCAGTCCTTTTTCACCCCCTGCATTCCGGCATCCGGTGCACGAGCACCTCCAGCCCCCCACTAGTTGCGGCCCTGCGAGGAGATACAGATCCAAATCCAAAGCATGGGGTTCAGCGCACATCACTAATAATAATGTGACTAAGAGGCACTACTGTGTGGCATAATTTGAATTGGGAATACTATTATATGGTCATTCCCCTTCCCAGCGAGACCACACATGGATTTGTTGGCGAGCGCTCTCCCTGCTCCACTTGTGGATGGTAGCACAAACACTCTTTTGTCAAAATGTGTACTTACAGCTCTACTTTGGTGTGCACAGATGTGTAATCCTCTGCGTTTAGTGCCCCAGCCCTAAAAAAATCCTACAATGCACACTATCTAATCCTCTACAACTGACAAGTCACGGCTTGGTCAATTGGGAAAATGCCTTATTTTTTCTTTGTGTGCGACCTACACCAATGAAGTGCCAGTTTTACCTAACAGAACCAACACAATACCAAATGTCTGACTATGGCACATGTTTGAATTCCCTGCAGGATGTGCTCTGTTGTATGTATTTTAATACATAGAATGATGTGTACTTGCATGTTGTTCTAATATTATTTGTATGTGTAAGAGCATAGACTAAGAAGTGGGAGTAGTCAGGAATAGTAAGGGGGAGGAGTCTATGCCAGGAACCAGATGCTGACAAGAGGTGGGCCTATGTTCCCTTTAAATGCAAGGGACTATTTTTAGTCCCAGTCTGACCCTGTTCCACATATTGTTGTGGACGAGCAGGCCTCTGTGCAGACTTCTTTTTTTACTGAAATGAGATTTGTTTATTTGAATAATGACAGTAAAACAATGCACATGCTTATTATTTGATTTTATTTGTATAATTTGATAATAATATGTTCATAAACAAAGATTTTGTGGTTAAACTAGTCCTTTATGTTGTTATTTATCTATCTCCCATATTACACACAGTAACATGTCTGCATGCTATATTTCTCTTTAAACATAATGCAGGTACTAGATTGATGAACATAATCTGTCCAGTAAACATTTGGGTGACATATTGTATTTTGTGTCTTTACTTATTTCAGCAAATATTTATTTACTGTTTCAGGGGTGTATTTAACAAAGTTTGATGAGAGATTAAAATTTGAAATATAAAGCAACAACCAATCATCTCCTAACTGATTTTTTCTAGAAATAAAAGATCAAAGCAGATTGGTTTACACTTTAGCTCACACAATTTTCTCTCTCTACAAACTTTGGAAAAAAAAGTCTTAGGCTGCTGGACCACATACAAAATGGCTGTCAATAAAGGACTAGGGGCCTATTCATCAACACTAAAATAACGTTTTTAAGGACATTTTCCTTAAATAACGTTATTTTAGTATTCATGAAGCCACTTAGCACAGGAGATATCACTGATATCTCCTTGCTAAGCTCCCCTGCATTAATTTCCACATTCCCCATACATTAGTATGGGGATATGTAAATGATGGTATTCATCAAATTCCGAAAATTATGTATTTTCGGAATTTAATGGAGTTACTATCCGCCACTATGAGGTGTCGAATAGCAGGACAGACTAACCTGCTACCAGCTGTGCAGGTCCACTGGAGTCTTCCTCCAGCACTCTGATGCATCCTCTGGCTCCGTCTGCAATTTTGACATTGTGTTCTGCCAGCAGAACACAATAAAGTTTAGAAAAAAAAAAAATATTTCTCAACTGCACTTTGTACTGCTGGGAGACCACGTTTCAGACCAGCAGGACGGAGCCGGAGGCGCTGCAGCGGGCAGGTAAGTGCGGGACGGTTGGAGGTGAGCGGAGGGGCGCACACAAACTTACCGCAGCTGTAAGTAGTGCTGCGCATGCGCTGGGTTTACGATTGTAACAGCGCATGCGCAGCACAGATTCCAGCTGCGGTAAGTTAGAGCAGGCAGGGAAAACTATCTATTTCCCGTAAAGCTGTCATCGCAAAAATAACAGCTTTTCGGAATAGATAGTTATAGGGAGGAGGAATGATGAATTCCTGCGGTAATTAGGTAGAACTCCATGCGAGTTCTAAATCTAATTACCTCCCTCAATATTTTAGGTATGATGAATAGGCCCCTAGGCCCAAAAAAAGTATAAAAAAAACATAGTGCATTTAGTTTGCAGGATTAGAAAAAAAAAAAACATTTGAAAAAAGTTACTTCAGAATCAGTGCCTATTCAGCTGCTGTGGAACAACAAGTGCCAGCATGCATGCCATTTATATGAACAGTTTATTTGGTTCTGGGCATATACTTTTCACTGTGTGTGTGGCAATGCTGGACTGTTAGGTATAACAACACTTTCCATTCTTTATAGAGAAAGACTACAGTACATTATGCATATGGCTGCATGAAATTTTAAAATACTTAACATTTTTAAAGAAACACATGCTATGCAACTGTAGAGCACAATATTTACCACAAAAAATACAGACATGAATTTTACACATTATTCATGTTTTAAAAAATCATTGAACAAACAAAAGCTATGCATTTTGGAGATATCAACATAGGAATCATATTTTATTCCCCAATGTCAATACTGGCCACTGCAAGGTGAAGTGTAGTAATTTGCAAGAGATTACTGTACAAACTCCTACATCGTGCCATTTGTACTTATGTTTTAAACTGTACATTATTTACACAATGCAGTTTATAGATATTTTACAAAGCAATAAATCTTGAGACAGATGCACATAAACCTCACCTCCAACAGATAAGATTATGACACGATCCAAACCAAATTCAGAGCTGCATGTTTATGGCACAATGAACATTTTATAGTCATACAGTACATTATTATATTTTACACAATAAAGTGATATTTTCCATTTTTTATTAAAAAACCCAGTAAGTAGTATTTTATGGGTAAAGATGTAATGGAAATAGTTACCAGGCTGCCTCGGATGATCAGTGTCCCGCACATGCATCCTCCGCACAACTTCTGGTGGAATTAAGGCCTTTAGTGGCTCCTCGTATTCGAGGTACGTGGCTATGTGTGGGGAGCCACTGCCTGTACCACCAGCCGACTTGGCCTCATCCAACATCTTCTGCTTCACCCTCCTTTTAATATCGGACAGATGCTTTTTGCAGATGTTCATCATCCTCCACCCAGGACCCTCCGCATTCACATACACCACCACCTTCTCCCATATGGCAATTTTGCACCTGGTGTTAACGTGTGCAGCCTCCCGGCCAAACACCAGCTGGTGGTGCTGTATAATCTCTGTCAGTGTGGCCATATTCTCTACAAAAGAGAGTCCTCCACCACACTCTCTGCCTCTGAGGACTCCACATCCTGTCCACACACCTCCTCCATCTAACTACCCTTTGGCCCTGACATGACACACTTAACAATTAACACTGAAAAATAAAGAAGGACAAACAGACTCCTCCACCCCCACCACACACACACCCACCCACACACACACACACATAAATAAATAAAGACAGAGATCCAATATTAAGACAAACTTATAAATGACAACACTACACAAGAGATAAGACTACTTTCAAAAACATTACAACACTTGGAAATCAATTAACACTCTCTTAAACTCACCAAAACACTCCACAAAACCCCAACCACTGCCCTCTCCCTGCTGCTCTGACTAAAACCACAAGGTTCGGTCAGTTTTGGCAGTTTTTATTTGGCTGAGGCATATTACTCCCACCGTTACACTTCCAACCAATGAAAATCCAATGACGAACACGGCTGTAATGTTTCTAATGCGACCACATTAGAACAACATGGACCAATAACAGAAGTGATACAAAAACGAATGTGTTGCTGAACTCGGGCGAACAATATGCTTCAGAAGTACGAACACATACACCATTGGTCAACAAGCTCCCAACAAGGTCAGGTGTTTAGTAAATTCCCGGTTTAACAAGCCAAAAAATCCCCTTAATCGATATGATTCATGTTTATATTCGGAACAACTCGGGACCAACACGAATCTTAGTAAATTTACCCCTTCTAACAAAATGTCATGTAACAAAATAATAAACATACAGGCATTTAAAATTCTTCTAATACAGATTGAAATTCAAAAATAGAAAAAAAATTATAAAATACAAAATAAAATGAAAGGTAAAAACAGAGGGCCTGATTCAGCAAGCATCACAATTGCAAAGCTGCACGCAGGCAGGGATCACCATTGCGACCATCGGTGGTCGATGGTTGTGATGGTGGATGGCACTGGGCCTCAGTTTACTCAGGCTTGCCGGTTTGCGAGCACAGTACACTGCATTGATGAACGCAGATCCTGGGCTAGCAACTCCCGGAAAATGAGGCATACACGCCCCCATTTCCAGGAATGGCATCCGGCACCTGCACCACCCCTTAAATGCCTCTGCCTGCCCAGAATACACAAATAGGAGGTCCGACTGGGGTCTCAAACCCCTAGTATGTCTTCTGGGAACCAATGTTAAGACTCAGTGAAGTTTTCATCAATATCCATCTAGTGGAAGGCTCAGAACAGGATCTCTGGGTTAAAGTTCTGCCCAGTGTATACTAACAAGACATGCAACTGGGACAGTAACCCCCTTAAAACCTTTCCTGGATCCAACTGGACCACCTCGCATTGGTTTCATTCCAATCAGTGCAGGGGTGTAACTTCAAGTTATTAAGTTTTATTATGTGATGTCGTCCAAATCCATACACTGTAAGGCCCAGAAAAGGCTCCCTGAATCAAAGTTCTGCCCAGCAAAATTCTACTGTGAGGTCCGAACGAGATGCCAAACTCTCCATTAGGCATCCCAGACCAATTGCCACACCTCTGTGTAGTTTTCATCCAAATCTATCCAGTTGAGAGGTCCAGAACAGGCCAAAATTCTGCCCAGCATACACGAATAGGAGGTCCGACTGAGACCACAATGACTAGAATGTCTTATGGGAACCAATGTTACCACTCTGTGGAATTTTTTATCAAATTCATCCAGTAGAAGGCTCAGAACAGACTCTGTGGGTCAAAGATCAGCTAAGTGTACATTAACAGGAGGTCCGACCTGGGCCCTGTCCCCCCTAAAACCTGGCTAGGATCCAACTGGACCACCTCACATTGGTTTCATCCCAATCGGTACGGGGGTGTAACTTCAAGTTATTAAGTTTTATTATGTGATGCATTCCAAATCCATCCAGTTAAAGGCCTAGTACAGGCTCCCTGGATCAAAGTTCTGGCCAGCGCACTCTGCTGTGAGGTCTGACTGGGACCCCAACCACTCCAATATGCTTCCCAGACCAATTGCCACCCCTCTGTGAAGTTCTCATCCAAATCCATTCAGTGGAAGGCTCCCTGGGTCAACGTTCTGCCCAGTGTACACCAATAGGAGGTCCAACTGGGGGGTGGCAGTTGGGAAGCCGGCAGACCTAGTCCCGACCGCCGGCTTCCCGACTGTCTAGTCCTGGCAAGGGTCTAAAGACATGCATCAAAATCCTGACGTCTGTCATTAGACATATGCCGGGAGACTGACGCCCGACATCCCTATCGAAGGGACGCCGGGCACCAAGCATGGATAGCTGTGTGTAGGTTTAGGGTTCCCGGGGGGGGACTTAGGGTTAGGCACCTCCGGAGGTTAGGGTTGGACTAGAAGAAGAGGGGGTTAGCGTTAGGCACCCCCGGGGGGAGGTTAGGGTTAGGCACCCCCACGGGGACTTAAGTTTAGGCAGCGGGGAAGGGGGGGTTAGGTTTAGGCTCTTAAAGGGGGGATTAGGGTTAGGCACTGGGGGGTAGGTTAGGGTTAGGCACCCCTAAGGGATGGTTAGGGGGTAGAGTAGGACAGCAAATGCTTACCTTAGGACGATCTGGATTTTCACTGCTGCCAGGATGCTGCTGTCGGGATTTGAACCACTGGCCGTGCGTCCGGCGGTAAATCATACCGATTCCCAACTGGGACCTCAACCCCCCAGTATGTCTTCTGGGAACCAATAATACCACTCTGTAAAGTTTTCATTTAAATCAATCCAGTGGAAGGCTCACAACAGACTCCCTGGGTAAAATTTCCGTTCAGCGTCCAGCAACAGCAAGTTCAACTGGGACCATAAATCCTTTAAAACTTGGCCAGGATCCAACTGGACCACTTTGCATTGGTTTCACCCCAATCGGTGCAGATGTGTTTCTTCAAGTTGTTAAGTTTAATTATATGATGTCATCCAAATCCATCCAGTGGAAGCCCCAGAATAGGCTCCCTGGGTCAAAGTTCTGCCCAGCACACTCTGCCTTGAGGTTCAACTGGGACTCCAACCACTTTATTAGGCATACCAGTCCAATTGCCACCCCTCTGTTACATTTTCATCCAAATCCATCTAGTGAAAGGCCCAGAACAGGCTCCCTTGGTCAACGTTCTGCCCAGCGTATACCAATGGGGGATCTGACTTGGACCTCAACCCCTTAGTATGTCTTCTGGACTCCAATGTTACCACTCTGTGAAGTATTTGTCCAAATACATCCAGTGGAAGGCTTAGAACAGGCTCCCTGGGTCAAAGTTCTTCCCAGCGTACACCAATGAGAGGTCCGACTAGAACCCTAAGCTCCCTAAAACCTGGCCAGGATCCAACTGGAGCAGCTCACGTTGGTTTCTTCCCAATTGTTGCAGGGGTGTCTGAATACATGACCGGACAGACAGCCAAACAAACAGACCAATGAATTTTATATATAGGATTTGTCACTCTGTTGCTTGGTCGCATTGTTGCTATATGGTTTATTATCTTCCTTTTTTAAAATAAATAACTATGTAAGATTTAGCAGCTTTACCTTGAGAGCTATGGAATATATTCACCAATAAACAAACAAACAAACAAACAAACAAACTTCTTCTTTAATATATATAGTAGAAGTAGATTTTTGTTATTCTACTTTTAAATGTCCTTCTCACCCAATATTCTGGGTAATAGATCCATTGTAAGGCTAATTTTACCCCCTCAAACAATACAGGCCCAGACAGCTCCTTTACTAGTGCAAGTGCTCCTGCTCCAACTAGAACATTTCCAGTAATTTTGGGAAACTTCAGCAGAAGATTTACAAACAAGGTTACATTAGTTATTTCTAAAAAAGAATTGTCAACTGCACAAAATCCCTCCTGGTGAGGAATAACTGTATACAGGTTTTTTACATCTAACATACATAGTAGTGCATTATCTGGAAATTCTGGTAGATTCTGTAGCATAATGGAACTTGTATCCTGATGACCCTTTAAAACTGTTGCAAATGGAGACAAAATGTATTTTTCAATTGGGTACAGTATATTTGAAGGGATTAAATGACAAATGGAATGCTTTTATATAACCTGACCGTGTATATATTTCCTTATGTACTTTTGTTTGCTTGTTCCTCCTTTTTAAGCATTTATTTGTCTTTATACAGCAGTCGTAAGTTGTTTCCTGTATGGTTCCTTACTTTCCTGTGGTATTTTATGGTATATTATACTTTACACTTTATTCTTATGCACTTTATCGTTACATTTGTCATGTATAACCCTAATGCTTATTTTGCACTTGTTTCTCTGTTCCCCTCAAGGTTGCCGGGGTTGTGGTTCCATCGGATTCCCATATGCAGCTACACAGCTGCTGACTCTGAGCATCACCTATTACTAGGGTTACCGTCCCAGTATGCATTGTTAATAGCCGCTGCAATCTGATGATGTCATGCCCCATGCCACCAGGAAGGCACTCGCATGAGGATATACGCCTGCACATTTTGAACACTGCACCTATTTAGGTGAGCTGTTTTGTCCATTTATTCTTGAAATGTTGGTATAGACAATAAATTATTGCACTTGAAAAGACTGTAGGGGTAAAATTACTAAGATTCCAGTCTGATCAAGTTTGTTTGTTTTCCGCATGGCCGAAACTCAGGTGATTTTCCTATTTTTAAACCCTCAAATTTACTAAGAAGTGAGGTTAGCTGAAAGTGAGTTGGCAGATGGTGAAGCAGATCGAGATTTCTACCCCAAGTAGCTAGTTTAGATGAGATTACTCACCTGAGATTCCAGTGTCTTCTCTCTGCAAAATTCTCCCAAGCAAGTATCCTGCACATATCAGTGAGATATGTAAAGGCTGCTTGTGTGTTGTGCCTTTAAAAGCTACTTAAATGTTTAAAAAAAAATGACGTAGGATCCTCCCCCAAAGACATAACCAGCCCTGGACTGCTCAGCCAGTCACGGTTCCTAAAATTACAGGGAACAAAACGTGTAGGGTTCTCCCCATACTTTAGGAACCAGCACCTGGCTGCAGGGCCAGTGTTGATTTTTAATATAGGGGGGAAAAAATTGTAGGGGTCCCTCTATATTTAAAACCATCATCGTACCCAAGCCGACCGGGATGTAATGCCACAGCTAGGAGACCCTATCACCAGATCTCCAGGGCCACAGCATTAAAACAACAAGCCGGTCAGTGTGGATGGGGAAAGACAGATTGGTGCGGATGAGGGAATGCAGACAAGCACAGTTGGGAGACCACACAGCAGTAGGGATTTGGGAAGATAGAGCAGCATGGAGGCATATAGGGGAAGAAAGTGTACATGCATAGACAGAGTATAATAGTTTTAGCAATTTGGGAGCTGAATGTGTATTCTAAATGAGATAGATGTATGGAGTGAGAAGGATGTTACAACCCAGTTGGATTGTTGTGGTGACCGAATGGGAAGATTGTGGGAACTGAGTGGGTGTGCCACATAACTGCACAGATCTCAGTTGCAAAGACTGCATGTGTGTATTGCAATGAGCACACAATTCTGTGAATTAGCAGCTCCACCATTTTGTGAGTGAAACCAATCTCACTCTGTGAGACTGCTGAATCCTCAGTTAACTCTAGGGTGTGATGGCATACCATATCTGTATTGCGCAAGGAACATGTCCATTAAGGCATCAGCCTTAATGATCGGAATTTCATTCCTTTTTACAGTTTGAGTGGAAGAAATTCAGTAAGTTTTGTGAAAATTCAGATCATGTCTAAGAAGCCTCAATGGGACATGTGAATTTTTGTCTATGGAATATATATATATATATATATATATATATATATATATACAGTATATATGTTAATATATAATAAAAGAAGAGTGCTCCATAGTGCAAAATAAACGCTGATTTAATAAAGCATCTGTTGCTAATATGACATACACATGGTACCGCTCGTGCCTCATTAAAAACAGTGTGGGCTGGTTACCACGTAGTTTGATAAAAAATACTCCACCGGATATCTCTGGGCACTGTCTGGGAGGTCCGCCGGGCTCACACACCCTGCCGCTGGATACTGCTGACAGGCCGCTGCAGGTCAGACCTCGTGCGTTCCCTTTCAGAGGCACAGAGCTCCAGGGGGTCCGTGTAGTGAACGTCACTGAAGTCCCGCTCTAACGCGTTTCGTCAAAGACTTCGTCAGAGGGCGGTGCTTCATGATGTTCCAGGCTCTATACAAAGACTGACCTAGCCAATCATTGCGGGGGGGTGTTTATCACTGCATTTACACCGTCATAGTTTCACTTCATTCATTAACATTTATATGTGCTAGACGGACATAATTTCCTTTGCCATCCATATCACTGACATTTCTTAATACACGCATGTTCCCACAATAAGAACATGTACATCTATACACAATACAAAAGCTGCAATATACATATATAAAATATTTTACAAATCAATAAAAATGTGTATGAACCAATGATCATATTACTGTAATAGACATATAGCTGTAATACACATTTTTACTTTACTACACCACATATGTAAAACTTGTTAATTTCTACAGGTTAAATTATTCTAAACTATTACATATATTATTCAATAGCTTAGTTATTAATTATTTAAAAAAGGTGTAATTTCTATCCCTTCATTTAACCCATTTGGTATTAGAGTATCCAGTGCCAGAATCCAATATGTTTCCCTCTTCATCAGGTCCTTATCAAGGTCACCACCCCGATTCCTTACATTCATTTTCTCAATCCCTTTAAATTTTAAAACATCGGGGTTACTACCATGATATTCTTGAAAATGCCTCGGCAGGCTGTGATTTGTAACTCTGTTTTTTATTTTTCTCATATGTTCCAAAATACGAATTTTTAGAACCCTTTTTGTCTTCCCTATATATCTCAAGCCGCACGGGCAAGTCACCATATATATTACAAACATAGAATTACAATTTATAAAAATTTTTATCCTATGTTCTATACTTGGATTTTTTCCCACAAAATTTTTGGCCCCGCGTTCTCCTAATTTGCAAACCTTGCAATTACCACAAGTGTAAAAACCTGATATTTCTCCTAAAACATTATTTACACACTTGAACGTGGGATACAAAGAGTCCAATTTACTTCTGGACACATAGGACTTAATATTTTTTGTTTTTTTATAAACCATACTTGGACCTTTGGGGAGACATTTTCCTAATACAGGGTCCAATTTTAAGATATGCCAATTCTCTTTTTGAACTTTTTGAATCATCTTTGCCCCACTATTGTAATTAGTTACAAATGGGCAGAAACGATCTTTTTCTGATTCATGGGAGGTGATTTTATTTTTATAGACCAACAAGTCCTTACGATCTTTTTCCCTAGCTTTCCTTTTAGCTTGTTGGATAACCTCTACCAGATATCCACGTTCTAAGAATCGTTGATTATATATTTCAGACTGTTGATCAAATTTTTGGAGAGTGCTACAATTTCTACGTAGTCGTGAAAATTGGGAAACCGGTATATTCGTTTTCCATTTCTCAAAATGGCAGCTAGAGAATTCCAAATAACTATTTGAATAAACTTTCTTAAAGAATGTATACATCTCAATTTCTTTCGTTTTCTCAAAATCAGTCGTATCAAATACCAAATCCAGGAATTCAATCTTTTTTTCATTAAAGGTATGAGTGAAAGTTAAAAACATTGATATTTAATTCTTTCATGAAACTCTGAAAACTCTCTCTATCCCCATCCCAGATGATAAGAATATCATCTATAAATCTTTTAAACGTTATTACTGAGTTATAACCTGGTATATTATTAATAGTTTTTCCCAGGCACCCATGTAAAGATTTGCTAGACTTGGTGCGCAAATCGTGCCCATCGCCGTCCCGCACGTCTGCACAAACCACTCCTCCAGGAACATGAAATAGTTGTGTTTTAACACAAAATTCAAACTTTCACAAATAAAGTCCACCAACTCTAAGGAGACCTCCTTATCAGCTAACAAACAGTTTCTAACACTTTCAATTCCTTTTTCATGAGGTATTGAGGTGTACAGAGACTGTACATCTACTGTACACCACTTATATTCTGGTTTCCATTCCAGATCATTCACTATCTGGAGTATATGAGTTGAATCCTGAACATAAGAGTCAAGCTTAGGAACATAATTCTTAATATAGGTATCTATATATTCTGAGACCCTTGATGTCAGGGACCCAATCCCAGAGATTATTGGGCGTCCTGGAGGCTTACTATTATTCTTATGAATTTTGGGGATTTGGTAGAATGTTGCAATTCTTGGTGTTTCATTTAGCAGATATTTATATTCCTCAGTCGAGATGCATTTGTTATTCAATCCCTTTTTTAATAGGTTTCTTAGATTATCCAAATATTTTCTTGTAGGATCACCCTCCAGTCTTTTATACGAGACTGTATCATTTAATAGCCTATAAGACTCCTCTACATAATCCTCCCGGTCCAGGATTACAATGCCTCCTCCCTTGTCCGCGTTCTTTATAACTATGTTTTTATTATTCGAAAGATCTTTCAAAGCTTCAAATTCAGCTTTACTCATATTTCTATTTTTATTATTTTTTCCTAAATTACCTTCTCCATTGATGTTATCTATTCCATTTTTAACCATTTGGGAAAACATTTCATATGGGCCTTTCGACTCTATCGGATAATAGGTGGATTTTAATTTCAGGCCTGATGTTTGAATCCCTGCTTGATTCTGCTCCCAATTTCGTAATGGGGCATCTCCTCTCTTTAAAAAATGCAGTTTGAGTGTCAGATTTCTTATATATAGATTTAAATCTATGTATAAATTAATTTTATTAATTGGACATGAAGGGGCAAAATTTAATCCTTTTTGTAATACCTGTTTCTCTATTGGTTTTAAACTAACTTTAGAAAGATTAAAAATACCTATTTCCAGGGTCTCTTTTATAGGAATCTCTTTTTGGGCGCTCTTTTTGGCAGTTCCTTTCCCTCTACGTCCTCTAGACGTCTTTTTTGACTCTGAGGGGTATATAGAGTATTTGGTTTCTCCCTGTATATTTGTCTTACGGCTTTTGGGTGATCTAGAAAATCCTGATTGTCACTTTCATAATCCTCATTCTCAGACCTTAGTCTACTATATCTATTCTCATGTATGAATCCCTTCATAATACCTGTATTCCTATTTCCTTTAAATGGAATTTTATGATTTGTTCTAAAGGGGACTTGATTCCACTGATATGAACTTCTTTTCTCTTGGATATGAATTTTTGGCCTCTTTCCATTATATGGAGGTACACCCTGTACTCCTGAGTATCTTTCATCCTGTTCAAATGTATTAGGTCTATCATAACTTTTCTCTTCCCTTTTGGATCTTACTATATTCTTATTCTGGCCATTATTCTGGGTAATCATATATTCTCTTCTGGCTAAATGCCAGTTTCTAACTTCATTTTTTTGATAGTCCTCTTTGTCACGCTGAAATTTCCTATATTTTTTTGCTATTATTTTTTCTTCCACACTGGATACTTTCCTATCAATCTCATCTTTACATTTATTTAATTTTTCCTGATAATTGTAACTTACTATATCTTTTTCCAACATACTTAAATCTTTTTCAACATCTTTTAATATTTTCTTTTTTACAAAAATCAATAGTCTAATCAATTCAAAGGAGCATTCATCTAAAATTCGCCACCATTCCTTCATGAATTTTTCATTATCATGTCCTAATGTAGGATTTTTTGTCAATCTCAATCCTCGTGGAGCTCTCAAGCTTCCTTATTGAGTCATCTTCACCTAGTGAGACATCAGAATCAATAACTATATCTTTATTATAAATATCTTTTTCCTCAAAAATTCTTATACACTCCTTTGATCTTTTAGATCTAAGATCACTATTTCTAAACATATTTTGTAATATAAAAAACACTCCCCACTATATGTTTTGGTGTAATACACAGCTAAACATAAAATTAAACACACACTATTTTCACAGTATTGTTTAAGACAGCAGCAATCTTCTGTTTGAACTCTCAAAGAACAACAGACATAAGCATATATCAGATGATGCGCTTGAAATAAACTATGCACTGTAGCACAAACATTTAAATCTCAATTGAGATTTAAATGTTTGTGCTACAGTGCATAGTTTATTTCAAGCGCATCTTCTGATAATTGCTTATATATATATATATATATATATATATATATATATACTATATATATTTTATTCAATATACATCTTGATCTTTTCTATACCACATTATTGTTGTGAAACTAGCTTGTGTCAAATTCCAATATTTTGACTGCATTAATTGGTGGAGACTTTTTAATTGGCTTGTTGTTAGGGCATCTGTTTTACCAGACCACTCCCATCTCTTACAGCACTCTGATATCTAATATAATCCTATAGCTCTAAGAGTCCTTTACACACAATTAACTGCAGATGACTTTTTACTACATCAAACTTTCTTCTAAAAGGGTTGGGTACAGGATGCCAGCGCTCAGGATCCCAGCAGGTAGAATCCCAACGCCAGCATCCAGACAAGGTTAGGATACCAATACCTGTTGGTAGGTATCCTAACCCTACCCCTAACCCTTCCTCTCCAAACCCTAAACATAACCTCTAGCCTAGTGCCTAAACCTATCCTCCCTCCCCCGCAGCCTAAATTTAACACTCACCCTAGTGCCTAACCCTAAGCCCTAACCCTTCCCCTAATCACACTACTTACTGTACATTCGGGATGCCGGTACCAGTATTCTGAGCGCTGGCATCCTGCACACCGGGATTATGAATGCATCCTTTTCTAAGTATCACTATTTCAAGTATTTTGGAATTGTCCTTGCAAATGATTTATCTTTAGTTTTGTGGTTTTTATTAGGTTTGTGTTCTAATGCTGACTCACAACTGTGGGTGGCAAGTTACACTGAGGACAAAAACAAACAAGTAGATCTTGCACAGGTACTGTACACGGAGATAGCAGAGTAGGGCGGAACTCCATTTTATTATCAAACTTTTTTATTCCAGTTTCTTCAGGTCAGGACACTAAGCAAATGTGTGTGTCGAAGAAACAGCTTACTATTTAACATGTATATGAGTCAAAGCATAGTATATGTCTTGGCAGGATTGTTTCTTTTTATTTTTTATTTTTTATATGTGAAGCAATTCTTGCTGCTGGAGATCAGTTTAGCCAGGATACAATCTAAAAGTTATTTTCAACGTCAAGGTAAGTTCATTTTGACATGTTTGATTTCTACTGGGTTGATGTCTCTTATATTATCATTTGTATTAAGTTTATCCAGAAAACACAGTGATCGTATATTTGTTTCATAGAAAGCATTGTTTCATGTCGCATTTAGCCTTTAATTACTACAAGGAATTGCCAGTAAAAATGAGCAGAACAGTGCAGTATCTATAAATGCATTAATGCCTGTGGTGAGATGTACTGGAGGGCTGGTGTATGTATAAGTGATTATGACCATCAGCAGCAGTATCTATAAATGCATTAATGCCTTTGGTGAGATGTACTGGAGGGCTGGTGTATGTATAAGTGATTATGACCATCAGCAGCAGTATCTATAAATGCATTAATGCCTGTGGTGAGATGTACTGGAGGGCTGCTGTAACTATATGTGATTATGACCATCAGCAGCAGTATCTATAAATGCATTAATGCCTGTGGTGAGATGTACTGGAGGGCTGCTGTAAGTATATGTGATTATGACCATCAGCAGCAGTATCTATAAATGCATTAATGCCTATGGTGAGATGTACTGGAGGGCTGCTGTAACAATGTGTGATTATGACCATCAGCAGGAGTATTTATAAATGCATTAATGCCTGTGTTGAGATGTACTGGAGGGCTGGTGTAACAATGTGTGATTATGACCATCAGCAGCACTATCTATAAATGCATTAATGCCTGTGGTGAGATGTACTGGAGGGCTGGTGTAAGTATATGTTATTATGACCATCAGCAGCAGTATCTATAAATGCATTAATGCCTGTGGTGAGATGTACTGGAGGGCTGGTGTATGTATAAGTGATTATGACCATCAGCAGCAGTATCTATAAATGCATTAATGCCTTTGGTGAGATGTACTGGAGGGCTGGTGTATGTATAAGTGATTATGACCATCAGCAGCAGTATCTATAAATGCATTAATGCCTGTGGTGAGATGTACTGGAGGGCTGCTGTAACTATATGTGATTATGACCATCGGCAGCAGTATCTATAAATGCATTAATGCCTGTGGTGAGATGTACTGGAGGGCTGCTGTAAGTATATGTGATTATGACCATCAGCAGCAGTATCTATAAATGCATTAATGCCTATGGTGAGATGTACTGGAGGGCTGCTGTAACAATGTGTGATTATGACCATCAGCAGCACTATCTATAAATGCATTAATGCCTGTGGTGAGATGTACTGGAGGGCTGGTGTAAGTATATGTTATTATGACCATCAGCAGCAGTATCTATAAATGCAATAATGCCTGTGGTGAGAAGTACTGTAGGGCTGCTGTAAGTATATGTGATTATGACCATAAGCAGCAGTATCTAGACAATTCCTATTGGCAGTTTGCAGTTGGTGAAATATATATATATATATATATATATATATATGTTGCAGTGGTATGACACTCCCTACTACTAATAAACTCGTCTGAGTGTCATTACATATTAATCGATCACTCTCACAGATTTGTGCGGCACACCATGCTGTATTAAAAAGGCATTGACATGTTAACCTTACAGTAACGCTGCCTTGGAGTGATTTTATGGAGCCTGGAGGGCCGCACACATGTCTGTGAGAGTAAATATATATATATAGTGAAATGTATTTAATAAGACATTATTCTTTCTTGTGTGTCTTTATTTTAATTAATAGTTGCTGTATAGTGTAGTGTATAATGGTGATTTGGGAGTCACATGCTATTTGAATTAAGACAGTTTTGGATTAATTTTGCTACATTACATAAAAGAATAAACATGAATATAAAACAGCGGTGAATTTGTAGGCTTAGGGAGATGTAGTAATAGAGGGGTTTATGTACTAAGCCTTGGAAAGAGATTAAGTGGAGAGAGATTAAGTGGACAGAGATAAAGTAACAACCAATCAGCTCCTGTCATTTTTCAAACACAGTCTGTAAAGTGACAGTTAGGAGCTGATTGGTTGGTACTTTATATAGTGCATTGTGCCTCTTGCATTCATAGGTACATGTCCACAGGCTTGGCAATTGCCCCTGTAATATTAGTTTGTGACTAATTCTGTAAAATTGTGGGACTAACTGAAAATGTGCACAGTGACATTAGCAAAAAGAGGTCTGTAGAGAGACCACCTGCAGTGCTGCAATGCCGAAGAAGATCCCTGCCCTCCACCCACCCCCTGGCGGAAAAAGGTAAGCGCTCAGGGGGATAAGGGGATGGGGGGGAGTGGAGGGGTGGCAGTGCAGCACAGGGCGCACTGCCATCCTGATAGGGCGCTGCTTCTGAGTAATGTTTTGATACCTACATACTGTATATCTTTCTGAGTAAATATTTCATACTTACATATATCCCTCTGAGTAAAGATTTGATACCTACATATACAGTGCATCCGGAAAGTATTCACAGCGCGTCATTTTTTACACATTTTGTTATGTTACAGCCTTATTTCAAAATGGAATAAATTCAGTTTTCTCTTCGAAATTCTACACACAATACCCCATAATGACAACGTGCAAAAAGTTTTTTTGAGATTTTTGCTAATTTAATAATAAAAAAAACCCTAAGAAATCACATGTACATAAGTATTCACAGGATTTGCTCAATAGTTTGTTGATGCACTTTTCGCAGCAATTACAGCCTCAAGTCTTTTTGAATATGATGCCACAAGCTTGGCACACCTACCTTTGGGTAGTTTTGCCCATTCCTCTTTGCAGCACCTCTCAACCTCCATCAAGTTGGATTGGAAGCGTCGATGCACAGCCATTTTCCGATCTCTCCAGAGATGTTCAATCAGATTCAAGTCTGGGCTCTGGCTGAGCCACTCAAGGACATTCACAGAGTTGCCCTACAGCCACTCCTTTGATATCTTGGCTGTGTGCTTAGGTTCGTTGTCCTGCTGAAAGATTAACCGTCGCCCCAGTCTGAGGTCAAGAGCGCTCTGGAGCAGGTTTGCATCCAGGATGTCTCTGTACATTGCTGCATTCATCTTTCCTTCTATCCTGACTAGTCTCCAAGTTCCTGCCACTGAAAAACATCCCCACAGCATGATGCTGCCACTACCATGCTTCACTGTAGGGATGGTATTGGCCTGGTGATGAGCGGTGCCTGGATTCCTCCAAACAGAACGCCTGTCATTCACGCCAAAGAATTCAATCTTTGTCTCTCATGGTCTGAGAGTCCTTCAGGTGCATTTTGGCAAACTCCAGGCAGGCTGCCATATGCTTTTTACTAAGGAGTGGGTTCCGTCTGGCCACTCTACCATACAGGCCTGATTGGTGGATTGCTGCAGAGATGGTTGTCCTTCTGGAAGGTTCTCATCTCTCCACAGAGGAATGCTGTAGCTCTGACAGAGTGACCATCGGGTTCTTGGTCACCTCCCTGACTAGGGCCCTTCTCACATGATCGCTTAGTTTAGACGGACAGCCAACTCTAGGAAGAATCCTGGTGGTTCAGAACTTCTTTCATTTACGGATAATGGAGGCCACTGTGTTCATTGGGACCTTCAAAGCAGCATATATTTTTCTGAACATTTCCCCAGATTTGTGCCTTGAGACAATCCTGCCTTGGAGGTCTACAGACAATTCCTTGGACTTCATGCTTGGTTTGTGCTCTGACATGCACTGTCAAGTGTGGGACCTTATATAGACAGGTGTATGCCTTTCAAAATCATGTCCAATCAACTGAATTTACCACAGGTGGACTCCAATTAAGCTGTAGGAACATCTCAAGGATGATCAGTGGAAACAGGATGCACCTGAGCTCAATTTTGAGCTTCATGGCAAGGCTGTTAATACTTATGTACATGTGATTTCTTAGTGTTTTTTTAATAAAATTTGCAAAAATAAAAAAAAACTGTTTACACATTGTCATTATGGGGTATTGTGTGTAGAATTTTGAGGACAAAAATGAATTTATTAAATTTTGAAATAAGGCTGTAACATAACAAAATGTGGAAAAAGTGACGACCTGCTGTGAATACTTTCCGGGTGCACTGTATCATTCTGAGTAAAGATTTGTCTGCCACCACTACTACAATTAAGCGCTGTGTCACAGGTATAATTAAAAAATGTAAACAATTATATGTAATACAGTCTAGAATATTAAATATTATAATATTAGTATTATTTACCTAAAAAAATATTGTCCGTTATGGCATTTGTAGGACACTATGTAATAGTAACTGCAATAGAAAGAGAAATAATGTAATTACAATCTCCCTAATATACTTCCTTTCATTAAGAAAAGGTGAAATCTGATGGTGGCTAATCATGGTAAATGAACAACTTTTCCATAACTCAAATAATTGCCTTTAATAAAATAAATGAGTCCTTAATCATCTAGTTGTGTCAGGTTGATGCTTGTTCCCAGGCAGGAGTTGCCAGGTCTGTATAAATTAGGTAAAGGCGAACACAGAGCCTGATACAGATACAGTTGTTTGTACAATGTTAAACACTACTTACAAAAGCAGCGATTCCTGAGTAAGCACTGGCACCTTTATCTCTAACAGGGCAGGTCTCCACAAGAGCATAGCTGCTGGGATATGTCATTTGGATTCTCTGGGCTAAACAGTAAAAAAATAACAACATTTTTTTATGAGACATATACAAATTCAGTATACTCAAGTGGGGATTTACAGCGCTCTTGGTCTTTTCTGTGAATTGTCCCTAGCTGCGCCACTAGTAGAGGTATCCCACCCTCTCTGAGTAATAATTAAATGAATATTAGTGGTGCGCTCTGGGGCAATATTTGATATGCAGATGTAATTGAATGAAAGTGCCACTATGCTGGTAATTAAATTGCACAGTGTCCCGCAAATAAATTCCAAAGTCCCGACTCTAAAACTGTAGAACTGTAAAACTGTAGGCAGGGCGTTCTTAAAAAACGTTGTTAAATAACTGGCAGGATGGTGTACGTTGCTTATCCCTGACTGGGATTCAGTATGTCAGAAAATACTACTGTCTCTCATAGAGGAATGTCCTTAGATAGTCCCAGCGATTAATATGTTGTGATATCTGTAGGATGGGTGTTCTTACAGTATGCTTCAAGGTATTAGAATCGCCATTACCTCCTCTCCACCTCAAATATAATACAGTAGCACAGTATCAGGTATCTTGGTAAACGCTATAATGCAGGTAGGTAAGAATGGATTGTACTTACCCCATATGCTATGTTGCTCCTGCTGGTTCTCCTTGTCCCGGTGCTTGTGTGGATATTTATGAGGGGATATGGTGGGTAGGAATGGCTGCTGCACACTGACTCATGCTATAAACAGACTGGAGTCTGTAGTTGTTTATAGCATGAGTCAGTGTGCAGCAGCCATTCCTATCCACCATATCCCCTCATAAACATCCACACAAGCCCTGGGACAAGGAGAACCAGCAGCACTCACCAGGGGCGTCTTTAGAGAGGAGGAGGCCCATGTGCATCACCCGTCACGGGGCCCCTCCTCTCACTGACTGACGTGGCTGGCTGGCCATCGCAGAATCAATAGACTCTGGGCACTAGAGTGTGCCCAAGGTCTCTTGCACATTCACAGATCATCGGGGAACTGGCACGGCCGCATGCGCAAAATGCCAGAAAAATGGCTGCAACGGCCATTTTCCCGCGTTTGAACAGTGCTGGGAGACCCAACGTGGGACTTCGGAGAGGTAAGTATTACAAAGTATGGGTGCAGGGTGTGCAGTGTTGGCCCCCCTGGACCTGGGAGCCTGTGTGCGCTGCACACCCTGCACCCATTATAGATATGCCCCAGGCACTCACAAAGAAAGTCCTGGTGAGTGCTATCATTATGATGGCATAATTCTGAGAGCAAAAATTACTACTGTTACGGATACATCAGTTAGTGATTTCTTTAATTGACTTAGATAATATTATTCTGTCTAACTAAAGTAAGTTGCTGATATATTTAGCTGACTTCCTTGTATTATGAGTACAGGTGCACACAAGTTAATATTCAACAGTGTAATTCAACAGTGTAACTTCAACAGTGTAATTAGGGACTGATTCAGTTTCAGATGGAATTGGAAAGCTGCACGCAAGCAGTTTTGCAATTCCATCCTTGCAAAAATTTTAAAGTAGCAGGAAGCATCACGTCTCCTTCCTGCATTACTTATCTGAGCTGCATTGTACATTGCCGCATCGGATAAATTGTGGGAACATCGGCCAGCTAAGTGACCCATAGGGTCACACAAGCCAGCCACCGCAGATAAGGAAAAGAGGCCAGGAAATCTCTGGCAGCAGATGGAGATCCTGGCCTCTTCCCACCCCCCCAACTGCGGCAACACACCTCCATTTTGGTTAACAGCAGCAGACTGTCAATCAATGACAGTCTGCTGCTGCTTGGCGTACGTTCATGTGCAGTATGGGTCAAGCCTCTGAGCAGATTCCCTACCATCGGGAATCTGCATTCCGCAGTGCACCGCTGAATCAGGCCTTAGTACCTTGTTTATTGCATTATTGTATACAGTACCTATATACATTGATTTGCATTTGTCAAATAAAGACTTTTATAATGATATATGAGACACTTAATAAATCCAATAGGAGAAGAAAGTACCAGCACTAGCATCAGTAGAAACAAAGGGTTTTTTATTGAAAAGATATAAAGCAGGACATCACATTCTGTTCCCGATGGCCATTGCAATCTCCACCCAATTTTCCTCAGGGGCCTGAGATGTCAGATGTGTGAAAAAACTTTATATAAGTAGAACAAATGCATGATCTCTCTCTATATTGGACTGAAAGATATCAGATATGGTCATTTGACTTTCCATAATGTACAGTAGTCATAATCAGAGGTGTAGCTACAAACCATGGTGCCTGGAGCAAGAGTATGCTGAGGCGCCCCCCTCACCTGTACTGAATTGGAGGCATGGCCAACATGTGGGGGCGTGTGAGCATTTGGAAGGATACAAGAAACTAAATTAACAACAGAGGCCCTGATTCAGAGCCGGACGCTCTGACAGAGTGCTCGCTCTGAATCAGGGCCGTCCCTCTGAATTTTAGAGCGGCCTCCTGACCGCTCACATAGCTGTGGGTGACCACCCACAGCTATAGTGAGCAGCCAAAATGATGGTCGCGATGGTCAAGACCATCGTGACCATCAGGCTTGCGATGAGACCCTTGTGGTAGGGTCTCTTCTGCCGCAAGCCCTGGAGTGCTTTTGGCTCTATCAGAGCCAAAAGCACTCCCACTGACATCACTGAAATATTCAGTATATAAAATATATATATATATATATATACATACCTCCCAACATTTAGGTTCCCTGAAGAGGGACAGTTCACTCACTGGCGGGGCTTCGGGCAAAAGGGGCGGAGCTCAGGAAAACAGGGCTCAGCCTCACGGTTCCCCTGTTTACATCACTATGGGGTATGCCCAGCACTCTTCGAAAATGCTGGGCACCCCCAAGGCACTCCCTACTCTAGTGAACAGATGCCGTGCATGTGCTTGTGCTCCCAACAAATTCCCCCCCCACCGCGGGACACTGCGGCCCATGGGTGGGACAGCGGAACAGTCCCAGAAAATTGAGACTGTCCCGCTGAATGTGGGACAGTTGGGAGGTATATATATATATTTATATATAGTGCTCGAAGTGGGAATATTGAAGTTGGGGTATGGAAATTTTAATTGAAAACCCTGACATCACTAGTGATGTCAGTGGGGCCGGCCCCACATGGTAGGCATTTACATGGGAACGCCTCCGTCTGGGCAGCCACGCCCCCGGCATGCCCATCAAAGGGGGTGTGCTGTCAATCACCATCGACAGCACGCCCCCTTTGGTGCGAGACCCATAGCAACTGCTTGGCCGTCATTATTCGGGTCTCGTGCAGAAAATCGTGACTGTCCCGCTGAATGCGGGACAGTTGGGAGGTATATATATACTCGAAGTGGGGATTTTGAAGTTGGGGTATGGAAATTTTAATTGAAAACCCCTCAAGCTTTAGGGATATTGCTAATAAGATTCAGCCTCTACTTCTGTCTCAACCCCTGCACCTCTCACTGCATTACATCCTCTCCCATGCCCTGCACCTCACACTACCTACTCCCCACTCCCAAATCCTGCTCCCCACACTACCTACTCCCCACTTCTACATCCTGTACCTAAAAATACCTACTTCCCTCTCCCACTCCCTGCACCTCACACTACCTTATTCCTTCTCTCACCCCCTGTACCTCTATTTCCATGTCCGGGGTCAGTGCATCTCCTCCCTGTCCCCTGGCTGGCAGTGGGCTCTCACAAGTAAAGCATAATCAAGCAGGGACACTGACTGCTTTGATTAGTGCTGGGACGGAGGGCCGGGGTGCGGTGACAATTTGGACTTTTTGCCAGCTGTGAACCAAATGAGGCACAGACCAGCAGCCAATCAGAAGCAGCCACGTGCTGAATCTGAATGGATGCCAGTCCACAAGCCATTTTTGACTAGTGACAGGTGCCAAATTGAAAAGGGCACAGCCATTGATTCTTTTTATTTGCTTAGAGACACATCTCTGGATAATACTGCAGTTTCTTTTCTCTTTTTTTTGCTTCCATCGCTGTTGCAGGGGTTGCTGGCTGAATTTGCATACCGCCATACACCGGCTCACACACACACACACACACACACACACACACACACACACACACACACACACACACACACACACACACACACACACACACACACATATATATATACAGTCAGGTGCATAAATATTGGTACATTGACAGAATTTTCATATTTTGGCCTCTATTCACCAACACAATGGCTTTGAAATGAAACAAACAAGATGTGCTTTAACTGCAGACTTTCACATTTAATTTGAGGGTAATTACATCCAAATCAGGTGAACGGTGTAGGAATTACAGGAATTACAACTGTTTCTATATGTACCTCCCAAAGTTGCTGTGAGCTTTAAACCTTGATAGCATACCCTGAGTTTAACACTAATGTGATGGCTATGTTCATGTTATAATTCTGAGCAATAGAGTAGGGACTTGCAATAAAGTGGGATCCCATGACGTGCGCTGCAAGCTTAAATGCATTGATCAATTCAGTAGTAGTGCCCCCATTAGCATGCCCCCCAGTAGCAGTGCCCCCATTAGCATGCCCCCCAGTAGTATGCCCCCCAGTAGCAGTGCCCCCATTAGCATGCCCCCCAGTAGCGCTCCCTTCAAAACACACACACATAAAAAAATAAAAACTTACCTGAATCCCCGCTCCCGCTGCCATCCACTCTGCTCCAACCAGCTCCCTGGGGGGCATACTACTGGGTGCATGCTAATGGGGGCACTGCTACTGGGGGGCATACTACTGGGGGGCATGCTAATGGGGGCACTGCTACTGGGGGGAATGCTAATGGGGGCACTACTACTGGGGGGCATACTACTACTGGGGGCACTGCATAGGGGGCCCTACTACTAAGGGGACTGCATAGGGGGCACCACTACTGGGGGCATTGTGTAAGGGACACCACTGCTGGGGGCATTGTATAAGTGGCACTACTACTGTGGGCATTGTATAAGGGGCATTACTACTGTGGGCTTTGTGTATAAGGGTCACTACTGTGGGCATTGTGTAAAAGGGTCACTACTGTGAACATTGTGTAAAAGGGTCACTACTGTGGCCATTGTGTAAAAGGGTAACTACTGTGGGCATTGTGTAAAAGGGGCACTACTGTGGGCATTGTGTAAAAGGGGCACTACTGTGTATCGTAACATAAATAAGAGACACTACTTTATGGTGTAATGTGTATCATGGACACTATGTATGGTGCAACGTGAATAAAATTGTGCACTGTGACTCCTAGAGCGGTAGCCCACTTTGTAAACAAATACTGTGATTCTGCTGGCCGTACCCCACTGGGTAGGTGCACTACTTTTAATTTCAGCCACTGCTGTGTGGAAATGTGTCATTGATGTGCTTTAAACTGTGGTGTCTGTGACGCTGCTTTGTCACTTGGTAACCAGTCAGCTCACTCCAACCTTTGGCCAGTAATGGTGAAAACTATAATTTAAACTGTGAGGTGGTCTAAATTAACTATAAATGACTGGAAATTTAGGCTCTTGAGGTTAATAATACTCTAGGAAGAAAAAAAAGCACAATTTATGTGATTTTAGCTTTTTTTTGTTAATTTTTGTAATAAAATCCAAATCCAAATCCAAATCCATATCCAAAGCCAGTCACCGCAGTTTGGCAATCCAAATCCAAAACCAAAGCCGGACGACGAATTAGAACTAGGGGTGAGCGGGTTCGGATTTCTGAAATCCGAACCCCCCCGAGCCCCCCCGATCCGAGTCCGATCCGAGTCAGGCTCGACTTTTCCCGCCTGACTCGGATCTGAAATCGAGGCAAAACGTCATCATCCCGCCTTCCGAGTCTCGCGGGTTTTGGATCCTATATAAGGTACCCGCGTCGGCGCCATTTTCTCACTCGGCTGTGGACAGTGAAGAGGGAGGGTGGGAGTTAGGGCTGTGTAGTGTAGTGTAGTGTAGTGCTGCTGTTGTCCACTACTTCAAAGTCCATAGGGGCTGGCTGTGTTGTGCTGCTGTTGTTAATAGGGGCTGTGTCCACTACTTCAAAGTCCATAGGGGCTGGCTGGACTGTGTTGTGCAGTCAGTTCTCCATAGGGGCTGTGTCCACTCCAAAGTCCTGTGCAGTGTCCCAGTCCTAAAGGAGTGCTGTAGTGTTGTCCAGGGGGTGCTCTGTCCATCAGGGGTGCTCCCCCCAAGTGCTAAAAAAATAATATATTTTCTGTGTTTGTGAATTGTGTGCGCAGTAGCCGCACGTGCATCAACAAAGTAGTGCCAAGCGTGCGCCTGTGTCATAAGTAAAGGGCCGGCTGGCTTGACCGTTAAAGGGTGCTGTAACCCCCGAAAGTACACTCTAGTCCAAACCAAAAAAAAATTATTTTCTGTGTTTGTGAATTGTGTGCGCAGTAGCCGCACGTGCATCAACAAAGTAGTGCCAAGCGTGCGCCTGTGTCATAAGTAAAGGGCCGGCTGGCTTGACTGTTAAGGGTGCTGTAACCCCCGAAAGTACACTCCAGTCCAAACCAAAAAAAAAATTATTTTCTGTGTTTGTGAATTGTGTGCGCAGTAGCCGCACGTGCATCAACAAAGTAGTGCCAAGCGTGCGCCTGTGTCATAAGTAAAGGGCCGGCTGGCTTGACCGTTAAGGGTGCTGTAACCCCCGAAAGTACACTCCAGTCCAAACCAAAAAAAAAATTATTTTCTGTGTTTGTGAATTGTGTGCGCAGTAGCCGCACGTGCATCAACAAAGTAGTGCCAAGCGTGCACCTGTGTCATAAGTAAAGGGCCGGCTGGCTTGACCGTTAAGGGTGCTGTAACCCCCGAAAGTACACTCCAGTCCAAACCAAAAAAAAAATTATTTTCTGTGTTTGTGAATTGTGTGCGCAGTAGCCGCACGTGCATCAACAAAGTAGTGCCAAGCGTGCGCCTGTGTCATAAATAAAGGGCCGGCTGGCTGGACCGTTAAAGGGTGCTGTAACCCCCGAAAGTACACTCCAGTCCAAACCAAAAAAAAATTATTTTCTGTGTTTGTGAATTGTGTGCGCAGTAGCCGCACGTGCATCAACAAAGTAGTGCCAAGCGTGCGCCTGTGTCATAAGTAAAGGGCCGGCTGGCTTGACCGTTAAGGGTGCTGTAACCCCCGAAAGTACACTCCAGTCCAAACCAAAAAAAAAATTATTTTCTGTGTTTGTGAATTGTGTGCGCAGTAGCCGCACGTGCATCAACAAAGTAGTGCCAAGCGTGCGCCTGTGTCATAAGTAAAGGGCCGGCTGGCTTGACCATTAAAGGGTGCTGTAACCCCCA
This sequence comes from Taudactylus pleione, assembly GCA_031769625.1. Taxonomy (NCBI): domain Eukaryota; kingdom Metazoa; phylum Chordata; class Amphibia; order Anura; family Myobatrachidae; genus Taudactylus; species Taudactylus pleione. Next base: position 1,961,432 of record JAUIMM010000776.1, read on the forward strand.
AAGTACACTCCAGTCCAAACCAAAAAAAAAATTATTTTCTGTGTTTGTGAATTGTGTGCGCAGTAGCCGCACGTGCATCAACAAAGTAGTGCCAAGCGTGCGCCTGTGTCATAAGTAAAGGGCCGGCTGGCTTGACCGTTAAAGGGTGCTGTAACCCCCGAAAGTACACTCCAGTCCAAACCAAAAAAAAATTATTTTCTGTGTTTGTGAATTGTGTGCGCAGTAGCCGCACGTGCATCAACAAAGTAGTGCCAAGCGTGCGCCTGTGTCATAAGTAAAGGGCCGGCTGGCTTGACCGTTAAAGGGTGCTGTAACCCCCGAAAGTACACTCCAGTCCAAACCAAAAAAAAATTATTTTCTGTGTTTGTGAATTGTGTGCGCAGTAGCCGCACGTGCATCAACAAAGTAGTGCCAAGCGTGCGCCTGTGTCATAAGTAAAGGGCCGGCTGGCTTGACCGTTAAAGGGTGCTGTAACCCACAAAGTACACTCCAGTCCAAACCAAAAAAAAAATTATTTTCTGTGTTTAGCCGCACGTATATATCAAATCGATATAACATAAATGGAGGACCAAACTTTCTCCGATAAAAATAAAATAGAGAAAGATCAAGAACCACTTCCTCCTAGTGCTGAAGCTGCTGCCACTAGTCATGACATAGACGATAACATGCCATCAACGTCGTCTGCCAAGGCCGATGCCCAATGTCATAGTAGAGGGCACATACAATCCCAAATGGCAAAGTTCAGGAAAATGACCTTGAAAAAGACATTTAAATCAGCTGAAGAGAAACGTAAACTTGCCAATATGCCATTTACGACACGGAGTGGCAAGGAACGGCTAAGGTCGATCCCTAGTATGTTCATGACTAGTGGTTCAGCTTCACATGACGATGGAAGCCCTCCTCCCACTAAAAAAATCAAAAGAGTTAAGCTGGCAAAAGCACAGCGAAGAACTGTGCTTTCTAAGAAGATATCACAAATCCCCAAGGAGAGTCCAAGTGTGGTGGTGGTTGCGATGCCTGACCTTCCCAGCACTGGACGGGAAGAGGTGGCTCTTTCCACCATTTGCACGCCCCCTGCAAGTGCTGAAAGGAGCACCCACAGTCCACTTGCTGATATGCAAATTGAAGATGTCACTGTTGAAGTACAACAGGATGAGGATACTGGTGTAGCTGGCGCTGAGGAGGAAGTTGGCGAGGAGGATTCTGATGGTGATGTGGTTTGTTTAAATCAGGCTCCGGGGGAGACAGTTGTTGTCCGTGGGATGAAAAAGCCCATCACGGTCATGCCTGGGCAGAAGACCAAACATTCCACCTCTTTGGTCTGGCAATATTTCTATCCAAATCCGGACAACAACTGTCTTGCCATATGTACCATATGTAAAGGTGAAATAAGTAGGGGTAGGGACGTCAACCACCTAGGAACATCCTCCCTTATACGGCACCTGCAGCGCGTTCATAAAAAGTTACTGTCAAGTTCAGAAACTTTGGCTAAGACCGTAAGCAGTCCAGGGACACCTAAATCCCGTTGTCCTGTTGTATCCAAGCGCCTGCAAACCACACCATCAACTCCCTCCTCGTCAATTTCCTCCTTAGTCAGGATCGGAAGTAGTCCTGCAGGCCATGTCACTGGCATGACTGACTCTCCTATCCGGGATTCCTCTGGAGGATCCTGCATTGCTACGCCTACTGCTGCCGCTGCTGCTGTTGCTGCTGCTGGGAGTCGTTCATCATCCCAGAGAGGAAGTAGGAACACCACTACTTTTACTAAACAATTGACCCTCCAACAGTCCTTAGCGAGGAGGATGAAGTACGACAGCAGTCATCCTGAAGCAAAACGTATAACTGAGGCCTTGACTGCTATGTTGGTGTTAGACGTGCGTCCGGTATCCGCCATTAGTGCAGTGGGATTTAGACAATTGATGGAGGTAGTGTGTCCCCGGTTCCAAATCCCGTCTAGATTCCACTTCACTAGGCAGGCGATACCGAGACTGTACAGAAACGTCAGAAAAAGTGTCCTCAGTGTCCTGAAAAATGCCGTTGTACACAATGTCCACTTAACCACGGACATGTGGACAAGTGGAACAGGGCAGACTAAGGACTATATGACTGTGACAGCCCACTGGGTAGATGTATCACCTTACGCAGCAACAGCAGCAGCGTCACCAGTAGCAGCATCTCAGAAACGCCAGCTCGTTACAAGGCAGGCTACGCTGTGTATCACCGGTTTCAGTAAGAGGCACACCGCCGACAACCTCTTAGAGAAACTGAGGGAAATCATCGCCCAGTGGCTTACCCCACTTAGACTCTCCTGGGGATTTGTGATATCTGACAACGCCACCAATATTGTGCCGGCATTACATCTGGGCAAATTCCAGCACGTCCCATGTTTTGCTCACACAATAAACTTGGTGGTGCAGAATTTTCTGAAAAGCGACAGGGGCGTGCAGGAGACGCTTTGGGTGGCCCGAAAAATTTCTGGCCACTTTCACCATTCAGCGACTGCGTGCCGAAGACTGGAGCGCCAGCAAACACTCTTGAACCTGCCCCGCCATCACCTGAAGCAAGAGGTTGTGACGCGGTGGAACTCAACCCTCTATATGCTTCAGAGGATGGAGGAGCAGCAAAAGGCCATACAAGCCTATACATCCACCTATGACATAGGCAAAGGAGGGGGTATGCACCTGACTCAAGCGCAGTGGAGAATGATTTCCGTGTTGTGCAAGGTTCTCCAGCCCTTCGAACTTGCCACACGTGAAGTCAGTTCAGACACAGCCAGCTTGAGTCAGGTCATTCCCCTCATCAGGCTTTTGCAGAAGCAGCTGGAGAAAGTGAAGGAGGAGCTAAGACGGAGCGATTCCGCTCGGCATGTGGGACTTGTGGATGAAGCCCTTCATTCGCTTTGCCAGGATTCCAGGGTGGTCAATCTGTTGAAATCAGACCACTACATTTTGGCCACCGTGCTTGATCCTAGGTTTAAAGCCTATGTGGTGTCTCTCTTTCCGGCCGACACAAGCCTGCAGAGGTGCAAAGACCTGCTGGTGAACACACTGTCAGCTGAAGCGGAACGTGACACGTCAACGGCTCCTTCTTCATTTTCTCCCGCAACTGGGGCTGCCAGGAAAAAACTTAGGTATCCTAAGCAACCCGCTGGCGGTGATGCAGGGCAGGCAGGACCAAGTTTGGACATCTGGTCTGGACTGAAGGACCTGGCAACAATTTCTGACATGTCTACTGTCACTGCATATGATACTGTCACCATTGACAGAATGGTGGAGGATTACATCGGTGACAGCATCCAAGTAGGCATGTCAGACAGTCCATACCTGTACTGGCAGGAAAAAGAGGCAATTTGGAGGCCCCTGTACAAGCTGGCTCTATTTTACCTGAGTTGCCCCCCCTCCAGTGTGTACTCCGAAAGAGTGTTTAGTGCAGCCGGGAACCTTGTCAGCGAAAGGCGTAGGAGGTTGCTTCCACAGAATGTGGAGAAGATGATGTTCATCAAAATGAATTATCAGCTCTTCCAGGGAGACCAGCCTCCAGAAGGTACAGAGGGACCTGTGGTGGTGGATTCAAGTGGGGACGAGTTAATACTTTGTGAGGATGAGGATGTACACACTGAAGAGGGTGAGGAATCGGTGGATGAGGAGGATGAGGATGACATCTTGCCTCCGTAGAGCCAGTTTGTGCAGGGACACATTAATTTCCAGCTTGTTTTGTGGGGGCCCAAACGAACCAATCATTTCAGCCACAGTTGTGTGGCAGACCCTGGCGCTGAAATGATTGATTTGTTAAAGTGTGCATGTCCTGTTTATACAACATAAGGGTGGGTGGGAGGGCCCAAGGACAATTCCATCTTGCACTTCTTTTTTTTCTTTGCATTATGTACAGTTTGGGGCCTAGTTTTTCTAACTGCCATCCTGTCTGCCACTGCAGTGTCACTCCTAGATGGGTCACGTGTTTGTGCCGCCCACTCGTGTCGCTTAGCATAGTCATCCAGCTACCTCGGTGCAACCTTTTGGACATGAAAACACTATTGTGAGGTGTGAGGTGTTCAGAATAGACTGGAAATGAGTGGAAATTAAGGTTATTGAGGTTAATAATAGCATAGGAGCAGAGAAACCAACAAATTCTGTGATTTTAGCTGTTTTTATGCTTTTTAAAAAAAAAATACAGATCCAAAACACAAAACCCAGAACCCAAAACACGGAAGGGTGGTTTTGGCAAAACCAATCCAGATCCAAAACACGAAGAAAGATCCAGATCCAAAACCAAAACACAAAACACGAAAAGTGGCCGGTGCACACCCCTAATTAGAACCAAATCCAAATCCGGCAAAAATGGTCAGGCGCACATCCCTACTTTTAACTAGTTTAATCTAACTTGTTTCAGCTATTTTCCTAGGTGCTTTGAAACAGGTGTGCTTGGTAACTGTCTCACATTTAAAAGCAAAGTTGCTGTGAGCTTTAAACCTTGATAGCATACCCTGAGTTTAACACTAATGTGATGGCTATGTCCATGTTATAATTCTGAGAGTTGGGACTTGCAGTAAAGTGGGGTCCCATGATGCGGGCTGCAAGTTAAATGCATTGATCAATTCATGAACCAAAACCCCACTGTTTTATTATGTTTATTATTATTATTGTTGTTAGTTATTATGGTGAGTGCAGCACCCCTTTGATTTCTATTTAAACAATGTGGTCACATATCATGTTGCACCCCAAATCTAGGAATGGTGAGTGCCATGGATTAGTGCTTTTTGTTCTCTCTCTCTCTCTTTATATATATATATATATAAATATATATACAGTGGTCGAAGTGGGGTGGTATACGGTGGTATGACATACCGCCACTTCCCGATGCCACTTCAATGTTGCTGCAGAAGATGTACCAGCACTGGGATCGAGTATGGGATCCCAACGCTGGAACAGCAGCATGTGAAGATGTGTCCCGCTGGGGACACACCTCTATCTGCGTCGCCGACGCTGTCACAGAGTTTCGGGTCTCGGCTAGACTGCAGCAGTAAGCAGCGGCAGCAGAACTGACAGCCAGCCAATCATGGCTCACAGAGCGCCCACCAATCAGAAGCTGCCAAGTGGCAGCTTCTCATTGGCTCATGGCTGGACACCAAAATTAAAAATCCTCCCCTTCTTTAGCAAGTGAACCAGTCCGCGAGCTGGGATTGGCTGGCTGCCGATGGTGGCTATCCTGCAGTGAAAATGAAGCAGGGACCCAATGATCCCAGGCCTCGGGCTATGTTCCAGATGCACTGTAGCAGGTAAAAGGCAATCAAAGAGAGGGGCTGGCAGGGAGATTCTTTTAGAGAGAATAGACTGGGTGAGAGAGGGGGATGCAGGCAGGGCAAAGTGGTGGGGGGTGAGAGAGGAGAGGTGCAGTGGGTCAGAGAGAGAGAGAGCAATAAGAGAGGGGCACTCACCAGGCTTTAAAAGAAGAAATTAGTACATATTTATTCTAATGATAACATAACTCGACATTTCGGTCACAGTGCGTGAACTTCTTTAAGAGACACAGCATGTACATATATAATAAGGTAATAACAACCACCAAGCAGGATACAGGTATAGATCTTACCTTGACAAAACTGCCTCTTAGGGGTAAATTTACTAAAGTGAGAGTTTTTAGAAGTGAGTTTTAAAAGTGATGTTGCCTATAGCAACCAATCAGATTCTAGCTATTATCTTCTAGAAGGTGTTAGTTAAATGTTAAGTAGAATCGATTGGTTGCTATGGACAACATCACTTTTAAAACTCACTTCTAAAAACTCTCACTTTAGCAAATTTACCCCTTATACCCTGGTGCTAATGAATAAATTGCCAGGGAATCGTGGATAGCCACCTCCCATGGAAATTACATCATCATGATGCCACTTCCGGTTACGAATGCCACATAAATAACACAATATAGACATGAAGAGCATATTGGAAGACAAACTAGCCATCGCAGTAGCCATACCCCAAGTTCAGGCCATCATCAAGGGACAGACCAAGAGGGAGAACTAATGAAGGCAACACCATAGAGGTGGAGGCCCTCTACCACGTAAAAATCTGGTCAGCTGAGGAGGACTTCCTCGTTCATCAAGCTGGTGGTAGTCAGGGCAACATAAGTAAACAGGAAGCGGTAGGACTTCTACCAATTCGGAAACAAATGCAAAGGCAGTCACTGTCAGTACCCACAGAGAGGTTACTATGGCAACCCAGTCTAGTCATGTGTAAATATAGTAAGTATATATTACAAACAAATAAACTTGCCACAAAAATGACCATGTCACGCATCCCAAATAGTATGTAATATATAAAGCTAACAAGCTTAACCCTGCTGAGGGCGTACAACAGTGCATTATAAATATATGCACAATGACAGTTGTCATAGAGATTAAAGTGAAAAAAGGGGTTACTACGAGCTTTAACATGGCCAGGGGAAGCTTAAAAAGCATTGACATTGTCTATAAAGGAAATCTAAATAAAAATCGAGGCAGTACAAAGCACCATTAGCATAGAGCCTCGTTGTGTCACATTATCACATCAAATTATTTGTAAATCTAACATATCAAATTATAAGGACTACATAAAACGTGTATAGACACAACAAATGAAAATTAAATAAAAAACAAATAATAAATAAATAATTAAATTAAGCACAGTGTCACTGGATGGTAGCATGAAAACAAAAACAATAAAGAGAAAATAAAAGATTGTACAGTATATGAAAAAAACACATATTATTATTAATGCAAAAAAAATGTTAAGTGGGTTGTTCTCATTCAGACCCTTGGGTACAAGGGTTTCCAGATGAAAAATCCATTTTGCTTCAAGTTTTTTAAGCATAAGTGAACGGTCTCCCCCTCTGACCGGTGGAGGTACCCAAACAATGATGCGACATTTCAGAGTCAAGACTTGATATTTTAAAGACAGAAAATGTCCAGCAACCGGTTTGTCAGTGCACGTTAAAAGATAAATAACATAATCCATCAAGCAGTGTAATTTGATTTTGATAGGCCTTAAACTATGTGGATGTGGATAAAACGACCCTGGAATCAAAGACCTACAGGTGGTGCATCCGGTGCACCGGAAACAGCCAGGTTTTTGGGTTAGTAACCATGTGTGGTCCGACCCAGTAGTGGATCTCAGTGGGCACGTTAATAGTTCCTTCAGATTTTTACCACATTCGTAAGCCATCATCGGAGGTTTTCTTGAACCTAGACCCAATGTAGGGTCAGTAGTAATGATGGGCCAATGTCTCTTCAGTGAGTTGGACACAGTTAGAAATTTTTGGTCATATTGTGACACATAGATCATCCTATCTTGTTGTTTATGTATCAATTTTTAGTCTTCTAGCCCTGGTGAGACATCCCTCTATCGTGGAGTTCGAATAGCCCCTAAGTCGGAACCTGTCTTTCATTGTAATGAATTATTCCTCAGTTTTTCGGGAATTGGAATTATTGCAAAAAACTCTCAGAAATTGAGATATGGGTAAATTCTCTTTCAGCCTTGGGGGATGATTACTGGTTGCAAATTGCAAAGAATTCCTGTCAGTCTCCTTGCGGAAAAGTGTAGTTTCCAGAAACAATCCATTAAAAGAAATTGTTAAATCCAGAAAATTAAGAGGTGTCGGATTACATGTGTAAGTAAATTTGACCATCGAATCTCGGCCATTCTGAGACATGAAAGAGAGTCTACCCATATCTAAATTTCTGAGAGTTTTTCTATTTAATTGGTGGACACCAATACTGTGGTGGACACCCCAGCTGCTGCTTTTGGATTATGTTGATGTGAGTGCAACTTCTATTTAGATTGTATATATATTTCTTCACCTTGACAAAGCCCCGAAACGTTGGCTGTGATATTGTGAAGGATCACAATTAAACCTTTTTTTTTTTTGACAGACTCCTAGTGCCGCTTTCTCCTGGTACGTTATATATATATATATATATATATATATATATATATATATATATATAGTGAAAAATGGACTGGCATTCTAATGCAGCAAAAGAGTTTAGTTGCCGGGGTGACTTCCAATATGGATAATGTCAGTATAGATCGCGGCAGCACTCTGGGTCTTTGTTCATATAAACCAATAATACTGCTGGCACATAGCAGTTCGTCCTGACGAAAGAACAGATAAAGGTTCTGAAACGTTGATATGTGAACTGGGCTTCGTGGATTCTTTACAAGTCATCTGAGTGCCGCCTACTTACCTGTTGTCTATATATATATATATATATATATATATATATATATACACACAGGTATACATACTATATGTATATACACTATATATGTGCATGCATATAATGCATATATTTACATATATGCACATATATATATATATATACACAATTATTTAGCAACAGCAGTCAGCACGTACCTCTTTCCTCTGTCTATTCGCGTGCACTGTGTGTGCAGTACTCAGGTGCTCTGGGATTAAGCTTTGCCCCAAATGCAAGCCCCACCTCCCATGGCACCATACTTAAGCCCCACCTCCGGACTACGTTAATCTCTGGGAAGGCAGGCAGAGGGCTTAATAGGTGAAGAGGTAGTGACACGAGCTAACCGCGTCACTGCAAGGGGGCATGGCTTTGCGGCGGGCATTATTGCGTTCCGTCTGCGGATCTTGGATCTGCCTGCCGGAATGGAATCAGGCTTAAATCAAGCCAGCTGCAGTGCCCTGTCTCCTTTTTGGTGCCTGGAGCTTGCACTCTGTCGGAACCGCCCTCCCTACGCCCCTGCTCATAATATATACATCTTTGAGGACCAAATACAGTAAGGTGCTATTATACTACACTTTGAGCATCTTCCTGTCCTGCTTTCATGTATACAGTGTATATATATATATATATATATATATATAGTAAAATTGAGTGGGGTTTGTTTCCTAGAAATATGACCCACCAGAACTCATCTTATATGAGTGGATCCGAGCCAGGCTCGGATTCCAAGACAATGCAAAACACCATCTTCCCAGCATCGGATCTCATGTGTATTGGATTTTCCTCCTGCAGTGATTCAGATGCCGTTTCACAGCAGACGCCAGATGGAGAGCACAATGTATGGCTGCACAGAGCTCCTCCATAGATTCCATGTGGCCAGCAAGCAACATTATATCTTTTATTGGTGTACAAAGCTCCCTGAGCACCTTCTAATATACACTATACATGGAAGCATTATTTTCTTATTTTTGACTGGTGCACACAACCCCCAGAGCTCTTACTAATATACAGGCAGCATTCATTGGCATTAACCTTTTATTGGGGCTGTAACTTAACTGTCCACATTGCAGCCTAGAGCTCCTGATTCATAATACAGGGATGGCATTAACCCTTGGTGCACACTGGTGTTGTTTTTTTGTCACTGCCCACAATGCAGCCCAGAGCTCCTAATACAGGGCAGCTTTAAACCTGTATTGGCACATAGTGGTGCTTACAAAAGTTTTTTGTGTGTGCCACCATTACTTTAAATATAAACAAAGTGATTCACAGCAGTGTGTAAAAAAAATCTAAAAAATAAATAAATAACTTGTGTGTGTACATGGCCAGGCCATGCCACAGCGTTAATAACATAAGTGCTGTGAGTCGCAATGTGAAGTTGTGTTGACTTAATATGGATCACGATCAGCCAGTACTAGTTCAGCACCTGCTACCATCATTCATGATGATACTAGTCCTTGAACATCTGCTAAAGCCAGTGCATAAGGGCATAGTGTTAGAAGTTGCCGGCATGACTTGCTACCTTCTGGCCTTTTGATGGTTTCTCCTTCTACATCCGCCTGTTGTATGAGTATTGCACCATCTGTTGCTGGGTGATCTGGATGCCGGATGACATCACATGTTACTGGAACACTGAAGGATCTTCAGTTACTTTGATTGGTTTCTTGTCTGTTTAAAAGTCTGGCGGCATCCTCACAGCCTTGCCGGATATAGTGTCTCCATACGTGCCCTTCCAGTTCCTACTTCTGGACTCTGTTCATGGATCTCTCCAAATTGTACCTCGGTCTTTAGGCCACTCCATATCCTCCAGCTCTCGTAGCCGCACCACAGCAACCAAGCCACATCTCTGTCATCAGGCCACACCATATCCTCTGGCTCTCATAGCGCACCACAGCTAACCAAGCCGCATCTCGGTCATCAGTCCACACCATATCCTCCAGCTCTCGTAGCCGCACCACGGCTAACCAAGCAACTGGGTCATCAGGCTGCACCATATCCTCCAGCTGTCATAGCCACACCACAGCTAACCAAGCCACATCGTGGTCATCAGGCCACACCACATCCTCCAGCTCTTGATGCCATAACATGGATAACCAAGCCACACCTCGGTCCTTAGGCCGCTCCACATCCTCCGGCCCTCATAGCCGCACCATGGCTAGCCAAGCTGCATCTTGGTCATCAGGAACCACCATATCCTCCGGCTCTTGTAGCCGCACATTGGCTAACCAAGCTGAAACTCATTCATCAGGCCGCACCCAATCATCTGGCTCTAGAAGCCACACCATGGCTAATCAAGCCGCTCCTTGGCATGCAACCACATCAATTCTTCCAGCTACTGGCAATACCAGCCATGTCAATTCTACCATCTACTTTCTGCATCAATTATACAGATCATAGCAGCTACATTAATTCTACCAGCTACTGGCTGCATCAGTTCAACAGGTTATACCAGCCATCTCTTATCCTCCTGCTATAAGCTGTATTTATTCCACAGACTGTTCCAGCTGCTTATTTCACCAGCGGCAATGTCCATGTCTGTAACACCAGTGCTGCATTAACCACATCTATACCACCAGTGCCTTATTAGCCTCATCTTTTCCACCAGTGCTGCACAAGTCACATCTCAGCTACCTGTTCTCATTTGTGTCATCTTCTATTCTGGTACTCCTGGGTGGTCTGCGTAAATCCCTATTACGTCGAGTTTATGTCCAGGCGACCGCCTAAGTACTGGTGAACGTACCTATTTCTAAGGGAACAATGGGTGGCTGTTAGTGGAAGAAGATCTCATCCTTGAGTTTTGGGGGTTTACCCAGGGTGTCCTGGAAAAACCTTAACACATAGAGGGTTTAAGTCAGGGCACCTGAAATGAAAACAATATTTCACATTGTTAAAGAAAAAAGAAAAAGTTTCCTGAGAAGAAACATAAAATTGCCAACATGCCATACACCACATGCAGTGGCAAGTACAGGCTTAGGCCCTGGTCTTTACTTGTGAATGGTGGTTCTGCAACTGCTGTCAGTCATGCATCTTCTTCTGTAACCTCACGTGATGATTCAACACCTTTTCACTCAGTCTAAGGGGTCTATTTACTAAGAATGTTAGGAGACAAAGTGAAAAGTGATAAGAAAGTGATAAGGTGCCAGCCAGTCAGCTCCTAACTGTCATTTTTCAAACACAGCCTATGAGACGGCAATTAGGAGCTGATTGTCTGGCACCTTATCACTTTTCACTCTGTCTCCTAACACTGCTTAGTAAATAAACCCCTAAAAGAGGTGTCAAAATTAAAACAGGCAAATCAGTGCAGAATAAAAAACCCTCAGAATGAAAATCAAACTCTGTGTTCAGAAACATCACAAATCCCTGAGGAGAGTCTAAGGATGTCCACGAGTGCTATGTGTGAGTCTGACATTTCAGTTACTGTACTCATAGAGAAGCCTCATTCCATCATTTATTCACCCTCTTCCAATGTGGGGATGAACAGCACAAGTAAAGATGTTGACATAGAAATTGAGGATGCTACTAAGGAAGTATAACAGGCTGAGGGGGATATTTGGGTAGCTGATGTCTGTGCTAATGAGTATGTTGATGATAAGGATGTTGTTTGTGTGAGGCACCAGTGGAAGCAGTTCTAACTAGAGAGGTGCGCCGACCCCATGTTTTGGTTTTGGATCCGGATTAATTTTTGTGTTTTTAGTTTTGCAAAACCACCCTCACCTGCTTTGATTTTGGATCTATATTTCTTTTCAAAAATTGATAAAAACTGCTAAAATCAAATAATTTGTTTTTTTCATTCCTACAGTATTATTAATGTCAATAACATTAATTTCCACTCATTTCCAGTGAATTTTGACCAATACTGTTTCCATCTAGTTTAAGCCAAAAGGTTGCCCTGACCTATCTTGCTAACTAAGCTAAGTGACAGCAGTGGGAGTCACAAACATGTGGCAGTCAAGCTTCCAACATGGCACATCTATGAAACAGAGTGGGACTGCAGTGATAGACATGATGGCAGTTTAATAAACTATACAACCCCATAGACAAACCAAGAATGTTAATCAAGAACTAGGTCAGAGGCCTGAGGGAGATAGAGTATGGTTATGGAGTACTGTAGTTGATCAAGCGCTTTAGTCCTTGAAATACATCTTTGATCTGGAGAAAGTTCCTCTTCCAATGTGGGGATGAGCAGCACAAGTAAAGATGTTGACATAGAAATTGAGGATGCTACTAAGGAAGTATAACAGGCTGAGGGGGATATTTGTGTAGCTGATGAATGAGCTAATGAGGATGTTGATGATAAGGATGTTGTTTGTGTGAGGCACCAGTGGAAGAAGTTCTAACTAGAGAGGTGCGCCGACCCCATGTTTTGGTTTTGGATCTGGATTAATTTTTGTGTTTTTAGTTTTGCAAAACCACCCTCACCTGCTTTGATTTTGGATCTGTATTTCTTTTCAAAAATTTATAAAAACTGCTAAAATCAAATAATTTGTTTTTTTCATTCCTACAGTATTATTAATGTCAATAACATTAATTTCCACTCATTTCCAGTCAATTTTGACCAATACTGTTTTCATCTAGTTTAGGCCAAAAGGTTGCCCTGACCTATCTTGCTAACTAAGCTAAGTGACAGCAGTGGGAGTCACAAACATGTGGCAGTCAAGCTTCCAACATGGCACATCTATGAAACAGAGTGGGACTGCAGTGATAGACATGATGGCAGTTTAATAAACTATACAACCCCATAGACAAACCAAGAATGTTAATCAAGAACTAGGTCAGAGGCCTGAGGGAGATAGAGTATGGTTATGGAATACTGTAGTTGATCAAGCACTTTAGTTCTTGAAATACATCTTTGATCTGGAGAAAGTTCACTATTCAAGCGTGGAGTGTTTGTCAGAAGATATTATGCAGTGTCTGCACCATAGCATAGAGATTCTTGGGGCATATATGGGAGCAGGCTGACTGAAGTCCACTTTTTTCTAATTCTATGTGAACCAACCACCTAAATCCTAATCACCTAAGTGACATCTGCAGAGCGCCTGTTACTTACACACAGTGAGGGCAGTAATTTTCTGCCAAATCCTGATTAAATATTGATTTAGCCCATATACGCTGTTTATTTGTTAAGCATCTAATAGAAATATGGAGATGCTAAAAAGTACAAGCTGAAAACAGACATTTACTTTGTGCTCAGGGATGTTGTTGGGGATAATGGAACCAAGACTTGCTGTTTATATGAGAGGAAAGGTGCCTGTGGCTCTCCAGCTGAACTACAATGCCCAAGGGAGATGGAATATATATGTAGTTCAATGCAGGAAAAGGAAGGATTGAATTATAATAAATTAAATTTAAGTTTTGAATTCTGAAGCAAATTTATGAGGGAGGAGAGGAGGCATTTATAGTACTTGTCCCAGTTGAGCTCTTTGGTGGTTCTGAATTTTTAAAAAAAAAATGAAAGGAGCATGCAGGAGATGCTGTCTGTGGCAAAAAAAACTTCAGGAAATTTTTGGCATTCATCAACAGCATAATGAAGATTTCAATGGCTGTGGTAGTTCAACTTCCAACATGACACATCTAGGAAACAAGAGTGGCAGTAACTTTTCATGAATGAAGAACTGTATCAGTGGCCTGAGAGAGGTAGAGTATGTATGTAGTGGAAGGCAGGAAAAGGTAGGGTTGATCCATAGTAAATTTTATTTTAGTTTTGGTTTCTGAAGCAAATTTATGAGGGAGGAGGGGAGGCATTTACAAAAACATATTTTAATCATTCACATCAGTAGTTGCCCCATTTGAGCTCTTTGTTGGTTCTGATTTTTTTTAAAACAATAAAAGGGGCATGCTGTCTGTTACCATAAAATGTCTGGACATTTTTGGCATTCATCAACCACTTGTTGAAGATTTCAGCGGCTGTGGCAGCTCAATTACCAACATGGTACACTAGGAAAGAGAATGGCACTGCAGTGGTGGATAGGATGGCAATTTAATAAACTATAACAAATAATGTTTGTCATCTTCACAAAAAGACACTCAGGTATGCCCCAAACAGCGCATAATGCAAAGAAAAGAGGTGCAATATGGAATTGTCTTTTGACCCTCCCACCGATGGGTGTAATGCTTGTGTCACACCTGCCCATTTCAATTCTTGAATGGGTGGAAGAACTATTAATGTGGCGGCACACAAAATCAAAGCTCTCAACAGGAATGGGACAGAGGGATGATTAAAGTCTGGTACTAAACATCTGTCATCATTGTGCTTCTAGGATTATGTATGGGAAGGCTGGGAAGGGTGTAGGGAGAACATCTCCAGATACCATCACTAAACCATTTGGTGCTTGAGTTGCATCTAACTAAACGTTGCTGTTATGATCAAGGACAGCCAAGCCCACCAGGTTGATATCTACAAATCAAGGTTGAAAAAGGCATGAGTATTTTGCAAGTATACATATTCATGATTTTAGTTGAAATAAAAACAGTATGAAAAAAAAAGTAAGCACCAGAGCAGCGGCTCAAATGCACGGCAGTTTTAAAAAAAATATAGTGCATCTATGAAACATTTGCCACACAGCAGCGGCAGACAGGATGGCAGTTTAATAAACTATAAAATTAAAAATGTCAGAGAGCAATGCCCCAAACAGTGCATAATGCAAAGAAAACAGCTGCAAGATGAAATTATCCTTGGGCCCTCCCATCCACCCTTCTGTTGTATATATTAAACAGGTCAAGCACCGTTTAACAAACCAATCACTTCAGTGACATGGACTGCCACTTGTGGATGAAGGGATTGGTTTGTTTGGGCCCCCACAAAACAAGCTACCAATGGGCAACTGACACTGCTGGCAATGATCTCTAAGTACACAAACTGGCTCTACAGGCAAGATGTTGTCACCATCATCATCCGATTCCTCACCCTCATCAGTGTGTACATCATTCTCACAAAATATTAATTTATCCCCACTGGAATCCACCATTAAAGGTACCTCTGTATTTTTTTGACATACAGTAATTGGTGGTAAAGGTCTTCCTTGTGAAATTTCCAGTTCATTTTGATGAACATCATCTCTTCTAAATTTTGAGGAAGTAGTCTTCTATGCTGATCACTGACAAGGTTCCCAGCTGTGCTGAAAACTTTCTGACTGACTAACATGCCTTTTTATACACTATCATTAAAGTAATCTTTCACCATTCTTTGAATGGTGACCATATTAGATTGAGTCACTGTAAAAGTGCCATTAATTGTAGGCAAATCTTTAAGACCCAAACAGATGTCAAAAGGTTGTTTTGACTCATCTGCATCACCATTGAGTTTTTTGGGAAAGTTGAGTTTTTTCCTGGCAGCTGCACATGCCAGAGCAACTGAAGGAGGAACCATCGCTGTGTTCCATGCCACTTGAGCTAACAATTTGCTCACCAACAGCTCTTTACATCTCTTCAAATCTGTGTCTGTTGGGAAGAAAGACACGATGTATCACTTAAACCTAGCATTGAGCAAGGTTGCCAAAATGTATTGGTACGATTTGAAGATCCTGACAACCCTTGCATCCTGGTGAAGTGAATAAAGGACTGGATCTACAAGTCTGACATACTTAGCGGAATTGCTTCATTTCAGCTCCTCCTTAGGTTCTTGAGCTGATTTTCCAACAGTCTAATTAGGGGAATTACCTGACTCAAGCTGGCAGTGTCTGAACTCACTTCACAGGTGACTATTTCAAAGGGTTTGAGCACCTTGCACAACACAGAAAGTATTATCCACTGTGCTTGAGTAAGGTACATTCCCCCTGCTCTCCCATGTCATAGGTTATTGTGTAGCTTTGGATGTTTTTTTCTGTTCCTGCATCTGCTTTAACATATAAAGGTTGGAGTTCCACCTTGTTACTGCCTCTTGTTTCAGCTGGTGGCAGGGCAAATTCAACAGTTTTTGCAAGTGCTGCTATCTTCTACATGCACCTGCTGAATGGCAAAAATGTTTTGAAAATTTTCGGGCCACTGAGAGCATCTCCTGCACGGCCCTGTAATTTTTAAAAACGTTTGCATCACTGAATTAATTGTGTGATCAAAACATGGGACATGTTGGAATTCTCCCAGCTGTAATGCTCTCATAATATTGGTGGCATTGTCAGAAATCACAAATCCCGAGGAGAGTCTAAGCAGTGTAAGCCATTTTGCAATGACTTCCCTGAGTTTTTCTAAGAGATTGAAACTGGTATACCTCTTAGTGAAACTTGTGATACACAGAGTAGCTTGTCTCTGAATGAGCTGCTGCTGCTGTTGGTGCTGCTGAAGGCAATCCACCTGTTCTGCTTCACCACATATCTGTGGTTAAGTGGACAGTGGGTACATTTTGGAGGCCACTAATTAAGTTTTTCTTAATGTCCCTGTATAGGCTGGGAATTGCTTTTCAAGTAAAGTGGAGTCTAGATGGGATTTTGTATTGGAGAACAGGACCTCAATTAATTGTCTAAAACCAACTGCATTAATGGTGGATATTGAACATACATCTAATAACAGCATAGATTTTATGGTGTCAGTGATCTGCTGGGCAACTGGATGATTGCTGTCATACTTGCTCCCCCTTGCAAAGGATTGTTTAACAGTCAATTGTTTTATAAACTACTACTAGTAGCCTTCTTTGTCCCCTTCTGGGGATGAAGATACACTCCTACAAGCAGGCATAGTACTCAAGGATTCTTCTAAGGAATCCTGGATAGGAGAGGACTCAATTATCCCTTATCAAATTGGATGCAGGACTACTTCTGATCATGATTGAGGATATTTTTGATGAAGGTGTTGGTTGTGGATGGCAGGTGCTTGTATCTAGCAGAGATAGAGGAGCTAGCTAACTGGAATGCTTGTTGTTACTGTTTTAGTGATAATACACCAATTAAGATTGTTGATATTCAAGATCATACAGGTTCTCTGAGGGATGGAAAATCCTTCAAAAATAAATCAAAATTTTATCCTGTAAATCATAAATCTTCCACCATTTTGTACTAAAAAAAAACAATGGATGATTTCCAAAAAAATTGTACCAAGAAATCCCATTGGTCAAATTTGACCAAGAGGTAGTCTTTGGAGTTGAAAAAATTAGAAAAAGATCACTCTATAGCCATCAAGGGTGGGGGGTTGTTTTATTAACACGAGATATGTATCTACAAGAGGCATATTCTCAGTTACATGACACCACCTTCTATAGGAAAATAAGAGGAGATCCCACATTAGAATTCTCATTAAAACTAAAACTACTACTTAATGAGGCCCTTGGAGGAGGAATTATATCCAAGAAGGAATTAAATTTTTTATATGTTGATTTTCTTGTTATACCTTTATTTTACCACATATGCAAAATTCACAAATCCCTCACAGCAACCACTGGACACCCTATTATTTCTGGTATTGGATCCCTCACAGCTAATTTGTCACAATTTATTGATTAATTTTTACAGAAGTTTGTCATCTCCCTGAAATCCCACATCCGGGATACTACACACCTTTTAAATATACTTAAAGATGTCCAGTGGAAACCCGGTTATGCCTTTTTATCTCTTGATGTACAAGCTTTGTACACTCATATACCTGATATTAAAGGGACTAAAATAGTGGAATACTTTTTAGATAAGGATGTGGAGATTTCAGGGGGTCTTAAACACTTTTTACTCACAGCTATCACTTTTATTTTGGAGCACAATTACTTTATATTTGAAGATGAGTTTTATATAAAGGCACTAGGTTTGCACCAAGCTTCGCCAATTTATATATGGGACTATTTAAGGATGAATACATTTGGAGGGGCCACTTAAATTGCTGTGTGTTTGTGCAGGTGTTCTGTTGCTTAGTTTAGTCAGCCAGCCTTGGGACAATATTGGTTAGCAATATTGTGAGCATTGAAGTGTCAAAATTGACTGGAAATTACTGAAAATGTTATTGAGGTTACTAGTACTGTAGGAACAAAAACAGGTCCAAATTACATGATTTTAGCTGTTTTTATAAATTTTTGAGAAAATACAGATCCAAAACCAAAACATGTGAGGGATGGTTTTGGCAAAACCAAAGCCAAAAACAAAATATGATGATGAATTAGAACTGTATTAATTATAGAGGTTTACATATGTAGTTAAGTAGCATGTTATGTTTTATTTCAATATTTATCATTAGACTGAGAGGTCTTTATCCATCACTTATGCATTATTTTTATCCTTGTGACATCATGATTGTACTGTAGCTGAGTAATAGCAGAATTTATTGATTTACAGCATGCAATATTGATGACATCAAGTTTTTTTCTTTTTTAAATGTAAGTTTTATAGGGGTCTACTCATCATCACTTAAGCAGGTGAAAAATCCCTTTTTTCACCTAATTTTGTATAATGTAAGTGTCAGCCCCATTCATCATGCTTGTAGAGCAGGATATATCACAGGTATCTCCTGGTTACAATTGTGCCTCGATAATTTCCACAATCCAAATACTTTAGTATGGGGATGTAGAAATTATGAAAATTATCAAGTTCCAAAAATGCTTTTTTTTTCAGAACTTGACTGAGAAACTGTACACCACGTTGAAATAATCTTTGCAGGCTCCTGTTTGCACAGCAGCCTAAGAAGATTTACAAGGCAGCCCAGCTACTGCAGCCAGCAGAGGGACCTATTAAGATTCTTTCCTGCTGTATCTGCACTGCAAAGCCCTGGAAGTAAGAGCTACTGTGCACCACAGACAGCTGAGAGCTCCAGGGCACCGGTGGCAGAAAACACAAAGGAACACAGGTAAGAGGGAGTGGGTCAGGCGAGGGGGGCAGGGTTTAGGTGTGGAATGGACATTCGCGGGGGTGGAATGGACGTGGGGGGAGGGTACCAGAATGGACACCTGCAGGGGGGGAGGAAAGGACACCCATGGGAGGGGGGTAGAATAGACACTCGTGGGGTGGGGGCTTGGGCCAGAATGGACACCCACAGGTGGGGTGGCCAGGACAGATACCATGAAGAGGAGGGAGGACACCAACAGCAGCATTGGGGGGGTGCCAGGATGGACAATGGCGGCAGCAGGGGAAAAGGGGGTCGGACACCAGTGGCAGAAGAGGTAAAAGGGGTTGGACACCAGTGGCTGCGGGGGGAAGGGGGTCCCAGGTTGGACACTGGCGTTGGATGAGTGGGGGGAGACAGGTAGTGAGGAAATCCTTATGGAGGAATGGATATGAAATACCGGTGGCTGAAGAGCTGCCGGTTCATATCCTGACACTAGAAGCCAGACAGTTCAGGATTCCAATGCTAACAGGTAAGTCCCCTATACTTCTCCTCTGCTCCCTTACCCAACTTTTGTGGTGCCTAACCCTAACCTCCCCCGGTGGTGCCTAACCCTAACCCCCCTAACCCTAATCCCCCTCCCCATACCCTAAACCTAAGTCTCCCAAAGGAGTGCCTAACCCTAACCTCTCCGCGGTTGTACCTAACCCTAACCCCCTCTCCCTGCACCTTAACCCTAACACTCCTGGGGTGTGCCTAAAACTAGCCACCCGCTTCCCCAGAAAGCAGATTATTTATACCTGACCCTTTATGTTTGGCAGTTTGGCGGTTTTGGGTGCTGACATTTTGCCAGGTGGAGGGATTCCGGCGACGGTATTTTGACGGCATCCCTTTATGGATACCTCAGTGGTAAGGGGGAAAAGTATCACTTCTCCAAAAAGCTGAATGCGTAAAAGGAGAAGCTTTTTGGAAGGGATACTTTTGTTAGGGAGGCATGATGAATGTCTACAAAAGACTTTTTAAACTCATAGCAAGTTTAAAATATAATTATCACTAGTGATAATTTTGTAATGATGAATAGGTCCCATAGTGTCAATGACCCCATGCCCCCTATTCAGTACAGATGAGGGGGGCGCTGAAACATACTTTTGCTTCGGGAACCATGGCTCCTAGATACTCCTCTGCTTACATAGCAATTTCCTGACCAACTTGAGGAATCCTTTTATACAATAAACAATGCATAACAACTAAAGAGATGGAAGGTTTCTGAATTGAGCATTTTTAAGTAAATACAAACTACAGATGGGCGACTAGATAGCTCAAGCAACTTCTGCTGATTAAAATGATATGCAGCATGCCTATGTTCTGTGAGCAAGTGCGGGTGTAACAGTGGCTGCATATCATTTTAATCAGTAGACGCTGCTTGTGCTATCGAGTCACATCATTGTGCGAATAATATGCATTTATAAGGTAAATGGTCAAAAAGATGCTTGGCACTACCAAGTCACACTGAGCTTCCACGTTATGTGGAGGACAGATGTATGTGAGCAAATCAGTATATACATATGTGCCCACATACACCAAATAGCTCCACCTGGCATGCCACAGACTTTGTGACGTAGCCGCACCAAGTATCCTTCCAGGTAGTTTATCTAAAATATGCCTTTTATTCACATCACTGATGTGACTTAAGTGTAATGCAAGGCTACACTGAATACTGATGCTGGTATTTATTATACTTCTGTGTACGACTCAGGGGTCTATTTACTAAGCAGTATTAGGAGACAGAGTGAAAAGTGATAAGTCTGTGATAAGGTGCCAACCAATTAGCTCCCAACTGTCATTTTTCAAACACAGCCTGTGAGATGGCAGTTGGGAGCTGATTGGCTGGTACCTTATCACAGACTTATCACTTTTCACTCTGTCTCATAACACTGCTTAGTAAATAGACCCCTCAGTCACTAATCTGGGTAAAAAGACAAAAGACAGACTTCCCTTGCGAGCGACACACAGAACATATTGTTATGCTTAATCTGCAACTGTATGCCAATTTCATTGTGACAACAGTATTAATCTAGTGTGCCTGGTAAACTGTAAACAACTTTATATGTGGTTATGATGCTAGTAAGATGCAAAATTCAGGAAAAGTATAACTTGCTACCCATGGTGGAGCAACCAAGTGTCTCATGCCATATGGTGCAGAAACGTTAGGTGAATACGGCCACATCTGTACAACAATCGAATGAGCTGCAGTATTTTTTAAATAATTATGACATAGTAAAATAAATCATCACTGACAGTGCTATTACCTAGTAAACATTGAGCTGAATTACCTCTATACTACATCATTAATTTACATTTATGCTTTCCTTGTGAGACAAACATATCTTATACAAGATTGATTGACAAGATGTGTGGCTTGATTTTTAAGTACATATCTGCAAGTAGATGGCACTATTTCTTTCATAATACTCCAATACCAATCCATTCCTGCAGCCTGCCTGTCAGGCCCTGGTATTGATGGTCCTCAGTTGTGTGTTTTGTGGCCAGTCAGCTAGGGAGAGCTGGTGGCACAAAACGAGTTGGCAGTATATGAGTCTTCCTCATAGGCTACTCCAAGGAGTTGGTGAGACCTAGCCTGAGGCGTGGAGTCTAGTCCACTTGATGGCATTCACCAGTTACCCCTCCAAGTGGGATATGGGATTCACTGCACCAAGTGAGCAGGTTGCGGCCCTCTGGGTAAGTACCTGAGAGAAGCGAGGAGACAAGAGACAAGACACTAAAATATAGTTGCAGGCACTGGCTAAACAGTGGGACAATTGAGAAGTGGTGGTGGAGGTGCTCCAGAGGGAATATCCAGGGATATGGGTAACAGCTGTATTGAATCAGATGCTAATTAGCGATGGGGACAGCACTGGAGATCCTGACGCTGTATAGCGATGCATAGCTGCACTGGGAATCCAGACCCTGAATACCGATGGGGACAGCACCAGAGATCATGACATTGTATAGTGATGGGTAGCTGCACTGGGAATCCAGATGCTGAATAGCTATGGGTAACATTTCCAGAGATCCTGACACTGTTCAACGATGGTAGATGTACTGGGAATCCAGACACTGAATAGCAATGGGTAACACTAAGGAATGATTGCCTAATAGAGAACGCTATAGTATAGCGTGGAGCCTAGGATGCAGTCTCAGCAAAACAATCACTAGAGAAGCGAAGTTGCACAGGTATTTTCCTGTTCCCGAAGGCCGAACTTAAGTACCCTTAGGTAGCTGGTTATAGTATGTAGAGATCAGCTGAGTGACCACAAGACTACAATTGGAGGGGCTAGATCAGGTGACACAGACCAACATGGCCGCTTCCTTGAATGCAATTGTGACACGGAGACGCAGTATGGAAGTCCTTGCAAACCCTGGGGAAATTACTAAGTCCACTATTCCCCAGGCATCTGGCGTCTGACCGCTGGATAGATCGAAGATGCCAGCACATAAAATAGGTGAGAAGCGGCCGATCCCAGGCCCAACCTGACACTGCCTATTTCAGAAACATCTTCCTTTTGTATGAACAGGAATATGGCCACACACACAACAGTTTGTGACATTAGTTCATTTTGAGTATTGTGTTCTCAACCCTGATGCTCATGTACCACAAACATGTCATGTTTTAAAATATTCATTAATCATGCACCGGTGAGTTAATCTATTTTGCTGAGTCAGTAATTATTCCACCTGCTTCACACACACAAATCCACAAGATTTGAGTATTGTGAATGAGAACACCTGGTCTAATTATATTAAACATAGGGGCAGATGTACTAAAACGGCACTTATCTGCAGGATGCAATAACATTGAGATGCATTACAATCTCATAGTTTTCACTCAAGATTACTACAGACATTAAAAAAACATTTGGGGGTAGATTTACTAAAGCTTCTTAAACAGACAAGCGGCGGTGTTACCCATAGCAACCAATCAGATTATGTCTTTCATTTTCTAGGATGCAATGGAGAAATAATAGTTATACTCTGTTTGGCTGGCACTTTTAATTTTTTTAAGCTTTAGTTATTTTCCCTCTTGTGCTTTATCCTCTTATTTCTGCAAATGTTTAAATTTACAAAAAAATACCCAAACATTTATTCTCTTCTTCCAGTGGAAGAACAACTGGGAATCATCAATTTATTTATTTTATGTTTAACTTTTTCACTTTTCTCTGACTGTTTTTGCAATTTATTTAATTTCAAAAGTAATTTCCCTTTTACATATAACTTCAATCTTCGTGGATTATGGTCTGTTTTTCAATATATTTGCGTTAACCATTGAACCAATCAATCAGTGTAGTCAGACCAAATGACTCTACAACTGACTGCCCGCAAAGCAATAAAAACCTGGTTTTATCAGCTTAATCCACTAATATGTTTCACTCAGGGGTTAAAGTAGGTTCTAACAGGTGGAACTGTATTCCATCTGTTGTATTTGGTGATGGAATATGTTCCACGTCAACTGGCCCACCTTGATCGACCTGCTCAGCAGATCACACTAGTACAGGCAGTGATGCCACTCCCTTGTGTTTCAGGAGGCTGCCCAGCTGTGTGCTGTGATGCCCATATCAATTGATGTACTGGGCAGTGGCGCTACAGTGACTTGGCTCTCCTTCCCCTCTAATGGCAGGCTGGAAATGAAATGCATCATGAGGCAACATCTGGTTTGCTTCATTCCCATGGTGCACCAAGGAGCAGACCATAAGAAGAACCCCTATCCACCACTGCGCTGCAGACAGAAGGAGCAAAGCGCACAGACAGGCATTCATGTATAGCCCCTTCTTCTTCTGTTTGCTCCTTCTCTCATACATGTGGCAGGACCCCAATGAGTGGGGGTGCTGCTGGGAAGTTATTAGTGAATAGTGAATTAGGGTAGCTGTGAGTGCTGCCAGGGTGACATTAGTGAATGAGTGGTGAGGATGAAGGTGCTGCTGGGGTGCAGCTCCAGCATTGATAGAAGAAGTACAAAATTACATTAAGTTAGTAAAAAAGGAAAAAAAAATAATGGAGGGTGGGATGTGGTGTGTTCGGTCAGGTCAGGCATCACTGGGACTCAGATGACATATATATAAAATAGGGGACAGCAGTAACTGGGACATACAATAAATACATACATAAAAAGAGATCAGTCACAGGGCATGATAAAAGTACTGGAGAGTTGCAGGCAGGGATGAGGCTGGAGAGACCTGGGTGGGTGAGGCTAGAGAGACACAGGGGTGATGCTGAAGAGACATAGGGGGTAATTCAGAGTCGCTCGCAAGCATTGAGCAGTCGCAACTGACTCGATGTTGCCCCACTGGGCATGCGCACGATGGAGCCGACTCCGGCCTGCGCTTGCGCGAAACCCGGCTAGCGACGGATGCTCCGTCGCTAAGGGGTCTCGCAGCAGACGGGGTGAACTGTCAATGGTGAGTGAAAGCTTGCCCCGTTTGGGAGGTGGGCAGGGGACGTGTCTGCCCAAATGGAGGTGTTCCCGCCAGAACGCTTGCCGTTTGGGGGCGGGATCAGAGCAGGAAGCTCCCTGGGGTTTACGCGTGCCCAGACCCAACCTTAGGGTCTGGTCGTAAGACCCGATGGTTGCGATGGTCTTGACCATCGCGACCATCACCCATGTTGGTCGCTAGAGCTGTGGGTGTTAACCCACAGCTTATCGATCAACAAGGAGGCGGTCATTCAGGATGCAAGCGGCCGCCCTGAATCAGAGCAACCGCTTGCAATGAAATGAAACAAACAAGATGTGCTTTAACTGCAGACTTTCAGATTTAATTTGAAGGTAATTACATCCAAATCAGGTGATCGGTGTAGGAATTACAATGGTTTCTATATGTGCCTCCCACTTTTTAAAGGGCCAAAAGTAATGGGACAAACTAAACAATCCTAAATCTAACTTTCACTTTTTAATACTTTGTTGCAAATCCTTTGCAGGCAATTGCAGCCTGAAGTCTGGAACGTATAGACATCACCAGACTCTGGGTTTCATCCCTGGTGATGCTCTGCCAGGCCTCTACTTCAAATGTCTTCAGTTCCTGCTTGTTCTTGGGGCATTTTCCCTTCAGTTTTGTCTTCATCAAGTGAAATGCATGCTCAATCGGATTCAGGTCAAGGGATTGACTTGGCTATTGCATAACATTCCACTTTTTAGCCTTAAAAAACTCTTCGGTTACTTTTGCAGTATGCTTCGGGTCATTGTTCATCTACACTGTGAAGCGCCGTCTAATGAGTTCTGAAGCATTTGACTGAATATGAGCATATAATATTGCCCGAAACACTTCAAAATTCATTCTGCTGCTTTTGTCAGCAGTCACATCATCAATAAATACAATGGAACCAGTTCGATTGGCAGCCATACATGCCCACGCCGTGACACTACCACCACCATGCTTCACTGGTGAGGTGGTATGTTTTGGATCATGAGCAGTTCCTTTGCTTCTCCATACTCTTCTCTTCCCATCACTCTGGTATAAGTTGATCTTTGTCTCATCTGTCCATAGGATGTTGTTCCAGAACTGTAATGGCTTTTTTATATGTTGTTTGGCAAACTCTAATCTGGTCTTCCTGTTTTTGTGGCTCACCAATGGTTTACATCTTGTGGTGAACCCTCTATATTCACTCTTGTGAAGTCTTCTCTTGATTGTTGACTTTGACACATATACACATACCTCCTGGAGAGTGTTCTTGATTTGGCCAACTGTTGTGAAGGGGTTTTTCTTCACCAGGGAAATAATTCTTCTGTCAATCACCACATTTGTTTTCCGTGGTCTTCCGGGTCTTTTCGTGTTGCTGAGCTCTCCGGTGCATTCTTTCTATTTAAGAATGTTCCAAACAGTTGATTTGGCCACACCTAATGTTTTTGCTATCTCTCTGATGGGTTTGTTTGGATTTGTCAGCCTAATGATGACTTGCTTCACTGATAGTGACAGCTCTTTGGCTCTCATATTGAGAGTCGACTGCAACTGATTCCAAATGAAAATGTCACACCTAGAATCAACTCCAGACCTTTTACCTGCTTAATTGATAACGAAATAATGAGGGAATAGCCCACACCTGTCCATGAAATAGCTTTTGAGTTGTTAGTCCCATTACTTTTGGCCCCTTAAAAAGTGGGAGGCACATATAGAAACTTATAATTCCTACACCGATCACCTGATTTGGATGTAATTATCCTCAAATTAAATCTGAAAGTCTGCAGTTAAAGCACATCTTGTTTGTTTCATTTCAAAGCCATTGTGGTGGTGAATAGAGGAAAAAATATGGAAATTCTGTCAATGTCCCAATATTTATGCACCCGACTGTATATTGTGATAATTTTTGATGTTAGGATCACAAGTTTTCTCCAAATAGGATAAAAAGCTTGGCACTTTTAGGGACTTTCCTGGCCAGGCTACAATGAGTACAAAAACAACTAAACAATGCCCTGGGCGTAAGGCAAAGTGAGTATTTAACAAGGAAATAAATAAGTGTATATGTGATAATGCAAATACAGAAAAAAAACTTAATTTAACTAATGTAGTCACTGATTGCAGCTGCCAAAGAAGATGTGTCTTCAGAGCATTACAAACAAAAATGAAGACATATGTGGCAGCATTTAAATAGAGGTGACACCCTATTAATCTGACTAACAGTTTATTAATCTGACTAACACTTCAAATAGAACTTTTAAATCACAACCAACATAACTTAAAAACTAATGCTGGGTACACACTACACAATGGGCCTCATTAAGAGGCGGTCGCAAGAAGCGATCGCTCTCTCTGAATGAGGGTGGGCACTTCTTTTTTTTAAGTGCAGCCTTCTAGTCAACTAGCTTGCGACCAGGGTGATGGTTACGATGGTCAAGACCATCGCGACCAGCAGGGCTTGTGACGAGACCCTAAGGTTGGGTCTCGTCAACCGCAATCCCCAGGGAGCTTCCTGCTCTGATCGAGCAGGAAGCTCCCCACTGACATCATTGATGATGTCAGTGTGGCCACCCACAAATGGCATGCTTTCCGAAAGGAACGCCTCTATTTGTTCAGCCACCCCCCCACCCGCCTACCAAATGGGGCAAGCTGTCGATCAACATTGACAGCAGCCCCTTTGGTAGCGAGCTCCGGAACAAGAGAGTTTCTCTCTCTCCTCTGGGGCTTGCACACACGCAGTGCATCCGCTGCACTTGCGCAGGGCTAACCAACGACCCGGTTGCGAGCGCATCGGTGCTTGCGACTGGGTCTGAATGAGACCCAATATGTGTACCCAGTGATTGGACAATGTGATGGAGCGATACAGGGCGCCATCTGCACATATTGAAGTATGCAGTGGAGGATGTCGTAATGTGTCATTTCATGATGCATTTAGCAGCATGGCATCATTCATTGCATCATCCCATCTGCTATGCAATACACACAATGCAATAAACAACCTGCGAGCGCACACGATCAGGGGTACACAATGGGCCTGATTCAGAGCCGGACGCTCTGACCAGAGCGCTCGCTCTGAATCAGGGCCCTCCTGCATAAAAATGGAGCGGCCTCTTGGACGCTCGCATAGCTGTGGGTTACCACCCACAGCATATGCGAGCGTCCATGATGATGGTCGCGATGGTTGCTTGCGTCGAGACCCTGCGGTAGGGTCTCGTGGCCGCAAGCCCTGGAGTGATTTTGGCTCTATCAGAGCCAAAATCACTCCCACTGACATCACTAGTGATGTCAGTGGGGCCAGACCCAGATGGTAGGCGTTCCCATGGGAACACCTCCATCTGGCAGCCATGCCCCCGCCACGCCCACCAAAGGGGGCGTGCTCTCAATCAACATCGACAGCATGCCCCCTTTGGTGCGAGATCTGGAGCGACGGCTTCCCCGTCGCTCCCCGGGTCTCGCGCATGCGCTCTAGGGCACCATCGACCCACTTGCGAGCGCTCAGCACTCGCAAGTTGGTCTGAATCAGGCCCACTATGCGATCTGTATGATATATCGTTCTGATCCATGTCGCATATGCAATGGATCACTTAGTGTTTACCCAGTGTGTGATCACTTAGTGTATCCAATTGTCTGATAACTTAGGCCCTAATTCAGAACCACTCGCTGCCAGAAACAGCTCGCAGGTCTGAAGGATGTCTTTTTTATTTTTTTGGTCCGGCCTTCTGGCCACTCGTTAAGCTGTGGGTGACCACCCACAGCTTTAGCGAGTGGCCAGGTGATAGTCGCATGGTCACGACCATTGCGACCATCGGGGCTT
This sequence comes from Taudactylus pleione, assembly GCA_031769625.1. NCBI lineage: Eukaryota > Metazoa > Chordata > Amphibia > Anura > Myobatrachidae > Taudactylus > Taudactylus pleione. Next base: position 1,989,642 of record JAUIMM010000776.1, read on the forward strand.
GTGACAAGACCCTTGTCTAACAGAGCTGGATGCTCACCACTGACATCACTCGTGATGTCAGTGGGGCCGCCCCCAAACGGCAGGCGTTCCTTTGGGAACGCCTCCATTTGGCCAGCCATACCCCCGGACCCACCTACCAAATGGGGCAAGCTGTCAATCAACATCGACAGCCGCCCCTTTTGGATGCAAGCACCAGAGCGAGTGATTTCTCACTGGCTCCGGGGCTCGAGCATGCGCAGTGCACACGCTGCATGTATGCACTGCCCGACCATCGACTCTGAATCAGTTCCTTAGTGTGTACCCAGTGTGTGATCACCCAGCTTTAGAATAAAGACATGAACATAGTGCTAGCATTTTAAAATGTTTTTTGTCAAATTTTATTAACAAATAATAATAGTGAATCTGAGTATTTACATTTATTTTAAATGTTTAAATAGTGGTGGCACTAAAAAAAAGCCATGACAACCAAAATGCACACACATAAACCAAACATTGGTGGTAAAGATAACCCACCCTTCAGTAGGTGCAACCATTTCCCATACAGAAAAAATGGCTCACAACATACAGTATGCCCCATACAAGGCGAGAGCAACCACGAGACCTAAAACCTAAATGTAAACAAGCCAGCTACCATTCTTTACAGCCAAAAGTGAGGCATAAGCCAACAACTACAAACTACTCTAAATAAACTCTCTTAACCACCGAAATGAATCCTCCAGAAACAAAGAGATACCATCAAACCGATACCACCACCCCACCATTCTCCAACAAGTTGCAAAACACAGCTGTATTGACAGTGGTGTAACTAGGCTATTTGGAGTCCAGGGCAAGTAAAAAAATGGAGCCCCCCAACTATGTGCGCGCACCGAAGGCACACGTCGAAAAAGGGCATATCAACATGCCACAAGGGGCGTGGTCACTGAAAAATGGGGGTGTGTAATGCCCCCTGTTGTAGTGCACATTATGCAGTGCCCAAGTAGTGCCCCCATTAGTGCCCCTTATGCAGTGCCCACTTATACAGTGCCCCCAGTAGTGCCCCTTATACAGAGCCCCCAGTTGTGCCCTTTATACAGTGCCCCCTATGCAGTGCCCCCAGTAGTGGTCCCCCTATGCAGTGCCCCCAGTAGTGCCCCTTATACAGTGTCCCCAGTAGTGCACCCTTATACAGTGCCCCCAGTAGTGCACCCTTATACAGTGCCCCCAGTAGTGCCCTTTATACAGTGCCCCCTATGCAGTGCCCCCAGTAGTGGTCCCCCTTATGCAATGTTCCAGTAGTGACACTTATACATTGTCCCTAGTAGTGCCCCTTATATAGTGCTCCCAGTAGTGGTCCTCCCTATGCAGTGCCCCCAGTAGTGCCCCTTATACAGTGGCCATTATACAGTGCCCCCAGTAGTTCCACTTATATAGGTTCCCCTGTAGTGCCCCTTATACAGTGCCCCCAGTAGTGGTCCCACCTATGGACTGCCCCCAGCCAGTAGTGCCCCTTATACAGTGCCCCTTACATATATAACACAAAGACACACACAAACAAAACACAATAGTGGAGAGAGAATAGTAAAAATGATCACTGCGCTTGTGTACGAAAAGCAGCTCCGTAGTTATATAACAATTAATATGGTAAAGAAACAGAGTGCTACGTGTATTAGAATTTAATCGTGCAATACCATAAAAATGCAAAAATAAAAGTAATAAAAACAAATAGGCCCTGACTTACTGCCGGATGCTCTGACAGAGTGCTCGCTCTGAATCAGGGCCGTCCTTCTTGTTTTTCAGAGCGACCTCCTGGCCGCTCGCATAGCTGTGGGTGACCACCACAAGCGGGTCAATGGTGAGGGCCTGTGCACGAGCAGCACACGCAGTGTGCGTGCGCAAGCCCAGGAGCGAGTGACAAATTCACTCGCTCCGGGGCTCGGTACAAAGGGGGTGGCTCTTGATGTTGATCGACAGCTCGCCCCATTTTGTAGGCAGGGTGGGGGGGTGGCCGGATAAATGGAGGCATTCCTGAAGGAACACCTGCCATTTGTAGGTGGCCCTACTGAAATCACCAGTGATGTCAGTAGGGAGCTTCCTGCTCTGTTAGAGCAGGAAGCTACCTGGGGCTTGCGGTAGACGAGACCGCTTTCAAAACAAAAGCGTCTGCCCTCATTCAGAGCGAGTGCTCGCTTTTTGCGAGCGGCTCTGAATGAGGGCCTCTGGCCCTCATTCAGACCCACTCACAAGCGCTATGTGCTCGCAAGTGGGTCAATGGTGAGGGCCTGCACATGTGCAGCACTCGCAGTGAGCATGTGCATGTGCAAGCCCTGGAGCGAGTGACAAATTCACTCGCTCCGGGGTTCGCTACAAACGGGGCAGCTGTCGATGTTGAACAACAGCTCGCCCAGTTTTGTAGGCGGGGGGGGGGGAGGCCGGACAAACGGAGGCGTTCCTGAAGGAATGTCTGCGTTTGTAGGCAGCCCTACTGACATCACCTTTGATCAGGGCCGTCCTTCTTGCAATACCATCACCTTCTGTTAGAGCAGGAAGCTACCTGGGGCTTGCGGTAGACGAGACCCTACCGCAAGGGTCTCGTCGCAAGCCTCAATGGTCCCGATGGTCTCAACCATCGCAACCATCATCTGGTCACTCGCTAAAGCTGTGGGTGGTAACCTACAGCTTATCAAGCGGCCAGGAAGCAGTCTTTCAAAACAAAAGCAGCCACCCTCAGCTAACAGAGCAGGAAGCTCCCTACTGACATCACTGGTGGAATGCATCCATTTGTCCAGCCACCCCCCACCCCACCTACAAAACGGGGTGAGCGGTCAATCAACATCGACAGCCGCCCCATTTGTAGCGAGCCAAAGAGCAAGTGAATTTGTCACTCGCTCCGGGCTTGCTCAAGCATACTGCGAGCGTTGTGCAAGCCCTCACAATTGACCAGCTTGCAAGCACACAGCTCTTGCGAGTGGGTCTGAATGAGGGTCTTAATGTTTATATCCTTTTGTGAGGTATTTGCGGTTCCAGTATGCTTGTAATAAGAATCCCGCTTTGATGCTGACAAACGCATTTCGTGCAGTCACCAAAAAATTGAGACAGCATGAAACTTGTTGGTCAATATCAAAGCAGGAACCAGAAGTACGGCAAACACCACACCGGAAGTGTGTGTACGAGTGCAGAGGAAACCAGCCGGCAGAAGAAGACGGAACATCTGAAGGTAGGAACTAGGGACAGCTAGTTAGTGTCCAATTGTCAATCTCAATCAGGCACAACTTTGGAATCCTTATTACAAGCACACCAGAACCGCAAATACCTCACAAAAGGCTATAAACATTAAGGACCTCATTCAGACCCGCTCGCTAGTGCTGTCCGCTCGCAAGTGGCCCGATGGTTTGTGAACACGCAGGCGCACACTTCATTCTGTGCATGCGTGAACTAATCTGTGTGATCGCAGCCCGCTCGCTCGTCCAGCAAAGACAGCCCAGTGAAATGAGTGACAGGAGAGGCTGTTTGTGGGTGGTATCAGGGGTAGGAAACTAATAACAGGGGTGTGGAGGTGCAAATGCAGGCGTGCCTCGGTGTTTCAGCGCTGTATTTAAGGCATGCATAATTAACAGGCAGCGTCATAGTACACATCACATGCCTGTTTTTTACACTGAAGTCCTCACAGTGCTTGCAGCACGGTAAGGCAACCACAAGGGTTTCAATCGCTACCAATGGTTCTCGATGTACCAATGTTTTAATACACTTCCTGGAGATGACGTGTGCTAGTGGGCGTCTCAACATATGCTAATGGGTGTATGCATACACAGAGCGATCGCTCGCACAGCCAAAGTGGATTTGCTTATTGCTTGGTGAGTGATCGCTTCCCATACCATCACTTTGACAAATTTGCATACGCTGGATGCGAGCAATCACATCTAGCGAGTGGGTCTGAAGGAGGTCCTAAGTCTTTTCAGCTATTTTTTTTATTACTTTTAAAAAAAAATTATTTTTATGGCATTGCATGATTAAATTCTAATAAACGTAGCGCTGCCTGAAAAAAATAGGAATGGCCAAAGAACCATATCGTCTTGCAATCAGATTCACCTAAAACACACATAAAATAATGCCAGCATAAAAGTAGCAAACTAATAAAAAAGCCATAGCACACTCAAACAACATAAAACAGGATGGAGATGAGGGATGGGGAGGAAGCATAGATAACCAGACCTGAGGTAAAACAAAACCCAATGGGGTAAATACATAACCCTATATATATACTGGTAGGTTAATTGGCTCCTAACAAAATTACCCCTAGTGTGTATGTGTGTGCGAGCATGTGGTAGGGAATATAGATTGTAAACTCCACTGGGGCAGGGACTGATGTGAATGGCCAAATATTCTCTGTAAAGCGCTGTGGAATATGTGTGCGCTATAATATATATATATTAGGGATGAGCAGGTTTGGTTCTTAGAATTTTGGTGATCCGGGGTGATCCGAGCAAAGCTCAGATCTCCCTGCCTGCCTCGAATCCCTCTCCCCAGGGTAAAACCTCACGATCTGCTGAGGTTTTGCCTCAAGCGGCCATTTTTGAAAATCCTTTTGCCTTCAATGGTCAAAGCGCTGACTGGCTGACAGAGCCGTCTTCCACGGCTTTCAGCCAATCAGCGTTGAGCCCATTGAATGCAGGAAAAACAACTAAAAGAAGGTGGCACTGGTTCCTACGGCTGGCACCCCCCCACTGCCGACACACCTGCTGCCGGCACCCCCGCTGCCAACACACCAGCTGTCGGCAACCCCATTGCTGACACCGATGGCAGCCCTGCTGCTGACACCACTGGCTCCCCCATGCTGCCGACACTGCCAGCACCCTGCATTGAGAACACCCCTGCACTGCCAACACAGTCAGCAAATCTGCACTGAGGACACTGCTGGCACCCCCGCTCTGCGAACACCAACGGAACCCTGCACTGAGGACACTGCCAGCACTCCCAAACTGCCATTCCATGCACTGAGGACACCATCAGTAACCCCTGCACTGCAAACACAGTCAGCAAACCTGCACTGCGCATGCCCCTGGCACACACCGCTCTGCCGACACCACCGGTACCCTGCACTGCCAGCACCACAGAACTGCCATTCCATGTACTGAGGACACCATCAGCAACCCCTGCACTGCTGACACAGCCAGCAAACCTGCACTAATGACACCGCTGGCACTGCCGACATCACAAGTACCCTTAACTGAGGACACTGCCAGCACCGCAGCACTGCCGTTCCATGTACTGAGGACACCATCAACATCTCGGCTCTGCTGACACTGCTGTCACAGTAAGTGCACTATTGGTGAATCCAACCTACACTGTATAACAATAATGCTAGGTTGAAATGCGCTCAAAATAATCAACCCTGTGACGTGTATCTGTTAATACATTATTAGTCAACAACCTGATTCGGAAGTTTAAAATATAGAATGTTTATTTATAAAAAACAGTTTCAATTACTGAATGGTAGTAGCCTGATGTCAATAATCTCCTTAGTAAATAGGAAGATGCTGTTGGTCTTATAAAAATAGTGCTCAAGAATAGTACAACCGATATTGATTATGCCAAGTGCATGAATGTTTAACATCCAGTATCCCTATGTCACTGTGGGAGATCAGCCTCTCCTGCAGGGATTTGCTCTCCATATGTTCTCTGCTTCCTGCTTATAACATATGTACCCCAATAGGGCTGCTGTGCAGTCATCAGTGAAAATAAACATATATAGATATGTATAAATAGATTCAGATGGATAATCCCCTCTAGCTCTGACTCACTGCAGGAGGTCAGCTTCTCCTTTAGGGATGAGCTCTCCGTGTGGTCTCTGCTCTAGGCTAATACCATAGGTCTCCCAGGAGACCGCTGTGCAGCCGTCAGTGAGTATGGCTTTGTAGGTGGGCAGTGAGGTGTAATAATAAAACGGCGCCCCGCACTCTTACTCACCCCACTTCAGTGATGGACCTCTCTGTGATGTCAATGTCCTCTAATCCTTATCCAGGATTTACTCAGAGTCTGTGCACTAAAGTACTCCTGTGTACCTTATTAATTGGACCAGATCACAAGCTGGTTCTACAAGTTAGATATTTTCTCATTACATAATCTAATTAATAATTTAAGTAGTGAGGAGATATTATTAAAGATCAAGTACGGTATATTGATATCCAATTATATAAAGGATGTTTACTTAAGAAGGGATGATTTTCAATAAGGAGGTTTTTTTGTTTTGCACTAAATATAGTCTCCATGGACGACTGCCTTGCAATGTTGCACACAGGAATGAGAGAAGAGATGGTAATTCTATTTATCTCTATAGCGCTTCCATCAACCAATAGGAACAGAGACTGCACTATTTAGAGTGAGGATTGTCACAGATCTATCAGACACACCTCCCCTGAGGAAGGCCAATCAGAGGCTGATACGCGTTGGGAACCCTGCACGACTCATCACTGACGTATCTCCACCTGACGTCCCCGGAAGTTGCTGCACGAGTTACCACAGTGCAAGCCGACTTGGAAGTTAGAGAGCGGCTTCCACACAGACAGAGCCCCGGACTGAGTCCGTGCCGCAGCAGGCGGGCGGCCCGGCACTCACTACAGCAAGGTGGATGAATTCTCTACAGGGGTTCTATCAACAGACTTTGCGGTCACTACAGCAGTCTGGTTTTCCCTGAAATAGAGGATTAGATTACCAGGACACTCAGCACATAAGGTACACAGGAGTACTTTAGTGCACAGACTCTGAGTAAATTCTGTATAAGGACTAGAGGACATTGACATCACAGAGAGGTCCATCACTGAAGTGGGGTAAGAGTGCGGGGCGCCGTTTTATTATTACACCTCACTGCCCACCTACATAGCCATACTCACTGACGGCTGCACAGCAGTCTCCTTGGAGATGTATGGTATAAGCCTAGGGCAGAGACCACACCTAAAGGAGAAGCTGACCTCCTGCAGTGAGTCAGAGCTAGAGGGGGTTATCCGTCTGAATCTATTTATACATATCTATAAATGTTTATTTTCACTGATGACTGCATAGCAGCCCTATTGGGGTACGTATGTTATAAGCAGAAAGCAGAGAACATACGGAGAGCCAATCCCTGCAGGAGAGGCTGATCTCCCACAGTGACATAGGGATACTGGATGTTAAAAATTCATGCACTTGGTATAATAAATATCGGTTGTACTACTCTTGCACTATTTTTATAAGACCAACAGCATCTTCCTATTTACTAAGGAGATTATTGACATCAGGCTACTACCATTCAGTAATTGAAACTGTTTTTTATAAATAAACATTCTATATTTTAAACTTCTGAATCAGGTTATTGACTAATAATGTATTAACAGATACACGTCACAGGGTTGATTATTTTGAGCGCATTTCTACCTACCATTATTATTTATTCAAAAGGTGGACCCTCCCTTTTTTCTTTCTGAAGTGCTGCTATATATCAATCCACTTTATTTTTTCAGAGCGCAATAGATCACATTTAAAGTACACTGTATAACACACTGTATCCATGTTGGAAATTGGATGCTGAACTGTTACATGGTAATGCTGCCCACTGTGTCACTTAGCTTAGTCAGCCAGCTAGCTGGATGCAACCTTTTGGCCTTAACTACATGAATAAAATAATATTGTGAGGTGGTCAAATTTGATTGGAAATGACTGGAAATAAATGTTATTGAGGTTAATAATACTGTAGGAACAAAAACATGCCCATTTTATGTGATTTTAGCAATTTTTATGATATTTTAAGAAACCGAAAAACAAAACACCAAGGAAAATAATCCAAAACCAGATTCAGGACCAAAACCATGGAGATCCAGAGCCAAAACCAAAACACGAGGGTCGGCGCACATCTCTAATAGATAGCTAGATAGATAGATAGATAGTTAGATAGATAGACACTATCACCTGCCCTGCCTTCACACTGGAGTAGTTTCATCTTGCCAAAGCGACGGTCCCCTACATCTCAACATAAACCGCTGCTTCCCACTCATGCCCCCTACATCTCGCCAGTATCACCACAACCTACATTGCTGCTGCCCTGCAGCTGGCTGGGGCCTGGCCACTGGGATGTGCTGGGAAGGGCAGGAAACCTATCTTTGTTCATCTAACCATGAGTGCAGGTTCTTTCTTAACTTTTTTGTCCAATAATGCTGGTCTGGTGCCATCCTCTGGTATATTGCTGATTTTGAGAAAATAGGCGGCACTCAGAGCCTGATGCTTTTCAAAAATGATGTTTTGTGCAAAAAGCAGCCGACATTTCAGGATATAATTGACCTTATTTCAAGTCAACATACTGTACATGACCATAAAAACTGTCTTACCTTATAAATGCTAGCATCTACAGTATCATGAGTGTAGTGTCTTCTGGCTCACCAAGCATGGAGAAACACCTCTGGCATCCCCGTTGATGATGCACACTCACCTGGGGCTCACTGGTTACCTTGGGACCAGCAGCGGAATGCACTTGAGCATATAGGCTCCAGACAAAATCCAGCATATAGTTCTTTATCTGGAGTACGCTGGCACCAGTGATTATGTCCTGCCCTTCCACTGCTGAACTAGTGCTGGGAAAAAGCAGCATCTCAGCCTCTTAATCCAAATATCAGAGGTCCCAGTAAGAAGTGAGGGTTGCAGGAAAAGAATAGCCACCATTATAAATACCATATGGAGAAACAGCAAGGTGTTTCAACCATCAAGCTGATTTCATCTCCCTCTGCACATTGAAACATTTTATAATAAGATCTTTCAGCACAATTGTCTAATTTTTTACTTTTTAATTTTTTTTTTGTAAAACACATCCAGATCATATATATATATTATGAATACCCCTTAATAGCTAGTCGCTTTTAGCGCTCCAAGTCACATAAGAAATAATTGCTTTCCAGCCCAACTGTGTTTCCAAAGCACAAAAGTTATATTATTCACATAAAGGATAATACGCACATTGATTTAAACAATTAGCACGAAGAAGCAAGTAAATACAAAAGGTACAGCTTGATACATATGCATGTGCACCGGTCCCAGTATACAGTTGTCACTCCAGAAGCCTGTGGTCATCCAAGAAGAACGGCTACTGACTGGGACCGGTGAGCAGGTTATATACCCTACAGATCATGATAACAACAATGTAGACAGACAAACATAATTCCATTGGTTCTTGCTCTTGGTCTTTGTAGTACGCTGTAGTTCATAGGACAGTTCATATGTTGTCACTAGGAGTATGTCCCAATTCTTCAACAATGTCTTGAGATTACTTTGTCTTTCTTTAACTGGTTTAATACACTACATGCAGAGTATACATTCTAACCAATAATTTCCTATAATCCATAATCATCGAACACAAGTTGCGACTCCCTCGCTGATAGATTCGAATATCTGGAAATAAACAGGGTGTTAGTGTAGTACCAAACATGCCATGTCTACCATGTTCTATACCTTAAATATCATATATGCACACTTTATACCATAATGATTGTCTAACAAAACCTTTTAATTATAAGCTTAATGGTAGGGAAACTTTTCTGTATGTGCTTGCATAAGTAACAGTGAGATATTTACAGGAATTCAACAGTGTGTGTTGTGTCTGAACGCAGTGCAAATGCTGCGCTGCATGCATGTGTCATGTATCTTGCAAACATGTGCTGTAAGTATTTTATTCGTTAATGTTTGTATGAATATGTGTCATGGATTAATATATATATATATATATATATATATATAGCTTTATCCAGTAACTGGTATTTTTGATATTATATCTGTCTGAACTAAGGCCCTCATTCAGAGCCGTACGCTCTGAGCAGAGCGCACGCTCTGAATGAGGGCCGGGCTCCATTTTCATGGAGCGTCCTCCTGGACGCTCGTATAGCTGTGGGTCACCACCCACAGGTTATACGAGCGTGCATTGTGATGGCCGCGATGGTCGTTACCATCGCGACCATCGAAATTGCGAGCCGGAGCCTGCGGTTGAGGTTTTCAACCGCAAGCTCCGGAGTGATTTTGGCTCTATCAGAGCCAAAATCACTCCCACTGACATCACTAGTGATGTCAGTGGGCCGGCTTTTGACGGGAGGCGTTCCCGTGGGAACGCCCCCGTCAGGGAGGCACGCCCCCCGGCACGCCCACCAAAGGGGGCGTGCTGTCAATCAACATTGACAGCACGCCCCCTTTGATCGGACACAACGAGCGAAGGACTTTCCTTCGCTCGTCGCGTCTGGCGCATGCGCACGACGGAGCTCCCTCCGTCGTGCGCATGCTCAGTCCATAACATCGACCCACTTGCGAGCGGACAGCCGCTCGCGAGTGGGTCTGAATCAGGCCCTAAGTTCAACAAATGACAGACAATGAAGTTGTTCTGATCAGAGATGACCAGCAGATAGATAATTGATGGAGTCACAATGTCTGATGGCTAATCAAAGGCCTCTTCTGCCTATTTGGAATGTAAATGTTAGCTCCTTTAGGCATACAATGATAGTCAGACTTATGACAATGGTTTCTAATTTTGCATTTAAAACACTCGTCTGCACCTCACAGTATGTGTGTATTTTTCAATTATCTGCCACAGACATACACAGAACCTGTCTCCTATACACTGGCTAAAAGTTGCATTTTTAAATATACATATATGTATTTGTGCGCATCGGCTTGCTTCCGACGCAGAGTAGCATCCGATTTTACTCTTTATCAGCCCATAAACGACTAGATCATCACATAATAATTACAAACGATCATAACCAATTATTTGACTTTGACAGTCCACCCTTTGATAGCAAACTATACGCTATCACACTGTGGGCCTGATTCAGAGCCGGACGCTCTGAAAGAGCGCTCACTCTGAATCAGGTAATTTTTTTTTTTGGTGTGGCCATTGGGCGGCTCGCAAAGCTGTGGGTGACCACCCACATCTATTGCGAGTGGCCAGGTGATGGTCACGATGGTCTTGACCATCGCAACCATTGGGGCTTGCGACGAGACCCTTGTGGTAGGGTCTCATTCCTGCAAGTCCCAGTGATCTTCTGGGTCTTAATAGAGCCGGAAGCTCACCACAGACATCACGAGTGATGTCAGTGGGGCCGCCCCCGAAAGGCAGGCATTCCATCAGGAATGCCTCCATTTGTCCAGCCTCCCCCTTGCCCGCCTCCAAAACAGTGTGAGCTGTCGATCAAAATTGATAGCCGCCCCCTTTTGGTGTGAGACCTGGAGCATCAGAGTGCACGTCGCTAGCAGGGTCTCACGCATGCGCACATCAGAGCTGGCTCCGGCGTGCTCATGCGCAGTGGCCAAGCATCGACCTGCTCGTGAGCGCATAGCACTCTGAATCAGGCCCACTGATCTTAACCTTTTGTAGTCATGCATAATAATGCATTATTCAAGGTTATAAACGGTGCAACACAAATAGGTCACTGAACCGTTAATAATGCTTTTCAAGAGGGTAGAACAACCCTTATACGCCATCTGCGGATCTATAGGGATCATTGGTGGGATGTGGGATCTCATCGAACCTATAAAGGAAGTTTGGGGACTTGAGACTACATTATCTAGGATGTTTATGTATAACATTAATAATACATCTATGTATGACCACACAATTTTTATTTCATCATCTGATGGTACATTCTAATTCAGGGTTGTAATCCAGTTCTTCCTTGACCTTGGTATCCATAATATCATTGCTTACCACCATCATCTCTGTTTCTCTGTTTGCCCTTGTACATTTTCCACACTTCAATACATTAGAAACACATCTGACACATAAGCCAATTACTAAGATGACAATAAGTATGAGGATCAGGATCTTACCCACAATAGCAACCAGTTCCTAGACCCACTTTCCTAGACCAGAGAACCATTTCAGAGGGTTCATCCAAGAGAACCACTCTTCTATCTTTTCCTCTACTTCAGCCAGTGAAGCATTATGGTTTTTTTTAAATTCCCATTTCAGCTGCAAAATTTCATCCATCATCTTGTCTATCACATCCTTGGGGTCACTAGTGTTATTTGCGATGTACGTGCAACACTTGACACCAAATTGGGTGGCTAAAGTCACACAGTATCCTCCAGAGACAGCTGTTAAATAATTTAACACTAGCCTATGTTGCACAATTTCTTTCTTATAAGCCTGTAACTCTTTACCTGTATACCTGAACGTGTCATCATACATCTTGGTGATATTATCTATTAATTTAGCAAGATCTTGGATGTATCTAAAACTTAAAGTACCCTGAGCGATCCTGGTGGGATCTAGTGCTACCAAAATTTGGAAACCAGTTATTTCACTAATCAACTGTGTAGCTGCATGCATGTCACCAGGTATCATGTTTCTTTTGTCACGGGGTTCATAATGCATATGAAAATATGGAGATGGTGTGTTTTTATGGATACCAAGCATTTCACTATGTGTAGGGGTCATAACCTCTGGAAGTACTCTTCCCAGATAACATAAACCTTTGGAACACGGAGAGAGCCACTTATACGTTTTCCTTCCACATATAATATACACATCATCTGGGAGTACATAAGGAATAGAATGCATCATTATCATTGGACACAATTCTCTGACAAATAATCCTACCCCAGATTTTCCCATTTGACTAATACATGTTTTAGGTTGTACAATAACTTCACAGTACCCTTCTGGTACTCTGCCAACCATTGCCTTGGTGGAACTAAGTGTATACTTATACCGGAAGTGTCTTCCACTGGTAATGTTGTGTATAAGTCCACCATCTACTGGTTCATTATCAGCTCTGTGTGAAAAGGTCATTGTCTGATTGTTCCCGGACACCTCCCAATTTCCTGGTTTATTGGAATTGGTGATGTTTAAACATAACAGGGATCTATCCAGCTGGTACTGATGGAGCTTAATATTTGGAGGCTTGGACATAATACATTTTCCATCCAGCGTCTTCCCCTTATGTAATTCAAGGACCTCAGAGACATTTAACGGGAGTAATACTAGTCCTACATTATGTTGTCCCTGAGGCACGTGAGAGCATACCCAACATTCAGTCTGATTTAAGACTTTGCCCACCAAGGTATGATAGTCCCCTAAAGGATAACCACCCAAATACTGGTTATACTTGGGCTGGCACCGTTGTTGACATCTCTCATTGATTAGGGACCCACAATACTCAGTATTCCTCAGACAATAACCCCTTACACTGTCTCCGAGTTTCTGGGACAACAGATCTCTTAGCAATTACTGTACTGAGTTTGGTCAGATACCACCCTTGTGAATGTATGGCTCCTCCTCCCGACTCCACTCCATCGATATCACCATCGACCTCTCCCTCCATCATCTGCCCACCATTACAGAAACAGGACATCCCAAACCAAACAAGGATGATGAGAATTCAGGAAGAAAATAGGAACACCCACCCAGCCATTGCTGGAATAGTGGACTGTAAATTTCTCTAGCTCATGTATCTCACTACAGTCTTTAACTCTCCTGGAACAAGCTCGCAATTGACAGGTCTATGTTATCTGCCTCAAATCCGCCTTGTATCTCCACTGGTTGATTGACTTTTCTGCAGTGAGTGGAATGGACCCAGGTATCTCTCTCTGCCACTTTCAAGGATGTTGTACTTGTCAACAACACTTGATATGGACCTTCCCACAGATCTGTCAGACAACCTGAAAATAAGAAATTTCTGATCAAAACAAATTCTCCAGGTTCAACATCATGACAGTTTGTTTCTGGCATATCAGGTGACAACAATTTCAGTTTATGCTGCTGCTGTTTCAACTGTTTACTCATTACTATAAGATACTTTACAGTAACCTCGTTGTTACTATTCAAATCTTCCTGTGGACTTACAATCAGATGAGGTTGTCTCCCAAACAGTATCTCAAAAGGGGGACAAATTAAGAGTGGGTCTAGGAGTTGTCCTGATGCTATGAAGGACTAGCGGTGAGGCTTCTGGCCATCCTAGTCCACTTTCTCCCATGATCTTACTCAGATTATCCTTAATAGTACCTTGGCACTGGCTTGCAGTTGACAGGGGGTGCGAAGTCTACTATTAATACCCATTAACTTACACTCATTCTGGAAGACATCACCTGTGAAATGAGTACCCGTATCACTTTCTATGATTCTAGAAATACTATACCTGCATACAAATTCCTGAACAATCTTTACAGCAGTAAACACAGCAGTATTAGTGGTAGCTGGATACGCCTCAACCCAATTAGAAAACACATCTGTACAAACTAATACATATTTAAGGTTCCTGCAGGGTGGCAATTGGATGAAGTCAATTTGTATTACCTGAAAAGGTCCATCTGTCAGAGGGATGTGGGATGGCTTGGTTGGTATTGTTTTTCCAATTAACTTCTGCATGTCATTGCCTTAAAAACCATCATTTGACTAACTGGCATGTTAATTCTTAACCCTGCTGCCCATTTGGGAGCTTCATCTGCCCTGCTATTGCAAAATGATACGGGGTCTTCTTCACATGTATGGGCTTTACATTTGATGCTGGCTACTTCTTTTGGTAGCTGAATTGCTGTCAACAGTCCTTTTAAGTAGTGTGAGTGTGCACCTAGTGTGCCTGCTGCCGTCATAAAATTTCTAAGATGCCATAGAGCCCCAAAATCATGTACTACCCCAAAGGCATACCTGGAGTCAGAGTAGATGTTAGCTGACTTACCTTCTACCATTTCACATGCTCTCTTTAGTGCCAGCAGTTCAGCCACTTGTGCTGAATGAGGTGGACCAAGTGGTTCGGCTTCTACAACATCATAATCATTTACAACGGCATAACCTGTTCATAATTCTCCTGTGTCAGTTTGTCTATGACAACTCCCATCCGTGTAAAATGTCAAATCTGCATTTACTAGTGGTGTATCACGTATATCTGTTCTAGCAGTAAAGATCTGATTTAAATACTCCATACAATCATGTGTCACTATATCTGCAATACTCACCTTCAATCAGCAACTCACCTCTCTCCACCATTTGTGCATCTCTAGGCACATATGACAAGTATGTTGCTGGATTTAACGTATTACACCATTTAATGTTAATATTTGCAGGTGCCATTAGAGCTAGTTCCCATTTCGTGAACCTAGCTGAGGAAACATGTCGAGTTTGGGCAGAATTCAGCAGTGCAGACACAGCATGTGGTGTATAAACAATCATATCATGACCTAATATTATGTCCTCACTCTTATCGACCAGAAGAGCGGTCGCTGCTACACTTCTTGAACACGTTGGGAGTGATCTTGCCACAGTGTCCTGCTAGCATCACCATGTTTTTGTGTGAGGACACCTGCTGCACAGCCTTCAGCTTCCGTACAATATAACTGAAAAGGTTTTTTATAATCTGGCATTCCCAGGGCAGGTGCTCTTGTCAGACTATCCTTAAGGTTAAGGAAAGCCTGCTCTGTTTCCTCAGTATGTATGACATGGTCGGGCTTTGAGGATGACACCAAATCCTGCAATGGTAAAGCCAAAATAGAAAAACCTGGGATCCATGATCTGCAGTATCCACACATGCCCAAGAAGGTATGGATTTGCTGCTGGTTTTGCAGCAGTGTCATGGTCTGTATGGCCTGTATTCTGGCAGTGGTCAAGTGTCATAGCCCCTGGGTTAGACAGTGTCCCAAGTATTTAACCTTAGCCTGGCATGGCTGTAATTTGTCCTTTGCTACCTTGTGTCCTGTGTGTGAGAGATGAAGCAACAACAGTTTAGTATCATTCAAACATGACATAAAACGAATTAGAGTACAACACATGCTCAGATACAAAACTACAGACAGAAAATTCTCATATGGAGCATTTACAAACTTATACATAGAGAACCTTCATATTTGGGTTTGCTGTGATTAATTATGAATGCCTAAATTTCACTGCAGATTGCCTAGACTTTCAAAGGGATCAAGGAAAAACTAACACATAGAGTAGCTATTCTGGCCTCAGTTCTCAATCTCAATATTTACTGTAAACAAAGACTCCTGATTTTTTTCCTACCGGTGAAATGACTAAGGCTTGTACACACTTAGAATACCTAGAGGTGATTTAAAAAACATTTTCTTTTTTTTCAGTTACATTTTTTCTTTATAGTTACTTTTTTATAATTTTTGGTATCAGCTGTACCGTTGCCTTCCACCGCATAGGGCGGTGGGGGCGTGCATGTGCTAATGCCTATACCTTGTGCACTGCTACCTTGCAGTACATGTACGTTCCCTTGAGGCGCACACCCTACGCTAATCAGCACCATGGGCGCGCCTCCTTGTGATGCATGCGCAATGCTCTTTTGCGTTGCATGCACGCTCTATTGAGTTGTGCTCGTGATGCTACTTAGCGGCGCGAGCACTCAAGTTAACCCCGTGTTCCCCTCATGCTGCCACAATTTTAAACAGTCATTATACTTTACACGTTTCTTTAGAGATTTCACCATACAGATGCCATCCCCAACATTATTCAACACCTCCATATCAAAACTGCCAATTTTATGCAAAGGTTTCACATATTCCTTGGTCATCTTAACCCATACATTACATGCGCACCATACTTTGTATACATTATATGCTTTGCCGAACCTGTCGGTTCTTCCAAAAGCAGCACATCGTCCACCATACCCAGCATCAGCCTGGCACCCATCTTGGGAAAATGCTAAGCACTTTTTGCTAGTATGTGGACCGGTGAATGATTCAATAGAGCTATATTCACGCACTCCTATCTCATTGTGCACAGCCGACCCGCTTACCATTATGGGTGGCTTGTTCAATCAGGGTACAGAATAACGTCTTATATGATTAGACTGTCTTTCCGGACACCTTTCAGCCATTGTCCAGTAGCTCAACCTTTTTGACTACTCTCCCCTGTTAGAATTTAAGTGTTCCAATAACACTTACCCTTTCCAGTAATTTCATCCACTACCCCCAAGCTATAATCACAGTCTGCCCAACCGTGTGGTCTAGCCGCAGTGTCCAGAGAACCTAACTGATCAATGGGCCCTGCGACTCCTATTGGGAGCTGCTTTTTGAAAACCCCTTTTTTTTCTTCAAGGTACAAAATCCCTGTCCTTGCTGCAATACACCTGCTATGTGTACATACTCAGTAGCTTTCTGCCTCCTCAGACACCTACTGAGTCTTTTAGGCTCTACACATGGTACCTTGTCTATAGGTTCTGAGACACAGGGGGTCATTCAGACCCGGTCGTTAGCGCCGATGCGCTTGGACCGGGTCGATGGCCCCCCACAGAGCATGCACACGACAGCACCGGCGCCGTCGTGCGCATGCGTGAGACCTGCTATGACCGACAGCGCCGGTCGTTGCGGGTCTCGATCCAAAGGGGGCGAGCTGTCGATGTTGATTGACAGTTCGCCCCGTTTGGAAGGCGGGCCGGGGGGGTGGCAGCCCAAACGGAGGCATTCCCATGGGAATGCCTACCATTTGGGGGAGGCCCCACTGACATCACTAGTGATGTCAGTGGAGAGCTTCTGGCTCTGACAGAGCCAGAAGCTCTCCGGGGCTTACGACAAGTGAGACCCTACCCTAGGGTCTCGTCGTAAGCCCCGATGGTTGCGATAGTCTCTGACCATCGCGACCATCACCCGAGCAGTCGTTAGAGCTGTGGGTGTTTCTAAGCGACTGCTTGCATCCTCCGACCGCCTTTGAATGAGGCCCACAGTCTCTATCTTTCACTTTACAAGCACACATTTGCTCACACACACTTTTATGCGCAGAAAATAAATTTTTCACTAGTATGGCAGTATGATACAGAGGTTTTAAACAATGTAATCACTATCCATATGACAATACTATCATTAACAATTGTTTGAACATGTGGCAGCAATACAGGAAACACGTATACGCTATTGTGTGAATCACACTTTAGCATCGAGACAGACAATGAAAGAAACAAACTTTTCTCCCCTGCCCCAGGTTCTAGCCAGCGCTCCTTGAAAACACACACAATAGTGGATATTCACAACACTGAATGGTGCAGGTTTTGAACACAGTGCGTTCTTTCCTGCATATGGCACTCATCCACCCTTTGTTACGAAATCGAAATCCGGTCGCTATCGTGCAATTTCTCGGTAGCTTGTCCACCAAACTATGAGCCCCCAACTATAAATACCCCTTAATCGCTAGTCGCTTTTAGCGCTCCAAGTCGCATAAGAAATAATTGCTTTCCAGCCCAACTGTATTTTCAAAGCACAAAAGTTATATTATTCACATAAAGAATAATATGCACTTTGATCTAAATAATTAGCACGAAGAAGCAAGTAAATACAAAAGGTACAGCTTGATACATACACATGCGCACCGGTCCCAGTATACAGTCGTCACTCCAGAAGCCTATGGTCATTCAAGAAGAATGGCTACTGACTGGGACCAGTGAGCAGGTTATATACCCTACAGATCATGATAACAACAATGTAGACAGACAAACATAATTCCATTCGTCTTTGTAGTACTCTGTAGTTCATAGGACAGTTCATATGTTGTCACTAGGGGTATGTCGCAATTCTCCAACTATGTCTTGAGATTACTTTGTCTTTCTTTAACTGGTTTAAAACACTACATACAGAGTTTACATTCTAAACAATAATTTCCTATAATCCATAACCATCGAATGCAAGTAGTGATTCCCTTGCTGATAGATTTGAATATCTGGAAATAAACAGGGTGTCAGTATAGTACCAAACATGCCATGTCTTCCATGTTCTATACCTTAAATATCATATATGCACACTTTATACCATAATGGTTGTCTAACAAAACCTTTTAATTATTAAGCTTAATGCTAGAGAATCTTTTCTATATGTGCTTGCATAAGTATTAGTGAGATATTTACAGGAATTCATCAGTGTGTGTTGTACGTCTGAATACAGCGCAAACACTGCGCTGCATGCATGTGTCGTGTATCATGCAAACATGTGCTGTAAGTATTTTATTCGTTAATGTGTGTCTGAATATGTGTTATAGATTAATATATATATATATATATATATATATTTATATATTAGGGGTGTGCACCGGCCACTTTTTGTGTTTTGTGTTTTGGTTTTGGAGGCAAGATGTCGTCCTCATCCTCCTCATTCACCGATTCATCATCCTCTTCAGTGCATCCTCATCCTCACAGAGTATTAATTTGTCCCCGCTGGAATCCACCACCACAGGTCCCTCTGTACGTTATGGAGGCTGGTCTCCCTGGAACAGTTGATAATTCACTTTTTATGAACATCATCTTCTCCACATTTTGTGGAAGCAACCTCCTATGCCTTTCGCTGACAAAGTTCCCGGCTGCACTAAACACTCTTTCGGAGTACACACTGGAGGGGGGGCAACTCAGGTAAAATAGAGCCAGTTTGTACAGGGGCCTCCAAATTGCCTCTTTTTCCTGCCAGTACATGTACGGACTGTCTGACATGGCTACTTGGATGCTGTCACCGATGTAATCCTTTAACAGACAAACGCACGCTTGTCGCTGCTGCTTTGAGGATGCAGGTGCGGCTACAGCCCACACAATTCACAAAGACAGAAAAAAAAAGAATAATTTTTTTATTGTTTGTGTAGCGTACTTTGAGGGTTACACCACCATTTAACAGACAGACGCATGCTTGTCGCTGCTGCTTTGAGGATGCAGATTTGGCTACAGCCCACACATTTCACAAACACAGAAAAAAAAAGAATTTTTTTATTGTTTGTGGAGCGCACTTTGAGGGTTACACCACCTTTTAACAGACAGGCGCACACTTGTCGCTGCTGCTTTGAGGATGCAGGTGCGACTACACCCCACACAATTCACAAAGACAGAAAAAAAAAGAATATTTTTTTTATTGTTTGTGTAGCGTACTTTGAGGGTTACACCACCCTTTAACAGACAGACGCATGCTTGTCGCTGCTGCTTTGAGGATGCAGATTTGGCTACAGCCCACACATTTCACAATGACAGAAAAAAAAAGAAGACTTTTTTTATTGTTTGTGGAGCACACTTTGAGGGTTACACCACCCTTTAACAGACAGACGCATGCTTGTCGCTGCTGCTTTGAGGATGCAGGTGCGACTACACCCCACACATTTCACAAAGACAGAAAATAAAAGAAGAATTTTTTTATTGTTTGTGGAGCACACTTTGAGGGTTACACCACCCTTTAACAGACAGACGCATGCTTGTCGCTGCTGCTTTGAGGATGCAGGTGCGGCTACAGCCCACACATTTCACAAAGACAGAAAATAAAAGAAGAATTTTTTTATTGTTTGTGGAGCACACTTTGAGGGTTACACCACCCTTTAACAGACAGACGCACGCTTGTCGCTGCTGCTTTGAGGATGCAGGTGGAATATAGACGGGATTTGGAACCGGGGACACACTACCTCCATCAATTGTCTTAATCCCACTGCACTAATGGCCGATACCGGACGCACGTCTAACACCAACATAGCAGTCAAGGCCTCAGTTATACATTTTGCTTCAGGATGACTGCTGTCGTACTTCATCCTCCTCGCTAACGACTGCTGAATGGTCAATTGTTTAGTAAAAGTAGTGGTGTTCCTACTTCCTCTCTGGGATGATGAACAACTCCCAGCATCAGTAGCAGCACTTGGAGGAAGTGGTTCTTGATTTTTCCCTATTTTATTTTTATCAGAGAAAGTTTGGTCCTCAATTTATGTTATATTGATATATACGTGCGGCTAAGGTGCACACAAACACAGAAAATAATTTTTTATTTTTTTGGGAGACTAGTGCACTTTGTGGGTTACACCACCCTTTAAGAAATGAGCCAGCTGGCCCTTTACTTATGGGACACAGGCGCACCTTGGCGCTGCTCCTTTGTTGATGCACTTGCAGCCACAGTGCACACAATTCACAAACACAGAAAATATTTTTTTATTTTGTTTGGAGTGCCCTTTGGGGGTTACAGCACCCTTTAACGGACAAGCCAGCTGGCCCTTTACTTATGGGACACAGGCGCATGCTTGGCGCTGCTCCTTTGTTGATGCACTTGCAGCCACAGTGCACACAATTCACAAACACAGAAAATATTTTTTATTTTGTTTGGAGTGCCCTTTTGGGGTTACAGCACCCTTTAATGGTCAAGCCAGCTGGCCCTTTACTTATGACATAGGCGCACACTTGGCGCTACTTTTTTGATGCACGTGCGGCTACTGCGCACACAATTCACGAACACAGAAAAAATATTTATTTTTTTTGCACATGTGGGGAGCACCCCTGATGGACAGAGCACCCCCTGGACAACACTACAGCACCCCTTTAGGACTGGGACACTGCACAGGACTTTGGAGTGGACACAGCCCCTATGGACAACTGACTGCACAACACAGTCCAGCCAGCCCCTATGGACTTTGGACTGGAGGAGTGGACAACAGCAGCACAGCACAGCACATTACTACACTACACTGCACTACACTACACTACACAGCCCAGCCAGCCCTAACTCCCACCCTCCCTCTTCACTGTCCACAGCCGAGTGAGAAAATGTCACCGACGCGGGTACCTTATATAGAATCCAAAACCCGTGAGACCCGGAAGGCAGGATGATTAAGTTTTGCCTCGATTTCAGATCCGAGTCAGGCGGGAAAAATCGAGCCTGAATCGGATTGGCCTCGGATGGGGGGATGTTCGGGGGGGTTCGGATTTCAGAAATCCGAACCCGCTCACCCCTAATATATATATATATATATATATATGTATATATATATATATATACATATATATATGTATATATATAGCTTTATCCAGTAACTGGTATTTTTTATATTATATCTGTCTGAACTAAATTCAACAAATGACAGACAATGAAATTGTTCTGATCAGAGTTGACCAGCAGATAGATACTTGATGGAGTCACAATGTCTGATGGCTAATCAAAGGCCTCCTCTGCCTATTTGGAATGTAAACATTAGTTCCTTTAGGCATACAATGATATTCAGACTTATGACAATGGTTTCTAATTTTGCATTTGAAACACTCGTCTGCACCTCACAGTATGTTTTTGTTTTTCAATTACCTGCCACAGACATACACAGAACCTGTCTCCTATACACTGGCTAAAAGTTGCATTTTTAAATATATATATACGCATTTGTGCACATCGGCTTGCTTCCGACGCAGAGTAGCATCCAATTTTACTCTTTATCGCCCATAAATGACTAGATCATCACATAATAATAACAAACGATCATAACCAATTATTTGACTTCGGGAATATATATATATATATATATATATATGGAAAATGGGGTGGAAAGGACAAGCGCCAAATAGTGTAATAAATTAAAAAATAATTGTGCCTGTGCTCAAATAATAATGTGCGTACCAAAAGATAAATCTTTAAGGCTTATCTGTAAATCTCGTCAGTCGATTGAGTATACAAAGCTGGACCCGGGTTACTGGTGCCAGATAGGACCTTAGTAGGGAAAGGCTCTTGACAGAGCCAGGTGAAGAAGAAAAATAATATAGTGTAGTAATTTCAGAATACTGAGTCTCGTAATGAATGGTTATGCGTACCCGATAGATTCTTGTGTAGATGCATATAGTGTTAACCTTTGGTAACTTTATCCAGGTTTCTTCCTTATTTTTCAGCCCCAAAAGTACCCACATAAAGTGGTGATGGTCTTTAAATGAAATGAATAACCATCATCAGCACTGGTGTACTTAAACAGGGGGACTTTATTACATAAATGGTGTAATAGACAAAGTATAGGACAAGTTAACACAAAAAGTAAAAAAATTAGCTTATCTGTAAGGTGGTGTCAAGGTCTGTCTGAGAGAGGCTGGCAGTGCCCAACGCGTTTCGTCCTTTGGACTTCCTCAGGGGTAGTGGTATAGGTGTAAATGTACAGCCTTATATACCCTATGATGGAGGTAATCAATAAGTTTTGAATTGGCGCTAATCGCCATTTGGCGCATGCGCAGTGCACCGCGGCCATCTTGGTGACATCATCCATGATGTCAGGGGTATCCCAAGATGCCGCGCATGATGCACCGTGCATGCGCGACTCGCGGCAAATACATCGCGTCTAGTAATAACAGATTCCGCCTTGTGTGCCGCGTGGGTGAAGTGGGAACACCCGGCGGCAAGTAGACAAGAGGGAATAGTCACTAAAGTGTGGCACAATGCTTCTAGAGGCTAATGTAGGCGGCGGCCATCTTTTTGGTTATCCATAAACAATTTGATAGCTGGCGGCCATTTTGTTGGTTAGTAACAGGCTTCACTGGTGACATGATTTAAACGGTGGCCATTTTGTTGGTTTGAACAGGCACACAGTACTTTAAGGAATAAATTCTCAGCCTAAATGCATAATCCAAACTTATTGACGATATTATTATTATATGGAAAGGGAGTGCTACGGATTTTAGTGATTTTATTACATTCATCAATATTAATGATTTTAACTTGAGATTCACCTCCAATCTACAAAAAGATGAAATTGAATTTTTAGATATTGTATTGAGGGGATCCAATGATGAAATTACTACAAGAACATATATTAAATCAGTGGACACTAACAGTTATCTACATTATAAAAGCGGACATGTAAAAAGTTGGAAGGACAATATTCCATACTCCCAGTTTCACCGCATTAAACGCAACTGTAGTGATGTAACTGTCTGCCATACACAACTTAACGTCTATGCTGACAGGTTTAAGGAAAGGGGCTACCCAGACACATTGATTATGCAAGCCATTTCCAAAACAGAAAACTTGAATAGAAAAGAACTTCTGGAATATAAGACTCGATCCAAAAAAGAAGATCAGGTACCTTTCATAACGCAATTCAATAAAGAAGAAAAAAGAATTAGGCGTGTCCTCAACAAACACTGGGGAATACTTAAAATGGACCCCATTTTAGCTGATATTTTACCTAATCAACCTACTATTATTTTTAAGAAGGCTAAAAATCTCAAAGATATTTTAGCCCCGAGCATGCTCCAGCAAATCCCATCCACCAAGCAAGCTCTCAAGTGTGTAGGGGCCTATAAATGTTGTCATTGCAATATGTGCAGATATTTACATCCTAATAGAAAGGCATTCTTTAATTTTAACAACTCTAAACAGTTTAACATGAAACACTTCATCAATTGCAATACTTGCTCAGTAATTTATTTGTTAGAATGCCCTTGTGGATTAAAGTACGTGGGCAAAACTAAGAGGAATCTTAAACTAAGAATTCAAGAACATGTAAGAAATAAAAAGAATAAAGTTGAAAGCCATTCGATATCCAGACATTTCAAAATACAACATAATGCGAACCCAGAGCACCTATCTTTTAGGGGCATTGAGCATGTCAAATTAGGCATAAGAGGAGGAGATCTTGCTACAAAATTGTCTCAGCAAGAGATGTACTGGATTTTCGAACTAAACACATTATTACCTCATGGCTTAAATGACAATTATGAAATTGCTCCGTTTCTTTGAGTGGTTTTAAACTTGTCTCTGTATATGTCTTCCCTTTCTTACTCCCATTCCCCATATGTGATACTACAATGTCCGATGGTATTTTATGTATATATAGAAAGGGTTTTAGAAAAAATATTTGTATATATATATATATATGTTTTTATGTATGTATTTTATGCATTTATTTATGCTCCATTATATGTATTATTATCTTATGCTAAAACCAGGTCACTTTTATTGCCTTATTTTCTTTTATGTGTTATTAATGGGGACTAAAACCCACTTTTATTTTATTTTATTTTACACTTCACATTTTTTATTGCATAATTTATCTGGTTATCTGTCTGTATTACCCTAACTTATATGTCTATTTATTAATTTATTATGTCAACATGACATTGACTATAACTATTAGAATTGTATAATAAGTTTGGATTATGCATTTAGGCTGAGAATCTATTCCTTAAAGTACTGTGTGCCTGTTCAAACCAACAAAATGGCCACCGTTTAAATCATGTCACCAGTGAAGCCTGTTACTAACCAACAAAATGGCCGCCAGCTATCAAATTGTTTATGGATAACCAAAAAGATGGCCGCCACCTACATTAGCCTCTAGAAGCATTGTGCCACACTTTAGTGACTATTCCCTCTTGTCTACTTGCCGCCGGGTGTTCCCACTTCACCCACGCGGCACACAAGGCGGAATCTGTTATTACTAGACGCAATGTATTTGCCGCGAGTCGCGCATGCGTGGTGCATCATGCGCGGCATCTTGGGATACCCCTGACATCATGGATGATGTCACCAAGATGGCCGCGGTGCACTGCGCATGCACCAAATGGCGATTAGCGCCAATTCAAAACTTATTGATTACCTCCATCATAGGGTATATAAGGCTGTACATTTACACCTATACCACTACCCCTGAGGAAGTCCAAAGGACGAAACGCGTTGGGCACTGCCAGCCTCTCTCAGACAGACCTTGACACCACCTTACAGATAAGCTAATTTTTTTACTTTTTGTGTTAACTTGTCCTATACTTTGTCTATTACCCCATTTATGTAATAAAGTCCCCCTGTTTAAGTACACCAGTGCTGATGATGGTTATTCATTTCATTTAAAGACCATCACCACTTTATGTGGGTACTTTTGGGGCTGAAAAATAAGGAAGAAACCTGGATAAAGTTACCAAAGGTTAACACTATATGCATCTACACAAGAATCTATCGGGTATGCATAACCATTCATTACGAGACTCAGTATTCTGAAATTACTACACTATATTATTTTTCTTCTTCACCTGGCTCTGTCAAGAGCCTTTCCCTACTAAGGTCCTATCTGGCACCAGTAACCCGGGTCCAGCTTTGTATACTCAATCGACTGACAAGATTTACAGATAAGCCTTAAAGATTTATCTTTTGGTACGCACATTATTATTTGAGCACGGGCACAATTATTTTTTAATTTATTACACTATTTGGCGCTTGTCCTTTCCACCCCATTTTCCAGATCACTATTTCATCTGATTGCCATACAGACCTACGGAAGGGACTGCTGCCTCCTCTTATTTGAAGGATTCAAGTGGTCGATTAACTTTTCATATGTATGACACCTGCACTTTAATGTCACAATCAGGTTAATACACTGTGCGCGATCCAAGAACTACTATTTCCATATATATATATATATATATATATATATATATTGTGACAGGATCACCAGAGATGGTGATAGTGAGCCATGGATTCTGTGTGGGGCTAGAGGGAATCAGTATGAAATACCACCGTCCTTCTGGCCGGCAGTTCGAATCCCGTCCGTGGCAGGCCAACAGAAGCAGAGATCCCGGCAGTGGAAGCCCGACAGCGCTGGAAATCCCGATCGTCCGTAGGTAAGTAAAAACTAACCTAACCTAACCCCCTAATCCTCCTTAACCTAATCCCCCATGAAAGTGCGTAACCCTAATCCCCCCTCCCCATAGCCTAAGCCTAACCCTAACCCTCCCAGGGGGGTGCCTATCACTAAGTCCCCCCCCGGGTGCCCTAAACCTAACCCTCCCCCCCGCGGCTGTCCGCTCGCGGTGCCTGGCATCCCTTCAATCGGGATGCCGGCACCTGTCTCCCGGCATCTGGAAAATGACAGGCATCTAGATATAGATGCCTGTCATTTAACCTTTGCCGGGATAAGAACTTGGGAAGCCGGCTGTCAGGATTATGACAGCCGGTTTCCCAATTGCATGCCAGCTGGAGGGATCTGCCCACACTAGGTAGAAAAAAAAACAAAGTTGCCACACCCAGGGGCTGCCTCATGGAGAGAGCTCTGGTGAGGGCTAATGAGGCAGACCTGCAGTCAGGCTGGATGTGGAATCAGTCCAAGAAGGACTGTGGCAGCTATAGAGTCCAGTATGACTGGAGGCCATTGGGGGCCTGAGTCCAGATATGCAGGAGGCAGAGAAGACTGCAAAACTCAGACTGTACATGTGACATTGAAGCAACTAAACTGCATGCTAAGGAAGCCAGTGCCTATACTTGTAGGTGATATGGAAGACTGAGCTGTGTTTTGTGTAGCTGTGGCAGCCAAGCCAGGCTGGAGCCTGTTATAGACCTGTAGAAAAGCAGGCAAAGACTTTGTGATGCAGACTAGTTGCCCAAGGTAAGTCAGGTGCAAAGAAGTGAGTCAGTGCCCTGAATGGGGGCTAGGCATTTGTTATTTTTCCTATTATGCTGAAAGTAAAGCACTTTTTATTTATTTGTAACCTGAAAAGCTATGTGTGGTCCCTTATTCAACCACCTAACACTGTGCCATGGACACCCTACTAAGCTATTTACCCCACAATATCACAATATGGTGGAGAATGTGGGCAATTTGATCTACGCAGAAAAGGTGGACTACAGCTACCTAAACAGAAATATGGATGCTCACTGCACCTGCATGGTAGAATGCTCATCAAGGTGGTGAGTGAAGATAAGTCTGTTATGAAGTGTTTTTTGAAGATAAATCTTGTCTGCGTATGGTATATGCAAAGTTTCCCAAAAGCATAAGTTGTTTGAGTATTGTCTATCTGTAAATTGTCTGCATATATGGAAAACCGTTATAAGACATGCAAATGTTTGAGACTTGCCAGCTATGAAATATATATTGTGTCTGCAAAGAGAAAAGTGCACAAATGTTGAAAATTCCAGCAAAAAATAAATAAAGCATTTAAATTGTTGCACAATTGGAAGGGTTAAAGGAAAACTTGTATTTTATTCTGCTGAAATGCTCAAGCTTATGACCTGCTCATTAAATCAAGGTGTAGTACTGAGAAAGTAGAGATTAATTTTGAAAGGTTGTTAAAGAGACAGTGCTTGGTACATGCAGGTCATTGTAGTGCCACATGAAGTGTTCAGTCTGAAAGTAAAGCAAGTGTGCTACATGAAAGTGATTTCAAGTTGTTTGAAATCCTTTATGGTAACTCTTTTCAAAATACTGGGGCTACATGTAACGTTCCAGAGAAAGAGACATTTAAATTGAAAAAGCAGAGTAAAAATGTAATTGTGTGTGTGGTCATTGTATGGTGCAAGGTCCATCAAGAGAGGACTATATCAGCATAGAAAAATGACTCTCTGTGTGAAGTTTGGCGTGAAACATTTTTTACGCTATTGTGTCCAGATAAGTGAGGAAAAGTCTTTGAAAGATTAGCTTTTGCATGCGCAAATTGAAAAGTTGCTACAGAGTTAGTTGTCTTCTTTCAAAATAGTGTTTGAGCAGGAGGAAATAAAAAGTCTTAAAGCTCTTAAAGAGACAGACCTCAAATTAGTGGTTATGACTGAATGCTTTCAGGAAGCTGAAGCATTAAAGTCTATGATAAAGTATGAGATTGATGTGCTGCTAGCAAAGAATTAAATATTAGATAAAGACATGGTTTAATTGCATCAAAAAGTACTTCAGCAGAAAATGGAAGAATTAAGAATGTGTGAAGGGACACCAGAGTGATGCAGCTCACACACAAGGAAAAGTGGCATATCAAACTTTAATGTTAGAAGAAAAAGACTTTCTATTGGTCTCCACAAAAGCAAGACTTGCAAATTGTGAGTTAGAAAGAAATTCTCTGTCTGAGAAGGTCCGTGAATGTTCGGAAGAAAGGGAGAAATGTCTCCTGATGCTGCAGAAAGAGCGTGTTGCAAAGGACATGGAGGTGGTCTGTCTTGAGGCAAGCTTTAAGGAACAAGTACAGACACTCCAGCTTAACTTGGCTGTAGCCAAAGTAGTTTCAAAATGTCTGACGGAAAGAAATTAATTTCTGGGGGAAAGTCTGCATAAAGCAGCAGAGCAAGGTGAATCTTTGGAGGAAAAACTTAACCAGGCACATGGCGTGGTTTTTACATTGCAAGGACAGAGTGAGAACCTTGAGAAATGTCTGCTAAGTACACAGAACCAGTCGCAAATTGGCCAAATGGAAAGGAATACCAGAGAGTTGGAGTTGCAATGTAAATTAAATGTGGCAGAGACTGAAATAGCTGTACAAAAATTGAGACTTGCTGAATTTGAAGTTGTGGAGACCAATTTTGCAAGTGCCATGGCAAAAATTACCCAGCTAGAAGAGCAGCTGTCTGCAACTCAGAGTTAGTGGGAAAATCAGAAGAGGAAAAGACTTTGAATAACACTCTGCAAGTCATTTTGGGTCCAGAATCCAATTTCAATGTCTTTACTGAACTCAGTGTAACAGAAGTACATAAACACAAACAGCAATTATTACAGGATGATCCTGAAAAGGCTGGCATGAAGAGTGATATGCTTCCAGTGCCAAGTGTCTTGTGTAATGGACAGCAGAAAAATAGTGAATGGTGAAAACAAAGTAAGATGTTCCAGAATGATGATATCTCTGGGCAGCAGTGAGAACATAGAGATGTCCTCATTAATGATACCTGTGTGTTAGAAGGGACAGAGGGCCTGATTCAGACCAGCTCGCGATCGCCAAGCTGTCATTCTGGGTCTTGCACCAATAGGGGAGTGCTGTCGATGGTGATTGACAGCATGCCCCCTTTGGTGGGCGTGCCGGGGGCATGGCTGCCCAGATGGAGGTGTTCCCATGGGAACACCTACCATCTGGGGCCAGCCCCACTGACATCACTAGTGATGTCAATGGGAGTGCTTTTGGCTCTGATAGAGCCAAAAGCACTACAGGGGTTTTTTCAGATAAGACCCTACTGCAAGGGTCTTGTCGCAAGCCTGATAGTCGATATGGTCTTGACCATCGTGACCATCATTTTGGCTGCTCGCTATAGCTGTGGGTGGTCACCCACAGCTATGCGAGTGGCCAGGATGCCGCTCTAAAAAGTAAGAGGGACGGCCCTGATTCAGATCGAGCGCTATGTCAGAGCATCCGGCTCTGAATCAGGGCCATAAGTATCAAAGTTGGGAAGTTCCCTAAAAGTATGTCTTGTAAAAGTGGATAAGATTCCTTGCAGTGACTTTCAGCTTACAGTGATAGCTAAAGGTGTGAAGTCTTCCCAAAGAGTTATAGGTCCAGGTAACCAAACTGTGTCTTAATTTGATGATAAAAAACTGACATATACAGATGGTGATCGTATGCCCCCTAAAGCAAAGGTACAGGATATACAGAAGTATATGGAGATGTTGATGGCTACCACAAATTAAACTGTGTTGTCACCATGTGATCAGAGTGATGTGAATGTGACCCAATTACACCATTTTGCTGTGGAAAACAGATCCTTAAAGAAAGTTAATACTGACAGTCTAGTGAAGAGTAATACTCATGTATGTGACAGAATGCCTTTATGCAACCAGGGTAGAACTTGCAATGCTGCTAAATTTGTCAGTGGGGAAGTGAAGTGGTTTCACATTACAAAGCTTGAAACAAGTAGTTCAGTTAAACAGAATTTGAAAATAAAGACCTCTGTGGAGAGTTAGCTTCAACCTGTGCCGTTGGAACTTGTGGAAGTTGTTTGTCATATATTCAAGTCCCAAAAAGCAGATGCACAAGAAATTCTAAGAGATATAGGCCTTATTGAAGTAACGGACAGCCATCAAAGCCATACAGATACAATTTGCGGATCAATGGAGTAAACACTCAAGTATCTTACAAGGACATTAGAGTCCGGAATGTGATAGTGACAGTGTAAGTACATGGTTGGTTAACATAAAGTCAAGGTCCAGAACTGGTGATACTGGTGGCTCTCAGGATAATGTTGGCCCCTTGAATGAAGAGGAGTTACAAGGGAAGAATGCCAGTAGCCAATACAGTGCTTCAAGGCTGGAGGTTAAAGGTGTGACTTGACAAAATGGTGTGCCTTTTAGAGGTTTAAGCAAGAGAAAGCTATATTTGGTTAAAAAGAAACAAAGGAAAAGCCATTCTTTGTATGAACCAGAAGATTTGGAGAAAAATAACTTGCTGGATTTTAATGAAGTTGATGAAGTATGGTACTTTGGGAAGATGTCCCTCAAATTCTTAAATCCTGACATATTAAAGAATGACTCTAAGGTGCTTCATATAGAAGGCATGAAGTACAAGTGGTACCATAAGGTGAGAAAAAAAGTGAGGAGGAAAAAAAACTCTGGAACCTGGAGTATTAGACCCCCAGCGATAAAAGAGTTTGTATGACCATGGATGCGATGGATGTCCCTCATGAGGAGAGTAATTAGGTCCCATGTTGCTCAACCCAGGGATGATTTCGAGTTGGGGAGGGGGATATGTGACAGAATCACCAGAGATAGCGATTGTAAGCCATGGATTCTGTGTGGGGCTGGAGAGATCCACCCTCAGAGGGTAGAAAAACTATGTTTTCCCATACCTAGGGGCTGCCTTGTGGAAAGAGCTTAGGTGAGGGCTAACAAGCCAGACCTGCAGTCATACTGGATGTGGAATCAGTCCAAGGAGGACTATGGCAGATAAAGAGCCCAGTGTGCCAGGAGGCCATTGCAGGCCTATGGTCCTGAGTCCAGACCTGCAGGAGGCAGGGAATACTGCAAATCTCAAACTGCACATGTTATATTGAAGCAGCTAAGGAAGTCTGAGCCTATACCTGTTGGATACAGGGAATGCCACCAAGAATGAGCTGTGTTTTGTGTAGCTGTGGTAACCAAGCCAGGCTGGATATTAAAATAAACACAATTTTTTTTTTAAATAATTTATTTGACTGCACCTTCACCTGGGGGACAGTGGCCTTTAAGCTTTTTTATGTGGCCACCACCACCCCAGGACTTTGTCATCTTTGTCTGGTGGGCACCAACCCACCTGGGCTTCATTGTCTTTGCCTGGCAGGCATGAACCTGCTAGGGCTTTGGTGTCTTTGTCTGGTGGGTGCAAACCTGCCTGGAATTTGGTGTCTCTGTCTGGCAGGTGCCAACCCGCTATGGCTTTGATGCCTTCACCTAGGGGGTGGCAGCCAATTAGCTCTTTTGCAAGGCTGCCACCTCCCTAGGGCTTCTGTGACCTCTTCACCTAGTGGGCGGCAGCCTGTGCTAGCTCTTTTACATGGATGACACCTACCAGGACTTCCGCTGTCTTTACCTAGTGGGTGGCAGCCTGTGTCAGCTCTTTGGAATGGCCACCACCTACTAGGACTTCTGGAGTCTTCTATCTTCAGCAGCTCTGCACTGCTGATATGAAAAATATCACCAAAATTGATCCACAGGGCGCTCTAACGAATGCTTCTCTCTCAAATATCTCCCTTTGGTTTTTTTCAATTTTCAATGGCACTCAAAAAAAAGGGAAAATATTCCATAGTGTGATACAGTTAATACAAAATTAAAACAATCTTATTTATGTAGGTGGGTCCCGTACCAAATGCGATGGTCTACAACAAAGGTAGACAAGCAGTCATGAATCAGGATAATCTTTTCTGTATGGGTGTAATCCCCTCTTTTCACTTTTTCCTTTCAATGTGCCCGATCCATATGCAATCAATGCAATTTAAGAAGAAAAAATCTCCATAGTGTAATACTGCATTTAATAACAATTAAAAACACAAATAACAAAATACATAAAGTAGAGAAAAGGTGGCCTCTCACCAAGCATCCATGTCTACCAATGATGTAACAGTAGACAAAAAGGCAAATATAAGAAAGTCCACCAGGCGTCCCGGGTGTGCTCTCAAATCCAGGTGCAGGTGCCCCAATCCTCTTTAGGTAAGTCTCTCTCAGCCAACGCGTTTCGATACTTGTAGTGTGTATCTTTTTCAAGGCATACTGATGTTATCTGAAGGAATTGTCCGAGTTTCATCCGGAAGTTGGTAACCGGGCCATCCGCTTGACATCCGGGAGGAAATGGTCATACCTAAGCGCCGCATCACGTACATCCGGTTCCACCGGAATTACACATTTGTTGAGAGACGGAATCAGATGGTTAACAAGATTAGCAACATCACCTGAGGAGCAGGAAAGTTGAATGAGAGGAAACTACGATCTGACCCTTAATGGACTGGAAGTAGTCAGGGTTTGAAGTTAGGTGTTAGAAGTTAGTAGATCCATGTCTGGCATTAGGTTTTGTATGTACACTGTTATGAGGGGTATTTAAACCCATCTAGCACAGTCTCTCAGTATGCCTTGAAAAAGATACACACTACAAGTATCGAAATGCGTTGGCTGAGAGAGACTTTAGCTTTAGCGAGTGACCAGGTTGATGGTCACGATGGTCGAGACCATCGGCGCTTGTGACGAGATCCTTGTGGTAGGGTCTCATCTGCCGCAAGCCCCAGTGAGCTTTCAGCTCTAATAGATACCAAGTCTTAGTATACAGCAGTGACGTTATTGCATAGTATGTGACATTTTAGCGTGCAGACGCTAAATCCAGTATGAATTACTCACAAAGTTGCGCTGTGTGTAGCAATATAGCGTTTACCACCAACCGTAAGGTCCAGATGTGCAATATTGCATTTTATGCAGCAATGTTGCGTCTTATGTATCAACACAGTCTAGATGACAAAATAGTCACAATGTTGCATAATACAAATGCTGATTCGATATGTCCAAAAGTTACTCCAAATACTCTAGTATTCCTCCTTTGCACTGGGGACCTCATTCAGAGCTGCTCACAAAATGTGAACGCTCATTCTGAATGAGGTCGGCCACTTCACATTCTTAATCCGGCTCCTGGCCGCTCGCTAAGCTGTGGGTGACCATGCACAGCTTTAGCGAGTGACCAGGTCGATGGTCGCGATGGTCGAGACCATCGGTGCTTGTGACGAGATCCTTGTGGTAGGGTCTCATCTGCTGCAAGCCCCAGTGAGCTTTCAGCTCTAATAGAGCCAGAAGCTCACCACTGACATCACGAGTGATGTCAGTAGGGCCGCCCCCAAACAGCAGGCATTCCTTCGGAAATGCCTCCATGTGGCCAGCCACACCCCCCACACTGCCTACAAAATGGAGCAAGCTGTCAATCACCATCGACAGGTGCCCCTTTTGTAGTGAGCGTGCGCAGTACCCCACCATCGATCTGCTTGATGGAGAGCCTGATGGGGAGAGGGAGAGACTTCCAAAGGTGGGGAGCAGCAGGGGAAAAGTTTTGGAGGCAGGAGTAGGAGGAAGTAATCAGTTGGCATGAGAGGTGGTGTGCATTTGTTGAACAAAGAGGGTGGACAGGAGAGTGAAGGGAGATGAGGTCAGGGATGTAAATGGAAGAGGAGTGTGTGAGGGCTTTGTAAGCGAGTGTGAGAACCTTGAATTGGGTTCTGAATGGGAAGGGGAGCCAGTGGAGGGCTTGTAAGAGAGGGGAGGCAGATGAGGAGCATTTGGAGAGAAAGATGAGTCGAGCAGCAGCATTGAGGACAGACTGGAGAGGAGAGAGATGGGAGTTGGGGAGGCCAGATAGGAGAAGGTTACAGTAATCCAATCTGGAGATGACCAGTGAGTGTATTAAGGTCTTAGTAGCATCCTGGGTGAGAAAGGGTCTGATCCTGGAAATATTTTTTAAGATGGAAATGACAGGACTGTGAGAGGTTCTGGATATGTGGTTTGAAGGAGATGGGGGAGTCCAGGATAACTCCAAGACAGTGCACTTTGGGGCTAGAGGAGATAGTTGTGCCATCAATTGATAAATAAATTGTGGAGGGTGAGGTTATGGGGGAGGGTGGGAAGATGATCATCTCAGTCTTAGACATATTAAGTTTAAGAAATCGCTGGGACATCCAGAAAGATATAGCAGAGAGACAGTTGGAGATAGGAGTGAGGAGAGAGGGAGAGATGTCAGGGGAGGAAAGGTAGATCTGAGTGTCATCAGAATAGAGATGATAATGGAAGTCAAAAGAGCTGACGAGTCACCTAAAGAGGATGTATAGAGGGAGAAAAGGAGTGGTCTAAGAACAGAACCTTGGGGAACACCTACTGTTGAGAGGATGTGGGGGGAAGATAAACCATGAGAGGAGACAGAGAAGGATTGATCAGAGAGGTTGGAGGATAGCCAGGAGAGGGCAGTGTCACGTAGACCAAGGGAGTGAAGGATGTGCAGCAGGAGAGGGTGGTCCACAGTGTCAAAAGCTGCAGAAAGGTCAAGGAGAATGAGTAGAGTAGTGGCCTTTGGATTTGGTAGTAAGGAGGTCGTTGCTGACTTTAGTGAGGGCATTTTCTGTGGAGTGGAGAGAATGGAAGCTAGACTAAAAAGGGTCAAGGAGGGAGTAGGAGGAAAGAAAGGTGATAAGTCGGTTGTAAACAATATGCTCAAGGAGTTTGGATGCAAAAGAGAGGAGAGAGATGGGTCAGTCATTGACGAGAGTGTTAGGAGCAAGAGTAGGTTTTTTAAGAATGGGGAGACAAGGGCATGTTTGAATGCAGAAGGCACAGTGCCAGATGAGAGGGAGAGATTGAGGAGGTGGGCAAGATGGGAATAGGCACAGGGAGAGAGGTAGCAGAGGAGACATGGAGGGATAGGGTCAAGGGGGAGGTGGAATGGGGGAAACACTGGCTAAGGGCCATGACTTCCTCTCCAGATACAGGGGAGAAGGATGTCAGTGTAGATAAAATGGAAGGGGAGGGATGACCCGGGAGCTGAGGAGGTGTAGTGCTGGGGGACTGGTGGGATATGGTATCCTGACATATGGAGTCAATTTTAGATGTGAAGTATGAAGCAAAGTCAAGGGCAGAGAGCAAGAAGGGAAGGTGAGGAGGGGATGGGCAGAGGAGGGAGTTCAGGGTGGTGAAGAGATGCTGCAGATTTGAGGACTGGGAGGAGATGAGGTGCTAGAAGTATGACTTTAGAGAGGGAAAGGGCAGCACTGTAGGATCAAAGCCTAAATTTGAAATGGAGAAAATCTGCCTTAGAGCGTGACCTTCTCCACTGTTGCTTTTTGGTTCGTGAACACTTTTGCAGATATCTGGTGCATTTGGAATGCTAGGGTTGAAGTGTGGATCTGCAAGGGTGAGTAGTGATAGCCGGAGCAACAGAGTCAAGAGCAGAAGTAAGGGAGGCATTGTATAGGGAAGCAGCTTGTTCAGGGCAGGAAAGAGAGAGCAAAGGAGAGAGAAGCGAGTCAAGTAGGGAAGAAAAGGATACAGTGTCGATAGCCTCAATGTTACGCCTAGTGATAGTGACCTAAGGAGGTAGTGGAGGGGAAGGAGAGAGGGATAAGTTAAAAGAGAGAAGGTGATGGTCAGAGAGGGGGAATGGGGAATTGGAATAATCATAAATATCAATGGTGAGTAAAGACCAGATCAAGTGAATGCCCACTCACATGGGAGGGGGAGGAGGTCCATTGGAAGAGACCAAATGAGGATGTGAGAGTAAGGAGTTTGGAAGCAGAGAATTCAGTGGGGATATCAATTGGAATATTGAAGTCACCTAAGATAATGGACGGCAGGTCTGAGGAGAGAAAGTGAGGTAGCCAGGAAGCAAAGTTGTCAAGGAATTTGGAGGGAGGGCCAGGGGGTCAGTAAATGATAGCTACTTGCAGGTGTACTGGTTGGAAAAGACATATAGCATGAACCTCAAATGTAGAGAATGTAAGGGATGGTTCAGGGGGTATAAGTTGGTAGGTGTAACCAGGGGATAGAAGGACTCCAACACCACCACCATGGCGACCCCCAGGCCGAGGGGTGTGAGAAAAGGTGAGGCCCAAAGAAGAGCGAGCTGCAGCAGAAGTGGTGTCAGAAGGTGAAAACCAGGTTTCAGTAATGGCTAGGAGATGCAAGTTGTTGGAGATGAAAAGGTCATGGGTGGAAACCAGTTTATTACAGACTGATCTGGCATTCCAGAGGGCACAGGATAAAGGGACAGTGCTTGTGGGAGAGATGTTAATGAGATTTTCAGGATTACTGTAACGATTATGTGAGATTGATTTTGGGGACCGAGATGAATAGAGTGGAGAGATTGTGTGGGCACCAATGCTGGGAAGGGAACCTTTAGGTGGTGAGTAGGGAGGGAGCTTATCAAGATGTGTATGGAGGTGGGATGAGATGGCATGGAGAGGAGGGTTTGAGTAGGGATTAGCAGTGGGGTAGTAGAACCATAGTGGGGTAGAAGAGAATGCAAGTGTAGTAGTGGGAAAGGAGAGGGAGGAAGGCAGACAGAGGAGGGGAGATAAGGGAAGGAGAAAGTGAAGGAGGCAAGGGGAAAAGGATAAAGTTGGAAGAAGGGGGCAAAGCAGAGGATTAGGTAGACACTGAGAGAGGGTGGAAGTGGAAGAAACATGGTCATGGTTAGGGGGAGGAAAACTGGAAACAAGAATAAAAAATGAGTGTGAGTGACAGTGCAGGAGATTTGCAGAAAATCACGTGATAATACAGTGGATAAAAGGTGTCTACACAATAGCAAAAGTTTATAATTGAGGGGAGTAAAAGTGGAGATTTAATGGGTGGAGAAAATGAATGTGAAAGTAGACTGCTAGAAGCTAGATTACATGTGGCAAGGCATAGGACTTAGGTAACAAGACATTATTTCTATGAAGAAAATTGAAATTCGTACAGAATACAGTGGGCTTTGAGGTATGTGTAATCAGAGAGTTAGGACAAAGTTTAGCAAGTATAATGTTAAGTTCTTACAATGAGCAAGCAGAATCCAGTGAATAATGTCTTGGCAATGCTGACATCTGGTGTTTGTATTGAATAAGTAGTTTTTGAACTCTCATTTCATGGTGTTACTTTGTCTAAATGTTGAATATATACAGTTGTAATCACCATACAGCAAGTCACCAATGCATTTCAACCTCATCACAGGTCTTTACTAAGGTGTATAGTGATAGTGGAGTGACTCTTTTTATATAGGGTTAGGGTGATCCCACCCCTTGCTTGTGTGTGAATCCCTATCTTTATGTATTATCAGACACTATTAGCTTACCTACTTGTGGAGCTGTCTCTGTGCTCGGGGGTGCTGAGAGACCACGTGATGCGTTCCACATCCCGGAGCGCATCACGTGACTGTTCTTCTGAACAGGAAGTAGTGTAGCGTTCCACTCACTGGATGTAGTGTATGGCTCTCTGTCCCTTTGGAAGTCTCATCCAATCAGATGATGACCCCTCTTAGTGGAGCTCAACATACCTGTATGATTCCAGTTTATAAGGGTGTGCTGTACTAGCGCCTCTTGTGGTGTGGGGTTTATTTTTAAATTAGTGTGTATGTTTCAATGGTAATCAGCACCTCCTCACTATGAATCCTCAGTGCTGAGCTGGTAAACCATGTAATAAAATTAAAATTTAAAATTATGTAAGCAATAATTAAAATTTATGTGAACAATTATTAAAACTACTGCATATATATATATGTAAAATGTGTTGATGGTGAAAATATACAACAGGTCCATCATCATACAATACCTAAAACCTCAATCACATAAATGCATGTACAACAAAATATCTTAAATTCAGTACTTATAAACATGGTTACCTAAAACAATGGATGATTGTAAATATATACAGAATCATAAAACTGTGCACTTAAGTAAAATAAAAGCAGGGTAATTGAACTTGAGAATATTCTTAAAAGGGTGTAATAAAAAACTCCTATATTGGAATGGATTATTAAATGCCAATATAACAATAAACCAGAGGTTTTAAGATACATAAAAATCCTTTATAACTCATAAAACCATCCCTTAAAATACCATTTATAAAAACCACTTCAATTCAAAATCAACATTGAGTCCATATGGAAAACACATTGATTTGATCTGCTGCATTTTAGGCAACATTCTAAGTATCTACATTATCTTTAAAAACTGATGCAATAAATGTTGTTTGAAACAAAACTGATACTTAACAAATAACACATTGAATTAAACAAAACTTTGGTGTATAATAATATATACACTTCAGGCTCTTCTCATTGGAATATATACAACCAATAAAAGGCATTTATATAATAAAACAAACACACACACGCAATGAATAAAGAATAAGTACTATTTAATAATTTTTTTATTCACTTTTCAATACATTTTTTCTTCACTCTTTAATTTTTAATATTTTGCCATAAACATTTGAGACATTTCTTATGTCTTTTTTACTATACAAATAATAAAGGTTAAATTTTATATACCATAGGATTTATTAGTGGTATACCTTCACTGTGAAAAATATCCTAGAGTGCACCAGAACAACTCATTCTCTCTCCTTTTTGTATTTTGAAAATATGTTTAATGAGTTTGGTAGCACCACATCCCCAAAGCAAATATCCTGTAAATAAATACAGATAAGAAATATATAGAATAACTTGAAAACATTTATTTATCTGGGGAACAGGAATATAATCACTATCACTATTTCTGTGCAGAATTTTGTATTTTTTCTAAAACATGCCTTATGTGTGTCCAGAGTCCACCCTGAAAGGATTGCCATTTACTCACCTCAGCTTCCTCTAATATCTCAAGCCGCTGCACCATAGAACAGCATGTCTCGTGGGAGGCTGATAGAGTTGTCTAATTATCAGGCATAACATTCCTGTGACACTCGCTGTAAAATACTTATATATAATATAGCTGCAATATATCAGCGGCGATCTAATGAAGCATCTAACATCTATATTAGATTATTGGATAGCGTGTCTAGCTGGAAATATATAGAATCAGACCCAATAGGCAAACAATAAGACATCTGTGGCACGAACCATACATTTTCTGTGCCTGCCTATAACGGAATGTAATTAACATAGAATGAGACTGAACTCAGACAGAGGGGGATCAATATAATGCATAGATCCAATACCATCAACATAGATGAATAAACTACATCCTCTGCATAACGTGTGTGTATATTAAGGGATATTATTTATAGTTATTGGGCAGCAATAAACCCACAAATAAGTACTAATATATTTAGAAAATAGATCCCCACAAAGAACCTAACACATGTATTTCCAGCTGAAGTGCTGGAGATATCACCATAGCGAAACAGGCACTAATTTGGCAACAGTATCAATATGATCATATCATACTTATAAAAACATGTTTTGAGAATTACAATATATATAACACATTGATTTGATCTGCTGCCTTTTAGGCAACATTCTAAGTATCTACATTATCGTTAAAAACTGATACAATCAACGCTGTTTGAAACAAAACTGATACTTAACAAATAACAAATTGAATTAAACAAAACTTTTGTGTATAATAATAAATACACTTCAGGCTATTCTCGCACCAGAACAACTCATTCTCTCTCCTTTTTGTATTTTGACACAAATAAGTCATATCTGAAAACTTTATATGAAAAGCTCAAACAAGCTGGGAAACAAGCTAGGAAACATGGACATCTGGGTCCTTGATCCATGCTCTTTCTTCAAATCTGTACCCCTTCCAATCAATGAGATACTGAAGCTGATTCAACCAGTCTCAAGAGTTAAGGATTTTGTTAATCTCAGATTTGACTCCCAATTGAGTATGGACTTGAGGTGTCTTGGGTGCAGACATGAAATGTGTTGGAAATCTTCAACTGATGAGGTAGCTCCAGTTTATACACCACCGGATTGATGATTTTAAGAATACGATACGGTCCAATGAAGTGTGGAGCAAATTTCATGAATGGAACCTTCAGCCAAATGTTTTTAGTTGACAGCCACATCCTATCTCCAATCTTCAGAAGAGGAATGGCAAGACGTTTATGATCAGCAAACTTTTTGTAGTTACTAGAAGTTTTTTTCAAGGAGGAATGAATGTTTTTCCATACATCAGAAAATGATTCCACAAGATTTGTGATGGCAGGTACTTCCATGGGAGGTAAATCTTAGAAATCTGGAACACGTGGTTGTCTACCATATTCTGCAAATAATGAAGTAGAATTTTAATTGGAGTGGTACCTAAAATTGTGGCCAAACTCTGCCCAAGGCAATAAATCAACCAAGTCATCTTGAGTGAGGATATGAAGAGTCTAAGAAATGTTTCTTATTCCTGATTAATTCCACAAGAGACACATAAAGCCCTCCTGAATTTGGCCACAAATTGTACACCTTGATCCGACACTATCTCCTTGGGTAATCCATGAAGATGGAAAATGTCGCGAATAAACATTTTGGCCAACTTTGGAGCTGAAGGAAGTCCAATCAAAGGAATAAAATGGGCCATTTTTGAAAATTGATCTACAGTACTACCACCCAGATATTATTTGTCTCTTACAGGGTGGTAACTCAGGAATAAAATCCATCAACAGATGAGTCCAAGGAGTATCAGGAATAGTCAGAGGACACAAAGGGCAAATAACTTTGTTGTGAGTGGATTTATGCTAGTCACACTTGGCACAGGAAACAATGAAATTCCAGACATCTTCCTTCATAGTGGGTCACCAGTAGGAGTGCTGTAAGATCTTAAAAGTTTTGAGGATGCCCGAGTGGCCAGCAAACAAGAAATCATGAACTCAAATTAATAAATTCTTATGCAACTAAGGCGCCACAATGATCTTGCCAGGAGGAGGAGTCAGCAACTGAGATTGAGCAAAAATAAGAGAATCTAGAATATGATGAACTTGAGGTTGTTCTTCTTTGTGCGAAAGCAGGAATGACTGGGAGAGTGCATCAGCCTTTTTTATTTTGGGGTTGAAGGGTAGCGCTCAATGATAATTGGGATGTGATTATAACCGGTATATGTCAGGTGTGTACCATACACTTAATGTCATATATGCAGTGTATTATGGTTGCTTTGGGTAATATCTGAACCACTATCAAATCTAATGGTATTAATAATGATATACATTTGTAATTATATTAGACCAGTGTGTGTCAATTTAATCCTTTTGGGCAATAACTTTAGACTTGTCTTTAAGTTTCAGGTGTTTCAGGTGGGCAGTAACTGTAGGCAGGATGTTGTTATCAGGATCAGTCCAATAATAGTTTTTCTGGATCAGTTCAATATTATTAAAATTGGGTGGGCAAAAACTGTGGGCAGTAAGTTGGTAAAATTATGAAATTCCCTTCTTTCTGTTATTTGTAAGTCATGCTCCTCAGTACCAGCTTGCGTATACCACAGAGATAACGGGTGCAGTATCAGAATTTATGAAGACACTATGTTGCAGTTCTCTTAGGTAAGAAAGACAATACTAACCAAATGGTGTGTCTGCTGGTCGTTCACTCCTCTGCAATCCCATCTGGTGTTAGGCATGCAAGTAATGGACTGACTAGTGAATCTATAATGAGTACTAGGCTCAAAGATAAAAGGGACCTTTTTTTTATTTTAACAAAGAGTAAAGTTAAAATGTGCTGGCAACCAGCATGGGTATCAATAAAATATAAAAAAAGTCTGGTGTTCAAGTAAACTCCCAAAGCGTTTCGTCCTGTTGTGGGACTTTTACAAGGGCAAATGGCTGTGGGTCCCACTGTACCGTGCTTTATAGTCCATTAATTCTTTTTTACGCATTTTGATTTTATTGAAGATCATAACATAATACAAACATCAAATCTCTCATACAGAAAATTCCAATTAATAGCATAACAGAATCAACATTGTTTTTTTTCAGTTTGATAAAAATATTATCAAATATGATCACATTTTACAACATAACCTATATCTTAAAAAATTATATCAGAATGAAAAAAAAAATAAAAAGGGGGGAAATTGAAAAAAGGTGAAGAAAATAGAAAAGCCTCAAACCAGATAGCAAAAACAAAATGTCCGACCATCTGCTTCTAGTGAACTACAAGATATCTACCAGAGTCTATTTGTTATCTTCCTTAATCCCAACTGAGCATCTTATAATACTTGTAATGCAACCATGGATACCAGGTCACAGTGAAATATTGGCCCTTATCTGTATGGGGTAAAATTAAATCATCCATAGACATATAATGATTAAGATGTTTACAACATTCCGTCATGTAGGGAGCCAACCTGGTCTTCCAGTGGACAGAGATCACGGCTTTGGAAGCACTCAATATATGATGTAATAGAGACTTTTTGAAATGAGCATGGGGTTGTCGAATGAGATTCAGTAGCCAGAAGCTGTGGCAGGAAGGCAAATCTTCCTGGAGAATAAGACTTGCTGTTCCAATTACTTTGTCCCAAAAAAAGTCTAAGAGAAGAGCGTTCCCACCAGATATGTAGAGAGATTCCCCTTTCTGTCCCACATCTCCAACCGGTGCTACATACATGCTGGATACATTCTAGAGAGCTGACTAGGACATCGGTACCAGCGTGAGAGAACTTTGTAGTGTGTCTCCATTACTAATGCATTTGAAGAGGTGGAGAAAGTATTTCTGAAAACCTCTGGCCAATCATCCTCTCCGTTTAAACCTGTAGATCTGATTCCCATTCAGAAAGAAATTTAGGTTTAACAGAAAAAAAGCATTCAATCAACATTGTAGAAATCGAGGACAGTGGGTGTGACGAAGGCTCTCGAGCTACACACATATTTTCAAATGGGGTATCCCCCGCCTATATGCACTAGGAGGGCCGAGCTTTAAGAGAAAGTGCTTTATTTGAAGGTATTTCCAAATCTCACTGTTAGGTAAACCCCATTTAGCTTGAACGAAGGGAAAACTCATAATTTCCAAACCTTCAAATAAATGGTTAACCTTAAGAATCCCTTGTGTACGCCATAATCGAAATGAGTTAGTTGGAATCCCGGGAGGAAATGCCGGATTACCAAATAAGGGGGTTAAAGGAGGAGGCGTAGGGGAAAGAAAAGGGTGTGAGCGGAGGTGGCCCCAACAGGAGATGATTGGGCCCAGTAAGGGATGGTTTGCTCGGGGGAAGTTTGCTCGCCAAGGAAAACCTAAATCTGCTGAAGAGAGGGAAGCTGCCTCAATATCAGCCCACTGCTTTCAATCAGATAACCTACTCCATTCAATAACCCTTGTAAGTAGAACTGCATGGTAGTAGGGGAGAAATAGTCCATTAATTCATCCTGGTGTGAGGCATCCATGCCACTTCCGGGGGAATCGTTATGAAATACTGCCGGCTGCATGGCCGGTGGTTCGATCCCTGGCAGCGGCAGCCTCACACTGGAACAGATCCTGGCAGTGGCAGCTCAACAGCGCTGGAAATCCTGATCGTTGAAAGGTAAGTAATGACTAACCTAACCCCCCTAACCCTAACCCTCCTTAGGGGTGCCTAACCCTAACCTCCCCCCAAGTGCTTAACCCTAATCCCCCCTGTAAGTGCCTAACCCTAACCCCATCTTCCCCTTTGCCTAAACCTAAGTCCCCCGGGGAGGTGCCTAACCCTAAGTCCCCCCCGGGGATGCCTTACCCTAACCCTCCCTCCCCCTAGCCTACCCCTAACCCTCCCGGGGTTGGTGCCCGACCCTAAGTCCCCCCCCGGGTGTACTAAACCTAATCCTCCCCCACACAGCTGTCCGCTCG
The DNA here is from genome assembly GCA_031769625.1 of Taudactylus pleione. Lineage (NCBI taxonomy): Eukaryota > Metazoa > Chordata > Amphibia > Anura > Myobatrachidae > Taudactylus > Taudactylus pleione. The sequence goes on from JAUIMM010000776.1 coordinate 2,033,741, forward strand.
CGGTGCCCGGCATCCCTTCGATCGGGATGCTGGGTGCTGGTCTCCCGGCATCGGTGAAATGAGCGGCGCCTACATCTAGATGCTGGGCATTTCACCCTCGCCGGGATATGACAGTCGGGAAGCTGCTGTTGGTATAATGTCAGCCGGCTTCCCGATTGCATCCCCTTCCGGGTAGCCTCTTCCAGTGCATGCATGGTAGATCTCTCTGCCTGAATGTATATACTGTGCATATGCAGTCTTTTCCTTTGGAAATTCTGCTTCTTGTATAAAGATGCAGTTGGGTGCTTCATAATCCCATCAGTCTTGCTGTCACGATACCTCTAGTGTTTGTATTATTGGCTCCTCACATGGTAGCAACCATCTTTGGTCGGGCCCGAATGTAATCTCTATCTACTGTTCCGGTAACTGCCTTTATATACACAGTCTATTCCCTGGCATACCTCTATGTGTATTATTACTTATTACTCCAGAATTTAAGGTCTTCTGTGTAATCAATTGTTTATTTATGGTTCTATGTGTCATTTTATTGTTGCATCATACTTTGTGTGAGGGGTATATGTATACTTAATCATGTATAATATATATAATATATATGTATGCCACCGGTTGTATTCTGATTGGCTGACTTTAACTAATTGGGCACCCCCTAAATGGATATATTCAAATGACAATACTGGAGTCTTCTATTGAATTACTCACGATGGAAAACCCATACCTACATGGTTATGATATTACCCCATACTCTGTCATTCAAATGAACATATGTTCATGACTTCCAGTTGTTATGGAGTGAACAGAGGTTATGCTATATTTTATCTGGTTATACCTGTTAACAAATGGATATAGCTGTGTCATGGCATGGTGCCTTTCTCTCCCTCATAAATTTATTTTTACCCAAGTATATGATAATAGAAATATGTAGAGTTAAATTACAATTGTTTACTTGTTAATCTCAAATTGAGTATATGGCAGATGTTAGTGATATTGTCCTAAACTGCGTGCCTTGGTAAGTCACCTATTGGGACATATTGCCTGAACGGTCATGAATAAAGAATATTGGTAACCTATTCTTACTCTTGTTGCTTAATAGATATGTATAAATATGTATACTTATACATATATACTTATACGTATATATGTATTAGTGATCAGTGTCTCTGATTAACTGTCTTGATCTTTATTAGACTTAAGTCCTATGAAGTTTTTTTGGACTGCAATATACTATGGTTCTCTATTAAAGTGTTCAGGGTTCTTATGGCTTTCCTCTAATTAAAGATGTCTATGGGTCAATATTAAGACCATCCAGGTGTAATGTTTGTAAATCATATATCCACCTACTCTCTATCTGATCTATCATCTCAGTCCTATTTCCACCTCTCCAATTATGTTGGATCCTGTCATTTGCTAAGAATTTTAAACCTTTGGGGTTACATTGATGTGTAGTCCTAAAATGTTCCAAAACACTATGGTTCTCAAACCCCTTTTTATATTTTTAAGGTGTTCACTAATCCTGACTTTTAAGGCCCTGATTGTGTGTCCTATATATTGAGACCCACACAGGCACTTCAGGAGGTAGAAGATATTGTCACTGTCACAGGAAATTGTTCCTCTAATTTTGTATTTTTTATTGGTTTGATTCAATTTAAATGTGCATGTGGGTTTTGTGCTTGTATACCCCAGTTTTCAACAGTTATGGCATCTTCCACAGTGAAAAAACTCCTCTTTTACAGTGGATCCCTCTGACGTTAGTTGTTTGGGTCCTCTCTCTGTCTTGAGGTGATTGTGCACCAATATCTTCATATGTCAGGTGCCTTACAGAAGACTATGTCAAGGTTTATCATGTAACATGGTGATGAGGCTTTCATCCATCTGTAGGATGTACCAATGTCTCTTTAAGATGTTTTTAACTTTTGTGCTGCACCTCTGTAGTTGGTTGTAAAGTACACCTTCTCACTCTCTTTCATTGATTGTTTAGAGGAATAATCCAATAGTGTCTCTCTGGGTTTTAGTTGTAAGGCTTTGAATGCCCCCTCCACCTCTCTGTATGTTGTAATTCTTCTCCTTAAATTGTTGCTAGAGATGTGCACCCTGTTCTCTATAGTCCTACTGGTTGGTAGAGTTACATCTTAGTCATGTAAATTGACCTTTGGGGATACTCTTAATCCAACTAAGATAATGATTACTGTGGGCCAATATATAGCTTTTAACGTCAGCTTGTTTGTAGTGTGTTTTAGTTTATAATCTTGAGTCTGCAATGAAAATATCCAATTCTAAGAATTCTACTTTTACTTGATGCGGAAGTGAATTGCAGAATTTTATCATTCTCATTGATCTTTTTCAAAAATACTTTTAAAGGTGTCTCATACCCCCATCAGATGCACAGTACATCATCAATAAGTCTCTTCTAGAGGACCAAGTTCACCCTAAGCTCCACTTCGGACCAGGTGTTCATGTCCTCCTAATAGCCCATAAAGAGGTTTGCGTAGCTTGGGGCAAACTTGGTCCCAATTGCTATCCCTTTCTGCTGTAGATAGAGATTATCATCAAACCACATACACAGTATTTTTGCATTAAAATGAAACCTATTCCTTGAAGAATAAACTCAATCTGATCCTTCTCTAGCTCCTCATCCTGTTATAAAAAGTACATCACACTCTCAATACCCTGTTGATAATCGATTATGATATAGAGTGAGGTGATATCGCTTGTCATTAGCTAAAAATCCTCATTCCACTCAATATCTTGCAGGATATCGAGTACTTGGGTGGTGTCTCTGAGGTATGCCTTCTATTCCTTAACATACCCTTGCAGAAAAAAATCTATGTATTGTGACAGTGGTGAAGTGATGGAGTCTATGCCTGATGTTAATTGTCTACTGGGCAGATGCGTAGTACTTTTGTGAATTTTTGGCAGATGGTAAAACACAGGGATAACTGGATGCAGTGTGTTCAGGAAATTATACTCTTGTTTATTCAGGACGCCCACTCTCTTCCCTTTTGTTAAGAAGAGTTTGGAGTTCTTTTTGAAATGTGGTTGTCGGGTCCCCTTTTAGTTTGTGATAGGTGCTTTCATTATGCAGTATCCTATATGATTCTTTATTGTAATCTGCCTTATTCATGATGACTATCCCGCTGACTTTGTCGGCAGGTTTTACAACTAACTCCTTGTCCCTCTCTAAATGTTTTAATGCTTCCCATTCGTCTTTGGAGAGATTGGATCATTTGCATCCTACTTCTCTTATGTCTTTAAGGACTGCTTTTTCAAACATTCATATTAAGCATCCTTTCATATGAATTGGGTTGAAGGTGGACTTTGGCCATAGTTCTGTATGTTTATATGTGTCCTGCTCTGAGTTTTTCTATATACTCGTATTTTTGTATAAAAAATATTTTTTCAAACATAATTTCCTAGTATCATTTTTGATGTCTAGATATGTACTTAACTTGTCCAATTTATTTGTGGGTGCAAATCAAAGGCATTTATTCAGTAGTGTGATTTGAGGTTTAATTATTGCCAATTCATTCAAATAAAAAATTGCTATTGGTTGTTCAGTGTCGGGCTTAGCTCTCTCTCTATCTTGCTTTTTTGCCCTCCCCTGCATCCTCTTTTAGTGTGTCTAACTTTTTTTTTTCATTGATGCATATATTTTCTGTTGTGTGACACTGGTCCCTAGTTCTAAAAAACAATCCCCCCATCTTGCCTCTTCTACTGATACAGCTCCTTGGGCTATGTGTATTGAATTGTCATCTATTAAAGCTTCCTGTCTGTTAGTATCTTGCTCAGTCAGTCTGGAGGTGTTTCTTATTTAGACTTTCCAGCCATGTTCAAATCACTGATGAGTTGTCCTCATAAATTCTGATATGTGTGGGGGTAGAAGTCACATGATTGGGAGAACACTCTTGCAGTAAGGAACTAGGATCATATGATGACATATACGTAAATACGCCCGACTCGGTTACTATGCAACAACCGATTAGTTAGGATTAGTTACAGAAGATCACATGTGCAGACGAAAAGTCATGTGATCGAGAGATTACCTTTATGGTGGAGAATTATCTCCTTTAAAGATATTAGTATTGTGTATATACTGTGTATATATATATATATATGTGTACTTTTAGAAAAGATGCTAAGAATATATGACAGGACTGAGTAAGACTGCCTCCATTATAATTATGTATTTATTTAAAAGAAACAGATGTTTTATCTAACAATATACATAGGTGTTTTATTATTATTATTTTTATTATTATTATTATTATTATTATTATTATTATTATTATTATTATTATTATTATTATTATTATCCTTTTATTTATATGGCACCACAAGTGTTCTGCAGCACCTTACAAAGTACATAAACAAATAATTTGACATGCAACTTACAATACAATACAGGACAAGGACATGGATAATTTCCACTGCTACATAAGTGACCATAACACCTAGATATGCAACAGAGTGTAAGCAACCAAGTGTTAGGTGCCCTAATTGGGGTAGGAAGTAGATGAAAGTAAAGTAAGGAGAAGCACAAGAGGGGAGAGGGCCCTGTTTGTATGAGTTTACATTCTGGCTTTAGATCATTATTAACTATGGGGTATAAAAGAAGCCATTGGAGACCATTTAGGTTATACCAGTGAACCGCATTAAGCAATCACTACAGCATACTTACCTGGATGGATTTTACATTGTGACCATTTGGCAGTGTGGATTTAAGTGAATTCTGGATTTTTTTAAAGCTCTATATGGACCATGGATTATAGCTACAAGTGAAATTCAACTACAGTCCCAACATATGTGAATTCCATGCTAAGAGGACTGTGATAATTCCTTCTGGACTGTACCCACTTGGTAAATATTGCTGTTAATAAACTGTGTCATTTGGAGCGATTCCTAATTACCATCTGTCCCATATAAAGGTCACCATCCATTTCCAGGATAAATACTGATCATAATAGCTCCCTTATACTAATATTATTTTATGTATGTATGTATCTATTAAAAAATGTGTTATGAATTTTATTCACATCCTTTTTCTAGATAGTAAATAATCTTTTAATTCATTTAAACATTTAAGTGCTGGTTTTCAATATATTTTTAATTACTGAGAAGCAACAGATTGTGCCACAGTCTTACAGGGATAGCTTGATGAAAGTGGCTCACGAGATTCCCCTGGCAGGACATTTAGGTGCGTCTAGAACCAAGGCCTGGTTAATACACAATTTTTACTGGCCTGGCATAATGACTGACATAGCTAACTATGGTCGTTCATGTCATGCATGCCAGGTGGTTGGGAAATCTGGTGATGTGAAATGGGCCCCCTTATTGCCTTTGCCAGTCATCTCAGAACCTTTTGAACTGGTTGCTGTAGACATAGCTATTCCCAGTAGCTCTGGGAAGGAATATATTTGGACCATGGTAGATTATGCCACCTGGAACCCGAAAGCAGTGGCTCTGTCATCCTTCCAGGCAGATAAGATTGCTGACACCCTTATAGCCATCTTTTCCCAGGTGGGCTTCCCAAATATGATGTTAACAGACCGAGGTACCCAATTAATGTTGTTTACAGAGCCTCTGTAAAAAGATGCATGTGCATCACCTCATTATGACCCCATACCACCCCAAGACCAATGGGCTTGTGGAAAGACTCAATATTACCCTGAAACAGATGTTGCGGACCTTTGAGGAGTCCCAGGGAAGAGACTGGGAGAGGTTTCAGCTGCACCTCCACTTTGCATACTGTGCGGTGTTACAGAAATTACCCGGAGTCTCACCCTTTGAACTCCTATATGGGCGCTGTGTAAGTTGGTCACTTCTAAACAGTCAGTGGTACACTATGTAGTACAGTTCAGGGAGAAGATGCAATCCCTGATGGGGATGGTGCAGGATAACCTTAAAGCTGTGCAGGTGAAACAAAAGAGGTGGTATGATCGCCACATGAGAGAGCGCATAATTGAAGTAGGGCAGAAGGTCCTAGTTCTAAACCTGCTGCTGCAGAACAAGTTGCAGGCTGCCTGTCAAGGCCCCTACTCCATAATACAGCGGATCAATTATGTAGTTTATCTAGTGGCGCAGGAGACAGGCCAGAAAAGACAGAATATATACCACATTAACATGCTTAAGGTGTATCACAACAGGGAAGTGTGTGTTTCAGTTGTGTGTAGCTTGCCTGGGAATGAACATAAATCTGACCCCTTGTTAGACCTGGCAGTTGTTGCCCAGGAAGTAGGGTTTCTGACCGACATTTGCCAAGGTGAGACACTGTCCGCAGTGCAGCTAGGTCAACTAGCCGACACACTATACCCATAGCAGGCACATTTTACAGGGAAGCCTGGCAAGACAAACCTAGTGACACATCATGTTAACACTGGTACCCAAACCCCATTGTGACAGGTAGCCTTCTGCACCTCCCCAAAGGTAATAGCATCCATGAAAAGGGAGATTGATGAGATGCTGCAGCTAGGTGTGATTCAAAGGTCCCACAGTAGTACATGTTCCCAAGAAATGTGGGTGTACCCTATTCTGTGTAGATTACAGGAGGTTGAATGAGGCCACAGTGTTTGATGCATACCCAATGCCTTGGATAGATGATTTGCTGGATCAGCTGGCCCTTGAGTGCTACATCTCTAGCATCGATCTCAGACAAGGGTACTGGCAGATGCCATTGTCACCTGAAGCCCATGAGAGGTCTGCATTTATCACCCCATTTTGGGCTGTTCGAGTTCTTCGTCATGCCCTTTGGGATGAAAAATGCCCCTGCATCCTTCCAGTGCCTGGTCAATGACCTGCTGGCAGGCAAGGAGGGACATGCAGTGACATATATGGATGGCATTGCTGTATTCAGCCAGACCTGGGAGGAACACTTGAGGCACCTTGATAGTGTATTGAGCAAAATCACTGGAGCAGATCTGACTATCAAGCCAGAAAATACCAGCTTGGCATGAGTGAGGTGCAGTACCTGGGATACCACATAGGGGGAGGTATTCTGAGAACAGAAATTGGAAAAGTGGAGGCTATCACAGTATGGCCTACCACTCGGGACAAGAAACAGGTCAGGTCTTTCTTGGCAACTGCAGGGTGCTAGCATAAATTCATACCCAATCATGGTGCCCTCGCCAAACCCCTAAATGACCTGACCTAAAAGAAGTGTCCAAATCTTGTCCATGGATGGTAGACTGTGAACAGGTCTCCAGAGCTCTAAAGTTCGCCTTAGCTCAGTTTCCTGTGCTGCAAGCCATAGATTTTAAATGCAGATTTATTGTGCAGACTGATGCATCTAATTATTGTCTGAGAGCTGTCCTCAGTCAAGTAGATGGGCCGGGAAATGAGCAACCAGTCCTGTACTTGAGTTGGAAACTGCTCCCCCGTGAGGTGGTATTTGCCACTATTGAGAAGGAATGCTTAGCTATTGTATGGGCATTGCAAAAGCTGCAGCCATATCTCTGTGGGAGATACTTCACTGTAATTACTGATCATAACCCACTAAGCTGGTTGAACAAGGTTGCCAGGGGTAATAGTAAATTTCTGAGATGGAGTCTTATTCTGCAGCAGTACACATTCACCATTCAACACAAAAAAGGGGCAGATGGACTTTCTGGCAAGGTGACGAGGTAGATGCAGTGGCACATTGAAGTAGGTGATGGATGATTGGCATCTCCCTGTACCATTTTTAGGAGGGAGGTGTGACCATCACTATGGGTTATGGCAATTCATCAAAGCCATGTGTCATGACTGTATGTATTCTGTGTGCCCTGGGTAAAGTGTGCTCATGGTACCATGAGCAACAACCTGACCATGAGGGTCATGTGTATTATTATAGTTCTACCAAAATATATATTTCAGGAATGTCTGCTTGCTATGAATTGGTACAGCATGTTAAAACTTGGTTACATCAGCTACTCAGGAACAAGTGGACAGGTACCATCTAGTGTTTGAAGACAAAAGCTTCATGGAAGTAGTGTTTGCTCTTCACCCTAGATGGCCATTGCACAAGTCCAGTGCACAGACACCTAGGATGCCAGAGTGTCATTTTTCCACCTTAGCTTATCAGTCTTCCTACAACAAAAATATATCTTCAAAGCCCAGAGAGTCTTGATTTTGGTTTTGGTAATCAAGAATCTGGTTTAGAAGTCAATTGATCATGTGACCATTGCCATGGGTTATGGCGATTCATCAAAGCCACATGTCATGACTGTATGTATTCTGTGTGCCCTGGATAAAGTGTGCTCATAGTACTATGAGCAACAAACTGACCTTGAGAGTGTTGTGTGTTATTATAGTTCCCCTAAAATATATATTTCAGGAATGTATGCTTGCTATGAATTGGTACAATTTGGCAAAACTGGGTTGCATCAGCTACTCAGGACCAAGTGGTCAGCTGCCATCTAGTCTTCATAGACAAAAGCTTCATAGAAATAGTGTTTGCTATTCACCCTAGGTGGCCATTGTGCAAGTCCAGTGCAAAGACACCCAGGATTCCAAAGTGTAATTTTCCACCTTAGCTTATCAGTCTTCCTACAACAAAATATCTTCAAAGCTAAGAGAGTTATATGAGGGTTGGAAGCTGTAGCTGGGCTAATTTACATATACACGGACCTTGGAAGAACAAAGGGCCAGTCCTTTTGAGCCTGGAAAGGGTGGTTGCTGCTTGGGGAGGAGATGGTTATGGAACCATGAAACCCAGCCACCCATGTTTCAATGGGTTCACTTTTCATGCTAGGAGTGATCCGCATCTCTGGTGGTCTCCCTACACACAGATCTAAGACCTCAGAGTAAGATAACTTAGTATTCTAACTTTTTATCATTTTCTTTTATTTGAAATCAATCTGTGCATTTCTATCTGTATGTCTTGTTTATTCACCTGTTTTTCCTTGTAATTTAACCCTGGGGATATTTTCTCAATGAATCCTAAACACTTATCAGCGTTATCTCTGTGCTCTAATGAATTCACGGCCTTGAAAGGCCCATGCTACATTTGTGTTATTTGTGGAATATTAAGTAAGATTTAAGTGTCTGGCAATTGCAAGAGTGCTATTCTAATAATCTTCATGGTGGCAGCTTGAGTAAAACCCACATCACAACCACCCACCTGCATCAGGTTGGCGTATCTGAGCGCAGGCTGGGGCGCAGTGTCGTGACAGATCAGATGAAGGAAGCTTTGGGGAACATTCAGTAGAAATTTGTTGAGTTTGCACTGGAACAACACGATGAAGACACCGGTGAAAACAATCAGATCCCCAAGCCAGTATATGCATGGTGGACCAGTTCAGTGTGGGGTTGTGAGTTTTAAGCTAAGGTAGACCTAAGACTAGAGCTTAGGGAGCTTTAGGTAGAACCAACAATTTTAAATCTTCTTGATGTAAGCATCCTTCCCAAAGTGAAACAGGTAGAGTCACTGAAGATATGACGTATCCTATGATAACATTGCCATCTACTCCAGACAGTGCCATCTTGCTTGGAAGAGGAAGAACTGGGATTCTTTAGTCATGTGTCAGAGATTCAGAAATACATTTTCTGTCAGCTCCTGAGTCCACAAAGGCTTTAATACTTTTAACTTAAGTCTTGAAACAAACAGACACAGGTAGCAGACTATCCAATGAATAGGAAGGCTTTGTTAACAACCCCAACAAGACACTCACAAAACCAGTTAGGGTCTCTAATTTCCAAAGAGGAGCGGACAAACTTTAAGAATATGATCAGGTGCTGCACAGTAGAGGCAAAGCATATCTTGGAATCAGAGGGTATGTTCAGCCTCAGTTAAATGAGACCTGTAGACCTGCATAGGTTCCTGCTTAATTGGTGCAGAAAAGAGTGCAGTTGGCAAAAATTGATTCTTGAAATGATCTTCATGCTCTTTACTAGCTTGAAATTCTCTGTGGTGCAAGTCAATTTTAATACATAATAATATTACATCAGATAAGGACTCAGAAAAGTCTTGAGAAGCTAACTCATCCTTCAAGCTCCTTGACAATCCGTGAAGAAATATTGCCCTAAGCGCCCCATCATTCCAATTTAACTCAGAAGTGATCAGCTGAAATTGAACCACATACTGGCCCAAAGTATGTGTCCTTTGTCGAACTCGTAGGAAATCAGAGGAAGTCTGAGGCAGTCCAGCCTGGCTCATCAAAGATTCTTTTGAAAGAACAAATACAATTTTCGTAATTGGAGACAAGAAGATCAGCTTGTTTCTATAATGGAGAGACCCAATCCAAGGCAGTTCAGACAGTAAGGAGATGATGTATGCCACCTTTTCCTGGGAGTGGGTAAAATTCGGGGGTAGGCACTTGAACTGTATCTTGCACTGATTAAAGAAGCCCCAGCAGCATCTGGGATTTCCATCAAAGTGCTCAGGAGAGGTTAATTGTAGCAGAGACTTTTGAGTTACTGCTACTGGAGGAGTTAGTATAGTGGCCAGAGTCAACTGAATGGAGAGTAATTGACCGGAGAGTTCCTGGAGATATTGAACTATCTGATGTTGTGCTGCCTCCTGAGTCTCAATGTGAGAGGCAAGATATTGTAATGCCCCTGCATCCTGAGATCCTATGGCTTCCATTGGGCCTGTACAAACTGTCATGTTCAGGCTGTGGTGGTTCTCTGTAGGAGTATGAGTGTCACAAGCCACCGCACTGCAAATGCAGGATAAGATAAACACAGGGCGAGCATTTGCTGAAACTACTCCTACCTCCTGTCCTTCATTCTTGGATCATTCTGGATTGGCTCCTGCATCTATTTCCTTCTGGTGCGAATGCTGCTTCGGTGTCGGTGATAGCGTTTCACATGTTTCCAGTTTTGGTGTTGTCTCCTGTTATAAAGTCGAGTACCCAGTCTTCCTGTATGCTATTGTTACCTGCTGTTTGGGTCATCTAGGTGGCACAGTCTGCTTATCTACTACCTGCCATTTGTGTCATCCAGGTGGCACACACAGCACTCAGTGTCCAGAGTGCACTGTTCAGCATCCAGCGGCATGTGTCAACCCAGGGCACAGGCCGCAAACCAGAATCCATTTGCTTGTTTCAACCCGGTGGCACAGGCCGCAATCCAGCGTCCAAAGTATGCAATCCTGCGTATCACCTCCTGTGTAAACCCGGCGGCACAGGTCCTTCTTTAGACCAGTCTACCAAGGCTGCTACACAGCCCAAAGGCCATCTCTTGCTCTAGTGCCGACAGGCCACAGTCTTCCAAGGCTACTACTTGGCCCAGGGGCCATTTCTTGCTCTACAGCCCACAGGCCACAGCCTGCCAAGGCTTCTACATAGCCCAGAGGCCACATCTTGCTCTACGGCCAACAAGCCACAGCCTGCCAAGGATGCTACATGGCCCAGAGGCCGCATCTTACTCTACAGCCCACAGGCTACAGCCTTTCAAGGCTGTTACTTGGCCCAAAGGCCACATCTAGTTCTACGGCTCCTCAGGCCACAGCCTGCAAAGGCTGCTACACAGCCCAAAGGTCGCATCATGATCTATGGCCTACAGGCCACAACAAGTCAAAGATTTACCAGCCCTCTAGGCTTCTCCACAGCTGCAGCTAGCCAAGTATTCCAGCCCTCAAGGTTGTTGCAGGACCTTCTCATCTCAGTTGATACCTCAGGTCACAACAATTAGAAGATGTGGACCCAGATTGAGAAAGGAATTGGAGGCAAGGGCCTGGATATATGCCTTTCTCATCCACAAATACCAGATGTTGGCTAGACCTGACCAAAAGCGCAGAGTCTAACTTACTGGGAGGTGTTCACCAGTAACCCCTCCAAAGCTTGATTTGGGTTTAAGCTGCACTTAGCAAGCGGGTCATGCTCCTTTGGTCAGGTATCCAGCACAAGTGGGAAATGGAAGAACACTATCACAGAGAAAGCATAGGAGAATGATACTGGAAGCTTTGCACTTGGGTGATGTACTGGACACACTCCCCGTTGATCCAGATGCTGGCTAGCACAAGAGAATGGCACTAGGAGATTGTACTTGAATGATGTACTAAGTACATCCACTGTGACTTCAAATGCAGAACTGGCACAGGAGAATGGCACTGTGACTACAGACACAGAACTGGCACAGGAAAATGGCACTAGGAAATTGTACTTGGATGATGTACTAGTACATAAACTGTCGCTCCAGATGCAAAACAGGCACAGGACAATGGCACTAGGAGATTGTACTCGGGTGACGTACTGGCACAGGAGGATGACACTAGGAGATTGTACTCGGATGATGTACTGAGTACATGCACTGTGGTTCCAGATGCAGAACAGTCACAGGAGGATGATACTTCAGAGATAGTACTCAGATAACATACACACATGCACACATACCATAGGTAAACACTAGGAGAGTATCGCTGGAAGAAAGGAGCTAGGAACCTGGAACGCTGCAACAGCTAGTATACACTGGAAGTAACAATGTTGTACAGGAGACTTCCTGTTGTCCAGAGCCCTGCTAAATACCCTAAGTTAGCAGTCCATTGGATGATGGTGTCAGCTGACAGCAACCAATGCTATCATTGGGTAAAGGGCTAATCAGGTGATGTAGACTGTCATGGCTGTGCCCATAACGGTAACCGCAGGAACCAAATTACAGAGCGAGTACATGGATGTTCTAGTAGACCCCAGGTAAAATCCTCAATGCGTCACCTGCTGCCGCACCTGGCGTCTGACCGCTCGAGTGGTCAAGGGAAGCCAGCGCTGAGGTGAGTAACAACTTATCCTTGGCTGCAATCTGACACTCACCTTAAGTGAAGCCTAACCCTTACCCTAATTGCCGCCTAATCCGTTCATGTGTGACATCCATTCTCATTAATTTTGTTCATGTCAACATTACAGTGTCAACATTTTTAACTACTTTACAGTACATTCCCCATAATACTCCTGGACCCTAATAAGCATCATTAAAATAAGCAATTCTTCATAAAAACACTTTCATTGCCAGTATCAGACTCCTAGTTAGCACTGGTAAAATAATTCCTGACTGGAAGCTGGATAAATTGTTTTAGTTTTGTGAGTGCACTGAGTGTTATAGGGCTATAGTATTTGAGGAAGATTTTCAAAACATTTTAGAATAGTATAGGATGAATCTTACATTAATATATGTAACCCCATTATTAAGTAAACATTTTTAAAGGTATTTTTTTCAAAATAGCCCACTTTACTGTAATTTGAATACTGCATATAGTTCAAGAAGGTGTCCACAACGAATGTAATTAAAAATATTATTTGGGGTGGACATGTCTTTATGTGACATAGAAGTACACACTGAAGTAATTGGCACTAGTTGCAATGGGGCAGGGAGTTTAGTGCTCTCCTGGTTTTCTTTCAATAACCTACAATGGGCTTTCACTATTCTGAAGGACTCCAAGTCAAAGCGTACAAAGATTTCATATCAGGAAGATACTGACTAACATACAAGCAAAGTACCAAATTACCAGATTATAATATATTATATTTTAAAATCACTGTTGTTACTCATACTGTCTATGACTTGTCCTATTAAAATATTTAGCAGTGCTGTTCACAGTGATTATGATAAAAATGCTTAGTAATCAGTGTGTGTACAAATATTGGAATGACTAACTTTTTTTCTTTCTGGTTCTCAAAAATTTCAGTAAAATTGGTATTCTATATACTTACATTTAAAGTAAAAAAATGTTGTCACTAGAAGACTAAAGATGAAGAAAAGCTGTCTTATGAAATATGTTTATCATATGTGCCTACAAAAAAAGAAACAATAAATTGTATGGTGTAATAATCCTGCACATTGTTATGCATCAGACTGATTTATACAGTGGCGTCACTAGGGGGTACGGCCGCACCGGGTAACACCATTCAAGTTGCTCTGCTCTTTTTGTTTCATCCCCTTAGATGATGTCAACAATGGCTAAAAAAATAGGTTCAGGAATTGTGGGTGGAGCTACTGGGGGTGGAGCTATGTAACAATTTTATATATATTTATCTACATATATACAGTATATTATATACATATATAGAGTATTTAGAAAAGGAACTCAAAAGGAACTTCAAAATAAAACTTATCTTTTGGAAATACATTTTGGCCCAGGACATTACGTCATAGTTAATGAGAGGTTCGGGAACTGAGTTCCAGCTTGATCCAGCTGAAAAATAGCACTGGTGTCAACGAACAGTGCTTCAGCGGGATGATGGATGACGTGCACATGCGCTTGTCATCCACACTTTGCTAAGAGAGGCTAGGAGCTCCACAGTAGCTCCGGAGCACTGACAATGCCTCCAGTTTGACCAGGATGGGTGTGTGACGCCCCCCATAAAGGCACACATCAGAGACCATGATGCCTCTGGATTTGTAAGAGCACTAAGTTCAGTTATATAATACACAATTGATAAAGTACCTGGGCCAGATAGTATCAACAGTGTTCACACTCTTATTTCTTCCATTTTGGCCTCTCTTTCCACCAGCTGATTGTAGCAAATGATTGCCGGAAGGCAACATGATCCCAATATTTAAAATGAAAGCAGTTCAATTCAGCAAATTATAGATTTATGAGCCAAACATCAAATACGAGTCAAAACAGTAAAGGCAATTTAAAGGATAACATCAATAAATACATTAAACTAAAAATATACTAAATATATAAAAATAATCTTATATCAGAGACTCAGCATGTTTTGTTTGTCTGAAATGATCTAAACAGTTTGACTGGCCAAGCATAAGGAAACAGATGGTTTTTATAAATTAAATGTGCTGTAGAAAATTGGAGTAATCAGAAGATGGTTTTTATAGTGTTTTTATAGCAGCAATTTCCTAATTTTATATAGAGTTCTGATCTACTCAGAAAAATAAATAAAAACTACATTACTACAAAACGTGTGTTTCATACACATTTAGTTAGAAATAGAGATATAGGGCCTGATTCAGAGCCTCATGCAATGCACAATTTGTCAGTGTTGAGCAATGTTTTGCTACTGACTTTTAATCCCTTAAAACTCCAATGGAGTATGCTTTACACATTATGTACACACAAAGGCTATGTTGCAACTAAGATGCACAGTAACAGAAATGTCTTGGAAAGTGATTGACATTCCTGGGCAGTTACTGAGAGGTGGCCAAAATGATGTACATAGATAGTCCATCTTACAGGCATTCTATGGGCGTGTCATGGGTGTGTCACATACACAGATGCTCAATCGCTCATTATGGAGGCCATACTCAGATGGAAAATCGGCACATGCCATAGCACTGGTGCAAGTTTTGATAGTGCAAACGATGGTGGCATCGAAAGACCACCAGCCAGAATTACAGCATCTAAAGATTTGTAGTGCCTCTGAATAAGGCCCTTATGGAGTACAAAGAAGAATAATCCTAAAGTCAACTTGAGGCACCGCACAACTTAATTTTCTCCTAGTTTATAGAGTATCTCTCAATGAGATTGGGCATAGAATGAGGCCAAAACCAGGGCCGTTTCTAGGGTGGTGCGACCAATGCCACCACACAGGGCACCGCAGGGCAGGGGTGCTGTTTGAGCCTGCCAATTTTCTGTTTTATAATCATTCTCACTTGTAGCTTCCTCTTATTTTAACCCCAGCATCTCCTGGCCTCCCCATCTTTTCCCTGGCCCTTCCCCATGAGGCCATGCCCCTTTTTCGGGAGCATTTTGTTCCCATTTGAAAAATAGGGGGGAGGCCAATGTGCTTTCTGGCACAGGGCACCAAAAAGTCTAGTTACGGCTCTGGCCACAACCATGTGCTTGAAGTATGGTCTTTTTTGATGATGTAACAACTAGTGTTTTGGACACATCCTACAATGCTCCTCTTCTGTACCAGCCTCCATTCAACATCCCCACTCTGCCCCCTACTCCTCCATTTGTGTTACACTTACCTTCCTTATCCATCATGTCATTTATTCGCATGTCATCTTGGACATGCAGATGGATGCTTCACTGGCTAAAAGAAAAGTAACTAGCCTCTTACATCTTTGCTCATAGCGCAGCATATTGACTTCCCCACAGCGACATGTCAATACCAGTGGCGTACTGTATGCCATGATAGAATATTTGCCATGCAATACACAGTTTAATGTCTGGGTGGCAAATGCTCCATGGTTGAAAACTATAGTACTGAATACAATACTGTGAGCAGTGGGAGGCTGGCCAATCACATTTAGGCAGTATGAACAGTCACTCCTCCAAGGGCGCTGCTTGAAATGATCACTTTGTGTCAAGACTAAACCGCTGTAGACATTATATTGTACTCATTATGAGCCGTCCATACTGTATACCATCGTTTCATGGCTTAAAGACGCACGGACTAAAGATGCTTGGGCAGTTTTTCATAAAGAGAGATCATTTCAGATTCAATACTCTTAACCACTTAACTGACAATTTTTATTTCAAAATTCTGCTCAGAAAATGTCAATTTTTAGCAAAAATGTTTTCATTAAAAATTATTTAAAAAAATTATTATAAAAGCTTGATTTTTCAAACATCGGAACATTGGATCAGCACCATCGGAACATCAGGAACATTGTGCTCATCACATCTTTAATTTTCACAGTGGCTTCAGGCACCAGGTATACTTTAGGGTGCAAGGGGGGGTTCATTTACTTTTTCCCAGCTGCTCCTAGTCTCTACAGCAGCTGGATGGGGGGTCCTGCTGTGCTGACCAATCAGGAGTAATTGGCAGCATGGCAGACATTGGGGGAGGTTGCAGGCAAGCAGCGGGATTGTAAGGTCCCTCTAAGAGCAGCAGCTGCGGGAAGATTTTCTCCCTGCAGCCGCCCACACTGTTTATCTGACTGGTTGAAATACTGCATCCAGATCAGATAACACACTTGCTGGTGTGGTCAGAAAAAAGGTGACCATTTATTGCTCCACACTTTCCTCATCCCTTCATCTCTATGTTATAACATCCAGCTGCATTAGATTCTGAACTGCTATTCACATTGTATTGTACATGTTACTTGGTGTAAAGACACATGCTAAACATGACATACACAATAAGTGTAACAGCTGCTATGGCTGGCTTGTGTGGGTGAATGGGTAAGGTGAGCGCTTTCCAAAGCCAGCACCTCGAGGCCAGGAATTGGACAATGTCATTTTCTAAATTAGCATTTTAAAAAAATTATACAATGCAGGGTTAAATAAAGGCACTTCCTGTCAATCATACTGCCATGGGTCTGCGTAGCCCTTGCAATCGCAGTGGTTAGTTCGCGCATGTGTACTGCAATGCATATGCATGCACAGAATGCAACAATCGGTCAATTGTGTGTGTATTAGCAACTGCATTCCTTGCTGAATCACGCCCATAATTTGATATGCTTTGATTGAAAGCTTTGAAGGTACAATAATATTGATTCCAAAATGACTGCTCCCTAATGGGATACAATACAATGGATATGGTTGTTTAGTCTTGACACAAAGTGATAATTTCAAGCAGCACCCCTGGAGGCCACCGAAAGTGCAAAGACCATGAACATGGCACAAATTGCAGTGTGTAACATTTTCATACTGTAGGCAGCTTCCATACCCCCATTCTCCTGTGTGATTTTTGATGATTGAATCATGCTGGCTTAGGTTATGGGGCAGGGACCCATCCAGCAATACATTATCTATAGTGGTTTACGGTCTAATACAGCTTGGTGCCATAACATAGAGATGAAGGAATGAGGAAAGTGTGGAGCAATACATAAAGTTGAGCAGAGTACTTTAATAATATTGAACCTGACATGATCTCTCTTTAGGAAAAAATATCCATGAGTATTTAGACCAGATGTCTTTACACCATGTAATGACAGTATACAGTACAGATGGCCTGTAATGAGTACAAAACAATGTCTATAGTGGTAAAATGCAACAGGGTGGCATAGCATAGAAATGAAAGGTGGTGGCAAGTTTGGAGCAATATATTAGGTTCCGCAGAGGGAATTGGTATGAAATACCGCCGGCCACATGGCCGGTGGTTCGATTCCCATCAGCGGCAGCCCGACAGGAGCAGAGTGCGACGCAGCAGAAGCCCGACAGCGCTGGAAATCCCGATCGTGGATAGGTAAGTATCCACTAACCTAACCTAACCCCCCTAACCCTAACCCTCCTTAGGGGTGCCTAACCCTAACTTCCCCCCCAAGTGCCTAACCCTAATCCCCCCTCTAAGTGCCTGACCCTAACCACCCCCTTCCCCGCTGCCTGAACCTAAGTCCCCCGGGGGGGTGCCTAACCCTAAGTCCCCCCCGGGGGTGCCTAACCCTAACCCTCCCTCCCCCTAGCCTAACCCTAACCCTCCCGGGGGGTGCCTAACCCTAAGTCCCCCCCGGGAGCCCTAAACCAAACCCTCCCCCCCCGCGGCTGTCCGCTCGCGGCACCCGGCATCACTACGATCGGGATGTCAGGTGCCGGTCTCCCGGCGTCGGGGAAATGCGGGCGTCTACATCTAGACGCCCGGCATTTCACCCATGCTGGGATAAGACAGTCGGGAATCTAGGCAGTCGGCTTCCCGATGCCTCCCCCGCAGAGTACCTTAATAATATTGAACTCAAATTCCTCTGTCTTTCTGAAATGCTGCAAGTGCATCTGCACATTAACACAGATATGTATTCTTATAAAACACAGGACTCGTACACCAAATGATTTAGGGCCTGATTCATTACCGATCGCAACTGTGATTACACACACAATAGGCTGATTGTTGCATTCTGTGCATGCATATGCATTGCAGTATGCATTTGCAAAGACTTCACTGCAATCAAAGTGACTACGCAGTCCCATCGCAGAGTGATTGAAAGGAAGTGACCATTTGAGGGTGGTGGCGGAGGGTGGTCAGTGAAATGCAAATGTGCCAGTGCGTTTGAATGCCTTTACAGGAGCATGCATAAATTAGTCATTTTGATGCCATATGCAGCTTGGGCTTGCACTGCATGCGATGAGGTTAGCAATTCCTAAGTAAGGTTAGACCTTGTGCAAGTGTGTGTGAGGCTCCAATTGTACTAGGTGTTACTGATGCAGACTGGCAAAGTATTACAGATGTGTGTAAGGTAAAGTGGGAATCCTTGTGTTTGGCTGAGATGGCATTGTGATTGCAATCATTAGAATATTTTTGCAGTTAGACTGTGTGCGTAATTGCAACTGTGATTGCCATAGCGATCTGTAATGAATCAGGTGCTTAATCCTTTATTTAATCCTGTATTGTATATTCAATTTTAAAATATAAATAATGAGTTACAAAATTACATTCTCCCTTTCTGGGCTTCGAACCTGAGACACTGGCTATGGAAACCACTCACCTTTCTCACTCACCCATGTAAGCCAGCTATAGCAGTTGCTACACCTGTTGTGTATGTCATGTGAAGCATGTGTCTTTACACCAAGTAACGTGTACAATACAATGTCAATAGCAGTTTAGAGTCTGATGCAGCGGGATGACATAACATGGAGATGAATTTATAAGGAAAGTGCGGAGCAATATATAAACTTAAGCAGAGTACTTTAAGAATATCGAACCTGAAATGACCCCTCTATATAAAAAACTGCCCGTGCATCTTTAGTCCAGGCTTCTTTACTATAACTTATAGATGGCCCATAGTGTCTAAAATAATATGTCTATAGCAGTTCATAGTAAAATGCAGCTGGGTGGCATAACATAGAAATGAAAGGCAGTAGCAAGTTTGGAGAAATGTATTAAGTTCGGCAGAGTACCATGATGATTGTTTCAAACTGTCCACTTGATTGCTGTAGTATTTTGATGGCTGAAGAGACCCACTATGCTCCTGTGGTATCTAACTACAAGGTAATGGACTGTGGCGGAATATAAATGCGAATCTCATGACAGACTACAGTACCTGGTCTTCCTCAGCAGTCTCCCATCTGAGTACTGACCAGGCTTTATATTTTAAGTTTTATTATGTGATGTCATCCAAATCCATCCAGTGGAAGGCCCAGAACAGGCAACCTGGGTCAAAGTTCTTCCTGGCACAGTCTGCCATGAGGTCCGACTGGGACCCCAACCACTCTATCCCAGACCAATTGCCACTATTCTGTTTTCATCCAAATACATCCAGTGGAAGGCACGGAGAGGAGACACTGGGGACAGATGTGGTGGGCACAGAGAGGAGACACTGGGGACAGAGGCAGTGGGCACATAGAGAAGACACCGGGGACACAGGCTGCAGGAACTGAGTAGAGACACTGGAAAGAGGCTGCAGGAATGGAGAGGAGACACGGGAAAGAGTCTGCAGGCACAGAAATGAGACAATGGGAACAGACAGAGGCTGCTGGAATGGAGAGTAGAAAAAGGGAACAGAGAATGCAGATGCATTGAAAGGAGACACCAGGGGCAGAGGCTGTGGATGCAAGGAGAGGAGACACTGCAGACATAGGCTGCAGATGCAGGCACTGGGCAGAGAATGTGCCCGATGGTGCCTGCTCTCCTTGTCCCATCTCCTAAAATTCAGCATTAATGTATATATGAATATATATATATGTTTTGATAGAAGCACTGGAGAGGTTGTGGGTGGCATATATGTGTGTCCCAGATTCTTATCATATGTGTTTCAAACCTCCAGGAAAAGTCTGTTCTGCCAAACAGATTAGAGTGTCGGCTTTTGGTAAAAGCCGGATAATTGGTCCTGGGGTATGGATGTGAGAAGAGAAGGGAGGGCTCCATCCGCAGGCCATTCCAGGTGTTGGGCCTTTCAGTCTGAGAGCAGGCTGAGTAGTAATAGCACCTGAAAGTGTTTCATATAAGCTGTGTCAAGATTTGGTTTATTCTCTCATACATCTGGGGAGAACAGACAGTGAGGTTTGTTCAGAGATGCTGTGATATACTTGGAAGTGCTGTGTTGCTGGTGAGGCAGTAGGCCCTTCCACTTTGAGAGACGAAGTATTGTGTTTAGTTAGTGCCCAGACGGGCTAGGATTTATTTTTATGTTTTGTTTATTTTATCTATATGGCACAATAAAAACTGGTTCTGACCAGCTTGCACGAAAACCCTGGACTGGTGTGCTGTTTCCTGGCTGCTATGTGTAAAGAAGTGTCCATCTACCCCAGGAGAGGGACCTCCTACCCCGATCATATCACAAGTGCTGGAGAATGCGGGCAACACACATGGAAAATTGCAGCAAGAGGAAAAGTTTTGCATTGGAAAATTTAAAGGGACAGATACCAATTTGTTGCTTTGGATGTCAACTCTTGTTGTATGGGATACATGAAGGTGGCATCGGCAGATGCTTAGAGAAGCCATATTCTGCTTCCAACCTACACCGAAAGACAACATGGAGGACATTGTTAAAGCCTTGATCCAGGCTACGGCTGCTCAGCAAGAAGCTACCAGGGCTCAGCAGGAAGTTACCCGAACTCAGCGGGAATCCACTAATGTGCAACTAATGGCCTTGGAGACAGCCCAGAGGTAACAACAAGTCGCCATAGAGGAAAACCACCAGGCCTTAAGAGAGGTGGTACAACAGCTAGTAGTCCGGTCTGGAGATGCTTCCACTGATCTTCCAATTAACACTCGCTCTATACGGGTCAGTCACTTTCTGCAAAAGATTACCCAGAATGATGATATGGAAGCATATCTTACGGCCTTTGAAAGAACCGCAGAAAGAGAGAATTGGCCTAAAGAGCAATGGACAAGTCCTGTGGCACCCTTCCTGTCTGGAGAACCACAAAGGGCATACTATGACTTGTGCTTGACTGATGTGAAAAACTATGATAAACTGAAACAGGAAATCTTAACTTGATTGGCAGTCACAGTATTTGTTCGTGCCCAATGAGGCCACTGCTGGTAGTTCCAAACAGAAAAGCCTCCATGCTCTCAAATGCATGACCTCGTCCATCTTACTACAAAATGGCTGCAGCCAAAGACTGTAACAGAACCTCAGATTGTGGAAAGGGTTGTTATGGATCGATATCTGCGATCTCTACCTGCAACTATGCACAAGTGGGTGAACCAAGCAGACCCCAAAACAGCAGACCAATTGGTTGAACTGGTGGAAAGATATGTGGCAGCTGAGGAACTGTTGAGTGTGCCCCACCACCCCAATTCCGCAACGGCGATCTCCCATGATCACTGGTAATACTGTTCCAGGGGAGAACCATGCTCGGCGGTGGAATTAACTTAAGACTGTGGGTTTGGAACCTGGAGATAGGCTAGGAAGGTTCTTACCCCGTAAAAGACTTGATAATGATATGATATGTTTTTGATGTGGTGGTTTGGGCCATATTGCTACAAATTGTTCACTCACCTCTGAACCTATGCAATGTGATACTACTTATGTCAATCGCAGACTGTCTTTCTTTGCACAGCCAGCCTGTACTTCTGACCAAAAGGCTGAGACAGAAAAGCAAATGTGTAATAGTCACTATAGAAGGCAACCAAGTAGAGGCTCTGTTAGATTTCGGTAGCCTTGTTACACTTATGAAAGCTGAACTGGTGAAGCCCTTGAAGTGTAAGGGGAAACCTGTTGGTGTGACCTGCATACATAGGGACACTCGCTATTATGTTACTGCGAAAGTGACCCTAGAAACACCATTTGGTTCTATGGTAGTCTCTGTGGGTTTGGTACATGGCTTAATGTATGATGCAATATTGGTGAGAGGCTTTGCTCACTTCTGGAAGTTGTGGGAAAGCCAATTTTTTACAGAGGTAAACATCCCTGACACATTTGAGAAGGTTACTGATGTAGTAGCAGAGGAAGTTTCTTCATGGTCAGAAATGCTCCCTTTTTCTAGTATGATTGGCGAACTAGAGAATGCAGAGTGTGATGGTGGCTCACCAAGTGATGTGCCTCCCACTGAGGTGGGAAGTGTTATTGAGCCAGTTGATCATCTGCCTGATTTAGAGGTCAGAAGAGAGGTCTTTGCCATGGAGCAGTTAAATGACCCTACTCTGGTAAAAAGCCAGGGTGAATGTCAAAGTAATCAATGGTAAACCCATAGACCCCGATAGTCCTTTCACATATCCTCACATGGCAGTATGTCGGGATATTTTGTATCAGGTGACTAAGAAAGGGTAAGATATTATGGAACAATTAATAATTTCCAAAGCATACAGAAAAACAGTGTTAGATCTGGCTCATGGTCATATAATGGCAGGCCACCTGGGGGTAGAGAAAACCACTGAGCGAATTTTGCAGAGGTTTTTCTGGCCCGGGGTCCATAAAGAGGTATCTGACTTTTGTGCATCCTGCCCTGAATGTCAGTATCATGCTCCAAGACCACATTATAAAAGTCCCCTAGTCCCATTACCAATTATTGAGGTGCAACTTGAAAGAATAGCTATGGATTTGGTTGGACCCTTAATGAAACCTGCCTGGGGCCATCAATATATTCTGGATATAATGGATTACGCTACCAGGTACCCGGAAGCGATACCATTGCACAATACGTCAACCAAGTCCATTGCTAGAGGGTTAGTCCATGTCTTTAGTAGGTTGGGGATACCTAAAAAAATACTGACTGACCAAGGTACCCCATTTATGTCAAAAGTCATGAACGAGTTATGCCGCCTGTTCAAAATTGAACAGTTAAGAACTTCGGTCTATCACCCCCAAACCGATGGGTTGGTGGAGAGGTTTAACAAGATGTTAAAACATATGCTAAGAAAAGTAGTCGACAAAGATAGTAGAGATTGGGATTACCTGTTGCCGTATTTGTTGTTGGCCATAAGAGAGGTTCCTCAATCCTCCACCAGGTTTTCGCCTTTCGATTTGTTATATGGGAGACACCAAGGGGGTTACTAGACATTGCCAAAGAGACATGGGAGGGGCATTCCAGTCTGTATAAAACCGTTGTTGAGCATGTTTCCCAAATGCAAGAAAGAATTGCTGCTGTGGTGCCGATAGTGAGAGAGCACTTGGAACAGGCCCAAAAGGCACAGTAGAGGGTATACAACTGCAATGCTCGGTTACGTGTCTTTGATCCTGGGAACAGAGTATTGGAGTTGGTTCCCACAGTAGAAAGTAAACTTTTGGCTAAATGGCAAGGGCCCTTTCAAATTTTAGAAAAAGTGGGGCAGGTTAATTTTAAAGTTTACCAGCCGGGGAAGAGAAAGCCAGAACAGATATACCATGTAAATCTTATAAAACCCTGGAAGGACAGAGCAGCCCTGTCAGCCATCAGGGCCCCTCCAGTAAACCCAGGGCCCCTGGTTCCCGAAGTAACAGTGGCAAAAACCCTGTAAGCGGTTCAACAGCAGGAAGTTAAGGAATTTCTGATCAGAAATAGGGTACTGTTTTCTGACATACCAGGAAAAACCACGGTCATTAAACATGACATAATCACTGACCCAGGGGTTAAGGTTAACCAAAAGCCCTATAGGTTACCAGAAGCCCAAAGAGTATCGAAAGAAATTAAAAAAAATTTAGAGTTGGATGTAAATGAAGAGTTGTATAGTGAGTGGTCAAGTCCCATTGTGCTTATTCCAAAGCCCGACGGGAGTGTGCATTTCTGCAATGACTTCTGGAAATTGAACAGTGTGTCAAAGTTCGATGCCTACCCAATGCCTAGGGTGGATGAACTAAATGAAAGGCTGGGGACAGCCAGATATTTAACCACTCTTGACTTAACCAAAGGGTATTGGCAAATGCCGTTAACTGAGAATGCCAAAGAAAAGACAGCGTTTTCTGCAGATGGGGCACCTGCTACCTTTCAAAGAATGATGGATAGGATTCTAAGGCTCCATAGACAGTATGCTCTGCTGCTTATCTGGATGATGTGGTCATTCATAGTCCTGATTTGCAGTGTCAATTGCCCAGAGTACAAGCAGTGTTGGACTCCATCTATAAGGCAGGTTTGACAGCTAACCCAAAAAAGTGTTGTCTAGGGATGGAAGAAGTAAAGTATCTTGGATACACCATTGGCAGAGATTTGATAAAGCCACAACTTAATAAGATTGAGGCAGTACAAAATTGGCCACGACCCCTTAATAAGAAGCAGGTGAGAGCCTTCTTAGGGATTACTGGGTATTATAGAAGGTTTATACCCAATTTTGCCACCATTGCAGTCCCACTGACTGACCTTACCAAAGGCAAACAGAAAGTCATGGTGGAATGGAGTCCTGAAGCAGAGAAGGTTTTTCCAGAGTTGAAAATAGCGTTGTGTTCCCAACCAGTTGTGATGACTCCTGATTTTGACAGGGAGTTTGTTGTGCAAATTGATGCATCAGAAGTAGGTATAGGAGCGGTCCTGTCCCAGAGCAAGGAAGGTGAGGAACACCCTATTTTTTACCTAAGCAGGAAATTAAATGTACATGAGAGAAACTATGCTACAGTTGAGAAGGAAGCGTTGCCCATAAAATGGGCATTGGAAATTCTCAGGTACTATTTGGTGGGAAGGAAATTCAGGCTGATCACTGACCATGCCCCATTGAAGTGAATGTCAGAGAACAAGGAGACCAATGGGAGAATAACAAGGTGGTTCTTGGCATTACAAAACTTTACATTTTCAGTAGAACACAGGCCAGAAAGCCAGCTGGCCAATGCAGACGTTTTGTTACACGTTCATTGTTTGGGGGCTGCAGTTGATCCACCCAACAGGATGAAACAAAGGGGAGGATATGTGATAGAACCACTGGAAAAGTTTGGTATGGCTATGTGTGTCCTAGATTCCTGTCCTATGTGTTTTAAAACCCCCAGGAGAAGTCTGTTTGGAAAACAAATAAAACAAATAAAATTCAGGCACATATATAGTACAATTATAAAAATATATAAAGATATTCTGAAATTTTAGCTATAATATTAATTATCTGCTGTTCCTACAGAGTAAATCTGTAATACTCTAGACACATAGACAAAGATTGGTATTTTTCAAATAACAAGGAGCGCATATAGATATGAAGACATCAGTTTTTAATATAAAATATATCCATAAACACATAAAATAAAAACATATATATTAAATTGCACAATAATAAAATTTTTACACATTTAGAAAAATAGTATTTGTATCTTCTGAAATAATTAATAAAATATGTGCTAATTATAAATCAACTCCGCCTGAGAGAAACCCAATTTTGGGGGCAGCCAGTTTGTATCCTTTCAGACCAAATAATGTTCAACTGCCTTTAAAAGAATAGTCTTATCCTTCTCTCCAGAGAAAATAATTAATCTCACCAACTGAATTAAAACTCCACTTTCCTTATATTAAGTGACTTTAAGTTAGTACAGGTTAGCAGTCCATAGATAACAAGAGGTATTAAGCTCGTGAGTCTCTTAGGAGAAAATATCACAGTCTCCTAGCTTGTTTTCTTACCACTGCTGCTGTCGGAAGCAGTGAGGGTACTGCTTGATCAGTCTCCACTGAACCATAGGGTGCAAGCTGCCATTGTTAAAAGCAGTAAGTGCTCTGCTTAATCAGCTTCACTGTTCCAGAAAGCAGGCTGATAGCGGAAAGAACGGCACACTTCATGGGAGGGAGTATGGTGAGAAATCACGCTGATCCAGCTGATGGACAAAAAAGACCTAATATTCCGGCAGTGCAGTATATGGTCTAAGGTGGCTGCTCTGAGGAGTGTCCCTGTTCCTTAACGCATTTCTCTGCTGTTCAGGGTAGTTGTTTCCTCAGAAGGCAAAAAAGGGGGGGATGTAATCCCTGTAATGTTGCTATTGAGTATTTAAGGTAATCATATCCAATCCAAATGTCCCACTAATTAAGTACACCTGTAATCAGGTAATTAGTATGTGGAGACAATGTCCATTTTTATTTTGAGAATCTCTCCTAAGGATAATTTAAGCACATTTATATTAATACTATTAAAAAGCAGAAATGCATATAAACATAAATAACACACCGTAAAATATCTCTGATGTGTTTATGGATATATTTTATATTAAAAACTGATTGATATCTTGATATCTATATGCGCTCCTTGTTATTTGAAAAATAACAATCTTTGTTTGTGTTTGGAAAACAGACTAGAATTGTCGGCTTTGGTGAAAAGCCGGAATGGGTCCTAGGGGTGTAGATGTGAGGAGAGGGAGGGCTCCATCCACAGGCCACTCCGGGTGTTGGGCCTTTCAGCCTAGTAGCAGGCTCATTAGGGATTGCACCTGGAAATGGCTGTGATAAGCTAGGTTTAGTTGTGGCTGAGTGTCTCATACCTGGGAGAGCAAGCCCACAGGCTAGCTTGCTCTGAAACACTGTTTGATACAACCTGTAAGTACTGTGGACATGCACTTAGTCTCCTGATAGTGAGGGAATCTACTGTCTAGTTAGAGCCCAGACGGGCTAGGTTTTTGTTTCTGTTTTATTTTATTTATGTGCCCTGTACAATAAAGACTGGCTCCAACCAGCTTGTTCAAGAACCCCAGAATTGTGTCCTGTTTCTCTGGCTGCTGTGTGTGAAGGAGGGAGCCCATATACCCAGAAGAGGGACCCCTATCCTGACTGTGTCACAATATATATATATATATATATATACATATATATATATATATATATATATATATATATATAATTTTAGAACAGGGTACTACTAGTTATTCATTTTAGTATTTGGACAACATTTCTAGAACACACTCTTGTTTCACTGCAAGTTCAAGTATGCACTGTGCATATGTGCATGTGGGACACCTAGTGCCACAAGAGCATGCACTTTATTTTGAGAAATTACCCTGGTGCCCACTTCCCATTGGTACAAGGAGGGGACCAGTGATACCCTGCCTTGGGCCATGTTCATTCCCTGAAAATACAGTATCATTTTTGCAATCACTCTGACCTGATAAGTCAATCCTAACTTATTTTAATATATTCCATATTACTGTATCCATCAATTTAGTATATTATTATATATTAGTTATTTACCACCATATTACACTGTGCTGTAAGTACTCATTCAGATCTATCTACTGTACACACACACACATCCTTAGTGTACTATATGTGTACTGTACTTTAAACCAGAGCTGTAACTAGACTTTTTGGTGCCCTGGCCCAGAAAGAGCATTGGGGCCCCCTCCTGCCCCCCATTTTTCAAATAGGGACATTAGATACGCACCCAAAAAAGGAGTGTGATATCATGGGCTGCCATCAGAAATTGTGGGGCAGATACTGTAGCTCCATGTGGAAAGGTGTCTTACTGCCATGTGAGAGGTGATGGGCTAGAGTCCCGGGTATGACAGAAGTTTGAAATATGTGTGCAAATAAAAGACGATGTAACTGAAAACTGGTGGCCAGATAAAGGAGGGGGGGGGTCAGCCAGGGAGGAGATAGGGCAGCCAGGAGATGCTGGGAATAAAAAAAGAGGAAGCAACAAGCGAGAATGGTTGTAAACAGAAAATTAACAGGCCTGAATGGTGCCCCCTGCCCTGTGGTGCCCTGTGCCAGGTCACATGTCACACCACCCTAGTTATGGCCCTACTATAAACACAACAACTTGTTTCTAGAAAAAGACTTAAACGAGAACTCCACCCACATACCTTGCAGTCACCAGGATTTTGACAGAACAGAGCCTATATTGTTGAAAGAGAAGCGCACTACTATGCAGACTTCAGTCTTCCTGTTCTCCAGGGAGGCTTCATACCCTGTCTCAAGATGGCTGCCAAGCTCATTATTGGACATGTGCAGGGGTCATCTTGTCTGTACTGTGTTGAATTACATGGTGGGATACAGAAGTCTCCTACTTAGCTCCAATGACTCTCTTATAACTCAGCTTTTCCAACAAATATGAGGGGACTGCCCAACATTCCACAATTAGCACATTCAATGTGATTTGCAGGATTTGGAAGGTATTTAACTTGCATGTGGCAGTGAATTAAATGCCTTCTTCGTCTGTGCTGATATGGTAATGCAGTAGGAGGCATCACGCCAATTGTCAAGATATCATCAGAAGGGTTATGTGATTTCTGAGTAAACATTTTAAATTACTAGGAAATACAGTACTGTAGCCTAACATAACAATATTTTTGTTTTATGATTGGCACTTTCCATTTTCTGTGGGAAACTGATGTTTGCTTTTATCGTAAGTGCTTAGTGTTCTATTGAAAAGAGTGAAATAAAATTATATTTCTGTTCTGGTCACATTATTAATTACTTTTCACAATGTGCATTTCACTGCAAACAAAATAAAATATGAACTCTGTACACACAGTAATCTGTAATTGCTTTTAAACCTGTTTTACAACAAAGTATTTACTTATATTACAAGCACTACAAATCAATAACTTTTGTAATGCTAAAAAATAGGAATGTGCGCCAACCCCCGTGTTTTGTTTTTGGATCTGTATCTCCTTCAAGGTTTTGGATCTGGATTTGGTTTTGCAAACTGCCCGCAAGTGTTTTGGTTTTGGATCTGGATTTTATAAATAAAAAATAGATAAAAAGTTTTAAAAACAGCTAAAATCATGTAATTTATGCAATCCAAAACCCAAAATTCGGATTTAAAATCTGAATTCCGAACAGCAAAAAAATCAGAACTGCGACCCGAATTTACCCAGATCTCCTCAGGAGATTAGAACCACGACTTGGATTTACCCGGATTCACGAAATTCGTGTGGATTCGTATTTCTGGAGAACTGAACCGCACATCTCTACTAACAACATTTTGCACAAAAAAGGCAGGTCATAGCACCACTGCATCCCATAGAAACATTTTGGAGGGAACCCTGTGATACGGGTACTTCTCCTCTACCATCCTTAAAAGCTGCTTTCTGCGCACCTATACATGCACAGGAGGATATTTGTTACCCCCTATGCTTGCTCAAAAGAGCAGTGGGGCTTGGGAGAGTAGTCTGTCATTGTCAGCTCACCACACATCCTGCTTCCCCACCTGCACCATTGGAAGTTCTGTTATGGATTCTGTGGACACCAGCTACCTCAGGAATGTCACCCTCAATGTACCTTTTACACTTCATTAGAATATATTGTCCTGAAACATCGAATTTTTGCATTGGGTTGTCAGATGGGTTTCCACATTTAGGACAAATTCAGAACATAATGATCTACCTAGTTCCTTTCTCTAGAGCAGTGGTTCCCAAACTGGGTGCCATGGCACCTTAGGGTGCCTCAGGGCACTTGCACGGGTGCCATGGGTTGCTGGTTCAGGACCAAGTCAAATTATATATGTTTAATATGACATAGTCAAAACAAGTGCAAGTGATTGACAATCATTATATAAGTGGACAAACAGAATCACAAACAGAATTGCAACCCTTTCTGCCCTGTCAACTAGGGGCATATTAAGGGAGGAGGGGGCCCGAGTACATTCCCTCTCCTCTCTCTCTGGAGGCCCACACCCTGCACCCATACTTTTTAATACTTACCTCTCTGAACTCCCACTTTGCTGGAGCAGTGCTGCACAAAATGCCTGATAAATGGCTGCACCTCACACCCTGCACCCATTATAAATATGCCCCTGCTGTCAACCCTGTCAAAACCACTTAATTAAATGGAAGGATGACATTTAAGCACAATTTACTTAATAATAGTTAATAATTTTTGCTGCATTTATCAATAAGAAGATATTGGCCTAGGGGTGCAATTAAAAAAAATGGTGATACTTCAAAAAAGTTTTTGAACCACTGCACTAGAGAACAAAAATGATGCTACGGTATACTGCGTTAGATGCTTACTGTAAAAACAAGTACAATTGCAAAATAAAAGACTAAACACCAGTTTACAGTTCATATATTACTTTTATAGATTTCAAATAAACTTTAAATTGAGCATAGAGCACATAGGGCATGATTCATTACTGATCGCAACTGCGATTACACATGCAATCAACTGATTATTGCATTCTGCTCATGCATATGCTTCACAGTGCGTGTCCGCGAACTAGCTACTGTGATCGGGACTGCGAATGCAGAGGCTACGCAGACCCATCACAGAGTGATTGACAGGAAGTGCCGTTTGTGGGTGGAGATGGGGGGGCACAGTCTGAGGTCTCATATCGTGCTTGGTTGTTAGCAATTTTTGAGTAAGGTCAGAGCTTGTGCACGTGTGCAGCCCTTACAGTAACCCAGAAAGTCTGTTGTGCTCACTTGAACATTGATCTTATATAGGCAACTGGAAAAAAAAACATCTGAAACTGGCACCTACCTGCCAACACTGAGTGGTCAATTCAATAAGCCATGAGGGGGTGTGAGTTGCCATTGTAACAGAGTGGAAATGCTGGAGATGGAATCTCAACTCACCCTGACTTGTGGTAGGGGCTGGCTTGCAACTTTTAGCCTGGGGGGCAAATGCATGCAGGTGGCCCTGGCAGAGGAGTAGTGTGCAGCCAGGGTGCCCGGAGCATGTGCATGCTTAGGCGTCCCCCCCCCCCCTCAAGTGTTCCAGGGAGGAGGAAGCTCCATATGGAATTAATGTAAATTAAAAATAAAGATATGGGGCAGACCCTTGTAGTGGTGCCCATATGCAGTGCCCCCTTATGCAGGCCACCAGTAGTGCCCCTAGAGAGAATATTTGGCCATTCACATCAGTCCCTGACCCAGTGGAGCTTACAATCTATGGGCCTGATTCAGCTTGGATTGCAATTGCGACTGCAGCTGCAACTATGCACACAGTTCAACTGCGATAGTATGCTAATTCATTGTGATCTCTATGCCGGCGCTGCACTACATAAGGATGCCCACTTTACCTTACACACATTCATAATGTTTAGCGAGATCAGGATGATCGCTGCCACCCACAGGCAGAGAAGACTGCTGCAGCAGCAAGCAGTCTCCCTTTGCAGCCCAGCACACAGCAGCATGTGCTGGGCTGCTCAGCTGACACCGAGGGGAGGGGGGGCATTGTCGTACACAGGCCCCTCCAGCAAGCCCGGGCCAAGGTAATTAGTACCCACTCCCCTCTCAGCACCCCTGTATATACACACATATATATATATATATATATGTATATATATATATATATATATATATATATTAGGGATGAGCGGGTTCGGATTTCTGAAATCCGAACCCCCCGAGACCCCCCGATCTGAGTCGTATCCGAGTCAGGCTCGACTTTTCCCGATCTGAAATCGAGGCAAAAGGTCATCATCCCGCCTTCTGGATCTCGCGGGTTTTGGATTCTATAAAAGGTCCCAGCGTCGGCACCATTTATCACTCCGGCTGTGGACAGTGAAGAGGGAGGGTGGGGGCTAGGGCTGGCTGGGCTGTGTTGTGCTGCTATTGTCCATAGGGGCTGTGACCACTCAGACCATAGGGGCTGACTGGCCTGTGTTGTGCTGCTGTTGTCCATACGGGCTGGCTGGGCTGTGTTGTGCTGCTGTCATGGGGCTGGCTGGGCTGTGTTATGTAGTCAGTTGTCCATAGGGGCTGTGTCCACTCCAAAGTTAATAGGGACTTGCTGGACTGTGTTGTGCAGTGTCCTATAAAGGCTGTAGTCTTAGAGGGGTGCTGTAGTGTTGTCCAGGGGGTGATCTGTGCATCAGTGGTGCTCCCCCAAAGTGCACTTCAAAAAAAAATTTGTTTTTTTTCTGTGTTTGTGAATTGTGTGCACAGTAGCCGCAAGTGCATCAACAAAGTAGCGCCAAGCGTGTGCCTGTGTCATAAATCAAGGGCCAGCTGGCTTGTCCGTTAAAGGGTGCTGTAACCCCCAAAGTGCACTCCAAACAAAATAAAAAATTATTTTCTGTGTTTGTGAATTGTGTGTACTGTGGCTGCACGTGCATCAACAAAGGAGCAGCGCCAAGCGTGCGCCTGTGTCCCATAAGTACAGGGCTGGCTGGCTTGTCCGTTAAAGGGTGCTGTAACCCCCAAAGTGCACTCCAAAAAAAATAAAAATATATATTTTTTTGTGTTTGTGAATTGAGTGCACAGTAGCCACACGTGCATCAACAAAGTAGTGTCAAGCGTGCGCCTGTGTCATAAGTAAAGGGCTAGCTGGCTCATCTGTTAAAGGGTGGTGTAACCCCCAAAGTGCACTCCAAACAAAAAAAAATTATTTTCTGTGTTTGTGAATTGAGTGCACAGTAGCCACACGTGCATCAACAAAGTAGCGTCAAGCGTGTGCATGTGTCATAAGTAAAGGGCCGGCTGGCTTGACCATTAAAGGGTGCTGTAACCCCCAAAGTGCACTCCAAACAAAATAAAAAATTATTTTCTGTGCTTGTGAATTGTGTGTACTGTGGCTGCACGTGCATCAACAAAGGAGCAGCGCCAAGCGTGTGCCTGTGTCCAATAAGTAAAGGGCCAGCTGGCTCATCTCTTAAAGGGTGGTGTAAGCCCCCAAAGTGCACTCCAACAAAAATAAAAAAATATTTTCTGTGTTTGTGAATTGTGTGCGCTGTAGCCGCACGTCCATCAACAAAGGAGCAGCATCAAGCGTACGCCTGTGTCATAAGAAAAGGGTCACTTGGCTCGTCCTTTAAAGGGTGCTGAAACCCCCAAAGTGCACTCCAAAAAATATTTTTTTACTGTGTTTGTGAATTGTGTGCACTGTACGTGCATCCTCAAAGCAACAGCGCCAAGCATGCATCTGTCTGTTTAAGGGTGGTGTAACTCCCAAAGTGCACTCCATCAAAAAAAACCATTTTCTTCTGTGTTTGTGAATTGTCTGCACTGTACGTGCATCCTTAAAGCAGCAGAGCCAAGCGTGTGTCTGTCTGTTAAAGGGTGGTGTAAACCCACAAAGTGGACTCCAACAAAATAAAAAATTTTCTTCTGTGTTTGTGAATTGTCTGCACTGTACGTGCATCCTGAAACTAGTAGCACCAAGCGTGCATCTGTCTGTTAAAGGGTGGTGTAACCCTCAAAGTGTCTTTGTGAATTGTGTGCACTGTAGCTGCACGTGCATCAACAAAGGCGCAGCGCCAAGCGTGCACCTGTGTCCCATAAGTAAAAAGCCGGCTGGCTCATTTATTAAAGAGTGGTGTAACCCACAAAGCGCACTAGTCTTCAACAAAAATAAAAAATTATTTTCTGTGTTTGTGTGCGCCTTAGCCACACGTATATATCAATATAACATAAATGGAGGACCAAACTTTCTCCGATAAAAATAAAATAAGGAAAGATCAAGAACCACTTCTTCCTAGTGCTGAAGCTGCTGCCACTAGTCATGACATAGATGATAACATGCCATCAACGTCGTCTGCCAAGGCCGATGCCCAATGTCATAGTAGAGGGCATATACAATCCCAAATGATAAAGTTCAGAAAAATTACCTTAAAAAAACATTTAAATCATCTGAGGAGAAACGTAAACTTGCCAATATGCCATTTACGACATTGAGTGGCAAGGAACGGCTAAGGTCTTTCCCTATGTTCATGACTAGTGGTTCAGCTTCACATGACGATTGAAGCCCTCATCATGCTAAAAAAATCAAATGAGTTAAGCTGGCAAAAGCACAGCGAAGAACTGTGTGTTCAAAGAAGATATCACAAATCCCCAAGGAGAGTCCAAGTGTGGTGGCGGTTGTGATGCCTGACCTTCCCAGCACTGGACAGGAAAAGGTGGCTCTTTCCACCATTTGCACGCCCTCTGCAAGTGCTGAAAGGAGCACCCACAATCCACTTGCTGATATGCAAATTGAAGATGTCACTGTTGAAGTACAACAGGATGAGGATACTGGTGTAGCTGGCGCTGAGGATTAAGTTGGCGAGGAGGATTCTGATGGTGATGTGGTTTGTTTAAATCAGGCTCCGGGGGAGACAGTTGTTGTCTGTGGGATGAAAAAGCCCATCATGTTCATGCCTGGGCAGAAGACCAAACATTCCACCTCATTGGTCTGGCAATATTTCTATCCAAATCCGGACAACAACTGTCTTGCCATATGTACCATATGTAAAGATGAAATAAGTAGGGGTCGGGATGTTAACCACCTAGGAACATCCTCCCTTATACGTCACCTGCAGCGCATTCATAAAAAGTTACTGTCAAGTTCAGAAACTTTGGCTAAGCCCATAAGCAGTCCAGGGACACCTAAATCCCTTCGTCCTGTTGTATCCAAGCACCTGCAAACCACACCGTCAACTCCCTCCTCATCAATTTCCTCCTTAGTCAGGATCGAAAGTAGTCCTGCAGGCCATGTCACTGGCATGACTGACTCTCCTATCTGGGATTCCTCCGGACATCCTGCAGGCCATATCACTGGCATGACTGACTCTCCTATCCGGGATTCCTCCGGAGGATCCTGCATTGCTACGCCTACTGCTGCCGCTGCTGCTGCTGGGAGTCATCCATCATCCCAGAGAGGAAGTAGGAACACCACTACTTTTACTGAACAATTGACCCTCCAACAGTCCTTAGCGAGGAGGATGAAGTACGACAGCAGTCATCCTGAAGCAAAACGTATAACTGAGGCCTTGACTGCTATGTTGGTGTTAGACGTGCATCCAGTATCCACCATTAGTGCAGTAGGATTTAGACAATTGATAGAGGTAGTGTGTCCCCGGTTCCAAATCCTGTCTATATTCCACTTCACTAGGCAGGCGATACCGAGACTGTACAGAAACGTCAAAAAAAGTGTCCTCAGTGTCCTGAAAAATGTGGCTGTACCCAATGTCCACTTAACAACAGACATGTACACAAGTGGAACAGGGCAGACTAAGGACTATATGACTGTGACAGCCCACTGGGTAGATGTATCACCGTATGCAGTAAACAACAGCAGCATCACCAGTAGCAGCATCTCAGAAATGCCAACTAGTTCCAAGGCAGCCTACACTGTGTATCACCAGTTTCAGTAAGAGGCACACCGCCAACAACCTCTTAGAGAAACTGAGGGAAATCATCACCCAGTGGCTTATCCCACTTAGACTCTCCTGGGGATTTGCGATATCTGACAATGCCACCAATATTGTGGGGGCATTACATCTGGGCACATTCTAGCACATTCCATGTTTTGCTCACACAATACATTTGGTGGTGCAGAAATTTCAGGAGATGCTTTGGGTGGCCAGAAAATTTCTGGCCACTTTCACCAATCAGCGACTGCGTGCCGAAGACTGGAGTGCCAGCAAACACTCTTGAACCTGCCCCGCCATCACCTGAAGCAAGAGGTTGTGACATGGTGGAACTCAACCCTCTATATGCTTCAGAGGATGGAGGAGCAGCAAAAGGCCATTCAAGCCTATACATCCACCTATGACATAGGCAAAGGAGGGGGTAAGCACCTGACACAAGCACAGTGGAGAATTATTTCCGTGTTGTTCAAGGTTCTCCAGCCCTTGGAACTTGCCACACGTGAAGTCAGTTCAGACACTGCAAGCTTGAGTCAGGGCATTCCCCTCATCAGGCTTTTGCAGAAGCAGCTGGAGAAAGTGAAGGAGGAGCTAAGACAAAGTGATTCCACTTGGCATGTGGGACTTGTGGATGAAGCCTTTCATTCGCTTTGCCAGGATTCCAGGGTGGTCAATCTGTTGAAATCAGACCACTACATTTTGGCCACCATGCTCGATCCTAGGTTTAAAGCCTATGTGGTGTCTCTCTTTTCAGCTGACACAAGCCTGCAGAGGTGCAAAGACCTGCTGGTAAAAACACTGTCAGCTGAAGCGGAACGTGACATGTTAACAGTTCCTTCTTCATTATCTACCACAACTGGGGCTGCCAGGAAAAAACTTAGGTATCCTAAGCAACCCACTGGCAGTGATGCAGGGCAGGCAGGACCAAGTTTGGACATCTGGTCCGGACTGAAGGACCTGGCAACAATTTCTGACATGCCTACTGTCACTGCATATGATACTGTCACCATTGACAGAATGGTGGAGGATTACATCGGTGACAGCATCCAAGTAGGCATGTCAGACAAGAGGCAATTTGGAGGCCCCTGTACAAACCAGCTCTATTTTACCAGAGTTGCCCCGCCTCCAGTGTGTACTCCAAAAGAGTGTTTAGTGCAGCCAGGAACCTTGTCAGCGAAAGGCGTACGAGGTTGCTTCCACAAAATGTGGAGAAGATGATGTTCATAAAAATGAATTATTAACTCTTCCAGGTAGACCAGTCTCCAGTACTTACAGAGCGACCTATGGTGGAAGGTGGTGGATTCCAGCGGGGACGAATTAATACTCTGTGAGGATGAGGATGTACACAACACTGAAGAGGGTGAGGAATCGGTGGATGAGGAGGATGAGGATGACATCTTGCCTCCGTAGAGCCAGTTTGTGCAGGGACAGATTAATTGCCAGCTTGTTTTGTGGGGGCCCAAACTAACCAATCATTTCAGCCACAGTCGTGTGGCAGACCCTGGTGCTGAAATGATTGGTTTGTTAAAGTGTACATGTCCTGTTTATACAACATAAGGGTGGGTGGGAGGGCCCATGGACAATTCCATCTTGCATCTCTTTTTTTTCTTTGAATTATGTACTGTTTGGGGCCTAGTTTTTCAAACTGCCATCCTGTCTGCCACTGCAACCTTTTGGACATAAAAACACTATTGTGAGGTGTGAGGCATTCAGAATAGACTGGAAATAAGTGGAAATTAAGGTTATTGAGGTTAATAATAGCATAGGAGCAGAAAAACACACAAATTCTGTGATTTTAGCTGTTTTTATGTTTTTTTTCAAAAAAATGCAGATCCAAAACACAAAACCCAGATCCCAAAACATGGAAGGGTGGTTTTGGCAACACCAATCCAGATCCAAAACCAAAACACAAAACACGAAATTTGGCCAGTGCACACCCCTAATATATGTATATATACAATCAACAAAAAGTGGTATATGGCGCTAGTCCTTAGCAATGTCACTTATAGTCTTATAGATATAGTGAAGCACTCCCCAGATCTTCAGGGTGGCAGCTCCTTCTCCCAAAAACTATAGTTCCAACAGTTGAATCCTATAAAACAAAAAGAGGAAAAAGAGTGCCTCCTAGTGCAATCTCATATAGACCTTAGGACCCTTCACCAACCTTGTTCACCTATGTGGTGGAGGGGTACCTTATGTAGTGGAATAATCCACAATTTGATCAGCATAAAAGAATACACACATAGAACAAAGTAAAAATGCCCGTACATTATAAAGCATTATATCAAGCTTATCTGTAAATGGTCACATCACAGGAGCCCCGTGCAGAAAGTACCAGCAATAACCTCAGAGCTTTTCGTCCAATCACAGTTTACAGGACTTCATCAAGAGGATAAGAAAAGATCATAACAGAGACCTATAAATACCCTGAACAACCCTTAATTAGTGGGCATGTGTACCACCATTCCGCAACCAAAATTGTGTTCCAGAACCCCGAAGGAAGCCAGAAATGCGTTCCACTTAACCGGATGTTAATTTCTAAATGTCCATTTCTGGACTCACTGAAGTGTTTAGCATGGCCCCTACTTGAAGCGGATCACCCGCTCAGAGCTCACCGGCATGCTGGATACACTGATAGGGTCACAGTGCCCCCAGTTCCAGCAGCCGCGTGTAACTCTGGCGGACTCCGCTTCTTAGTGGCGGTGGCCATTTTGTTGTAGAGCATCCTCTAGTACCCACTCTAGTGGTGACTGACGCCATTTTGTCTTAGTCTACATATTAATATAGTCATAGGGATGGTCAGAGTAATACAGAAAAAAAGTGACCATGCACCTAATCGCTTAAAAATATCTATATACATTGTAATGGGCAATAAAAATACAGTATGAAGGATAATACTAATGAAATAATCACAATAAAAAATATATAAAAAATGAGAATGATCCCGATGTACTAAAAGAATAGAAGCCCTCTAAGGATCATAAAATCGTCACTATTTAAAAATAAATCAGTGCAAATAATACATTAAAACAAAGCTTTATCATAAGGGAAAGAGGAATGCATATAATGGACATAAAAAAACCATAATGTAGCAAAGAAATAATGAGAATGAAGGTGATAAATTATGAGCAAATATACTAATAATTCTCTAAAAAACATATCAGTAACCTAATCTAAAAATGGGGCAATTTCATAATTATTGCTAAAGCCATTAGGAATCATTGTGTTGAGGGAATATATCCAAAACATCTCACGTCCAGATAATTTGTTATCTAGATTGCCACCTTGTCCCCAATTTTGACATGTTCTATGGCCTTAAATTTAAAACCATTCAATTCAGAATTGTGAAACTGTTTAAAATGCCTGGGTACACTATGATTGTCCAATTTATTTTTAATACTGCGCACATGTTCCTGTATTCGCATTTTTAAGGGTCGTTTCATTTTGCCAATATACTTCAATCCACACAGACATTCTAACATATAAATCATCCATGTTGTTATATAATTCATAAACTCATAAATAGGAAAACTTTTTGAGTCATCAAAATTCATGAAGGACTTATTGTTCGGATGAATATATTTACATGTAATGCAGTGGCCACACTTAAAGAAGCCTTTTCTTTGGGTCTCCCAATTATTCACATTTCTTTGTGTTTTCACCTTCAATTGACTAGGAGCAAGTATGCTTTTCAAATTCTTAGCTTTCTTAAATACAATATTTGGTCTATCTTGTAGGACTGTATTCAATATCCCATCCATTTTTATATATCACAGCATAAAACATCCAGGTAAGATTATCCACTCCCTTTCACATTCAATTAGGATAAAGTCCATAAAATCTGGAAATATTAATAGTGATAATACTTTTAAAGGGCACTGTTCAGATTCCCAGCATAATGTAGTAGACCACAACAACTTGCAGGAGGGTATGTAATATCTCACCCAGTAGACCACACCTTCACTCTGGTGAGACCCCTACAAAAGCTTGGCTTTAAGTGATGTATAGGCTGCTTGCCCTTACAGCGCTTGTTAGAAAGTCCCAGTCCAGTCACTCGCTGTCGCAACTCCCAGTATCTCCGTGGCTTGTCCCAGTGCTCCCGCTCACT
This sequence comes from Taudactylus pleione, assembly GCA_031769625.1. Classification (NCBI taxonomy): domain Eukaryota; kingdom Metazoa; phylum Chordata; class Amphibia; order Anura; family Myobatrachidae; genus Taudactylus; species Taudactylus pleione. The sequence continues at coordinate 2,073,416 of JAUIMM010000776.1, forward strand.
CATTCTGGTGAGACCACCATTTCTACCTCGAGGGGAGCAATGGATGCTAGGTAGGCTGCATATATCTGAGTGAGGTAGAGATGCACTAATAAGAAGCCAGCACTAATCCAACTGGCTTAATATTGACAGTCTTCCATTTATATGCAAGTTTTTGGTGTTTCTGTTTCCAAACATAAGTAGATATTAAAGCATAGAGTAATCTGTGAATTTTTCAAAGATTCATTATAGTACATTGCAATAGATATACAGACAGCCGAACCAAGAACCGTATAAGTGTGTTCAATCTCAAATTAAGTTTGGCAAATGCAAAGATAGGATGTTAGGATAACAAATGCTATCAATTGAAGATGGAACTTATAAATCAAGGTATGTTTAATTTTTCCAGGGATATTTAATCAGTAGGGCTTCAAATTTCATATTATTAAGTTTATATTTGAAAGCCTGCAGGTGTCCCATAGCAACATATGGAATGAGTTTCTAAAGCTTCTACAGAGACAACACTGTCTACACTCTCTACAGAATGTATCTTGTAGAAATATAATCTGTGGCCTGTTCTTACCATACCATTTGGCACTGATGCCAATTTTGAGCTAGACGCAAGGGTGGTGGGCCCCAGAAGTTGGACCCCTAAGCTTCCTGGTCCATTAGCAATGGCACTCCCTGCACCCATTAAAGTTACACCCCTTTAGACCTTTCTATATTGGTCAGGCAGGAGATTTAAAAACATTAATGATGCTTCCAGATTGGAGACAAACAAGTGATGATGTCCACAAACAGGCATAGCTTATGAAACCTTTCATTGAGGTAATACCAGCATAGCTATGGGAAGAACAAATCTTCTTAGCTAGGGGCTCAATTTCCAGAAAACAAGATTAAAAGGAAAAGTGGACTCCCCTACCTTCTACCATTTTTGGTTTTAAAGGTGCCACACAGAAATCATTGCTGAATACCTTTGTAGATGAGTCTCCATGTAAAGCCAGAATCAACAGGGGCAAATGCAGAATTTATAGGGGGGGGGTTTCCATTTATATATACATATATATATATATATATATATATACATACATATATATATGAACACTGTATGTATATATATATATATATATATATATATATATATATATATATAGTATATTTGTGAGACACACACAGCATACTTACATAATCCTTCAAACTACTTAATCAAAGCCTTCCAGCTCCCATCCTAACTTGTTGCTATATGCTCCTTTCTCCGTTTACCCCATCTGTGTCACACCTGTTTGTCTGTCCTCCCCTTTGGAATGTAAGCTCTTACGAGCAGGGCCTCTACCCTCTTGTGCTTCTCCTTACTTTACTTTCACCTACTTCTTACCCCCCCACCAGGGCACCTAATACTTGGTTGCTTAGACTCTGTTGCATATCTAGGTGTTATGTATCAATGTATATATGTCCTTGTCCTATTTTGTACTGTAAGTCAATGTCAAATCATTTGTTTATGTACTTTTGTAAGGCGCTGCGGAACACTTGTGGCACCATATAAATAAAGGATAATAATAATAATACAGTACACACACACGCAAACCATATATACACATACAGTAATATACACACACATAGCATACACACGCAGAAGTGCTGACAGCTGAACAGGCAGCGGCCAGGCAGCCCTGTTCATGGATAGCCTGCGGCTAGTGCAGAAATGGAGACACAGCCGTAACTAGAAATTTTGGTGCCTTGTGCCACAAAGACCATTGGTTCCCCCCCACCATCATTTTTTAAGTATAGAACTTATGGAACTTATGGGGATGAGATGTGGCCTTATGTCACTGTAACCCCTATTGTTACATGTGGACAAGGAAATTGTAGTATACAGGTGTATGCTTAGAAAGTATCATTATATTTGTATGTATTTTCTTGTGCCGTGGATTATATGTATTTGGTGGCATTGTGAATAATTACAGTACATGTCATCATTATTGTCAGTGGACTTCTTTATTTAAGATGGGGACAGTGCAGGAGCCCTCAAGCAGCTATACATGCAGTGGTGGCAGTTAAGTTGAGGGTAAAACTCTCCAAAAGCCCCGCGCACCAGTGAAACTAGAATCACCGCCTGCTGAGACCAAGAGTGGCTGAAGATGGGAATCAAGCATTTCACGGAGGGCACTATAAGAAGAGAATGCCACTACTGAGGGGGACTGTGCCATTTACCTTGCAAGCCGGAGGGAGCTGCTGCTGGGAGCCACGGCTGACAGGGCGCACTGCGGGAGGTCTGTGCTCCAGAGAACAGCACTGCGCATCAGACATGATGCCGGTCACAGATGAAGAGGTGGTCCCTGACTGTGCAAGTCATCCATACAGTAGAGGTCCGGCCCTCAAAAGGAGGGGCAGCTCATGATTACAGACGGGGCCTTGGATGGAGAAAAGACTGTCTCCGTCTCTAAAAAAAAAAATTAAGTTTGTCAGGGGGGGTTTCTGGGGACTCAGAAACCCCCCTGCGTGCGCTAATGATCAAAGTCACAATATCATCCTGAAAGTCAAACTGTTATGAACTGTTGTGACAGCTCATATCTGCTGCAGCTCCTGGTCAGAGCTGAAAGGGTAAACAGGCAAAACCTGCCACAGTGAGGTTTGGTCCAGGCTGATTGCCCCCAGATAGGAAACCTCAGTGCAGCACTCAGCTGCTCATAGTGGTAATTACCAGAGTCTGGTCTTGTTTGCTCTCACAGGATTGGTTTTAACTTCAGATATAGGGCAGCCAGCCCATTCCTGCCTTGCTGGAGATGGTTTCTTGTGGAAGTCATGCCATCTGGTTCCTATTCCTCCTCCTGGTTCCTGTCCTAGCTCTGCCTTGTGTTACCTGCACCTGCAAGAGTACCTGGAACATTCATTGTGCTGCAAATCCACTCTGCAATTAATTGGTGTTATGTTTTCTTGCTATTCCATCCTGTAATATATGTACCTACTGTATCTCTTGCTGCTAGTATACTCTGCAAAACACACATTGGTTAGTATATTGCTATTCCATTATGCATTTTATGTTATGCTGCAATTCCATGCTGCCAGCTACATGTGTATCTGAGTTTATTGCTATACCATCTTGCAATATATCTGTTGTTTGTGGTTGCCAATATTTTATGTAGTTGTGGTTATATGCAATCGTATATTGTTATTGTCTGCAGTGCATGCTGTTGTGTGGTCATTACCCAGCGATATTATTACTCAGTATTGCTGATTTTATGCTACCTATTACTATCTATTAGTGTGCATTCTATATTGCTTGTGTCCATGGCTGCAGGCTGCTCCATGGGTAATATTACCTTTGTACTACTACTCCAGTTTCACCTTGCAAATTCTTGCTGTTTGTATAAGCCCCTACTGTCCGGAAGTTAAGACCTGGCACATCCTAAGTGTGTCATACTCTATGGCAGGGGTGTCCAACCCATGGCTCTCGAGCAGCATGAGGCTCTTCTGAGCTTCTAATGCGGCTCCAGGCTCGGCAGACCCCCATTGTTACTGAGAACGCTGGTCTCTAAAGCTATCAGAGGCTAAAGAAGCCACTGATCACTTCAGAGGCCAACGTTCCCAGTAATGCAGTGCGCAGGTGATGTCATGACGTCAACCGTGATGTGATTAGCCCGCACATCTGCTGGATCCAGTAAGATCCAGAAGGCAGCGGGAGCAGCAGCAGCGACGGTGCAGTGGGACTCGGGAGCCCTGATGTCGTGGAGCGGTGCCAGCTTGAATGTAAGTTTCTTCATTGGAGGGGAGCTAGTGCTGGGGGGCATGACTACAGGGAGCATTGCAGGAGGGGAATAGCTACAGGGGGCATTGCTTAATGGGGACAGTGCAGAAGGGGCGCAACTACTGGGAGGTATTGCTTAATGGGCACAGCTACAGTGGGCTTTGCATAAGGGCCACAACTACTGGGGGCATTGTTTAATGGGCACAACTACAGTAGGGCACTGCATATGGGGCACAACTACAGGAGGCACAGCATAATGAGCACTGGCATTCTCAATGTATCTTATGTGGTTCTGGATTTCAATATGTATTTTATGTGAACGTGGCTATTTCAATGTTTTCTTTGTTGCTGTGGCTTTTTCTTTCACTTCAACAGTGAAAAATGCTATTGGCTTTTTTGATTGACTACATATCTCTTTTGGCTCTTTGCCTCCGACTGGTTGGCCACACCTGCTCTATGGGAACAATGGGTGGTTGTTATAAGCAGTAGTCCTCCCTAGAGTGATTCTAGGAGACATGAAAATACATGGGAGATTCATTACATTATCCCCGGCCTGGTGTAGATTTCTTATGTATCCTGCCTCACAATATCCAGCTTATGTGTTAGCCAATCATATCCAAGTTTTGTCTCAGGTAGTACAGGATCTGTCTGTGCATGTTAAAACACAGGAGATTAATTTTAGGACAGCTCCACCACTTCAGGTGACCTTAAATGAAAATGCTGCTTTGGGTCTGCTGTATAATGATCTTTACAGGGTTGCACAAGCAGAGGTACACCTGCCCACCCTGAGGAAGGATCATAACACTGCAGAGACTTATTGTACAGAGCTTAGGCACTGGTCCACTAACTGCAGATGGAACAATTTGGCACTCCATAGCCAGTTATCTGAAAAAATTACAGACTGTTTGGTGCAATATCCATTTCCTGAGACATTGGACAAGCTCCTGCAGCTTGCCATTAAAAATGATCGACAGATCAAGAAACATAGAATGGAAAAAGAATGGTGTTAATTTTTTACCCCAGACTGTTGTTATGTCGTAATTAAACCTTGGCAGAATCCTTCCAATACCTTCTAAGTCCTGCCTATACGTTCTAGAATTGACGCTATTTGCGTACGCAGTCATACAGTAAAATAAAAGCCTTCAGACTTTGAGATGTGTTTCCAATGCACAAAGTTTACTATTCAAATATAAAAACAGTAGGTTACACGCTGTGATCTAAAGACAATTTAGCGCAAAGAAATTATACAGACCCAAGGTACAGATATTACATATGCATAAAACAGTGATTAAACTTCAAACAATGAGAGAGAGAGCGAGAGAGCACATGTTCAAGATTGCTGGTGAGGGGGTGTGTGTGTGGGGGGGTTGGGAATGACCCATGCCCTATTGTCCAAACCGCATGGTCTCTAGACAAACTCCATTTTGAAAACTCACATAATGTTGTAACTCTTTAAATCATATATCATTAATGATCACAATTATAATAACCACAACAACCTATTTGTACTATACAACAACAAAACTGAGTAGAAATCTAACTATAATTACAAGACTATTAATTCACAACTTCCATGAATCAAGCACATGTTTCAATGGGGGGGGAGGGGAGTATCACATGTAATGCCATTGTCTAACCCACTTGCTGACAGCCATCTTTAACTACCTTACACACGGTTATTACTTGTACCATTCAAAGCTGTTATTAATTAAACTTCCATGATATAACACTGATACCAGCCTATGATTACATTCATGATACTATACAAACTTATTCAGATAGTAAGTACCATATAGTGGCCAAAATACCAGTACTCACAGAACACAATTCTATCATAACACTGAAATAACACCAAACCTATGCCAGTCTTATAGCCATGATCAAACTACTAGTAATTCACCATTCCAATGAATCAAGTACTTAGTTCCAGGTCCTAACACAGCTCACCAGCGGATCTCAAACAATTATATCAACCAACACCAATCATTACAAATACCATAGTTCTGTTTCACACACTACAAAAACAATTGTACACTGCAGCGTGGATGATAATCTTACAGGCTAGCTATATCATCCACTGTATGCTAACACAGACTTATGAATTCCTTTAACTACAAACTTGTTATATACAATCTTTATAAGCTACATTACAGATAAAAACACACAACTAGCTACAGAGACCCAAATAGACTAACTACCATACAGATTAACAACAATATACTTAGCCATATTCCAGGGGTACAAAGTCCAATTTTTTCTTTGTCTTGTGATAGGAAGACCTCCCTCTCTCAATTCCCTGCTCCAAGTGTGTCTGCCAGCATGTGTGTTCTCAGAATGCCATACTCCTCCCCGCATGTTGCAATCTTCTCAGCGATGACACCGGAAAGCTGTGGAGACAGATTAGATCAGTACAACACCAAACACGGTTTACTTATCATATACTAAACCTTAGATATTAAATAATCTTTATTTCACAACGTTAATAATAGATGAATAAATATTGAATATTACACTTTGAAGCTATGGAACCTGTTATGTGAGTGTGCAGTGTGTAAGTATTAGAGGTTTGGGAAAAGATGCTAGTTAGATTTATGTAGTGAGGACTTTTAACTTGGGGAAGATGCATACGCATGCAACTAATAAACAGCATTTGCATGCAGGATATTATGCATTCGCTAATGTGCGTATTTTTAATGTGTGTATGGGGTATTGTGAAATGTGCGATCGCATGATGCTAATAATAGCATCGCTGTATGTACTTAGGTGTGAGTTTCTCAGAAATGGCGCTGGACGGCCATTTGCAAAATGGCTTCGTGCAGATTCTTATTTTTAAGATGGAGTCTGGTTGCCATTCGCAAGATGGCATCACTCCAAGCTAATTTTACACTGATTCTGTCTCAGCCACTAAACCAGCTTCCATAGGCCACCCTTTGATAGCAAACAACATGCTATCATACTCTGATTTTAAAATAAATTTTAGGCTTGCATATGGGATATTATTTAACGTTATTTTTATGGGATGGCACAAGGTGGTTTCAATCCATCTATAATGGGTCTCTAGGAGGGAACATAAAACTACAATTATACACACACCGTGGATCTTGGGAGATCATGGCAAAGATGTGGGGATGCACCAGTCCTTATAAGAAGTTTTGAAGGGGTATAGAGACTTACATCATTTAAGATGTTTAAATGAGAAAAAAAATCTCATTTTAATAATACATTTTACGCATTTCTGAATATAATACATTATATGATGGTATTTTCTAGTTCAGGGTTGTAATGCAGTTCTACATTTACCTCAATATTCATATGGTCACTACTAACCACCATCATAATTTTGTTCTTCCGGTTTACCTTATTTTTAAATTTTCCACACTTCAACACATTAGGAACACACTTGACACATATGCCAATTACTATGATGACAACCAGTATAAGGATCAGGAGTTTACCTATGCTTGCGATCATTTCCTGGACCCACTCCCATAGACCTGAGAACCACTTCGCTGGGTTCAACCATGAAACCTACTCTTCTACCTTCTCCTCTACTTCAGCCACTGAAGCATTGTGGTTCTTCCGAAATTCCCATTTTAACTGCAGATTTCATCTATCTAGTGGTCTATTACCTCCTTTGGGTTGCTGGTATTGTTTGTGATATAAGTGCAGCACTTTACTCCAAACTGAGTGGCCAAAGTTACGCAATACCCTCCGGTGACAGCTGTTAAGTAATTTAGCACTAGTCTGTGTTGCACCAGTTCTTTCTTGTATGCTTGCAATTCCCTACCTGTATACCTGAAGGTGTCATCATACATCTCGGTGATATTATCTATCAATTTAGCAAGATCTTGGATATATCTAAAATTTAGTGTACCCCGAGCGATCCTGGTGGGATCCAATGCTACCAAAACTTGAAAGCCAGTTGTCTCACTAATTAACTGTGTGGCTTTATGCACATCACCAGGTATCATATTTCTTTTGCCTCTGTGTTCATACTGTGTGTGAAGATATGGTGATGGTGTGTTTTTATGAATACCAAGCATTTCACCATGTGTAAGGGTCATAACTTCTGCAAGTATTCTTCCCAAATAACATAACAATTATGGTACTAGGATTGGTTAGACACTCCCCTGATTTGGCATAGTACTCCTCCTCTCGACTCCACTTCATTGACATCACTATCAGCTTCCCTCTCCGTCCTCTGTCCTCCATCACAGAAACTGGATATCCCCAAACAGAACAGAAACTCTGGAAAAAAAAAAAAACTAGGATGACCACAGCAGACCAGTCCATTGCTGGAAGCACTGATCTACACATTTCTTTAGCTCAGGTATCTCACCGCACCTTTTAACCCTCCCGGAAAAGGCTCGCAATTGACAGGTTCACGTTATCTGCCTCGACTCCGCCCTGTATCTCCACCAGTTGGTTGACCTTTCTACAGTGAGTGGAATGGACCCAGGTATCTCTCTCGGCCACCTTCAGCAACACCTGATATGGACCTTCCCACCTATCTACCGGACAACCTGAGCGTAACAAATTTTGGATCATAACAAATTCTCCAGGTTTGACATCATGACAATTTGCTTCTGGCATATCAAGTGACAACAATTTCAGTTTCTGCTGTTGCTGTTTTAACTGCTTAATCATTGATATAAGATACTTTACAGTTACCTCGTTGTTACCTTTCAAATCTTCCTGTGGACTTATAATCAAATGAGGCTGTCTACCAAACAGTATTTCAAAGGGGGACAGATAAAAAAAAAGTGACAGTCTGGGGTGATCTTGATATTATTAATACCCACCAACTTACACATGTTTGTTTTTAAAGACATCACCTGTGAAATGAGTATCAATATACTCTACGAATACCGTATCTGCATACAACCTTCTGTACAATTAAACCCTGTTATTAATAGCTACTGCTCAAGGTAGTGTCTAACCCCCTGGGTTTGGGCAGTTTCCCAAGTACTTGACCTTAGCCTGGCAGGGCTGCAATTTGTCCTTAGCAACCTTGAGTCCTGTGTGAGAGATGAAGCACAACAGTTTAGTATCATTTAAACATGGCATAAATGAAACAGGGCATAACAATAAATCATCCACATATTGTATCAGAACAGATCCATTGGCAGGTTTAAAAAATTGTAAACAGTTGTATAAGGCCTGGGAGAAGATACTGGGGTTGTCTATGAACCCATGGGACACTCGTGTCCATGTGTGGTGTACACCTCCCCCTATGCGAAAGCAAAAAAGTACTGATAGTCATTCGTTTCTCGCTCTGGGTCTCTCTCTTTTTAGAGATGTTCTTATACATTTTCCTTATGGTTACTTAAGAGAGGGTACAAATTACTTGTTACAATTTTTATGGGTTTTTTCAATAACTGCACCTGCACCCCCGTCCACATAAGGTGGCGGTGGTGCATGTAAACCACTGGCAATACCTTCCACAATGTTACATTTCTGCACGTGCATGCCATTTTGTGGCTCGCACGTATTGCAATTTAGCGCTGCGGGTGTACTTTCTGGTAATGCGTTTGCAATGCTAGTTTGCATCACTTGCACACTCTTAAACCATGCATCCCCTTCATGCTGCCACAATTTTAAACATTCATAATATTTTATCTTTTTTCACTCGAGAACGCACCAAACAGATGCAAGCTCGGACATTGTTCAAAACATCCTTATCAAAACTACCAATTCTGGGAAACGGTCTAACATTCTTCTTCGTCATATTAAACCATAAATCACAATGCCTGGTTGCATTGGCACTACACTTAGTATGCATAATATGTCTTGCCAACCCAAGCGGCGCTTCCAACAGCTGCAAATCATCTAACATCTCTACCATTTACTTGGCCCCCATCCTGGGAGAACCCTAAGTTTTTCAATAAAGATTTAAACTGGTGAAAGACAGTCTAGATACTCTCACTTACCTTTGGAAGTTATTTCTAGATGCCTCCACTCACCTATGGAAGAAATTTCTAGATGCCTCCACTCACCTATGAAAGAAATTTCTAGATGCTCCCACTTACCTATGGAAGAAATTTCTAGATGCCTCCACTCACCTATTATCTATCAGTTTACAATCACAAGTTTCCAGTGTGGCTCAATTACATTGCTCAAGTAACCCAACCTAATTACTAAACACTGCAATCACACTGAGAGCTGGTCCCTACAACAAAGACAACATGTACACCTGTTGATGTGTATAGAATGGTAGCTACTACCGAGCAGCTTGGCTAACTCCTGCACCTAGCCCTTAAGGATCATACAATATCCTTAACATTTAGGACCCGTGTTACACCCTAAGCCAACAAATACTCACTGTTACACACTTTTTTCCTGTGCAGAAAAATACACATTAACCCAGTTATTGGCAACAATTGATAAAGTAATCTCATTGGCTTTGTTTAAAACATGTGGCAGCAAAACCAGAAATACGTATACGCTATTGTACGACTAGTCGCATACACAATAGTGTGACTACTACACAACCGTATGACTCTTACTCTTCGCTTTATATGCAAAAATGCGTCTCTGCTGCATACGCAACAATGCGACCCAGCCATGAATGCAATACTGCGGTACCCTTTTTAGCATGCAATTCTATCAACAAAGGAAAACAAACTTTTTCCTTTCTTGTCCCTGGATTCTAGTCACCGTACCTTGACTCACATGATAATGGATAGCGATATCTCAGGATCAAGTGGTTGCAGGTAAACCCTGCATGTGGCCACTCCACCCTTTGGTGAGAGATCGATAACCGTATGTTTATTGTGTGAATTGGTAAGTGACCTCACTCGATGAGCCCCCAACTGTTATATCATAATTAAACCTTGGCACAATCCTACCTATACCTTCTAAGTCCTGCCTATATCTTCTAGAATTGATGCAATTGCATACGCAGTCATACAGTAAAATAAATGCCTTCAGACTTTGAGATGTGTTTCCAATGCACAAAGGTTATTATTCAAATATAAAAACAGTAGGTTACACACTGTGATCTAAAGACAATTTAGCGCGAAGAAATTATACAGACCCAAGGTACAGTTATTACATATGCAGAAAACAGTGATTAAACTTCAAACAATGCACATGTCCAAGATGGCTGGTGAGGGTGTGTGTGTGTGGGGGGGGTTGGGAATGACCCATGCCCTATTGTCCAAACCACATGGTCTCTAGACAAACTCCATTTTGAAAACTCTCATAATGTTGTAACTCTTTAAATCATATATCTATTAATGATCACAATTATAATAACTACAACAACCTATTTGTACTATACAACAACAAAACTCAGTAGAATTATAACTATAATTACAAGACTATTAATTCACAACTTCCATAAATCAAGAACATGTTTCAATGGGGGGGGGGTATCACATGTAATGCCATTGTCTAACCCACTTGCTGGCAGCCATCTTTAACTACTTTACACACGGTTATTACTTGTACCATTCAAAACTGTTATTAATTAAACTTCCATGATATAACACTGATACCAGCCTATGATTACATTCATGATACTATACAAACTTATTCAGATAGTAAGTACCATATAGTGGCCAAAATACCAGTACTCACAGAATACAATTCTATAATAACACTGAAATAACACCAAACCTATGCCAGTCTTATAGCCATGATCAAACTACTAGTAATTCACCATTCCAATGAATCAAGTACTTAGTTCCAGGTCCTAACACAGCTCACCAGCGGATCTCAAACAATTATATCAAAAAACCAACACCGATCATTACAAATACCACAGTTCTGTTTCACACACTACAAAAGCAATTGTACACTGCAGCGTAGATGATAATCTTACAGGCTAGCTATATCATCCACTGTATGCTAACACAGACTTATGAATTCCTTTAACTACAAACTTGTTATATACAATCTTTATAAGCTACATTACAGATAAAAACACACAACTAGCTACAGAGACCCAAATAGACTAACTACCATACAGTTTAACAACAATATACTTAGCCATATTCCAGGGGTACAAAGTCCCATTTTTGGTTGTCTTGTGATAGGAAGACCTCTCTCTCTCAATTCCCTGCTCCAAGTGTGTCTGCCAGCATGTGTGTTCTCAGAATGCCATACTCCTCCCCTCACCTGTGAAAAGGGCCTCCCAAACCCTCATCTTGAAACTCCTATCCCAACAGTTTGATACAAATGCTAAACAGGTCACTTCAAATTAGGGGTGTGCACCGGCCACTTTTCGTGTTTTGTGTTTTGGTTTTGGATCTTGATCTTTCTTCGTGTTTTGGATCTGGATTGGTTTTGCCAAAACCACCCTTCCGTGTTTTGGGTTCTGGGTTTTGTGTTTTGGATCTGTATTTGTTTTTAAAAAAAGCATAAAAACAGCTAAAATCACAGAATTTGTGTGTTTTTCTGCTCCTATGCTATTATTAACCTCAATAACCTTAATTTCCACTCATTTCCAGTCTATTCTGAACACCTCACACCTCACAATAGTGTTTTTATATCAAAAAGGTTGCACCGAGGTAGCTGGATGACTATGCTAAGCGACACGAGTGGGCAGCACAAACACGTGGCCCATCTAGGAGTGATACTGCAGTGGCATACAGGATGGCAGTTTAAAAAACTAGGCCCCAAACAGTACATAATTCAAAGAAAAAAAAGAGGTGCAAGATGGAATTGTCCTTGGGCCCTCCCACCCACCCTTATGTTGTATAAACAGGACATGCACACTTTAACAAACCAATCATTTCAGCGCCAGGGTCTGCCACACGACTGTGGCTGAAATGATTGGTTCGTTTGGGCCCCCACAAAACAAGCTGGCAATTAATCTGTCCCTGCACAAACTGGCTCTACGGAGGCAAGATGTCGTCCTCATCCTCCTCATCCACCGATTCCTCACCCTCTTCAGTGTTGTGTACATCCTCATCCTCACAGAGTATTAATTCGTCCCTGCTGGAATCCACAACCACAGGTCCCTCTGTACGTTCTGGAGGCTGGTCTTCCTGGAAGAGTTGATAATTCATTTTATGAACATCATCTTCTCCACATTTTGTGGAAGCATCCTCCTACGCCTTTCGCTGACAAGGTTCCCGGCTGCACTAAACACTCTTTCGGAGTACACACTGGAGGGGGGGCAACTCAGATAAAATAGAGCCAGTTTGTACAGGGACCTCCAAATTGCTTCTTTTTCCTGCCAGTACAGGTACGGACTGTCTGAAATGCCTACTTGGATGCTGTCACCGATATAATCCTTTAACAGACAGACGCACACTTGTCGCTGCTGCTTTAAGGATGCAGGTGCGGCAACAGCCCACACATTTTACAAAGACAGAAAAAAAAAGAAGAATTTTTTTATTGTTTGTGGAGCGCACTTTGAGGGTTACACCACCCTTTAACAGACAGACGCACGCTTGTCGCTGCTGCTTTGAGGACAGTATCATATGCAGTGACAGTAGACTTGTCAGAAATTGATGGCACGTCCTTCAGTCCGGACCAGATGTCCAAACCAGCTCTTGACTTATGACACAGGCGCATGCTTGGCACTACTTTGTTGATGCATGTGCGGCTACTGCGCACACAATTCACAAACACAGAAAATATTTTTTTATTTGGTTTGGACTGGAGTGTACTTTGGGGGTTACAGCACCCTTTAATGGTCAAGCCAGCCGGCCCTTTACTTATGACACAGGCGCAGGCTTGGCACTACTTTGTTGATTCACGTGCGGCTACTGCGCACACAATTCACAAACACAGAAAATATTTTGTTATTTGGTTTGGAGTGTACTTTGGGGGTTACAGCACCCTTTAACGGTCAAGCCAGCCGGCCCTTTACTTATGACACAGGTGCACGCTTGGCACTACTTTGTTGATGCACGTGCGGCTACTGCGCTCACAATTCACAAACACATAAAATATTTTTTTATTTGGTTTGGACTGGAGTGTACTTTGGGGGTTACAGCACCCTTTAACGGTCAAGCCAGCCGGCCCTTTACTTATGACACAGGTGCATGCTTGGCACTACTTTGTTGATGCACGTGTGGCTACTGCGCACACAATTCACAAACACAGAAAATATTTTTTTATTTGGTTTGGACTGGAGTGTACTTTCGGGGGTTACAGCACCCTTTAACAGTCAAGCCAGCCGGCCCTTTACTTATGACACAGGCGCACGCTTGGCACTACTTTGTTGATGCACGTGCGGCTACTGCGCACACAATTCACAAACACAGAAAATATTTTGTTATATGGTTTGGAGTGTACTTTGGGGGTTGCAGCACCCTTTAACGGTCAAGCCAGCTGGCCCTTTACTTATGACACAGGCGCACGCTTGGCACTACTTTGTTGATGCACGTGCGGCTACTTCGCACACAATTCACAAACACAGAAAATATTTTTTTATTTGGTTTGGACTGGAGTGTACTTTGGGGGTTACAGCACCCTTTAATGGTCAAGCCAGCCAGCCCTTTACTTATGACACAGGCGCACGCTTGGCACTACTTTGTTGATGCACGTGCGGCTACTGCGCACACAATTCACAAACACAGAAAATATTTTGTTATTTGGTTTGGAGTGTACTTTTGGGGTTACAGCACCCTTTAACGGTCAAGCCAGCTGGCCCTTTACTTATGACACAGGCGCACGCTTGGCACTACTTTGTTGATGCACGTGCGGCTACTGCGCACACAATTCACAAACACAGAAAATATTTTTTTATTTGGTTTGGAGTATACTTTGGGGGTTACAGCACCCTTTAATGGTCAAGCCAGCCGGCCTTTTACTTATGACACAGGCACACGCTTGGCACTACTTTGTTGATGCACGTGCGGCTACTGTGCACACAATTCACAAACACAGAAAAAATATTATTTTTTTTAGCACTTAGAGGGAGCACCCCTGATGGTCAGAGCACCCCCTGGACAACACTACAGCACCCCTTTAGGACTGGGACACTGCACAGGACTTTGGAGTGGACACAGCCCCTATGGACAACTGACTGCACAACACAGTCCAGCCAGCCCCTATGGACTTTGAAGTAGTGGACACAGCCCCTATTAACAACAGCAGCACAGCACAACACAGCCAGCCCCTATGGACTTTGAAGTAGTGGACACAGCCCCTATGGACAACAGCAGCACAGAGCAGCACAGCACAGCACAACACTACTCTGCACTACACTACACTACACAGCCCAGCCAGCCCTATCTCCCACCCTCCCTCTTCACTGTCCACAGCCGAGTGAGAAAATGGCGCCGACGTGGGTACCTTATATAGGATCCAAAACCCGCGAGACTCGGAAGGCGGGATGATGACGTTTTGCCTCGATTTCAGAATCCGAGTCAGGCGGGAAAAGTCGAGCCTGACTCGGATCTGCCTCGGATCAGGGGGGCTCGGGGGGGTTCGGATTTCAGAAATCCGAACCGCTCACCCCTACTTCAAATTGACACAGGTCAGCCTCCAAAAGCCTTTTGTCTCCTTTTTTTCCTCTGCATGCAAATATAAGCTGCTCTACAGTCCATAAGTTGCGAATGCATCTTGCGATCTTGTCATCGATGACACCAGAAAGCTGTTGAGACAGAGTAGATCAGTACAACACCAAACACGGTTTACTTATCATATACTAAACCTTAGATATTAAATAATCTTTATTTCACAATGTTAATAATAAATGAAGAAACTTTGAATATTACACTTTGAAGCTATGGAATATTTTATGTGAGTGTGCAGTGTGTAAGTATTTGGGGTTTGGGAAAAGACGCTAGTTAGATTTATGTAGTGAGGACTTTTAACTTGGGGAAGATGTGTACGCATGCAGCTAATAAACAGCATTCGCATGCAGGATATTATGCATTCGCTAATGTGCATATTTTTAATGTGTGTATGGGGTATGTTGAAATATGCGATCGCATGATGCTAATAATAGCATCGCTGTATGTACTTATGTGTGAGTTTTTCAAAAATGGCGCTGGACGGCCATTCACAAAATGGCGTTGTGCAGATTCTTATTTTTAAGATGGCGTCTGGTTGCCATTCGCAAGATGGCATCGCTTCTAGCTAATTTTACACTGATTCTGTCTCAGCCACTAAACCAGCTTCGACACTGTCTCTCCAGTAACAATGAAGGAACTAGCAGAGTCTATGTAGCTTGAAGCGTTCAGACTTCTAGCAGGAGGAAAACACAGGAGACAGTTGTTAGGCATATGGATCTGATTCAGACCTGCTCGCTAGGATGCGATCGCTCGTAGCTGGCCGATATTTGCATTCTGCACATGCATATGCATCACAATGCGCGTGTGCGAACCACTGCGACAGATCGGGAAGCACTTGCTCGCCCAGCATAGACAGCCCAGTTGAATGAGTGACAGAAGAGGCTATTCGTGGCTGGTAACAGGGGCAGGCCACTAGAAACGGGGGAGTGGAGGTACGAATGCAGGCATGCCTGTGTGTTTCAATGCCGTTTCATAGGCGTGTATAATTAACAGGCAGCATCATTGTACACATCACCTGGTTGTATTTCACACTGAAGTGATCGCAGTGCTTGCGGCCAGGTATAGTAGACCTAAAGCGCTGCGAGCACATCCGATGGTGCTCGATGTACCAATGTTTTCAAGCTCTTCCAGGAGATGATGTATGCAAGTGGGCGTCTTATGAATGGCTGGTGGGCATCTGCATACTGAAAGTGATCGGTCGCCAAGACAGTGGGCGTGCTAATGCCTTGCTGTGCAATTGCTGGATTTGAATACGCTGGGAGCGAGCGATCGCATCTAGCGAGCGGATCTGAATCAGGTTCTATGTTTCCATTGTGGCGGCAAAGGCACATTGCTCATGTATACCAGTCAGGAAAATGACAATGCTTAAATGTTTAGCAGTGTTCCAGACACCAGCCGTCGCTTACTGGGTCCGGTGCCGCTGGGGACCCGGCCGATGTCAGGCAGTGACTATGCAATCCTCGGCATCCACTGTTGCCAGCATAGGTCCCATCCTCTCTCCTTCTTCCTCCTGCAGTGACCATGTGGTCATGGCTCCTATAGGGATGCATGTGCCATCCTCAGTAAAATTTAAAGAGGCAGATGCACCAAACAAGGTATCACGTTTGGCATGGATTTGGAATTTCTAGCTTATATAAAGAGGTCTCTGAGCACAATTCAGTGCAAGAGTACTCAACCATACTCCAGCATTCCTAGTGATATTTACTGCTCATCCTGACCTCGGCTTTGTTCGTCATCTATGCTTTCTTCGAACACTGCTTAATCTCAGCACCAGGAAGCAAGTCTGAGGGCTGCAACCTGCATGTCGGATGCAGCTAGACCAAACCTTCTTGTGGTAGTCTCTGGTGAATACTGCCAGCACGTTAGACTCCATGCCACCACTAGGTCTCGCCAATCCCGAAATATGGGCTAGCATTCATTATTCTTTTGGGAATTGTGACAGAATACTCTTGCCACAATATGGATGCTGTTGGTGATTCATCACCGAAAAAATTGCTGGAGCACCTTCTCGCCAGAGCTGAAAAGCAGGAACAACACCAGACCCAGATTATGCAGTGTTTACAGACACTAATGCAGCAGGTTGATATTGTACAGGCACCTCCAGTACAACCTGCACCACCTCCCACTGTGTCGATGAAAGCTGCACACCCATTAAGGATAACTAATCCCTCAAACTTTGACAGGGATCCTAAGAGTTGTTAGGGGCTTCTTAAATAAATGTTTGATTCAGTTTGAAGTCTAATCCACAAATTTTCCCACAGGATGAAAGTGGCATACATCATTTCCTTGCTAAGTGGCAAGGCATGGGCTTCTCTATTGTTGGAGAAGAATGATACTTTGGTTAATAATTGTAATAATTGTGCCAGCTTCCTGGAGGCCTCAGGAAGATGTTTAACAAGCCCGGGCGCTTGACCTCAGCTATTTTTCATCTGATGCAAGGCACCCAATCCGCGGGTCATTATGTCGTGCAATTCAGAATTCTTGCCTCAGAGCTCAGGTGGAACAATTAAGTCATGGTTGCCACTTTCATGCAAAGCCTTTCAGAACAGATTAAAGATGAAATAACATCCAGAGAACTGCCCTTATCCATAGATAATCTGATATCCCTGTGTATTCAGTTTGACCTCCACCATGGAAAAAGGGCTCAGAAAAGAGAACAGTTTCATCGCTACAGCTTCAATTTAGCACCTTGCTTTACAGCTCCAGTGTTTCCGCAGGAGGAACCTATGCAAGTTGAGAAATCTAACCTTCTTGCTGAGGAGAGAGAAAGAAGGTTCAAAAATAAGCTGTGCCTCTATTGTGGAGAACGAGATCATCTACTTTCTGTTTACCCCAAGGGGCCAGGAAACATGAGGCACTAACCCATCATGTGGTGGTCAGGTAAGGTGCATTTCAACACACCACAAAAATGATGGATCCTATAATTTAATCAGGATCAGAGCCATAGATGAATGAAAACGGTTGGGAGAATACCTTCTCTAAGACCACCCAAGGTTTTGCAGTAGTTGACACAAACCAACCCCAGGCCTGACTTAACAAAATATCAGATTGCATGTTTGTTAAGTCCGGAAACACGAAGCCTACGTCCAACTTGGGTAGGGACATGGTACTTCTTCCTAGCCTATGCTTGCTACCTTTCATACTTACTTGGAAATCACAGATTATACCTATTACACGGAATTAGGACATTTTCTGGGGATGGTGAAAATTAAGTATAGAAACTTCGGAAGAAGGACCATATTTATAGCAGCCAGCCTGCCCACCCATGAGACCTCTTGGAACATCCAATCCTTTGTTAGAGTCTTGATTACCTTAATGATGGGATCATACTTTCAGGTAAGTAGGTCACTTTCACTTGAAGAGATTTGTAACCCTAAATAGACAAGATGAACTATTTGCCGAACGTATTTATAAGTATTCCTGAGGTTGGATAACCCTGGAGAGGGTACATGGAAAAGGTAATGCTTCAGTTTCAGCATACCTTAGCATAACCATCTAACAAAAAGTGCAGTTTAGGAAGAGAGGTCTTGGGATTCAAGAAACACAACAAAATATCATCTGCAAACAAATTTTATGAGATAGCCCACCTATATGAGGTCCACAGACAGTGGGCCTGATTCAGAGCCGGACGCTCTGACCAGAGCGCTCGCTCTGAATCAGTGCTCTCCTACCTAAAAATGGAGCGGCCTCCTGGCCACTCGCATAGCTGTGGGTGACCACCCACAGCATATGTGAGCGGACAAAAAGATGGTCGCGATGGTCAAGACCATTGCGACCATCGTTCTTGCGACGA
The DNA here is from genome assembly GCA_031769625.1 of Taudactylus pleione. Classification (NCBI taxonomy): domain Eukaryota; kingdom Metazoa; phylum Chordata; class Amphibia; order Anura; family Myobatrachidae; genus Taudactylus; species Taudactylus pleione. Next base: position 2,092,407 of record JAUIMM010000776.1, read on the forward strand.
GACCCTGCAGTAGGGTCTCGGTGACCGCAAGCCCTGGAGTGATTTTGGCTCTATCAGAGCCAAAATCACTGCCACTGACATCACTAGTGATGTCAGTCGGGCCGGACCCAGATGGTAGGCGTTCCCATGGGAACACCTCCGTCTGGCAGCCATGCCCACCAAAGGGGGCGTGCTCTCAGTCACCATCAACAGCACGCCCCCTTTGGTGCGAGACCCGGAGCGACAGCTTGGCTGTCACTGTCCGGGTCTCGCGCATGCACACGACGGAGCTCCCTCTGTCGTGCGCATGCGCAATGGGGTAACATCGATCTGCTTGCGAGCGTCCTGCGCTCACGAGCGGGTCTGAATGACCCCCAGTGTATAAGGAAGAATACCATTAAATGTATAAGGAAGAATACCATTGGCAATTATTGTCATTGAAGGGGAATAGTATAAGATAACCCCAGTCAAGCCTATAGAATACCTTTTCACCATCGAGTGAAATCAATAACAGAGGCTCTTTCAACTTCTCTGAGTGCTTCATTACAATGTATGTCCGGGGCCTGTCTACAAACCCCACCTGGTCAAGGTGAACCAATGAGGAAAGCAAAGGACATAGGCCCTCATTCAGAGGCACTCGCATAATGCGAGCGCTCGTTCTGAATGTGGCAGCCGCTTCTCTTTTAAAGTGCAGCTTCCTGGTCACTAGCTAAGCTGTGGGTTACCACCAACAGCTTTAGCGACCGACCAGGTTGATTGTCGCGATGGTCAAGACCATCGCGGCCATCGGGGCTTGTGACAAGACCCTAAGGTTGGGTCTCGGCAACTGCAGGCCCCAGGGAGCTTCTTGCTCTGATCGAGCAGGAAGCTCCCCACTGACATCACTGCTGATGTCAGTGCGGCCGCCCACAAAACGGCATGTGTTCCTTAAGGAACGCCTCCGTTTGTGAAACCACCCCCCCCGCCACGCCTACAAAACAGGGCGAGCTGTCGATTACCATCAACAGCCGCCCCTTTTGTAGTGAGCTCAGGAGCGAGAGAATTTCTCTCTCGCTCCGGGGCTTGCGCACGTGCAGTGCGGCCACTGCATGTGCGCAGGGCCTAAACATCGACCCGCTTGCGAGCGGGTCTGAATGAGGTCCATAGTCTGTTGGCAACCAACTTTGCATTCAATTTGCCATCCATCTTAAACAAGGCAATCAGATGATAATTTTATATACAGAGGTGGGACTTTTCCCTGGTTTGGGAAGGGCAATGAACTGAGCCTCTACCATCTTCTGAGGGAATCGGCCTGATGAAGATGCCTCATTGGACTCAGACACCAAAATTGGTACCAACTCTGCCTTAAATGTCTTGTAAATTTATTGTAAAAATTAGAAATGTATCCATCAGGTCCCAGACTTTTATCTAAAGGAAGTGAATTGATATCCCACACTTCAGACCAAGTACAATTAAGCAACCCACAAACTTCAAGGTCTAGGGTAGGCAGACTAATGTTGCATACACACGGTCAGATATTACAGGACGATAAGAATGATAATGATATTGATCATATCATTATCATTCATATTATCCAGTTTTTGGGCCCATCCAACCCCCAAACTATGGTCTATGGGCGGGTACGGATGGTCAATATTGATATCGACCATTGCCCGTGCATTCAGGCCAACCTGGTCGATTTCAACCAGGCTAGCCTGGTTACTATACTGACCCGCAATCATTGATCACGGGTCGTTATAGTTGTTTTGGGGTTGGCAAATGTGCTGGATTTTCGATATCGAACATCCAGCACATGCAGGATGATCAGACAATGATATCTGATCATTGTATGATGGCTCCGTGTGTACAGAGCTTGAGTCCATTCAAAAAAATTTTCAATGCCCTCAGGAGAGGGTTGAGGACTGTTATGGTTATGTTATGGTTACTGTTATATATTATATAGCCTGGAGTAGTAGTCATCATAAACATTTGCCACCTCCAATGGGTTAGATACCTAATCACCAACTGAGCTGAATAGATTTTGAATATGTTCTCTAGCCTGCTTTTACATCAACTACCATTACAGCATCCTACTAACGCAACTAGCAAGCACATGTAACTTTTCTTTTTATTGAGGCGGAACAGATTTCTTTGGACTTACCTCAGACCAAATACATTTAGTTCCTCCCAAGCCTGCATTACTTCTTTCAAAAGGGCACCATCATGTGGGGAAAGTTTATGGCCCTCATCTAACTGAGCAACTTTTAGCTTCCAGATGAGACTGGTGCTTTAATTGGTCTCTTCTAAGTCAAGCTACAGTCTGTATTGCTGAATCACGCACCACCACCTTAAGAGAACAAAAAATATTGTAAGTAGATCATTTATTAGTTTTTAGGGAGAGGGACAAAGATTTGTGAAAAGCCTGTTGGGGGTTTGTGTCAATAGGTTAACATTAGGACTAGGATGAGTTTTCCTAGAATTAAGGAATTGGGGGGAGTTGCCAGACCAAGACATGCAGTATGTCAATTTTCTTAATACAGTATGTTCTACAGTCCATTTGTCAGACAGGGCAAATTCAATCCTAGAGGACATGTTAGGAAAAGGAGTAGTCCCTAGTCATGGGATGTTTTGCTCTCTAGATGTCAAACAGCTCATACTCCATTAAAAGGTGACAAAAACTCCAAAAGGAATCCAGTGGAGGAGTGGTGAATTAATATACTGGTACGTTGAGACCTATCTAGAACTGAGGGCCTTATTCATTACAGTACGCAATATAGCATATGTATGCAGTTCAGTGCAATAGTATTCTAATCTATGATGATCTCAATGCCACTGCAGCACTACATCAGGAAGCCCATTTTACTTTACACAAACATCGGTACAATAGAGTACCATCGGACCCATACACACACTTAAGGCAGTTCAAACCTTACTCAGGAATTGCCTACTTCATGCTATGGCTGCGTATGGTATCGTAGTGGATAATTTATGCACGCCCATGCAATGGCATTCAAAGGCATTGACACACCTGCATTCGGTTGACCCCCCCCTTCCCCCGTTACCACCCATTACTTTTGAAGTACCATACAACATTTTCTACAGAATGAGAGCTGACTTGTATTTGGGGCATACAAGGACACTAATATTACCTTGGTGTCATCCAGTCTGCCCACCAAAATCAGATAATTGTCACTTACTGTACGTCTGCAAGTTGGCAGGTTAAATAAAGGGGCAATTGTGAGCCAGAAGTATAGCCACCCCCATTTTTTTAAGCCAATCAGTCATATAACACTGAGGGAATTTAGGACTAGTGAACAGAGGAGGAGCAGACTGTATAAATTGAGTCACCTGTATGGCCACTATGTGACCTGTAAATCTAGCAAATTGAGTTAAGGCAAGCTTATGTTTATGTGGGGGTTAAATCCTTTAGCATTAAGTGATATTAAACTAACCATGTTAAGGGATATATAGGTAAAGAGGTACCAAACCTGAGTCTGTATATAGACGGCAATACCATGTGTCCCATAGTTCAGAGAGAGAAAAAAGAGGGGGTGGACCAAAATAGAGAGGGAAACAAATATTAGAAAACATATAAAACAGAACTGAAGCTAGAAAAGCCCACCTAACCATGGCAGCACTGGTGGGGAAGTGGGTGTAGGGCTTATCTTCAGCACAAGAAAACTACAAAAAAATGTTAGGCATGTACAGCAATAAGTTGTACTCTGTATGACCTACACATTAATACAATTATGGAAACTATGTCCAAGAAGGCATATTGAAGCTGTAATGCAGTGACATAGCAAGGAAAAACACAATAACACAGCAAAAATATATGAAAATAAAAAAGGGCAAAGAAAAAAAAAGTGTATATAACTGACATGTTATGAGAAACAAAATTTACCCCGCTATTAATAAAATCTTAAGGGTTTCTTAGTACAGAACATAAATGACATAAGATACTAAAGTCCAAAAACCTGTGACAAAATAAGGGTGTTTAAAGCGTGAAACATTACTATGCCCTGAGTAGCGTGACAGAGCAAAAGCCAAAGATCATCCCAGCAGTCCTACTGAGGACCAGTCTGCCGGATCATGGTGCTAGAATGGTTCCACGGAGAAGTCCCAGTCAAGTTCCATGAATTAAGCAATTTGGCACCCTCCTCAGGTGATGTTATGGATGCAATGGCATCACTGTGAGTGACAAACAACTTGATCAGAAGCATGGTATTCACATTTCTTAAAAACACTGGTGATTGGTTGGAACAACTGGTAATAGATTGGGACAAAGACCTTAAGATCAGCATCTTGGATTGTACTCAGGAACTCAGCGCAAATTAAGGTTATTGTGGCATGACCTGTTTTCCAAGTCAATAATTTTGTCCACTTAAGAGCCCATAACTTCGCCCATTTTGGACTTCAGGTGGTCCATGTGACCTCCCAGTTCATCAATAAATTGGAGCATGACTCAGAATTTGACTATCTCTTCCTCCTTGAAGAGAGAGAACAGGTGTTTCATCATGCCCACTGTGAGGGCCTTGCCTCCATCAGCCATATGAGTTTATGAACAAAATGTAGAGGTAGAAGGCCATGTTGTGGCAGTGGGAGAGTTCACCTTCTTCTGGGTATCAAAAGCACCCAAAACTTTGGGTCTGAAGACTTGGAGTGAGGGTTTAAAGAGAGCCACCTGTGACAAAGATTTGAATACTCTTGACCATTTTGGGGCCATAATGTAATAGTAGCAGCAGAGAAAACACAGTTCAGCAAACTATGAGGCTATGAGGAGGTGATAGGAGACATCAGTAGCAAGTCATTTAGATGCCGTAAGACAGCAATGTAATTCACATCAAAGTACAACAACACAAGTAGCTGCTTTAGAGTTCTTGTAGCTATTAGAAGGGGCAGTTTTACTAACTTTCAAACTGAGGTATAGCTGGTGGGGTGTGGAAAGGTGGAAAGGAATGCAAAGAGCAGTCAAAGCATTTATCCAGCTGTAAAGGGGACCACATAAACCCAGTAATGAACTGAAGTCCTGGAGCAGAAGCAGGGACACAGGAAGCAGACAGACACTTAAGAGATGCAGAGTGCAGGCCATGATGGTGGCCATCCAGCGCTGGAGCCCTGCAGGTAATGGAGGAAACTGCAACTGATGTAACAGCGTCCACACCACTGCACAGCTCTCCCATGGCTCTGTAGGTCGAACTTGTAGTAAGTACTCCGAGGCACCAGTGAATAATTTTCGCCAGGGTAGAGCAGCAGTAGATCAGCCTGTAACCGGGGTGTCAGCCACGGCTGTGCCAGTACCTATCACAGCACACCTCCATCTGAAGTTGAGGCCACAGCTCAGCCAGGAAGATAGGCCCCAATCTTGCGCAGGCATGGGAGCAGATCCAAAGATCTAACTACAGATTCTAGCAGTTACATGGAACCTGCAGACTCAGTGAATGTGGCTTTGGGGATGGGGAATGCCCTGAATGGTGCCCACAAACACAGATATAGCAGGAACTGCAGCATCATCCATCCTCCCTGTTCAACAGCTAGGCCATGCCCTGATTGACTTTCTTTTGATATTTGATGTCATTATGTCATATTTACCACCAACATGTTGTCATTATTTACCACCAACAGGATCATATCTTTATATAATATATTGGAATATGATTGTCATGTTTGCATCCTTGATTCATTTGGTGTAGTTATAATTGCAGCACAGATAAAACCCATAAATATTACTAAATAATACCAGTACCTACTGTACAGTGCATATTGTGGCTTTTACAATTGTATAGTAATGGTTTAAGGGCTGTTCTTTATACATTCAGAGTTCTGGGTTGGTATGCAAATTTATTTATTGCACATAAGTAGGATGTGGCATTGGAAACTGTTGAGAAATGTCTCTTTACAATAATTGTGGTTATAAAATGTTGTAAGTCACCTTGACGCCTGAACAATTTTATGTTGCCCCCCTACATAGAATCATTCTGATGCCCCTGTTACTGACCCCTCTACAACCACCACTACATTGCTAAATCCTCTATGCCCTACACTACATTATTGACCCCACTATAATCACCACTACATTACAGACTCCTCTATACCTTATACCACATTCTATACCCACCACTACTTACTGACCCCTCTATACTCTACACTACATTACTGGCCCCTCTTTACCGTACACTAATTAATGACCCCTCTATAAGATAAGCTACATTACTGATCCCTCTATACCTGCCACTACATTACTGACACCTCTATACCCAAAAACTAAATTACTGACCCCTCTGTGGCCTACACTACATCACTGACCCCTCTATATCCTACACTGCATCAGACCCCTCTATACCCTACATTGAAATATGGACCCCTCTATGCCCTACACTACATTACTGACCCCTCTATAAGATATGCTACATTACTGATCCCTCTTTAGCTGCCACTACACTACTGACCCCTCTATACCCAACACTAAATTACTGACCCCTCTGTGGCCTACACTACATCACTGACCCCTCTATACCCTACACTGCATCAGACCCCTCTGTACCCTACATTGAAATATGGACCCCTCTATGCCCTACACTACTTTACTGACCCCTCTATACCCTACACTGCATCAGTGACCCCTCTATACCCTACACTGCAATATGGACCCATCTATGCCCTACACTACATTACTGACCCCTCTATAAGATAAGCTACATTACTGACCCCTCTATACCTGCCACTACATTACTGACCCCTCTATACCCTATACTACATGACTGACCCCTTTATACCCTTCACTACATTACTGACCCCTTTATACACTACATTACCAACCCATCTATACCCTACACTAAATGACTGACCCCTCTATACCCTACACTACATGACTGATCCCTCTATACCTTACACTACATTACTGACCCCTTTATACCCTACACTACTGACCCATCTATACCTTAAACTACATTACTGACCCCTTTATATACTACATTACCGACCCATCTATACCTTACACTACATTCTTGACCAATCCATACCTACACTACATTACTGGCCCCTTTATACACTACATTACTGACCCATCTATACCCTACACTACGTTATTCACCCTTATAAACCCAACACTACAATACTGACCCCTCTATACCCTACACTACATTACAGACCCCTCTATACCCTTCACTACATTACTGACCTCTCTATACCCAACACTACATTACTGACCCCTCTACACTACATTATGGACCCATCTATATTCTATACTACTGTACTCTCTATACCCTACATTACATCACATCACAGACCCCTCTATACCATACACTATATTACTGACCTCTGTCACAATCCAAGGCTAGATATTCCTCTCTAGAAGACAGGGAGCCAGGGGGTTTAGGATGGCTAGGAGGCAGCAAGGGGAGTGACAGTGCTAGTATCCCCAAAAAGGTCAGACCTAGGTGTTGGCTAGACCTAACCAGAGGCGCAGAGTCTAACCCACTCGGTTTTCTTCACCAGTGACCCATCCAGTTGGGATATGGGTTTTGCCACACTGAGTGAGCAGGTCAAGGCCCTCTGGTTAGGTACCTGGGAGTGATGAGGCTAGATACTAGGAGACTAGGAAAAGTCACTGAGGTAATGATTAGAAGTGATGCACTGGTATGTACTATGAGACATTGCTGGATACACCAGGAAAAGACACAGCATGACCAGGGACAGAGTATTTGGGAGTGACAAGGAATAATAGAAGGACAGTTACTGAATACTTTAGGTTACTTGGAAGGACTGGATGCAGGGTAATGTAAGGAAGCTTGGGAATCCAGACACAGAGAGTCACTGGGTGTATAGAGGACCCAGATGCAAGGTAGTGTACTTGGTGCACTGTAGATCCAGACACAGAGCACTGTTACTGCAGGGAACTCTGATGCTGGTGAGTGTACTTGATACACTGTTGTTCTCGGTGGAACAAGAATATGATTCTTGGATACAAAGAGTTAATCAAGCCACACAAACAATATATGTTAAAAAGACATTTATTACAAAGTAAAAGGAAGAATACTTAACTTGCTTTATTAGATACTTAAGACACAGATGGCTTCATTCCCCAGGATCCTCTCCTCCAACACATTGGAGCTGGGATCTCATACATCAAGCATAGACAAAAGGCTACTGTATACTGACAGGTTACGTCTTATATAGGGAAGAAACTCATGCATAAGCATTTAACAAGTACAAAGGTAATTTGGAAATATTAAGTAAAAGAAAGAGGAAAGAATAGACAGTAGGGTTACTGTTGCCTCAATTATGAATGTTGGACATCCCAACAACACTTGACTATTTATGGCGTGTACTTGGCTTAACTGAAGGTAATGCCATGTTTATTCAGGATTAGTAACAATGAAACACTATTTACTTCACTTAAACCGTAACTTTTTGCATTGCTAACCTATTCCTGACACAGCAACTTATATATACACATAAATGAAACTACTGAACACAGATGTATATAGCTAAAACACCACCTAATGTCTGACACAGATATCCATTGCCTTATACATTATAAAATCACACAACACTATGGCTTCCAGCAACCATATTCTGTATTCCTACCACAACTGTAGATACTGTAGTCTTGGAGTATAAGTAACTGTGCAGGGAACACAGATGCAGGTGAGTGAACTTGTTACACTGAAGAAACAATCACAGAGGGTAATAACTGCAGGGAACTCAGACACTGGAAAGTGAACTTGATACATAGAAGATAGTCTCAGGATACAAATAACTGCAGGGAACACAGACACTGGTGAATGAACTTGTTACACAGCAGGGGAGATGAGACTTGGAACATTGGTAATCATCTTAACAGCTGAGACAGGTAACACAGGGGCTCAGCCTGAGAGCTGAACAGCAATCCAGAAATCAGCAAGAAATTTCACACAATGGTAATCAGCCTAGCAGCTGAAACCTGTAACACAAGGATTCAGCATTGAGAGCTGCTACAAATAACACAGGTTAGTAAACTTGATGTATTGTAGATCCAGTCACAGAATATAAAACTCCAGACTAGCTTTGGGATATGCTGAGAAAGTAACTTAAAGCCTGGAACAAATGCTGGCATCACAGTCACTGGGATAGCGAAGTTGAACAGCAATTTCCTGTTCCTGGAGTCAGACTAAATACCCATGGGTTTCTGGTCATTGGATCAGAGGATCAGCTGAGTGACTACAGGACTACCATTGAGTGAGAATAGTCAGGTGATATGGACCAACATGGCTGCACCCATGCCCGCCACCACGGGAACCGGGACGCATGCACGGAAGCCCTAGCAGACCACAGGGAGAATATTCAGTCACCATTCACCTCCACTCCCAGTTACTGAACACCTAAGCCCAAGGGCGCAGGTGTGAAGGTGAGTAGCGGGCGATCCCAGGCCGCATCCTGACAATCTCTCTATAAGATAAACTAAACTCTAAAACATCACTATACTACCTCTCCACACTAAATCAACGATAGAAACTCTGGAAAAAATAAGACAAAGCATAAAGTGGGCAACAGACACTGATGCACTAGATTAAGGGTCTTCAACCTTTGGCCCTCCAGCTGCTGTGGAACTACAGTTCCCAGGATGCCCTGCCACAGTTTTAGCATGCTGTTATATTAAAACGGTGGAAGGGCATGCTGGTATGTGTAGATCCACAGCAGCTGGAGGGCCAAAGGTTGAAGACCCCTGCACTAGATGGAGGAGAGAGATAGAGGCTCATTAATTTATTGGTTTATATATTGCTGTATGATGTGTGTTTGATTAATACTTTATATGAACCTACTATTATTACTGTGTATTAATTTTAAATTATTGTGATAAAGGCACTGATTATTGACTGGTTATTGATGGGAGGTATATGTGTCCCAAGTTCTTAACTACTGCGTGGTAATCCACTGTAATAAGCAACCCTAATTGCCGGACCATGTGAGAGGCTGATAAAAGGTGTGTCAGTTTTGTTAGTCCGTGTTTCATTGCCTTTAGAAAACAGTCTGGAAATCTGCTGGGAGACAATGTTTTTGTTTATGAGTGCTGAGCTAAAAGTAGTTTTGTTTGTAAGTTGGACATTAGTTCCATTCACCCAGAGAGAGGGCTGGCCACACACTAGACCAATTTTCATCCAACCATCCAACTTGTTGATTGGTTGGAATGAAAATCTGGTAAGGCATGGAAGCAAATGACAATCAGCAATTTGCTCCCAAATGCCGGAAAATGGACAAAAACTGTTGTTTGAACAAATTGTTTAGATCAAACATTTAACAAACTTGTCTGAACGACCATTTTCATCTGTTTTCTGGCATTTAGGAGCAAATTGCTGATCATCATTTACTCCCATATGTTACCAGATTGTAATTCCAACCAAACAACTAGTTGGCTGGTTGGATGTAAGTTGGTCTAGTGTGTGGCCAGCCTTAGAGCTGGACTGGGTAGGATTTATTTTTATATTTTGTTTATTATATGCTGCCAAATAAAACTAGTTGTGGCTACCTGTACTGAGGCACTGGACTGGTGTGATTTTGATTGGCTGCTGCATGAGAAGTGCTGCATTTACCCTCATGAGATGGAGCCTCTACCCTGATCTTGTAACAGTATCCTCAGGGCCAGATTAAGGGCCACATGAGCCTGGAGCTATAAATGATCAAGTGTCTATTGTGAAAAATGGAGTAGCTGTAACCAATGCTGAGTGGATATGGCCAGTGACGTGGGGTTGTACCCCCTACACTATTATTCTAAATGTATAATCTATAATTTCCAATGTCTACCTACAGTAAATAGATAAAAGTAGAACAATTGCAAGTGTCCAAAAAGATAAATAATACTTCCGTTGGTGGTATGATATCCAGTGGTAGGAATGATTTTCAACATATAAAGGAAATGAGAAAACATAACATGATGTGATAAGGAGGTGTGAGGGTACCAGGTTCATGTGTGCATTATTTTCACCTATTGTCCTCTATTGTCTTGGGAAAGGCAGTGGTTATTGCTCTTGCACAGTACCCTGGTTCCTTTATGGGTTCCTCAGATCACACAGTAAGCCTTTATTACATACACACTAATTCTATATATAAACTGCAACCACACTATGGGGGAGATGTACTTAGTCTTGGAGAGAGATGAAGTGGAGATAGATAAAGTATCATCTATTCAGCTCAAAACTGTCATTTTACTGACTATAGGGCATATTAAATAAAGAGTGATATTCTTGCCATCACTCTTTACAAATTGTAAATAGTACTCCAACCAAACACATGGCAGTTAGGACCTGATTGGTTGCAGCACCATTTAAGATTATTAACGAGTGATAACAAGAATATCATTCATTGCTAAATATGACCCTGTGTTTGAAAAATGACAGGAGCTGATTGGTTGGTACTTTTTTCTGTCCACTTTATCGCTCTCAAATGCTTAGTACATCTACTCCTATGTACAATATATACTTTACAGGTAGCATTAATATCAAACACATTTAAGACTACTATTAAAAATACACACACAGATAACCCCTCCACAGTCACCAGTCACCTTAGAGAGTAAATGAGGACAGACCGCTGTACGGCTGTGAGACTCCAGTGGACGATCTGCCACTGAGAAAAGTACTACTGAGCTACAGTACTTGCTAATCTCTGATCCAAACTGTTTTGCCTGATTGGCTCCACTACCCATGAGGGTATGGCTTACCAGAACATCACCCGCCTCCAGCCTCCATAGACTAGATGGGCCAAGTGAGACAAGTAGTTCTTATCTTCCATCAAATTCTATATTTCTATGTTACTTTTAAAACTGTGTCTCACCCTATAAGAATGTGGCTAGGCAATAATAATAACATTTATGACTTATGTTAAGTATAATTAGCTTACATGAAGCATACAAGGAAACATAAACACAAAAGTTCACAAAGGAGCAAGAAGCAGGTAATATGCAAGTTAGATTAGAAGATTGTAAAGTGGGTTAGCTCATATAGAGCAGCAGGTAATTATACAAAACCCACTGTGTTATGCTAACTTATTACATTGTCATATTTAATAAACTGAAAATATAATTTGTGCACTAGAAGTGAGAGCAATTAAATTATACTGCAGAAAAGTTAAATTTTGTGTATTTATTTAACTTTATTTTAATTTTCTTACAGTGACAAATGTATCAAATACCCTTACTCGATATGAGGAAATAGAAAACACAACTTGGTGCCCAGACATGCCCCCTAATTTAGGTAAGTAAAGATTTAAGTTGCATGCTAGAAAATATCACCTGTACATTGGTTCATTGGACAGTACATACTGTTTTTGCTTAAAAATGTACCATTAAAGATTATTTCCATTCACTTTTGACCACCTACACAAACAAGTGAAACTGCTCTAATCAATAGAGAATACACATATAATAAAATATTAAACGGTATGGCAGAATAAGTGATGATCAAGACATAGCAATGAATATAAAATACAAATTTAAAGCAAGATATAAATATACAATATTAATAGGGTTGAATATAAAATCACTGTATTGCAAGTCAAATATATACCTTAAAAATTATAGTCCACGCAGTTAAAAAATAATATAATTAATAAATATATATATATATATATATATACATACATATATATATATATATATATATATATATATATATATATATAGTGTGTGTGTGTATATATATATATATATATACATATATATATATATATATATATATATATATCAATAATTTAATTTTAGCTGTTTGTGTAGTTGCAGACATTACTATTAGAGCAATGTGTGCAAATTCTAGGAGCTTAGGAAATAAAATCCATGAACTAATTGCAATAATGACAAGGGATGATCTGGATATTGTGGCTATTACGGAGTCATGGTGCAATGAAAATCATGACTGGGACATAGCTATACCAGGATATACCTTATTTAGGAAGGACAGAATGGGAAGAATAGGCGGAGGAGAAGCAATGTATATCAAGGAAAGCATAAATACTACGTTAATACATAGTATTGAAAAAAAACCGAGTCCCTTTGGGTGACTATAGAAACAGGGGAGAAAGTGATTCTTCGTATTGGGGTGATCTACAGACCACCAGGTCATGATGAGGAACTGGACAATAAACTACTGGAGGACATCACTAAAATGGCATTAAAAGGAGAGGTTATATTCATGGGAGATTTTAATCTACCCGATATAAACTGGGAGGTGTCTGTGGCAAGTTCCACTAGAAGTAAGGACATCCTGAATTCATTGCAGGGAGCCTCCCTCCAGCAATTGGTGAGGGAGCCCACTTAGAAAGATGCAATATTAGACTTAATACTTACAAATGGAGACAGTATATCTGATGTAAAAGTGGGTGAAAACCTGGGATCCAGTGATCATCAAGCAGTATGGTTCAGACTAAAGAGAGATACTGACTCACCCCATACAAAAACAAAGGTGTTAGATTTTAGGAAGCCTGATTTTGCAGGGATGGGAAGATGTGTAAGTGAATCTTTGGCAGAGTGGAGGAACTTGAAAGGAGTGTAGGAGAGGTGGGAAAATGTAAAAAGTGCTATATTAAAGGCCTTTGTATCAAAAGGGTTAGGAAACCCATAAGGAAAAGGAAGCCAGCGTGGTTTGGGAAAGAGGTAGCAAGTATTGTGAAAGCAAAAAAGATGGCCTTTAGGAAAGACAAGCAGACACAAAATAATGAAGACAAAGAGGTGTATCTTGTAAAGCAGGAGAAGGCTAAGAAAGTAATCAGATGTGCAAAGGCAAAAGCTGAGGAGAAAATGACACAGTCAGTGGGTAAAGGGGGCAGAAATGTTTTCAAGTTTATTAGCGAAAGGAGAAAAACAAAAGGTGGAATAAAAAGACAGAAAGAGGGAGTCTTGTTGAGGGAGACAATGTAATAGCTGATCATCTTAATAATTGTTTTTGTTCAGTATTCACTACTGAGAGAGAGGGAAAGGGTCACAGATAAGTTGCAGGTGTAATCAGAAAAATGAGGTAGGAACAAGCACATTTACAGAGGAGAAGATCCTAACAGAAATCTCAAAACTGAAAGTGGATAAATCAATGGGGGCAGAAGGGATACATCCAAGGATATTAAAAGAGCTTAAAGGGGTGCTGGTAACACCATTAACATAATTATTCAACCAGTCACTAGCTACTGGAGTAATTCCAGAGGACTGGAAAAGAGCAAACATTGTCTCACTGCACAAAAGTGGAAGCAAGAAAGAGGCAAGCAACTACAGACTAGTGATCCTAAGCAACTACCGACCAGTGATCCTTACATCAGTAGTTGAGAAATTGATGTAAACACTCTTAAAAGAAAGAGTCGTAGAATATCTCAAATCCAACAATTTGTAGGATCCCAAATAACATGGATTTACTGGGGGGAGATTATGTCAAACAAATCTTATTGTCTTTTTTCTTGGTCACTAGGGAAATAGATAAAGAGGGGCCATAGATATAGCTTATCAAGACTTTAGTAAGGCTTTTGACACTGTTCCACATCGCAGACTGTTAAATAAACTGGAAAGCATGGGATTGGATACAAAGATAGTTGAATGGATAAGATCATGGACGCAGGATAGGAAACAGAGAGTTGTAGTAAACAGAGTGCAGTCTCAAGAGGGAAATGTTACCAGTGGAGTACCTCAGGGATCTGTACTTGGACCAGTGCTTTTTAATATCTTTATTTGTGACATTGCAAATGGTATTGAAGGGAAACTATGCCTTTTTGCAGATGACACAAAGGTATGCAACAGGGTAGACACACCAGGAGGGTTAAAACAAATGACTGATGATCTAGGTAAACTAGAGGAATGGTCAAGAATGTGGCAACTACAGTGTAATGCCAAAAAATACAAGATCATGCACTTGGGTCTTAAAAATCCAAAGGCTAAATATAGTATTAATGGCACTATACTGGAGACTTATGAAGAGGAAAGGGATCTAGGAGTCACTATTTCAGGTGACTTAAAGGCAAGCAAACAGTGTAACAAATCAATGAGGAAGGCAAGTCAGATGCTTGGTTACATAGGGGAGGAATCAGTAGTAGAAAGAAAGAAGTGATAATACCACTGTATAGGTCCTTGGTACATCCTCATCTCGAATACTGTGTTAAGTTTAGGAGGCCATATCTCCAGAAGGATATTAATACACTAGAGACTGTACAAATAAGGGCAACTAAAATGGTGCAAGGTCTACACCACAAAACGTACCAGGAAAGACAGAAAGATCTTAATATGTATAGTTTGGAGCAAAGAAGGGATAGGGGGGACATGATAGAAACATTCAAATATATAAAGGGTTTTAACAAGGTAAATGAAGGAGACATTCTTCAAAGAAAGAAAAGTATTAGAACAAGAGGACATGTTCTGAAACTGGAGGGAGGTAGGTTCAGGGGAAATTTGAAAAAAAATTACTTAACAGAAAGGGTAGTGGACAAGTGGAATAGCCTCCCATCAGAGGTGGTAGAGGCTAAGACAGTAGAGCAATTTAAACATGCATGGGATAGACATACGGATATCCTTCAGAAGAAGAAAGTATCAATAAGGGTTGAGGTGACAATATGTTTAAAAATGGGTCAGACTAGATGGGCCAAGTGGTTCTAATCTGCCATCAAATTCTATGTTTCTATGTTCTATGATCCCAATGATTTCAATGCATATATGGAATGGAAAGAACCTCCTATGACTAAAAGTGTTTGTGGAACTACAAGTCCCAAGATTATATAAACAGTCACAGACCTGAAGGGCTAAATGTACTAGGATCCAAGTTTTGAAAATGTGCAAGTGTAGAACTATATACAGTGCATCCAGAAAGTATTCACAGAGATTTACTTTTTCCACATTTTGTTATGTTACAGACTTATTCCAAAATGGAATATATTAATTTTTGTCCTCAAAATTCTACACACAATACCCCATAATGACACAGTGTAAAAAGTTATTTTGAGATTTTTGCAAATTTAATTAAAAAATAAAAAATGAAGAAATCACATGTACATAAGTATTCACAGCCTTTGCTCAATACTTTGATGATGCACCTTTGGCAGCAATTACAGCCTCAAGTCTTTTTGAATATGATGCCACAAGATTGGCACACCTATCTTTGGGCAGTTTTGCCCATTCCTCTTTGCAGCACCTCTCAAGCTCCATAAGGTTGGATGGGAAGCGTAGGCGCACAGCCATTTTCAGATTTCTCCAGAGCTGGTCAATTGGATTCAAGTCTGGGCTCTGGCTGGGCCACTGAAGGACATTCACAGAGTTGTCCTGAAGCCACTTTTTTAATATCTTGGCTGTGTGCTTAGGGTTTTTGTCCTGCTGAAAGATGAACCGTTGCCCCAGTCTAAGGTCAAGAGTGCTCTGGAGCAGGTTTTCATCCAGGATGTCTCTGTATATTGCTGCATTCCTCTTTCACTCTATCCTGACTAGTCTCCCAGTCCCTGCCACTGAAAAACATCCCCACAGCATGATGCTGCCACCACCATGCTCCACTGTAGGGATGGTATTGGCCTGGGGATGAGGGGTGCCTGGTTTCCTCCAAACATAACGCCTGGCATTGACACCAAAGAGTTCAATCTGTTGTTTCTCATGGTCCAAGAGTCCTTTAGGTGCATGTTGGCAAACTCCAGACAGGCTGCCATTTGCTTTTTACTAAGGAGTGGCTTACGTCTGGCCACTCTACCATACAGGCCTAATTGTTGAATTGCTGCACAGATGGTTGTCCTTCTGGAAGGTTCTTCTCTCTTCACAGAGGAATGCTGTAGCTCTGACAGAGTGACCATCGGATTCTTGGTCACCGCCCTTCTCCCACAGTCGCTAAGTTTAGACAGCCGGCCAACTCTAGGAAGAAATCTGGTAGTTCCGAACTTCTTCCATTGACGGATGGTGGAGGCCACTGTGCTCATTGGGACCTTCAAAGCAGCAGATATTTTTCTGTACCCTTCCCCAGATTTGTGCCTCGAGACAATCCTGTCGCTGAGGTCTACAGACAATATCTTGGACTTCATGCTTGGTTTGTGCTCTGACATGCACTGTCAAGTGTGGGACCTAATATAGACAGTTGTATGCCTTTCAAAATCATGTCCAAACAGCTGAATTTACCACAGGTAGACTCCAATTAAGCTGTAGGAACATCTCAATGATGATCAGTGGAAACAGGATGCACCTGAGCTCGATTTTGAGTTTCATGGCAAAGGCTGTGAATATCACATGTACATGTGAATTCTTAGGGTTTTTTTTATTACTTTTGCAAAAGTCTCAAAAAAACTTTTTACACGTTGTCATTGTGGGGTATTGTGTGTAGAATTTTGAGGATAAAAATTAATTTATTCCATTTTGGAATAAGGCTGTAACATAACAAAATGTGGAAAAAGTGAAGCGCTGTGAATACTTTCTGGATGCATTATAGAGCCGTCAAAATTTCCCCCATAGACTTCAATTATTGTAAAACACCATTAAAGTCTGAGGTAGGAACCGTTACATTGTATCCTATGATGGGAACCACAAGGTTAACAGAGGTCAACCTTGCAGTTCCCATCATAGGATGCAATGTAGCTGTTCCCACCACAGACTTCAATGGTGCTTTCCCACCATTGAAGTCTATGAAAGAAAGTTTGACAGACAGCCTGACCACTCATAGCCAACCAGCAGGCAGCTATTATGGAGGTGCCTGTTGATTGGCCACCAGCTCCTCTAATGACAGGAGTCTCCCGGGCCCAGCTCATTCATGCAGAGAGAGTGTATGTGTAAGCACATACACTTCCTCATGCCCACCTTGGATCAGGTGTGTATTTTATCATTATTAACACCTTGGATGCCTACTTGGAATGAAGAGGACATAATCTAAACTAGGAATAGGTGAGTATGGAAATTTTTTTTACAGGAGTCATGGATGCTACCTGTAGAAGAGGACGTGAATGGCTACACGGTTTGTAGGTAAATATGTGTGATTGTGAGTGAGTGCATGTGAAATAAAATATTACAACCTTTGATGTCCATGTCGTGTGTGTATTTTAATATCTCTTTTGCAGAACTAGAGGTACCAGCAGGCCCTTAATGCCCTACATGCTGGTACTTGTAGTTCTCCAAGTACCAGCATGCGGGGGAGGCTTGCTGGGACCTCTATTTCTACTGCAAAAGACAATATTATTCAATCTATTTTTTACACATGCAGGGGTGCTGGGGATAGCTCTGGGCTATTAGCCAGGCCTTGTGTGCCCTGGAGAGGGGGAACCCCTTTTTAGGGTGGTCCCCACCTCCCCAGGGATACCCACTCTAGGCTGAATAGCAGTCAGGTGATAATGCTTTGGCCAAGGGACACAGTGAAAGGGTCCCCCAGCTGTGGCATTACACTCCCACTAGAAAGAGTCTGGTGCTGGTTGTGAAAAATACAGGGGGCCCCTACTGATTTGGACCCCCGTACTTTTGCAACCAGGACTGGCTCACTGAGCCTGGTGCTAGGTGTTGATAATACAGGGGAACCCTACATTTTTTTCCTGTATTTTCACAATCAGGACTAGCTCAGAAAAGCTGGTTGTGCTTTTAGGGGGTTACTATTTTTTTTTAACACAGAAACCTTCACGGATCTCACTAATCAGGGAAGACTTCAGTGTAACTTGGATCTTGTAATGAAAGTCACATTACAAAGGTCCATGTTTTCATGTAATATCCTCGACCTCACTAGTTTGCAGGCTATTATATTTGCCAAGTTGTTGGACATACTGAGACCTTTAAATGTGCGAGAAGGTCTGAGGGCCTGATTCAGAGCCGCTCGCTGCTGGCGAGCGCTCGATCTGGATCAGGGCGGGGATTTTTTTTTCTTTCTTCAGGCCGCTCACTAAGCTGTGGATGACCAGCCACAGCTTTTGCGAGTGGCCTGGAGCCCATCACGATTATCACAACCATCGGGCTTGCGAGGAGACTCTGTGATAGGGTCTCAGCTCTTGCAAGCCTGAGTGGACTCCCTGCTCTAGTAGAGCAAGAAGTCCACTACTGACATCATGAGTGATGTCAGTAGGGCCGCCCACAAATGCCTGGTGTTCCTAATGGAATGCCTGCGTTTGTGCAGTCACCCTCCCTCCCCGCCTGCAAAATGGAGTGAGCTGTCAATCAACATCGACAGCCGCCCCGTCTTGCAGCAAGACGTGTAGCGACGGAGCTGCTGTCGCTGGACGGGTCTCGCACATACGCATGCCGGAGGAGGCACATGAGCAGTGGGGGACCATCAACCCACTTGTGAGCGGGTCTGAATCAGGCCAGGGCCATAGCTAGGGTAGTGCGGCCGGTGCCATCACACAGGGCACACACAGGTCAGTGGGCGCTGTTTGGGCCTGTGAAATTTCTGTTTATTATCATTCTTGCTTGTAGCTTCCTCTTATTTCATCCCCAGCATCTCCTGGTCTGTCCTATCTCTTCCCTGGCCCTTCCCCATGAAGCCCTGGACCTTTTTTGGGGGCATTATGTCCCTTTGAAATGCTCTTTCTGGCACAGGGCACCAAAAAGTCTAGTTCGGCTCTGAATCAGGCCCTGAGTTTGTCCCGAACACAAAACTTGGACCCCATTACATTATACCCAGTGAATCAGAATGAACATGATTTTATACCTTGCAGAGTTCCAGCATCTAGCTTTTTCTGTGTTGGGGATTTTTAGTGATCACTCTGATAAAAATCCCAAGCATAGGACAAGCTATATGCTGGCACTCTGTAAGGATAAAAAGCATATTCATTATAATTCTAGCAATAGGACTGTCAGAAAAAGATAGGTATAAAGGGCCAAATGTAATAGGGTGAGAGTTTAGAAAATGTGAGAGTTTAGCAGTACAACTCTCACACTACTAATACATTGATCAAGTTGTATTTTCAAAACAGGAAACACCTGGATGAGAGGTTAAATCTTGAGAGTTTTTTGAGTCTGAAAAACATACAAGTTTGCATGTCCTGTGACTTTATAATTTTTTTAAACTCTCACCCTATTACATTTGGCACAAACTGTTTGAAGAAGTGGGCAGCAAAGTTTATGCAGTTTATCCCATGCTATACCAGATGATCATGACACATTTGTATTAATGCAGTACTACAAATAATCAATAATCTATTTATTTTGAAAAAGTGGTAATGAGTACTCAATTGGGCCAACTTGTGCCGACATTGTTTGAGTTTAGTTATGTTTAGAATTTCTGGAATGTCCTTCTCCTTTCAAGGCAACAGAAACCACAAATTGTTTGGACCTAATTCCCGAAGTAGTAAAGGGGGTGGTCCGTATATTCCAATCATACATAAGAGTCTGTTTGCACTGGATTGCAGGTTCTAGCTTGTGTTTGACAAACAAACACACAGGGGTCTATTTACTAAGCAGTGTTAGGAGACAGAGTGAAAAGTGATAAGTCTGTGATAAGGTGCCAGCCAATCAGCTCCCAACTGTCATCTCACAGGCTGTGTTTGAAAAATGACAATTGGGAGCTGATTGGCTGGCACCTTATCACAGACTTATCACTTTTCACTCTGTCTCCTAACACTGCTTAGTAAATAGACCCCACAGTGACAAAGATGCCTACAGTCTTTTGTACGCTTCCCACCAACTCCATCTACCTACAACTCTCTCTGATGGTGAATGCAACATGAACTACAACCCACACTCTCTACACACACTTTCCTGTGTGAAATGGCATCTGAAATCACAAGAGAAGAACTTGCATGCCATCCAAAATAAGCAAGATTTATTTTTGTCTTCCGAGTTCTGAACTTGGCAAAAAGACCCAAGTCAAGATGGTTCTACTCGGTAATCCAAAGTGATCCAACCTGGGACTTGTTTAGACTTGGAACCCCAAAGTTTGGATGTGTTTGGTTTCAACAAAACTAAACCCCTCTTCTCTAGTTAGCAGCAGACATTGAAGTCCTATAAGTTGTGAGGTGGGGCGACCATGGCTCGGAATTGTTTTTTCAGCACAAACCACAGGTGCTTGATTGGATTGAGATCTGGGGAATTTGGAGGCCAAGTCAAAACCTTAAACTCTTTGCCATGCTCCTCAAATCATTCCTGAACAATTTTACAGTGTGGCAGGGTACGTTATCCTGATGAATGAGACCACTTACATCAGGATACACAGATTGTAATGAAGGGGGGATACTTTATCTGGAACAATGTTTAGGTAGGTGGTTTGTGACAATGTAACATTCACATGAATGCCAGAACTCAAGGTTTTCCAGCAGAACATTGTCCAGAGCATTACACTGTTTGCCAGTTTGCCTTTTTCTGATACGGCATCTTGGTGCCATCCCTTCCCCAGGTAAATGCCACTTGTCTGTGGCCAGGGGTGTATCTAGGGATCCAAGTGCCCCTAGCAATGTAATGGACTGGCGCCCCCACCACCTCTATACAGTGCCCCAGTTGTAATCCCCCAGTAGTAATCCCCCCTATGCTGCATTGCCCCCAGTAGTAATCCCTCCTATACAGTGCCCCCAGTAGTAATCTCCCTATGCTGCATTGCCCCCAGTAGTAGTCCCCCCATACATTGCCCCCAGTAGTAGTCCCCACTATGCTACATTGACCCAAGTAGTAGTCCCCCCTATACAGTGCCCTCAGTAATAGTCCCCCACATACACTGCCCCCAGTAGTAGTCCCCCCTATATAATGCCCCCAGTAGTGGCCACTCCCCCTAAATTGCTCCCAGTAGTGGCCACTCCTAAACAGTGCCCCCAGTAGTGGCCACCCCCCTAAATTGCCCCTAGTAGTGGCCACCCCTATTCAGTGCCCCCAGTAGCGGGCACCACCCTATAAAGAGCGCCCAGTAGGGGCCACCCCTATTTCAGTGCCCCCCCCGCTGTGCCAGGCTTACACACACACACACACACACGCACACACACAAAGAAATAAAATACAACTTACCTGATTCCCGCTCCTGATGTGATCGCCGATGTCCGCTCTGAGTCCCGGCTCGCTCCTCTGCTGCCTGGGAGAGATGTCATGACGTATGACGTCCCTCTCATCACATGCTGTGGGGGGAGCCAGAAGACGGAGCTTATGAGTGAGCTCCAGCCAGCTCCCTCCGTGGACAATGCAGCAGCAAATGAGAGTCTGTCTGATAGTACAAACACAGAGCCGCCGCTGGCAGCGAAGTGTTTGTAAACTGTGTAGAGGAGACCGCTCTCACTGTGGTCTGCCCTACACTTGTGGGGCCAGGGGACTAGCCCACCCCTTGTCTGCTGGTGGCACTGCTGGACGGCGGTGAGTGCCATCCTGGCCAATGGGTAGATACGCCCCTATCTGTGGCCTATATGTGTAACTTGCTTTTCTATCTCCATGTATTTGCATATTTTTGGAACACCTGTATATCTATTAGTTTATGTTCATTAATTACTTGTAGTTAGCAAGGAAACAACTACTTAAGGTTCATATAAGGTAAATTGGTGTTGTAGGGCAATGAACCTGATTCAGATATGTATGCTAATCAGACAGCCTCTGTGTATTTGTAGCTCAGGCTACTCAAAGTGACCAAGTAATTCACGATGCTGAAGCCAGTTAAACAGCATCCAAGGACACAGCCACTGGATTCAGCATGCCCAAGAAATGGGGCTTATACTTCTCTGTTTTCTTCAATGCTGTCTGTTGCTCCTGCTCCGTCTCCAAATGGCTGCAGCCTGTCAATCAGGCTGCGGTATCCAGAGCACTGCAAGCAATCTCTCAGAATGAGATTTGCACATGCATAGAACTCACACCATCAGAGATGTACTGTACGTAAACCATCAGGTTTGCATACATCTCTGAATTATGCCCAATGTCTTTAACTTTTTCCTTGAGTGCTGCTCCAGTCGAAAAAGCATGAAGACAGGTTGAAAAAGCAGTAGCAACAGTGTCAAGCACATAGCAATAATAGCACATGGGTCATTCTTATTCCCTATATGTTTGTGCAAGTGCCCCTTCTTGTGCCTTTATGCATGATACTGTAGGTGAAAGGGCTTGTTAAAATTGTGTATATTGTACAAAGGGCTGGAGCTTCTGAGCGTGTCTGTTTCAAAGTGTGGAAAACCAGTGTATGCAGCTATCGGTAATATCGAGTACAATTGGATGTGATCGCAGCACTTGACCGCAAGCACTGACACTCTGTAATAATTATGCACGCCTCTAAAATGGCATTAAGACACTCAGACACGCCTGCATTCTCACCACCACTCCCCCGTTTCCATCAACCAACCCCTGTTACCACCCAGAAATGGTTTGTCTTGTCACTCTCTAGAGAGCTATCTATGTGCAGCGAGTGAATGCTTCCCGATCGCATGGACTAGTTTGCGCGCATGCGCACTGCGATACATTTGCATGCACACATTGCGAGCCATCGACAGCTACAAGCGAACGCAGCCTGGCGAGCGGGTCTGAATCGGGCCCTCTGTGTCTATTCCTAGAGACAGCTACTGCTGTATTTGCATTTGAGTTGGATAGTAATGCACAGCCACTTCATTGCAGCTATGCAAAACAGTCCATCTCTGAATCAGGCCCAAAGTAAACAAGAAAAAAAAAATACTGTACAGTATGTAAAACACTACTCAAATAAGTGAGCATGGACATTGCTTTGCGGTGATTGGTTTGAGTCCCTTGTCTATGTTTACCTTTGACTGTGCAATGCCAACCAGATTTATTTTTTCTCACATAATCATCTGCCTACAAGTTTTCCTAAGATACCCCCTTTGCTTTCTAGCTCTTTCTCACATGCCCCTTCTGCATATCAGCTTTTCCCTCCTATGCCTCTCTGTCCACTAATTTTTCCTCACATCACCTTTGCATGTCAACAATTCCTCATATATCCTCTCTGCTCTCAAGCTTTTCATCACATACCCCTTTGCCTACTAGCTTTACCTGCCCCCTCTACCCTCCAGCTTTTTCTAAAATGTCCCCTCTGCACATCAGTTTTTCCTCACATGACCCCTCTGCACATCAGCTTTTCTCTCACATGGTTCTCTGTATACTGTATCAGCTTTTTTGCCACATGTCACACATTTGTCTGTCAGCTATTCCTCCTACACCCTCTCTACCAACCAGATTTTCTCAACATGCTCCCTCTGCTCCACAACTTTTCCTCAAATGCCACCTCTGCTAACAAGCTTTTTCTCCCATACGCTTCTGATAACCAACTTTTCCTCATACATTATGTTACCTCTTTTCCACCTGCATTTAGTCACATGAACCCTCTGTCCACAAAGATTTCCCCAAATGCCCCCTTTGCTCCAAACAAGCTTCTCTTCACATTCCCTTTTTCATAGCTCTCTTCCACTCCTATGCCCGTGTGGAGCTCTTAGGTATAGGTGGAAGTTCACTCTTACAGTACATCCTCTACTAGTCCTTTTTGGATGCGCACTGACTAAGACTTCCTAGCAGTTTGTAGTAAAGGAAGTCATGTGACATGCCTGAAGTCCAATTCCCAATTACTGACATGACAGTTTGACCCTGTAGCTGCTCCAACTATACCCGGATTTAATACCATAATAATCAGGCCTAATGTGAGCAACCACAGTGCTCATGCATCTGGTAACTATGTTGGCAGATACTTCAGAGTAGGGGTGTGCACCGGCCACTTTTCGTGTTTTGTGTTTTGGTTTTGGATCTGGATCTTTCTTCGTGTTTTGGATCTGGATTGGTTTTGCCAAATCCACCCTTCCGTGTTTTGGGTTCTGGGTTTTGTGTTTTGGATCTGTATTTGTTTTTAAAAAAGCATAAAAACAGCTAAAATCACAGAATGTGTGGGTTTTTCTGCTCCTATGCTATTATTAACCTCAATAACCTTAATTTCCACTCGTTTCCAGTCTATTCTGAACACCTCACACCTCACAATAGTGTTTTTATGTCCAAAAGGTTGCACCAAGGTAGCTGGATGACTATGCTAAGCGACACAAGTGGACGGCACAAACACGTGGCCCATCTAGGAGTGACACTGCAGTGGCAGACAGGATGGCAGTTTGAAAAACTAGGCCCCAAACAGTACATAATGCAAAGAAAAAAAAGAGGTGGAAGATGGAATTGTCCTTGGGCCCTCCCACCCACCCTTATTTTGTATAAACAGGACATGCACACTTTAACAAACCAATCATTTCAGCACCAGGGTCTGCCACACGACTGTGGCTGAAATCATTAGTTAGTTTAGGCCCCCACAAAACAAGCTGGCAATGAATCTGTCCTTGCACAAACTGGCTCTACGGAGGCAAGATGTCGTCCTCATCCTCCTCAACCACCGATTCCTCACCCTCTTCAGTGTTGTGTACATCCTCATCCTCACAGAGTATTAATTCGTCCCCGCTGGAATCCACCACCACAGGTACCTCTGTACATTTTGGAGGCTGGTCTCCCTGGAAGAGTTGAAAATTCATTTTTATGAACATCATCTTCTCCACATTTTGTGGAAGCAACCTCGTACACCTTTCGCTTACAAGGTTCCCAGCTGCACTAAACACTCTTTCGGAGTACACACTGGAGGGGGGCCAACTCAGGTAAAATAGAGCCAGTTTGTACAGGGGCCTCCAAATTGCCTCTTTTTCCTGCCAGTACAGGTACGGACTGTCTGACATGCCTACTTGGATGCTGTCACCGATGTAATCCTCCACCATTCTGTGAATGGTGACAGTATCATATGCAGTGACGGTAGACAAGTCAGAAATTGTTGCCAGGTCCTTCAGTCCAGACCAGATGTCCAAACTTGGTCCTGCCTGCCCTGCATCACCACCAGCGGGTTGCTTAGGATACCTACATTTTTTCCTGGCAGCCCCAGTTGCGGGAGAAAATGAAGAAGGAGCTGTTGACATGTTATGTTCCACTTCTGCTGACAGTGTTTTCACCAGCAGGTCTTTGCATGTCTGCAGGCTTGTGTCAGCCGGAAAGAGAGACAACACATAGGCTGTAAACCTAGGATCGAGCATGGTGGCTAAAATGTAGTGGTCTGATGTCAACAGATTGACCACCCTGGAATCCTGGCAAAGTGAATGAAGGGTTTCATCCACAAGTCCCACATGCTGAGTGGAATTGCTCTGTCTTAGCTCCTCCTTCACTTTCTCCAGCTGCTTCTGCAAAAGCCTGATGAGGGGAATGACCTGACTCAAGCTGGCAGTGTCTGAACTGACTTCACGTGTGGCAAGTTCGAAGGGCTGGAGAACCTTGCACAACACGGAAATAATTCTCCACTGCACTTGAGTCAGGTGCATACCCCCTCCTTTGCCTATGTCATAGGTGGATGTATAGGCTTGAATGGCCTTTTGCTGTTCCTCCATCCTCTGAAGCATATAGAGGGTTGAGTTCCACCGCATCACAAACTCTTGCTTCAGGTGATGGCGGGGCAGGTTCAAGAGTGTTTGCTGGTGCTCTAGTCTTCGGCATGCAGTCGCTGAATTGCGAAAGTGACCAGAAATTTTTTGGGCCACCCAAAGCGTCTCCTGCATGCCCCTGTCGCTTTTCAGAAAATTCTGCACCACCAAGTTTATTGTGTGCGCAAAGCATGGGACGTGGTGGAATTTTCCCAGCTGTAATGCCCGCACAATATTGGTGGCATTGTCAGATATCACAAATCCCCAGGAGAGTCTAAGTGGGGTAAGCCACTGGGCAATGATTTCCCTCAGTTTCTCTAAGAGGTTGTCGGCAGTGTGCCTCTTACTGAAACTGGTGATACACAGCGTAGCCTGCCTTGGAACGAGCTGGCATTTCTGAGATGCTGCTACTGGTGACGCTGCTGTTGTTGCTTGGTAAGGTGATACATCTTCCCAGTGGGCTGTCACAGTCATACAGTCCTTAGTTTTCCATGTTCCACTAGTCCACATGTCCATGGTTAAGTGGACATTGGGCACAACCACATTTTTCAGGACACTGAGGACACTTTTTCTGATGGTTCTGTACAGTCTCGGTATCGCCTGCCTAATGAAGTGGAATCTAGATGGGATTTGGATCCAGGGACACACTACCTCCATCAATTGTCTAAATCCCACTGCACTAATGGCAGATACCGGACGCACGTCTAACACCAACATAGCAGTCAAGGCCTCAGTTATATGTTTTGCTTCAGGATGACTGCTGTCATACTTCATCCTCCTTGCTAAGAACTGTTGGAGGGTCAATTGTTTAGTAAAAGTAGTGGTGTTCCTACTTCCTCTCTGGGATGATGAACGACTCCCAGCAGCAGCAACAGCAGCAGTGGCAGCAGTAGGCATAGCAATGCAGGATCCTCTGGACGAATCCCGGATAGGAGAGTCAGTCATGCCAGTGACATGGCCTGCAGGACTACTTCCGATCCTGACTAAGGAGCAAATTGATGAGGAGGGAGTTGATGGTGTGGTTTGCAGGTGCTTGGATACAACAGGACAACAGGAATTAGGTGTCCCTGGACTGCTTACGGTCTTAGCCAAAGGTTCTGAACTTGACAGTAACCTTTTATGAACACGCTGCAGGTGCTGTATAAGGAAGGATGTTCCTAGGTGGTTAACGTCCCTACCCCTACTTATTTCACCTTTACATATGGTACATATGGCAAGACAGTTGTTGTCCAGATTTGGATAGAAATATTACCAGGCCAAAGAGGTGGAATGTTTGGTCTTCTGCCCAGGCATGACCGTAATGGGCTTTTATATCCCACGGACAACAACTGTCTCACCCGGAGCCTGATTTAAACAAACCACATCACCATCAGAATCCTCCTCACCAACTTCCTCCTCAGCGCCAGCTACACCAGTATCCTCATCCTGTTGTACTTCAACAGTGACATCTTCAATTTGCATATCAGCAAGTGGACTGTGGGTGCTCCTTTCAGCACTTGCAGGAGGCATGCAAATGGTGGAAAGAGCCATCTCTTCCCGTCCAGTGCTGGGAAGGTCAGGCATCGCAACTGCCACCACACTTGGACTCTCCTTGGGGACTTGTGAAATCTTCTTCAAACGCACAGTTCTTTGCTGTGCTTTTGCCAGCTTAACTCGTTTGATTTGTTTAGTGGGAAGAGGGCTTCCATCGTCATGTGAAGCTGAACCACTAGTCATGAACATTGGGAATGACCTTAGCCATTCCTTGCCACTCCGTGTCGTAAATGGCATATTGGCAAGTTTACGTTTCTCCTCAGATGATTTCAATGTTTTTTTTAAGGTAATTTTCCTCAACTTTGTCATTTGGGATTGTATGTGCCCTCTACTACGACATTGGGCATTGTCCTTGGCAGACGATGTTGATGGCATGTTATCGTCTTTGTCATGACTAGTGGCAGCAGCTTCAGCACAAGGAGGAAGTGGTTCTTGATCTTTCCCTATTTTATTTTTATCGGAGAAAGTTTGGTCCTCCATTTATGTTATATTGATATATACGTGCGGCTAAGGCGCACACAAACACAGAAAATATTTTTTTATTTTTGATGGAGACTAGTGCACTTTGTGGGTTACACCAGCCGGCTCTTTACTTATGGGACACAGGCGCACGCTTGGCGCTGATCTTTTGTTGATGCACGTGCAGCTACAGTGCACACAATTCACATACAGAAAAAAAAAGAAGAATTTTTTATTTTTTGTGGAGCGCACTTTGAGGGTTACACCACCCTTTAACAGACAGACGCACGCCTGGCGCTGCTGCTTTGAGGATGCATGTACAGTGCAGACAATTCACAAACACAGAAGAAAATGTTTTATTTTTGCTGGAGTGCACTTTGGGGGTTACACCACCCTTTAACATACAGACACTCGCTTGTCGCTGCTGCTTTGAGGATGCAAGTGCGGCTATAGCCCAGACAATTCACAAAGACAGAAAAAAAAGAAGAATTTTTTATTCTTTGTGGAGCGCACTTTGAGGGTTACACCACCCTTTAACAGACAGATGCATGCTTGGCGCTGCTGCTTTGAGGATGCAGGTGCGGCTACTGCGCATACAATTCACACACAAACACAGAAAAAAAGAAGATTATTTTATTTTGGTTGGAGCCCACTTTGGGGGTTACACCACCCTTTAACAGACAGATGCACGCTTGGCGCTGCTGCTTTGAGGATGCAGGTGCGGCTACTGCACTTACATTTCACACACAAACCCAGAAAAAAGAAGATTATTTTATTTTGGTTGGAGCCCACTTTGGGGATTACACCACCCTTTAACAGACAGATGTACGCTTGTCGCTACTGCTTTGAGGATGCAGGTGCGGCTATAGCCCACACAATTCACAAAGACAGAAAAAAAAAGGAGAATTTTTTATTTTTTGGGGAGCGCACTTTGGGGGTTACAGCACCCTTTAACGGACAAGCCAGCCAGCCCTTTACTTATGGGACACAGGCGCACGCTTGGCGCTGCTCCTTTGTTGATGTACGTGCAGCCACAGTGCACACAATTCACAAACACTGAAAATATTTTTTTATTTTATTTGTAGTGCAGTTTGGGGGTTACATCACCCTTTAACGGACAAGCCAGCTGGCCCTTTACTTATGGGACACAGGCGCACGCTTGGCGCTGCTCCTTTGTTGATGCACATGCAGCCACAGTGCACACAATTCACAAACACAGAAAATTATTTGTTATTTTGTTTGTAGTGCACTTTGCGGGTTACAGCACCCTTTAACAGTCAAGCCAGCCGGCCCTTTACTTATGACACAGGCGTACGCTTGGCGCTACTTTGTTGATGCATGTGCGGCCACAGTGCACACAATTCACAAACAGAAAATTATTTGTTATTTTGTTTGGAGTGCACTTTGCGGGTTACAGCACCCTTTAATGGTCAAGCCAGCCGGCGCCCTTTAATTATGACACAGGCGCATGCTTGGCGCTACTTTTTTGATGCACGTGCATCCACAGTGCACACTATTCACAAACACAGAAAATAATTTGTTATTTTGTTTGAAGTGCACTTTGGGGGTTACAGCACCCTTTAACGGTCAAGCCAGCCAGCCCTTTACTTATGACACAGGCGCACGCTTGGCGCTACTTTGTTGATGCACGAGCAGCTACTGCGCACACATTTCACAAACAGAAAAAATATTAATTTTTTTGCACTTGGGGGAGCACCCCTGATGGACAGAGCACACCCTGGACAACACTACAGCACCCCGTTAGGACTGGGACAATGCACAGGAGTTTGGAGTGGACAGCCCCTATGGACAAATGACTGCACAACACAGTCCAGCCAGCCCCTATGAGCTTTGGAGGAGTGAACACAGCCCCTATGAACAACAGCAGCACAGCACAACACAGCCAGCCCTATGGACTTTGGAGGAGTGGACACATCCTCTATGGACAACAGTAGCACAGCACAACACAGCCAGCCCCTATGGACTTTGGAGGAGTGGACACATCCCCTATAGACAACAGCAGCACAGCACAAAACAGCCAGCCCCTATGGACTTTGGAGGAGTGGACACAGCCCCTATGGACAACAGCAGCACAGCACAACACAGCCAGCCCCTATGGACTTTGGAGGAGTGGACACAGCCCCTATGGACAACAGCAGCACAGCGCAGCACAGCCAGCCCCTATGGACTTTGGAGGAGTGGACACAGCCCCTATGGACAACAGCAGCACAGCGCAGCACAGCACAGTACAACACTACACTGCACTACACTATCAGGGGCTGGCTGGCAACTTTTAGCCTGGGGGCAAATGCATGCAGGCGGCTCTGGCAGAGGAGTAGCGTGTAGCCAGGGTGCCCGAAAGAATGTGTGTGCTACGGTGCCACCCCCCCCTCAGGAGAGGACACCCTTATGCAGGCCTCGAGTAGTGCCCCCAGTAGTGATCCCCTTATGCAGTTCCCCTTGTGCCCCCAGTAGTAAGCCCCTTATATAGTGCCCCCAGTAGTGGTAACCCTTATGCAGTGCCCCTTAAATAGTGACCCCAGTTGTAGTCTTCCCCCTATGCAGTACCCCCACTATTGCCCTTTATATGGAGCCCCCAGCAGTGGTCCCTCGAAGCAGTGCCCCCAGTGATAGTCCCCTCCCCCCTATGTAGTGCCCCTAGTAGTATTCCCCTCCCCCCTATGCAATGCCCCTAGTAGTAGTCCACTTGTAGTGCCCCTAGTAGTAGTCCCCCCAGTAGTAGTACCCCCCTTGTAGTGCCCCCAGTAGTAGTCCCCCCCTTGTAGAGCCCCCAGTAGTAGTAGTCCCCCATAGTATTGCTCCCAGTAGTAGTAGTCCCCCCCTTGTAGTGCCCCCAGTAGTAGTCCCCCCCTTGTAGTGCTCCCAGTTGTAGTAGTAACCTCCTTGTAGTGCCTCCAGTAGTAGTAGTCCCCCCCTTGTAGTGCCCCCAGTAGTAGTAGCCCCCCTCCTTGTAGTGCCCCCAGTAGTAGTAGTCCCCCCTTGTAGTGCCCCCAGTAGTAGTAGTCCCCCCCTTGTAGCGCCCCAAGTAGTAGTAGTCCCCCGCTTTGCAGTGCCCCCAGTAGTGGTCTCCTCCTTATAGTGCCAGACCCCCCGCAGTAGACACACATAATATAAAAAAAAAAAACACTTACCTGACACCCGCTCCTGGTCCCGCCGCCGATATCAGCTCTTCCGTCCGCCGCTTTGCATTATGGGAGTGACGCATCATGGGAGTGACGCGTCACTCCCATTACCCACTGCGGGAGCCGGAAGATGTCCGGCTCTGGCAGTGGGAGCAGCAGCTGATGAGAGTCTGTCTGACTCTCATTAGCTGCTAAATCAAACACACAGCTGCCGGCTCCGGCGGCTGTGTGTTTGTGCTGTGTAGTGCTGACCGAACTCCGTCCGGTCAGCGCTACACACGCGGTGCAGTCTGTGTCACAGTGACACAGACTACCCGCGGCCCGCGGCCCGCATGATGCTGCGGCCCGGAGGGCACATGGCACCCTGGCCCCCAGCCCAGCCCACCACTGTACACTACACTACACTACACAGTCCAGCCAGCCCTAACTCCCACCCTCCCTCTTCACTGTCCACAGCCGAGTGAGAAAATGGCGCCGACGCGGGTACTTTATATAGAATCCAAAACCTGCGAAACCCAGAAGGCGGGATGATGACATTTTGCCTCGATTTCAGATCTGAGTCAGGCGGGAAAAGTCGAGTCTGACTCGGATTGGCCTCGGATCGGGGGGGCTCGGGGGGGTTCGGATGTCAGAAATCCAAACCCGCTCACCCCTACTTCAGAGTAGTCATAAAACTGTTAGATTCTATGATAAATATAACTCCATCCGTGCTATAGGCAGTTTGTAGTAAATGTCATATGGGAAATATACACTCCTTATTGCTGCTAATAGATGGAGGTATACAATGATTGATGGTAGGTGTTGTTTATGGCCACAATCTTTGTAATCAGTGCTATAATATGTCTGTAAGCCACTGATCCAGTCCCAGTTTTACCACTAGGAATTTGTTTTTACTTTGCCCATGGTGCATCTGTAGAAGGTACCAACTGCAGACATGGAGGAGCACCAACTATGAGCTACTCACTTGTGATGCTGCCGACTGCTACTCCTCTATCTTAATTAATGGGCTGGGAGTGTGACACATGGCTATGATGTCACAGCCCTGTGCCATACTTCCAAAAGGATAGCTGTGGCCTTGCTGCTGCAACAGGCAAAATAAGATGTGTGTGCATGTGTGTGTGTGCACTCAGTGAAAGCTCCAGCACTGTTCCTTTCACACTAGGGATGCATTTTTAGAATCTAAAAAAAACCCATATAACTGTTCCATGGATACACAGCAATAAATATAAATGTATAAGAGCATTTCCTGGGGGAAGATAAAGAATACAGCTATCTCAGGGGGGCTTGGAGGTAAGGGGGTATGGCAATGCCAATTCTGCAGTGGAGTTTGCACAAGCGCAATGAACCTAGGTTTATCTCATATGATAGATATTAAATTTTATGTAAGAAACTAAAAGATTTACAATATAGAAATTTTGTACAGCAAACAAGCTTCTTGGAACAGAAGAAGAGTATAAAACAGAGAATGCTGGCAATAAACTAAAAAACAGTTGACCTTCTTGAGCAGTGACATAAGGCATGGCAAGGGCTGAAATTTGAAATTGTAAGATTTTCCACCCTCTGATTCCATTTTAAATGTGGCTATACAGATGTGTCCACATTAGAGATGAGCGGGACCGGTTCTCTGGGAACCGGACCCACCCTAATAGAGGCAAAACCTTTCGATCCCACTGTCGGATCTCGAGATTTTGCCTCGAGCAGCCATTTAAATTGATACTCCATTAAATTGAATGGGATTAATGCTTATTGGCTGAGAGAGCCGTCTGTCACGGCTCTCAGCTCTCAGGAAGGTTAGAAGATGCCGCCCATCCCCCTTACCTGACATATTTGTCACCCCCGCTGCCAACACAACCGGCACACCTCGCTGCTGACCCCCAATGGAGGCATCCCACACTGCCAACACCCATGCTGCCGACACCACTGGCAACAATGCACTGCCCACACCACCAGGACTCCCACACTGAGAACAATGCTGGCACCCTGCACTGAGATTACTGCCAGTACCCCTGAACTGCTTCCCCATGTACTGAGGACACTGTCAGCAACTCCACTGGCACCCCACACTGAGGACACCATCGGCACCCCCACACTGCTGACACTGTCGACACATGTGCACTGAGGACACCACTGGCACCCACGCTCTGTCAACACTGCCAGCACCCTGCACTGAGGACACTGCCAGCACCACCCACTGCTGCTCCAGGTACTGAAAACACCAACAACAACCCCACACTGCCGCCACTCCCACACCGAGGGCACCGCCGCACTGCCGACACTGTCAGCACCCCTGCACTGAGGACACCGCTGGCATCCCCACTCTGCCAACACCCTGCACTGAGGACATTGCCGGCACCCCCACCCTGCCAACACCGTCACACTGTCAACACCGCTGGCAGCCCCACATTGAGGACACCACTGGCACTCTCGCATTGAGGACACCGCCAGCACCCTGCACTGTCAACACTGCTGTCACAGTAAGTGCACTATTGGTGTATCCAACCCACAATGTATAACACACTGTATCCAACCTGCACTGTACTCAACCCACATTGTATCCAAACTGCACTATATTAGACCCACACTGTATCCGACCTGCACTATAAACTGCACTGTATCTATCCCGCACTGTAACCAATTCACTCTGTACCCTGCACTGTATTCAACCCACATTGTATCCTGCACTATATCAGACCCACACTGTATCCCACACTGTATCTGACCTGCACTGTGTTCAACCCACACTGTATTCCACACTGTATCCAACCCGCACTGTATCTGACTCACATTTTATCCAACCTGCACTGTATCCAACATGCACTGTATTTGACCTGCACTGTATCTAACCCGCACTGTACCCTGCACTGCAAGGTGCTAGGTGTCTTTGCGCCCAGTGCTATTCCATGTTTCCCCTCCGCCCGCTCCTTCCATGTGTCCAACCCCTCACCTTATAATAATACCTGCGACAGATGGGTGGAGGACGGGGATTATCTCCGCCCCTGTGCAGCCGCACTTACAGGACATGGAGCCGGCCCTGCTGCACTGTATCCAACCTGCACTGTTTATGTCTTGCAGTGTTTTTAATGGTTGGGGAGATTTTGGGGAACTGCTCAACAAAAAGGCTGATTGATCAGAGCTTTACATGGGTCAGTCATCGGTGGCCCAGCACCCCCAGGAGGAAAATACAGATTGTGCACTTGTGTAGGGGGCATTCATGTCTGCTTTTGCTATTTACACATGGTTTAGGGGTTTTTTGTTTGCTGCTTGTTAACGACAACTAATTGTTTTGCGCAAGGATATTCCATGCTTGATTTGTAGTAAATTTATGTGTTGTATTATTTTCTATTGAACATACTTGTGAGTTGGTTTGGAATATTTTTGCATACAATATTGTGTGAGGTGGTCAAAATTGACTGGAAATGAGTGGAAATGAATGTATTGAGCTTAATAATACTGTAGGAACAAAAAAACAGTGAATTTAGCAGCTTTTATCAATTTTTGGAAAAAAATACAGATCCAAAACCAAAACACGCAAGGGCAGTTTTGACAAAACCAAATCCAGATTCAAAACACGAAGGAGATACAAATCCAAAACCAAAACACGGGGATCGGAGCACATCCCTAGTCCACATACATCATACTTCCATGCACTACAAGTCGCATTAAACATAACATGCGATTCAGTAGTGCTGAGCATCTTTTCATGTGACTTTTTTACCTTAGAATGAGTCTCACTGAGCAGTGTGATTAGGACACACAAGCAGCTTCTGCTGATTGAAATGTAGCACGCTTATATTCTGTGTGCGACTGCGGGTGTATCTGCATGCAAAATGCTACGTAACAGTGTCAGTGGCTGTGACAAGCACAGACATGCTTTATTATACACAGCAGAATAAGTGATTATACCACTATTTAAAGGAAATGCTAGCTAGTTTACCACACCAAATTCTACTCTACTAGGAATACATACGAATTACCACCAGATACAAGTGCAGCGGTTCAAATCCCGACAGCGGCAGGCCGACATGGCTGAAAATCCTGATCGTCCCCAGGTAAGTATAAACTTACCTAACCTAACCCTAACCCTCCTTAGGGGTGCCTAACCCTGACCTTTCCCCCCAGTGCCTAACCCTAATCCCCCCTCTAAGTGCCTAAACCTAACCCCCCCTTCCCTGACACCTAAACCTAAGTCCCCCGGGTGGTGCCTAACCCTAAGTCCCTCCTGGGGATTCCGAACCCTAACCCTCTCTCCACCTAGCCTAACCCTAACCTCCCGTGGGGATAATACAAGAAAGGAAAAAAGCGCTCTATGGTAAGGAGATATGTAGACATAAGGATGTGCAAAGGATTTGGGGTCTGGGTATTGTGAATGGCTAATGGCTATAGTGAATGGAGAATTTGAGTATTATAGTGAATATATGTAAATATATACATACACACACATGTGTATACACATATGTATGTACATATGACTATGACTCTATATCAAAACAAATGTATGATGTCAGGTGGGCAATAACTTGAGGCTGGTAGTTGATGAATAATTCGGAATTTTTGTCCAATAGTTATTGTGAATGATGTTTTAATAATTAAAGCAATCAGTCTCTCTGCTTCTGACAGGAGGGCAGCAACTGTGGGCTGGATGTTGTAAAATGGAAGGTGATACGATGTAATATAGTCCTTATAGAATGCCAGAGAATAGGATTGACTGTCCTTATGTAAATGGTATGTACAACACTGTCAATCTGTCTGGCTATGCAGGTAGACAAAAACTGTAGGCTGGGTGTTGGAATACGAACTCTGTTTTATGGTGAAAACTGTATGCTGTGGATACCACCTCCTCTGTAGTCAACACCACCTCAAAGATAGGAAACGCAGTATCAGGATGTCTTGTGACACTATATTGCAGTTTTTAGGTAAGTTTAGACCTACTTACCCTGGGTGGATGTCTGCTGGTCTGACTCCTCCTTGCGTCCAGGTGGGCTAGGTGTATGTAATCGAGGGATCCATTTTGGTAGCATACAGATAAGTCAGTGTTTAACTAAAACTAATTTATTGAAATATAGTTGAACAATTTAACCATACACTGTATGGTATTACAATCTTAAAAAGTCAATAAATGTCAGATAATGTCCCAACGCGTTTCATCCCTAATTTGGGACTTCTTCAAGGGCAAAAGGTCTTTGGTGTAACCCTACCTTCTATTTATAGAGCAATAATTAAGTAAAGAACGCCAGAATGCGGTGGTGAGCCGCACTTCCGGGTTCTGTGATCTGCGCATGCGCACATCGCGCATGTCCGCACATAGAGCTACTGCTTCAGTAGTAAGATTGTGTCTCCTGGTCTGTAGATAGGAGGAGTCCTCCCATAGCATAACCTGGCCCTGTGGTTACACTATTGCAGATTGTCTGCAATTATGACGGCGGCCATCTTTGGTGTGTTCTAAACTTGGAGCCTGATCTGCGCATGCGCACATCGCGCATGTCCGCACATAGAGCTATTGCTTCAGTAGTAAGATTGTGTCTCCTAGTCTGTAGATAGGCGGAGTCCTCCCATAACATAACCTGGCCCTGTGGTTACACTATTGCAGATTGTCTGCATTTATGACGGCGTCCATCTTTGGTGTGTTCTAAACAAATGGAGCCTGATCATATCTATCAGTTGCTGTGTCACTGACCGCGATGATTGGTAAACAAGGAGCGGGGGCGTAGGGGAAGGAGGGGGGGAAGAGAAGGGAGGATGCCTATATGTATAATTAATACATTAATGGTAAACATAGCAAAAATTGGATCCAAATCTGATTAATAAATAAATAAATAAATAAATAAATAAATGAGATATTGAATAAATGAATGCTTTACCAGAGCCATACTTTGAACAGGGAAAATAGGGTGTCCGTAAATAATTCTATCAATTAATTACACACCGATAATTATGGGTTAAATATAATAAAAATAATAAAAAAAATTAATAAAAAAAATCAAATCCGAATTGGATAAAGGGGATTCCAAAGGGGCAGTTTACTCGCCTACGAAGAAATTGTACCAACATATCTGACTATAGAGAACAGGGTTTAGAGCTGAAACAAAAATTCATGGAGAAAAAATACAACATGGAGGTAGTAGAAGGAGCTTTTAAACAATTGGAAGCTACACCAAGAGAAGAACTGATCGATCCTTCCAAAAAGGTTCTGTCAAACAAAAACGAGCAAGAGAAAGTCTATTTTGTGACACAATATACCGGTGCATCACAAAAAGTCAAGCAGATACTTAATAGACACTGGCACATTTTGGGCATGGACAGCAGCCTTAAAACCTTCCTACGAGCTAAACCAGATGTAGTCTTTCGTAAAGCCCCTGATATTAAGAGCAAACTAGTCCGAAATCATCTTAAGGTAGAAAAAGGAGGTAGACAGGTCACCTTAGCAGGGGATAACATCAAAGAGGGTTTTTACCACTGTGGGAGATGTGGCAATTGCACCAGATTGGGTTACAAGAGCACAAAACCCACTTGCAAGCTAACATCCCACCAGAATAATAAGGAATTTAAAATCAGAGGAACCTTATCATGTGACAGCAACAACTTAATATATCTTTTGGAATGTCCATGCGGACTACAATACATAGGACGCACTACAAGAACTTTGAAAGTCCGTATTTATGAACATGTGAGAAATATTTTAAGGGGTTTTGATAATCACAGTGTCTCTGAACATTTTAAGAACAATCACAATTGCGACCCCAAAGGTCTCAAATTTTGGGGGATCGACAGGATGAACTACAACTGGAGGGGAGGGAATAAAATAACACAAATAGACAAATTAGAAAGTAGGTGGATTTATGATCTGCAAACATTACATCCTGAAGGTTTAAATATAGACCCTTAAACCGATAAAACCAGATGTGTTTTCCACCAGCATATATACATCTCTTGATCAAGACACATAGATAAATGTACATTTTGTATTGATGTCCTGTGTAGTGTCACTGAACCTGTGGTTTCTAGTGATGATTAATCAAATCATCAACTTAATTGATACACACACCCATACATCATCAATATTACCATATTACTATGATTTTATTAAGCTATTTATATCGACTGTGTGACTGCTTCTAGTCTCATCTATCTCTACCTATTCAACCCCAGTCATGCTATCATATCCGCAAGTACACCTATTTAGATGTAATATGTTCATTGATCATTAAACTGACTATAAAAACTTATGATAGCTACGAGCACATACAGAATTGAATTCATCACTATATATTTTTTTTTTATTATTTTTTTTTTATTTATTTTTTTTATTATTTTTATTATATTTAACCCATAATTACCGGTGTGTAATTAATTGATAGAATTATTTACGGACACCCTATTTTCCCTGTTCAAAGTAGGGCTCTGGTAAAGCATTAATTTATTCAATATCCCATTTATTTATTTATTTATTTATTTATTAATCAGATTTGGATCCAATTTTTGCTATGTTTACCATTAATGTATTAATTATACATATAGGCATCCTCCCTTCTTTTCCCCCCCCTCCTTCCCCAACGCCCCCGCTCCTTGTTTACCAATCATCGCGGTCAGTGACACAGCAACTGATAGATATGATCAGGCTCCATTTGTTTAGAACACACCAAAGATGGACGCCGTCATAAATGCAGACAATCTGCAATAGTGTAACCACAGGGCCAGGTTATGTTATGGGAGGACTCCGCCTATTTACAGACTAGGAGACACAATCTTACTACTGAAGCAATAGCTCTATGTGCGGACATGCGCGATGTGCACATGCGCAGATCAGGCTCCAAGTTTAGAACACACCAAAGATGGCCGCCGTCATAAATGCAGACAATCTGCAATAGTGTAACCACAGGGCCAGGTTATGTTATGGGAGGACTCCGCCTATCTACAGACCAGGAGACACAATCTTACTACTGAAGCAGTAGCTCTATGTGCGGACATGCGCGATGTGCGAATGCGCAGATCACAGAACCCGGAAGTGCGGCTCACCACCGCATTCTGGCATTTTTTACTTAATTATTGCTCTATAAATAGAAGGTAGGGTTACACCAAAGACCTTTTGCCCTTGAAGAAGTCCCAAATTATGGATGAAACGCGTTGGGACATTATCTGACATTTATTGACTTTTTAAGATTGTAATACCATACAGTGTATGGTTAATTTGTTCAACTATATTTCAATAAATGAGTTTTAGTTAAACACTGACTTATCTGTATGCTACCAAAATGGATCCCTCGATTACATACACCTAGCCCACCTGGACGCAAGGAGGAGTCAGACCAGCAGACATCCACCCAGGGTAAGTAGGTCTAAACTTACCTAAAAACTGCAATAT
Source organism: Taudactylus pleione (assembly GCA_031769625.1). Lineage (NCBI taxonomy): Eukaryota > Metazoa > Chordata > Amphibia > Anura > Myobatrachidae > Taudactylus > Taudactylus pleione. Next base: position 2,132,127 of record JAUIMM010000776.1, read on the forward strand.
AGTGTCACAAGACATCCTGATACTGCGTTTTCTATCTTTGAGGTGGCGTTGACTACAGAGGAGGTGGTATCCACAGCATACAGTTTTCACCATAAAACAGAGTTCGTATTCCAACACCCAGCCTACAGTTTTTGTCTACCTGCATAGCCAGACAGATTGACAGTGTTGTACATACCATTTACATAAGGACAGTCGATCCTATTCTCTGGCATTCTATAAGGACTATATTACATCGTATCACCTTCCATTTTACAACATCCAGCCCACAGTTGTTGCCCACCTGTCAGAAGCAGAGAGACTGATTGCTTTAATTATTAAAACATCATTCACAATAACTATTGGATAAAAATTCCGAATTATTCATCAACTACCAGCCTCAAGTTATTGCCCACTTGACATCATACATTTGATTTGATATAGAGTCATAATCATATGTACATACATATGTGTATACACATGTGTGTGTATGTATATATTTACATATATTCACTTTAATACTCAAATTCTCCATTCACTATAGCCATTAGCCATTCACAATACCCAGACCCCAAATCCTTTGCACATCCTTACGTCTACATATCTCCTTACCATAGAGCGCTTTTTTCCTTTCTTGTATTTTCTGCTATTGGGAGAGTTTAGGACACCTTCCGGAGAAGCAGCTAGTGGTAATAACTGTCCCTTGCATGTGAGCGCTGACTGCTTCTTTTCTGTGCCAACTCCCGTGGGTATGCCTAACCCTAAGTCCCCCCGGAAGCCCTCAATCTAACCCTTCCCCCCCCCGCGGAGCTCTAGTCATTGATCCATATAACTTCTCCCAGTGATATAGGGACCAAGATCATTTGCTCCCTGCTTTGGTCATGCTGACAAAGGCCACTGACACTTCCACAATGAAAGTATTTGACCCAATCCAAACAATATGTGATCTATAACCAGTCTAACAGGAACTGTCAAAGCATAAATCACTCATTAGGAGGTGAATACCCTCTTTAATACCAGTTCCAAATGTGGTGTGGCTTCAGTGTTGCGTTGCTGTAATTAGATATATTCTCTTCACTTGATTGCTTCCTGCTTCCCTCAAGTTCTCTGGTGATAGCAGGTGCTCTTCAGCCATATAAAGCACTAATAACTACAAGTGACAGTTTTTTTCAAGGAAATGTTAAAATTCAAGCTGAACATAGGCAAACCACCAGGTGACCTTTAAGAGAAATTAACCTGTAAAACACACAATAAAGTACCGTATATACTCGAGTATAAGCCGAGTTTTTCAGCACATTTTTTGTGCTGAAAAGTACCTCCTTGGTTTATACTCGAGTGAAGTGTAGCGCTGACCGGACGGAGTTCGGTCAGCGCTACAAAGCATAAACACACAGCCGCCGGAGCCAGAAGCTGTGTGTTTGCAGTAATCAGCAGCCACTGAGAGTCTGTCAGACTCTCAGCGGCTGCTGCTGCTCCCACTGCGGGAGCCATCTTCCGGCTCCCGCAGTGGGTAATGGGAGAGACGTCATGAGTAATGACGGCTCTCCCATACAAAGCGGCCAGAGGAGCTGATAGCGGCGGGAACAGGAGCGGGAGTTTCAGGTAAGTGATTTTTTTTTCTTTTATTCTTATTACCGTATGTCTCTCTCTACGGGGGGGACGACTACGGGGGCGATTACTACAGGGGGCACTACAAGGGGTTATTACTACTGGGGGAACTACCAGGGGGGGATTACTACAGGGGGCACTAAAAGGGGGGATTACCACTGGGGGTACTACCAGGGGGGAATTACTACAGGGGGCACTAAAAGGGGTTATTACTACTGGGGGCACTACCAGGGGGGGATTACTACAGGGGGGATTACTACAGGGGGCACTACCAGGGGGGATTACCACTGGGGGTACTACCAGGGGGGGATTACTACAGGGGGCACTAAAAGGGGGGATTACCACTGGGGGTACTACCAGGGGGGATTACTACAGGGGGCACTAAAAGGGGGTATTACCACTGGGGGCACTACCAGGAGGGATTACTACAGGGGGCACAACCAGGGGGAATCACTACTGGGGGTACTACCAGCTGCTGCCATTTCCCACCCTAGGCTTATACTCGAGTCAATAAGTTTTCCCAGTCTTTTGTGGTGAAAGTAGGTACCTCGGCTTATATTCGGGTCGACTTATACTCGAGTATATACGGTAGGTAAAGTACATTCTCCAATTGCTAAATATTGGTGAGAATATTGGTAGAACCTATAAATAATATAGATGGTAGAGGTGTGTGATGGAGGTTAGTCCATTCAGTAAATTACTTAAATAGATCTAAGTTTTATTAATCAGACAGAACAGGTTTCCAGAATGAAACAGGGTTAATGCAGCAGGTATGTAAAACAAGTACACAAAACAGTATATGATGTGTGCACCAGCTCATGCCAGGACCATACAGGGGAGTGCAGGGGGGGTGCGACAGGAAGGAGCACACACCTTTACAGTGGCATAATTAGGGCAGATTCAATGGGGCTCATGCCCTGGGTGCCGTGGGACCGGCATCGCATGGGGGGGTGGTAGGGGGATGTGTACCGCCAGCCACGGTATAGGCCTGCCCTAGTCAGCCAGTGTAGTGCAGATCGCAGTGATGGCCTGATTCAGACCCAGTCGCTAAGAAGCGATTGCTTATAGCTGTCGTGTGCGCAAACCAGTGCAAAGGTTCAGGAAGCAGTCGCCCGGGAAGCATAGACAGCACAGCAGAGTGAGTGACAGGAGAAGTCGCTTGTAGGTGGTAACACGGACAGGCCACTAGAAAATGGGGGAGTGGAGGTGCGAACGCAGGCGTGCCTGAGCGTCTTAACCCCATTTCAGAGGCATGCAAAATTAACACTCATGAGCTCACTCATGAGCTCTGCCTTCCGGCTCCTGCAGTGGGTGATGGGAAAGACGTCATGAAGTCTCTCCCACAGTACTGAGTAGGACCCAGCAGGAGGACGGAGGAACAGACAGTGGTGGGCATGGCAGGAGTGGGGATTCAGGTAAGTCAAGTCAGTGTTATGTGTGTGCATATCTGTCTGTGAGTTGTATGCACTACGAAAGGCACTGTATAAGGGACAACTCATAGGGGCATCACTTTTGGGGGCCTTCATAAAGGGGACCACTACTGGGGGCACTGTATAAGTGGCACAACATAGGGGGGATCACTACTGGGGGAACTGCAGAGGGGGGACCTCTACTGGGGGCACTGCATATGAGGGATCACTACTGGGTGCACTGTAAAAGGGGGACCATTACTGCGGGCACTGTATAAGGGGCACAGCATAGGGGGATCACTACTGGGGGCACTGCATAAGGGAGATAGCTACTGGGGCACTACTGGGGGCCTGCATAAGGCAGACCAATACTGGGGGTACTTTGTAAATGGCACTACTGGGGGCATGCATAAGAAGTACCGCTACTGGGGGTACTGTATAAGGGGGACCACTACTGGGGGCACTGCATAGAGGGAACTTCATAGGGGGGACTGTATAAGGGGCACTGCATAAGGGGGCACTGTATAAGGGTGCACTACTGGAGGCACTGTAAAATGGGCACAACTGGGGGCACTTTATAAGGGTGCACTACGGGGATGGCACTACTACATGGGGCACTGCTACTGGGGACATTGCATAAGGGGCACTACTACAGTGGGCAATGCAAGAGGGGTACTACTACTCAGGGCATTAGGGTGCACATGGAATGGTAAGGAATGTTCCAAGAGTGACAATAAAGGGGTGTGTGTAATGTTGACACACACCATTTTTCAGTGGTCACTCCCTTTGTGGCATGTGACCACACCCATTTTTCAAAGCACGCACACAAAAGGGGAGGGGCTCAATTTTTTTACTTGCCCTGACCTCCAAATACCCTAGTTACGCCACTGCACAATACCATCTAATTGTGGGTCTAGTCTGGGGACTCTCAGGGGCTCTCAGCATGGACGACAGAGCTGAAGATTCGTGGACATGCTGGGCATGAGTTGTAGTGCATAAGGATGTGTCTCGATTAGTCCGAGGGCCCTTGTGACCAGACTGAGAGCTAGGGCAGGGTGCTCTCTTCTAAAAGAAAATAGTTTCCAAGACAGCTTAATCTTGCTCTTCCACAGTTTTACATTCATTTTATTTCAGAATAGCATTAACACATTTTATTGCTATTATGTGTTTTTACTATTATTTATTATTATTATTATTATTATTATTATTATTATTATTATTACTATTATTATTATTAGAATGAATTAAGTATAGTTTTGTCCTCTACATCCTTAAAGTTTGACATACCTGTACTGTAAATTGCACCTTGAACAAAACTGGTATGATGACATACTATAACTCAGAGACATTTTTTTATACCCTTTCACTTTCAGTAAAGCTTATTGATTGTTGTGAAACTCCCCTGTTATGTATAAGACCTCTATAGCCTCCTACTTAGATCTTCTGCCTATAACAACCAACCATTCCCATAGAGTTAAATACAATCACCGGTACTTAGGTGGCCACCAGGATTTAAGCTCAGGCAGTAGGGGCTTATAAAATACAAGGGAGTTCACAGGATATTGGCTGGAGTAGATTCAGATACTTTACAGGGTCAGGGTAAAATGCAGAATTAGAACCAGCAATAGGGTTAATTTTAGCACAGTTACTCTGAACAGCAAACAGGTGAATTAGCAGACAGTCACAATAATCCACACAGCAAGACTTGTAGCAGCAGCACAGGATCCAACACAGCATATATATATATATATATATATATATATATACATATACATTAGAGATGTGCGGTCCGATTCCCCAGAAATCCAAATCCACCCGAATTTCGTGAATCTTTTATAAATCTGAGTCACGGTTCTAATTTCCTGAGGAGATCCGGGTAAATCATGGTCGCGTTCCTGATCTTTTTGTGGTTCGAATTTTAAATCCGAATTTTGAGTTTTGGATTGCATAAATTACATGATTTTAGCTGTTTTTAAAACTTTTTTATAAATTTTTTATATTAAAAATCCAAAACACTTGAGGGTGGTTTGCAAAACTAAATCCAGTTCCAAAATCTTGAAGGAGATACAGATCCAATACAAAAACACAGGGGCAGCACACATCCCTAATAAATAAATAAATAAATTATATATGTAGATGGGTGTACCATTCAGCGACTGTCAAATTTCTAACAGGTAGGCAAACTGTGTATTAGCAGCTAATTAATGCTTGGATTTTAGATAATATAACAAATAAAAGTAATTTTATTGTTCTGTATATGTTCTGTATAAAATCCAAGCATTAATTAATTGCTATTACACTCTTTGCCTACCTGTTAGAAATTTGACAGTCGCTGAATGGTACACCCATCTACACACTAACTTATAGCACGTATTCCTTACTAATTATATTGTTCAGCTGACACCCTGAGGGCAGTCTCCATTTATTTACAAAGATATACAATAATGGTAGTGGGGTATTGCGCTGGAAAGGAGCAGCCCAGGGTTCTGTCCAGTGTTATCAATCTATTTTTTTACAGATATTTATTTATTCACACCTGTGTCTCTGCGACACATATTATACTTGAATGTTTACTTATATTGAGAGGGTTGTAATCTGTCATTGGTGCCATCTTATCTTCACTTACACACATATATATATATATATATATATATAGATATAATATATATAATATATATATATATATATATATATATATGCATCCACTTGGTTAATTGCAGGCCAGTTACTCTGAATAGCAAACAGGTGATTTAGAAGAGAGCGACAATAATCCACACAGCATATATATATATATATATTAGGGGTGTGCACCGGCCACTTTTTGTGTTTTGTGTTTTGGTTTTGGATCTGGATCTTTCTTTGTGTTTTGGATCTGGTTTTGCCAAAACCACCCTTCCGTGTTTTGGGTTCTGGGTTTTGTGTTTTGGATCTGTATTTTTTTTAAAAAAAGCATAAAACCAGCTAAAATCACAGAATTTGTAGGTTTTTCTGCTCCTATGCTATTATTAACCTCAATAACCTTAATTTCCACTCATTTCCAGTCTATTCTGAACACCTCACACCTCACAATAGTGTTTTTATGTCAAAAAGTTTGCACCAAGGAAGCTGGATGACTATGCTAAGCGACACGAGTGGGCGGCACAAACACGTGACCCATCTAGGCGTGATACTGCAGTGGCAGACAGGATGGCAGTTTGAAAAACTAGGCCCCAAACTGTACATAATGCAAAGAAAAAAAAGAGGTGCAAGATGGAATTGTCCTTGGGCCCTCCCACCCACCCTTATGTTGTATAAACAGGACATGCACACTTTAACAAACCAATCATTTCAGCGCCAGGGTCTGCCACACAACTGTGGCTGAAATGATTGGTTCGTTTGGGCCCCCACAAAACAAGCTGGCAATTAATGTGTCCTTGCACAAACTGGCTCTACGGAGGCAAGATGTCATCCTCATCCTCCTCATCCACCGATTCCTCACCCTCTTCAGTGTGTACATCCTCATCCTCAGAAAGCATTAACTCGTCCCCACTTGAATCCACCACCACAGGTCCCTCTGTACGTTCTGGAGGCTGGTCTCCCTGGAAGAGCTGATAATTCATTTTGATGAACATCATCTTCTCCACATTCTGTGGAAGCAACCTCCTATGCCTTTCGCTGACAAGGTTCCCGGCTGCACTAAACACTCTTTCGGAGTACACACTGGAGGGGGGGCAACTCAGGTAAAATAGAGCCAGTTTGTACAGGGGCCTTCAAATTGCCTCTTTTTCCTGCCAGTACAGGTATGGACTGTCTGACATGCCTACTTGGATGCTGTCACCGATGTAATCCTCCACCATTCTGTCAATGGTGACAGTATCATATGCAGTGACAGTAGACATGTCAGAAATTGTTGCCAGGTCCTTCAGTCCGGACCTGATGTCCAAACTTGGTCCTGCCTGCCCTGCATCACCGCCAGCGGGTTGCTTAGGATACCTAAGTTTTTTCCTGGCAGCCCCAGTTGCGGGAGAAAATGAAGAAGGAGCTGTTGACGTGTCACGTTCCGCTTCAGCTGACAGTGTGTTCACCAGCAGGTCTTTGCACCTCTGCAGGCTTGTGTCAGCCGGAAAGAGAGACACCACATAGGCTTTAAACCTAGGATCGAGCACGGTGGCCAAAATGTAGTGGTCTGATTTCAACAGATTGACCACCCTGGAATCCTGGCAAAGCGAATGAAGGGCTTCATCCACAAGTCCCACATGCCGAGCGGAATCGCTCCATCTTAGCTCCTCCTTCACTTTCTCCAGCTGCTTCTGCAAAAGCCTGATGAGGGGAATGACCTGACTCAAGCTGGCAGTGTCTGAACTGACTTCATGTGTGGCAAGTTCAAAGGGCTGGAGAACCTTGCACAACACGGAAATCATTCTCCACTGCGCTTGAGTCAGGTGCATACCCCCTCCTTTGCCTATGTCATAGGTGGATGTATAGGCTTGAATGGCCTTTTGCTGCTCCTCCATCCTCTGAAGCATATAGAGGGTTGAGTTCCACCCCTCTATAACCTCTTGCTTCAGGTGATGGCGGGGCAGGTTCAAGAGTGTTTGCTGGCGCTCCAGTCTTCGGCACGCAGTCGCTGAATGGCGAAAGTGGCCTGAAATTTTTTGGGCCACCCAAAGCGTCTCCTGCACGCCTCTGTCGCTTTTCAGAAAATTCTGCACCACAAAGTTTATTGTGTGAGCAAAACATGGGACGTGCTGGAATTTGCCCAGATGTAATGCCCGCACAATATTGGTGGTGTTGTCAGATATCACAAATCCCCAGGAGAGTCTAAGTGGGGTAAGCCACTGGGCGATGATTTCCCTCAGTTTCTCTAAGAGGTTGTCGGCGGTGTGCCTCTTACTGAAACCGGTGATACACAGCGTAGCCTGCCTTGGAACGAGCTGTCGTTTCAGAGATGCTGCGACAGGTGACGCTGCTGCTCTTGCTGCGTAGGTGATACATCTACCCAGTGGGCTGTCACAGTCATATAGTCCTTAGTCTGCCCTGTTCCACTTGTCCACATTTCCGTGGTTAAGTGGACATTGGGTAGAACGGCATTTTTCAGGACACTGAGGACACTTTTTCTGACGTTTCTGTACAGTCTCGGTATCGCCTGCATAGTGAAGTGGAATCTAGACGGGATTTGGAACCGGGGACACACTACTTCCATCAATTGTCTAAATCCCACTGCACTAATGGCGGATACCGGATGCACGTCTAACACCAACATAGCAGTCAAGACCTCAGTTATACGTTTTGCTTCAGGATGACTGCTGTCGTACTTCATCCTCCTCGCTAAGGACTGTTGGAGGGTCAATTGTTTAGTAAAAGTAGTGGTGTTCCTACTTCCTCTCTGGGATGATGAACGACTCCCAGCAGCAGCAACAGCAGCAGCGGCAGCAGGAGGCGTAGCAATGCAGGATCCTCCGGAGGAATCTGGGATAGGAGAGTCAGTCATGCCAGTGACATGGCCTGCAGGACTACTTCCGATCCTGACTAAGGAGGAAATTGACGAGGAGGGAGTTGACGGTGTGGTTTGCAGGCGCTTGGATACAATAGGACAACGGGATTTAGGTGTCCCTGGACTGCTTACGGTCTTAGCCAAAGTTTCTGAACTTGACAGTAACTTATTATGAACGCGCTGCAGGTGCCGTATAAGGGAGGATGTTCCTAGGTGGTTAACGTCCCTACCCCTACTTATTCCACCTTTACATAAGGTACATATGGCAAGACAGTTGTTGTCCGGATTTGGATAGAAATATTGCCAGACCAAAGAGGTGGAATGTTTGGTCTTCTGCCCAGGCATGACCGTGATGGGCTTTTTCATCCCACGGACAACAACTGTCTCCCCCGGAGCCTGATTTAAACTAACCACATCACCATCAGAATCCTCCTCGCCAGCTTCCTCCTCAGCGCCAGCTACACCAGTATCCTCATCCTGTTGTACTTCAACAGTGACATCTTCAATTTGGATATCAGCAAGTGGACTGTGGGTGCTCCTTTCAGCACTTGCAGGGGGCATGCAAATGGTGGAAAGAGCCACCTCTTCCCGTCCAGTGCTGGGAAGGTCAGGCATCGCAACCACCACCACACTTGGACTCTCCTTGGGGATTTGTGATATCTTCATAGAAAGCACAGTTCTTCTGCTTTTGCCAGCTTAACTCTTTTGATTTTTTTAGTGGGAGGAGGGCTTCCATCGTCATGTGAAGCTGAACCACTAGTCATGAACATACTAGGGATCGACCTTAGCCGTTCCTTACCACTCCGTGTCGTAAATGGCATATTGGCAAGTTTACGTTTCTCTTCAGCTGATTTAAATGTTTTTTTCAAGGTCATTTTCCTGAACTTTGTCATTTGGGATTGTATGTGCCCTCTATTATGACATTGGGCATCGGCCTTGGCAGACGACGTTGACGGCATGTTATCGTCTATGTCATGACTAGTGGCAGCAGCTTCAGCACTAGGAGGAAGTGGTTCTTGATCTTTCTCTATTTTATTTTTATCGGAGAAAGTTTGGTCCTCCATTTATGTTATATCGATTTGATATATACGTGCGGCTAAACACAGAAAATATTTCTTTATTTTTGCTGGAGAGTAGTGCACTTTGTGGGTTACACCAGCCTTTAAGAAAAGAGCCAGCCGGCTCTTTACTTATGGGACACAGGCGCACGCTTGGCGCTGCTCCTTTGTTGATGCACGTGCGGCTACTGCGCACACAATTCACAAACACAGAAAATATTTTTTTTTTTGGTTTGGACTGGAGTGTACTTTGGGGGTTACAGCACCCTTTAATGGTCAAGCCAGCCAGCCCTTTACTTATGACATAGGCGCACGCTTGGCACTACTTTTTGATGCACGTGCTGCTACTGCGCACACAATTCACAAACACAGAAAATAATTTTTTTTTTGGTTTGTACTGGAGTGTACTTTGGGGGTTACAGCACCCTTTAATGGTCAAGCCAGCCAGCCCTTTACTTATGACATAGGCGCACGCTTGGCACTACTTTTTGATGCACGTGCTGCTACTGCGCACACAATTCACAAACACAGAAAATTATTTTTTTTTTGGTTTGGACTGGAGTGTACTTTGGGGGTTACAGTACCCTTTATCGGTCAAGCCAGCTGGCCCTTTACTTATGACACAGGTGCACGCTTGGCACTACTTTGTTGATGCAGGTGCAGCTACTGCGCACACAATTCACAAACACAGAAAATATATATTTTTTTGGTTTGGACTGGAGTGTACTTTGGGGGTTACAGCACCCTTTAACGGTCAAGCCAACCGGCCCTTTACTTATGACACAGGCGCACGCTTGGCACTATTTTGTTGATGCACGTGCGGCTACTGCGCACACAATTCACAAACACAGAAAATATTTTTTCTTTGTTTTGGACTGGAGTGTACTTTGGGGGTTACAGCACCCTTTAATGGTCAAGCCAGCCGGCCCTTTACTTATGACACAGGTGCACGCTTGGCACTACTTTGTTGATGCACATGCGGCTACTGCGCACACAATTCACAAACACAGAAAAAAATTTTTTTTTTTGGTTTGGACTGGAGTGTACTTTGGGGGTTACAGCACCCTTTAACGGTCAAGCCAGCCGGCCCTTTACTTATGACACAGGCGGACGCTTGCCACTACTTTGTTGATGCACGTGCTGCTACTGCGCACACAATTCACAAACACAGAAAATAATTTTTTTTTTGGTTTGGACTGGAGTGTACTTTGGGGGTTACAGCACCCTTTAACGGTCAAGCCAGCTGGCCCTTTACTTAAGACACAGGCGCACGCTTGGCACTACTTTGTTGATGCACGTGCGGCTACTGCGCACACAATTCACAAACACAGAAAATATATATTTTTTTGGTTTGGACTGGAGTGTACTTTGGGGGTTACAGCACCCTTTAATGGTCAAGCCAGCCGGCCCTTTACTTATGACACAGGCGCACGCTTGGCACTACTTTGTTGTTGCACGTGCGGCTACTGCGCACACAATTCACAAACACAGAAAATAATTTTTTTTTTGGTTTGGACTGGAGTGTACTTTGGGGGTTACAGCTCCCTTTAACGGTCAAGCCAGCCGGCCCTTTACTTATTACACAGGCGCACGCTTGGCACTACTTTGTTGATGCACGTGCGGCTACTGCGCACACAATTCACAAACACAGAAAATATTTTTTTTTTGGTTTGGACTGGAGTGTACTTTGGGGGTTACAGCACCCTTTAACGGTCAAGCCAGCCGGCCCTTTACTTATGACACAGGCGCACGCTTGGCACTACTTTGTTGATGCACGTGCGGCTAATGCGCACACAATTCACAAACACAGAAAATATTGTTTTTTTTGGTTTGGACTGTAGTGTACTTTGGGGGTTACAGCACCCTTTAACGGTCAAGCCAGCCGGCCCATTACTTATGACACAGGCGCACGCTTGGCACTACTTTGTTGATGCACGCGCGGCTACTGCGCACACAATTCACAAACACACAAAAAATATTATTTTTTTTTGCACTTGGGGGGAGCACCCCTGATGGACAGAGCACCCCCTGGACAACACTACAGCACCCCTTTAGGACAGGGACACTGCACAGGACTTTGGAGTGGACACAGCCCCTATGGAGAACTGACTGCACAACACAGTCCAGCCAGCCCCTATGGACTTTGAAGTAGTCAACACAGCCCCTATTAACAACAGCAGCACAGCACAACACAGCCAGCCCCTATGGACTTTGAAGTAGTGGACAACAGCAGCACAGCGCAGCACAGCACAGCACAGCACAACACTACTCTGCACTACACTACACTACACAGCCCAGCCAGCCCTAACTCCCACCCTCCCTCTTCACTGTCCACAGCCGAGTGAGAAAATGGCGCCGACGCGGGTACCTTATATAGGTTCCAAAACCCGCGAGACTCGGAAGGCGGAATGATGACGTTTCTCCTCGATTTCAGATCCGAGTCAGGCGGGAAAAGTCGAGCCTGACTCGGATCTGCCTCGGATCGGGGGGGCTCGGGGGGGTTCGGATTTCAGAAATCCGAACCCGCTCACCCCTAATATATATATATATATATATATATATATATATATAAATATTTTACCAGCACTCACTAAAAGTTGAGCTTGAAAATACTTTCTGGAGTGCTCACCTTGGGGTAATTAGCCCCTCCATATAGCCATATTCAACAAAAAGAAGCACTCCCAGACCGACAACACTTCAGGAAAAAATATTGCTTTTACTGTGCAATATTTTGGGGTTACTCACTTCTTCAGGACACACAACAGATTGATAAAAATAGCAAACATTTATACTTACAGACAGGTGCAAGATCCCACAGCGTGCAGCCCGTGTCCCTGGCATTCGGCGTACTACTTCTGGTTTCAGCTATGGCGTCACACCGGAAATGACGTCCCCCGGGTCCCCGGGCTGTCACCGTTGCTAGGGAAATAAACAGTGTACATAAGATATCTTCAAACATGAAGAGAAGACAATGTTAAAACACACTAATGTGACAAATAAGTGCCAAAATTTAAAAATATAAACTGCTTAATTGGTATGACTTAACTGAAATGAGAATAACATTAAAATAATAAACAATATTACTGAAATAAGTGTAATATACTAACTAAGGCATATAGTGACATTACTACACCCATTATATAAAATTATTTTCAATGAAATATACCATGAATCAGGATCTTGCTATTATAACATGATATAATGATAAATATACATCATGGCATTTAATTTAAATATACATGTTAATGTCAATATTACACTACTATAAATACAAAAGGAATAATATTCTATTTTAATTAGAATCTGAATATTAATATTTATATTATTAAATTATTGAATTATTAATATATGAAATACATAGACCCTTTAGTGACAATTATTTTATGACTATAAAAAACTGTTCAAATTCAAGGCCTCATTTAAAAAATAAGGGCTCACTGTATTTAAAGTAAAGATCCAGTAACTTTTTTGAGAAATGTTTTTGATCTATCTCCTCCCCTGATCATCCCATACCGTAGAGTAGCCATAGTGTGGTTATCCTCCACAAAATGATGGGCTACAGCTTGCTCACTGTTGCCCTTTGTATGAGCTGCCCTTATGGCTGCCCTATGTTGGGCCATTTGTCCCTTGAATAGTCTCTCTGTCTTTCCCACGTAACATAAGCCATATTGGCAAGACAGGAGATATACAACGTACTTCGAGGTACATGTTAAGGAGTGTTTAATGTGGATGGATTTCCATGTGTGTGGTTTGTCATTTAGGAACATAACAATACTTGGTAAATTAAGAACAAAAACAAAATAATGTCCCAGACGGTGTTTTGACAAATTCTGCTGTGGTTTCATGTCATGAACACTAATTGTTTTGGGAACATAGAAGTACAGGCCTTGAATATAGGTATTTCTCCTGATAACATTATCAATTCCTATTTAACCTCTATATCATAAAGTCGCTATTTAGAGTTGCGTACGTACATGAAATAATCGCTATCCAGACTTTAAGTGTGGTTCCAAAGCACAAAAGTTATTATTCACATAAAAGCAGATAGTTACACACCGTGATCTATAATACAATTAGCGCAAAGGTTGTACAATATACAAGGTACAGTCAATACATACGCATGCTCTCTGGATCCAGATTTCCCGGTATCAACTATGAAACCTCCGTCAACAGAAAAAAGAAAGATGACTAACTACCAGATCCAGGGTGCTTGCATATAAACCCTTGCATAGATAGGGAATACAATAGAACAAGTTGGCATAATCCCATTGGTTCTTCTTCCTGGTTCTTCTATTATGATACAGTTCATAGGTCAGTTTGTATTGCAATAGTTCTGCCTCCAACAGCTCTTTGTGTCCGTTTTCCCACCGAAGAACAAGTCTAAACTGGCTAATAAACATTACATTACAGAGTACATTTCAATGCCTATCTCTCTATGATCCATAATTCACAGACTCATGTTGCGATCTCCTTGCCAATGGAACTGGAAAGCTGCAAATAAACAGTGGTTTAGATTAGCACCAAACGCGGTCTGTTTATCATGTACTAAACCCTAGATATCAAATTACCTGCATTTCACAATAGATTTGTTACATATAGAACCTTTAATATGAACCTTAATGTGGAACCTTTTGGTATAAGTATGCAATGTGTCAGTGTGGGGATATTAAGAAAAGACACTAGTATGCGTTGTGCATCTAAGTGTTTGTGGAGTACACCATGGTACGTGCTTTGAGGGGTTGTTCATATTATATGTAGTAATAAATGTACGTTTTAGTATAATGAGGACTTTTAACCTGGGGCAGTGGCAGACGCATGATGCTAATAATCATAACAGCGTCATACATGGGGTATCGTACAGTCTCTACTATGCGTCTTGTGTTTTATGTGTAGAGTGCTTTGCTAAACAGCGCAACTGTGCACTGTGCATCTTGTATATTATATGTATGATTTAATGTGCGTATGGGGTATGGTGGGACTTTAAGCAATATGCGGTAGCAATGTAGTCGCACGATACTACTAATAGTATATGAGCATCGCACATAATGGTTTCATGCTGACAACGCAAGATGGCGTCATCAGGGGCAACATAAAATGGCATCGTGCAGATTCTAATTTTACAATTTAGGTCTCAGCCAATCATCCGGCTTCGACAGTCCACCCTTTCATAGCAAACAATACACTATCACACTCTGGTCTTAAATTTATTTTTAATCTTACACTATGACATATTATTTAATGTTATATTATGAGATGGTACAAGGTGGTTCTTAAACCATCAATAATGTGTCTCTGGGAGGGACATAAAACTACCCTTATATGCACACAGCAGATCTTGGGAGATCATGGTAAAGATGTGGGGATGCACCTAACCTATAAAGGAAGTCTTATAGGGGATAGGGACTTACCTTATTTTAGATGTTTAAAATAACATTTCATAATACATTTCATTTCATGCATGGCTAAATCTATACATCACCTGATGGTACATTCTAGTTCAGGGTTGTAATGCAGTTCTTCATTTACCTCAGTATTCATATTGTTACTACTGACCACCATCATAATTTCATTCCTTCGATTAACTTTAGCTTTACATTTTCCACATTTCAACATAGCAGGAACACACCTAACACATAAGCCAATTACTAAGATGACAACCAATATGAGGATCAGGAGTTTACCTATACTAGCAATCATTACCTGGACCCATTCTCCTAGACCAGAGAAACTTTTTACTGGGTTCAACCAAGAAACCCATTTTTCTACATTTTCCTCTACTTCAGCCACTGAAGCATGGTCTGAAATTCCCATTTTAACTGCAGAATCTCATCCATCTTCCAGTCTATCACCTCCTTGGGGTCACTAGTAACGTTTGTGATGTATGTGCAACACTTTACACCAATTTGGGTGGCCAAAGTTACACAATATCCTCCAGTGACACCTGTTAAATAATTTAACACTAGTCTATGTTGCACAAGTTCTTTCTTATAAGTTTGCAACTCCCTACCTGTATACCTAAACGTGTCATCATACATCTTGGTGATATTATCTATTAATTTAGCAATATCTTGAATATATCTGAAATTTAGAGTACCCCGAGCGATCCTGGTGGGATCCAATGCTACCAAAACTTGAAAGCCAGTTGTTTCACTAATCAATTGTGTGGCTTTATGTACATCACCAGGTATCATGTTTCTCTTGTCACAGTGTTCATACTGTGTGTGAAGATATGGTGATGGTGTGTTTTTATGAATACCAAGCATTTCACCATGTGTAAGGGTCATAACTTCTAGAACTACTCTTCCCAGGTAACCCAAACCTTCAGAACTCGGAGACAGACACTTATACGCTTTTCTACCACATATAAAATATACATCATTGGGGAGAAAATAAGGGATAGTAAACATCATTAATCCACACATTTCCCTAGAAAGTGATCCTATTTCAGGTTCTCCAATTTGACTCATGCAAGTTTCTGGTTGTAATATCTTGACACAATATCCTTCTGGTACCCTACCAACCATTTCTTTGGTGGAACTTAGTGTATATTTATACCGGAAGTGTCTTCCACCTAGTCTAATTGTGCGTAAAAGTTCAAGATTTCTAGGTTAATTATCAGCTCTTAGTGAGAAGGTCATCATCTGGTTATTCCCCATCACCTACCAACTTCCAGGTTTATTGAAGTTTGTGATGTTTAAACATAAAAGTTATCTATCTACTTGGTTTTGGTGGAGTTTAAAATGAAGTGGTTTGGACTTAAGAAATTTTCCATCTAGTGCATCCTCTCTTTGGAATTCTAAAACCTCAGAGACATTCAATGGGAATGGCACTAACCCTACATTATGCTGTCCTTGAGGCACGTGAGAGCTTACCCAACAGTCAGTTTGGTTTAAAACTTTGCCCACCATGGTATGATAATCCTCTAAAGGATACCCACCCCAATACGGGTTATACTTAGGTTGGCACCATTGGATGCATCTCTCATCGACTAGGGACCCACAAATCTCACACAAACAATAATCCTCAGATGACAGACCTTCACACTGTCCCCGAGTTTCCAAAATAACAGATCTCTTAACAATTACTGTACTGGGTTTGGTCAGATACTCCCCCGATTGGTTTAGCACTCCTTCTCCCAACTCCACTCCATCAATATCACCATCAGCTCTCCTCTCCGTCATCTGTCCTCCATCACAGAACCCAGATATCCTGAAACAACCCAGGATGATGAAAACTCTGGGAGAAAACACAAAGATAACCACAGCAGGCCACTCCATTGCTGAAAACAACGATCTACAAATTTCTTTAGCTCAGGTATCTCACTGTAACCTTTAACCCTCCTGGAACAGACTAGTAATTGACAGGTCTATGTTATCTGCCTCGACTCTGCCTTGTCTCTCCACTGGTTGGTTGATCTTCTTACAGTGAGTGGAATGGACCCAGGTATCTCTCTCTGCCACTTTCAAGGAAGATGTACTCATCAGCAACACTTAATATGGACCTTCCCACCGATCTGTCAAACAACCTGAATGAAAGAAATTCCTGTTCATAACAAATTCTCCAGGTTCAACATCATGAAAGTTTGTTTCAGGCATATCATGTGACAACAATTTCAGTTTCTGCTGTTGCTGCTTCAACTGTTGACTCATTGTTATAAGATACCTTACAGTAACCTAGTTGTTACTTTTAAAATCTTCCTGCCATGTGCTGCCTCAGCCAAGCTCGGGTAGTATGCCTTGGGTGCACAGGCTTACCTTGTCCATCACTCTAGAGTCCAGATGACTCTTGCCCACATCCCTTGGATCTCCAGACTGCCTTTTCCTGAATGGAACACAAATTTTGCATCTCAATTAATTTCTGCATATCAATCATTTGGAAAACCATCATCATTTGATTAATTGGCGTGTTTACTCTTAACACTGCTGCCCATTTGGCAGCTTTGTCTGCCCTGTTATTGCCCAGTGACACCGGACCATCTTCATATGTATGGGCTTTACACTTAAAGACGGCTACTGCTTTAGGCATTTGGATAGCTGTCAATAGTCCTTTTATATGTTTTGAGTGTGCGACTGGTGTGCCTGCTGCTGTCATAAAATTTCTTAGACACCATAGAGCACCAAAATCATGTACTACCCCGAAGGCGTACCTAGAGTCAATGTAGATATTAGCAGATCTGCCTTTTGCTAATTCACATGCTCTCCTTAGTGCCACCAGCTCCGCCACTTGGACCGAGTGAGGTGGACCAAGGGGTTCAGCTTCTATGATGTCTTCGTCATTTACAACAGCATACCCTGTACATAACTCTCCAGTGTTAGTTTGTCTATGACAACTCCCATCCGTGTAAAATGTCACATCTACATTTTCTAAAGGTGTATCATGTATGTCAGGTCTTGCAGTAAAAGTCTGATTTAAATATTCCATACAATCATGTGCATTAGTATACCTGCAGAATTCACCTTTTGCCAGTGACTCACCTCTCCATCCTTTGTGCATCCTGAGGCACATATGGTAAATACATTGCTGGGCTTAACTTACTGCACCATTTGATGGTGATGTTTGCAGGTGCTATTAGAGCTAGTTCCCATTTTGTGAACCTAGCTGAGGAAACATGTCTGGTTTGGGCTGAATTCAGCAAAGCAGATACAGCATGAGGTGTATAAACAATCATATCATGGCCTAATACTACATCCTTACTCTTACTGACCAATAGAGCAGTTGCTGCTACACTTCTTAAACACATTGGGAGTGATCTTGCCACAGTGTCCTACTGGCATCACCATGTTTTTGTGTGAGGACACCTGCTGTGCAACCGTCAGCTTCCGTAAAATACAAATCAAAAGGTTTTTCATAATCAGGTATTCAAATGCAGGTGCTCTTGTCAGACTATCCTTAAGATTAAGGAAAGCCTGCTCTGTTTCCTCTGTGTGTACGACACGATCGGGCTCTGAGGAAGAGACTAAGGACCTCATTCAGAGGCGGTCGCTAGGGCACATCGCAAAGAGCGATTTTTTTTTGTCATGTGCACATGCATGTAGTCGGCATTGCGTATGCACAAGCCAGTTCTTGCGAGCTAAATGGAGACTGTTGTCAGTCACTACTTGGTCGTAGCTCTGATTGACAGATAGTTCAGTTTATAGGTGGTAACAGGGAAAGGTGCATGTGAACGGGGGCGTGGCGCAGCGAACGCAGGCATGTCTGTCATAAAAAGAGAGATTTCAAGGCGTGCATAAATTACTGAGCGGATCATCGCACACGTCATACCGCAGCCTTTAAGATGTTACTTCTCATAGTGCTTGAGTGAGCCCAGGGTCTACCTCAAGCACTGCGACTGCAGGTGATGGTTTCTGCCTCTGCCGATGTCTGGAGTCAATTAGCAAAGTAACAGGTGTTTGTCATTGCAATGTATATTAGCAAAGTGGTTGTGTTAATTGTTTTTTTTTTCTTTTTAAAAGGACATTACATTTATTTGGTCTTGGTATGTGATATTTATATTACATTTGTTTGCAAAACCATTTAAAATACATTTAATAGTCATAAATCCTTTTTTTGGTTGAAATGCTAAATACATGTTTTTGTAGATGTTTTTTTATATTTTTTTAGGTTTGTGATACTGCACATCCCAGTATGATTTTTTTTTTAATAATAAAGCCCATAGCCAGATTTCTTAACCCAAACATCAAAAAGCACATGCTAAATTTACATTAGAAGAATAGACAAAAAAAAACAAAGCAATTGCATGCTGCTTGCATCCGCATCGAAATAGGCAAAAGAACCATCGAAAGTGCAGATGTGGAAACTTGACTCTGCCAAAAAACGATGATCATATAGCTTGGCGCTAGCGACTGACAAATTTCTACGACTGTAGTCTTTGCTCGCTCCTTTACGAGACTCAGGAGGTGTGTTTTCATTGTGATGGGAGTTTACTCGCCTACGATGTGCGCTGTGATTTTGTGCATGATTTGCATTTTCTCGCTCTTTTATGATACGATCATTCGCGCCCTAGCGACCGCCTCTGAATGAGGGCCTAAGTCCTGTAATGGTAAAGCCAAAATAGAAAAACCTGGGATCCACATTCTCCAGTTTCCACACATTCCCAAGAAGGCACAGATTTGTTATTGGTCAGATGTTGTAATCCCTGTGTTAGACAGTGTCCTAAGTATTTAACCCTGGACTGGCATGACTGTAGTTTGCTCTTAGCAACCTTGTGTCCTGTTTGCGAGAGATGAAGTAATAAAAGTTTAGTATCATTTAAACATGACTTAAACAAATCAATGACAGTAAAATGGGTTGCATTTGGTGGGATCTGCATTAGAATGACAGCTGGATTCGGCACTACGGGGAATTGGCTCTCTACTACCTTATTAACCCCTCTAAGGTTCTGTACTAGCCTATAACCCCTCCCACAACTCTTCTTTACAGGAAAGATGGGACTGTTGGCTACACTCGCTGTACGGACTAAAATTCCATGTTGTAATAACCACTCAATTATGGGATAAACCCCTATCTCTACCTCCTGTTTTATCGGGTACTGGGGAATTTTTGTAGCTTGCCTACCACCATTTAGATTTACCATTACGGGAGCTACATTTGCCGTCAATCCAGTGTCCTGTCCATCTTTGGCCCAAAGTGAACTTGGTATTTGAGATAACATCTGCTCTACCTGAGATGGATTCTAATCTGAAACAGTAGAGTGAAATATTAACCTTTGGGGAGTGTCCAATATATCCCTCACCTCGTGCGCAACTCTCTCTGGGATATCTAAAAAAATACCATCAGGGGTACAATAAATGATATATTCCATTTTATATAACAAATCCCTTTCCAGTAGGTTAGTAGGGGCCACTGCTGCCACGAGAAAGGAATGCCTGGTATGCAATGGATTGATAGTAACCTCTGCAGATTTGTTTAAAGGATAATGTTGCACTTTACCCGTTACACCCATTGCCTGTACTGTTTTGCTGGTCACCTGCAAATTAGATCTACAAGAAAAGAATGTTTATTACCAGCTACATCAACTATCATTACAGGTTCTTCTCTAATATCCCCAGTTAACCTGACTGACTGTAGACTACAGGTGTCACCTGACCCATAGAGGTGACTATCTTCTTCCAGCAAAGCATTTACTGCTGTGACATGAGCAGGTGATGGCTGGAATTGTCCTGACTGCTGTGGGTATCTCGGTGTTCCCTGGTTTGACGTTTCCCACTTTCTGGCCTTATAGAACTTACTTATGTGGCCCTCCTTGTTACATCTAAAACAACTTTGTGGTTGACGTGTTGTGAGAGGTTGTTGTTGTGTGGGATGAGTGTATTGTGGCTGAGTGTGATAAGAGTGCTGCGGTGTTATTTGCATTCCTTCCAGAGCTTGAATACTAACAGCCATTAGTTTCTCGCTCTGCATTTCTCTTTTCCTAAGGATGTTTTTTATCATGTTCAATTCCCTGCAGATTCAACGCAGATTCCCTGAATGTGTCTACCGTAACTCCCCTCCAACCAGGAAGTGGGGTCTGAACCCTGGCCTTTAGAGTGTCTTTAAGACCATCCATAAGCACTGTGATTGTAATTTCTGTCACAATCCGGGCTAGTTTTTACCTTTTGTGACTAACCTCTGCCAGCTGCTCCATGGATCTGTGTTTGTAATTCTCCTGGGACATCTGCTCTGGCTGAATCATGCTGGCTGTAACATCTCTGTGTGTGCATACTGCTGTCCCCCCACACAGATTAAACACCTGGACCCTGCTCTGTCTGTGAGCATTGCTAGTCTTAATTGGAATCACAGGTGTGGTCCTGATTCTCAAGGGCGGCAGAGATGAATACTCCCTCTGCATGCTGTGCCTTGCTCCACTCTGAATGCCACTGCCAGACCACCTGTCTGTATCCACTAATCGCTGCCAGACTCAAGGTATATAGATCCTCCTCTAATAGCACTCAGTGCTTGAACATCTTGTTACATTTCACGGTGTACAACTTATGCTATAGCTGTACCTCTGAGTACTGGTTCCTAGACCAGTGCTATCCATAAGCCTGCTGCGTTCAGCTATCCACGCTACCAGCCTCTTACCTGCAGCTCCCTGGCCGCTCCAAGTAGCTTCCACGCTACCAGCTTCTCCACATGGCTCCCAGGCTGCACCAAATAGCTTCCACGCTACCAGCTTCTCCACATGACTCCCAGGCCACTTCACGTAGCCACCCAGCTACCTGCGTCTACCCATGGCTATCCAACTGCTCCACGTAGCCACCCAGCTACCAGTTTCTACTCACGGCTATTCGGCCGCTCCATGTAGCCACCCAGCTACCAGCATCTACCCACGGCTATCCAGCCGCTCCATGTAGCCACCCAGCTGCCAGCGTCTACCCACGGATACCCAGCTGCTCCACGTAGCTATGCAGCTACCAGCGTCTACCCACGGCTATCCGGCTGCTCCACGTAGCCACCCAGCTACCAGCATCTACCCACGGCTATCCAGCCACTCCACGTAGCCACCCAGCTACCAGCATCTACCCACGGCTATCCAGCTGCTCCACGTAGCCACCCAGCTACCAGCACCTACCCACAGCTATCTGGCCGCTCCATGTAGCCACCAAGCTACCCGCATCTACCCACGGCTATCCAGCCGCTCCACATAGCTAACCAGCTACCAGCGTCTACCCACGGCTATCCAGCCACTCCATGTAGCCACCCAGCTACCAGCATCTACCCATGGCTATCCGGCCACTCCACGTAGCCACCCAGCTACCAGCGTCTGCCCACAGCTGTCCAGCTGCTCCACATAGCCACCCAGCTACCAGCATCTAACCATGGCTATCCAGCCGCTCCACGTAGCCACCCAGCTACCAATGTCTACCCACGGCTTCCCAAGCCACAACAAGTATCTTCCACCCTACCATCTGTCTGCAAGCCCATCTACTAGTAACCCGACCAGCTCAGTCAGCCTTCCTGCCGGTCCCAGTCTGGTTCCTCCAAGTCCACTCACCTCACGGCTCATTAGCTGCACCAAGTAGCTTCCGTGCTACCATCCACCTGCAAGCTCATCTACTGGTACCCCAACCAGCTCAATTAGCCTACCAGCCAGTCCCAGTCCGGTCCCTCCAAGTTCCTTCTGGTCTCATTCCAACATCTCAGGTTTCCAGTTCCAGTCACTCATCACCAAAGGCAGTTCTCACTGCTACCCACTTCTTATATTAAAAGAGCTATTCATGTTACCCATGGTTCCAGTCCAGCTGGCCTCCAGTGATTCCAGTTCATCACGATACTGTCACAGTTGGTGCTAGTGAGTTACCTGTATGTTCAAGCCTAACGATGGTGGCGGATCAAGCACCTAATCCTGGATCAAGTGCTTTCCATAACCTAATCACTCGCCTGGATTCACAGGAGTTGGTACAGCATCAAGTACTACAGCTTCTGCAAATTCTGACTAACTGGCTAGATGATACCCAAATCTTACCTGAACCCCTAACTACTTTCCATCAACTGCTGGAACAGCTACAGGCTCTACTCAGCAAAATCTTTCAGCTCATTCCTGAATTTCTTACAGCTACCTCTGTCTCAACTAAAAACTCTGTCTTGGAATCTCTAATAACCAAAGATTCTTCCATGCCAAGTAAAGTCAAAGATACCCGCGCTCCAAGCTTTCTGTGGCTGAACGCCAGCGGCGTAAAGATTTACATCTCTGTCACTATTGTGGAGCTTCTGACCACTTTATCAAAGGCTGTCCCCTTTGCAATTACAGCAGTATAACTATGTGTCAAGGTCTCAATGCCTGTTCCGGTCCTGTCCTGGATTCTGCCTGTTCTGGTCCCAGCCCGGATTCTGCCTGTTCCGGTCCCTGCCCGGATTCTGCCTGTTCTGGTCCCAGCCCGGATTCTGCCTGTTCTGGTCCCTGCCCGGATTCTGCCTGTTCCGGTCCCATCCCGGATTCTGCCTGTTCCAGTCCCAGCCCGGATTCTGCCTGTTCCGGTCTGTTTATGTTACCTTTATCCAGGTGTTGTTCCATAATAAGTAATATTCTCCAATCCAGTATACTTAAGAATTTGTAATTTTATTAATTAATTAAATAATTATATCAAGCCCTTTTAACTGGGACATATTCTCCCAGGGTTAATGCAGCAGTCAACCACGATTGACATCATCTCACAATATTTATACATTATTACAATATTCAAATAATACGCCCCTTATACACCCACTAACATTATCAGATAGATAGACAAAGCTTGTTCTTGCTAACTCCTCCTTTGCATTCAGACTCGAAACTGAATTCCTTTTGAGTGATACTCATGGCGTGCTGCATCCCATATTTAGTCTGAATAGTTTCCTCAGCACAAGCATACATATATGGGCATGCTCTCTTACCCTTTGTTAGATAAACAGTTTCCCTGGGGAGCGGCCTTAAAGGCATCACACTAATTTCCATTTAAATCTGAGTTTGGACAGAGAAACAAAATGGAAGTACCAATGCCCTATTAAATCATGTACTGCTTCATTATACAGAATAAAGCATATGTAAATATGGAATTATGTAAATTAGTCTTCGACAGCTCCACCCTTAGATAAGCACATTAATTACATGTGCTATATCTCATCTCCATCTCTTGTATGTTTTCATTTTTTTTAAAGTAGCCATCTGAATACAGCATAGGCCAACTACAAAAAAAATCAGGATTAAGATTTCAAGAATAAACTTTGTCTGTACATAAAATATGTTAAAAAACATTTCTAAACCTGAAAATCAAAAATTAGTAACTAATCATGATCATCATAAATCACTTTAGAGTCTTTATCATAACGTATTCATAGAAATTCTTCTTTTATAGTATAAGCCTCATTTATGCAATTAATAATAATGGTTTCTTCATCTGTAGTATTATTGGTCAAATAACTTCAACATTGAATTTCAAGATTTGTATAAAAATTTTGATAATATCCTACAGTCTGTACAATTAAGCAGTCAATTATGGTGGTGTTGTAATAATAGTTAATTCCGGAATATTTTAATAAATGTCCAACATATATGAATGTCTTATCATATAAAGTCCAGTATCATTGTCAATAAATTTGTCCAGTTCAATAATTTCATGCTGATTATACAAATATCCCCAATTATCATACGTAAGGATTTTAGCAAAGTTGTTTCCAACATGATGTCTCACTGAAGTATCAATCAGAGAATTGTATTTTTATTCACTGGATCAATATCTCTTGTAAAACGACTGGCATCCTGCAAAAGAACTTATCACAAATTTTTATGAGTTATAACATAAAATTGTAGTATCAGTTTGCCTAAAAAGGAAATATCTTCTGAATTAATTGGCAATAATTTGTAAGCATACTTTCCTCATAGGTAATAAAGATTATCTGGTAACAAGAAAATAACATCAAACACAAATATGGTAGTAATTAGCATTACAAACATGTCTGAACTATATGATCTGTATCACTATTTGGAACACTCAATATTGGAACTAATCCCTAGCAGTGTATAATCAAATGCCTCATTGTAAACATACATTGTACATAATAAGCATTTAGTCCTTTTAAAATCTACCTTACATTGTTCAGTATAGCCAGGAATTTAAGGTTTGTACACAGTAAAGATTTTATCACAATATTCTGACTCAACATTTTCTACTTGTGTTCTACTTGTAAACATTCCTGTAGTTATTCAGATCTGAAGTGTAGTCTGCTTTATTTCAAATACTTTCTTATTAAAACAAAATGGAATGCGTTCACTTACATATGAAAACAACATAATTATTAGTGGTTTTGCCAAGTTATAGTTATCAGTAACCCCTTTTCCTGTTTACAACCTTTTTTCACAATTCTCACATGGTTTTATGTTAGTTATCTTAGTATTTTCAGTATTTTTCAACTCAAGAATGGTTCTGGCACAAATTCAACAATTAGTAGCATTTAATACTTTACCCATCAATGAATATTTTTGTAGAATTGGATACTCTTTTGAATAATATCCATACACCATAGTATACATCTTTCTTCTGGTTTAGTACAGTAAATGCAAATGCACTTTTCAATAGATGATAAATCAGATTTCTGAAACCGATCATTTTCCCTGCTTAGAAAAGAGGAAGGAAAGGACTTATTAGAATAACCCCATCATCCACACTTCTGGATGTGTAGTCATACCAGACCATGAACCCTTGCTCGCCCTCTCTCCAAAATAAAAATAAATCTCAATGTTGCAATAAACATGATTGTTTCCATCACGCAGCTAAGAAAAATTATGGTTCCTTTGTCATCAGTCTATATCATAGTCTATTGTGAGCAATAGTCTATAATCTTGATTGAAGAGTTCTCATATATGTGATTATATCACAGTCTTTATATCAGCACTTGAGTCTGAGAATAAGTCCCCTTTAAGCTCGGATCTCTCTCTGACCTTTTTCAATGCGAGCCATGGATCCAGGTGTCCTTCTCAGCAACCTTTATAGCTGTATCTGTTGTCAGCATTACTTTGCTATGCCAAGGACTATCCTATCTTGATCTGTAAGGGAACCAGAATGTAACAAACTTCTCATCATACCATCATAGTCTCTAGACTGTATTTTGTCTTCTGCATCAAATGCTGATGATAGTTGAATATCCTGTTGAGCTTTCCCAAAAATCTTCTTGTTGTAGCTGCTTAGACAATTGTTTAAAATATTGAACAGTCAAATCATGTTGTAATCTTAAATCAGTCTTTGGTTTAGTAACACATTTTGATTGTAGTTAAAAAAAAAAACACAATTAATAAGGAGAGATTGAGATAAGGCTCAGGTGTGATTCTATTACTATGAAGCACCAAATGTAGGCCTTCAAACAATGCCATTCCTGTATCTTTTGTAAGTTTAACTCATTTGTTTTTTATAACACCATTGTGTGTAACTTTCATTTTATTCCCATCATTTCACTTATTTGAAAAACTTCCCCTCTAACTTTCAATAACACTTACAGTAAGCAAACTATACCTTACATAGAAATTCCTCCAAAATCTCTTCTCTTAGCATTATGGAGCTATAAATTCAGTAAACTCCAAGAACATGCTAACACTATATTTTAAAACATCCCGAAACCTTAATAAGAACATACTTTAATCCTCTTTTTCGACATGCTCCAAATCCTTCTCATCGACATCAATCCTTCTTTTTTTCTTCATTGGTAACTGAATAATATCAATTATCAATAGTACTTTGGAAATGTTCTAGTAGGTACCATTTTTCCTTCATTATTTATCATCTGAATTACATAAGCATTCACATTTTCACTTTATCTCTGGCTCGAGCATACCAGTAAGATTGTACAATGTGATTCATATTATCTGCTCTTAAATGTACTAACCCATGAACATCTCTATAAGGCTTGTAATAATTTCAATTCTACTCAAATACCCATTATCATCTTCTCTTGTAACAATGCTCTAATTTCCAGACATTGACCTTATTGTGAGAAGTATTTTCCTGATATTGTCTTAATTGGTCAAATGTGATATCCTTAAACAACATCAACTGAGTTTCTATAACTGGCTCATCATATGTACTTAAAATTACCTTTCATACTACCCTGTAAGCTAATATGTTACCCATGAGAATAATATCAATCTCTTTAGTTTGTACCTTACACTTAATTACTACAACTTATTTTTAGTAAACATATTGCTTTTTTTAGTTCTTTAACTGTTTGTACTTATAAAATTTGTAGTTCCCAGAAGCTATGCGGTAACCCCTATGCTTCCAATTGCTATAATCAATACTGTACATTACACTCAGCTAACTACGTTGAATGTGGTAGTTACTGTAATGCATACCCTGTAACCAAAAAAAACATTATGTATCTGTCTGAAACAGTTATGATCAGTAAAAAGAACTAAGTCATGGCTGGTTATCTAATGAAACTTTACTGAAAAAACATATATTTTTATATTTCATTATTGCAAACATGTTCATTGTCTTCCTTTTTCCTCACCATTAACTATATCAACCATATTCTCCCCTGTTGAGGATAAAGAAGATCAATGTAGCACAATTGACAATATGACATATATAAGATTGATATGAGTTTAACATATTATCCCCCATTGAGAAAATCTGACTGTAGGAACATGTTTAAGTTGAGTATTATTAAATATCTGAATAACAGTATGTAAAACCAATAGATGCAATTCAACTTTACAATAAATGCCACCCTTTAAGGATATAAATGTCTTCAAGATGGTGGAAAACAACTTCCTGTATATTTAAAATTATCAGTATACAGTTGGATTTTGTCCCATTAAACTTTTAACTTGCTTCTGCAAAAGAAACACAATTGTTTGTTAGCATGTTTCATAACCCTCTTTTATTAGCACCCTGGCTGAGGTACAAAAGAAACCTATGATGTAAGAATACAGACACAGTTTCATGCTCGGAGATAGTTAAAGCATTTCCTTGAAACAAAACTTTTTTTTTCGCCTCCTCCGTGCAGCTTCTCGATCTGGGAGGGGTACACAGAGAGAGAGTGAAACTCACACTGACGCATTAGTTACACAGACGGACAGTTTCTCACTCTGAAAATATTGAAAGAACGAGTTAAACAGTTTGTCATTACAAAAGATTACAATCCTGCTCTGAACATAGGAAGTATATAGGATCATGTTTATTAGACCCCTCTAATATAGATGAAGTATCTACACTCTTCTCATCTCATTCCTAATACTTCACAGAAACAGTACTCTCTCTTCCTATGCAAACAATATAATCCTCTATAACTATTGACAACTTGACAACTCGGCAATCAACCCCACTTCACAAGCTCGCTGCCTAGCTATCATCCTTAATTCTGAACCGTCTTATACTCCTCACATTCAATCTGTGTCTAAATCCTGTTGCATACATCTAAAAAAAACATATCCAAAATTCGACCATATCTTACGCAAGACAATGCAACAAATCTAACACATGGAGTCATTATTTCCAGCATTGACAATTGTAATAGTCTCATTATTGGTTTTCCCCACTCTATGGCATATTGAATATAGCTGCGTGGTTGATTGTTCTCACCAAACATTCAGTGTCTGCTAATCTACTCTGTCAGTCTCTCTATTGGCTGCCAGTCTTCTACCTACTTTACTTTAAAATACTTACACTCGCGAATGACGCTATTAACCAAACCAACATACATCTCTTCACTTATATCAAAATATCTTCCAACCCAACATCTCTGTTCTGCACAAGATCTGTGTCTGTCCTCTCCTTTTTAAGTTGGCAATTATGTTAAAGTATAGTTCTTCCCACTCAAGATATTAAAATGCTGCCCTATTATGTTATGCATCATTCAACCTAGCCTTAAAAAGTCCCTTAAGCATGTAATCATGTGGAATCCTTTATGATTAGCAGCAACTGTCTTATTCTTATTTAGTCTGGTATAACATAGCATTAAACATTTGGCTTATGGTCATTAATAACATCAACACTATTTATCTCAAAAATCAAATTTCTGTAAAAATTAGCTGTTTCCAAATTTTCTCTATTGGTTTATGTAACAATGATAATGTAATAAATTTATAAGCCTTTATAGTTCTTTTGCTTTTGTAAACTCTGTCTTTTGTCTGGGACATTCTGAACTTCCAAGAAATATTTCTTGGCAAACAATAACGTAAACTCTGCCTGTACTTTTCAGATACTATGACTGCGTTTTGTTTCACAGATACTAAACATTATTTTTAAGATTTTAAGAATATTTTAAAATGTTACTGACACAACTATAGAAATAGCAATAGCAGCTGCAGCCTGCCATTGTGTTCCCAACAACATACATTTGTTTAAGAAAGTGTAAAGTTTAAAGACATAAATTACGCAAGCGTGCGGGCTGATCTCTGCATTAATTTAGAATTACTTATACCTATTATGTAAACATTACAAATTCACACTTTATGCTGCACTTTTTATCTCCATCCACTGGAACACACATTTTATCATCTCTTGTCATTTTAACACTCACCATAGAAATGCACATAGTCAGAACAAGCTTTCTATGATCACCTGTTTTTCTCCAAGCAAATACAAACACATTTGTATTACCTCTTGCAACACGTCTGTCTGTCGAAAAACAGGTACATCTCCACATTTCATACATTCATAATTCATCCATTCTTCACTACACAAATATTAAACAAACCTCGTACTGTGAGTGATCAGATCACAGTCTAAAATTACTAAAGCATCTTAATACAGTTAACTCTATTTTTAGCAATATTACTTAAATGCAACAACACACAATATAAAATCATCTCTGAGTTCAACTTTAGCTACACCCCCTTCATCACATAGTCACCCATTTCCTCTCATTCTTACATAATACTTTGGAGCACAGAAACATAAATATATATATATATATATATATATATATATACACATAATGTATATATATAATTAATTCTGATACTCACGAAGATTTTGGAGATTGGATGTCCCAGCTGCTGGCCAGACAGCAGGTACAGCCACTCCTCTCCCATTGTTGAGGTAGTGAAGAAACCTGACAGGTGCACAGGTAGATGATGGATGTCGAAAAATGTCATAAGCAAGTGCCTCCAAAACTGTTTATGTTACCTTTAACCAGGTGTTGTTCCATAATAAGTAATATTCTCCAATCCAGTATACTTAAGAATTTGTCATTTTATTAATTAATTAAATAATTAGATCAAGCCCTTTTAACTGGGACATATTCTCCCAGGGTTAATGCAGTAGTCAACCACGATTGACATCGTCTCACAATATTTATACATTATTACAATATTCAAATAATACGCCCCTTATACACCCACTAACATTATCAGATAGATAGACAAAGCTTGTTCTTGCTAACTCCTCCTTAGCATTCAGACTCGAAACTGAATTCCTTTTGAGTGATACTCATGGCATGCTGCATCCCATATTTAGTCTGAATAGTTTCCTCAGCACAAGCATATATATATGGGCATGCTCCCGTACCCTTTGTTAGATAAACAGTTTCCCTGGGGAGCGGCCTTAAAGGCATCACACTAATTTCCATTTAAATCTGAGTTTGGACAGGAAATCAAAATGGAAGTACCAATGCCCTATTAAATCTCATGTACTGCTTCATTATACAGCATAAAGCATATGTAAATATGGAATTATGTAAATTAGTTTTCAACAGGTCCCGTCCCGGATTCTGCCTGGTCCGGTCCCAGCCCGGATTCTGCCTGTTCTGGTCCCAGCCCGGATTCTGCCTGTTCCGGTCCCAGCCCGGATTCTGCCTGTTCCGGTCCCAGCCCGGATTCTGCCTGTTCCGGTCCCAGCCCGGATTCTGCCTGTTCTGGTCCCAGTCCGGATTCTGCCACTTCCGGTCCCAGCTCGGATTCTGCCTGTTCCGGTCCCAGCCCGGATTCTGCCTGTTCTGGTCCCAACCTGGATTCTGCCTGTTCCATTAGGAGACTCCAGTTGGCAACCCCAGGAGGGTCATCAAGTCTCGTAACCCAAGAAGGGGTTTTGAGTCACTCACCCCAGGAGGAAGTCTCTGTCCTTGCATCCCAAAAGGGGGGTTCATGTTCCATTCCCCAAAAGGAAAAGTCGAGTCAGCTTCCCCAGAAGGGGATTTTGGGTCCCATACTCCAACAGGGAGTGTCAAGTTCTGTACTCCAGGAGGGGACCTTAAGTCTCTCACCCCAGGAGTGGGTTACAAGAATCATGCCCCAGGAGGGGGTCTCAAGTCTTGCACCATAGGAAGGGGCCTCCAGTCTCGCACACCAGCTAGGGGCCTCAAGTCTCGCACCCCAGGAGGGGGTCTCAAGTCTCGCACCCCAGGAGAGGGTCTCAAGTCTCGCATCCCAGGAGGGAGTCTCAGGTCTCGCACCCCAGGAGGGGGTCTCAGGTCTCGCACCCCAGGAGGGGGCCTCCAGTCTCGCACCCCTGGAAGGGGCCTCCAGTCTTTCACACCAGCTAAGGGCCTCAAGTCTCGCACCCCAGGAGGGGGTTTCGAGTCTCGCACCCCAGGAGGGGGTCTCAAGTCTCGCACCCCAGGAGAGGGTCTCAAGTCTCGCACCCCAGGAGGGGGTCTCAGGTCTCGCACCCCAGGATGGGGTCTCAGGTCTCGCACCCCAGGAGGGGGTCTCAGGTCTCACACCCCAGGAGGGGGTCTCAGGTCTCGCACCCCAGGAGGGGGTCTCAAGGCTCATGCCCCAGAAGGGGGTCTCAAGTCTCATGCCCCAGGAGGGGGTCTCAAGTCTTGCACCCCAGCAAGGGGTCACAAGTCTCGTACTCCAAGAGGGGGTTTCAAGTCTCGCACCCCAGCAAGGGGCCTCAAGTATCGCACCCCAGGAGGTGGTCTCAAGTCTCATGCCCCAGGAGTGGGTTCCAGTTCCCAGGGAGAAGTGTCATGTACTACTAATCCTGATCATGGCTCCTGTTCAGCATCTCCAGAAAATATCGTTCCAGAGGATGACAGTTTCTGTAGCCTGTTCTCAGCCTCAAATGTTGAAGCTGCTGTCTCTGGCTCCTCAGGACTCCTTCCAGTTCCTTTAGTTGGTCCAAGTACCGAACAGCTGTCAACTTCAGTTGTTTTGATTCCTCAGCAATCAGAGCATCCTCAAGTCTCTTCCAGCCCTGCACCTGAATGTGCTCCACAATCCTCGAACACACAAACTTCATTGGATACTCCAGGATACATATATTTTGATGGGGACTTATCGCAATACTTTGCATTACTGGAGCAATATGCTGCAATCATGAAAGCAGATCCAGCTTGTGGTATCACTCCCACCTTCTCTCTTCCTTTAGAGGTAAGGTGTTGGACTGGGCCAATCCTCTCATCGAGTCTAAAGATCCTGTGTTTCTAAAAACTGTTTCTAAAAACTGAAGATGTTAGTAAAAAATTTGGTCTTAAACCTGTCAAACGAAATTCTTGTGAAATTCTCAGTTCTGAAAATCGGTCCAAGCAGTCTGTCGGTCCTACTAAAGAATCATCCTCTGCTGAGTCCTCCACTTCCCTGAACATGAGATGTGCGCCCACCTCCTTGTCCTCTTCACACTGCGGTAACTCCCAAAACACCATCAAAATTGGTTATATTTCGCTTAGTTCCTCCCAGGAGTACTATCAATGTTCAAGTCCTACTAAACCTTCGATTTTACCTTTAGATACTGACTCAGAATCTGAGCTCGATCCTGCATATGATAATTTTCCATTCCCTGAAAACCATCTGCCATTTGTCCCTGTCCTTTCCAGTCACGTATTTCCACAGGAGTTACCAGAGATCCCATGTCCGTTGGTTGGCACAAAACGTTCTTGCAGCAGAAAGAAGAATCGATGAAGGTCTTGAAACATCTCCTTTGAAGAATTTAAACTCCTGGTATCCCAATAAATGTAAGAATTAAGAGGATGTCTAAAGAGATGTTTCTAGAGTGATGGTGTCCCTATGTTTGAAGCTCCTGTAATGTCATGTTTGGAAGAAAGTTTTTCAGTTTCCTGGGTGTCTCATTTTTTCATGTTCTCCTATGTATTTATTTGGGTGTTCGGAGTCCAGCCTTGAAGAGGGGGGTACTGTCACAATCCTGGCTAGTTTTTACCTTTTGTGACTAACCTCTGCAAGCTGCTCCATGGATCTGTGTTTGTAATTCTCCTAGGACATCTGCTCTGGCTGAATCATGCTGGCTGTAACATCTCTGTGTGTGCAGACTGCTGTCCCCCCACACTGATTAAACACCAGGACCCTGCTCTGTCTGTGAGCATTGCTAGTCTTAATTGGAATCACAGGTGTGGTCCTGATTCTCAAGGGCTGCAGAGATGAATACTCCCTCTGCATGCTGTGCCTTGCTCCACTCTGAATGCCATTGCCAGACCACCTGTCTGTATCCACCAATCGCTGCCAGACTCTAGGTATATAGATCCTCCTCTAATAGCACTCAGTGCTTGAACATCTTGTTACATTCCGTGGTGTACAACTTATGCTATAGCTGTACCTCTGAGTACCAGTATGTCCCAGGCTCCTGCTGGTTCCTAGACCAGTGCTATCCGTAAGCCGGCTGCATTCAGCTATCCACGCTACCAGCCTCTCACCTATGGCTCCCAGGCCACTCCACGTAGCCACCCAGCTACCAGCGTCTACCCACAGCTACCCAGTTGCTCCACGTAGCTACCCAGCTACCAGCATCTACCCATGGCTATCCGGCCGCTCCACATAGCCATCCAGCTACCAGCATTTACCCACGGCTATCCAGCTGCTCCACGTAGCTACCCCAGCCACTCCATGTAGCCACCTAGCTACCAGCGTCTACCCATGGCTATCCAGCCGCTCCACATAGCCACCCAGCTACCAACATCAACCTTGGCTTCCCAAGCCACAACAAGTAGCTTCCACGCTACCATCCGTCTGCAAGCCCATCTACTATAACCCGACCAGCTCAGTCAGCCTTCTTGCCGGTCCCAGTCCGGTTCCTCCAAGTCCACTCCCCTCACGGCTCATTAGCTGCACCAAGTAGCTTCCGTGCTACCATCCACCTGCAAGCTCATCTACTGGTACCCCGACCAGCTCAGTCAGCCTACCTGCCGGTCCCAGTCCGGTCCCTCCAAGTTCCTTCTGGTCTCATTCCAACGTCTCAAGTTTCCAGTTCCAGTCACTCATCACCAAAGGCAGTTCTCACTGCTACCCACTTCTTATATTAAAAGAGCTATTCATGTTACCCATGGTTTCAGTTCAGCCGGCCTCCAGTGATTCCAGTTAATCACCTGATACAGGTAACTCACTAGCACCAATTGTGACAATTTCCCTGTGATGGGTTTTATCTTTTATATCTTCTATGCCTGTGTAGTGGGTAATAGTCTGCAGTGCTCTGGTATAATAATAAGCTGCAGACTCACTCTCTTTCTACTTAATCGTGAAGATTTTACTCCAATTAACAATTAATGGAAAAAATACAGCCAATTGGGCAACAATACGGGTTATATTGTCTTGATTACCTTCATCAGTTATGGGACTATCTCCATCCAATACACAGGCCATGATAAACTTTTTCATGTCGGTACTGTGTGGAAGACATGCCCGTAATACCACTCGTCAATATTTATTGGTTGGCTCATGAGCATTACCCAAATCCTTTACAAATCTCTGGCACTTTGCTAGTTCTTTCCTAGGTTCGGGGAAATCTGTCATTATGGAACATAGTTCTGCTCTTGTCCATGGACAATGCATCGCTACATCCCTTGTGGCCACTACACCATGTGCATCCGGATTTCCATTTGGAACAGTTATTGTCCAGATGGGATGGATGCCTGCTGCACTGCTACCTTTGACCGTACTGCCTGTTTGAGGGTTCAGCCTATTGCTACTACGTATGGTATTAGTGATCTCCGCTACTGTTTCAGCCGGTGTGAATAGTTCCTGCACTGGTGCGGCTAACTCCATTTCTGGTACTAGCGAGGCAGCTACCTGTGCTTGCTGTGGTGGTATATTTAACATTTGTGCAACATGGGAAAGAGCGGACATCACAACAGGTTCATCATCTGCATCATAAACAAGTTCCTTATAGTTACTTAGAAGAGGGTACAAGTTACTTGTTAAATTTTTATGATTTTTGAGATTGACTGTACCTTCACCCTCATCCGCATAGGGTGGTGGTGGTGTGCGTGCGCTACTAACATTACCTTCTGCAATGCTACCTTGCTGTGCATGCGTGCTACTTTGCAATGCGCATGCAACGCTATTTGCATGCGCGCTCCCTTGCTTCATACACACAATGCTAGTTTGCGTTGCGTGCACACCACTAAGCCATATGTTCCCCTCGTGCTGCCATAACTTCAAGCAATCATTAAATGTTACCCTTTTCTTCAAAGACTTCACTAAACATATACTGTTTCTGAGATTGTTTAGAACCTCTGAATCAAAGCTACCAATCGTGGGAAAAGGCGTTCTACATTTCTTGGTCATTTTGACCCATATATCGCAGTACACAGTAGCGTACCACCCCATATTTTTTAAACATAACATACCTGGCTGATCCTAGCGGCCCTTCCACCAGCAGCACATCATTGACCATTACTAGAGATTGCCTTGCACCCATCTGAGTAAACGCTTAGCAATTTCTAGAGGGTTTCGATTGGTGAATGATTTTTAGTGAGCTACGTTCACTTACTCCTTCCCGTTATACATAGCAGACCTGCCTGGCTTTAGTCGGCCTGTATAACAAGGAGCAGAATAACCACCTACTGAAAATTATTCTACTTGCGACGATATTAACTCAAGCTTCCGTCGCTCGCTTCCTACTTTGAGTTTACTCCCGCTGGTAGCATCTAGAAGTTCCAATAATGCCTAACCTTGCCAGCAGTTTCACTCCCAAGACAACCCACTTCACAATCACATTTCATATAACCATGCGGTTCGATCGCATTGCCCAAAGAACCTAACTGATCAATTGACTTTGCGATTAATGGGTGCCGGACCAAGAAACCCCTTTTTTTTCTTGATAATCTAAACCACAATGTACCTGCTTTGTACACTGGCCCAGTAGTTTGTACTGCCCCATCAGGCACCTAATGAGTTTATACTGAGGTTTAACAGACAGTAACCTCCACTATTTAGGCTTAACAGACAGTAGCCTTTACAATCACATGTTTCAATTTACATACACCTTTTCTGCACAGAAAATAAAACCTTTTCCCTTAATATGGCAGTACAATACAGAGGTTTAACAAGCAATCATGCTATGCATACAATGGCCGTTTGAACACATGGCAGCAATACAGGAAATATGCGTACGCTACTGTGCGACTTCCCCTTTTAACATGAAACTTTATCAACGCTGGAAAACAAACTTTTTCCTTCCTTGTCCCTGGATTCTAATCAGTGCTCCTTGAACTCACAATAACAGATAGCGGTCTCTCAGCATAAAGTGGTAGCAGGTTTTCGAAGGCAATGCGTTCTTTCCTGCATATGGCACCTCCACCCTTTGCTGAGGGATCGATAACTGTGTGTTACCTTGTGAGTGGTAGCATGATTTCACTCGATGAGCCGCCAACTATCAATTCCTATTTAACCTCTATATTTTAAAGTCGCTATTTAGCATTGCGTACACACATGAAATAATCGCTATCCAGACTTTGAGTGTGGTTCCAAAGCACAAAAGTTATTATTCACATAAAAGCAGATAGTTATACGCCTTGATCTATAATGCAGTTAGTGCAAAGGTTATACAATATACAAGGTACAGTCAATACATACGCATGCTCTCTGGATCCAGATTTCCTTGCATCAACTATGAAACCTCCATCAATAGAAAAAAGAAAGATGACTAACCACCAGATCCGGGGTGCTTGCATATAAACCCTTGCATAGATAGGGAATATAATAGAACAAGTTGGCATAATCCCATTGGTCCTTCTTCCTGGTTCTTCTGTTACGATACAGTTCATAGGTCAGTTTGTATTGCAATAGTTCAGCCTCCAACAGCTCTTTGTGTCTGTTTTCCTGCCGATGAACAAGTCTAAACTGGCTAATAAACATTATATTACAGGGTACATTACAATGCCTATCTCTCTATGATCCATAATTCGCAGACACATGTTGCGATCTCCTGCCGATGGAACCGGAAATCTGCAAATAAACAGTGGTTTAGAATAGCACCATACACGGTCTGTTTATCATGTACTAAACCCTAGATATCAAAATACCTGCATTTCACAATAGATTTGATAACATATAAAACCTTTAATATTAACCTTAATGCTAGGGAAACTTTTTGTATAAGTATGCAATGCGTCAGTGTGGGGATATTAAGAAAAGACGCTAGTATACGTTGTGTGTCTACGTGTTTGTGGAGTACACCATGGTATGTGCTTTGCAGGGTTGTTCATATTATATGTAGTAATAAATGTACGTATTAGTATAATGAGGACTTTTAGCCTGGGGCAATGGCAGATGCACAACCCTAATAATCATAACAGTGTCGTACACAGGGTATCATACAGTCGCTACTATGCGTGTTGTGTTTTATATGTAGAGTGCTTTGCTAAACAGTGCAACTGTGCACTGTGTGTCTTGTATATTATATGGATGATTTAATGTGCATATGGGGTTTGGTGGGACTTTAAACAATATGCGGTAGCACAATGTAGTCACACGATGCTCATAGCATATGAGCATCGTACATAATGGTTTCATGCTGAAGACGCAAGATGGCATCGTCAGGGGCAACATAAAATGTTGTCGTTTAGATTCTAATTTTACAATTTAGGTCTCAGCCAATCATCCGGCTTCGACAATATGTTCCGAGATTTTTGTGACCTTCTGCAAGAATCTATTGCATAATTTCTTAAGGAATAGAACCACAAATAAGAATTGTTTATTTAAAGCAGAAGAAACAGATGAATTAATAAACCATATAGAAATGCTTCCAATCACACAAAATCATATAGGAATATCCTCATAAACCCCTCTTATGATTAAAACATGATAGAGAGGATATAGTTGCTAGTGCCTACTTTCCTCACATGTTATCATAAGGACCACATACGAGAAGAGCAATATGTCATTCAAAACATACCACTCAGTCTCTATCATCCTGTTCAGAAATACAAAGTGTTATTGTTTCTTTGTCTTTACTAAAAGCCAGACTGCTGGTTTCTGAATACTTCTGGCAGGGTCTAAACCCTAGTGTCCAAACCCATTACTGGAGTATACCGTATTTTGGGGAAATTCAAGGGCATCCTTTGTTCTGTTCTTTGTATCATTTTCTTAAAACTATATTACAAATAACAATTCTAAATAATTAAAGGAAATAATTTGACTACAATCACCACTAATGGGTGTATCAATATGTTAGTAACTTTTTTCAGTGATGGTGAGCCATGTGCAAACATGTCCCACCAGTTGGATTCTAATCCATCCTTAAGTCTAGTGGCCAGATGTTTCAGTTCTCCTTGTTCTAGTACTGTAGTCATTAGGGCATGATTGGTTGAATAATTAATTTTCTTAAGATGTTCTTCCAATTGCAGTGTATCGTTTATAGCATCAATGAGGGGCTGTAAATTAAATGAAACTGCTGTAGCTCCCAGTAGCTTCCCTGTAGCTGAACAGTTTTTTCTTCATCTTAAAAAAGATGTAAGTATGTCTTCTCCAATCTAGGGATGAAATGTTATACATACACCCTGAGAATGGCTCCTGCCTTCCCAATTGGTTCAGATCTGACTGATTTGTGCTAAAAGACAGACAAATTGAGGACCTAGTTCGATGAACATATCTTTTTCAGGATTATGCAAGGCCCAATTACAGGCACTTGTTGGATGATCCAACTTACACGGTTCATAAAATGTAGGATGCTGATTACATACCATCCCTTGTGATGTACAGTATATATGCAAAGGGATAGATCGCATGTTAAATTTGTGCCTAGATCTATGTGTGTTTCCAACAGGGTTGGTGTCCACATTTTAGTTCCTCCTAAAGGGATATTTAATGGGACAGGCAATATCAAAAACTTGCATGCAACTTTAACTTTGGTTATATTATATACCTCTATAATTCCTGAACAGGAATAATCATCACATTGTACTGACATGCTATCCGAGTTTAACCACTGATTACCTGAAGTATTTAGTAGCACCTTATAAAACCCTGTTCTCTTACTTAGAAAATTTGTTTGCATAATTTGTTTCTGCTTCACCTGTGCCATAACCTGCATATTACACAATATCCAATTAAACATCTTGATGATATTTATATCTAAGTTTAGTTGTCCAACCAATGAAGCATTGTATACCTGAAAATATTTATGAGAAAATTGTATATGCTGTAGCATTGACTTGTATATAGTAGACATCCAATCAGCTTGCATATGTACAAGTTTACCTAAATCTGCACCTGCTGAGCTTATTTTCTCCCTGAGTGTTTCTATATCTATACTGTTTAACAGTCCTTCTCTTGTACCTGTGGCACCTAGTAAGGTATCATGCCATTCTCTTCTTTTTCTGTTTCTCCTGCAATCTGGATTTTTGGGAAAGGTAAAATTAAACATGTATCTCATTGTTTGCTTCCACTGATTGCTAATTTAGTACAAGTGGCCGGTACAGGAACAATTGTGTCATTTTTAAGTCAGTCTGTTATGCAGAAAGTGTATTCCATCAACCCATATGGATCTGTTTGTTATCACACTGGTATTAGTATATAGCAGCATGGTGTCTGCCTGTGGGACATAATTTTTAGACTGGTTTAAGGGCCCACATGTGGTATTTAACCTTCCCTGTATCCATTTGATCATTTGCCAATTTGTGTGATATCCCTGATACTCTGTAGGATGTATACAGCAAATTATGTTAGGTAAGGCAGTTATAGAGAATGTATTATTCTCTTCAAACTTTCAGAATGACAAATTATTCATAATGGGAGTCCTGAGTCCTTTAAACATCACTCTTCCTCTAAGGGTGACATTTTCTATTAAACATTCCTTGTCTACAGTACATTGAAATGTGCCTTGTTTTCTAATCTTCGTAATGGTCCTCCAGCTCCATATAAACATTAATACTCCTTCATTCTCACTTTTTGCATCTTTTTGTTCTAATTGCTGCAAAAGCTCCCCAGGTGTCCAGGCATAATTAATAGATATCTGGACACCACACAACATGAAAAGGATATACGACTTCATTTCACAGTTGTAGGCGTTGTCCATAGTACTTGATAAGGACCGTCATATCTGGGTTCCAAAGTTTTTCGTACATGTTTTTTCAAATATACAAAGTCTCCAGGATGTAAAATATGAGCTCCTGCAAGAGACTCTGGATCTGGAAGTGAAGAAAAAACCTGAACATGCATTTTACTTAGAACCTATGATAAAACACACATGTAATCATTTAAACTACCATAATTATACTGTAATTGCTTAGTAAAATAGAATCCTGTCTTAGGTGGACTCCCAAACAAAATTTCAAATGGTGACAACTTATGAGGCCTAATTGGTGTAACTCTAATAGAAAATAACGATAATGGTAGACATTCTAACCAGGTGTTCCCTGTTTCTTTCATGATATGTTGCAAAATTTTGCCTGTAAAATGAGTACCCCTGTCTGACTCTATGGCTTCTGGTACTCCATATCTGCATATCACTTCAGAGATCAATTTCCTTGCTGTTGTTTCAGCTATTGCTTTGATTTCTGGCCAAGCTTCTGGCTAAATATGTCTGTAATCACAAACACATACTCATATGTTCCATATTTTAGTACCTGGATATAGTCTATTTGTAGTCTTTGAAGTGTGTTTTTCAGGTACCTTGACCTTTTGTCCTGGATAATGAAGTCCACATATCCAGCAGGCTGTGGTGTATCTTGTAGCTGCCATGTTAAATCCTGGTACTATCCAATTCTTGTGTACTGTATTGGTCATAGGTTCTTTGGCTAGATGAGTGGGACCATGTTTAAGTGACAACATAGCTGGGTATAGGGATGTTGGTAAACACAATTTGCTTCCTACACACCACAATAGTTTATCATTCTTTTTATGCTCCCATTTTATTCCAAGTCTTATATTCTGCTTGTGTAGCTTGATCCTGGAAACTTGCGCAGAGTCTGGAAAGTATCCTGATGTTCTTTTTATTCTTCTTGTGGGGATTGTTCTGTAGTATTTTCCAACTGGGCCAGACAGACAGGTAACTCCCACAGAGCTGCCTCATTTGCTGCTGCATCTGCAAAAGCATTACCTTTGACTTCTGGCATCTGTTCCTTGGTATGGGCTTGAATTTTGATTATGGCCACTTTAGTAGGTAACTATAAAGCAGAAAAAAATAGCTAGTAAGAGCTGCATGTTTGATGGGTTTTCCATTGGAACCCAAGAAGTTCCTACTCTTCCATATTGGGCCGTAGTCATAAGAAACTCCTCACATGTATCTTGAGTCTGTATAGATGTTTGCTGTTTGTCCTTCAGCCATAATACAGGCTGCTGTTAGGGCTTTTAGTTCAGGTTCTTGTGCTGAGCAGTGAGCTGGTAAGGCTTCCTGAAGTAGTATTTCATGGTGAGAGGTAACAGCATATCCTGTTCTGGGTGAACCATCCACATAGTATCTTGACCCATCCACAAACAAGGTAAGGTCAGTATTGGGCAGACAGTCTTCTGTGACGTTAAATAGCATACTCATCTCAGTCTCCATAAGTTCCAGACAATTATGAGGAAAAAAATTTGTCTGTACATTTTCTTCATCCTTAGACAAATATCCAGTATCTACATCTTCAGCCTCATCCTCTTTGCTTACTCTTTCAGGAGATATGCTTCGGTATGTGATACCCTTGTCAGATGATTCATTAAAATTTTCCTGTGCACTCCCCTCTTTTGAATCATCAGTAGGGAGGAGAGTGGCTGGATTGAGAATAGTATATCTCTTGATGGTCACATGTGAAGAGCTGAGTAGTGCCACTTCATATTTAGTCAAACTTGCTGCTGACAAGTGTTTTGTTCTGGCTTGATTGAGAATTTCTGTTACTGAATGTGGTACTTAAATAACAAGTGGATGATCGAGGACTATATCTAAGACTTTATCCTTTAAAATTGCTGCTGCTGCTACTGCTTTGACACAGGCCAGAGTTCCCTGAACAATGCTATCAAGCTGGGCAGAGTAATATGCTACTGGTCTTTGCTTTATTTCATGTTTCTGAGTGAGCACTCCTACGGCAGGTCCTTTCATTTCATGGCAGAAGAGATTAAAAGGCTTACTATAGTCTGGCAGTCCCAATGCCGGTGCATTTGTAATAGCATGTTTAAGTACCTGAACAGTCTCTTTACCTTCCTGTGGATTGATAGGTTAATTTTGTTGTTTCTTCTTGAGGGCATCATACAAAGCTTGCATAAGTAGAGAGGCAGAACAGAGCCATTCTCTGCAATATCCTATAAGTCCCAAAAAAGCTCTCATCTGTTTTATAGTCTTTGGAAGAGGTGCTTTTTGTATGGCCTCAATTCTGCTGGTTGTAATATGTCTTGTACCTTGAGCAATACAGTGTCCCAAAAATACAACTTTCTTTTGTACTACTTGCAATTTGTCTCCGGATAGTCTGCAATTCTATAGAGCCAGAAAGGATAATAAAGATAATTTTTCTTCTTTACACTGATCTTCAGTTTCTGTGGCCAGCATCAGGTCATCAACATATTGAATCAACTGTGTGGTTGTTCACTTAGGTCTCCATCCTTGCAATATCAAGTTCATGGCTTCTAAGAATTCTGATGGACTGGAGGCGCCCCCTTTGAGGCAATCTTGTTCAGCAATACTGACATCTGTTATATGTGAAGGCCTATATCTGTTGACTTTCTTTTGTAATAGGTAAGGAGAAAAAATGCATTTGCCAAATCAATGACCGTAAACTACTCAGAGATTCATGGTATCATATTGAGCAGGGTGTGGGGGTTTGGAGCAATAGGTG
Organism: Taudactylus pleione; assembly: GCA_031769625.1. NCBI lineage: Eukaryota > Metazoa > Chordata > Amphibia > Anura > Myobatrachidae > Taudactylus > Taudactylus pleione. Next base: position 2,175,023 of record JAUIMM010000776.1, read on the forward strand.
TGTTGATCACCAACCTTTTTGTTGACTTCTCTGAGGTCATGAACCATCCTAAAATGTTCCTGTGTATCTCCGGGGATGGCCCTTTCTTAGCCAGAAGTATTTGGGGTACTCCATGGGGATCTACATTATTTTAATACTCCCGTATCTTTATATTGTTGAATCTGTAAGTCAATTGCAGCTGTTTGTCTTGTATTCAGTGGATATTGTTTGATGCTGATAGCACAGTAGTACTGAGGCTTAAACTAGGTACTCAACCTGACAGTTAATAGTCCCACATCATTCATCCCTTTAGACCAGATCTGTGTTGGGACTTGCTGAAGCCATGCAAAATCAGGCTCTTCCCAGTTTTTCTGCTTTGAGGAAACTTACCGCAGCCTCAATTTGTGTTTTAAGTCTTTGGTCTCCTCCGGCTCTCATGATGACTCCATTTGGTGTATACTTGACTTTAGCTTGCAATTTGTACAGGACAACTGCTCCCAACAGATTATATGGACAAGTGGGTAAAGTAAGAAACCTTATTGCGACTTCAATATGCTCATTTCCAATCTTTACCATTGTTAGAGTAGTTTCCATTAGAGGAGTTGTGGATCCTATTAACTATGTGGCTGTAAGGGTTGAAGGGGTTAAAAGGTTAGCAGGTACCTCCTCTTCTCTTAAAACTGTTCGGCTTGCTTTACTATCAATTAAACAATTGTACTTTTCTCCAGAAGGTAGGCTCAGAGTAACTATACCTTTGGTGATATCAGTTTCTTCTGGAGTAGAGAGTGGTAGGCACACTAGATTGTCTGCTTTCTATTCAGTTTCTTTCTCCTTGTCTCTGTTTTCCTGCTAAGTCTTGTGTTTAGGGCAGTCCCTTTTCATGTGTCCTTTTTGCTTGCAGAAAAAACAAAGTCCACATGATCTCATTTGTTCAAAAGTAAATTGTACTCTCTGACTGTATTGTCTGTTATTTTTTTTGGGATAGCCCCTAATGGATTGTTCAGGGCTTCTTGCGCTACATACATTGTTACCTTTGGAGTAGCTTTATGTTATTTTGCTTTACATTGTTTTTATGTTTCTCTATCTTTAATCCATGCTTTATGTGTGCTTTGCAACAATTTCCATTCCTTCTCCTCTAAGCATCCTGTAGGTGTATTCCTTTAGTGCAGCTGTCTTCAACCTTTGGCCCTCCAGCTGATGTATAACTACAGATCCCAGGATGCCCTGCCACAGTTTTAGCATGCTGTTATTTCAAAATGGTGGCAGGGCATGCTGGGATGTGTAGTTCCACAACAGCTGGAGGGTCAAAGGTTGAAGACCCCTGCTTTAGTGGCTTCCCTACCTTCCCTTTCCTTCATAATCTCTAGGGGTGATCCCAGGAGAATGGGATCCTTACTATAATATGCCCCCATGCCTGGGTTTCTGGTCACAATTCTGACTAGAAATTATGATGCCTTTATGGAAATGGAAACTCAACTGGTTTCCCTGTGATGCTTTGCCTAGCAAAATGTTTATAAGCAGCCTTCCTATAGAACAATATGGTCTCTTCTACCCTCGTCCCATAAGTAGTGGATAAAACTGTGATATTAATAATGATGTATCACCTATAAAGCATCTAACGACTGTAAAATCCTCAAGTGTAGCAGCAGCCATTGTTCACTGTTTGGACAGGTTATAACATTAATAGTATTAAAAGGCAATGTCACCAATCCCTGTCAATAATATAACACTGCCCATGGACAACCAATATAAGGATCAAGATAAGTTGGATCAGGCAAATGTGTTCCTAAGACAATATGAGCATTATTTATAGGATCTGTCAATGAGGATGAATACACACCTGGTTTTGCCATTATGGGCAAACTACCTTGAAAAATCGGTATATCTGAATTATCAGTTGTTATCAATAAACATCCCAGACAACTTGTACATGAAAATGGCATATCATTAAAATCTAAGAAATCATACATACTCATTTATACAAAATCTTTTGATCCCTTCAGCCCAGTTTTTAAACACCTCAATAATATAACAATAAGTATAATTATAAACACACTTCGCAGACAAATCACAGTTGCATCATATACTGTCATTTGATCTTATGTATTTAACACCCGATATAAAGATTAGTCTTCAATGGTTTCTGAATACCTTCTGAAAAACAGTATTACGAATATGGACATATATATAATGTGATTTACAATAATCTGTAAATGTAATTAAAATATTCGTAGTTATTCCTGATGGCTTATATTACACAATGTGTTTTATACCTTGTATGCCTGTTCTTACAAAATAAAACATCACCAGTACATAGATGATAACAATGCCAATGCACATAGTTATAAATTCATCAGAACACATCTTTCTTGTTTGCTATTTTGAAAACCATAATACAAGTATTCAATCAAACTGTTAGGTTTTGGTTTAGGCAAACAGAATTTAACATATGGACATATTAAATCATGAAATGGTTTGTAATGATTAGCTGGCCAGGTAGCCAGACAATTAGACCACTCTTGCCCATCCATTTGAAGTAAAATATCCTTATTCAAATGACTACTTAAAATAGTTATAGATTGTCTATGCACTGGATCAAATATGTGTGTAGTCCTACTGACATCAATCACTGCAATTATGTGACATGACTTTATACCACTAGGTTGTTGCAACACAATACTACGTGTACATTTAGGACAGTTTCCCTGCAATCTAAATCCTGCTTTACAATTTATTCAAATAGAATTTCCCTCTGCAAGTTTATAACAAAATAACACTTTTATGTCCTCAAAAACATTGGATTCTTAGGATAACCGCTAAATCTCAACAACTGGACACCTTAAATACCTCTAGGAAGAGCTGAAAAGGGTAAGAAGGTACAAATGCACACTGTAACTTACCCACTATATGGAGTTTATTCAGCTTATTCCTGGGCACTTTGTGGTCAGTTCTGCCAGTTGTAGAATTTGTTGGGGTATCCCAACAAGCTCCCAGAAAATGTTGGGGTACTGGGGTGTCCCAGCACCTTTATCAACCACCTACCATGTTTTTTGAGGATCTGAAAATGAAGACAACAGTAAGGCAGTTGACTGGAGAGCAGATAAGGCACTTAACACGAGTGAGTTTTTAAGTTGCACTGAACTTCTTCTAAGGGCTCATTCAGAAATCAACTATATTTATTGAAAAAATAAAAAGGGGTATGGTACACATTTTAGCCAATCACATAAATTTTTAGATGATCAAACTTCATAAGTACATTCTCCTAGAATTGTTTAATATTCCTTTCTTCAAGGTTTGTGTTTTAGGAACATAACAATACTTTGTAAATTAAGAACAATAACAAAATAATGTCCCAGACTGTGTATTGACAAATTCTGCTGTGGTTTCATGTCATGAACGCTGATTGCTTTGGGAACATCAAAGTACAGGCCTTGAGTATAGGCATTTCTCCAGATAACATGTTCTGAGGTTTTTGTGACTTTCTGCTAGAATCTAATGGAGAATTTTTTAAGGAATAGAACCACAAATAAGACTTGTTTATTTAAAGCAGAAGAAACTGATGAATTAATAAACCATAGAGAAATGCTTTTAATCACACAAAATCATATAGGAAACCCTCATAGAACTATGGGAGAGACATCATGACATCTCTCCCATAATGCGCATGGGGAGAGCCAGAAGCTGGAGTTCAGGAGAGAACTCCAGCCTCCGGCTATCGCTTCGCTGCAGGGAAGGAGCCAGGCACCCACTGGTAATAACATCTCAGCAGGCATCCAGCTTGGAGTCTCCCTGCAGCACTGGGCTGGAGGACACTGCTGGCAGGTGCACCCAGTGCATGTGCACCTCCAGCCTCCCCCCCCTCCTAGTTGCAGCCCTGAGATTCTGTACAGAAGCTCATTGTGACCTGGCCAAATGCTGAGCTGCCGATTGGAGCTGAGCTCCAATCGCGGCAGCGGCAGGCAGTGAGGGCTTCGCCGGGTGGGAATGGGGGGCAGCAGCAGAGCCGTCGGCCCCTAGGCACTTACTTAGAATGCCTTTGCTTAGGGCCAGCTCTCTAAATATATATATATATATATATATATATATATATATATATAAATACCTGTGCAAGGCAAATAATGTTATTTGCAGAAACACTATAGCAGAGATGGTACTCACTCTGTCAGCATAGGGAAAACCATAATTAAAGTTCCACAAAAAGGTAGTAAACTGGAAACAGACATGGCTGGGGATATCATTGTATACTGTAACTCAAACTGAAGCTAGCCATTTTATACTCCAATATAACTCCAATATAAGCCTTGACAAAGCTGATTAAGCAAAATGCGCATTGGTGTGTGCCATGTGCTGGTCTGTAATAGATATATATGTGGTGGTGTGAAGACTAGAAAATGCCATCCACCAGAAATTATTAAAATACAAACAAGACTTGTCTTAGTAGCAATTTGTAAAGCATGTGAGTCCACGGGGATATCAGAAAAAGTGCAGGCGGCACGTCAGTAATGCTGATCCCGGCATCAGATTGCACTGCACAAAGACTGTTAGACACTGAAATATTAGATATATGTCGCCTTGCTTTTGAGATATAGGTAATTAAACATCATTTATACTCCAGCATATGGTAGTGCAAGCACTATATAAGCTAAATACTGCAGCATTCTAAAGCAGATTATATGGAAGGACTGAACAACGCTGATACACAATGATTATTTCCACTTGGAGATTATATAAAAATATTGTGTGAATAACTAACACAACTAATAGGGGTATTCAATATGGAGAGAAAACTCCGTCTTTGCGATGTTTTCGCACCAATGGCATCATTTTCGGAGGTTTTGGTTTTACACCGTATTCAATTTCAAAGACTTTTCGCAGGTTCGAAAAGTCTTTGAAAAAAAACAGGGATAACTTTTCACCACTGAATAGGTGGCAAAAAAAAGTGCAGAATTGGGGTTTAGGGGTGCAGGCTTAAAAAAAATAGCCTGCACCCCTTGGAATGACATTTTAAAAATAACTGTGTCAAAAAAAGTTTAAAAGAAAAATAGGGACACCCCAAAAAATTAATGAAAAAATTGGGGTGAAAAAAAATGGTAAAAATGTGTTTAAAAATAGGGAAATAGGTTCAGTTCTATTCTGCAAGTATGCGGCAGGTGTTTTCTAGAATAGGCTATTAGCGGCAGGTGCATAGTTGCAGAATTTTTGAAAACTTACTTTAGGGACATAAAAATATGCTAATACCCATTTTCATGTACCCCAAATTTGATGGGACCACTTAAAAAAATGAAAAAAAAAACCTAAGTGCTCTTCTGCAACACTTCTTCAATGTCGGGAAAAAACACCTGCTGCCCTGACATTCATTTTGCAGGTGAAAACGGGGGTACCCATAGTGATCCCCATGTTTTTACAACTTTAGGGGGGCCCTACAATTTTTATTCCAGGAAAATTTCATTTTTTTACGCAGATCCCACTTCGCAGCTTCCCGCTTTCGTAGGTTTTATATTGAATAGCCCGATACTTTAAAGCCCGATACTTTATCCCAGGAAAATCTCCGATATGGAGCGAAAAGTCCAGCACGGACTTTTCGCTCCCATATTGAATACCATATTGAATACCCCTATATATATATGGCTTCATATGGATTTATAAAATATAGCCATAATATTTAGTATAGACTGAAAGTAAGCTAGAATTATTACCTAAAAGAATTGACAATACGGTAACAAATCCAGGAAACAAATCCCTGAATAAATAGCAGCTTCAAGCTGCTGTATAATTAGATCAGCTCTCGGCTCCTGAGATAAGAACAACCAGCCTTTCACTTCTATTCAAGGATATTTACAACATTTGTATCTCTGTTTAACCAACTAATGACACAATAGATACTTGGTATATTAAATCTGATAAAAGATACAATTGACATTAGTAAGCAGCCAAAACACATCTAGGCTCTACAATTAGGAATAGATTCAGTGAACAACACCTATATCTGCTGGCTTGATTAACTATTATCTGGAATTGTTTAGTTTGAAAATACAACAACGCACACACTCTAAAATCATAATATATATTTACAAATAAAGACAGTACACAACCTTGGTTTTAAACAGACTTTTTTCTTTTCACAAAATTCTTCATTTTCTTATCACGTCATATCTCTGTATCAAGTAAAAATAATTTTTAACATTTCGCTTTATGAAGCCCTATTTCAAGGGAACACTGGTAACAATATGTAAATATTGAATATTATTGAACAATGATTAGCACAGATTTAGTGCAGCAATGTATAAGTAAAATAAGCAATAAATAGCATTTTGTATTATATCTTGATAAGCCCGATTAATAATTTTAAAATATATTTAATAACATTTTAAATATTTTATTCATTAAAGAGGGTTTGCGTGCACCCGTCCTAAACTTGATTCCTTTTTCTATTTATATATAATAGCTGGGGATATGCAGAGCAGGAGACACATGAAACAGACCAGGCAACAACACAAGGTATAAGCTATCACTGGCAGGGAATGCTGGGAGAGAATGCAATACAACAGGAAGAGGAAACAATGCAACCACCCTGTCACAAGCCACTCATGTGAACGCCAGGGGACCATTCACTGAACTCCTCCCATCAACTGTCCATCATCCCTGCTCTATTCTGGAATGGTTCCTGCATCTATTTCCTTCTGGTACGAATGCTGCTCTGATGTCGGTGATAGTGTTTCAAGTGTTTGCGATTGTTGTGTTGTCTCCTGTTATCCAGTCGAGTACCCAGTTGTCCTGTCTACTTTTGTTATGTGCCATTTGTGTCATCTAGGTGTCACAGTCCGCAAACTTACTACTTGTCGTTTGTGTCATCTAGGTGGCACAGACAGCACTCAGTTTCCAGAGTGCACAGTTCAGCATCCAGCTGCTTGTGTCAACCTGGCCGTATAGGCTGCATGTCAGCATCCAACTGCTGTGTCAACCCAGGCTGCTACATGGCCCATAGGCCACATCTTGTTCTACGCTCGACAGGTCACAGCCTGCCAAGGCTGCTATTTGGCCCAAAGGCCACATCTTGTTCTGCGGCCCACAAGCCACAGCCTGCCAGGGCTTTTACACGGCCCAAAGGCTGCATTGTGTTCTACGGCCCACAGGCCACAGCCTGCTACATGGCCCACAGCCTGCGAAAGCTGCTACATTGTCCAAAGGCTGCATCGTGTTCTATGGCCCACAGGCCACAGCCTGCTACATGGCCCACAGCCTGCGAAAGCTGCTACATGGTCCAAAGGCTGCATCTTGTCCTATTGCCCACAGCCTGGCAAGGCTACTACACGGCCCAAAGGCCACATCTTGTTCTATAGCCCACAGGCCACAGCCTGCCAAGGCTGCTCCATGGCCCAAAGACTGCATCTTGTTCAATGACCCACAGGCCACAGCCTGTGAAGTCTGCTACATGGCCCAAAAGCTGCATCTTATCTCACTGCCCTCGGGTCCCGACTAGTCAAATACTTACCAGTCCTCAAGGCTGTTCTATGGCTGCAGCTAGCCAAGTGATCCAACCCTCAAGGCTTTTGCAGGACTATACCTTCAAGTGATAATACCCGTACCTTAACATTATCACCAGCCCCTAACAGAGACTTTTTGTCATATTAGGTTATTCTTTTTTTGTACATCAAGCATGGATCCCTCACAAAATCCTGCTCAAATTCTGGCCACCCAGATTCAGGCACTAACTCAAAAAGTGCAGGAGCTTTCTCTTTATGTTGAGGAGACTCGAGGTACTCCAGCCCCTGCAGTGCTTGAACCGAAGCTTAATTTGGTTTTCAGAGAATCTAAAGGATTTCTTGAATTTCAAGGAGAGTTGCAAACTCTGTTTTAAGCTTCAACCCAGATCCTTGGGCTTGCAGGTCCAACATGTGAGGCAGGTATTGCAAAGATTATTGGATAACAACTTGTATGCCAAGCTGGAGAAATGCAAGTTTGATGTGGAGGAGGTCTCTTTCTTGGGCTACATTAATTCATTGCAAGGTTTCCCCATGGACCCTGGCAAGGTGAAGGCCATCTTGGATTGGGAACAACCCACTACGTTGAATTCCATTTTTGGGGGGTTTTGCAAATTACTATCGCAGATTTATTAAAGCCTTCTCCTCTATGGACCTGCCCATCATAGAATTAACTAATAAAGGAGCTGAAGTCGCTAATTGGTTGACTACTGCCATTCAAGCCTTCAAAGCACTTAAGACAGCTTTTGTGTCCGCTCCTGTTCTTCAGCATCCCAACCCAGAACTGCATCTTTTAGGTGGACACATCAGAGATTGGAGTGGGCGCTATCCTCTCTCAGAAGGATCTCAAAGATGGCAAGTTTCATCTGTGTGCATTATTTTCCTGGAAATTTGACTCTGTAGAGAGGAACTATGATGTTGGCAACTGGAAGCTTCTAGCCATTAATTGGGCATTTGAGGACTGGAGGCATTGGTTAGAGGGGGCTAATCATGTGGTGATGGTTTTCACGGACCATAAGAATCTGGCCTACATCAAAACGGCCAAGAGTTTGAATGCAAGGCAGGCTCGTTGGGCTCTGTTCTTCACCTGGTTTAATTATATAATCTACTTCCGGCCCAGGTCTAAGAATATAAAGGCGGACGCCCTTTCCTGAAGTTTCTCCTTCAACCAGCCTTCAATTACTTTGGACGAAACCATTATTCCAACTTCCAGGATTCATGTAGCTTTGACCAGGACCTTGGCAGATTCTCTCAGGACTTGTCAGTCTGAAGCTCCTCTTGAAAAACCGTCAGCTGCACTTTTTATCCCCGAGAAGTTTCACAAAATAGTCTTAAAGGACTTTCACTCTTCAAAAGCTGTGGGTCACCCAGGCACTTCTAAGACTTTGGAACTTCTATCTCATTCTGTTTGGTTGCAGTCCATGTCTCAGGATACTTGTGAGTTTCTCCTGGCGTGTGACATCTGTTCCAGGAATAAGACTCTCCGGACTACTCCTTCAGGGCTGCTATATCCTTTACCTATGCCATCTAAGCATTGGACCCATATTGCTATGGAATTTGTCATTGACCTGCCATTGTCTTCCCACTATTCTGTCATATGGACAATTGTTGACCAAGTCTCCAAAATGGTTCATTTTGTGCATCTTACCAAATTTCCATCAGCTAAGGAATTGTCTGCATTATTTCTACTGCATGTCTTCAGACTTCATGGCCTTCCATCAGACATTGTCTTGAATCGTGGATCTCAATTTTTTGCCCGTTTTTGGAGTTATTTTTGTACCACCCTTGGTATCAAGTTGAGTCTTTCCTCAGGTTATCACCCACAACCAATGGACAGACAGAGCAGGCCAATGAGTCCTTGGAGCAGTACCTCCACTGTTTCATCTCAAAATATCAAAATTACTGGGTTCCTCTGTTGCCTTTTGCCAAATTTTCTTTCAACAATTCTTGCCATTCTGCTTCTTCTGTTTGTCCATTTTCTGTAATCTTGGGACTCATTCTAGAAGTAACTCCTTTGAAATCACATCAACTGGAGCTCTACCATTTTCATCTGTCTCATGGTTTCGATCAGTCTTTAGGAAGGTACAGCATGACCTGATGGAGCCCCATTGACATCACTGATGATGTCAGTGCGGCTGCCCACAAAAGGAACGCCTCTGTTTTGGAAACCACCCCCCTGGCTTCCCTACCAACATCGACAGCCACCCGTTTGGTAGCGAGCTTCGGAGTGACAGAGTTTCTCTGTCTCTCCGGGGCTTGCGTACGCACAGTGCGACAGAACTAACCTTCGAGTCGGTTACGAGCACATCAGTGCTTGCAACTGACTCTGAATGAGGTCCTTGGTGTGGCTGTCCTCCAGGAACATTAATCTTCATCAGAGATCACAAAAACTGGGTACCAAATTCATTGGCCCATTCAGGATCATTTCACAAATCAATCCAGTTGCATTTCGATTACAGTTACCCTGGACACTCAGGATTAATAATACATTTCACTTTTCACTTCCTAAGCCGGTGTTCTTCAAGTTTTTTGAGCACTTTCCTGTGAAACCAGGTTTAGGGGTTTCTTAACCCCTCATCAAGGGTGGGTACTGTCATAAGCCACTCATGCAAACACCGGGGGACTGTTTGCTGAACTCCTCCCATCAACTGTCCATTATCCCTGTTCTGGACTGGTTCCTGCAGTATTTCTTTCTGGTGCGGATGCTGCTCCGATGCCGGTGATAGTGTTTCACTTGTTTCCGGTTGTGGTGTTGTTGCCTGTTATCTAGTCGAGTACCCAGTTGCTCTGTCTACTTTTGTTTCCTGCTGTCTAGAAGGCATGGTCAACATATTTACTACCTGCCATTTGTGTCATCTAGGTGGCACAGTCCGCATATTCACGCTCTGCCATTTGTGTCATCCAGGCAGCACAGACAGCACTCAGTGTCCAGAGTGCACAGTTCAGCATCCAGCTGCTTGTGTCAACCCGGTGGCACAGGCCACACTCCAGCATCCACCGTTTGTGTCATCCCAGTGGCACAGACCGTAATCCAGTGTCCAAAGTATGCAATCCAGTGTACCACTGCTTGTGTCATCCCGGCGGCACAGGCTGCAATCCTGCATACCACCGCCTGTGTCAACCCAGCGGCACAGGTCTTTCTTCATACCATCACAGCCAAGGCTGCTACACGTCCCAAAGGCTGCATTTTGTTCTACGGCCCACAGGCCACAGCCTGCAAAGTCTGCTACTTGGACCAAAGACTGTATCTTCTTCTATGGCCCACAGGCAACAGCCTGCCAATGCTACTACATGGCCCAAAGGCCGCATTTTATCTCACTACCCTTGGGTCGCGACAAGTCAAAGACTTTCTAGCCCTCAAGGCTGCTCCACGGCCACAGCTAGCCAAGTGATCCAGCCCTCAAGGCTGTTGCAGGACTATACCTTCAAAAGATAATACCCATACAATAACACATCCTCCTAATTTCAATACAGCTGAACTGCATACACACTGAGAGCTAGATTGCAGAGTGGCTGCAACTGAATGCTTCCACAATACTGGCAGCTTCCCTGCTGCCTAACAACAGACAAGGCCTAGAAACTACTAAGGCTGTCAGAAATCCTGGTAGTAGATCATAACATTGGTACAGTATACTGCAGTCACCATGACCTTGCAAATACCTATATAATGTGGACAGGTGAGGCAAAGTCAATCTTCTATAGATAAATTATGTATAATGTTATGGTTATACAGATTAAGGAACAGTCATAATAGTCAAGAAACAGATTTAGGAGCATTTTGTTACCAGCAGTAATGGTGCTGGTTATTCATATGCATGGGTTGGAGAAATAGGTTTTTAATAATTAAATTGTTTAATTGTTTTTGAATACAGTACCCAAAGAGCTACAGTACATGCAGATGATGATCATATTGGTAATCCTATGGATGGTATAGATGACAGAGGTGTGTGATGGAAATTAGTCCACTTGATACTGTAGGCTACTTAACCAGATCTTCGATCGCAGCTGCGATTACACACGCAGTCTGGCTGGGATGATATGATAATCTATTCCGATCAACATGCCGTTGCAGCACTACTTATTGGTGTCTACCTTACCTTACACACATCTGTAATGTTAAGCAAAACTTTTAAACCATCAGTAACATCAAGTACCATTGGAGCCTCATGCACTCTAGCACAAGGTCTGACCTTAATCAGAAATTGCTAACTTTATCGTGCGCACTACATACTTGAGCTGTTATGGCAACAGTGAATAATTTATGCATGCCTATGCAATGGCATTCTAACGCATTGGCATTCCTGCATTTGGCCAACCACCCCCCTTCAACTCCCACAAATGGTACTTCCTGTCAATCACTGTCCTGAGTGCAGTGGCTAGTTCACACACGTGCACTGCAATACATACTCATGCGCAGTATGCAAAAATCAGTCGATTGCGTGCAAAATCACAGCTGACATCCATAATGAATCAGGCCCAATATCCTTTATTTCAATGGGGCTGGTTTCACATTAAGACAAGTAAAACCCCATGTTCCAAGTGTGAGCAGTACAGACTCACAAAGATTATTACTGGCTATAACTTTTGCAAGGTAAAGCTACAGTAAGATTGTTGTCCAACAGTTTTAGTGGAAGCCAGTCCATCTGCTTTAGCTGGCAGTAATGATTGCTGGTTACTCATATCAATGGGGTGGAGAAATAGGTTTTTAGTTATTTGTGAAATTCATTTTTTAATTCAGTACCAAAGAGCTGCATGGAGATGATGATGATATTGGCAAATCCTATGGAAGCTATAGGTGGTAGCGGTGTGTGATGGAGATTAGTCCACTCACATCACTTAACCAGGTCTTAGGTTTATTAACTTTGGCTGCTGAAACGGAGGCGTTTTCATGGGAACGCCTACCGTCTGGGGCCGGCCCCACTGACATCACAAGTGATGTCAGTGGGAGTGCTCTCAGCTCTGATAGAGCTGATAGCACTCCAGTGCTTGCGGCAATGAGACCCTACCACAAGGGTCTCGTCGCAAAGCCAGATGGTCGCGATGGTCTTGACCCACAGCTATACGAGCGGCCAGGAGGCCGCTCTAAAAATTAAGAAGGATGGCCCTGATTCAGAACGAGCACTCTGTCAGAGCGTCCGGCTCTGAATCAGGGCCTCAGTTTACACAAACGGTCTGTGTTAGAGATGTACACTAATGCCCCCACTGCTGATGGGAATTTGTATACAGTGTTTGTGTGAATATATACAAATGTCATAGCCACCAGGATTTGTACTGAGATGCCCACCAGCTGCTTAGCAAATCCAAGCAACTGAGTAAAAAGACACAGGCCAGTCGATAATTGACCTTCTGAGTTACCTTCTGGTCATGCAGAAAGGCCACAGGAACGCATATGCCGGAGCCATTTTTACTGCAAACAGGATCATAGTCACAGGCTAAGACACAACACAAAAATGGTCGAAACATGCCTGCATTTGAGTTACCACCCTCCATTGCCACCAACAGATTGTCACTGCCTGTCAATCACTGTGCAAATAAACTGTCAATGTGAACAACAATGAAAATTGACGCATGAGCAGTGCGACTTTTCTGAATTAGGCCCAAAGCCTCCTTCAGTAATGATGCCTCTTTATGATTCTGTAAGTGTCATATACACAGCTTCAATAGCAGATAAGGCAATTGTAGTCTGCTAGCATAGCTGCACCTGCTAAGGTAAGCAGGTATCTGGATTTGGAAGAACACCTATCATCCTCATCTGATCCCCAACTGGCATCACAGAAAGCTTGTAGACATATGTATCTTACAATATGTTTAACAGCAATCCAATGGTATTTTCCAGGATTGATAGTGAATTTGATGACATGACTGACTGCATGCGTGATGTCTGGATGTTTACCAATACTAGTAAACATTAAAGTTCCAATGACACTTTAATAAGGAATTTACTCTGAAGTTGAACACATAGGACCTGATTTATAGTTGAACGCTATTGCACAACCACTGCAACTTTATACGCTGTGTAATAACATGCTAATGCCACAGGAGGCGTCTTGTGTAAATAGACGCCCCTTGCTATCTTTTGCGATCTGCTGCTGCATCCGAAGAAGCAGCATCAGATCACTCTGCGTGAACAACGGTCATCTGAGTGAGCTTCAGGTTACAGAGGATGGCTGTTTTTTTTCACACAGCTGCAGCCAGTGACGCTGCATACAAAGACGACATGTTTCCATTTTCTGGGATGCTGTCTGACGCTGTCCCCACGCTGTCCCCACCCTGCCCCCAAATGACCGCAGCCTTTTAAGTAGGGGTGAGCGGGTTCGGATTTCTGAAATCCGAACCCCCCCGAGCCCCCCCGATCCGAGGCAGATCCGAGTCAGGCTCGACTTTTTCCGCCTGACTCGGATCTGAAATCGAGGCAAAACGTCATCATCCCCCCTTCCGAGTCTCGCGGGTTTTGGAACCTATATAAGGTACCCGCGTCAGTGCCATTTTCTCACTCGGCTGTGGACAGTGAAGAGGGAGGGTGGGAGTTAGGGCTGGCTGGGCTGTGTAGTGTAGTGTAGTGTAGTGCAGAGTAGTGTTGTGCTGTGCTGTGCTGCGCTGTGCTGCTGTTGTCCACTACTTCAAAGTCCATAGGGGCTGGTTGTGTTGTGCTGTGCTGCTGTTGTTAATAGGGGCTGTGTCCACTACTTCAAAGTCCATAGGGGCTGGCTGGACTGTGTTGTGCAGTCAGTTCTCCATAGGGGCTGTGTCCACTCCAAAGTCCTGTGCAGTGTCCCAGTCCTAAAGGGGTGCTGTAGTGTTGTCCAGGGGGTGCTCTGTCCATCAGGGGTGCTCCCCCCAAGTGCTAAAAAAAATATATTTTTTGTGTGTTTGTGAATTGTGTGCGCTGTAGCCGCGCGTGCATCAACAAAGTAGTGCCAAGCCTGCGCCTGTGTCATAAGTAAAGGGCCGGCTGGCTTGACCATTAAAGGGTGCTGTAACCCCCAAAGTACACTCCAGTCCAAACCAAAAAAAAAAATATTTTCTGTGTTTGTGAATTGTGTGCGCAGTAGCCGCACGTGCATCAACAAAGTAGTGCCATGCCTGCGCCTGTGTCATAAGTAAAGGGCCGGCTGGCTTGACCATTAAAGGGTGCTGTAACCCCCAAAGTACACTCCAGTCCAAACCAAAAAAAAAAATATTTTCTGTGTTTGTGAATTGTGTGCGCAGTAGCCGCACGTGCATCAACAAAGTAGTGTCAAGCGTGCACCTGTATCATAAGTAAAGGGCCGGCTGACTTGACCGTTAAAGGGTGCTGTAACCCCCAAAGTACACTCCAGTCCAACCAAAAAAAAAAATATTTTCTGTGTTTGTGACTTGTGTGCACTGTGGCTGCACGTGCATCAACAAAGGAGCAGCGCAAAGCGTGCGCCTGTGTCCCATAAGTAAAGAGCCGGCTGGCTCATTTCTTAAAGGGTGGTGTAACCCACAAAGTGCACTACTCTCCAGCAAAAATAAAAAAATATTTTCTGTGTTTGTATGCGCTTTAGCCGCACGTATATATCAATATAACATAAATGGAGGACCAAACTTTCTCCGATAAAAATAAAATAGGGAAAGATCAAGAACCACTTCCTCCTAGTGCTGTTGCTGCTGCTGGGAGTTGTTCATCATCCCAGAGAGGAAGTAGGAACATCACTACTTTTACTAAACAATTGACCCTCCAACAGTCCCTAGCGATGAGGACGAAGTACGACAGCAGTCATCCTGAAGCAAAACGTATAACTGATGCCTTGACTGCTATGTTGGTGTTAGACGTGCGTCCGGTATCCGCCATTAGTGCAGTGGGATTTAGACAATTGATGGAGGTAGTGTGTCCCCGGTTCCAAATCCCGTCTATATTCCACCTGCATCCTCAAAGCAGCAGCGACAAGCGTGCGTCTGTCTGTTAAAGGATGGTGACACCCTCAAAGTGTGCTACACAAACAATAAAAATATTGTTCTTTTTTTTCGGTCTTTGTGAAATGTGTGGGCTGTAGCCGCACATGCATCCTTAAAGCAGCAGCGACAAGCGTGCATCTGTCTGTTAAAGGGTGGTGACACCCTCAAAGTGTGCTACACAAACAATAAAAATATTGTTCTTTTTTTTTCTGTCTTTGTGAAATGTGTGGGCTGTAGCCGCACCTGCATCCTTAAAGCAGCAGCGACAAGCTTGCGTCTGTCTGTTAAAGGGTGGTGACACCCTCAAAGTGTGCTACACAAACAATAAAAATATTGTTCTTTTTTTTTCTGTCTTTGTGAATTGTGTGGGCTGTAGCCGCACTTGCATCCTCAAAGCAGCAGCGACAAGCGTGCGTCTGTCTGTTAAAGGGTGGTGTAACTCTCAAAGTGCTCCAAAAAATAAAAAACTATTTTTTTTATGTGTTTGTGACTTGTGTGCGATGTAGCCGCACTTGCATCCTCAAAGCAGCAGCGACAAGCGTGCGTCTGTCTGTTAAAGGGTGGTGACACCCTCAAAGTGTGCTACACAAACAATAAAAATATTGTTCTTTTTTCTGTCTTTTTGAATTGTGTGGGCTGTAGCCGCACTTGCATCCTCAAAGCAGCAGCGACAAGCGTGCATCTGTCTGTTAAAGGGTGGTGACACCCTCAAAGTGTGCTACACAAACAATAAAAATATTCTTCTTTTTTTTTCTGTCTTTGTGAATTGTGTGGGCTGTAGCTGCCCTTGCATCCTCAAAGCAGCAGCGACAAGTGTGCGTTTGTCTGTTAAAGGGTGGTGACACCCTCAAAGTGTGCTACACAAACAATAAAAATATTCTTCTTCTTTTTTCTGTCTTTGTGAATTGTGTGGGCTGTAGCCGCACTTGCATCCTCAAAGCAGCAGCGACAAGCGTGCGTCTGTCTGTTAAAGTGTGGTGTAACCCTCAAAGTGCGCTACACAAACAATAAAAATATTCTTCTTTTTATTTCAGTCTTTGTGAATTGTGTGGGCTGTAGCCGCACTTGCATCCTCAAAGCAGCAGCGACAAGCGTGCGTCTGTCTGTTAAAGGGTTGTGTAACCCTCAAAGTGTGCTCCACAAACAATAAAAATATTCTTCTTTTTTTTTCAGTCTTTGTGAATTGTGTGGGCTGTAGCCGCACTTGCATCCTCAAAGCAGCAGCGACAAGCGTGCGTCTGTCTGTTAAAGGGTGGTGACACCCTCAAAGTGTGCTACACAAACAATAAAAATATTCTTCTTCTTTTTTCTGTCTTTGTGAATTGTGTGGGCTGTAGCCACACTTGCATCCTCAAAGCAGCAGCGACAAGCGTGCGTCTGTCTGTTAAAGGGTGGTGTAACCCTCAAAGTGCGCTCCACAAACAATAAAAATATTCTTCTTTTTTTTTCTGTCTTTGTGAATTGTGTGGGCTGTAGCCGCACTTGCATCCTCAAAGCAGCAGCGACAAGCGTGCGTCTGTCTGTTAAAGGATTACATCGGTGACAGCATCCAAGTAGGCATGTCAGATAGTCCGTACCTGTACTGGCAGGAAAAAGAAGCAATTTGGAGGTCCCTGTACAAACTGGCTCTATTTTACCTGAGTTGCCCCCCCCCTCCAGTGTGTACTCCGAAAGAGTGTTTAGTGCAGCCGGGAACCTTGTCAGCGAAAGGCGTAGGAGGTTGCTTCCACAAAATGTGGAGAAGATGAAGTTCAAAAAATGAATTATCAACTCTTCCAGGG
Source organism: Taudactylus pleione (assembly GCA_031769625.1). NCBI lineage: Eukaryota > Metazoa > Chordata > Amphibia > Anura > Myobatrachidae > Taudactylus > Taudactylus pleione. The sequence continues at coordinate 2,192,184 of JAUIMM010000776.1, forward strand.
AGACCAGCCTCCAGAACGTACAGAGGGACCTGTGGTTGTGGATTCCAGCGGGGACGAATTAATACTCTGTGAGGATGAGGATGTACACACTGAAGAGGGTGAGGAATCGGTGGATGAGGAGGATGAGGATGACATCTTGCCTCCGTAGAGCCAGTTTGTGCAGGGACAGATTAATTGCCAGCTTGTTTTGTGGGGGCCCAAACGAACCAATCATTTCAGCCACAGTTGTGTGGCAGACCCTGGCGCTGAAATGATTGGTTTGTTAAAGTGTGCATGTCCTGTTTATACATCATAAGGGTGGGTGGGAGGGCCCAAGGACAATTCCATCTTGCACCTCTGTTTTTTCTTTGCATTATGTACAGTTTGGGGCCTAGTTTTTCAAACTGCCATCCTGTCTGCCACTGCAGTTTCACGCCTAGATGGGTCACGTGTTTGTGCCGCCCACTCGTGTCGCTTAGCATAGTCATCCAGCTACCTCGGTGCAACCTTTTGGACATAAAAACACTATTGTGAGGTGTGAGGTGTTCTGAATAGACTGGAAATGAGTGGAAATTAAGGTTATTGAGGTTAATAATAGCATAGGAGCAGAAAAACCTACAAATTCTGTGATTTTAGCTGTTTTTATGCTTTTTTAAAAAAAAATACAGATCCAAAACACAAAACCCAGAACCCAAAACACGGAAGGGTGGTTTTGGCAAAACCATTTCAGATCCAAAACACGAAGAAAGATCCAGATCCAAAACCAAAACACAAAACACAAAAAGTGGCCGGTGCACACCCCTACTTTTAAGCAAGCTGCAGCGTCAGGGCACTGAGAGCGAGCTCACAGAAGGAGATCTGCACATGCACAGTACAGATCCTGTGCATCCTACGCATGCACAGATCCTATGAACGTGCAGATATTGTATGCAACTGTGAGGGTTTAGCCTAGGAATGGCTGTTGCTCCCCTCTGCGCCAGTTTCCCCTGACTTCTCGCACGGACAGATGTCAGGTGCGGCGGCGGGTGACGGACGGAGGATTTCCGTCATGGGCGCCACATTGATAGTCCTTCTTACGTGACAATACCTCCAACCAATGGTAGTATGGTCTGGGTCAGCTGACTCTGTCCTCCAATCAACTGCTACCCCAGGGTATATAACGAGCCCCAGAACACCAGGAAGTTGCCTTAACAACATTTGTCATTTCTAGTGTATGCAATTCGTGTCCTCGTTCCAGGTTCCCTTGTGACTACCTTTAAGTCTTTGCCATGCCACTTTTCAGTGCAACAGTGCGTCATACCACCTCTGCCTGTGTGCAACTCTGTGCCATTTCTCAGTGCAACAGTGCATCATATCACCTCTGCTTGTGTACAACTCCATGCCTCTTTTCTGTGCAACAGTGCGTCATACCACTTCAGCCTGTATGCTACTCTGTGCCACTTCTCAGTGCAACAGTGCGTCATACCACATCTGCCTGTGTGCATCCACAAGTGCCATCTCTCATTGCAACTGTGCGTCCTAACACCTCTGCCAGTGTACCACACCAAGTGTCATCTCTCAGTACAACTGTGTGAATTATATCATCTTCCAGTGCAACAAAGTATTAAACATCTCAACTTGTGGGTACATCAAGTATCATCTCTCGCTTCGGCAGTGCCGCTTCTGAGGCATATTCCTCGGGCCACAGTCTGTGTGAGTCTCTATTCCCACTTGCTTGGATACCTGATTAAAGGACTGCGACCTGCCTGCTGGTTGCAGCTTAATCCCATATCCCGATTGGTGGGGTCACTGGAGAACACCTCTCAGCAGGTTAGACTCTGCACCTTTAATCAGGTCTCATCTGTGGATGAGGAAATCATATATTCAGACCCCTTGCCTCTGATTTGCCCCACAACCTCAGCCCTCTCCTTTCAATACTCCAGTGGCAAGTGTGACAGCAACTCATCATGTTTGTATATCCGAGCAAGGGTTTTTACAGTGCTGCCTCCAGGAAGAAAGTTGATAGGACCATCAGTGGTGACAGGTCTGTGTAGCAAGCTGAGTGACAGTAGCATATATCATCTAGGCAGCTGTGAGTAAAAATGGCAGCCTCTGGCCCTGAAAGACTTGCCCTCTGGACAAAGGGCCTAATTCAGCAAGGATCGCTAATGTTTGCATTCACATTGTGATTGCAGTCTAACATAAGAATGCCCACTCCCCTTACTCACATCCATATACTTTGGCAACATAGCAAAACAATTGGTAACATCGAGTAACATCGGACCCATACGCACAGTTAAGGCTTGTCAGACCTCACTCAGGAATTGCCTACTTCAGCGCATGCTATGAGACCTCAGGCTGCATATGACATCGCAGTGGATAATTCATTCACGCACCTGCACTGCGGTCCCAATGCACTGGCATGCCATAACCACCACTAACAGCACTTCCTGTCAATCAATCTGTCATGGGTCTGCATAGCCACTGCGATCACAGTCCTGATCACAGTGACTAGTTTGCGCACATATACAATGCAAAAATCAGCTGATTGTGTGCGTATAAGCAACCGCCTTTCTTGCTGAATCAGGCCCAAAGAGCAACAAGACCAAAACAGTGGGAGTCCTAAGGTAACCTTATATACACTTAGGGTAACTCCAATAGCTTGCCTATCCATCTTGCCAGACTGTCTTCATATGAAAAGTGGAGTTAATTGAAGTGGGACCATCTGCTTTAAATATCTGCATTAACCTTCTCTGACACAAGTGACAGTGGCTCCCTATGTAAGGACAGACAGGGTAAATCTCATGTGCTAACTCCCACAAGAATGTAATTATAATGCTCCAATAAAGCTTGACATCTGATACAGTTACTCAATTGAGATATTCCCCTCATTGAGCATCAGCACTTTTATTAAGTAGTGACAGTAATTTCTCTTCACAATAAAGTCTAAGTGGTAAATTTTTATTATTTTTGTGATTTGGATGTCATTATGCAAATTGGAAATTTACTAAAGGCCAATTTGACTGCAACTCGAAGGTAAAAAATTACTTAAACCTTTAATTCTCAAGCACACAGTCATGAATTTTGTGGCATTTAGGATTTCATCTCCTATTCACCTGACGTTTACAGGTTTACATGACTTTAGTGACTTGAACAAACTTTCATTACAGCTGAAGTGTCTTAGCTCCTAAGTCTATGTACCAACAATATTTATGATGACTGCTATATTCAATGCTTATTCATTCTTTTTATAATGGTTGCATGATGAATACCACTTGGTTCACTCGCTTTATATTCGGAGGCCTTATGTCCCATGTTGTGACATTTGTACTTGGGCCTTGTTTTATTTCATCCACTTTGACAATAGAATGGCTTTATCAACAATAGTCTGAAAGGTATGTGCTCATGACAATACAGCAGTTTGGCCTATACTGTTGATAGCTTCATAGCACCTGACTCGAAAACTGCTAGTAGGATATCATACATTGGTGTAAGGTTTTGCAGCATCTCCATTGCAACCTTCAAATCTACTTGGACACCTACGAATACAATTGCTTAGATATAGACAGCATCCTTTCTATGCATTCATTCATATTTTTGCACACAGTTAGATTAGTGTTGTACAGAGTGTGCCTTGGATTGATTTATTTTATAAGGCCTTTGTCTTCATAAGACATATACAATGCTATCCACATTTCATGTGCTGTCACTATCCACATTTCATGGAATATGCATGCTGTACTACATATTAATCTACTACATATTAATCTAATCTATTGTTCCCATGGCTCTTTCTGCATTGTCTGTTTTGGGATTATCACAAGGATTACTAGTAACTTTCCATAATTTTTACTGCTTTAACTTCTTCTGCATAAAGAAATTCCATATAGAGTATTTCTTTGAACCCCACTAATTTGGCAAAGTTCATGCTTGCTTCTACACTGTTCATTTTCACCCTTGTGAATAAAATATTTTTTTGTGCTCTCAGATCCTTTGATTCCATGTTGCTGTAGCCATGTTCTTGGTGTCGTTAATCTATACACCCTGATTGTTCGGGTGCCTTGTGGCCTGGGTCCATAACCTATTGGCAGAACCTATGGATGCTATAGGTAGCAGGGGTGTGTGATAGAGTTTAGTCCACTTGGTAGCTCACTTAATCAGGTCTTAGGTTTATTAACCAGAAAGAACAGGTTTACAGGGTGATACAGAGTTATTGCAGCAACTACAGTATATAAGAAGCATACAACACAATATATGATGTGTCCACCAGGTCAAGCCAGTAACATATAGGCGATTGCAGGTAATGTGTGACAAGTGGGAGCACATACTTGTGTCTGTATATACAGTGGTGGCAAAGAAGTATGCATGCTGGTTCTGTAAAGGCAACATGCAGTGGTGCTGGTGTAGTGGTACTGGCAGAGGTCTGTGGCATTGCATAAGGATAGTAGGTCATGCCTCCGGCAATCTGCGGGTGCTAGTGCCCAGATGGAAAGGCAATGCAGGACACTCTCCTAATAGATGACACCATTAGCACATGTCTTTACATCAGCAAAAGAGGCTCCTCCAAAGAAAAATAACTGGAGATATGGTCAAGTCTAATAAGACCACATATTCAGGGGGCTTGCTACTGTATTCAACTGGCATTGTCATGGGTCTGGACTATGGACCTCATTCAGAGGCAGTCGTTAGTTGCAAACGGTCGCCGTGAATCAGGGCGGTCGCTTGCATCCTGAACGGCCGCCTCCTTGTCGATCGTTAAGCTGTGGGTTACCACCCACAGCTTAACGACCGACCAGGTTGATGGTGGCGATGGTGATCACCATCGCGACCATCGGGGCTTACGACCAGACCCTAATATTGGGTCTGGGCACTCGGAAGCCCTAGGGAGCTTTCTGCTCTGATGGGGCAGGAAGTTCCCAACTGACTTCACTGATGTTGTCAGTGCGGATGACCACAAAACAGTAGGCATTCGTAAAGGAACACCTCCATTTTGGAAACCACCCACCCTGCCCGCCTACCAAACGGGGGCAGCTGTCGATCAACATCGACAGCTACCCCTTTGGTAACGAGCTCCGGAGCGACAGAGTTTCTCTGTCGCTCCGGGGCTTACGCACGCTCAGTGCGGCCGCTGCGTGTGCGCATGCCAAACCATTGAGTCAGTTACGAGCGCATCAGTGCTCACGACCGACTCTGAATGAGGTCCTAATTCTCCAGACATAAGGAGCCACAAATGTAAGATACCTTAAACTCTAAATAGAACAAAACACATTTTTTTCAAGCCAGGCCCTAAGTATCTATAGTGTTCCTGATACAACTGTATATAAATGTTAGCAATACAACCTTAGAGTTCCACTTTTACATGAAATGGCAAAATATATCTGTAAAATTGCACTTAGCTAAATTAATAGCCTATGGGCTATTTCGCACATGCCGGTTTTCAGTGGCCAGCAAAAAAACAGCAGGTAGTAATTTAATTAAATATGTTAAAGGATGGGCAATTTCAGATGGCTCAGATATGGCATGGTCGCGTGTTACAGCTGGGAATTTCCACTGACAAGATCGTCTACTGTGCCGTGTCCGTGCCGTCACTGCAATTTAGTAAAGCACAAATTCCAATGTTTCCTTTCACACACATCGGCATTTCAGAGCATGTACCTGCTCACAACTCCATCTGCTGCTGCTGCTGCTGCTGTGCATTCCTACTACTGTACATTAAGATAACTAACCACAACTTTAAAAATGTCTCAAAGCCGTTGCATGTGAAACCAAGGAACTGATTGCCGGAAAAAAATGGCTGGCTTTGGACGTTTTTATGCTGGTCTGCAAAACCTGGCGTGTGTGAACAAGGGAAGGTGCGCTGATTCGTAGCTATGGGCACCCCAAATTCAGAGCGGCAGCTCTCATAATGGGTTCTGCTCCCCACTAAATAATTATAGAGAATAAAAGGAAGAGTGGAGCGCCGTTGAGAATTCAGCAAATTTATTACACATAAGAAAAAGTGCATCCGATTACACACAATGAAATGAATATTGCACACTATAAAGCACTACTCAGTCCGATAGCAAACAGTACATAAATAATGGTAATATTAGTAATGTAGCAAAATATGTCCTTTCATTGCAACTTGGTTATATGGTTCTCCCAAACAAACAACCACTAAGTAGATTGCACTAAACTGCTTCATAATTGAGAATATCATTTACTGCCTATTACCACCGTGAAATGGATGAGCTCCTCGATTTACTGATACCATTGTCTTGAAACTATCGAGATTGGAACTTTGAAACCATTATCCTTGATACTCTCTCCACACTTAATACTGTTATTATACCTGCGGACTGTTTAAACGGGTGTGGTTACTTACAACATTATTTCCAACACAACATCGCTGAATATAATTTTTGCAAATTTATTGGACACAATTTTCTTTTTAAATCTGATATTATATAGAAAAAATATATGTGGAGATGTTTATTTTTAATGAAAGGACATATATAATTATATATTTATAATTATTTAAATTTACAATTATAATATTACCGTTATTCATGTACTGTTTGTTATTAGACTGAATGGTGCTCTTTAGTGTGCACTATTCATTTCATTGTGTGTAATCGGATGCACTTTTTCTTATGATTACCTAAGAACTAATGTGGTGATTTATTTTTATTGTATAATAAAATTGCTGAATTCTCAACAGCGCTTCACTCTTCCTTTTAGCCTATGATTAAAGCTGCAATGAAGATAATTAATTCTGCTATGTAGTGTGGTTGGGGTTAAACTGGAAACATAAGACAAATTTGCAGTATACTAGTAATATAGACATGAGTAAGATACAGTAAGTGTCATTTCACTTAACACCTTCTGCAGCAGAAATGCTAGGCACCAACCAGCTCAGCGTTATAATCCACACTTTGTTATTACATCTTAATTCAGTCAAAATTAATGTCATATTTTTGAACTGTGAGTAGCACTATGGATATAATTTGTATATAATATCTAATAAAACTGAAATGGACAACTGCGAACATGGATTCAAACCCGGTACCTTGATTAAACTGCAGGTTGATCAATATCGTCTTAGAGGCATGACTAAACCAGGATCAATTAAAGTAAGATGTAATTATATTTTTATAATAAATCTTTATTATATTACTCAGGTTTTTTTTCTGTTTCTAATAACAGGTCCCAAAGCTATTGACATAAAGAAGAATATATCTCTTTTGAGTATTACTTTAGAAAATCCAGAAGTGCAAAATGGACGAAGTAAACCTCAAACCTGTACAGCACAGCAAAAAATCGCCATAATAATTCCTTTCCGTAATCGTGAACCACATCTTAAAATATGGTTGCACCATATGCATCCATTTCTACAAAAGCAGCAGGGAGACTATGGAATATATGTGGTGGAACAGGTAACAATAGTTTATATTTCATATCTGAATTGATTGAAGGAAATATTTGATTTATAACATAGTTGCCAACTGTTTAAAATAATCTCCAGGCACACTTTAGTGGTTGGCTCCAGTTACACTGGTCTACAAAAATAAACAGAATATAAATGTATTTTTCATGCTGAAATCGAATATGCATTAAGATTTTTTCCATCAGGAAGAAATTTTTGTGACATACATTTCAAGTTTTACAATATTAGCACTTAACGTAAGTCTAAAAGTGCATACACAAGTAAAGATTTTCTGTCCATCCACCCAACTAGTTGATTGGTTGGAATGAAAATCTGGTAAGGTATGAAAACAAATGATAATCAGCAATTTGCTCTCAAATGCCGGAAAATGGACAAAAACTGTTGTTTGAATAAATTGTTTAGATCAAACATTTAACAAACTTGTCTGACGACCATTTTCATCTGTATTCTGGCATTTAGGAGCAAATTGCTGATCATCAGTTACTCCCATACGTTACCAGATATTCATTCCAACCAATCAACTAGTTGGATGGTTGGACAGAAAATCTTTGCGTGTGTACGCACCATAAATGATAAATATACACCTCGTTCTGGCTGACCTTATCACATCTGCAGGATTTTCCTCGCTGGCGATGTGAACTACATCAACAAATCTCTTTTCCATAACTTCACAAAAGAAGTAATGTCTTATCTCACTTTAACAGAAAAGAATGTATACAGCAGCACTTGCTCAAAATATGACAAATATAAACTTAAGTTTTAGGAATTAAAAGATAATTTAATCTAAAATAGATCTAAAATACACAAATATAAAATTAAATATGCACTTAGTAAAGATGTGACATATTCAGTTTAAAAAGCCAACACTATTTTTTAATTTGTAAATTATACAAATATGGTGCAGTAAACTTGTAGCAATAAAATATGTTAAATGTAGAAAAATCAGTCCCAAAAATAATGTGTGGGTAATAAAATATTTAGGGGTCTATTTACTAAGCTGTGTTAGGAGATAAAGTGAACGGTGATAAGGCACCAGCCAATCAGCTCCTAACTGCCATTTTTCAAACAGCCTGTGACATGGCAGTTAGGAGCTGATTGGCTGGTACCTTATCACCATTCACTTTATCTCCTAACACAGCTTAGTAAATAGACCCCTTAGTATGCACTTGTAAAGAAATGTTCAATGTGAGTAAGGAAAATGGGCCTGATTCAGCAAGGATTGCAACTGCGATTATGCACACAATCGGTTGATTGTTGTGATCTGTGCATGTGTATGCATCACAGTGCGCATGTGCGAACTTGCCACTGCGATCACAGTGACTACACAGACCCATTGCAGAGTGATTGACAGGAAGTGCCATTTGTGGGAGGTGAAGGGATGGTGGTCGGCGAAACACAGGTGTGCCATGGCATTTGAACGCCATAACAGGGGCATGCATAAATTTATCACTGCAATGCCGTACACAGCTTGAGTACTCAGTGCTTGCTATGAGGTTAGCAATTTCTGAGTAAGGTCTGACCTTGTGTAAGTGTGCATGAGGCTCTAATTGTACTCAATGTTAGCGATGGTTTTGCAGTCTTGCTAAACATTACAGATGTGTGTAAGGTAAGGTGGGCATCCCTATGTAGTGCTGCAACTGCATAGCGTTCGCAATGGATTAGCATAGCATCGCAGTCATATTGCGTGCATAATCACAGCCGCTATCGCAGTTGTGATCCATAGTGAATCAGGCCCAATGTACAGTATATGGGGAAAGAAATCCACATAAAAGTTCCATGTGATGAGCCGCAGTCTATGAGTAGACCTCTGTGTGATGAGCTGCGGCCGACACTATTGGAATTCTCCAATATAAATTTCACTTAGCAGGTACACTCACATCAACAAAAAGAGTGTGCATTATACTGGCAAGTCCCTGGTGTTGTAGGTGGCAAGAAACCCTAAAGCATTTCTTTGCCCAAGGCAATTTCACAGAGGGTGCCACTTCATCTGGGTGCATCCTATTATTAGGTCTATCACACTTCCTAAGACTAACGCTGAGTAAAAATATGGTAGTTCACAAAAATAGCAATAAATATGTCCCAAAAAATTATTATCAAGCACTTATAATATAAAACTGAAAAAAGAAAATATTAGAAATATAAACAATATTAAAGGTTTATAACCCAATTATAGATATAATTCTTAGGCAGGGACAGACTGGGGCTGCTGAGCAGCCCTGGCAGTCCCCCTGCATACAAAAGGGGCGTGGCCTCACCACACGGGGGTGTGCTGCGAGTCACGGGGGCCTGGCCTCGTGGGACTCCCCATCTTTCAGTAACCAAGCTGAGCAGAGCACAGGGAGGCGGAGCTGCTCGGCCAGGGTTTGACACTGGTCTGGCCCATCTGGCCATTGCCAGATGGGCAGTACGGACATGTTCCTAGGTATATAGACATTTTCATTAATTAGTTAAACTTTCTAATTGATATATCACAGAAAAAACAGATGAAATAGTTTCTAAGATCATGAATAATATAGTAAATATAAAAATAAAAATAAATTATGTATAGATATTTGAGTATGTAAATATATCCAATATGGAAAAGAAGATAGATAGATAGATAGATAGATAGATAGATAGATAGATAGATAGATAGATAGATAGATAGATAGATCGATCGATAGATAGATAGATACACACATATACAGTAATACAGTGTATATATTTTTTCTATTTTTTATTTTGGATGTTTAGATATATACATGATATATCTCTAATAGAGTAGTCTTTTTTTTGCTATTTCCTTTTTTCCTCTTCTTTCACAGTATGTATCATGATTTATGCTTTCTATATAGATTTACATTTATATATGATCATCCCTGAGTGGATAATGTGTATTTGCATTTGGATTCTTGCATGTCATCTGAGTTGTGGTAACAGGGGCGCCTGTCAGATAAGGGTTTTATTGGACATCACTGGGGTGTATTTACGGGTTACCTTGGTAACCACTTGGATGATGATTATTGGTTTCCCCGCTACACGTAACACAGTTATGTCACGTTATACCGGCACTTGAACTAGCTTAGACATGTGATGTTTTGACATCGTGTGCAGTCTGCCCCGTTGTGCTGGCATGGAGTTTTTTGCAGTGCTCTTCTCTGTATGGTCGTGTTTTTTTACAGTTGACCATGTGACCAGTAAACACGTGGTGTGTGCCGTGATGCCGCTTCAGGTATGAGTGGCACAGCGTGGAGCTGAGTCCCCCGGCAGTGGTAGGTGAGATCCATTTAGGCTTGTCCGATTAAGCGCCCATTTTCCCTATTTATATACCATGTTGAGGCATTAGTGCTATGCTCTTGATGAAGGTGGTTGGACCACTGAAATGGCTGTCAGGCTTTTGACTGTACATATGGCGTAAGGTCAACAGGCATTGATAAGTATCCATACTGCATTGCAGTTGTGACATGCACTTTATAGTTACCCAATTTAATATGGCTATGCTGCAAATACAAAATTTTTTTTGGATGAAACTATGGTCTGGTGTGCTGACTTAATTTTTTGATTCCTTAAGGGGATCAGTGCAACAGTATATATATATATATATATATATATATATATATAATATAAAACTTTATTGGCAAAAGTGATGGGATAGATGTTGACCTATGCCATCTGGATGGAATATGTGTGAATGAACGGTGGACAAGAGCCTGGTGGTCGAAATTCTGATGCCGGTAGACTGAACAGAGCAGATCCCAATGGAGGTAAGTAAAGTACCTACCCTCCCTTCTCCCCACTAACCCTAACCCTCCTTTAGGGGTATCTAACTTTTAACTCCCCCCTAGTGTCTAACCCTAACCTCCCCCCAGGACTGCCTAAACCTAACCCTCCCTTGGGGGTGCCTAACCCTAACCTCCCATCGGGGGTGCCTAACCCTAACCCTTCCTTCCCTTAGCCTAACCCTAACCCTCCCCAGTGGGGTGCCTTACCCTAAGTCCCCCTGAGGGCCCTTTAACCTAACCCCCTCATTACCAGCTACGTGGATATTTATCCCTGGCATTGGACTATCGGTCCGGCATCCTGTTGGGGTACCGGCATCGGGATTAACATAGGTGTCGGTATTGCAACACTTATGTTAGATCACTTACCGGGATTACACTGCCTTGCGGCCGCCAATCGCTTGACTGCATCTCACCTGGATAGCTTCCCACAGTTCCCTGATATTTGTAGGTGCAGCATTTAGGCACGAATAGACCACTCCACCACATCCCATAAATGCTCAATAGGGTACATGTTGGGCAAACATGGTGGCCACTGTCACATTTAGCATCCTGGAGTCCCCTACTGAGGGGCTGGAAGTTGTGGTCCTGGGTCAATGAAGAAGTCAGGAGCGAGGGGCCTGAATGTTCAATCTCTTCATCCACAAGCATCGGATGTTGGCGAGACCTGACCTAGGGTTCGGAGTCTAACCTGCCGGGAGGTGATCACCAGTGACCCCTCCAAGTGGGATATGGGTTTCAGCTGCACCCGGCAAGCAGGTCTCGGTCCCCAGGTCAGGGATCCTATGCGAGTGGGAATAGAGACAGACACACCACTTTGGAAAATATAATCTCTGTACCACTAGTACAGAGAAGCACAATAGAGATGTTTACTGAAGAGGTGCTGTGGCAGACCAGAGGGAGAGAGTCCACTGAGGAGTAGGTTGTGCAGCTTGCACTGGAGGGAAGTTAGGATATGCTGCAATCACTGAAGGAGTGGTGATTGCACCAGTTTGGATAACGTGGTGTCTGTATACTGAGGCACAAGGATATGACATTGGTAAATAGCACACACAGGCATGGATGTTCTGAAGCACTGCCGGACAATGATATGACACTGGTAAATAGCACACATTCAATGATGTTCTGTAGCACTGCAGAACAATGATATGACACTGGTAAATAGCACACACAGGCAAGGATGTTCTGTAGCACTGCTGTACTAAGATATGACACTGGTAAATAGCACACACAGGCAAGGATGTTCTGTAGCACTGCTGTACTAAGATATGACACTGGTAAATAGCACACACAGGCAAAGGCACTTGAATTAGCACACACAGGCAAGGTGTTCTGTAGCACTGTTGTACAAGGATAAGGCTCTTATAAATAGCAGACAAAAGAAAGGTATTCTATCACACTGCTGCACAAGGATATGGCACTTTGTAAATAATACACTAGTACTCAGTACATAGGTGATGTACAGAGCATATACTAGAAATACCACTGGGAAGAGTCTCTGGAAGATTGTATGTGAAGCCTGGACGAAGCAAAAAGCAACCACCTGGGAATAATGAAATTGATCAGGTAATTTCCTGTTCACATGGAGTCCTGTTTATAACCCCTGGTAGCTGTCCATTGGAAGAGCAAGTTAGCTGAGAACTAACACAGCTACCACTGGATAAGGATCTATCAGATGATTCAGCCAAATGGCTGCACCCATGACCATCGCTGCAGGATATCCGATATGGAGAATTGCATGACAGTCACCTGGGCCCAGGGTAGAATACTCAGCAAGTCACCTACTGCTGCACCTGACGTCTCACTGCTAACTCTAGTGAGGGTAAGCCGGTGCTGCGGTAAGTAACAGCTGATCTTAGACAGAATCCTGACAGGCCACACCATTTGTTAGAACTCTCCAGAATGCTCCTCGCACCAATTCTGGACAACTTGGGACTGAAAACCATGTGCATTATCCTGCTGGATATTCCATCATTGTGTGGATTCAAAAAGTACATGAAGGGTTGCAAATTGTCATCAATCAATGAAATGTAGCAATTACTGGTCAATAACATGTTCAGATGAACAAGTAGACACACCACATACCAATTATGGTAACACCCCCAGCCTGCATTGTGCCTTGTTAACAACTGGGGTCCATGGCCTCATGTGGTCGGAACCACACTGAACCCCACCAACAGTCCAAAATAACTGGAACCATGACTCATTGGACCATGAGCCCAGGTGAGGCACTGTGAACAGTGTTGTAGTGTTAACAGGGGCACTCTGGTGGGTCTTCTGCTCTCATTTCCCATGTCTCATAGCCCTATCTGTCCGGTACCCACTATCATACCCTGTTCAAATTTTGATAATTCACATTGCCATGCAATGAGCAGTCTAGCTGGTGATTAATCTGACTCATGAGATGTTAGATTACAACGGACCCAGCTCTGGGTTTTTTCAAGACATCACAGTACCATGATGCCACCTAGCATTACCATTACATACCAAGACTTTGGGCACTTCAATATACATATTTCTTGGCTGATTCAGTCAATGCTATATAATCTGCTTCTGTGGTGGACAATGCTACTTTGAGCTGCTTCCTGCTTGACTAGCTGTGCCTGCTTGTATGAACAAGTATCCTGTGTACAAATGGCAGTAATCCTTATCTCCCTCCCCACACATATACACACACTTGACACTTGATAATTGATGCAGCCACTGGCTGAAGTAAGAAGAGTTGATACTTGATAATTGGTACAGCCACTGGCTGAAGAATTAATAGTTGATAGTTAATAGTTGATGCAGCCTCCAGGTTAAGTAGTAGTGGAATACAGAGCTATGATTAGGAACCAGTCCTGCAACAGCCTTGAGGCCTGGAACTCTTGGCAAGTTGTGGCCGTTACAACCATGAGGGCTGGTAATGAGTGACAACAGTTTGTCTTTTGCGCCATGAAGCAGGATGCAGCCTTTGGACCATGTAGCAGCCTTGAGGGCTGAGAACCCTTGGCTGAATGTAACTGTTGCATGACTTGTACCGCCGGGTTGACACAGCAAGCAGCAGTTGGTTCTGAATTTTCTTTACAAAAAATGAAAGGGGCATGCAGTAGATGCTGTCTGTGGTCATTACAATTTCTGGACATTCGTGAACCATAACGTTAAAAATGTCAGGCAGCAATGCCCCAAACAGCACATAATGGAAAGGAAAACGGTGTAAGATAGAATTTTCCTTGGGCCCTTCAACCCACCCTTATGTTGTATATATGAAACAGGACATTCACAGTTCAACAAACTATTCACTTCAGCGACATGGACTGCCACTTGTGGCTACAATAATTGGTTTGTTTGGACGCCCCCAAAACAAGCTGCCAATGCAAAGTGGACATTGGTGGCAATGATCCCATACAAAAACTGGCTTTACAACATAGATAAGATCAGATGTCATCATTGTAATCATCCCCATCAGTATGTGCATATATTAGTTGGAATGGAATCCACCATTCCAGACACTTCTGTATTTTTTTGACTTAATTGCTGGTAAAGGTTTTCCTCGTGGAATTTGTAATTCATTTTAAAGAACATAATCTTTTCCACATATTGGGTAAGTAACCTCCTATGCTGATCACTGACAAGGTTCCCGGCTGCGCTGAAAACTCTTTCAGAGTACACACTAGAGGGTGGGCAACTTAAGTAAAGCAAAGCCAGTTTGTGTAAGGGACTTTTTCCTGCCAGCAGTTAACCAGTCTGAGTGACATGCCTATTTGGATGCTATCCCTAAAATAATCATCCACCATTCTCTGAATTGTGACTGTATCAGGCAAAGTCATGGTAGACATGTCACTCATTGTAGGCAGTTCTTTCAGACCCAACCAGATGTCATTAGGTTTTGCTGACTGATGTGCATGACCACCAGCAGTGGGTCTCTTAGGAACATGTCATTTTTTCCTGGCAGCTGCAGAAACTGAAGGAGGAGATGCTGCCGTGTCACGTGCCACTTGAGCTGACAATTTTTTAACCAACAGCTCTTTGCATCTTTATGTCCATCGGAAAGAATGACACAAGGTATGACTTAAACCTATAATCAAGTATGGTCGCCAAAATATAGTGATCTGATTTCAAGAGATTGATGACCCTTGGATCCTATCGAAGTGAATGAAGGGTTTGATCTACAACCCCGACATACTTAGCCTAATTACTCCATTTCAGCTCCTCCTTCAGTTTCTTCAGCTGCATTTGCAAAAGTCTGATTAGGGGAATGACCTGACTCAAGCTGTCAGTGTCTGAACTAACTTCACATGTGGCAAGTTCAAAGGGCTTGAGAACCTTGCACAACATGGAAATTATTCTCCACTGCACTTGACTAAGGTACATTCCTTCTCCTTTCCCTATGTCATAGGCCGTAGTGCAGCCTTGTATGGCCTTTTTCTGCTCCTACATCTGTTGAAGCATATAGAGGGTAGAATTCCACCTAGTTACTACCTCTTGCTTCAGCTGATGGCAGTGCAAATTCAACAGTTCTTGATGGTGCTGCAATCTTTGATATGCAGTTGCTGAATGTCAAAAATTTCCAGAAATCTTTTGGTCCACTGAGAGCATTTCCTACATGCCCCTGTAATTTTAAAAAAAATGTTGCACCACCAAATTAATTGTGTGAGAAAAACATGGGATGTGTTCAAATTAACCCACATGTAATGCTTGCACAATATTGCAGGCATTGTCAGAAATCACAAATCCAGAGGATAGTCCAAGTGGGGTAAACCATTTTGCAATGATTTCCCTGAGTTTTTCTAAGATGTTCTCAGTGGTATGCCTCTTACTGAAACCAGAGTAGCCTGCCTCTGAATGAGCTGGCATTTGTTAGATGCTGCTGCTGTGTGCACTGTTGGAGGCAATACACCTACCTAGTGGGCTGTCACAGTCATGTAATCTTTAGTTTGCCCTGTTCCACTTGTCCACATATCTGTGGTTATGTGATGTGACAGGGAGGAGGTTCCTAGATGGTTAATGTCTTGACTTCTACTTACTGTTACATGGCAATGGTTACAAATGGCTTGGCAAAGACTGTCTGGATTTGGGTGGAAATAATTCCACACAATGGAAGTGGATTGTTTGGTCCTTTGCCCAGGCATGGCAACAATGGGATTTTTCCCACCATGGTTTACAGTTTTTACACAAACTTCCTCGGCAGCAACATCCTCATCATCATCAACATCATCATCAACATCCTCATCATCCTTGTTGTTATTGACAACTACGTAAATATCCTGGTGCAATTCCACCGAAGCATCCTAGATTTCTAGGTCAGCATGTTGACTTGTGCTGCTCATCAACATATTTGCAGAGGGCACACAAATGGTGAAAAGGGGATCCTCTTCCAGTACAGTATTAGAATGGTCAGGCTCACACATGGCAACCACGGACCCACTTGGACTCTCCTCCAGGATTCGTGATATTTAGATCACACAGTTGGTTCTGGTGTCTTACTTGTCTTAACAATTTTAATTTTTTTGTACCTCTCCTACAGGCTGAAGTGCTTAATCATCACTAGAACCACCAGTCATAAATAAAGTTCAAGGCCTTAACCTTTCCTTGCCACTTCATGTAGTGAATGGCATATTGCCAATTTTTTGTTTCTCTAAAGCTGACTTAGCTTTAGATTTTTTTTCTTTTACAGCATAAAAGGAGATTTTTTTTATATGACCTGACTTAAGCCCTGGTGCACCGGCCTTCATAGGGAACGTGACAGTCTTACATTGTCATTATGACTGCTGCCGGGAGCTACAAGACTGGTATGTTTATCCTGCTCTCCTGGCAAGTGACTGTCCTCCATACTCACTGCGGTCTTACAGCATTGTCAATAAGCAATTATAGCGCAGCTAAGTTACGGCTAACACACATAACAACACACAGAAAAAAATATATATTTTTCACACTGGGGGTGAAGAGCTCCCCTGAAAGAGGCAGTAGCCCCTTGATAAATGATACAGGCAGCACATTACCCCTGCACACCTACTTTGCTGATAAGTGTGGCTAACATACACACACAATTGTTTTTCTTTTTTTCCCACTGGGGGGAAGTACCTGTGAAAGAGGCAGCAGCCCCTTGATAAATGAGACACAGGAAGCACAGCACCCCTGCACAACTACATTGCTGATAAGTGTGGCTAACATGCACACACAAAAAATAGTTTTCATTTTATTCACTCTGCGGGGAAGCACCCCTGAAAGAGGCAGCAACCCCTTGATAAGTGACACAGGCAGCACAGCACCCATGCAAACTTACGTTACTGATAAGGGTGGCTAACACTCACACGCAAAAATAGTTTTTCTTCTTTTCACACTAGGGGGAGGATACACCCCTGAACGAGGCAGCGGTCCCTTTATAAATGACACAGGCAGCACCCCTCCTGCACACCTACATTGCTGATAAGTGTGGCTAATGCACACATACACACACAGAAATATTTTTTCATTCTTTTTCACACTGGGGGTGAAGAGCACCCCTGATGGACAGAGAATCCCCTGGACCACACGGCAGCACAGCCAGCCAGCCGCTAGGGACAACAGTCAGCCAGCACCAATGGACAGGACTACAGCCAGCAAGCCCCTATGGACAACAACCAGCCAGCCCCTATGGAGTGGACATGACAACAGCCAGCCAGCCCATATTCATGGACAACAGCCAGCCCCCCTGAATGACAACAGCCAGTCCATATATATGGACAACAGCCAGCCCCACTGATTGACAACAGTAGCCTGACCTTTAATAAACATCAGCAATATCCAAAAGCACAGCACAGCACAGCCCCCTCCTTCCTCTTTACTCTCCACAGCGGAAATGAAAATGGCGGCGATCACAGGATCTTTTATACAATCCAAAACCTGCGAGAATCCAACAGCTGGATGATGATGTTTTGCCTTGTTTTGAGATCTGAGTCAGGTAGGAAAACCCAAGCCGGCTCGGATCTGGCTCGGATCCCCTAAGTTTGGGTGGGTATGGATCTCCTTGATGACGGGATGGCTCTTGCGCTGTGATATCACTGCAAGGGGACGCGACAGGCAGACTGGCTGCGCTGTCTACCGCTCACGCTGCACAACTAGCGGGCTTCTTACATCTATATAGGTTACTGATTTATCCAAGTTCACCTTGGCAAAGGGGTGTGTGAACCCCGAAATGTCGGCTTTACTATGATGTAATACAGCTTTTTTCAACTTGATGACCTACAACGAGTGCCGCTGTTTGCTTTGCATGGACTATATAACTTGAATATTCCAGAGGGCACCGTTGGCCATTATATGTTTTGTACATATATATATATATATATATATATATATGCAACAGAGGCAGGCACTCCTATAACAATTGGCATACTTGCCGTGGTGCACACTTCAGCATGGATAAGGTGTCACTCTCCGGTCTTTTGAAAGAATACTAGCCATAAGCCATTCACTGGGTCAACGTTTCGAGTTTATTATAAACCCGTCATCAGGACATACAAGAAATGTGTCAAAACTCTTACCTTATATATCCCATGTGTCACACCTGATGTGTCTGTCAGGGGGATCATTTTTTCTCTGTGATAGTCCGACAGCGAGATTCCATGTAATAAAAAATCAACTTCCTTTTTCTTAAGTTTTAGTAATTGATGATAGACATCTTCCGCACCATGGTGTTTATCGGCATAGGAAAGTTTTTCTTTAAAATGTAGTCGTTCTGCGTCGTCATCCGTAAAACTGTATGTTTCTCCTTTGTTAATGGAGATCCCTCTGCACCCTGGTGCATCTTCTGCCAAGGATGCAGATTCATCCATATCCATGCACTGAGCAACAATGCACTCGTTAGTGCTGGACTAAATCACCTTCAGTAGGTGACACTCACTTTGGTGGACTTTCCAATTTATGAGGTAAGCGGTTTGTTCTTGTTCTTAATGCTTAATTCTTTTACCTTGACAAATGGGCATGTGGGCCCCGAAACGTTGGTGCTACATTAAAACTTTTTCAAAAGTCTCCTAGTGCTGCTGATTTGGTCCACATATATATATATATACATACATACGTATATATACACATGGGTGTGTTTTGCTTTAAGAAAATTGTATCAGCAACATCTGTACTAATTGCCAATACATTCCTAAATCTGAACCTGTGAATAGTAGATCCACTGTACAAGGAGATACAGGATAAGCCTGTGGCATTATAAGCAATCTGTTGTAATAACTGTAAGCATTTATAAATGTTTAGCATATAAACCGATGATGAATCAGTTAAATACTCTCTGCAGATATGATGGGTATATTTTTGCACTCTGATAAAGGTCCTACTTCTCACTGCTAAAACACAAGTCTATATAAAATAGAGGAGAAGGAATATGTCACCTCTCTAAAAGACTTATTTGTATAAACAGTGAGTGTCTCAACCGAATTATCCAACTAAAATATCTTGATACAGTAACTAATCATGGAATGTTTCTTTTGCAACTCTGTTATAAAATAAACAATATTATGAATTCCCTATGTAAGAGATACTTTGTTTCCAACACATAGTAGTATATTGAGAAAGATAAGAATATCTACAGTATGTGATAATCCAAACAAAAATTTCAAATATGATCAATCTTGCAAACAATACTTTTATTGATGATTTATTGTGGCTCATTAGAGATATACAGTGGGTAAAATAAGTATTGAACACATCAATATATTTCTCAGTAACTATATGTGTAATGGGGCTATTGTAATGAAATTTTCACCAAATGTCAGCAACAACCCATGCAGTCCACACATGCAAAGAAATCAAACCATAGTTGTCATAAATTAAGTTATGTGTAATAATGTGAAATGACACAGGGAAAAAGTATTGAACACATGAAGAAAGAGAGCAGCAAAAAGGTAAATACAAATATATTTACTGAGAAAAATGTTGAGAAAAATGTTGATGTGTTCAATTCTTATTTAACCCACTGTATAATATTCTTCACTAACAATACCGGGTTATTTAGGTCAATATCGGAGCTCCAAGCGGCCTAGACGAGTTTACTTCACCAATTTTCTTCTTTACAAACACAATTCTATCTTTTAGATTTCAATGATAGCACCTCCTATCTTTTGATTTGATTTGCACCAATAATTTAGCATTGATATATTTGAGGGGTTTACTAATATTGACTTTATTGGCATACTATTGACTTTCAGGAAAATTAGTACCAGTGCAAATTTGTTTTCTAATATTTGTAGCATGATATTTGACCTTGCAGAAGATCTTTTTTGTGGTGAAATTACCAAGCTGTCAGTCTCTGACTCAGGTATATATTCATCTACTGGCATGTTCAGTGACACATACTTGCTCTGCACATCAGCCTCCAACTTTTCATCAATTTGCATTGTTTCTTTAAATATATAGCTTTCTAGTATTTAGATTCCAAATCCTGTAGCCTTTGATTTCATGGCAATAGCAAAGCATGATGCACTTTACTGACTTTGAATCCAGCTTTCATCTTTTTTCCTTTGGTATATGTACATAGGTCATACATGCAAAAGTTCTCAGGTGTCTTAAACTTGATTATTTTTTACCACATTTCTATAGTTGTTATGTCCTTTAGGGCAACTGTAGGATAATGGTTATTGAGGTAAACTGCTATGGACACGTCTTCCGCCCAAAATTACTTGTATAGGCCTGCATCTTTTAGCATGCATCTTGCTCTCTGTACTTGTGTACAGTTTTCTCATTCACTGACACCATTTTGCTCAGGAGTATAGGCAATGGTCAATTGATGCTCCAATTTGTCTTAAGATTTGTTTAACCTCTCTATTGAGATATTCTCCACCATTATCAGATCTAAGATCTTAAGTCTATAACTTGTTTGATTTTCTACAGGCTTCTTCTAATCTGCAATTTTTTAAAAAACCACTTCAGATTTTTTCTCTGAAGTATGCATCTGTCATCCTTGTGAAGTGATCTTTATACATACACTTTCAGACTTCACCTCCATTTAACCACACACATATGACTGTACTATTTAAAGTGATTTTTTAGCTCTGTTGTTGAGCTTTTGTAAATGATTGACAACTTTGTTTCCGCACAAAACAGCTCTCACATATGGGTTTTTCTGCATTAGTCACCAACATTCCTGTGATCATCCTTCTCTGTAGCTTCTGAACATATCCAAGGTGACAAAATCTTCTATGCCAGAGTTCCAATGACTGTGACTCCATTGTCACCATTGCATAACAGTGCTGTGTATAAAGGATGTACAACCACTAACACCTTGTATCTGTAGCTATAACAGTCACTTTTCTGTTTTTTATAATGCACTTTCTTTTGGTAAAGTGATCTCTGTGGCCTATTCATTTTAGGATAAGGAATGGTGATAAGATTTGTTCCCATTTCTGGTACATAAAGCACATCTTGAATCTCTGTGACTTTTGATCTTTCAATTTTTAAGTGAGATTTGTCTCAACATTTGCTGCTGTGAGGACTTGCTTGCCAATTCCTTTGATAGATATAGGGTCACATTTGCTTAACTTGATGAACCATTCCTCATACTAGCTGTCATTCTTTGTTGCACCTGAATCAATATACCAGCAATTTTTTCTGTGGTTATCTTATCTCTGCCGTGGCAGTTCTTGCTTTGTATAGGATTCACATTCTTTTGCTTGCACTTTGTGACCTATCTTCTGAGAACTGTAATACGTGAATTTAGATTTTCACTTTTTGTATGTAATGCAGTTGTCTCTGTATTCAAATCACAGGGCAAATGTTCTTGATCATCCACTTACACTCCAACAGAAGTTGGTTGCTAAGATACAACATAATTTTGTCTATGTAATCACTCATACAGCTGCATTCATCACCTCTCTTTGTTTAATTTCTTCATTTTATTTTCTTCAGATAAAATAAATAGTGATCTCCAGATGTCTGTTCTGTTTTCACCAACTCTTGATGCCATCTTTTTATTATTTATCTATCTTTATCAAACCCTTGTCTTTATATTTTACCTATTTTTCATGTATTTTCTTCTCTCTGTTCTTTGCTCTCTATATAATCTCCCCTTATATATTATCAAAATGCTTTTTATGTTCTCATTCAAACTGCCCTTACGTTACCAATTTTCTGTGATATTTTCTTGCACTGATCACACCTCCACTTTCTTTTCCTCACTCTAGGATGAGGCTACTCTGTGAGTCATTGAAGCAATGCACAGTCTTACCTTCTGTCCCATAGCTGAAGCTCTTTATGACAGCAAACATGTCGGCTTCAAAATAGCTAGGGAGCTTGGTCTTGTAGCTAACACCACATAGTAGCTTAAAGGCATAATTTTTGCTAATTCGACTTGAGGTTATACTTCACATGTAAGTATTAGACAAGCCCTATCTTAACCTGGCAGTAAAGTGACTGTAATCTTGTAAACTATCACTCTGCTTTTTAATCTTTGCTGCTTTTTAATCTTTGCTTTGGCTCTTATTAGAGTCACTGTCCCGGTAACATAATTCTAATAACTTGATGCTAAAAATAATTTTGCAATATTCATCTAAATATGGGGAGTTTCCACAACAAGCACACACTGCAGCAATACTACCACCCCTTATAAACACTATATCAATATTACCGCTTTATCTCAATATTACAGATTTACTACCATTCCCATCCTATAGAAATAAGGTAACACTGATCTATAATATATATTATGATATATAGTATAATAATGTTTCATAGATACAGGTTTCAGATGCAAGAAAAAACATTAATATGGTATACCCACTGAACCTCCTTCTGTGTTGAGGTACTGGTTGCAATGAGCCATGTCTCCCTTGTCCAAAGATCTAGAGCTGGAGTATTGACTACTGAAGCTGGCAAACAGGTTGAAATATGGAGCTGACTAAGCTGAATGGTGCTCCCAGGAATTTGTGCACATTAATGGGAGTATTGGGAGCAGATTGGGAGCATGTGGGGAGTATTGGATCAGCCTTCAGCTGCATACAAATAGGGTGGCAAGTTTATGGAAAGGGGCCAGCCACCCCGAATTTATACAGTGTTGGATCCAACCACTGGCCAATCTGTCCCTGGTAGGAAGTATCATGCTGAGTGCAAGGGAGGTGGTCCCATAAGCCTCCAGGCTCTAGAGCAGCTGCACCCACAGTAGTTAGATCCTTGAGGTTTTTGCTATATTCCTCTGGATCAAATAGAATATCAATAACAATGATATAGAATAAAGTAATCCTCAGTAATTGTGCTAATTAGAACTCCAAACCTTGACAGTTAAAGATATAAATACTATTTACTAATACACAATATACAAAATATATAGTAAAAATAAGAAACACATAGATTCACCACTAAAAACTCATCTGTCTGCATAGACCATACACAAAATATGGAGAATAGATAATCTCATTCAGAGCTTTCAATAGTAAATGGAACATGACAAGTAAATATGCAAATTATAGATCATAACTAATGAGACTGTAATATCCAGAATTTCACAGTGGAAGACAGATAATACTTGGATGACACAGTCAGTAATAGGGGAGTATGGTTAAAGTAAAAAAAAAAACAGACAGTTCCAATATGCTTACCACCACACAAGTGTATCAGTCTCATATAAGAGAAGCCTCCATGGAATATAGAAGTCCTCTGTATTACAATACTACAGAGTAATGGAACAGTAAGCACTATGCCATCTAGGGGGTTGTAGTGAATACCCACAACTGGGGGGAGGAGTTGCAATTAGAGCTCAGTGAGTTAATTGGTCTCTGGTGTTAAATTCAGCAGAACAGATGAAGTTGATGGCTGAAGCTAAATTAAAGCAGTTCCCTCCAAAGTGTCATGACCCTGGCTAGTTTTTCACCTTTTTGCCTTGAGATTTACCCCTGCCAAATGTACCGTTTATCTGTATGTGCAATTCGCCTGGGAGATCTGTTCTAATCTTGCTGGCTGCAACACTTCTGTGTATACATTTGGACTATGCTCTCCTTTCCACAGTGATTATTCAACTGAGCCCTTTTCTGTCTGTGAACACTGCTAGCCTCGATTGAAATTGCAGGTGTAGTTCTGACTCTCAGTACTGCTGATATGATTGGCTCTCTGCATGTTGTGCCCTCCACCACTCAGAGGACCTCATTCAGAGTCGGTCGTGTCGGCCACACGGTCGTACGCCATCGATGTTCGCTAAACTACGCATGCGTAAAATTCGCAATGCGCATGCGCAAACTAGCTAATACAATCAGAAATTTCTCTCTCCTTCAACTTGGCCAGGTGGTTAGTTTGAGTGACAGGATGAGGCGTTTGTGAGTGGTAACAGGGGAAGGTGCTTGTGAACGGGGGAGTGAAGATCCGAACGCAGGTGTGCCTGACTATGCAAACGGCGTTTTATGGGAGTGCATAATTAACGAAATAGTGTTATGGCACATGTGACATGGGAGGTTTTTACACTGACTTGATCGTAGTGCTTAAGAGAGGGTATGGTCAACCTTAAGGTCTACGACCAGCTCCGATGGTTCCCGATGGTCTCGATTAATCCTTACATGCCCGGAGATGACGTGTAATGGGAACGAGAAGGGGGTGTATTTTTAGTCTTACGGCCGCATCCTCCCCATGCTCATCCAGCTAACGATCCCATCTTAACGATGCAACTTGCGAGCACTTCATTTGCATATCCGGCCCCTTTTACCTTACGACCGTGCGGCCGCAACGACTCTGAATGAGGTCCAGAGTGCTTCTGCCAGACCACCTGAGTGAATGCACCAATTCCTGCCATACACAGGGTATAACAATTCTCCTCTGATAGCATTCAAGGCCTGAGTATCTCGTTACTTTCCATGGTGCCCAGATTGTGCTACTTCTGTCTCCCTGTGTACAAGTATCCCAGGCTCCTGCTGGTTCCTAGACCAGTTCATCCAGTAATCCTGCTGGCAGCTGCACCTGGCACATCCAGAATCCTGCTGTTTCCCAGACTAGTACATCCAGCAATTCTGCTGGCAGCTATACCTGGCACATCTGGAAATCCTGATGGTTCCCAGACCAGTTCATCCAGTAATCCTGCTGGCAGCTATACCTGGTGCATCCAGAAATCCTGCTGGTTCCCAGACCAGTTCATCCAGTAATCCTGCTGGCAGCTGCACCTGGCACATCCAGAATCCTGCTGTTTCCCAGACTAGTACATCCAGCAATTCTGCTGGCAGCTATACCTGGCACATCTGGAAATCCTGATGGTTCCCAGACCAGATCATCCAGTAATCCTGCTGGCAGCTATACCTGGCACATCCGGAAATCCTGCTGGTTCCCAGACCAGTTCATCCAGTAATCCTGCTGGCAGCTATACCTGGTGCATCCAGAAATCCTGCTGGTTCCCTGACCAGTTCATTCAATAATCCTGGTAATAGCTATACTTGGCGCATACAGAAATCCTGCTGGTTCCCAGACCAGTTCATTCAGTAATCCTGCTAATAGCTATACGTAATGCATCCAGAAATCCTACTGGTTCTCAGTCCAATTTTGCAAGGCCACCTACTGGTACCCCATCCAGCTCAGCAAGCCTTCTTGCTGATCCCTGTCTAATTCCTCCAAGTTATCTACTGGTTCTCAATCTAATTCTGCAAGCCTACCTACTGGTACCCCGTCCAGCTCAGCAAGCCTTCCTGCCGGTCCCGGTCCGGTTCCTCCAAGTTTTCTACTGGTTTCACTCCAACATTACAAGTTTCCTGTTCCTGTCATTTATCATCAATGGCAGTTATCACTGCCATACAAGTCATATGCAAAAAGAGCTATTTACATCATCCATGGTTCCAGCCATGCCGGTCTCTGCTGAATCCAGTTCAACACCTGAGTCAGCTAACTCTCAGACACCAACCTTGACACTGTTAAGGACTGAGGGTTAACTGGTGTAAACAGCCTTGAGGGCTACTTTGCATGAATTGGTGGTAGCTGCAAAGCTAGAGGTCAGAGTCAAACTTTGGGGCATTGGAGCAGCCTTGAAGGCCGATTTAGATGTAGGTAGTCGCGGCCAATGGACCAAAGGTGTGATGCAAATAAATGGGCTGTTGAAGCAGCCTTGAGGGCTGGTAGCGGCCTCAGGGCTGGGAACAAGATGCAGCCTTTGGGTTGGTAAAGCAGCCTTGAGGGCTGGTTTGCCTTGACTGGCAGTGGCTTGAGGGCCTGGAGCAAGATGCAGCCTTTGGGCTGGTGGAGCAGCCTTGAGGGCTGGTTTGCCTTGGCTGGCTGTAGCCGGAGGGCCCGGAGCAAGATGTAGCCTTTGGGCTGGTGGAGCAGCCTTGAGGGCTGGTTTGCCATGGCACATTGTGACCTGGGGCCCCAGGGTTAGATGCAGCCTTTGGGCTGATGGGTCTTAGACGAAAGACATAGCGCTGCTACCAATGTCGCTGGGATGACACTGGTGATGGTGCACGGGTCTATGCACATAGAACGCTGAGTAGCTACTAATGCTGCCAGGATGATACTAGCAACGGTGCGCTGGTTTGAGCACTGGGGTCGCTGAGTAGTTACCAGTGCCGCTGGGATGACACTGGCAACGATGCACAGGATTGCGCACTAGGAATGCTGAGGTGCGGCCCTATGTCACCGGGTTGGCACAAGCCACTGGGTTAGACTGGTTCATCAGAAGGAGGAAGCACACTGTGCCACCTAGATGACACAAGCGACACGAGCAGGTGGAATGCAGAGTGTGCCGCCTGGATGGTACAAATGGCTGCAAACAAACACAGTAAATTGGCACAGGAACCCGACTGAGTATCAGGAGACCCGAACAACTGGAAGCACGAGAAACTCTATCACCGGCATGGAGTGAAGGGCTGGCTGTAATTTAACAGATACAAAGTCCAATCAGAGGAAGCCTTGTAAGCCTCCTTAATGACAGACCAGTGAGCAGCTGGCCTGTGCACACTGACAAATAAATTAGTGAGCAGCTGATACTGCACACAGGCAGACTGTTAATTACTGAACACGTGATCAGCACACAGACAGGATGCAGTGTCTCAATGGCAATAAAAAATGATCTGCTAAGCGCAGATCCTAACAGACACAAATATAGAGACAGTGGAGCAATTAAGGCAGCAGCATTCATGCTGCTAGAGGGAATGGATGTGGTCTCTGCTGGCTGCTTGTGAATCATAATAAGTTTTTAGGGTAGAGCAGCTGTTAAACACTCTTAACAATTTTCTATATCTCATGGATACTTTATTCAGAAGGACAATATTTTCCATATTGATGCTGTAGATTATAACTTAATAACTAAGGCCATTCATCCTCAGTCTGTCACCCACTCACTCTTTTTTCTCCATCAGTAGGGTTGTAGTGCACTGTGGTTCAACTAGATACAGGTACAAATTTTGCCTTGTTTCAATTACAAACTGTTGCTAGATTCCTCTTTGTATATTTTCTTATTATTTTTTTGTTTATTATTGCTGTTTGAATTTACTGCATAGAGTTAGTTACATGATGTCATTGCATACAGTAGCTAGATAGATATGACTATTTCTCTCCTTTGACTCACCTCCCACCTATTACTCCACATACTATAGACTACTTGAACATCACCCTGAGTTTTGACTTAACCCCCACGAATAAAAAGTGCTACACATACTGGGCCTCATTCAGAGGCGGTCGGAGGATGCAAGCAGTCGCTCAGAAACTGGGCGGCCACTTGCATCCTGAACACCTGCCTCTGTTGCGGTCGTTAGGCTGTGAGTTAACACCCATAGCTCTAATGGCCGCTCGGGTGATGGTCACGATGGTCAGAGACCATCGCGACCATCGGGGCTTATGATGAGACCCTAGGGTAGGGTCTCACTTGTCGTAAGCCCCGGAGAGCTTCTGGCTCTGTAAGAGCCAGAAGCTCTCCACTGACATCACTAGTGATGTCAGTAGGGCCTCCCCCAAATGGCAGGCATTCCCATGGGAACGCCTCCATTTGGGCTGCCACCCCCCTGGCCCGCATTCCAAACGGGGCGAGCTGTCAATCAACATCGACAGCTCGCCCCCTTTGGAAAGAGACCTGCTATGACCAGCGCTGTCGGTCATAGTGGGTCTCATGCATGCGCACAAGGGAGCCGTCTCCCTCGTGCGCATGCGCACTGGCAAAACATCGAGGCGGCCGTGCGGTCGTAGACCGTATGGCTGCCTCTGAATAAGGTCCACAGTCTTGATCATCCAGCACACCAGGAAGGTGCAGGGAGATCAGTCAGTGATATAGTTATCGCTGACTGATAGTACCATGTGTACGCACCATTAGAGTTCTTCCAAAAATTGTAACAACATTTGGGAGTCTATGGTTATATTCAGTAGTGCACTCTCAATGCCATAATCAATCCAACTCTAGGCCTGATTCATTGTTGATCGCAACTGCAAATATGCATGCAATCGGATGATTTTTGCATTCTGTGCAATTTCCGCAGTCCGATTGCACGAACTGAGCACTGGGACTGTGGGTCTCATTCAGACCCGTTCGCGAGTGCAGGATGCTTGCAAGCGGGTTGATGGTACCCAAATGCGCATGCGCACGATGGAGGGAACTCCGTCATGCGCATGCGCGAGACCCGGATAGCGACAGCCAAGTTGTCGCTCCAGGTCTCGCACCAAAGGGGGCGTGCTGTCGATGGTGAGAGACAGCACGCCCCCTTTGGTGGGCATGCTGGGGGCATGGCTGCCAGACGGAGGCGTTCCCATGGGAACGCCTACCTTCTGGGTCCGACCCCACTGACATCACTAGTGACATCACTAGTGATGTCAGTTGGAGTGATTTTGGCTCTGATAGAGCCAAAATCACTCCAGGGCTTGCGGAAGCAAGACCCTACCACAGGGTCTCGTCGCAAGCCTGATGATCGTGATGGTCTTGACCATCGCGACCATCATCATGGATGCTCGCATAAGCTGTGAGTGGTAATCCACAGCTATGCGAGCGTCCAAAAGGCCGCTCCAAATTTAACTAGGATGGCCCTGATTCAGAGCGAGCATCCGGCTCTGTATCAGGGCCTGTGATCGCAGTGACTACGCAAACCCATCGCAGAGTGATTGACAGGAAGTGCTGTTTGAGGGAGGTAGTTGGAGAAATGCAGGTGTGCCAGTGCATTTGAATGCCATTGCAGAGGCGTGCATAAATTACCCACTGTGTTGCCATACACAGCCTGAGCACACGTAGCATGCAATGAAGTTAGCAATTTCTGAGTAAGGTCTGACCTTGTGCAAGTGTGCATGAGGCTGCAATCATACTACCGATGGTTTTGCAATCTTGTTAAACATTACGGATGTGTGTAAGGTAAAGTGACCATCCTTATGTTGTGCTGCGACAGCATAGTGATTGCAATGGATTAGCATACACACACAGTTGATCTGCGTGTGTAATAGCTATTGCATTCACAGTTTTGATCCATAATGAATCAGGCCCTCTGACTGTTCTTAGCCACAATATCTCTACACAACTCACAATAAGGATTCCCATAGAATTATAGCACATCTTAAACTTCACAACCTATATGAATCATGACAAATTTCTTACCCAGTGGCTATAGCTTATAACTATTATTCTGCCTCACATGACCTCCATTCACATATAGGTGACCTTTTTGTAGATCATATAATTACACAACAGCACAGAGGGGTACAGATATTTCCTCTTTCCTAGTCTGATCATGCAACTGTCATGCTTAAGCCGTCTTCACCTTCTCACCAGCAAAGTCTGGTATCCCTGGCATCCCATTGATACATTTTTAATCAAAAGAGAAGACACTGCCAAAATCTCCCAGGCAATTTAGGACTTTAAATTGCTTATTACTACCCTTGACATTTCATACACCATTCTCTGTAAAGTCCACGATGCTACAAACTTGGCATCTGCCTGTAAAAATGCAGTTAAAGAGTGTATAAAGGAGACAGAGGCCAACATCACTGATCTTACCAGTAAACACCAAAGGTTCCCCAAGAAATAGAGAAAAAAGAATCGGAATAAACAAAACCCATGGTGTTAAAGAAATAATGAATGTCGAAAATACATCCCTTTAATGTAGGCAATGTTGTCTTATAGTAAAATGGAGTCAACCAGAGTTTTTTCCTGCTGGATAGAGTCCTGAATTAACAGCCGCTTGGTTGTAAAATAAAAGGAGACATCAAAAAGATTAAAAAAAAACAATGTTTAGTCTTATTTGAAGCCACCAAAGAGAAATTGTCATTCAGGGTAGGATGACTATCATAGAGTAATGTATCATAGCATACTCCACTCACATCATATGTGTGATAAAAGGTATCTTTATACAGGGAATCTTCTTTAAAGGATTAGCGTACCCAACTCACTTCTCGCTACTATAGGTAAAGATATATCAAGGTATGTTTTTTATTAAGAACCAACAAACAGAAAAAATGACTCCGATGCTTGATAAAAAATTAATATATGAACTTAAATAGATCTCAGCTGCAGAGAGTTTGGATGGGTCTGTGAAAAAACTCACCCTAATTAGAAACACAAGAAAAGAGATTAATATATATAGAGAAAAATCTATATATAAATCAACCACAAAATGTGAAATGGCAGATAAACCACAACAACCAGTATTTGTGTAAAGATTGTTCAGGACTCGATCAATAAAACATAATATATTTAATCATACACATAATAAATGAAAAATAAAAATTATAAATATATCACATAATACATATAGTAAAATCCATCTTGAAATAACATAAAAGTTGATTGCAGTTGCTTAAATTGCTATAATGCACAGCACCTCATACAATAATTACATTAACTATATCTCAATTTGATGGATGCCACTATCACTTGGTTGAAATGTCCTAATGCCGTCCATATTCTAGCATTTAATAGAAATGTCAACGAGGATTTTATCCTGCTAATCAAACAGATGATATATATACATAATGGATTGAACACTGCAAATGTCCCGTAATGGTAATCAGTTTGTGAACTGGCCAGTTCTAAAACAGCAGTATGATTTATGCTCACCCCACTGGTGTGCTCAATATCCACAGGGCTTCATGTTTGAGCTCCGGCTGAAACAAGATTTGAATTTAGTATCAGCACCAGCCTGCCTTCTGCAAACAAGATGTCCTTCAATGTAGCAGCGGCCGCGCTGTATAGACAACACTGTAGCGATAGCGTTGATCACATGGCCGGCACACCAGCATCCTGGGCGGTCGAGTCAATAGCTGCTGGATATACCTGGACTGAAACAATGTGGCTGGGGATCCCTCTGATTCGTTTCGCCCCTATATACAGCGGGGGCTTTCTCAAAGAGTGTTGATCCCATCCACCAGCCATCTTTTTAAACGATTGAGCTTGCATCTGATTGGTCATTCAAGTAAGTATTACATTTTCAGGTGTGTAGTATCAGCTGCGTTTCTTCCACACCTATTTCATCCTTAACATTTGATTTGATGCTTAAATCTAACTATATATAAACTTGCATCAGCTTATGTCAAAATAAAAATAACGATCATGTAAGCAAGTGCTTATACACATTATGATTTTCACCAAAAAATATATACACACACACAAAGCAATTTGATTGATTCCCTACAAGTACACTTTAATATAATGTTAGTAATAGGTCAAAAACATAAATACACAATTTTAAGGATATAAGGCAATAAATAATTTTATTGGATGATCCTGGGATTGAACCCCTGGCCATCTGTTCTTTAGGCAATCATCCTAACTCTATAGTGATTCACCTTAAGAGATTTTAATATAATAGTATTCATTACATATGAATCTTCATATGTTTGTTCTAAAATATTCTCAAGCCGATCAGCATTACAAATATACGGATTTATCTTAATGACCAATTTTGGTGGAGGATCCTGGGATCGAACCCCTGACCATCTATAACAATTCACCTTATGAAAACCCAATATAATGGTGATCATTACACATGAATCTACATATGTATGTTCCTGAAAATGTAATACTTAATTGAATGAGATAAGAGATTTTCTAACCTGCAATACCAAAAACTGTATGCCATTAAATGCACATGTAATTTATTTTATATAGGACACACCTCAAGAATGCTTAAGACAAGAATTGGTGAACACATTAGAAATGTGAGGAAGGGATTGGAATCACACTCCTTGTCGTCGCATTTCAGGAGTGTTCACAATTGTTCAGTCTCAGAGATTTCAGGGTTTTATGGCATTAGACATATCAAGGGTAACCTAATGCAAAGATACAGCCACAAAATTAGCAAAGCTGAAATGAGTGCCATTTACAAGTATAAGACTCTTGCCCCTCAAGGTCTAAATGGAGACTTTGAATTAAAATGGTTCCTATGAACCAAAAGGAATTAAGGGCCTGATTCAGAGCCAGACGCTATTTGCGCTTGCTCATTCAGAAAAAGAGGCCGGCTATTTAAATTGAGCGCTCACTCTTTGCGATCTGTTAATACCTCTATGTCTGAGCGAGCGAACGAAATATGCGCTCACTATTTTGTAAAGACGCCCCCTGGCCGCTCACATCCTACGTCATCTCCGCTATTTATTTGATTAATCGAGTACATTGAAAGGTGTCTGAACTGCTCGCAGTGCTTGTGGTTGGATTTTCCAAACCGCAATCATGCGAACAGTTCAGGCTAAGAAACAACCAAGTGACGTGGTCGATGACGCTGCTTTGTTAATTATGCACACCCTTAAAACGCCCGTTTTGACATTTTGGCACGCCTGCGTTTGGATCACCACTCCCTGTTTTCAAGCACTTTCCCCTGTTACCACCCACAAACGCCTCATCCTGTCACTCAAATTAGCAGGCACTCACTATTTTGCGAGCGCTTGATTTCTGACCGCAAAGACTGGTTGGCGCATGCGCATTATGACCCATACGCATGCGCAGATGTGCAAATATCGTTAGGAGCGAACGAGCGGCCGCTTATGAGCGGCTCTGAATCAGGCCCTAAGTCCTATGCACCTTAATGGATATAAGTACTATGGTTCTATTGATTACATTGTGCACAAATGACATTTATATGATGCCACTTATCACTATCCATTATTGTGTCCCTATAGTCTTATATTAATAGGTTAAGGTTGCCATAGCAATAACTTTGGCGTGACTTTAAACCTTGTCTGTGTCAATATAGTGGTAGAAGCCTAGTTCCACTATAGCAATAATGTTGACTTTATGTTTTTGAAAGAGATCTATGTGATACCATTTTATGGATTTTGGATAGTCTTAACTATTTAGTGTGTCTTACATATTTATTAATTAAAATGATTCTGGGGTTTTGCACATAAAATATATTTAGGTGTTTTTTGAGAATAAAATTGTACATCAATAACACTAATTATTGTTTTTTTATATATGCCCGTTAACTGGGGTGAACTCAGGGTCCTGTACAGATGTCTTTGGTTACCATGGCAACGCTGTGAGCACTGCTCGAAAATAATTTTTTTGTTCTTACATTATTATTAACATTAATAACATAAATTTCTAGTCAATTTTTACCACCTCAAAGCTTACAATATTGTTTTCACCCATATTTGCCAAAGGTGGCTCGCAAAAGTAAGCAACAGAGCAATGATACAAACACATGGCAGTTTAAAAGAATATAGCATATCTATGAACAAAGTGGCACTGCAGTAGCAGACAGGATGGCAGTTTATGAAACAATACAATGCTATAGAATGTTTTCATTAATCAAGAACTAGATCAGAAGTCCATGGCCAGCACAGGTACTTTGACGTGGAGTATTTAGTGGAAGCCAGGCAAATCAATGATTGATTTATTACACAGTACCAATACAACTAGGTATGCAGTCGAGATGCCGATGGTCTAAATGCCAACCGTCGGCATCCTGACTGTCTAATCCCAGCAAGTGTCTAATGACAGGCATCGAAATCCCAATGCCTGCCATTAGACCTACGCTCGGAGCCCGAAACCTGGCTTACCGATCGAAGGTTAGCTGGGCGCCGGGCATGGACAGCCGTGGGGGGGAGGGTTAGGTTAGGGGATCCCGGGGGGATGACTTAGGGTTAGGCACCCCCCCTGGGAGGTTAGAATTAGGCTAGGGAAAGGGGGGTTTAGGGTTAGGCACCCCCGGGGGGAGGTTAGTGTTAGGCACCCATAAGGGATGGTTACGGTTAGGGGGGAGGCTAGGTTAGCAAATAGAAAAAATACTTGCCTGTCGGGATCTTCAATGCCGGTCTTCCGATGTCGGTGGCCGGTGGTACATCATGCTGATTCCTATAACTATCAAAAAAAACAAATTAGAGACACAGAAAATACTTAAATAAAAACCTACAAAATGCCAATGGGATTTTTAAAGTAGAGACTTAATCCAAACAGCAAATCACAGGTTTTCCGGTATACAAAAGTTTCTAGGCAGAGTAACAGCCTAGTCAAAGTACATAATCATTAATCATATGATTTGTTGATACTACTCTGTATCTGTGGAGAAGCTGCAGAAAACAAGATTTATAAGCTTGGATGAGAAGCTGGTGATTGATGGAATTGGAAGATAAAAAAGAACATGAATGCCTCAGTAAAGTACAATAATATAAACTGATTGTCAAACACACACAATCTTGGCAAAACCCATAATAATAATAATGGTGCATGATGGAATTAACCTTGGGCCCTCTCACCCACCCATGTGCTGTATATTAAAAGGACATGCACAGTTTAACAACCCAAGCACTATAGCAACAGGAACTGCAACTTTTGTGGCTAAAATTATAGGTTTGTTTGGGGCCCCACAAACCAAGATACCAATGGGTTTAAAGTGGTTTATCATTGTTAATCTTCATCTCAGTTGTAAGATGTCTTCATCATCACCCTCGTCACTGTTGTTAATATCATCACACAGTATTAGCACATGCCCACTGGAATCCACCATTACAGAAGTCTCTGTACTGTACATTGTTGTAATTGGCAGCAAAGGTCTCCTTCATAGAATTTGTAGTACATTTTAATGAACATCAGCGTTTCCACAATTTTTTTACTTTAGCCTCCTACACCTATCTATAACAAGGTTCCCAGCTGTGCTAAACACTCTTTCCAAGTACATACTAGAGGGTGAGCAGCTTAAGTAAAGCAAAGCTAGTTTGTACAAGGGGCTCCAAATAACCATTTTTTCCTCCCAGAATTTAAAAGGACTGTGTGAGATTCTAATTTGTACATTGTCATTAAAATAATCCTCCACTATTCCACTAATGCTTACTCTATTAGATTGAGTCACAGTCAAGGTGTCAATAAATGTGGGCAATTCGTTTAAACCTGGCCAAATGTCATAATCTTTCTCTCCTGTGCAAGTTGACTCATCATAATCACAAGTGGGTCTCTTGGAAAATATCATATTTTTCCTGACAGCAGCATTTCAGGAGAAACTGAAGCAGGAGATATTGTCATGTTATGTGCCATTTCTTATGACAAATTGCTTGCAAGGAGCTCTTTGCATCTCTTAAGATCTGTTTCAGTGGGAACCTAGCTTTAACCTAGCTTAAACCTAGCTTAAACCTAGCATGGTTGCTAAAATGTAGTGATTCAACTATAAGATTTTGCAAACTCTTTGGTCCTAGTGAGGCAAATAAAGAACTTGATCTACAAGTCCAACATACATAGCAGAGCTGCTTAGTTTCATCTCCTCCTTTAGCATCTCTCGCTGTTTTTCCAGTAGTTTAATTAAGGGAATCGACTGACTCACCTCATTGGTTAAAATTTCAAATGGTTTCATTAGCTTGCATAAAATGTAGAGTAATCTCCACTGTGCTGGACGAAGGTACTTTTTGATGTCTTGTTTCTGTTTTTGATGTCTTGTTTCTGTTTTTCCAGTTGTTGAAGTAAATAAATGTAGCATATAAATGCTGGACAGTTTTATTTTTACATTGCAATTTAGATGTCAGTTTGGACACACCCCTTCCAAATCAAAATCTCTCTGCACATTTTAAATCTGCCTCACCTGCAGTGCAGCATGGTTTTACCAAGATGCACAGTTACTTGCCATTTCTTATTCTATTCCCAACTCTGAATCAGACCACATGAGCAGAAAAGGTCTCCTTTGCAAGAATTGTTTTGGGGTGAAGATGATGGGGATACCACCACACACAGTAACAACAGTAATATAAGCTGTGTGTCAACACACACTTCTTGAAAAATACAATTTAAATTGAATAAAAAAACACTGCAAGGGGGGTGTGGCCTGACTTTGGAGCTCAATGGTCGCAGTATACGAGAGCTCAGCAGTTTTACCCTTATTTTCCCTGTTAACAATCGAAGAGTTAAATACTCTAAATAGCAGCCCCTAACCTAGGGCACACCGTAATTCTGCTCCTGGGAGTCATCACCCCTCTGGGGGCGGACTGGGGGACCTGCGCATTTTCAGGCCTTCCCAGCAACCACAAGCCGCTGCCTTGATTTTGAAGGCAACCGCTGTTCGGCCGCTACTTACAGAGGCCTGGGAGGCAAACCGCTGGCAACTGCTGACTAGCGGGGACAGTTCCTACCTTCTGCTCCTGCTGTGGGGCTCACTCGCTGTCGCAGGGGGACAGGAGCCGGCTGGCGGCCTGATGGCTCCGGAATCGAGATCCGAGTGTGCATCGCGGAGCGGCTGCACTTTCCTGAGCCGCCCGCTCTGCTGGCACTCCCGGTTGGGCAGGTTAGCCCGCGCATTGCTCATCTCCTGTGCTCACAGGTAAGGCCCGATTCTGGGCCCCTATTGAGAGGCAGCCGCCATCTTAGCTCTCCTCTCACCTCCTGTTGCCCCATCACAGCATCCAGCCCACTATACTGAGGAAGACACCAGCAGCGGTGTCCACTACTGGCCGCCTCAATCCCATCGTATCCTTGCTTGGATACCTGGTAGACTACTTATTAGGCTGCCCGGCCCAGTCCGGGAACCACGTCTACCATTAACTTTTGGCCTTTCCTAGCAGCCAGTTGATGCTGACTGTCATCTTCACCTCCAGCAGCGCAGATACCGTGTACAGTTAAGGGCTCTCTATTGCTAAGGATATTTGGCACACAGTCCAATGCCAATCTATTGTTGCAAGAGCTGCATCCGCGACACCCGTAGACTGCACTCCAAGTAATACATACCTTTGTTGCTACGAAATGTGGGTTCACTCTCACTAATCCCAATTTGGCCCTCTGTCGCCCGTTTATATAATGAGTAACAGTACAGTCTCCTCTTTCTATATTCATCAACATAACTACAGGCCTCCGGCTCTTCTATGATGGCACCTAAACGCCCAAAGACCTCAACTGTTCCACCAGTTTCTTTCTTTAAAGCATCTCCTTCTTCACAAATGGACAAAGCAGGTCCGTCAAATAATAAAAGCAGAAAACATCAGTCTGCGATAAATGTCTTGCCTGATGGCCCTCCACAAGCTACGTCCAACCAACTGGAAGTTGCAGATGATGCCCCACTCACAATGGGCTCTATGAAGATGCTCTTAGCTTCCTTTAAGGATGATATTACATCCGAATTTAAAGCAGCGCTGCAATCTTGTCAACGCTCGGTGGACGAGTTGGGGTCTCGAACAGATCATTTGGAGAACAAGTTAGAGGAAGTAGTTAAATCACACAATGAACTGATCACGCTTCTTGAAGAGTTACAGTCAGAGGTTACATCACTGAGGATCAAGACCGCAGATCTAGAAGATAGGTCTCAGCAAAATAATCTCAAGCTTCATGGAATTCCAGAGACAGTCCCAAACTCAGAGTTGACAGAACACGTAACGCAAATATTTACGAAACTTCTACCAACTACACAGATTTCGGACTTTTTGCTGGACCGTCTACACAGACTGCCCAAAGCTCGTAATGCTCCTACAGATGCTCCTAGGGATGTCCTGATGCGAGTACACTTCTTTCATATTAAAGAGGCAATCCTTCGTGCAGCAAGGTCAGCAGATGCTGCCATCCTGGGAAGAATCCAAATTATTGGTGACCTTTCTGCTGCTACGCTAGCATCAAGGAGATTATTCCTGCCAGTTACCAGAGCCCTACAAAAGGCATCCATCAATTATAGATGGGGTTTCCCCACTAAACTAATAATCAATAGAAACGGCTCTACCACGGTCATATCAGACCCAGCGGCAGATATCCAGCTCCTTGTATCTTGGAATCTAGAAGACATCTCACAAAAGCTTCCAAGTGACCTGCAAATTAACCAGGACTGGTCATAACTGCTCTCAGAGTCTCAGTATCCTTTATCATAGCAATGTACCCACCCAGGGATGTTAGATATAATTGACTATTTGTTGTAGGATACCCCTTTTTCTGTGACACTTTATAATTAGTTTAATTAGCATAATATGATGTAAAATTTGGAATAGAACTGCCTTTTCTGTTTGGGTCACAGTTTTGAGTATCATGTTCTTGTAACGTTTACTTAACAGTTTGGATCCCTGGGTGTGTTCCTATATACATGCATTTGAGACCTTCTCCTCTCTATGTTCTAGCTTAAAATAATAGATATAGGTAGCTATATATGTGTTCTATACCCTACAATGTTTACTCAAGTTTAAAGCAACGTATTCTTTCCCCGGGCGACGGGGGTTAAATGTTCTTTTGGTCACTCACCCCAATGTACCACCTAAGAAGGTGGTCCCCGATAGTTCCTTTACGGATCTATTTTCTTTTTTCTTTTTTTTCTTTTAATCTGTATTCCTATCTTTTTTCTCCTTTTACCAATTTAACTAGTCCTCAGGTACCTTATTTGCCCGACAATCAGTTCCTATTTTTGATACGTATAGGTTCGGAACAATTAATGCTGTGCAAAGTGATACTATTTCCAAATGGTTAAGATATTATCTATTAATGTTAAGGGACTCAACTTTCCCAATAAAAGAAAACTCGCACTGAGATATTTTGATAAATGTAAAGCTCACATTATCGCCATTCAAGAGACCAACTTTCAACAATATGCCCCCCTCAATTTTCTAATTTGAAATTTCCTACCTGCTATACTTCCAACGGCCCTACCAAAAAGCAGGAGTGGCAATTCTTTTTTCTAATACAAGTAACTTTATGTTGGAAAAACAAATACAGGATAAGGAGGGTCATTACCTTATTCTTATAGGTAAGTTAGATAATGCCTCAGTGACAATTGCATCAATCTATGCCCCAAACACGAAAAAAATATCATTTATTAGGAAATTTTGCACAGCTCTCCATAAGTACAAAAAAGGGATTTTGCTATTATTAGGAGATTTTAATATCATCCCGGACCCGGTATGGGATAAATCCTCATATAAAACTAACTCCCAAGATAAATCTCAGAGCTTTAGACGAATACTTAGAGAATACGAGCTCTATGATGTATGGAGGGCGGGACACCCAGGTGAGAAGGACTACACCTTTTATTCGCAGGTGCATAAATCCTATTCCCGCATTGATCTCACCCTGGCGAATAAATGGTCCTTGCCTTACATTAAACATTCATTAATTATTCCTGTTGCTTGGTCAGACCATGCAGCTCTGTCAATTGAATGGGACACAAATAGATTGAGACCTCCTCCTGGCCCCTGGCATTTGGCAGAATACCTGTTGACTCATATGGAATCTAAACAATTAATATCAAATGCCTATCCATGTTTCTGGAAACCAATAAACCAGAGGACACCTCCCCAGTCATTTTTTGGTGCTCACTAAAAGCTGTTCTCAGGGGTTCAGCCATTCAAGCTGCAGCCCGTCTACATAATGCATCTATCCTCCAACAAGCAAATATCGAGTGTCGAATAGCAGACTTAGGCCCTGATTCAGACCCACTCGCAAGCGGCTGTCCACTCGCAAGTGGGTCGATGGTCTGCACTGAGCATGCGCACGACGGAGGGAGCTCTGTCGTGCGCATGCACCAGACGCGACGAGCCAAGGAAAGTCCTTCGCTCATTGTGTCTGATCAAAGGGGGCGTGCTGTCGATGTTGATTGACAGCACGCCCCCTTCGGTGCCCCGTGCCTCCCTGACGGGGGCGTTCCCAAGGGAACGCCTCCCATCAGAAGCCGGCCCACTGACATCACTAGTGATGTCAGTGGGAGTGATTTTGGCTCTGATAGAGCCAAAATCACTCCGGGCCTTGCGGTTGAAAACCTCAACCGCAGGCTCCGGCTCGCAGTTTCGATGGTCGCGATGGTCACGACCATCGCGGCCATCAAACTGCACGCTCATATAGGCTGTGGGTGGTGACCCACAGCTATACGAGCGTCCAGGAGGACGCTCCATTTTTATGGAGGGCGGCCCTCATTCAGAGCGTGCGCTCTGCTCAGAGCGTACGGCTCTGAATGAGGGCCTTAGATTCTAAACATAAACTTAATCCAAACGACGATACAATTTATAAAGAATTGCTGAAAGCCAAAGATGAATGGAACGCTTTGGCACTTAAAAAAGTCCATCAGACAATGTTCAAACTACGCCAAAAACTCTATACGCAGGGAGACAGAGTGGGTCATTTGTTAGCACGAAAGTTAAGAGGGAAAAGAGCGAAGGACAGCATAAGAATAATTTCCAATATCAGAGGTATCAAACTCACAGATCCCTTTGCTATAGCCAAATCATTCGCGCAGTATTACTCCTCCCTTTACAATCTAAAAGATGACCCTATGACTCCCCAACCATCATTAACCCAGATTGATGACTTTCTTAGTAAAGTGAACCTACCATCCTTGGATGCCGACACTTTGAATGCACTAATGGTTCCCTGGTCCATTAGAAGTATTATCTGTTATTAAATGCCTTCCCTTAGATAAGGCTCCGGGTCCAGATGGTTATATAAACAAATTTTTCAAAAGTTTTCAAGATACTTATATCTCCTATTTTAACGCAATTGTTTAGCGATATTTCCTCTTGGGGCTCCTTCCCGAGAGAAATGTTAGAGGCAAAAATAGTAGCTTTCCCCAAACCAGGTAAGAATTTGACATCCATGGCTAACTACAGGCCAATCGCACTTCTCAATACGGATATTAAAATATTCGCTAAACTTCTAGCGAATAGACTTAACCCATTGCTACCAACGTTAATACATCAGGACCAGGTAGGATTTGTGACGAGAAGGCAGGGACCAGACAACACGAGGAAGGTGATCAATATAATCGAATCCTTTTCCAACTTAGACCAACCCCTCCTACTTCTATCACTAGACGTAGAGAAAGTGTTCGATAGGTTGAATTGGAAATATTTAAAAGCAGTATTGGTCAAATTGGGTATTAAGGGTAGTTTTCTAACATCAATTCTTGCATTGTATGCATCGCCTTCAGCCAGAGTCTTTGTTAATGGCATCCTGTTTTCCCCTTTCCCGATCACAAATGGTACGAGACAGGGATGCCCCTTATCCCCACTGGTGTTCGCTATGGCGATCGAACCATTAGCAGAAGCCATCAGAAATGACCATAATATTGCAGGCCCCATCCTCTATGGCAAAATATATAAAAGAAGCCTGTTCGCAGACGATATCCTGCTGACACTTACAGATCCGATGAATTCCTTAGTTGCACTTCATAGCTTGTTGAAAGAATTCTCTGGGGTCTCTTACTATAAATTGAACTGCTCCAAAACTGAGGTGCTCCCTATCAATTTCACACAACATTTATTAGATTCCCTTAAAAAAAATTATACATATGCTTGGCAAGACCATTCTATTAAATATTTAGGAATTCACATAACAGCCGCTACCAATAGCTTAATAGCAGCTAATTACCTACCATTGATACGACAATTGTCGATATTATTCAAGGATTGGATGATCGATATATCATGGATAGGCAGACTTTCTGGACATTGCCAATTCTAATCCCTCATTATATTCTCATTAAGATTCAAAAACTCTTCTCTTCATATATTTGGAAGGGTAAGAAACCTAGGCAAGCAAGGACAACAATGTCTTTACCCAAGACAGAGGGAGGTTTGGGATACCCAGACATACACCGGTACCAAATAGCGTCTATATTAACACAAGTGAACTCTTTGTTCTCAAATGGGAAATTGATGCCATGGGCCCAGTTAGAGTGGGTTATGGCCTCCCCTTTTCCACTCACAGACTGTCTCTGGTTACCACCTCGTGTTAAGATCCCGCGGATTGAAAAATGTACAGCAATATCCACAACCAGGAAAGCCTGGTTAGAAATGATTAAAGAGACACCAGAAGTTAGTCTTCCCTCCACGGGTTTTTCACTGGCGGGATTGGCCACTTTAATACCTAATTTAAGTTTTGAGACCTGGAGATCACAGGGTATTCTATCACTTAAAGAAATGACATCTTCTGGCACTCTTCAGCCTTTCACTCATATTAATGCCCAATTTCACATCTCTTTTAGAGAGTTTATAAATATTTACAAATCAGACATTGGTTACAAAGTATAACCCCACCCCCATATATCATTTATGATCCACCAAAACTTTTAACTAGCCAATTAAATAAACTCAATAACAAAGGAGGTATTCTATGGTGGTATACTCAACTAATGACCCCCACTGAATTTAATAAACCCTCAACGATTATGAAATGGGAA
The DNA here is from genome assembly GCA_031769625.1 of Taudactylus pleione. Classification (NCBI taxonomy): domain Eukaryota; kingdom Metazoa; phylum Chordata; class Amphibia; order Anura; family Myobatrachidae; genus Taudactylus; species Taudactylus pleione. Next base: position 2,234,762 of record JAUIMM010000776.1, read on the forward strand.
ACGGACCTTTCGTGTGTCTTCTCCGAGGAAGACTGCCATATAATTTTTGAAAATAATTATAGGATCTCAAAATGCATGTCGCACATTGAACAATACTACCGATTACTTCACCGACTATATTTTACGCCTAAACTAATGCACGTTATCTCACCATCTGACTCCAATTTATGTTGGCGGAACTGTGGCCATATAGGCTCATTGTTCCACATATTTTGGACCTGCCCATATATTTCCTCATTATGGAAAGAAGTATTCATCTTAATATCGAAAATATCAAAAATGTTAAAGATCACTATCTTTCCAAATCCGGTTATTGCTATTTTCCATCTATATAAAGTAGATATGACCCCCAATGATCATTACTTAATGGGACACATCCTTATTGCCACTAAAATAATGCAAGCTCAATGATGGAGATCCCCTATAATCCCCACTATGGAAGAAATAGTAAAAAAAAGTCCAAGCTCACTATGAGTTTGAAACTGCTGGGGTGAATTATTCCTCAGCGTCATCAAACCCGCTGATCCAGTGACTTAATTGGTCTGACTATTGGTCCGCGGGATCCAAATCTTAAGATCCTAGAATTTTGATTTGAGGATAGGTCCCCGATTTAAAGTGGATCAGGGGTTACTACTCGGAGAGTTCTCTTGGCCCTTTCTCAGCCCGGACCATTTGGATCACCCTATTCTACCTAGTAGTCTATATATCGTCGGTCTAGTGGCCCACCATCAGTGACTACTGGATTAAAGTATTATACTCTTTTATTGATGGACGTGAACAGTTGTTAGTTCCGAACTGTATTAATATTATAATACTAAATGTTAGCTCCTCTAAGCAAACATTGGCCCTCATTCAGAGCCGGACGCTCTGAGCAGAGCGCACGCTCTGAATGAGGGAGGGCCGTCCTCCATAATTATGGAGCGTCCTCCTGTACGCTCGTATAGCTGTGGGTCACCACCCACAGCCTATACGAGCGTGCAGGTTGATGGCCGCGATGGTCTTGACCATCGCGACCATCGCCACTGCGAGCCGGAGCCTGTGGTTGAGTTTCTCAACCGCAAGGCCCAGAGTGATTTTGGCTCTATCAGCGGACAGCCGCTTGCGAGTTGGTCTGAATCAGGCCCATTGTACCTAATTCCCTTATTCTGTTTCTGTGTACCCCCACCCCTCTTTTTTTTCTGTATCCCAAACCCAACCTCAATAATTTTTTAAAATAATAAAAATTTAATGTTTAAAAAAACACTGCAGGTTTTTTTTGTAATACAACAGGAAAAATGTTTTTTTTTGCAATTTTTTTTCATAACAGAAAAATAAGTGTTTTTTGGGGTGCAGCTTAGACATAGCAGAGTATTTTTTGAACAAATAACCTTGAAATCAACACTGTCTGCTCTCATACACAAGTGACAAACAATATACTGTAGATGGATTTTCTTGAGAAAAATAGAGCAAGTGCACTTTAACAAGCAATAAAGAGCCTTTTCTTTGCAGCAGCAGCAGCACCACACACAGTAGCCTGTTTGCAGTTTCCAGTGTGTGTCTGCCAAACACACATACATTAACAATGATGCCTGCAGTCACCCTTCCCACCCACTGCATCTACCTACTACTGTACAACTCTACCTGCTTAATTTGGCATCCTAATGGCATTCTAAAGGACTCCTGTTGAATCGTAAATAAACCTTTAGTACATTCCTGCCTATAAACCTCTAAGATTCACCTGCCTAGAACCTCTAAAACAAAACCTGCCTATACCTTCTAAAACCACAAGATGTCGCTAATTAGCGCTGTGTTTAATTATACCATTAATAAAACTCTAAGACACTTGAATAGCGGTCCAACGTGCTAAAGATTATTATTCAGGTAAAAGTACAGATGTTACCATGCTATGATCTAACAAAGAGCGCATAATAAAATGTACAAACATTAGGTCATAAGGTACAGTCAATACATACGTGTGCGCTCTGGGACCAGATACCGGCATCAATAATGAGACCTCCGTCGAACAGCATAACAGGAACATTGCAGACTGGCATCTTGTTTCAGAGCACTCACATATATACCCGTACTGGGATAAGCAATAGAATAGAATACGTTGGCAGGTTCTTATTGGTTCCTCTTCTTGCTTCTTCCGTTACGGTACAATTCATAGGTCAGTGCAAAGACACAACCCAGCCTCTAGCAGCCTGATTGTGTTCACCGTCCCAATGCATAATGAATCTAATCTAACTATGGCATACAACATATCAAGAAGTTTTTCTCTCTAACATTCATATTTCATAGCCGCATGTTCTGATCTTCTCACCGATGCCACCGGAATGCTGTGGGAACAGAGTAGATCAGTACGGCACCAAACACGGTCCAATTGTCATTTACTTAGCCATAGAAATCATTCAATTCTTTATATGCTGACATTACGATTAAACCAAGTAATAATCATTCCTTTTGCGCTGCGGGACCATTGCTTTTAAATGTGTGTGAGGCCCTAGCGATAACTCGTTAGCCAACACTCACCACTTTTCCGCGGCAGAGTCCTAGAGCCTTCGTTCCCAAATTGCCAACTGATCCACGATCCGGAACTTCTTCACCGTTTTAGTATCAGGTTCAAACCCGCCTGAAGCTGTAAGAGAATGGGGTATTCAATAATGATCCTCCTACACTTGGCAACACAATAACCGCTATGGATGAACGCGACCTTCACCGGACGGGTGAATGGTTATCATTGGCACGGGGCCTCAGCTACCCAGTTTTCACCTATACAGTGTTCACACACTCAGGTGTAGTTTGGATCTCTCACCGTTGTGAGAGATCCCCTAACCGGTGTTCAAGGGAAGAACAGACAGAAGAAGAGAAAGTATAGAATATTTGGATCTCTCACCATTGTGAGAGATCCCCTATCGGATGCTCCAATGAAAGATGGACAGACACTGAGAGATACTCACACTAGACCCCTTGTCACCTTGATGAGTCATCCGCCGCCCCTGAGAATCAAACAAAACAATCCCCCTACCTTCATGAACAAACACGCAAACAGTGCTGTACCAACTGGGTTAGCTGTTTGTATGTCTGGAAGCTTGAACTTCTCATCCAGAAACTTTCTCCGTAAACTCTCTACTATAACGAGAAGATTCAGGGCAAACAACAAATAAACGTCACCTTACACATTATATTAACTAGGCTTGGGAACAATACACCTCTAGCGGAAACACTCTCGTTTCAGCTGTCCCACCCTTTCTCTTCCTGGCCGGCCGGCCCTGTCTGTACCCTCCTATGAACACACCACTGCCTTGATCTACTAGGCTAAATCTACAGAGTTCTCCCTGCAGGGGATTCAGTACCGGAGCCGCACAGCCCCTTGCACTGACTCCCGAGAGAGCTTACTCAATATCCTATGCCCAGTACTCAACCTCACCCAGCTGGGGCTAAAGCGGGTGATCCAAGTCTATTACTCGGATTACTTTATTCCTCGAACCACCTACCAGCACTCTGTACCCAGTGACACAGACCTCCAGCACCGGTCACTCTGCTGCACAGGTCCGCCGACCTGTAAATAATCGCTTCGGTTCTTGCCAGGATGCCTTTCACTTTAGACCCACCTTCCTTCTGCCGATCCCTAGGGATCTAGGCCTAACGCCCAGATCATTCTGAAGCTGGGCCACCTCTGGTGAATCTAGTGGTCTCTTAGTGAACCGGGCCTAATGCCCCAGACCACCTTATATGCAGGGCCACCTCTGAGGGTCGTTTTAGTGACCTGGGCCTAATGCCCAGCCCACTTTATATGCGAGGCTGCCTGAGGGTCGTGCAGTGACCTGGGCCAAATGCCCAGACCACTTTAGACACAGGGCTAACTGAAGGTAGTGCAGTGACCTGGGCCTAATGCCCAGATCACTTTATACGCAGGGCTACCTGAAGGTAGTGCAGTGAAGCACAAATCCTCAAACTGGGCCTAATGCCCCCTGCTATCCCCGGGGCCTTGTGCCCCTCCTATGTGACCACAGGCCTAGTGCCTGATTACACCCACGGGCCTTAAGCCCGACAACAAATAGATTGCTGGATTTTAAAGATAATTAAAGGTGGCCCACAGCCGCCTACCCTGTCCGTTGGGAGAGCCTGCAGTGGGGAACTTCGATAAGCTCTTTAACTTTCCTCCACTGCAGAGCTCTCCGGTCCTCAGCTTCGGCTCTGCTGACCGCCGCCCGCCGCCGTCTTCCGGCTCCAGCAGCAGCGCTTCCGTCTTCAGAGGTTGAGCACGACATCTTCCGGCGCCTCTGGAACTCTTCTTCTTCTCCGCGGACGGTCTTCTTGCCTTGCTCTCCGCCGACGGACTGACTCGCCCCGCTCAGCAGCGCCTAATATATGGAGCCGCGAGGGGGCGGAGCCATGACGCGGCAAGCCACGATTGGCTCGCCGTGCCAGACTCGGATTGGCTGTCGGATTGTGCCAAATTCAAAATCCGCGCTGGTGGTTGGACGAGCTTGAATCTTTTCAGATGCAAGCTCGTCCAGCCCCGTCTCCCACCGCCGCACCGTGCTGCCCAAACCGCCGACACCTGTTGGTCCAGCGGTAACTGGATTTCGGGCTGGACCAGTCCCTACAATGCCGACCCCGCTCACATTTCCACCCCCTGTGTCCTTTGTAGTCCCTACAAAGGAGGTCTGAGACCAGACAAAGTCGGGATCAGCATATCGAGGCCCAGGCACGCCACGATTGAATCGTTGAGAATGTCTAGGTAATGGTGTTACATCCGCCACCTCTGGAACATCGTCGACTTCATTCACAGTAGGAATTTCTGTGGGGGTCCACCACTCTTCTTCAAGGTTGCCCATTCCGGGCAGAGTGAACAACGTGATCTCCTCATTACGCGAGTGATTCTGAATAACGTCAGGTATAAGGTCCCTTTCTGCTGAAGTTGGGAAAAGGCAGGGACGTAACACATCCTGATGAAGAGTCCGCAATCGCCCCAGACCATCAGTGGATTCCACCTGATAAACCGGTACTTCCGCTGACAAACGACATCTGATCACATAAGGTAAAACTTCCCAACGCTCAGATAATTTACCCCCTGGACGAGTCATACAGACCAGGACCCGTTTCCCTACGGAAAATGGCTCAACCCCTTGCGCCCCAACCGGGGTACGTCTATGATCGGCTTTCATCTTTTCCGTCAAATCATGAGCAATTTTCAGACGCCGCTGATGTTCCTCCACCCAACGTGTAGGAAGCGATCTCTCCCTATCATCGGACTCGGTTAGTACTAAATCCTGAACTTCCCGGCCCGGCCGACCGAACAACAAAAAGAAAGGAGAAAACCCGGTAGTACTATGAACCCTATTATTGTAGGCCCAAACCAATTCTTGCACATGTTCAGGCCACCTCCGTTTTTTTGTTTCCTCCAGGGTTCGGAGCATCTGTAGTAATGTCCGGTTGAACCTCTCACAGGACCCATTACCCTGAGGGTGGTAAGGAGTGGTACGGGACTTTTGTAGCCCGTACAGTTGGCACAGATGTTCCATTAGCCGCCCTTGAAAACAGGCTCCCTGATCTGAATGTATCCTTTTGGGACACCCATATTGCCGTATAAAATTTTCCACAATCGCTTTTGTAGCCGACTCAGCCGTCTGGTCACGGGTTGGCACTACCACAGTAAACTTTGTGAAGTGGTCCGTCATTACCAAAGCATATTGATGACCACTAACAGACTCTCCAATCAGCACATAATCTATCATTAATAACTCTAATGGTCGATTTGTACAGATGGTCTGAATAGGCGCATGTTGTTCCGAAGGTTTGACAACTCCACAGCGTCTACACTCCCGACAGACCCGAACGACCATGTTCTGCATTTGAGGTGCAAAATACTGACGTCGCAACCATTGATAGGTCTTATCACTGCCCAAGTGTGCTCCTTCTTGGTGTGCATTTTCAATCAGTGGTCGGACCAACGCTTCTGGTACCACTATCTGCTCTACAAACTGGAGCCCCGAACTAAGGTAGGTGCGATGCCGGAGAGTACCTGCACAAACCTTGAGTCGGTCCCACTTACGCAGCAGCTTCTGACAAAAAGTAGTAAGCCTACTCCTTTCCCATTTTCTGGGCCAGTGACCATCTTCCTTCCACTGCATAATAGCTCTGAAACCGGGGTCTTCCTGCTGCTCACGTGCCCAGTTTAGTTCGGTATTCCGGAGTATCGTGGCACTCTGCTTGACATTCCGATCACCCTTTGTCCCTGATTTCCTCACACGTGTCAGATCGGGGACTTCTACCTCTTCCCAGTCTTCATCCCCCTGTGTCCCAGGGACTTCTACAGGAAACCGAGATAAAGCATCAGCATTTCCGTTATTTTTTCCTGGCCGGTAACGAATGGTATAGGAAAATTTAGCTAACTGGGCTACCCAGCGTTGCTCCAGGGCCCCAAGCTTGGCAGTCCCCAAATAAGCTAGGGGGTTGTTATCGGTAAAGATATCTACATCGGTGGCTGTCAGATATTCAGCAAATTTTTTGGTCACAGCCCAGACTACGGCCAATAATTCCAACTTGAAGGAACTGTAGTTGTCTGGGTTCCTCTCTGTCTCTCTCAAACTACGACTCCCGAAGGCAATCACTCGCTCCTGGCCATCCTGAACCTGAGCAAGTACGGCCCCTAGGCCTTGCAAGCTCCCATCAGTATACAAAACAAATGGTGTCTCAAAATTGGCATAGGCCAATATGGGGGCTTCTGTGAGAGCTTGCTTTCAGCACACAAAGGCCGCTTCTTGGGATACGCCCCACGCCACCGCTTGATTCTTCTGAGTTGTGGCCACCCCTCGCAATAGGGCGTGGAGTGGCTCAGCAATCTTAGCAAAATCCTTGACGAAACGTCTGTAATAACCGACCAACCCTAGGAATGCTCGCAACTCGGTCACTGTACGGGGTGTCTTCCATTCTTGCACAGCTGCAATTTTACTTGGTGTGGGATGCACCCCATCACGCGACACCACATGCCCTAAATACTCCAGACTAGTCTTTAGTAGGTGATATTTCCGAGGTTTGACCTTCAACCCATAACCCTCCAGGCGCTGCAGGACCACCTCCAAACGAGCTAAATGTTCATCCACAGTGGCGGAATACACAATAATGTCATCTAGATAAATCAGGAGGGTTTTGAAATTCAAATCTCCTAGACATCGCTCCATCATCCTCTGAAACGTTGCCGGGGCGTTGGTGAGCCTGAATGGCATGCAGCAAAACTCGAAAAGTCCCATGGGCATAATGAACGCAGTCTTTTCTTGATCTTGGGTGGCAACCGGTACTTGCCAGTATCCGCTGGCCAAGTCTAAGGTGGAAAAAAACTTGGCCTCGCCTAACGCCGCCAGGGACTCCTCGATCCGAGGTAGAGGGTAGGCATCCCGTATGGTGCAACTGTTCAGCCTCCGGTAGTCCACACAAAAACGGATGCTCCCATCCTTCTTCCTAACCAACACTATGGGGGCGGCCCATGGACTCTTACTCTCCTGAATCACGTCGTTATCCAGCATCTGTCGAAGCATGGTTTTGACCTCCTGATAAAGCTTTGGGGGAATAGGCCGGTATCTTTCGCGAATGGGTAAAGTGTCTCCAGTGCGAATCTCATGTTGTAAATCGTCCGTGTAGCAAAAATCTTCCTCATGTCTCGAAAAAGCTTTCCAACGTCTCCACAGCACCTGGTCCAACTTCCGCACAGTATCGGCGTCACAGTCAGCTAGCGAGACATCCATCTGCTCCCTTATTATCCCTCCATTCCACTCTATACTTGGTTCTTCCTCTTGCTCGACCTGCACTGACAGGGTCCATGATTCAGTGGCTTCTGACTGAAGCAAAATACTTTGGCCTCTGCGAACACCATCACCATCAATAGCTACCACTCGGGCAATTATAGCTCCTGCTGGAACGTGCTGAATTTGTTCCCCTAAGTTACATATCCGGACCAACACCTTCCCTTCCTTGACTACTGACAAAGTTCTAGCCAGAACTATTCCGGACTCTATTCCGAAGAAGCCTGTGGGTTCTATCATTACCTCGAACCCATCCAATCGCTGATGGGTACGCACCTCCAGGGGGAGTACTATCTCCTGACGAGGGGGTAGATCTATTTGTTGCCGATGGCTGGTTTTAATGAGGCCCAAAGACTCCTTTCCTTTTCCCTGGGCCCCACATCGCTGTCCCACCTGTTGAAAGGCTTGTTGAACCAGTCGTTGGACCCCCAAATGTCTCCAGTACCGAGGACCATTCTCTTGAAACAAAATTTGATCCAGGTCTTTCAATACATTCATACCAAGGATCACCGGTCCATGACTCAAACCTGCGCTACTGACCACAAGGATCCATTTCTTCCCCAACTTTCGGCCACAAACTTCTATTTCCATCCAGACAACCCCTACCACCGGAATGGGGAGGTTGTTAGCTGCGGTGAGAGTGACCCAACTCTCCAAAACAGATTCCTTCAGGTGAGAATAATGTTTCAAGAAACAGTCCTCGGACATGGTGGTCACCTGAGATCCTGTATCCAACAAACACTGTTGATTTTTTCCCCCTAGACATCCAACAACAATGGGACACTCCCCTACCAATTCAGCCGAGTTGACAATGGCTATCTCTCCACGTAACTCCCCCACGGGTGGTCCCCTTACCGCGAGGGATTCTAGTTTAACTGAGGCTCAGAAATTGCCTCGGTACAATTCCGGGCAATGTGTCCTAGCCGATTGCAACGGTAGCATCGGGGGCCCCTAGTTCCCCCTTGTCTAACTCCAACACCTCTTCCTCTGGATCCGTCTGACTCTCTGGGCCGGTACTCTTCTTCAGCTCTGCGGCCTCTTTGCTGGTATACTTCCTCTCTTAGCCGGGAAACCTATTCTTTCATTTTCTGGGTTGCCTTAGAAAATGCTTCTTTAAGGTCTTGAATGCATGATTCCAAAGGGTTGGCTTCTCGGCCCATCACGGGAGCAGACGTTGGATGTACCCACTGTGGAGTGACAGCATATGGACCAAAATTTGCATCACGGTCCCGGGACACGGCGTCTATCTGTATCTGGTGAAAAGTCAGTTTGTCATGCATGATTTTATCTAACAAAATCTGTCGCAGCGGGACATTCCTCAACCCCATTGCAAATTGGTCTCGTAACATCTGGCTGGTATTTGGAAGTGCACCCATCCCATCCGGATCGCGCCTTCTAATCTCGCCCATCAATTCTGGAAGCGCGTTAGCAAACTGAGGAATGGACTCATCCTCTCTCTGGAACCGGGCAAACAACCGTTGTTGTAGGGTACCAGCCGATGACGTATTCCCATAGAGATCCCCCAGAATCTTCAGTACCTTTTTCAGGGTATCGCGATCTTCTTCCGGTCTCAAAAGGATAGTAGGTCGGGCTTAACCTTCGAGAAAGTTCAGGGCCAATTGGAGTTTTGACTCCGGAGACACCTTATATAGGAGGGCAATTCCTTCGAGCCGCGACTTCCAATCCTCCAACTGTAAATTGCGGCCATCGTACCGAGGCAAATGAGCGAGGGCAGGGCCTATGTTGACCCGTGCAGTTGCCCCCCTATTCTCTTCATCGTCTGACATCCTGCCGACTACGCCAAATGTGAGGCCCTAGCGATAACTCATTAGCCAACACTCACCACTTTTCCGCGGCAGAGTCCTAGAGCCTTCGTTCCCAAATTGCCAACTGATCCACGATCCGGAACTTCTTCACCGTTTTAGTATCAGGTTCAAACCCGCCTGAAGCTGTAAGAGAATGGGGTATTCAATAATGATCCTCCTACGCTTGGCGACACAATAACCGCTAGGGATGAACGCGACCTTCACCGGACGGGTGAATCGTCATCATTGGCACGGGGCCTCAGCTACCCAGTTTTCACCTATACAGTGTTCACACACTCAGGTGTAGTTTGGATCTCTCACCGTTGTGAGAGATCCCCTAACCGGTGTTCAAGGGAAGAACAGACAGAAGAGAAAGTATAGAATATTTGGATCTCTCACCGTTGTGAGAGATCCCCTATTGGATGCTCCAATGAAAGATGGACAGACACTGAGAGATACTCACACTAGACCCCTTGTCACCTTGACGAGTCGTCTGCCGCCCCTGAGAATCAAACAAAACAATCCCCCTACCTTCACGAACAAACACGCAAACAGTGCTGTACCAATTGGGTTACCTGTTTGTATGTCTGGAAGCTTGAACTTCTCTTCCAGAAACTTTCTCCGTAAACTCTCTACTATAACGAGAAGATTCAGGGCAAACAACAAATAAACGTCACCTTACACATTATATTAACTAGGCTTGGGAACAATACACCTCTAGCGGAAACACTCTCGTTTCAGCTGTCCCTCCCTTTCTCTTCCCGGCCGGCCGGCCCTGTCTGTACCCTCCTATGAACACACCGCTGCCTTGATCTACTAGGCTAAATCTACAGAGTTCTCCCTGCAGGGGATTCAGTACCGGAGCCGCACAGCCCCTTGCACTGACTCCCGAGAGAGCTTACTCAATATCCTATGCCCAGTACTCAACCTCACCCAGCTGGGGCTAAAGCGGGTGATCCAAGTCTATTACTCGGATTACTTTATTCCTCGAACCACCTACCAGCACTCTGTACCCAGTGACACAGACCTCCAGCGCCGGTCACTCTGCTGCACAGGTCCGCCGACCTGTAAATGATCGCTTCGGTTCTTGCCAGGACGCCTTTCACTTTAGACCCACCTTCCTTCGGCCGATCCCTAGCGATCTAGGCCTAACGCCCAGATCACTCTGAAGCTGGGCCACCTCTGGTGAATCTAGTGGTCTCTTAGTGAACCGGGCCTAATGCCCCAGACCACCTTATATGCAGGGCCACCTCTGAGGGTCGTTTTAGTGACCTGGGCCAAATGCCCAGCCCACTTTATATGCGAGGCTGCCTGAGGGTCGTGAAGTGACCTGGGCCTAATGCCCAGACCACTTTAGACACAGGGCTACCTGAAGATCATGCAGTGACCTGGGCCTAATGCCCAGATCACTTTATACGCAGGGCTACCTGAAGGTAGTGCAGTGAAGCACAAATCCTCAAACAGGGCCTAATGCCCCCTGCTATCCCCGGGGCCTTGTGCCCCTCCTACGTGACCATAGGCCTAGTGCCTGATTGCACCCACGGGCCTTAAGCCCGACAACAAATAGATTGCTGGATTTTAAAGATAAGTAAAGGTTGCCCACGGCCGCCTACCCTGTCCATTGGGAGAGCCTGCAGTGGGGAACTTCGATAAGCTCTTTAACTTTCCTCCACTGCAGAGCTCTCCGGTCCACAGCTTCGGCTCCGCTGACCGCCGCCCGCCGCCGTCTTCCGGCTCCAGCAGCAGCGCTTCCTTCTTCAGGGGTTGAGCACGACGTCTTCCGGCGTTTTCCGGCGCCTCTGGAACTCTTCTTCTCCGCGGACGGTCTCCTTGCCTTGCTCTCCGCCGACGGACTGACTCGCCCCGCTCAGCGGCGCCTAATATATGGAGCCGCGAGGGGGCGGAGCCATGACGCGCCGAGCCACGATTGGCTCGCCGTGCCAGACTTGGATTGGCTGTCCGCCAGTGAGCCATTACTGGCTCGCCGGCGGCACCAAATTCAAAATCCGCGCTGGTGGTTGGACGAGTTTGAATCTTTTCAGATGCAAGCTCGTCCAGCCCCGTCTCCCACTGCTGCACCGCGCTGCCCGAACCGCCGATGCCTGTTGGTCCAGCGGTCACTGGATTTCGGGCTGGACCAGTCCCTACACTGCCGACCCCACTCACATGTGCATGCAGGGAGAAATGACACTAAATTGCGTTGTGCGTTTGAGGGTCTGTGGGGCACTTAGTGACCAGCACTAAGTTGGAAAGGCTTCTATCTATGTGTGTGAGCATGCCAGTATGGGTTTGGGAAAGGTCACTAAAAAGCTGGCTGTGCATCTAAATCGCTATTTTGCGTTGTCCTATGTTTATCATGAAGTGCAGGGAAAACACCACTAATTTGCTACTTTTTGCTACATCGCGTATGTGTTAATGTGAATGCAGGGAAAACACCACTACTTTGCTACTGCTCAAATATAAGTCTGTGGTGTTTTTAATGTGTTGAAAAGTTATTTTATGTCTGCTAAACACCGTCGGTAGGTGTTAGGGGAAGATTGTTAAAAAGCAGTTTGTGCTACTTTTTAGCAACTTTGCGTTGTGAGTAGCAAAATTGCTACTTTTATCAATTTTGCACTGTGGATTGTGTACTATGTATTTTTGACAAAATGGCACTTGTGTAAGCTTTCTTTTCTAAAATGGAGTCTTGCTGCCATTCACAAGATGGCGTCGTGCAGGTTTTCCTGATTGCCAAACAGATTCTGTCTTACCCAATTATTCGGTTTCGACACTCCTTATGACATTATTAAACATTTTATATACACAGCCCACAGTCCCACACCATCTCCATCCATTCTCCTATGTGAGCCTGATCACGAAGGTGGGACTCATATGCAATCTAAAACACGCAAGGTCCAACAAATATGTGAAAATTATGTGTTTCCTTGTTCTAGGATTCACACTTGGTGGAAAGACACAATCCAGGACTTGGATGCAATCAGAACCCCTAAGTTTGGGTGTGTTCGGATTTTTTAAAACCCAACCACTCACCATTAATGAATATGCACTACACATGCCTCGATGTAAATTCCCACATATGTGCTTCGCAGACCTACAGTACATGTATTTTACTTGCCTATAACCTTTTGACTGAAGAGTCCCAATGGGATTGGTTCAGGAAGAGGCTTTCTGACATAGGCAAAATTCAGTGAGAGCATGTTCATGTAAATGTGGTTTATGCATATCAGCAATTATGCTCATATGTGCTTGTTGACAGGTGTTTCTTTTGCACCTGCTATGGGCCAGCGGCAAGTGCACACTGATAATGATGACTTGTAGTGAACCGGGCACATACAGTTTGCTGCTATGGAGGCGCATGCATCTTGAATTGTGTACAGCTCAGCCAATGTACAGATATATGCTTGTGAGTAATAGATGCCCCTTTGTGCCCCACTGTTAATAATTACATACAGCAATATTTTTGGACATACCCCTAGTTCACATCTTTTAAACTTTCTGCTTATTAAACATACTGATGCTGAGAAGAAATCGTACATATATTTTATACCTTTTGTGCATGTTCTTATTTACACATACCAATTTTAAACAATAATCCAGTATCTTATTGTTTTACCAATAACAGTATTATACTATTATTTAACCAAGTTAACACATAAAGTAAAACTACTTGTTTTCTTTGCTTAAAAATACCTTTGCCTTAAAACATTACTTATTGAGTAACAGTGCAGCATGTAGTGTTTTTATAGCTTATTTACAGTAATGTGTTTCAGTTACCTATCAAAAGATTAATGAGACTGAGCACCCAGAAGAATGACAGTAACCCTCCACAAACCAGGACAAATGTAATATACACACAAACACAGATCCACTGAATTCAGGTGGTAAAAATATGTTCTACCTTTGTTGCTTTTTGTTTTGTGTCTGTTTTGACAACTATTAACTAAAATACTCTGCAAGATCAGTACGATATATGATTCCAGTCTGCGTCAGAAAGATATATTGTTTAAGTGTGTACCCGCACTAGTTGCATGTTAGTTGCAGGAAATCCGTCAGAAACTGGCTTCCTCTACCCATACGCACAACTCATATCATATCACAACATTCCCATGAGAAAGATCTCTTGTATGAGCTACCTACTGTAGTAACACCCATTTCATGCAAAGAGAGATACAGACCTGGCCTGCCTGACAGAATCAGCCATGTTACAGCTTGCTGTTTGCGCCTGTGTAAAAAGATGCCTCCAATTTAGAATCAGCTCCTATTGTTATTTCTGTGAACATACTGTAATGAATACAAATGAAATTACTAAAGTTGTATAGGAAGAATGAATACAGCAAGCATACAGTACATTTATAGATTTCCATATTCATTGTTGGAGTAAACAGAATTTAAACATTCTAGACCTGGGGAACCTGATTTACTATGTTGTTATTTTAATGAACATATTGCCAGATTTATTCTTTATGTAACACAAGTATTTTATTACTTTATTTTTAATAGTAATTAATATGGCTACATATCTTTATTTTAACAATTGGAATGGGAATTAAAAATTGCTCCAAATAGAATTTTTTTTATTCTATATGTCAAAACAAAATTTACTGTATGATTTGAACTAGGGGTGTGCACCGGCCACTTTTCGTGTTTTGTGTTTTGGTTTTGGATCTGGATCTTTCTTCGTGTTTTGGATCTGGATTGGTTTTGCCAAAACCTCCCTTCCGTGTTTTGGGTTCTGGGTTTTGTGTTTTGATCTGTATTTTTTTGAAAAAAAGCATAAAAACAGCTAAAATCACAGAATTTGTAGGTTTTTCTGCTCCTATGCTATTATTAACCTCAATAACCTTAATTTCCACTAATTTCCAGTCTATTCTGAACACCTCACACCTCACAATAGTGTTTTTATGTCCAAAAGGTTGCACCGAGGTAGCTGGATGACTATGCTAAGCGACACGAGTGGGCGGCACAAACACGTGACCCATCTAGGCGTGATACTGCAGTGGCAGACAGGATGGCAGTTTGAAAAACTAGGCCCCAAACTGTACATAATGCAAAGAAAAAAAAGAGGTGCAAGATGGAATTGTCCTTGGGCCCTCCCACCCACCCTTATGTAGTATAAACAGGACATGCACACTTTAACAAATCAATCATTTCAGCGCCAGGGTCTGCCACACAACTGTGGCTGAAATGATTGGTTTGTTTGGGCCCCCACAAAACAAGCTGGAAATTAATGTGTCCCTGCACAAACTGGCTCTACGGAGGCAAGATGTCATCCTCATCCTCCTCATCCACCGATTCCTCACCCTCTTCAGTGTGTACATCCTCATCCTCACAAAGTATTAACTCGTCCCCGCTTGAATCCACCACCACAGGTCCCTCTGTACGTTCTCGAGGCTGGTCTCCCTGGAAGAGCTGATAATTCATTTTGATGAACATCATCTTCTCCACATTCTGTGGAAGCAACCTCCTACGCCTTTCGCTGACAAGGTTCCCGGCTGCACTAAACACTCTTTCGGAGTACACACTGGAGGGGGGGCAACTCAGGTAAAATAGAGCCAGTTTGTACAGGGGCCTCCAAATTGCTTCTTTTTCCTGCCAGTACAGGTATGGACTGTCTGACATGCCTACTTGGATGCTGTCACCGATGTAATCCTCCACCATTCTGTCAATGGTGACAGTATCATATGCAGTGACAGTAGACATGTCAGAAATTGTTGCCAGGTCCTTCAGTCCGGACCAGATGTCCAAACTTGGTCCTGCCTGCCCTGCATCACCGCCAGCGGGTTGCTTAGGATACCTAAGTTTTTTCCTGGCAGCCCCAGTTGCGGGAGAAAATGAAGAAGGAGCTGTTGACGTGTCACGTTCCGCTTCAGCTGACAGTATGTTCACCAGCAGGTCTTTGCACCTCTGCAGGCTTGTGTTGGCCAGAAAGAGAGACACCACATAGGCTTTAAACCTAGGATCGAGCACGGTGGCCAAAATGTAGTGGTCTGATTTCAACAGATTGACCACCCTGGAATCCTGGAAAAGCAAATGAAGGGCTTCATCCAAAAGTCCCACATGCCGAGCGGAATCGCTCCATCTTAGCTCCTCCTTCACTTTCTCCAGCTGCTTCTGCAAAAGCCTGATGAGGGGAATGACCTGACTCAAGCTGGCAGTGTCTGAACTGACTTCACGTGTGGCAAGTTCGAAGGGCTGGAGAACCTTGCACAACACGGAAATCATTCTCCACTGTGCTTGAGTCAGGTGCATACCCCCTCCTTTGCCTATGTCATAGGTGGATGTATAGGCTTGTATGGCCTTTTGCTGCTCCTCCATCCTCTGAAGCATATAGAGGGTTGAGTTCCACTGTGTCACAACCTCTTGCTTCAGGTGATGGCGGGGCAGGTTCAAGAGTGTTTGCTGGCACTCCAGTCTTCGGCACGCAGTCTCTGAATGGCGAAAGTGTCCAGAAATTTTTTGAGCCACCCAAAGCGACTCCTGCACGCCCCTGTCGCTTTTCAGAAAATTCTGCACCACCAAGTTTATTGTGTGAGCAAAACATGGGACGTGCTGGAATTTGCCCAGATGTAATGCCCGCACAATATTGGTGGCGTTGTCAGATATCACAAATCCCCAGGAGAGTCTAAGTGGGGTAAGCCACTGGGCGATGATTTCCCTCAGTTTCTCTAAGAGGTTGTCGGTGGTGTGCCTCTTACTGAAACTGGTGATACACAGCGTAGCCTGCCTTGTAACGAGCTGGCGTTTCTGCGATGCTGCTACTGGTGACGCTGCTGCTGTTGCTGCGTAAGGTGATACATCTACCAGTGGGCTGTCACAGTCATATAGTCCTTAGTCTGCCCTGTTCCACTTGTCCACATGTCTGTGGTTAAGTGGACATTGTGTACAAGCACATTTTTCAGGACACTGAGGACACTTTTTCTGACGTTTCTGTACAGTCTCGGTATCGCCTGCCTAGTGAAGTGGAATCTAGATGGGATTTGGAACCGGGGACACACTACCTCCATCAATTGTCTAAATCCCACTGCACTAATGGCGGATACCGGACGCACGTCTAACACCAACATAGCAGTCAAGGCCTCAGTTATACGTTTTGCTTCAGGATGACTGCTGTCGTACTTCATCCTCCTCGCTAAGGACTGTTGGAGGATCAATTGTTTAGTAAAAGTAGTGGTGTTCCTACTTCCTCTCTGGGATGATGAACGACTCCCAGCAGCAGCAACAGCAGCAGCGGCAGCAGTAGGCGTAGCAATGCAGGATCCTCCGGAGGAATCCCGGATAGGAGAGTCAGTCATGCCAGTGACATGGCCTGCAGGACTACTTCTGATCCTGACTAAGAAGGAAATTGATGAGGAGGGAGTTGACGGTGTGGTTTGCAGGCGCTTGGATACAACAGGACAACGGGATTTAGGTGTCGCTGGACTTCTTACGGTCTTAGCCAAAGTTTCTGAACTTGACAGTCACTTTTTATGAACGCGCTGCAGGTGCCGTATAAGGGAGGATGTTCCTAGGTGGTTGACGTCCCTACCCATACTTATTTCACCTTTACATATGGTACATATGGCAAGACAGTTGTTGTCCGGATTTGGATAGAAATATTGCCAGACCAAAGAGGTGGAATGTTTGGTCTTCTGCCCAGGCATGACCGTGATGGGCTTTTTCATCCCACGGACAACAACTGTCTCCCCCGGAGCCTGATTTAAACAAACCACATCACCATCATAATCCTCCTCGCCAACTTCCTCCTCAGCGCCTGCTACACCAGTATCCTCATCCTGTTGTACTTCAACAGTGACATCTTCAATTTGCATATCAGCAAGTGGACTGTGGGTGCTCCATTCAGCACTTGCAGGGGGCGTGCAAATGGTGGAAAGAGCCACCTCTTCCCGTCCAGTGCTGGGAAGGTCAGGCATCGCAACCACCACCACACTTGGACTCTCCTTGGGGATTTGTGATATCTTCTTAGAAAGCACAGTTCTTCGCTGTGCTTTTGCCAGCTTAACTCTTTTGATTTTTTTAGTGGGAGGAGGGCTTCCATCGTCATGTGAAGCTGAACCACTTGTCATGAACATACTAGGGATCGACCTTAGCCGTTCCTTGCCACTCCGTGTCGTAAATGGCATATTGGCAAGTTTACATTTCTCTTCAGCTGATTTAAATGTTTTTTTCAAGGTCATTTTCCTGAACTTTGTCATTTGGGATTGTATGTGCCCTCTATTATGACATTGGGCATCGGCCTTGGCAGACGACGTTGATGGCATGTTATCATCTATGTCATGACTAGTGGCAGCAGCTTCAGCCCTAGGAGGAAGTGGTTCTTGATCTTTCTCTATTTTATTTTTTATCAGAGAAAGTTTGGTCCTCCATTTATGTTATATCGATTTGATATATACGTGCGGCTAAACACAGAAAATATTTCTTTATTATTGCTGGAGAGTAGTGCACTTTGTGGGTTACACCAGCCTTTAAGAAATGAGCCAGCTGGCTCTTTACTTATGGGACACAGGCGCACGCTTGGCGCTGCTCCTTTGTTGAAGCACGTGCGGCTACTGCGCACACAATTCACAAACACAGAAAATAATTTTTTTTTTGGTTTGGACTGGAGTGTTCTTTGGGGGTAACAGCACCCTTTAACGGTCAAGCCAGCCGGCCCTTTACTTATGACACAGGCGCACGCTTGGCACTACTTTGTTGATGCACGTGCGGCTACTGCGCACACAATTCACAAACACAGAAAATATCAATTTTTTTGGTTTGGACTGGAGTGTACTTTGGGAGTTACAGCATCCTTTAACGGTCAAGCCAGCCGGCCCTTTACTTATGACACAGGCGCACGCTTGGCACTACTTTGTTAATGCACGTGCGGCTACTGCGCACACAATTCACAAACACAGAAAATTATTTTTTTTTTGGTTTGGACTGGAGCGTACTTTGGGGGTTACAGCACCCTTTAACGGTCAAGCCAGCCGGCCCTTTACTTATGACACAGGCGCACGCTTGGCACTACTTTGTTGATGCACGTGCGGCTACTGCGCACACAATTCACAAACACAGAAAATAAATTTTTTTTTGGTGTGGACTGGAGTGTACATTGGGGGTTACAGCACCCTTTAACGGTCAAGCCAGCCGGCCCTTTACTTATGACATAGTCGCACGCTTGGCACTACTTTGTTGATGCACGTGCGGCTACAGCGCACACAATTCACAAACACAGAAAATAATTTTTTTTTGGTTTGGACTGGAGTGTACTTTGGGGGTTACAGCACCCTTTAACGGTCAAGCCAGCCGGCCCTTTACTTATGACACAGGCGCACGCTTGGCACTACTTTGTTGATGCACGTGCGGCTACTGCGCACACAATTCACAAACACAGAAAATATTTTTTTTTTTGGTTTGGACTGGAGTGTACTTTGGGGGTTACAGCACCCTTTAACGGTCAAGACAGCCGGCCTTTTACTTATGACACAGTCGCACGCTTGGCACTACTTTTTGATGCACGTGCGGCTACTGCGCACACAATTCACAAACACACAAAAAAAATTATTTTTTTGGTTTGAACTGGAGTGTACTTTGGGGGTTACAGCACCCTTTAATGGTCAAGCCAGCCGGCCCTTTACTTATGACACAGGCGCACGCTTGGCACTACTTTGTTGATGCACGTGCGGCTACTGCGCACACAATTCACAAACACAGAAAATAATTTTATTTTTTGTTTGGACTGGTGTTTACTTTGGGGGTTACAGCACCCTTTAACGGTCAAGCCAGCCGGCCCTTTACTTATGACACAGGCGCACGCTTGGCACTACTTTGTTGATGCACGTGCGGCTACTGCGCACACAATTCACAAACACAGAAATTAATTTTTTTTTTGGTTTGGACTGGAGTGTACTTTCGGGGGTTACAGCACCCTTTAACGGTCAAGCCAGCCGGCCCTTTACTTATGACACAGGTGCACGCTTGGCACTACTTTTGTTGATGCACGTGCGGCTACTGCGCACACAATTCACAAACACAGAAATTAATTTTTTTTTTGGTTTGGACTGGAGTGTACTTTTGGGGGTTACAGCACCCTTTAACGGTCAAGCCAGCCGGCCCTTTACTTATGACACAGGCGCACGCTTGGCACTACTTTGTTGATGCACGTGCGGCTACTGCGCACACAATTCACAAACACAGAAAATATATTTTTTTTGGTTTGGACTGGAGTGTACTTTGGGGGTTACAGCACCCATTAATGGTCAAGCCAGCCGGCCCTTTACTTATGACACAGGCGCACGCTTGGCACTACTTTGTTGATGCACGTGCGGCTACTGCGCACACAATTCACAAACACAGAAAATATATTATTTTTTTAGCACTTGGGGGGAGCACCCCTGATGGACAGAGCACCCCCTGGACAACACTACAGCACCCCTTTAGGACTGGGACACTGCACAGGACTTTGGAGTGGACACAGCCCCTATGGAGAAATGACTGCACAACACAGTCCAGCCAGCCCCTATGGACTTTGAAGTAGTGGACACAGCCCTTATTAACAACAGCAGCACAGCACAACACAGCCAGCCCCTATGGACTTTGAAGTAGTGGACAACAGCAGCACTACACTTCACTACACTACACAGCCCTAACTCCCACCCTCCCTCTTCACAGTCCACAGCCGAGTGAGAAAATGGCGCCGACGCGGGTACCTTATATAGGATCCAAAACCCGTGAGACTCGGAAATCCGAGTCAGGCGGGAAAAGTCAAGCCTGACTCGGATCGGACTCGGATCGTGGGGGCTCGGGGGGGTTCGGATTTCAGAAATCCAAACCCGCTCACCCCTAATTTGAACACATAGGGTTGGATGTACTAAAGGAAAAAAATGTTGTAAAACCCCAGAAAATTAAATTTTTGGGAGTTTTACCCCATTTTTCATATGTATAAATGTACATATGCTTAATCCTGGGGGGGTAGCGCCATGATCAGGTTTTCTCATGTAGGTAATGATCAGTTAGGGCATGCTCATTACTATGTGGGCTATGCAGACCTGCAAATATTAGCAAATGTGCATGTTGGGAAGCACATCTTTTGCACCTGCTATAGGAATGAGTGAGTACAGTATATGTTGATGATGGCTTGTAGAAAATAGCCCCATATTCTGCCTATGCGGATGCATACACCTCTCCGGTGTATCTTATGTTTTGAAATATGTTTTGTGAGAAAGTCTCTTTAAAATAATTTACTCCCATTTTATGTCTGTGTCAGCCCCATAACCTAGAATCCTACATTAGTGTCATTGCACCTTGGTCAAAGGAAAGTGGTTGGTAAGTAGTCATGTGTGAAAATAGCTTATAAGCAGTGGGTAGTATGTGAGGTAAAAGCTGATGAGCAGGGGGTGACGAGATAGAAAATATAGTGAACAAAAAGGCACATTAGTGAAAAATTGGTGGATACATGATGGAATGTGATAGAAAAGAATGTGGGAATTGTGTTGTATGTGAAGTAATGTCTGGTGGGCAAAGGGAATGTTAGGAAAACATTGGTGTACAGGGAATAGCATGTGATAGCAAAAGCTGTTAAGCAGGGGAGCATAATACAGAAAAGATAGCGGACAAGAGGCTGTCATGTAGAATAAAAGCTGGCAGATAGGAGTAGCATGTGGTAGAAATATTGGTAGGCATGTGAAAGACAATGTAGTGGGCAGGGAGGCATGGGAGGGAAAAGCAGCTCGGCAGCAGATGCTATTTGAGTTGTTATTTAAGATTTTTTATGAAGCAAATATTTACACATAAATGACTCAATTTTTACCTGTGCAGCTTTACTACTGAATAGTCACATATGCAAATAACATTTTGTTGTCTAAATGAAAGTACAAAATTACTATTACTTCACAATAATTAAAAATTGTGATTACATTTTGACTTTTATGTTGTATTCCTTCATCAAACTGAAATTTGTTTTACAAACTTCACTTTGAACTAGTACATAGCATAAAATACAATATAATATTTAATTTCTTGCTCTACAGATAGAAAACACAACGTTTAACAGAGCCAAGCTAATGAATGTTGGCTTTATAGAAGCAATGAAAGACTATGATTATAATTGCTTTATCTTCAGTGATGTGGATATTATTCCTATGGATGAGAGGAATCTGTACAGGTGCTCCAAAAACCCCAAACACATGGCACATTCTTTGGACAAGTTCAATTTCAGGTAAATAATTTCAAGCACAAGCATCACATCTACTGGAAAAGAATAATTGCGCACATAAGCACATATAATCTTGTTTATTACTGAAATAACTGGAGAGTTTATTGTTTACTGAATCCATTTTTTCTGACCACCCTCGTTACCACCCCCAAAACACAGTCCACCTGTCACTCACTTTGCAATGGATTCCTATGATCGCTGCACACTTGCAGTGCGGCTTATATGGTTGCGTGATGGCAAACAATCACTCCATCTGCATACGTAATCACCATTGCATTCATCTCTGAATCAGGCCCTTAATCTATTGAGGGAAAGGGTGTTTATCTTAAACATCAGTATAGATTTTTAAGACTGATACCTATAATTGCAAATTAAGTGGGAGCAGAGCATTTTGTATGAGGTGGAGGCAGTAATACTGGAAGGTTTCCAATGCTATCTTTAATAGCACCAGTCATGTTTTTCATGGGGCAGCCATAGTTTTCTATAATCAAGAGGGAAATGGACTGTCAGGTTTAAAGCATGGCTATGATAATGAATAGTAAATGGGCTTATAAGATTGCAGTCTGCATAGGCAAATGCAGTGTCACAAATTAAATAATTAGCACCATTTGTCAATCTTTTAAATTTTGTGAGCCAGTAATGAATACACTTGTGCACCAACTAGGAGATTTGGAAAACATGCACTGTTAGGGATGCACTGATATAGACCATCTATAGGATCTATTATTAATACTGTATAATAATACACTATCTAGTGCATGAGGAGACCAATCTGTACATATATGTCCAGGGCAGTGCAAAGTTCTTTTGCTGCTCCCCCAGATTCCCAAACTTGCTCAAATGATCTGGAATGGAGCTCACATCTGAAATAAAACCATTCAGCTCAGACAAAGTGGCCCTACTTCCATATACAGTATAATGGCATGCTGTGATTGCTGGTTCGGTATATGTCAGAATTATACCTTCCTATGATGCACTGTATATTATAGCTGGGTAAGTGCTGATTACGCCCTCTACATAGATTGTCAACACTTGCTTTAAAATCAAGCATTTGGAAACCCCCATCTAGAAATCCTGCATTTGCCCTTGGCCTGAGTGGTACGAAGGGTGCCCAATTGTTGCCTTTATATGTTGTAAGACAAAAGAAAATAACATGCTGTACTTGGTATTTGGAAATTCTGTCTCATGTGCACAACAGAATAGAAGTTTAATTGGCATTCTGATATTGCCGTTTTAAACAAATGTATAATTAGTGTTCCATACTACATATATATGTGCTCTAAATACCTTCTGTGGATATGTGCTTTGGTAACATTAAATACCTTCTGTCCTAGTACAATAGGATCCCCAGGTTTCAAAATATCATTAACATTGGTAAAATGCTCTTTTGACTTTGCTAATGCTGGGCATACACTGGCAGATTAAATGTGTGTTTGACTGACAGGTATTTTATCTGGCAACATGACACCCAGCAGAAATCATGGCCATACATTGTGAGATATGTCACAGTGTATGGCACCCGATATCTACGGCCCTCCCCTAAGAAGACAATTCCCCGTTTCTTCCCTGTGATATTAGGTGGATTGCCCAGATAAATGTGTAGTGTATGCCCAGCATGTGAAAAAAAAATTTTTAATACTGAAAATAGAAGTATCCTTACTTGTTTATAATAAAGAATTCTACATAACTAAACATTTTTTTAAATGTTATACGTTACATGTAATAAAAATAAATTTAAGGGGCATGTTTTATTTTACAAAACTACAAATTCCCTCTATTACCTTTAAATATTACCTCTGAAATTGCACCATTTAATCTGAAAACATAACGTTGTCAACCTTCTTTCTTACATCTGCTCTCTAATAGAGTGTATGTAGCACTTACCTTTATGGAGGCATCTTCTGACCTCAGAGGCTTTCAAAACCCTAGGACAAAAAGCTGCTGGTTCTGAGGGTTTCAAATGATGACTGATGTTGAACTGAAAATGCAATGGTTTAGGCTGTTTATACAAAAAGAGAATACTGCCTTTGAATATAAATAAAACAGCTCTTTGAATGTATAAGAGAGTGTATCTATCCAACTGTTCGCTAGGTGGGAAAAAAGACCCTGTGTGTCTACCAGAGTTAAAACAAAATACACTTCACAACAGAAAAATAGAATAAATATAATTGCGCTATATGTGTATCAAATACATAAAGTAAATCAAAAATTAAAAATGGATATAGGCATAGGAGCTAGAAAATTAATAACTAATATATACCACTATAAATGAGTGTTCCTCGCTGCTGTTTAAAGGTAGCCAGCCAAAAGAATAACAAAAGAAAAAAATTACAGCGCTGTGGCCCAGAGATATATCAATGAATAAATTACCATGAACCAAATACATATAATGTATAATTAAAAAGAAAAACATTGATGCATATAAGAAATACACTGGTGTGGGATCACCAAAAAGAAGTTAAATAGTATTTGACACAAAAATACCCATGAGCGCTAAATTTCCATAAAAGTGGGCGTTTATTATTTATGTTAAATAGTATAGACACAATACAAAAAAACCATTAGATGAATACAATCATTATTCCTAAACATATCTAGAGTACGTACCTGTTTTTTATTGCATAAAATTTTGATTTTAATTATATTATGTTGAAATAATGCACCACTTTACTGTTGCAAATTGTTGAATATTAAGTGTCTGAATCGAATGCACAGAAATGATATATGCATTGTCTGTAATTAGATTTTAATATTAATTATATTGACTGATTTAGCTATAAATATATATTCAAACTTCAGAAAGTTTTGCAATTAAAAATAACCATTATTTTTAAATATAAGTAAATGTACACGTGTGCCAATATCCCTATATAAATAAGAAACACAGACGTAACAAAAAGTTATAGAATGTACAATATACATATACATACAAAGAAACAAGGGAATCAATTGGGTGCACTCCAACCCTCCTTCGAGAATAAAATTATTTTACTTTTATTAGGTGTATTAAAGATATTAAGTCGGGGTTATCTAAATACTATATACAATGTTATTTATTACTTATTTAATTAATACAACATTTAATTATCTGTGCTTTATCATAGCTTTAATACTTTTTTTCAATATCTATACATAGTTATATTTATACCCATAAATACGGGTTACATGAAGCGAAATATAAAAAATATGTTTATTATAATAGATATAATGTGATAAGAAAAAATTTAAATAAGCAGTGTAAAGAATAAAGTATATTTAAAAACAAGGTCGTGTGCTGTCTTTATTTGTAAATATATAATTTAATCTTCTGTTGTGTGTATTGTCCTATTAGCTAAAGATAGTAATTTCAAAAAGAATTTAGTAATTTAATCCATCTGATATACTGTAGATGTAGTTCACTTAATTACTTTGTCAATAGAGAATATAGATATGTATTAGCTAACTAGTATCTTATATTAGACTATATTCCACAAAGTATTGGCTGCATCAAGAGTTATCTACACATGGATACTAATGTTGCTAGTATCTTAAATAGTAGCAGAAGGCTGGAGATTCTTATCTCAGGGACTGAGAACTGCTTTCATTACACGGCAGCTTCAAGCTGCTACTAATAATACCCCTTTTCCACCAAAATTCCGTGTCTGACCCCGGAGTTGGAACAGGGTTCCTATCCGGATCAGACCAGGAATTTTGCCGGTGCCGACTCAGGATATTCCCGAGTCGGCGCCGCTCACACCGCAGTCGGGTCTGCATAGACCCGGCATTTCTGGCGTGAAAGTGGACGCTTGGAGATGACGTCATCTCCAAGCGCCACTGAAGCTGGACCAATTGGCCAGCTTGCTGCGTACTGCAGGTCATCAAGACCCGGAGTGCGCCATACACACAGCAGGGTTTCACGGGTTACTCCCATGTTAAACCCTGCTATTTACCTGGGTTGGATTGCCGGGTCACTCGACCCGGCGGTCCAACCCTAACCCCTTTTTCAAGGAGCTGCCCGGGTTAACCCTGCAATAACCCGGGGTTTTAGCTCCGGTGTAAAAGGGGTATAATTCAGGTATTTATTCCCTGAATTCATTACCAGATTATCAATTCCTTTCAATGAATGATAATGGCTTATCTTTCTTCTGTGTTGAATATTTAAACTACACTTGGTATTAGTTATATGCTGAGTTAGCTAAACATAGATGCAAAGATTGCCAGAAACTTATAATGAAAGATAGAGGCTCGTAATTGTTATCTTCGGAGCTCTGAACTGTTCTAATTGTACAGCAGCTGAAAGCTGCTATCTATTCAGATATTCACTTCCCTAGTTCATTTCCTTTTTCTCTATTCCTTACAGTAAGTCTAGCTATTATTCCTTTATGTTGAATATTCAAACTGTACTTGATATTATTATGAGTATAAATGTTATCAATATCATTCATTAGGAATTTCTCTCATAAACTGTAAGCTGATCTCATTATATGACAGCTTAAATCTGTCGGTCAATCAAACCCCCGTGGAATGACTTGTTACATGTAGCCGTATTTAGCTTATGTTATATTCTTCTTACAATGTCTGATCTTGTGCTTTCACTACCATATGCTAGAATATGAGCAGTATCTCACAAATAAAATTGCTTATATGGTAGTTTACGTGCAGTATCTGTCAGTTTAAGTGCAATGCAAGTCTGATGCCGTGATCATTACTGACATGCCACCTGCTCTCTTTCTGGTTCTTCTGCAAACTCACATGCTTATTCACTGTTAGGACAAATCTTATCTATATGTACACAGTTTTAGAAGGATGGAATTTCCTATTATACATACAACAACACATTTCTATTACAGTTTGTCACATTATAAGAACAGCACACGGCAGACGCCGATGCGCATTTTGCTTGGTCAGCTTTATCAAGGCTTATAGAGCAGTCACCTGCCGGGTTGAGAGTTTAAATAGCATTCTTTATCCAATCAAAAGGGAGGACAGATACCTCCAATCAGCATTAAAATTACTTCAATTTTCTTCTATGTTATATTCCTATAGGTCCCTCTGATTCTAATGGCAATTTCACAATATAGTTTATTTCCTATATCCCTATTAAATTAGTATTATTTACATAAATATAGAGGTTTATTATAACATCAAATTAATCTCCTCTAAAGGTTCCTAGTTATTCTTATAAATTAAGAAATAGAAAAAAAGTACTTGCAATCAGAAATTGCAAATATCCCGGCGCTCAATATCAAAAAGGTGGTGAAATACGTGCCTGCTGCAAGTAATAGGGGTTTTTGTCAAAAACCCAGAGACACAAGTCTCCACAGCAAAAACAACATGAAAACAGACTTTACTGCGCTAGGCACTATAAGTAGATGGCAATCTATATATATCTCAATATATGGTTTGCTAGCTGTTAATAAACATGAGGCATGTGTTAAAAATTAAAACAAATATTTATTACATATAAATGGATCCACATATAAACATCAAAAATTAAAAAATTGCAACCTAATTACACATAAATGGATTAACATATAAAATCGCAGAGATCATATGACTCTCTTGCTATGCTGTATAGGGAAATAACTTGATACTATATCAAAGGGGTTCCACAGCACAATGTTCTAATTGCTGCCAATAGTAATGCAACAATGTGGCTATAAAGTAACAATTTGTTTCCAGTAAAATCAGCTGTAATCCGCTGTTAGTGGATGATCACTCTGGCGTCCCAGTGTGATATACAGTCACGCTGAATATGTAGGTGGAATAAGGGAAAGAAATGATAATACCTCAGCCCTTGGAATGCTGTATCCAATTCAATAGGTATCCTTGTTAGACTTGTCCGCTCGCTGTGTGAGCTGCGGCTGGATGATGGTCAGCTGCCGTGCAGCGGGATGACAGAGCTGTTTGCAGAGCAGTGAATGGATGGCGGCTGGTGGTGCACTCCGATTGAACAGTGGAGGATCAGCACCGACCATGGAGCAGCGTCTACAGACCAGCCGGCGGCGAACTCTGAGAACTCAGCGGGACACCAAAGCGGCACACTGAGCAGTGTCTGAACACCAGCCGGCAGCGGTCTCCAATAATGGATCGTCAATTTCCAAATGAACCTCCAATGTATAGGTGCAGCAAATAGTGTAGTGCTGTGGATACCTCCAGTGCCTGGGTGATGACGTCAACGTGTTTCGTCCCGTGAAAACCGGGACTTTCTCAAGACTGTGTGCCAGTAGTTTGTGGCACTTCCTTAAATACCTCCAGGCATTGGTCATAATTACTTAATTAATTGAAAACATCAGATACTCATTATCCTCAAACATTAAGTTACTCCGTATCTCTAGATAGAAATCCATTTATATTGCATAGAAAGCCTAAAATGCACATTTATTAAACTGCATGTTAGAAAATAATAAAATACATATATATACATATATATAGAACATTTCTAAAAACGCCTCCTGTTTATAATAGTTTAATGATATCACTAATATACCATACTATTAAAGCGACTATTTATTTTGGCAATTTATTTATTTATTATTTATTATTAAAGTCTATAAGCCCTCTATGCCCTGAGGCGTTAGATCCTTACACAGGTGTTATTGTCTTAATTGACCTTAATGAAGACACAGACAACTGTAGTGGAATCAAAAATGTAACAAATATTTATTAAAATACACATCTCTTTGGTGGCGAATAAAAGCATTGCTTTCCGAGCTCTAGCCCACGAATAAACTATAAATGAGGCTACCTGAAGGCCTCTGACGCAACCTGAGTTACGATAGGCTACACCCCCTTTCATTTGGCTTAGTACTACTGAGCCCCACCTCTAGGAAGAAGCCCAGGTCCCCCCTTAAGGGCAGAGACAACTTGCCCTGGGAAAGGCAGGCGCCCCGCAACTACCACTTGCACCCTGTTGGGCCGCTGAGAAGCAATGCTTTTCCGCCAACGCTAGGTCTAAAAGAACCGC
Organism: Taudactylus pleione; assembly: GCA_031769625.1. Taxonomy (NCBI): domain Eukaryota; kingdom Metazoa; phylum Chordata; class Amphibia; order Anura; family Myobatrachidae; genus Taudactylus; species Taudactylus pleione. The sequence continues at coordinate 2,263,490 of JAUIMM010000776.1, forward strand.
AGCACGTCACCAAAACTACAATTCCACCCCAAATGTGGAGAAAAGGCAAAGCAAAAACAGAGTCATACCCGCTTCATTAAGGTGCACCCAGTCAGAACGAAACAAACTGGGGTCATCATATTTGACATAAGGGTGTTTAATGACAGAACCCCCTCTTGCTGTAACGAAGTTACCAACAGAAGCATTGACTTTCTTCCTCGTCCGGTCTAAGACCGCTGCGCTGTAAGGGCAACGCCACACTTGACGTTGGGTGATGTCAGACCATATTATTCTAATGGGACCCCACCGAGACTGCACCTCTTCTAAATCAGCTTTAATACGAAGTATAAGGCTGATACCTGTCCCTCTCCCCAAATCGTTGCCACCGGCATGCAAAACCAAGCACCCGGGTGTCCCCCATTTTGCAATGGACTCAGTGACGAGTGGAATGATTCCCTCCCATCTAAGCCCCCTGACACCTAACCACCTAACCTCCCGACCGCCCAATAGACCTGCTGCCCTGGGGAATAAATGAGATTGCCCCGCCCAGTAAATGAAGGAATGCCCGATAAACCAAATAGGCGAGCCGTCTTGAGATGTATCTGTAATCAGATTAATCCCAAAACAGTCAATGCTAATCCATTAACAAGGACATACAGGCCAATACAACAATTTCAAACAAACAACACCAATATGAAACAAAAATTGGGCAGCCGAGGGAAAGGAGGGAGGAAAGAAGGGGTAGCGCGATAATGAGGAAAGGAGCAGGCGACCCAGGCGAAGGTAAAACCATCTAAAAAAACCCTCGGGGGTATAAATTCTTTGTCATTTCTTTGTGTTTTTTTTTTTTTGTTTTTTTTTTGTTTGTTTGTTTTTTCTCTTTTTTATATATTTCTTTCTTTATTCATTCATTTTATTTTGTTTAATTTCTTTCTTTATTCATTCATTTATATTTCGTTTCTTTCTTTCTTTCCCCCGAGGTAAAAAAAAATAACTTTCGGCCAAATCCCTTCACACCCCCACAATAGTGACGAGTAAAAGTCTGGGTCAACCCCGCAGGGAGCGCATTCCTAGCTGCTGGTGTTAGGCCGGATGTACCGCTTGTAAGTGGACGATTTCCAGCGGCCAAGCGACTGAATGCTGCTAACTGACATGCCCTCCTCCGCAGCGCAAGTGGCAGCCCCTATCCTGAAAGAATGAATGCCGTACGCAGACGTATCCAATTTTAAGGCCATTAAACAACGCTTAAATACAGCTGAAAATTTGAATTTTGTGAGGGGAGAGGCATTAGTGTGCGCCAGCCAGTGTGAACAGCCATCGGGGCGTAAACTGGCGAACTTAACTGCCAATGAAATGGGGCATGCTGTTGACTGAGGCTGCTCCTTGAGGGTGATCCATCGTCCCCGGCCCAGCTGATCGGTTTTTGAGCGGTGAATTTTGCACAACAGGGAATCTGCCTTAAGGACTACATTCTCCGCTAACATTCCAGAATCCAACAATCCTTTGGATGACGCAACCAGCTCGCAAATTCTAAAGGCCCCGTAAAAAGCCATTGAAAAAGCAACCTGGAACAGGGCTGCCTCGTGTGGATCCGCAGCTACCGTCGGGACTATTTCAACTAGCGAACGCAACAACGAAAGGTCAATGGGCCGCCTCCTATCCTCCTTGGGCTTGTCACAACGAGCCCATCCTTTCATGGCTTTAGAAACTAAAAAGGATTTTGTTGGATCTGCTCTGCCATATAATTTTGAAAAATAAGCAATCCCAGCTAGGGCCGTGCTAGTGGATGGCCTGGATCTGCCTCCTTCATAACAGCCCCAGACAAAAGCGCTAAGACATTGCTCTTCTGTCTTACCTGAAGCAACCTCTGACCTGAGGAAGTGCTCCCAATCCCTCCAGGCCGCAAGGTATGCGCGACGCGTAGACGGCGCTAAGGCCATGATCACCAGCCCTTCTATGCCGGCTCGACAATCTGCCACACAGAAGGAGGACAAATTAAACCTCGCAACCTTGCCTTCGGAGCTAAGCCCCTAAACCTCAACCACTGGAAACGTGACAATGCATCTGCTATACAGTTGTCAGTCCCCGGGACGTGGCACGCCCTAAAACCAATATTCGCCTCTAAACAACGGAGGACCAAATGCCTGACTAAGCGCAAAGCAGGCATGAAAGACGACTTTTGGTTATTAATGGCTTGCACAACCCCCAAATTGTCGCACCAGAACACAATGTTCCGATTACTCAATTTGTGGGTCCAGAGCTCAACAGCAACAATTATTGGAAAAAGCTCCAATAGAAGCATATTAGCCGTCAAACCCGAGGCATGCCAAGCCTCCGGCCAAGGCTCGGCGCACCAATCGCCATCAAAATAAGCGCCAAAACCGAATGACCCGGACGCATCTGTGAACAGCTGGAGACACTTGCTATCGACGGGCGGGGAGGGCCAAATCCTAACTCCATTGAACTTGTCCAAGAACGACAACCACAAAGTCAGATCGTCCTTGATTTCCCTAGGCAGTCGCAATTTGTAATGGGGTAAAGATATACCCGAAGTGGCCCTCTCCAGCTTCCTACAAAAAACTCTCCCAATTGGTATCACACGGCATGAAAAATGCAACAACCCTAACAAGGATTGCACTTCCCGTAACAAAACCTTATTTGCTGCTATGCAATGACTAATCTGCTCTCTCAACCGCTGAACCTTGTCCCCAGGTAAGCGACAACAACCGGCCGATGTGTCTATCTGTATGCCCAAGTAGGATAAGCACGTCGCTGGACCTTCTGTTTTCTCATGCGCGATGGGCACCTCAAAGGTATGGAACAATGAGTTAACTGAAAAAAGCACATCGCCGCACGTGGTCTGACCCGCTGGTCCCACAACTAAAAAGTCATCCAGGTAATGTGTAATACCTGCATGACCGGAACCCGTCTGAATGCACCATTGAAGAAAAGTACTAAACTTCTCGAAGAACGCGCACGAGACTGCGCAGCCCATAGCCAAACAGCGATCCACGTAATAAGAACCGTCAAACTTAAAACCCAGCAGCCGGAAAGATTCGGGGTGTAATGGCATCAAACGGAAGGCCGACTCGATATCCACCTTCGCCATTAGTGCCCCGAGCCCAAAACTTCTAACTAGCCATAGTGCATCGTCAAAAGATTGGTAACTCACGCTACAAATGTTAGGCTCGATGGCGTCGTTAACAGACTGGCCGACAGGGTATGACAAGTGTTGTATGAGCCTGAACTTACCCGTGACCTTTTTGGGGACTACACCCAGTGGCGATACGCACAAATTGGGAATGGGAGGTTCAGAAAAAGGACCGACCATGCGACCCAATCTCAGCTCTGCACCCACTTTTGCTCTGACCACGTTGGGGTACATTCTGGCCGAGCGCAGGTTGCGAGAAGCTACAGCTGTAACAGGTGCTACAACCGGGATGCGAAAACCGAATGAAAAACCGTGAAATAAAAACTCTGCGGATGCCCTATCCGGGTAAAAACTTAACCATCTGCTCAACGCCGGCAAACGAATCGGGGACGCTGCCGACGCGAGGGGTGCTTGAAGACCCGACTGTCTTGGTGCAATCTTTGGCGGAGTGGTTTCCGCTGCAGCTAGTACAGGAGTGACGAAAATGACACTTCGCACCCCTGTCGCATTGTCCACTGTTAAAGGCAAAACATTTCCCTTTAATGAAAGGAATGGCCTGCGATTTGCCTGTGACCGGATTCTTACGCTTTGGGGCGCTGTCACCCACAAATTTTCGGTGCTGCGTAATGTTGAGCCATACTTCGACGTCCTTGAAACCCAAAGCCATGTTTTACCGTCCTGCTTCCTACGAAAATCTTCATCGTAGGAACGCCAGGTGGTGCCACGGGCCTTAACCTGCATGCCATGAATGAGATGAATGTACCTAAGTACATTCATGTGCTCCGCCGGCCTTGTCTCTAGGTAACAAGCACCGAAAACCAGCATGCCAGTGATCCAATTGTCATAAGAATGGTACGCTTCTTCGCCCATTCCCCCCGCGGCTTTAGCTGATGCTAAGCCTTTCCTGCCTAACTCCGTAATTGTAAAGATGTCTACATAGTGACCTTTGTTAATCTTCTCCTTAATACGCTTCCTAACACCTCTAGTGATAGCCGTATTGGAGCAATGTACTAAATCGGCCTCCGAAGCCGCAGAGGCTGCTGGCGCCCTGGCTGGCTTAACCCCTACTCCTGCGTCCTTTCCTTTAAAATGCCGCTCTAGCATGCGCATGAACTTGCGCGGCCTCCTAGGCGAACCCGAGGTAGAACTAGAAGCGCTGGTGCTTGAGCTATCACTGCCAGGTACAATATCATCATAACCCTCCTCACCAACGCCGGCGACCGCGGTCGTAGCTCTTCCATCTTTATCTGTTGCTTGCGTCTGTAGGGTCTGCGGGGTCCCGAGCGAGTTCTCCACTCTGTTCTCCGGATTTTCGGAAGGGGCTGTAAAAGAAAGAGGAGCAACAGTATCAACAAGCCCAACACCGTGTGTCGTATTAGCAACAGGAACTGTCCCTACAGATTGCGGTTGTTCAATCATATTTGACGACCCGCCCTCTGAAGCAGGGTGTAGGCCGACGAGAGGGGGTTGGTTAGAACTTGGCGGCGTAGCAGACCCCCAACCTGGAGGAGCCCAATAGGGGTAAGGCCCTGTCGCAGCAGACCCTTGCGCCAAAGGCTGGTAAAATGTGGGCCAATAAGGAAACATTGAGTGTTGCGGTGCGTGCAAAAAGGAGGCTGGCATGGGTGCATGCATCCATGGGGATGTGACCTGTGAAGTGTGCGGAACACCCGACCCACTAAGGCCAACACCTACAGCGGGCGAAAATGCGGGAGCGTTATGGACGAAATCTGGGCGTGCGATTGCGGAAGTTGCAGCTGGTGCGAAGCTAGTATTAGAATAACTGACCTGTGACAGTGCAGGAGCCTGCCCCGTGGCCAGACCAGCGAGAGCAGGGAAAATGTTCACCTGCAGGGGGGGCTGCGGATCAGGAGTAGGGGGCAGCGAGTCATGTGAGCTGCCCCCCCCAGGCCTGAGCTGTGGGGGGGCCTGATAGGGGACAGCCGCCAGGCAGTCTCCCTCATCGTCTGTGGAGACTGCCTGGTGTGAGGGGGGGAGGGGGGCCAGCGTGTGGGGGACCTGCGATCGGGCCTGGGCACCTAACATAGGAGCTGGAGGGGGAGGGCGCAGCCCACTGAACGCTGCGCCGAGAACCGGCGTGGCTGAGGCGGGGTCATGTGACCCGCGAGCCGGGAGAGCAGGGGCAGGCTGGTCGGGAGTCAGTGCAGCGCCCGGCAGCACGCGCGGCAGCATGGCTGGCGGGGGGGGAAGAGGGAGCCGGCGGACCACTGGAGGCGCCCGGCGCGGGGACAGCGCGGCTATCGCTGCGGCGGAGGAATGGGCAAAGGAGGGTCGTGAGCCCGCGCTGTTCAAAACTGGTATGCGGGAAGGAGGGGGGAGGGACGATGAAAGTGGGTGAGAAAGTTCAGCCAGGACAGAGGGGGGGGGGCGGAACACCTGGGAAAAGACATGGTGAGGGAATGGATAGAATAAAAGAATTGACAGGGAAGAAAGTTGTGAAAAAGGAAGTGATAGCAGGATGATTGTAGTGTTGAGAGTCAGGGATGAATACAGGAATATAAAGAATTAAATTAATGAGAGTCTGAAAAACAAGATGGCCGACAGAGATAGATGCTGAATGCACTTAACTTTCAATTTGCAAGTCACAAAGAGGAAGTAAACCCTGCTTCCCCTTTTTTAAGTATGTGAGCTAAGGCCCTCCCCACCAGAACTTGTGATAGGCTCTTTTAACCAGCCTAGACCTGTCAATCATAAGGCAGATTGACACGAAAAACACCCAATGAGCTTTTCTAACCCCCATATACAGAGTCTTATGTAGCATCAGGCATATGCTGCCTTCAGCTACCTTAACCACAAAACCATATTTTTTGTAAATACTCAATACTTCAGATCATAGAGGTATTCTTTTAATGTCTACACACTTCGCTGGAATATATTCTTTTAAATTAAGCCTACTGTTTGTATTATTCCCATATCATTAAATTTATATTTATTGAACCACATATTTTACAGAAATACTTTCAATGTAATACTCTTTTAATTCGCAATTAATCATATTTATTAGTTCTTATGAAACCCAATGTATATGAAAATGAATTATGTGTTCTTGTATATATTCATGTGTTAAAAATAAATTATATTATTATAATTTAAACAAAATGTAGTGAATGTGTATTAAAAAAAGTGTGGAAAAAAGTGTGATAGATATAGTATATTATGTAATTATAGATTCCCTCTGACTTTAGATAATCTTTATTCTTATGAATATGATATATTATATATTTATTTTGTGTACCATACTAGAAAAAAATGTTGGAAATTTTTTTTTATAGAAGAGAGAATTTCTTTGCATCTTGGTTTATGTTTTCTGTAGCCAGGTCTTCTAATGCTTCTAAAGCTTCAATATCCTCTGGGTCAAATAACAAAGTAGGGACTAAAATATCATCTGTACTAGTATCTCTCTATTCTTTTATCAAATTTTTTTTTTTTTTAAGTATTTTTCTTGCATATAGTTGAAGATCTTTTTGTAATTCAAATCTATCCATAATTTTGCTAGGTGAAAAACTAAGGCCCTTTGAATGTATTTGCATATGTGTTGAATTGAGGGTACGATTAGTTAAATTAATGATTTGCAGATCATCATTCTCTATAGTCTCCTATAAGGTCTTCTCGTTCTCTGTGGGTATTTTTCCCAGTCTCTTTTGTTCCTTTTTCTTATGTTTCTTCCATCCCCTTCTGATCTTTTTGAATCTAATTGGCCCTGTTCTCCTGGACCTCAATCTAAAAAATGTGCTTGTTGCCATTTGTTTTGTGGGATGTAATTAGATCCTTCACCTTCAGATGATTCAAATTCAGAGGAGCTATAATTTGTTGTATTTTCAACATTAATCCTTTTAGGTCTCAAATTCCATCTTATTACTGTATTATGAATATAATCATTCTTGTCTCTTACAAATTTGTGTTTTTTTCTTTCCATCAATTCATTTTCAAAACGATCCAAGTCATTTTTGTATTTTTTATACATTTTGTGGAAGTCATCTTCCTTTTTAAAAGGCTTTAGTTTCTCACCTATTTTATTGATTTCTGCTGTATAATGGCCCTCATTCAGAGCCGCTCGTTAACAGCAGTACGCTCGTTGCGTTCCGATGTTGACTTACCGCGCATGCGTCGGTGTTACACTGCGCATGTGCGTACGGCAGATTGCGAGCTTTTTTTGACTCGTTCCTAAAATAGCGTACAGGAAGTGACATGTCAAATGTGATTGACAGAACAGGGCGTTTTAGGGTGTTGACGGGGGTGGAGATGGAAAAACGCAGGCGTGGCGAGGCGTTTTTGGGGCGTACATACATTAGCAGATGCGAGCGTAAAATGTGTTCAGACCGACTCATACGTCACTGGATGATCCTCTTTCACTTCAAAATGCTCGCACAGCTTAGGGTCTGGATTACTCGACCATATTGGCGATGGCCTTCTCCTCCGTCCCGGGACTCCACGATGTTGTTGCGATTAATCGCGGGAGGGCAGAAAAGCAATTAGTGTTGGATTGAGAACTGGCTTGGTATGTGTTTTGAAATCAGTTTTTTGGGATAGCACAAAACCGTACGCAGGTGGAACTCAGAGCTGCTAATGTCAGGATGACACAATCAATTTGCGTACATTTCTGGGGGTTTATTTTGCCCTCAATTTGGTGGTTAGGGCCTATTGTAACAATAATGTCATCATGTTTTAATTTTCGCACCATTTTATTTGTGCCTCTTGAATTTGCTTCGTTATATGAATTTTTAAACGTTCCTTAAAGAGCTCATTTTTTTTTTTTTTTTTTTTGAGCCAGTTTTTGCCTTTTGGTCCAGGATTAAATGTAAACCATTTGTACAATAATTTCACAATCCAATGTCAGATTTTTTGTTTCAATTTATTGCTCAAACAAAAAAAATAAAAAATAAATTATTGGGGACATCTTTTTTGGCCAAAGATATGTTCCAAAATCAAACAAATTGGCCCAACATAACTGTTGACATAAACATACAACAAAAAAATAAAAACATTTCACAAGAAAGGAGAGGGAAGTTTTGACCAGAAAGGAATATGAGCCAAGCACAGAAGGATTGTGGGAAAAGTCACCATTGCTGTCACCGTTTTTTCACCCATTTGGATGGGGGAGGGAGGGCGCCAGACTGGGTCCAGGATGTCATCGGGCTGGCCTGTCCAGAGGCAGATGTTGAGGCCTCTGGACTAGGCACAGGGCTAGGCACATTTGGAGGATTGGCTGATGTTGTGCCAGAGGTGGAGGATCCTTATGTTCCGGCAGGAAGGGAGGTCGGCTCCACCATGTGCTGGCGAACGAGCTGCTCCAGGGCAATGGCGATGCGGATGTTGGCCCTGGTATTTTCCGCCAGGGCCTGACCAAAGGTCACGTTGGCCGCAGCATTTTGCTCCAGGGCCTCAGCCACCCGTAGCAGACTGGCGTCCATCCTCTGCAGAATCTCCGTATGGAAATCCAATTTGAAATTGAGTTCTGTGAGGAGGGACACTGCCTGCGAGGGGGATTGCCTTGGACTGGCTTCTGCAGGGTCCTCAGCCGGATGTACTGGTTCCTCCCCTGCCGAGCCAACAGAAATTCGGCGGCCAAGGCTCCCCTCTGGAGCAGACTCATCCGCCTGTGTCTCTGTTATTAAAAAAGAGAAAAGCCTCACATTAGAATCTACATATTGGCACAATAACATTTCTGAGTTGATGACATCAAAAGATTTACCTGGGACAACATGAGGAGCCGCAAAGTCTGGCATGTCCGTATCCATGTTGGACACGCCAAACACCTCCACAGGCTGCACACACCCCTGTGCCAGCTCTTCTAAATCCGTCAACTCCAATGACACAGGGGTGGGACACCCACCTGTCCCCCTTGCATGCCTAGCCCTGTCCGCGAGTTTTTGCTTTAGGCGATATTTGAAGTCGCCCCATCTGTGGGAAAAAATGGAAGCCATTATCCTTTGGTTTAAAATGGTGTTTGTTTTTAGGGGGGGCAAGTGTTTACTTACCGCCGTTTGACATCCCGGGCTAGACGGACATAATCACCCACCCTATTGACAGCAACGGCTACCTCTTCCCACATTCTCCCCTTCTGGCTTAGACTCATATTCCTGTCTGCCTGTGGCAGGATGTCCACACACTTCTGTATCAAAACCTCCATCTCCTTTCTTGTGAAATGTGGCTGCCTTTTTTTTTTGGCAGCTTTGGCCGGAATACTGGGCCCAGCAGCCTCTTCCATGTCATCCTCCTCACCTATTTGTGTAAATATTCAGATTTCACAAAATCACAACTTGCCCAATCTTATGTTTCAAATTAATCATTGATACAAAATGCATGAAAGACTTACCGCCTGACTCTTGGGCATTGCTTCCCTGGTCTGTCGCCTTGTCTGAGGTCCAAACAAGAAATACACCAGAATTGTAATGTGTTTTTGTGATGTATTTATACATGTGTCCTTATTTTGCGGCCGCATCATTGATTGTGCGTTCCTATGATCCCTCCTTAATTTGTGCGGGAAACGAAACACTATTTATGGTTTGGTGTGTCTCGAGTCGAGGTGGCGTTTTTGGATTGTTGGAGGTTACCTTGGCTGGAGTTTATTGATTGCGTATAAAGGAGTTGGCGGTTGGAGATTATTTTGTTTGGTAGATTTGCGTTTTTATTTTCCGTTCTCTTTGTTGGTTTATATTTTTTTGACCTCATTTCTTGATTTGGTAAGTTTTGTGAAGTCTAACTTTTGATCAATTGTTGTTTCATTGTGTTTCTTCTTTTTTTTTAATTTTGGATCCATAATTTCATCTATTTTAGTTTTTGATTAATTTCGGACCCAAAGACCTTTTGATTTGGATTCTTATATATTTGCTCTTGGTAAGTCCATTTTTTATCTTGTATTTGCGAACTAATTAGCGCATTTTTACTACTTACTATTGTGACTTGTATTTGCGAACTAATTAGCGCATTTTAAATGCTTATTAATCATTTTAACTTTTTTGAGGTTGCCCTTTCGCTTTTTGTGCAAACATTTCAACCCATTTTGATGTACTGTGTGCAATGTCGTTTTGCTGTTTTGCCAAATGTGTGTTTCGCATATTTTAAGTTTGGTCTAGCACAAAATTTAGAAACAAAAATGCACAGAGTGAAATTTGTCAAATAATTTTTGTGATTAATTTCAGTTTGGACGTATCATGACAATACCCCGGCATGTAAGCAGCAATGGATGGTATCATCAAGCTAAGTTGTTTTAATTTACTTTTGGGGTGGGTCAAAAGCCTTACATTGAAATCTTTGAATTTCAGGTAGATCTGGGGCGGATTGTTCTGGCCATGCTCCCGGAAGCCGACCAACCTCAATCTCGTCCCAGGCGTAGGCATCATAGGCATGCAAGGCCCCAGATATTTCGAACACGTGTCACCCTTTTTGGAATGCCCGATGATGAGGTTTTAAGACGCTACCGTCTACCTCCCAAAATCATCATAGACACTCTCTCATTAATAGAAAGTGATCTTGAGCGGCAAATTGACAGTCCAACAGCAATACCACCACTTACGCAATTTATGGCGGTGTTACATTTCTGTGCCTCAGGATCATTTCAAACAACGGTGGGAATAGTGGGCGGGCATCTCCCAATCAACCTTTTCCAGGATCCTGAGGGCAGTGATGGAGGCACTTTTCAAGCACCTCCATCATTTTATTCAAATGCCTTTGGATATGGGTGCCCTTAGTGTGGCCAAGGCCAATTTTTACCAAATAGCTGGCTTCCCACACATCATAGGGGTTGTGGATGGTACTCACATACCACTTCAGCCTCCAGCACGGCTGGAGGCCATATTTCGAAACAGGAAACACTATCACTCCCTGAATGTAATGGTGGTATGTGATGCCTCCCTCCAGATCCTGTCCCTGAATGCTAAATTACCAGGAAGTGCACATGACTCCTTCGTCATCTGGCAATCAGGGATATGGCACAAATTAAACAACCTACAAGCTGGTGATGCGTGGCTTCTGGGTAAGTGGAGACCTTTAGTACATAACAATGTTAAGCTTGATACACAGTGTTCCTGATGTTGTCTATTCTTTTTCACAGGAGACAGTGGATATCCTTGCATGTCCTGGCTGCTCACTCCTTATTTGGCTCCCACACCAGGCCCACAAAGTGCGTATAATTCCGCACTTACAGCCACCAGGCAAGTGGTGGAGCACTGTATCGGCCTTTTAAAAGGCCGATTCCGATGCCTCCACCGCTCTGGTGGCGAGCTCATGTATTTGCCGGATATGGTGTCGAAAATTGTGGTCCTGTGTGGGATATTTCACAACATTGCCATAAGGAGTGGTGTCCCAATGCAGCCAGAGGATGCCTTACCTGAGGATGGCCCCCCCGAGGTTGGTCGGAGGTTAGTATGTGGGGGGGCCATACGCGATGATGTGGTGGCCAGATTTTTTAGGTAAGTTTTCACAAAACAACAGTGTTTATACCTAATGTGTTTGGGTTTGTTTGCGAACATCTAATTTTTTGTTGTTTTTTGCACCATCTTCTGTTTGTTCACATAATCTTTGGCACTCCAATGCTCACTACTTCCTGCTACCCTTACCAAACCTGGATCTGGACATTTTGGGAATATATTCTGGAACCCATATCGCAACGCCATGTTTGTGGAATCATGTTGGCATGGTCCTTCGTCAACCAGTTCTTGATTTGTTGTTTTTGGTTTGTTTTTGTTTGGTATGTGTTGTATTTGAGATTATCACTGTGTGTTTTTTTTGGGAGTGACCACTTTGATTTATCAGTTATGTTGTGAATAAATGTTTGTAGAGTGAAATGTTCTTCCTTTTTTTGGACGTTACCAGCAAGTGTAACCAGGTTCACACACGTTACATTTGACTAAGGGGTAATCCAGTACTGACGCCAGTTGAGCTAAAATTAAATATGTTTTCCAGTTCCAAACCCACACCAAAAGTAAGCCTGTACAATCATTTGGCTTTGTAAGATTGGCCTAAGCAGCTTGCACACCAACTAGGAACCTGTAAATTGTAGAAATATCTAATTGACACTACACCCAAAAAGGGAAATGACATTGTGACTGTTATGTGTTTCTTGTGGCTGTTTTACATACAAATACAAAACACAATCTTACTTTAAAAAAATGGAAATCCTTGCAGGAACAGTCTACTTATGTCAGGGTAAACAATCTTTGGTTTTGAAAAAACTAATGAGCCAGAACGTATGTTTGAAAAAAACAATTTATTTTGAAAAAGAAAAACCAAAAATAAAACTACTGACAAAGGATGCCAGACAGACGGTCAAGGGCCACGAGCACCCCAATTATATGTTGGAGCATCTGGCCCACACAGTCTTGGACTTCTTGCCAACGCCTCTGTTCCTCTGTGGGTGAGAAAAGTGTGTGGATTAATACAACAATAGGGAAACCACATTAAAATTTCAAAAACACAACAAAATCACTCAAAAAAAAAAAAAAAAAAAAAACATAAAAAAAAAAAAAAAACACTGAAATGGGGGCTGCAAAAAATACAAGGCCTATGTACAAATTCCCACAGGTGTGATATGTGTATGTTGAAATCAGCAGGAACAGGTAAAGGCAATCTGCTAAATCACCAAAAGTCTACCCAAAAACCCCGAATAAAGGAACGACACATGATTACATACAAACAGTTTGTGGTTAAAAAAAAAGGCTAAAGAAAAACATACCGGTAGACAAAACGGCAGCTCCGGAGGTCCCATCATCGTCCTCCTCGGAGGAGCCTCCATTCCGCAAAGATCGGGGCGGGGTTATTACGGACTCCGGGGAGGGGGTAATTGGAAGTGGGGTGGTTGGAGGAGAGGGGGAAGTGGGACGGAGGGGAAGGAGGCCCGACATTTCCAGGAGAGGGTCTTGGAAGGCAGGGGAGGAGTGGGGAATAGGGGAATTATTGGGGGTGGAGTGTTGGCTGGGGGTTGGGGAGAGTGGGCGTGACTGCCGTCTGGCCGGACGGTGACGGCGTAGTCTTGGCTGTCCCCCTAAAAGATGTAAAACAAATTGTGGTTAGTTTCAGCACAAATCCTGGCAAAAAAACAAATTAAAATCACCCCCCACCAACAAAAAACATGCAAATATGAGGAGAATTAATAAATATGAAATAGAGGGAAAACATGGCCATGCAAATATGAGTAGAATGAATAATTATGAAATAGAGGGAAAACATGGCTATGCAGATATGAGTAGAATGAATAAATAGGACAGACATGAAAACATGCACACGCAGTTTGGGCCACAAAGACAAACATGAAAACCACAATACATAAAACTTACTTTCTGAGATCTGCATGCGAAAGCATGCCAGCAAGCGGGGCGTTCGCCGTTGCAGGTCCGACCACCTGCGCTCCAGCTGGCCGATGTTGCGACGTGAGCCGAAGGAGCGCAGGCGGGCCCGTGCCTCCGCATATGCGGAACGCTTCTGCTGGTTGGTGATGGGTGGAGGCTGGCTGGTGATACGCCTATCCATCACCTCCGTTAGCACCAGCAGCTAGCGCCTGGTGAATGCGGAGGCTCTCATGATGGCAATGGTGTTTTTCTTAAAAATCATTTTTGATAAAGTGGCCAAAAAATTTCTGATTGGCTAATGTATTTGAGAAATTAACAGGAGCAATTCTATTGGTTAGTGTATGAGACATGTGTTCGACAGGGCCAGAAATCTCTGGAGAGTTATGACAGGCTTGATGTAGTGACATGCGTAAGCAAATTTAAATAAAGAAATTAACCCCGGGAAATATGCGGGGATCCAAAGCAATAGAACAATTGTTTATTTGTGGGTAACATGTTTTTTGAGCAATAAAAGCGAATGTTTAAGCCGTACGTATTCTGCGGGAAAACACAAACACGGACAAGTGTAAAGTTTCTTGCATTGTGTTGAAAAAAAAAAAACAATTAAGCTAATTGATTGGCATGATACGATTGATGGAGGTAGGCAGAATAAAGGAGCAGGTAATCGACATCTGACAAGGCCACTTCCGGTTTATACTTGTGCGTGCGTTCCCTTCAAGCCATTTCGGGGATGTACGCTCGCTATTTCGCACGCTCGTTAGTTAGAGGAGGGGTCGTCTGAGTTTGGGGAGGATTTTTAGATGCGTTCGAAAATACGAGCGAGCCCTTGAATTTAAATATTTTTGTACGTACGCCTAACGTACGTTCGCCCGCTTGCGAGTGGGCATAAGTTTTGTGTCATGTTTCACCAATATTATCATAAGTTCTTTGGAACATTATAGTAATGCAAGTTCCTATTCTTTCTTAAATCTTCCAATTCAAACGAGGGAAATAATTTAGGTCTCAGACCACGTGGGGTCATTTCAAATGTAATGTAATTTTCAAAAGTTGTTTTGTTCCAATAGGTTTTAGTTTGTTTATACAAGAGATTTTTTAATTCCATTACATTTTCTGACCAGTGTTTTGACCTTCCTATCGTATTACAATCACTAAAGAGAGAACTTAGACCTTCGTTCCATCCTTGTTTTCAAATATACTTTATTCTTTTCACTGCTTATTTTCATTTTTTCTTAACACATTATATCTATTATAATAAACATATTTTTAATATTTTGTTTCATGTAACCCGTATTTATGGGTATAAATATAACTATGTATAGATATTGAAAAAAGTATTAAAGCTATGATAAAGCACAGATAATTAAATGTTGTATTACTTAAATAAGCAATAAATAACACTGTATATTGTATTTAGATAAACCTGACTTAATATCTTTAATACACGTAATAAAAGTAACATAATTTTATTCTCGAAGGAGGGTTGGAGTGCCCCCATAATACAATTGATTCCCTTTTTTCTTTGAATGTATATGTCCATTGTTTTGAATCAATGGGTAGCACCTAGTAATATTTAGCACATACAGTTTAATTATACAGTGGAACTGTATGAATAGCCATAGAATTATCCCTCATTGATTTGTTGATTACATGTAACCTAGTGCGGGTCTTCCTATCATTTTGTAAGAATATACAATGTATCAGCTAGTGGCAGATTTTTTTTTAAATTTCTCTTGAAGTATTGCACAAATCTTTGTTTCAGGTGATAGCAGCACAGACTGTGTGTTTAAAAAACCATAATGGTACGTTGTTTAATGAGAGGCAATAATTTAATTAGCCGTGTCCGGCTAAAAAATTTTTGATAGTCAATCTCTCCAAAATAAGAACAAAAATTGCTCACCAATCAAGTCCCTTATGTGCACTATCCCTTAGGGAAGTTACTTTTTTGGACTTTGTTATCAGCTGGTATTCTATGCTCTTACTTGCCACCTGCCGCTCACAGTCTGCTGTTAAATGTATCCCTGTATCAGTGCCCAGTGCTGCAGTTTACTGCTTGCTACACATGCCCACAAAAAGTTATATACATTCGGGTGAATGCAAAAGCCCTTCCAGACCAGACACCGGGTGCATGGATTGTCGAGGTCATTAGCGGCAAACATTTGTGCACCAGTAACTGTAATAGTGCTTCTGGATCTGACAACGGGTTCACAGACCACTGTGAACATTAGCTGCATTACACATGTGTGCACCAGCAACTGTATGAGGTACTAACCTTGTCTTTTGTCCCTTTCCCAATATACAGTGCTTTGAATGATACACAGGATATATGCACTGTAAAAACCATTTGTTAACAGGGGATCCCAAGATCTGGCACCTTCTATTGTTGTAAATGATATAACATACCAGTCTATTATGTTTTAAGTATATTATCAGCAATATTTTCCATTAGTAGCACACAGTAGCATAACTAGGGTATTTGGAGCCCAGGGCAAATTTTAAAATGGAGCCCCACCTGTATGCGTACAACGAAGGCGCGTGTGGTGAAAAAATGGGCATGGTCACAAGGGGCGGGGTCACTTAAAAATGGGGCATGTCAACAGGACACATATACCCCTTTCTCGTCACTCTTAACATTCCTTTCCATATGCACCTTAACACCTGTAGTGCTCCTTATACAGTCTGCCCTATGCAGTGCCCCCAGTAGTGGTCCCTCTTATGCAGGCACACAGTAGTGCACCTTGTACAGTACCCCCAGTAACCAATGTTCTCCAGTAGTGGTGGCACCTATGCAGGCCCCCAGTAGTACCCCTTATACAGTGCCCCCAGTAGTGGTCCCCCTTATGCAGGGCCCCAGTAGTGGTCACCACTATCCAGAGCCCCTTGTAGTGGTCCTCCCTATTTAGTGCCCCCAGTGCAGTGTCCCTTGTGCCTCCAATAGTAAACCCCTTATATAGTGCCCCCAGTAGTAGACCCCCCTTATGCAGTGCCCCTTATAAAGTGCTTCCAGTAGCAGTCCCACCCCCATGCAATACCCCCAGTAGTAGTCCCCCCCTATGCAGTGCCCTTTATATAGTGCCCCCAGTAGTAGTCCCCCCCTATGCAGTGCCCTTTATATAGTTCCACCAGTAGTAGTCTCCCCAGTAGTGGTCCCTGATGGAGTACCACCAGTGGTAGTCCCCCCAATTAGTGCCCCCAGTAGTAGTCCCCCTGATTACTGCCTCCAGTAGTAGTCCCCCCGATTACTGCCCCCAGTAGTAGTCCCCCAAATTAGTGCCCCAGTAGAGGTGTCCCCCCCAAATACACAGCAAAAATTTTTTATTAAATTAAAAAACTTACCTGCATCCATGCTTCTGCTCCTGCTCCAGTTCCCGCATCCGCACGTCAGCCCTCCCAGGCTGGCCCACTCTGCATTATGGGAGAGACATCATGACGTCTCTCCCATTTCCCACTGCAGGAGATAGAAGGCGGAGCACATGAGTGAGCTCCAACCTGTCTCTTGCAGTGGGCACTGCAGCAGTAAATGAGAGTCTGTCTGACTCTCATTGGCTGCTGTATAACACACACATCGCCGCCACACTGGCAGCGATGTGTGTGTTAGAATTCACAGCCTGAGCTTGCCTCCCACCCTCCACCTGGCGCTATTGGGCAAGCGCCCAGGGGGAGGGAAGGGCCTCGGCTATGCAGCACAGGACCGGCACTGGGAATCCTAGCGCCGGTCCTGTGTAAATGTGTAGTGCTGACCGCAGTCACTGTGGTCGGCACTACACTGGGCAACTAGGGTGGGCTGGCACCGTGGCCGGCGGTGCCCCCCCCCGTGCTGCCGGTCCCACGGTGCCCAGGGCACATGCTCCGCTCACCCTACCCTAGTTATGCCACTGGTAGCACATCATTTTGTGCACCTGCATCACTCGTATGAAGATATAAAATTTTTTCTACTTGTCCCTGTGCTACTGAAAAAATATTTTGATTTATAGCTGCTCATTAAACAACGTACTATTTTGTTTTTTAAAACACACAAGGGCCTATTCATCAAATGATAAATGGCCCGGTAACCAGTGCTAGTTTCCGCATATTTAGGCTACCGGGCCATTCATCATCAGGGGTCCCAAATCTCACCTGATATTCAGAAAACTCTGAAAACTGAAAGTTTTTGGTGTTTGCTTGTGAGAACAAGCGCCATCTTGGGAAGGAGTTCCGGGGATATGAAGAGGAATCCGAACGGATCCCTCTGCCGCCTTCTCACTACCTCCATGGTGACTTTGTGTATGCGTGTCTTCGGGTCATGCATGCATAGCCATGCCAACGGGGGAGAGGTAAGTGACACAGCTACTAACTGCGGAGACAGCTGCTTTTCAGAGCAGCTGTCCCGTACTGGTACAATGATGAATTGCTGCAGTGTAAAGTTTCCCTCGCTGCGTGTTGCATACTTAAGTATCCCTCACAGCCAGATGATTACTTAAATAAGCCCCACAGTCTACGCTGCTATCACTAGCTGAAACATTGTATTATCTATAACTTTTTGTTACTTCTGTGTTGAAGGTTTCTTATTTATGTAGATCTTAACAGAATAAATGTACAATTTTTTATGTATTTACTGGTATTTTGTATGACACATTTTTTATTTATTTATGTATTTGATACACCTATAGCATGATTATATTTATTCTATTTTTATTTTATGTCTATTGACTAGAAACCAATTTTTAACTGCAGCTGGGTGGTATACTTAGAATAGTGATAAATCATATTATTTTATTTTAGAAAAAATATCATCAGTTTGTGAGAGACATTATTGCATTGTGAATCATATTTGATATCCATACAAACTGTGATCCCTTCCAAGCACCTTTTCCACACTTCATAAAAGAGTAACCAAAAAAATGTTATCCAAAAAGGGTCTGACATAGTACACTTTTATGGACAATACATAAAAAAAAAATTGTCTGTGGAGTAAATGTGTGATTTAACCCCAAAAACTCATTGATGTGTATCGATTTTCATCAAAATAAATAAAAATCAACCTTTAGTAAATTTACTCCTAAAACTCGTATTTCTTATATTTCATATATTCTCAAACAAAAAGAATGAATATTTAAACATAACATAACTGAAACAGGATCATCTATTAAATATCTTCATGGTAAATAAATCAAAGTTCATTTATTCAAAATCCACTATTCTCAAGAATCCTCTTACATTTAAAAAAATAAAGAAGAGAAAACAACCTATCCAAGATAAATAATTATGGTTGGGTAAGTAACAAACTAAGGGGCCTATTCATTAAACCTAAACATTCTCTGGAGATAATTAGCTTTAGAACTCTCATGGAGTTCTAGCTAATTATAGGTGGAATTCATCATTCCACCTCTCGATAAGTATCTATTCCGAAAAGCTGTCATTTTTGCGATGACAGCTTTTCGGGAAATAGATACTTTTCCCTGCCTACACTACCTTATCGCATCTGGAAACAGTGCTGCGCATGCGCTGTTACATCTGTAAAACCAGGGCATGCGCAGCACTGCCTACAGATGCGTTAAGTTTGTGTACCCCCCGACCCTCCCCACCCCCCCGAACCCCCCGACTTACCTGTCCGCGCAGCAGCCTCCGGCTCCGTCCTGCTGGTCTGTCATGTGGTTTCCCTGCAGACCACATGACAGATTAGAAAAAAAAAACTTTTTTTTTTTGTCTAAACTTTCTTGTGCTCTGCTGGGGAGCACACATGTCCGACCAGCCTCCGGAGCCTGAGGACAGAGCAGAGCGCCAGAGGGACTCGTTGGGGGACCTGCACACGCGGATACAGGTAAGTTTCACCTGCTATTCGCCACCTCACAGCGGCGAATAGTAACTGCATCAAATTCCGAAAATTTATAATTTTCGGAATTTGATGAATACCACAATTTCCACATCCCCATACTAATGTATGGGGAGTGTGGAAATTAACGCAGGGGAACTTAGCAAGGAGATATCTGTGATATCTCCTGTGCTAAGTGGCTACATGAATACCAAAATAACGTTATTTAAGGAAAATGTCCTTAAAAACGTTATTTTAGTGTTGATGAATAGGCCCCTCAGGCCCTCATTCAGAGCCGCTCGTAAGCGGTCGTATGCTCATAGTCATCCGATGTTGTTAAACCACGCATGCGTCGGTGTAACAGTGCGCATGTGCGTACGGCTGATTGCGATAATTTTTTCAGTCGTTCGTCGAATAGCGAACAGGAAGTGACATGTCAAATGTGATTGACAGAACTGTCCGTATTGGGGCTGTGACGGGGGTGGAGATGGGAAAACACAAGCGTTTTTTGGGTGTACATAAATTATCTGTTGCGAACGGCCAATGTGAACGGAACAAGTGTTACGTCACTGTCTGATCCAATTTCCATTAAAACTGCTCGCTCAGCTTGTGGTCTGGTATTCTCTACCGCAATGACGATGGTCTCTTCATTCTTCCCGAGGCTCACCGATTGTTTTTGAGGCCTCAATTGATAAATCAGAAAACCATCAGTTTTGAATTGCAAAAATGCTTGTAAGGTGTTTAGCCAATAGCCTTTTTTTAGTAGCAAAAAAACCTACGCAGGTGAACTACTCAGCTGCTAATTTCTGGGTTAGACAATCAATTAGCTTACAAATTTATTTTACATTTGCGTGTTTTTTCAAAATTTGTTTTCTTTTTTTTTTAGGGCAACAATATTGTTCGCATGTTTGTTGTTTTTCTTCATTTTGTAGGGGCCAAGAAAACAATCATCCTTTTGTTTTTTGCTAAGTGTTAATTAAAACTCATAAATTGTTTTTAACCCTTGTTTTTTTTTTTTCAAAAATAATGTTTAGATTTCCGTTGTATTGTTTGTAATGTTGTTTGCGGGATTACCTTTTAACTAGTTTTTTAATAAATTAACAATAGAATTGTGCAGATTTTCAACTTTATTTTATTTTTTGTTGTTTTTTTTATTAAAAATTTTGGGGAAATAAAAAAAACTTGATAATGTAAAAACAAATAACAAATGATTTTAGAAACACACAAACAAAATAAGTGGCATTTGAAATCAACAAACAAACACAATTAATAAAAAATTCACAAGAAAGGAATATGGGGCAAAAACTGAGAAGGATTGTGGGAAAATTAGCCAGTGCTGTCATCGCCTTTTGGCCCGTTTGGCTGGGGTAGGGAGGGAGCCTGAACGGGTCCGGGATGTCCTTCTGCTGGCCTGGCCAGAGGCAGATGTTGTGGCCTCTGGTCTAGGCATAGGCCTAGGCACATTTGGAGGGATGGCTGTTGTTGTGCCAGAGGTGGAGGGTCCTGTTGTTCCAGCAGGAAGGGAGGCCGGCTCCAAAAAGTGCTGGCGAACGAGCTGCTCCAGGGCATTTGCTATTCGCACGTTGGCCCCAGTATTTTCCACCAGGGCCTTAGCAATGGTCAAGTTGGCAGCAGCACTTTGCTGCAGGGCGTCTGCCACCCGTAGCAGATTGGCGTCCATTCTCAGCAGAATCTCGATCTGCGAGGGGGAATGCCCTGGACTGTCTGCCACAGGGTCCCCAGCCGGATCTACTGCTTCCTTCCCTGCAGAGCCAGCAGAAATTCTGCGGCCAAAGCTCCCCTCTGGAGCAGACTCATCCGCCTGTGTCTCTGTGAGAAAAAAGAGAAAAGAGTAACATTAAAATCTAGATATTGTCCCAAACACATTTCTGAGTTGTTAACATTACAACATTTACCTGGGGCAACATGAGGAGCTGCAAAGTCTGGCATGTCGGTATCCATGTTCAACACGCCAAACACCTCCTCATCCTGCACACACCCCTGGGCCATCTCCTCCAAATCTGTGAGCTCCAGTGACACAGGGGTGGGACACCCACCTGTCCCCCCTGCATGCCTAGCGCTATCAGCCATTTTTTGCTTAAGACGATATTTGAAGTCGCTCCATCTGTGGGGTAAAAAGTTGGCATTATTCGGCAGTATTTGGACATGTAAACACTTTTTACAAAATTTTTTTTTTTACGTACCGGCCTTTGACCTCCCGGGTTGAACGTTCAAAATCACCCACCCTATTGACACCACTGGCTATGTCATCCCAAATTTTCCATTTCTGGCTTGCACCCATATTCCTTGCTGCCTGTGGCAGGTTGTCATTGCACATTTGCACCAAAACCTCCATCTCCTTTCTTGTGAATTGTGGCTGCCTTTTTTTTTGTTTAGCTGGCCTACTAGGCCTCTTCCATGGCATCCTCAACACCTTTTTTGAAAATGGGATTAAAATTTATAGTGTAAAATGTTCCCAAAATTATTGTTAAACAGAATCCTTTTTCCCAAAAAAGAGAAATACTTACCTGGCGCCTCTTGGCCAATGCTTTGCTGCTCTGTAGTCAATTTGGACTTTCAGGTCTCACTACAGCAGACCGATTTGGCTTTTCAGTGACGTTTTATACATGCATCAGCATTATTCGGCCACATCATTGACTGTGCGCTCCTATTGTCCGTCCTTAATTTGAGCGGGAAAATAAAGACTATTTATGGCTTGGTGTGACTGGAGTCGATGTGGCATGTTGTTTGTTGGAGGTTTGGTGTTGGAGTGGTTTTGAGGCTTAGTGAGTAGAAGGAGGACATTTTCGGATCGATATTTTGTTTTTTTTCTAGCTTCTTTCTTTGCCGTTGGTTATTTTTTTTATTTTTTGGCTATTTTTTTTTTATTTTTGGAGTAAGTATTGTAAAAAACCACCGTAAAAAATAATAGTAAATAGTTTTCAAATGTTTTTAATATTTTTTTTTGTTTACAGTTAGTTTGGCATTGCCCCAGTGAAGTTTTTGAACTTTGGGATATTTGTCTGTTTTTGGTAAGTGTTTTTGTTTTCATGATTTTACAAATTGTTGTTCTAAGCATATGTTTCGCAAAGTAATGTTGTTTTTTTTCTGTGAACAATCATGTCTTACCACTAAATGTAGCGTACTATTTAGCGAAATAATGTTTGAGTGGTTTTAATTGTAAAAGTAGCATACTATTTTGCGAACTAATGTGTCTTGATTTAACTGTAAAAGTAGCGTACTATTTTGCGAACTAATGTGTCTTGATTTAACTGTAAAAGTAGCGTACTATTTTGCGAACTAATGTGTCTTGATTTAACTGTAAAAGTAGCGTACTATTTTGTGAACTAATGTATCTTGATTTAACTGTAAAAGTAGCGTACTATTTTGCGAACTAATGTGTCTTGATTTAACTGTAAAAGTAGTGTACTATTTTGCGAACTAATGTGTCTTGATTTAACTGTAAAAGTAACGTACTATTTTGCGAACTAATGTTTTTTTAAATTTTCAGTGTAAAATCATGTCTTAACACTAAATGCAGCGTACTATTTTCTGAACTAATGTGTGCTCCCTTCTTTAATTTTTCACGAAAACAATTTGTTTACAATCATATTTTATTTAATGAATCTTAAACATATTTTCTACTTTTGAAATGTAGGGTGTTCTGCACATGACACATCCCAGGCCTGTAAGCATCTTTGGATTTCTGAGAAAAGATAAGTATATTTTTCATTACATATTTGTCTAAAACAATAACTACCTGGCTTACCATTTCAGGTTGATGTTGGTCGTATTATATTGGCCATGGTTCCAGAACCCGACCAACCTCAACTTCATCCCAGGCATAGGCCTTGTAGGCGTGCATGGCCCCAGATATATAGAACACGTGTCACCCTTTTTGGAATGTCAGATGATGAGGTGTTACGGTGATACCGTCTGCCACCCCAAATCATCATAGACACTCTCTCATTAATAGAGAGTGATCTTGAACGGCAAATTGGCAGTCCTACACCAATACCACCATTTATTCAATTAATGTCGGTGTTACATTTTTGTGCCTCAGGATCCTTTCAAACCACTGTGGGAATAGTTGCGGGAATATCCCAATCCTCCTTTTCAAGGATCCTGATGGCAGTGATGGAGGCCTTTTTTAAACACCTCCATCATTTTATTAAAATGCCATTGGATATGGGTACCCTTAATGTGGTGAAGGTGAATTTTTACCAAATAGCTGGCTTCCCACACATCAAAGTGCACTCACATACCACTTCAGCCTCCAGCAAAGCAGGAGGCTATTTTTAGGAACCGAAAGCACTTTCATTCACTGAATGTAATGGTGGTATGTGATGCCTCCCTCCAGATCCTGTCCCTGAATGCCAAATTCCCCTGCAGTGCACATGATTCCTTCGTCATCCGGCAATCAGGGATTTGGCACAAATTAAACAACCTACAAGCTGGTGATGCGTGGCTTCTGGGTAAGTTGAAACCTTCTGTTGAAACCAATGCAAAGCTTGTTACACAATGGTTCTGATGTTTGTTTTTATATTTTCACAGGAGACAGTGGTTACCCTTGCACGCCCCACACCAGGGACACAAAGTGAGTATAATTCTGCACCCAGGCAGATGGTGGAGTGCTGTATCGGCCTTTTAAAAGGCCGATTCAGATGCCTCCACCACTCTGGTGGCAAGCTCTTGTATTAGCCGGATATGGTTTCGAAAATTGTGGTCCTGTGTGGGATATTTCACAACATCGCCATAAGGAGTGGTGTCCCAATGCAGCCAGAGGATGCCTTGCCTGAGGATGGCCCCCCGAGGTTGGTCGGAGGTCAGTATGTGGGGGGTCATACGTGATTATGTGGTGGCCAGATTTTTTAGGTAATTATTTTAAAAAATGAAGTTAATTGATACAATGTAGACATGTAAGATTTTAATGGCCAATTTTAATTTGTGTTTTATATTTTTTTGTCTTTTATTCCATAAAATTAACCTAAAAAACGATGCCTACTACCTGATCCAAAAAATTGACTTCATGTGGCCACATTGGATATAACTTCTGGAACAATGATTTCTTCGCCTCATTTGTGGATTCATGTTGGCATGCTACTTCTTCAAACTGTTGTTGTTATTTTGTTCTTTTTTTTGGTTGTATTTTTGAGTGTGTTTTCACTGTGTGAATTGATTGTGACAATTCACTTTGTGTTTATTATTTTTGTGCATTAAATTTTTGTTTAACGTAAAACAAACATTTCCCTGGTAAATTACAAGCAAGTGTAACCTGGTCCAAAAAAGGCAAACTTGCTTAATGGCTAATCCTGTAATGTGTTAAATTGTAAAGTATTTTACCCTGCTTTGTGGCTAAAAACAAACACCATAGGTATTATGGTGAATCAGTATGCTTTCTAATATAGGCCTAAGCAGGTTTGATTTAATTTTTACATTACCCACAAAAAAATTTTAACAAAAATTGCTGTTATTTCTACAAACCTATTGGTATTGTTAGCTGTTTAATGTGCCAGCTTACATACTTACTTAAGCTTTCTACAATCTAATTTACATTACTTAAAAAATCATGCTACAATAGTCGACTTATGTAAGGTTCAACAATCTAATATTTACAGACAAGGAATGAGACTTATATTTTATTTTTTTTAACATTTTTTTTGTGAAAAAAAAAAAATTAGTGGTGCTGGAGCACCAACAAATGATCCAGGACCACTAGCATGTCTACTACATGGCCCCTCAAGCTCTGCAAGCCGGAAAACAATTCTTGGTTCTGCCTCTGGTCCTCTGTGGGTTAAAAAAATGTGTGGATTACTAAAATGACACCTTAATTTATATGTTACCAAACAACTTAAAAATCAGACTATACTTAAAAAAAGAAAAAAAAAACATCACCAAAGTAATGCCAAACGCAAAGATTGTATAAAAAAATAAAATAAATAAAAACAAAAAAAAACACAAAAAAAGGGAGAACTACGTAAAAACACTACATTTGTTGGAACCGTAAACAAGAAAGACACAAGTATGAGTGTTTGGACAAGTGTCATATGTGTAAGGGGAAAACATCCTAGACATTGTTTCACAAAGATATATATCCAAAACATTAGAAATACTTAACAAATTTGAAATGCACAGGCAAAAGGACAACATCAACCAAAAACAAAATAATGCAAAAGCAACCATAGTTTAAAAGGGAAACATAGCGGTCATAATGATGACTGGGCCTGGAGCCCCGACATCGTCCTCCTCAGAGGTGGGCCAGTGCTGCTCGGATGGAGGAGGGGTGATTTGGCTGGAAGTTGAGGGTGAGGAAAAGAGAGGGGTGGGTGGAGGGGAGGGTGATGAAAAGAGAGGGGGGGTGGAGGGGAGGGTAAATTTTGAGGGATGGGAATGTGATGAGAGGGAGGGGCATCACGGTCTGCCAGGTCTGGGGTGGAGGGGGAATTTGGGGAAGGTTGGGGAGAGGAGGTTTGGGTGGGAGTGGGGGATAGGGGACGAGCCCGACGTCGTTGACGTCGTAGACATCGTAGTCTGCGCTCAGCCCCTAAATGATAGATAAAAATTTATCTTATTAAATATTTTATATTTTTATTAAAAAATGTACACACCCAAAAAAAAAAAGCGCTATACGGGAAACATGCACATGCAGGTATGTCCAAAATAAAGAAACAGGGCTAGACGGAAAACATGCACATGCAGGTATGCTTACATTTAAAATGTAAAAAAAAAATACACTTATGTTCCAGAATTTGCTGACGCAAATTGGCCAAAAGGCGTGGGGAACTGTGGCCTAGATCTGACCATCGTCTTTCGAGCTGGCCGATATTGCGGCGGTAGCCCAACGTACGCAGCCTGCGCCGCACCTCCGCATTGGCTTGCCGCTTGCGGAGGTTAGTGATGGGGGCCGGATGCTCTGTTATTCTCCGGTCCATCACATCTGTGAGGACAAGGAGTTCGCGGCGACAAAATGCTGCGGCTCTCATGATGGCAATGATTTTTTCAACACAAAACAATTTTAATAAAGGTCCCAGAAAAAATATGATTGGCTAATGTACTTTGAAAATTAACAGAAAGCATTCTATTGGTTATTGTATGAGTCATGTGACCTACACCCTCACAAATATAATGTGAGTTATGATAGGCTTGATGCAGTGACATGCGTAAGCTAATTTAAATATTATTAATAAAGATGAAAAATCTGCATATAAACAAACGCAAAACAATAGTAGCATTCAAACAAACTTTAAAATTGGAAAAACCATCCCCTTGGTACAAACGTGAGTATTCTGCGGAAGGAATGACACACACGAACAATAATAAAGTTTATTGACATTGTTAAAAAAAACGGATTGCAAAGATGTGAATACCAATTAAGCTAATGAATATACTGATTGCTATTAATCGATTCAAGTATGTTTGCAGAATGAAATAGCAGGCAATCGAAAAATGACAGGCCCACTTCCGGATTTGACTTGTGCGAGCGTTCCCTGCAACCAAAGAGGAGACGGACGGTCGCTATTTTGAACGTTCACTAGCTAGAGGAGGGGTTGGGAGGCTATGGGGCGGAAGATTAGCTGCGAGCGAACATACGAGCGAGCACTTGATTTTACATATTTTCGCTCGTACGCCGAACGAACGGCCACTTACGTCCGGGTCTGAATGAGGTCCTAATTGTTTGGTTGTTTCAGACATAATGTTTTAGTTTTACTTAAAATATTGCCATTTATTTTAAATATATTTATAAATCCACTTGCTCAGGGGAAACTTTCTAAATAAATATTTATTTTTCATTTGTATCACTAGTTATGTTACAGTATATACTTTCCTGAACATGGCTGCAGCCTACAAGCCTCAACACAAGCACTCACACTTGTCGACTCTTATGGGGGCATGAGCTTGCGAGTCTGCAGTCCTGGAATCCATGAGGATGTTGCTGTGTGCTAGCTGTTCAGCTCTGGGATTCCTCTGGGGGACAGGATGGGCACCTGAAACTACTACCAGACTCTGTGTGTGGCCGGGCCACTGCTGGTTACCCTCTGTCCAACAGGGCTGGATCTATTGGTGTCTTTCTGGGAAAGCAGCAAAGAACCAGTCTGTTTGGTTAGTAGAATGTTGAGAGGCCCATGTTTAGACCTTCTCCACTGGAGGATGGGTTATTTGAAAGGGTTGTTCGCAGGCCCTGTAAAGTACTCTTTCTGTAAAGGGGGGTTGGAGTGGGGTGCTAGGAGGACCCTGATGAGACCATCTCCTCCTGTGTGTAGGGGGGTGGTGTTGTGGGGTTCTGGGAGTTCAGTGTTGAGACCTTCTCCTCCGGTGGGAAGGGGGGTTGCCATTTTGCTATTGGAGATGCTGTGCCCAGACCACCAATGAGGGCGTAACAGCTTAGACAGACAATAGCAGCATTATACTTAGAAGATATAATAGATCTTCTAAGAAGCTACATTGGTTCACTTTTATATATTTAGAGGCCTGATAGTGGCCATATTGGTGCTCCAAATTCAGTTTATTTGTGATAAAAAGATAGGAGTGATTGGTACTGAGTGTGTATGAACAAATATATTTATTTGTAAATAGAGATAAATCCAATAGGAGTATATCCAAATTTCATACAATTGTATAATAAATCACAAGGAAATTACATATAGATCAAATGCACATGTTCATACATATAGTAATTATTAAATGTGGCATTTGTCACTACTGTGAACAATATTTATTAAAAACTATAAAACATCCAGAGTATGATGGTCTGTTTAAAAAAAACAATAGTATAAACACAGCACCAGTCACTCCTAGCTTTCTATCACATAAATCTTGCAAGAAGGGGACCCCGTTTTATTTGTAGTAGGCCGCGGAGTGCTTTAATTATGGGAAGAAAACATCCACCAAATTTGGTTTATAGTCTAATCAGTTTCTGGGTGTGCAGTATTTGTTGTAAAAGTGAAGCTAGAAGTAATTGTGTTAAAACTGCTTAAACTATTGCCATATAGCTGAAAATCTAACAGCAAGCATATTATAATAAGAAAACCAAAGTTTTTGTCTTGTAACTACAGTACATGGATGGGTTTCAGATACTTGGAAGTCAGGCAGCAGCAATAATGGTACCCCTCAGTATAAAACTGCATAGAGGATGTTTTATATTCAAAAGTCCAGTAGTGGCCTTAATGGTAATCTGAAATTGGATGGACAACTTAAGAACACCAATGCTAGTGTAATGTTCTGGTTTAGTTGTGGGCCCGGGGTGGTGACAGGAGCAACCACAGAAGCAGATTTAAGTAAAAAGGTAGAATTTTTAATGAGTGGCTTAGAAGACATGGGAATGGCAATAGCAAAAAGTCAAGGTTTAGGACTAAAGTGCACTTGATTACTGTAGTGAGAATAATGGGAGAATGTCCAGATAGTGGCAGATAAGAACAGTCCGGTATGCAGGTTAGTGAGCTGAAATAAATACAGGCAGTGGTGATGAGTCCAGCTGGGAGTGAAATAAATACAGGCAGAGGTAATGAGTCCAGCTGGGAGTGAAATGGAGGCAGGGTGTAGGGTGTCAGCAGGCTCAGGCACTCAGGCAGGGGAAAAGGTAGTGGAGGATTCAGGGTAGTCCAGAAAGTTTTAGGAGTTTACAAGCAGGCTGGCAGGCAGCATTTACACAGGTAACAAGAGGTGAGCACAGAGAACTCCCTCTCAGCTAGGCTGAGATACACGTTGCACTGGCAATGAAGGAAGGCTCTGGACCTTCCTAAATACCCTGTGCTGTGCTATGACTGGCTGGAGGGAACACATGACTCACCAGGACTGGGCAGTTGAATCACATGGTTAGAAGGCAAGATGGCGGCACCCATGCCAAACGGAATGGAAACACCGCCAGTTCTTATCAGCCCTGAATGACAATGTGCCCGCACAGAACCACGCGCAGCCAAAACCCCTCGCCAAACACCAGCACCACTGCCAGACACCCCCCACCATAGTGACCTCACAGGTAATACCTGCTGACCACCATGCCGAGAAACCCTGGCCGTGACAGCTAGTTTGTACAAGGGGCTCCAAATTGCATTTTTTTGGGAGAAACACACAGAGGGACTGCTCAGCAGTATACAAACCCTCTGTATTATTACATTATTATACTATTGTATATAAACTAGTGAGATATACAATTTTTTTTATAAATGTAAAAATCTAAACATTGGAAATTTTTATTACGCATCTATGGTCTGTATCATTCACAAAGGTTTAGTGCTGGGTTAATAGACTAAAATGATACTATTTACTATTGAGGTTAGTTATTTCTTATACCTGAAAAAGCTTCCGACACATGAGTGACTTGTCTTGAGTGTGTGGACACAGCAATACCCATCCATGTATCATTGCGTGCCTTTCTGCTGTGACCTGGATTGCGTATTGAACTCTGCTTATGTAATCTGCCCTTGAACTTGGCCTCTTTACTGGCTTTCACTACTTGTCACTGCCTGTCTTGACCTTGACCTGTTTACTAGAATTTGCTTTTGCCCACTGCCTAGCTTGACTTCAGCCTATATGAGACTGTTCTCTTTATCACTGCCAGACATTAGTTTCGGCCTGTCCTTACATTCTGTGCCTAGACTGTATCAATTTTACTACATTACCTTTTGTCAACTCAGCCACCAGGGAGAGAGGAGGGAGCACCGCACGAGGAGTGCACAGGGCCCCTTCCTCTGTTAAAATGCCCCTAATCTGTACATTCATCTTTCCCTTTATCCTGACTAATCTCCCAGTTCCTGCTGCTGAAAAATATCCCCACAGCATGATGCTCCCACCACCATGCTTCACTGTAGGGATGGTATTGGCCTGGTGATGAGCGGTGCCTTGTTTCCTCCAAACATAACGCCTGGCATTCACACCAAAGAGTGCAATCTTTGGCTCATAAGACCAGAGAATTTTGTTTCTCTTGGTCTGAGAGTCCTTCAGCTGCATTTTGCAAACTCCAGGAAGGCTGCCATGTGCTTTTTACTAAGGAGCGGCTTCTATCTGGCCACTCTACCATACAGGCCTGATTGGTGGATTGCTGCAGAGATGGTTGTCCTTCTAGAAGGTTCTTCTCTCTCCATAGAGGAATGCTGTAGCTCTGACAGAGTGACTATTGGGTTCTTGGTCAACTCCCTGACTAGGGCCCTTCTCGCATGATCACTCAGTTTAAATGGCCAGCTAACTCTAGGCAGAGTCCTGGTGGTTCCAAACTACTTCCATTTATGGATGATGGAGACCACTGTGCTCATTGGGACCTTCAAAGCAGCAGATATTTTTCTGTACCCTTCCCCAAATTTGTGCCTCGAGACAATCCTGTCTCGGAGGTCTACAGAAAATTCCTTGGACTTCATGCTTGGTTTGTGCTCTGACATGCACTGTCAAGTGTGGGACCTTATATAGACAGGTGTATGCCTTTCAAAACCATGTCCAAACAACTGAATTTACATCAGGTAGACTCCATTTAGGCTGTAGGAACATCTCAAGGATGATCAGTGGAAACAGGATGCATCTGAGCTCAATTTTGAGCTTCATTGCATATGCTGTGAATACTTATGTACATGTGTTTGTTTTTTAAATTAAATTTGCAAAAATCTCAAAAAAAACTTTTTGCACGTTGTCATTATGGGGTATTGTGTGCAGAATTGTGAGGACAAAAATTTATTTATTCCAGTTTGGAATAATGCTGTTATATAACAATATGTGGAAAAAGTGAAGCACTGTGAATATTTTCCGAAAGCACTGTATATTGCCTCAAAAACTTATGTCAATGCTGGTAACGTGGAAAACCAGGATTACATTTCCCTCTCTTAATTACATTGTAGAATTATGTTACAGAATATCAAAGAGTAAAAGGAAAATAGAGGCTTGTTACTTTCTACAATTGTGATTACAGGATTGGGTGTGGGTATTTGTCAGATCACAAATTCATTTAGTGGTAAATAAACAAGGAAAATAAGGTAAAGTACAACTACTCAACAACACATTAGACAGCTTACTGTAATGGAGGAATTGTATGCAGTTTTTCTGTGAAAACATCTGAAATGAGAGAAAATCCTTTTCAACAAATGTAATTTATGTTTTTTTTTCTCTATAGACTACTTTATGACACTATTTTTGGAGGTGTGGTGGCTTTCACAAAGGAGCAGTTCTTAAAAGTAAATGGATTTTCAAATCGTTTTTGGGGATGGGGAGGAGAAGATGATGAACTGTACAACAGGTTTGTTTCATGGGAATGTCAAGGCAAAAAAAACTATATTTCTTAAACAGTTGTTCTCTTCAACATTCCATTAAATATAAAATATGTGAATTAAAAGAGCAATAAGTTATTTCAAATATAATCATAAAACTATATGTAAACCTTTTGAGCATTATAATGGGGAGTGTTCAGTGACAGTAATGTTTAGTAATGTTTAACACACCCAGGCAAACTGACAGAAATAAATAAATAAAGTACTTAATGGATTAACTGATTGATAAGTTAATAAAAATATATCATTATGCACCTTGTCAAATAAATGACATTTATTATTATTATTATTATTATTATTATTATTATTATTATTATTATTATTAGTTAAACAAACAACAGTACATCACCTACAGTGAAACACTATATGTCATTCCTCCCTGAATACCTCGCAGAGGTGTCTTTGTCACCCCCATGGTAAATGTATAATTGATGAGAGCCCCATTAGACACTTGTGTATTATACCTAAACAAAAGTAGCCTTCTAAAATAAGCTTTATTTGGACATGAAATCCAAACAAGCTTGTGACTGGCTTTATGTAACTAATATTAGAGATGTGCGCTGATCCTTGTGTTTTGGTTTTGGATCTGTTTTTTTTTAATTGATAAAAAGTTTTAAAATACAGCTAAAATTTAATTTTTGCTATCCAAAACCTGCAATTCAGATTTAAAATCCATATTTGGAGACGTGGGAAGATCAGAACCATGACTCAGATCTGTGTGGATCTCCTCGGGAGATCAGAACCACATCTCGGATCTTTCCATATTCACAAAATTCATGTGGATTCGGATTTCTGGTGAATCGACCCGCACATCTCTAATATATAGAATATATAGAACAATGTGTGACTATGTATGACTAACCAATATCAGAGGGTATTTTATCGATACAGGATGATTACCTTCCCATTATTTTCATCTTCTAGCACAGAACATATTCTTCTGAATGTGTATGATATTCAAAAACATTATCTAATAGAAGGCTGACCTAAATGTTACTGTGGGAATTTCTGAACCAATATTAGCATCCTTCTTGAGCAGGAAATGTACTTTGTCGGACATGTTAGGTGATGTGTGTCAAAATCTAAGCAGTTCCTCCTCCTTGCCTCTGGTATCATGCTGAGGCCTGTCTAACACATTCCACCCTGGCTAGTCTATGATTTGCAGCCTGATTACCTAATCAGGCAGCTGTGGGCTGCACCTGAGGAACTGGCTATTTATCTCTGCCCAGTTTTGTAAGCAGGGCCAGACCATCAGGTCTACCAACATGACTGTGCTCCAGTTTCCCAGATATTGTCTGTCTGACTGTCTGCTGCTTTACATCATGGCTCCCCAAGTTTTCCAATGTGCTACCCTATGTAAGCTATCCCAGGACATTATTATTACATTGTAAGTATTATTTGCATTTCACCAGCTTACCAGGACTTGGTTATCACTGCATATCAGTTACTTTTGGACTTTATTATCAGCATCTACCATGTCTGCCACACACCATCAGTACCTATTTATGCAATGCATTGCTACCTTGGACTTTTTGCATTTAAAGTAATTCTGCTTTATGTATCCAGTCCGGTTCCATCCAGTCCAGCCAGTATACTTCTTACTGTGTTCAGAGACTGCCTGTTATTATCCACACTCGGATGCTATTTGTGAGCGGTCGTTCAGAAAAATGGGCCAGCTATTTAAATTGAGTGCTCGCTCTTTGCGGTCTGTTGACGCCTCTATGTCTGAACTAGCGAACAAAACATGCCCTCGCTATTTTGTAAAGACGTCCCCTGGCCGTTCGCATCATATGTCATCTCCGCTATTTATTAGATTAATCAAGTACATCGAAAGGCGTCTGAACTGCTCGCAGTGCTTGTGGTAGATTTTACTTCCCGCAATCACTGCGAGCAGTTCTGGCGGCTTTGTTAATTATGCACACCCATTAAACGCCTGTTTTGACTGTTTGGCACGCCTGCATTCGGATCTCCACTCCCCGTTTTCAAGCACCTTCCCCTGTTACCACCCACAAGTGCCTCATTCTGTCACTCAAATTAGCAGGTCCTCGCTATTTTGCGAGTGCACGATTTCCGACCGCAATGACTGGTTGGTGCATGCGCATTATGACCCATACGCATGCGCAGATGTGCGAACATCGCTCGGAGTGAGCGAGAGGCCGCTTACGAGCAGCTCTGAATCAGGCCCTCAGATCATTACTCCCCCAAATGTGCTACCAGAATACCCAGGGGACTGAACAAACTAGCCAACTGCAGAAGGCGATGGAAGGAATGCATCCAAAAGCATACCCCTAGTACCCAGCCACCGAATACAATGTAGTGCAGCAAATAGTCCAGGGACAGAGGGCCTGATTCAGACTTGGGAATAGAGAGAGATATCTCTCTCAACTGATCATCTTGGTGAAACCATGCTTCACTGCAGTTGGGGCAGATTTAAAATGTGCAGAGAGATTTAAATTTGGGAGGGAGGTGTCCAAACTGACATCTAAATTGTAGAGTAATAATAAAGCTGTGCAGTATTTGTGGGCTACGTGTAAAAGCAGCCAGTATTTACCCTACATGCAAAAAAAATTATGTATTTACACCCCTTGCATTGCAACATGGTTTGTCCAGGTACACAGTTAAGTGCTATCTCTCTCTCTATTCCCAACTCTGAATCCATAATGGACTGAGGGGGTGGTTCAGCTTAGGTAGGATTTGCAAAGCTGCATGTATGCAGCTTTGCAATACCATCCTTGCTAATATGCAAATTCAGCAGGAGGTGTATGACACCCCTGCTGAACTTGCGATCCAAGCACTGCAACCGAGATCACAGGTTGGGATCACTCTCGACAAGCTGGAAAAGCCAGGAAACTGTGTCCCTGGATGCAGCCCCTGGCCTTGCCACTTCTGGACAATGGGGCAGATTCACCCCATTTCCAAGACTGACGGCTGTCCCCACCCCCTGAACCACCCCTTAAATGCCTCTGCCTGTCAATCAGCCAGATGCATAGAAGGGTCTGCAGGACCCATTCTGCACATTCCCAAAACGGGTCCTGCAGAAGCACATATGTGAAATGCTGAATTAGCCCCTGAGATGCCTAGTAGACATATGAATGTCCGATAACCCATATAGGGCAAATATCCAAATTACTGCCTGAAACACAAATAAATGTCAGTAATCAGCAAACCATGAAAGAAAAAAGAGGGAAAGAAAAGTCACACACACAGGGAAGAGTGGAGGTAAGGGATGACTAAACCTAAAAAACCTGCCCAGACACCAATAGCCAATCATGCTCCCACCAGGGACGGTGACGAGTGGCCACAGCTCCCAACTTAAAATCAAAGAATTTAAAATAACAAACTAAAACAACAAAACCTGGAGAGAAACCACCACCAAAGGAAGGTTACATACATAATGCTTGTAAGCATCAGATTTAAACTACATGATTTTATTTCTGATACCGAGAACCCGAAGAATGCAGTGCAGAACCATGCAGGCAAGCAAACACAGTACAGGCAGAAAAGAACAACTCTGCTGGTTAATAGAGTGCACCACCTGCAGGTTATCACACCAAAATATAATATACGCTCCCCCATAGCTCTAATGTGACAATGATGGGGAAAAGTTTCAAAAGCAGGAGGTTCCTGGTGAGACCTTAAGTGAACCAGCCCACCTGCCAAGCAGTCTCATACCCTCCCAGAATGCCGAAAAGAAAACCTGTGGAAACTGCAGCATCTATAAACAGCTTAAAATTTTGATGCAGGAGGAGAGGTCCAGATTAACAACCCCATTGAAATCCACCAGAAAGGTATCCCATACCAGAAGAAATCCACCAGAAAGGTATCCCATACCTGAAGGTCCCTTCTTGGGGACTACCCCTACTGGAGAAAATACCATCCCTTTAAGAGCAGGCTGAGCAAAGGGCCAAACCATGCACCCCAGCTAAACCTCTTTCATTACCTTTACTTTTATTGTATGGGACAACTGAATAGCTGAACTAAGGTTCTGTGGGGTGCCCATGGCCACTTTGACTGAGATAGGGAGGGGGAACCAAACAAAAAGCTTTTGCACAAATTTGGCACAAAAACGTTGCATCCTGTTTATATGTGTACCAGTCCAACCAGCATTATAAGACAAGAAGAAGCCTTACTTTGCACCTCCGGGCCTGCCAGCAGGAGGGATCCCAGAGCCTCAGGGGCACTCCTTGGCAGGGTTCAGCACTCCACAGTATACAAATTTGTGTCTTTAGTGACATGGGAGTTGATAAAAGTGATTAAAAGATAAATAGCACACTTTAGCCACACCAGGAGTGGATGGCCAGTAAGCCGGTAGGGCAGAAGCCACACCTTTACATTGGGCTGTTTGCTCCAAGGACGCCAAAGCCAGTTGAGTTACCTCCAACCAGACCTTGGCATCCTTACAGCCCAGGTCCATGATGGTTACCCTATACTGCTTACAACTAAACTCTTCGTCACAGCGGTGCCATACTATCCCACACATAGAACAACAAAGACCATGAATCAAATGCAGATAGCAAATGAGATTCATGGCCTCCCCAAGATGTAGCAAGCCACAAACATACAGAGCCCATCCAGCCAATTAACATAGGACTTGTAGTAGTCCTCACCAATGCCTCCCTCCTTCTTGGCAGCAAATGAGGCCTTGTATGTCTTAGACATCAAGGCAAATAAATCTACATAGTGCATGACATAAACGATCTTGCATATTGTCGTGCAGGATCCACAAAACCACTGTGTTTGCATGTCTCTAGCTGAAGCCCCTGCTTCAAGACTGCTACGTACTACTACTGCAATGACATCTCTGATGTGAATACTTTGCAGAGTGACAGCGATGGGAATCTTTGGAACGGCTACACCACAAGCGACCTGATTCGCTGCTAGACGTGGATCATAGTGTACTGACAGACACAAAATGCAAAGTGCAAGAATGCTCACCTGAAATGTTCACAGCTGAAGCCGTCAGTCCTGGAACAGATGACCGAAACCCCAGGGACAAACTGGTCACAAACGAACACACCAGACACCACGCAGAATCTGCATGAGGTCGGGAGACCCCTGGAACCACAGCACTCAATTCCATGCCCCAGAGGTTGATGCAAGGAGCCTGGGGAGGAGAAAGTACCTGACTCTCCATGACGGACATCACAGCTGGCTGGCACTGGAGGGAGACAGATGCCAATCAGAGGTATAAGCCACAGCAATACCAGGTGGGCTTCTAAAACCCTGCTGGTGAGCACAGTGGAAGTAGCAGTGTGAAAGGACCATGGCTAGAGGGTCCATGGCAGCAACCACCGCATCTAAAGGGGACCAGTACCTCAGTTCAGGAGAACCCAGGGGCTCACGGAGGCCCTGCCGGAACTCACACTGAGTGCCATTTCTAACATGGCCACATGTGACACCCAGGGAGTGCTGGGGCCGCCACAGTGAGACCAGAGGTACCAAAAGCAGTGTCATCTTCCACTGGCACACAACCCGAGGAGATTGCAGCCACCCAGGGAAGCAGGCTCCATAGATTATTAGCTAGACAAGACCTGGCACGCTGGGAGTGGGACATAAAGGCTAATAGGGGAGACCACAGCTCATAGCTCAGAGAAAAGTATGCAGGGAGTAGGACAAGGGGAAAGAGAGCAGGAGTAGTAGAAAAAGATAGGAGAGAAAGAGCAGAATAATAGGCTGAGACATAATAAGAGAGAAAAGAATAGATATAGAAAAACCACTTAGCTGTATGCCAGGAGCTGTGACCGAATTCCAGCTGGAATGAACAGCAAAAGAGGCAGATCGCTCCCTACCCAGCACAAAAAAGCGTATACCCCACCCCTAGTAATGATGAACTGAGTATTATTGGCTAAAACCTTTAGCAAACCTAGCAACTAAACTTAAATCCTCACTGCCCAAACTGATTCTAACATACTGATCCTGCCTAGGGATTTAAATTACGTCCTGCATATCCTAATGGCCTCCATATTCAGGAACACCCATACAGAGTATATAACCCATCTACTCTGGATAATTGTGCAATTGTTTGGAGTATTATATATTGTTGAATTTAGGAATACTCCTGTGAGGAATCTCTCTCAATATGATCTTTCTGACTTAATTATTGAACTGGAGATGTTGTTCTTTGCATGACATTATAAAACCGCAACCTTTATTTCAGGTGATGTGTTTTTTCTTCTGTGAATATGCAAAGTACTATATAACTGCATTTCTTACTGTATGAGACTAATGTGCATAAAGAAAGGGATTAAAATACCCCCCATGGCTAACGCTAAGGGCACCCAGACTTACCTTCGTTCGGGCTGGCGTCCTCGGTGTGCCGGCATCGGGATTAAAATAGGCGTCAGTATTTCAATGCCTATGTTAAATCCCTTGCTGGGATTCCAATGTCGGGATTGAGACTGGCAGCCATGCAGCCGCCGGTCTCATAACTACATCCCATGCATAATAATATAAAACTACAGTTTTTTAAAGAAACAACTATACAGGTCATATGGAATGTAGTTTAAACCCTAGTAGTGTGGAAGCCAGCGCTCCAGAATGCTGATGCAGGAATTCTGACAACAGTCAGACTCCCGGTGCCAGCATCCTGACAGTAAGTATTGGGGTTAGGGGGAGGGATGGGGTTAAGCACTAGGGGGAGGGTGTTAGAAGTCGCCTGAATAACTTGCTATCCTCCAGCACTTGGTTTCTCATTCTACTTCTGCCTACTAGAACTGCACCATCTGTTGCTAGGCAATCTGGACACTGGACGACATCACGTGTTTCTGGGACACAGAATGATCTTCCGTTACTTTGATTGGTTCTTCTTCTGTTAAATATCCGGTGGCATCTTCACGGCATTGCTGGCTATAGTGTCTCAGTACGTGCCCTTCCGGTTCTTGTCTCTGTTCCTGCACCTCTATAAGCCATACCATGGTCCCCAGGCTGCATCGTATCCACCGGTTCGAGTAGTTGCAACATGGCTCACCTAGCCACACCTCTGTCCTTAGGCCGCATCATATCCTCCAGCTTTAGTAGTCGCAACACGGATAACCAGTGGCGGGCTGGGCCGGGGGGCAGGGTGCCATGTTCCCCCCAGGTCGGTAACATTTTAGTGTCCCAGGGCCGCCCGCAGCCGTGCTCTGCATATACATAGCAGTGCAGGCTGTGGAAGGCCATCGGCTGGGGCTGGTCCTCTTACGCTCTCTGCTCCATCGGACTTCCTACCTCTTGCCCCGCCTCCTGTTCTCCGTTCACTCGCAGCGGGCCCCAGGCCATTAATTGCAGCTGCAGTCAGAGTAACAGTGCAGTGCAGTTCCAAGTAGGCTAACAGGGAGGTGGAGTCGGGACAGGGGGCGGGGCTACACTGCAGTCACTGCCAGGCCAGCAGCAGCATGTATGAGAGTAGATGGATGAAACAGAGGGCCTGATTCAGAGCCTGACGCTATTTGTGGATGGTCGTTCTGCAAAAGGGGCCGGATATTTAAATTAAGTGCTCGCTCTTTGCGGTCTGTTGACGCCTCTATGTCTGAACGAGCGAACAAAACATGCCCTCGCTATTTTGAAAAAACCCTCCCTTGGCCGCTCGCATCATACGTCATCTCCACTATTTATTAGATTAATCGAGTACATCGAATGGCGTATGAACTGCTCGCTATTCTTGTGGTAGCATTTTCCTACCGCAATCATGCGAGCAGTTCAGGCTAAAAAACAAACAAGTGACGTGGTCATTGACGCTTCTTTGTTAATTATGCACTCCCATTAAACGCCCGTTTTGACCGTTTGGCACACCTGCGTTTGGATCTCCACTCCCCGTTTTCAAGCACCTTCCCCTGTTACCACCCACAAACGCCTCATCCTGTCACTCATATTAGCAGGCATTCGCTATTTTGCGAGCACACGATTTCCGACCGCACTGACTGGTTGGCGCATGCGCATTACAACCCATATGCATGCGCAGATGTGCGAACATCGCTCGGAACGAACAAGCGGCCGCTTACGAGCGGCTCTGAATCAGGCCCAGAGTACATAAACAGTGAGTATACTGTATCCTGTCTGACAGTAAGGTGATAGAGAGGGGGGGATCCTGCGACTGTGTATGTATCTGTGTGTGTAAGTGTGTAAGTATGAGTCTCTGTAACTGTATCTGTGTGTATGTATGTGTCTCTGTAACTGTATCTGTGTGTATGTATGTGTCTCTGTAACTGTATGCATGTATCTGTGTGTATGTATGTGTCTCTGTAACTGTATGCATGTATCTGTGTGTATGTATGTGTCTCTAACTGTATGCATGTATGTGTGTGTATATATGTGTCTCTGTAACTGTATGTATGTGTGTTTGACTGTGTATGTATGTCTGGGTATGTGTTTATATTTAAGTGTGTTTATGCATGTTTATGTATAACTGTGTGTATGACTGTATAAGTGTGTGTATGTATGTCTGTGACTGTGGGTATGTGTTTCTGACTATATTTATCAGTGTGTGTATGTATGTATGTATGTGTGTGTGCAACTATATGTATGTGTGTGTGTATGTGATTATATGTGGACTGTGTGTGTGTGTGTATTAATTTGTGACTGTAGGTGTGTATTAGTGTGTAACTGTATGTGTGTATTAGTGTGACAGTGAATAAATGTGTATAACTGTATGTGTGTATGTGACTATGTGTGTGTATTCATTTGTGACTAGGTGTGTATTAGTGTGTGACTGTATGAATGTGTGTATTAGTGTGTGACTGCAAATTGTGTCTGTATGTATGTGTGTAACTGTATGTATGTGTGTTATTGTATATGTGTGCAGTGGTGTAACTACTGTAGGTGCAGTAACTGCAGATGCTATGGGGCCCGGACCGTCCCGGGGCCCGGCCCTCCATCTGCATCTACGGTGCCAGGCCTCGGTCTACGCCCTCCGCCCGGGCCACTTGATTGCATGTGCCCCCCAGACTAAAAGTTGCCAGCCAGCCCCTGCGGATAACCAAGTTGCACCTCAGTCCTTAGGCCACATCAGATCCTCCGGCTCTAGTAGTCGCACAACGGCTAACCAAGCCGCACCTCGGCATCCAGCCACATCAATCCTACCAGCTACTTGCTGCATCAATTCAACAGACTATACCAGCCTCATAAATCCTACTAGCTACTTGCTGCACCAATTCAACAGGCTATCCCAGACACATCAATTCTGTCAGCTACTTGCTGCATCAATTCAGCAGGCTATACCAGCCACATCAATTCTTCCAGCTACTTGCTGCATCAATTCCACAGGCTATATCAGCCACATAAATTCTTCCAGCTACTAGCTGCATCGATTCAACAGACTTTACCAGCTGCATTACTTCACCAGCGGCAATTGCTGCATCTATATCACCATTGCTACATTAGCCGCATCTATACCACCAGTGCTTCATTAGCCGCATCTATACCACCAGTGCTGCACTAGCCGCATCTCAGCTACCGGCTCTCATTGGTGTCATATTTTATTCTGGTACTCCAGGGAGATCTGTGTAAACCCCTACTATTCTGAGCTGAAGTCCAGACAGCCGCCTAAGTACCGGTGAATGTTTCTAGTTCTAAGGGAACAGTGGGTGGTTGCTAGTGGCAGAAGATCTTGTCCATTGAATTCTAGGGGTTTACACATGCTATCCTTGGAAAACCATTACATTTAGCTGGCCAAATAGTAGTGACACGCATGGAGCCATCACAGAATCCAGCTCAGGTTCTGGCAGGCCAGATTGAAATCCTGATTCAGAAAGTGCAGGAGCTCTCCGTCAGATTGGAAGATGTTTGTTCCACTTCAGCTCAGATGAGAATCAAGGAACCCAAAATGCATCTCCCTGACCGGAACTCAGGTGATCGCATGGGGTTTCTCAATTTTTGAGAGAGTTGTAAGCTCTATTTTAAACTATGCCCCATTTACTCTT
Organism: Taudactylus pleione; assembly: GCA_031769625.1. NCBI lineage: Eukaryota > Metazoa > Chordata > Amphibia > Anura > Myobatrachidae > Taudactylus > Taudactylus pleione. The sequence continues at coordinate 2,304,859 of JAUIMM010000776.1, forward strand.
GAACTGAGGCACAACGTGTTGGATGGATTAGTTATTTCACTCCTTCAAGGAGATTCTCAGACCTGGGCTTTTGGGTTACCTGCCACTCATAGTGCCATTCTTTTCATGGAGGCATTTTTTAAAGTGTTAGGTCTCCTTTATGATGACCCGGATAAGACCGCAATGGCAGAGGCTAATTTATGATTTATTAAGGAAGGACTGAGGGCAGCAGAAGACTACTGCATGGAGTTCCGTAGATGGGCAGTGGACTTTGGCTGGAATGGCCCCGCTCTCTGTAGCCAGTTTCACTTGGGGTTCTCATGACAAGAGTTATAGTACCTGGCGGGTCGCGGTCTCTGCCTGTGTGGGTGTTTTGGCATGGTCCTACCGGAGGGGGTGTCTGGAGGTTGGCGTGAGGTGCGCATGGATGTCTGAGGGGTACAGGCCATGTGGTGACAGGTGAGAATGGCAGCACTGCCACGCTGGGGATTGCTGGGTGCTGCCATGTTTTGGGCATGTGACCTGAATGGAGCAATCAGGTCGGAGAATCTTGTGTTTACTCTCAGCAGCCTATCATGCACTTTCCCATGGTACTTAAGGGTGTTCAGCAAGCCCTCTTGTTGCCAGTTCAACATATACACAGCGCAAGCTGTGTGAGAGTTCTCTGTGCTCCTTTGCTCAGTGTGATAATTGCAGTCTCAGCAGTGCTCCGTTTCCTGCTCTATCTCCATCACAGGTTGTTCCTGGATATCTGCATCTACCCTGCTATTCAACATTACTCACCTCACAGTTTGTGACCCCTTATGCTCTCCGGACTCACAGCCCACTCCAGGACCTCAGACCTCTGTTCCTCAGTCACACCTCCATTGGACTTTGTTTTTTCTGCCTGACACCTGTTCCCAGCAGCCTTTATTGGACTTTATTTTCCTGCCAGACATTTGTTTTCAGCCACACATCACTTGGACTTGTTTATTTTTGGCAGTTTATATATCTATCACCGTTTCATGAATTACAATACTCCTATTAAACCGGCTGCATTTCTATACTGCAAACCCATTCCAGTTTCTTCTCCTGCATCCACCCCGGTTCAAAAAATAATTCAAACCTGAATGGGGATTTCTGACCCTATAAAATAAATTTTTGTTTCAACACCCTATATCAGAGTCGATGGATGACCTTATGCATCTAGTTATCTGCATTGATTGTCATGTCGTGAACGCAGATGTGAATGGAATTTGCCTAGGGTTTCTTCCTGGGGTCCTCCTTCGGATTCTGAAGAGCCTATGCAGATTGAGCTTTTCATCTGCCCCCTGAGAAGTATCGTAGAAGCTCCTTGGGCCTTTGTATGTATTGCGGTAACAGAGGATACTCAGTTAACAACTGCCTGAACAAACCGGTAAAAGGGAAGGCCTAAGTGCTAAGGAGAAATTACATTTAGAGCTTACATCTGTTTCCCCAAAAAACTTGGTCTTGGTTCTGCGCACCTTCAAATTTCCAATAAGCAATATTTTACTTCCGCATTCCTTGATAGTGGTGTTGCTGGTAACTTCATGGATCTTTCCTTCTTTAAGACCTTTGGTATTCCTGCTGGCTTTCTGGACCATTCCATCTCTATCTGTTGGTTAGATGGTCAAACCTTTCCTAAGGGTGTTGTCTCTTTTCAAACACCATCCATCTGTCTGTCAGTTGGTTTGTTACATTCTTAGGAAATTTATTTTCTTCTCATTCATTGTTTCTTGGCACCAATCATCTTGGGTCTTCCTTAGCTCAGAGATCACAATCATGTTATTGACTGGGAGACCGGTGAAATCACCAAGTTGACGTAGTTCTCAGTGCCTCTCAATTCCAGTCTGGATGTTGCAGCTAGCAAAGTCAAAGCCATTCTGGACTGGGTACAGCACACTACTTATAGCTATCCAACGTTTCCTCGGATTCACAAATTACTATATGAGATTCATCAATTCTTTTTCTTCCATCATGGCCCCCGATTTGTTCAGTTGACTAAAAAAGGAGCCAATACCATTAACTGGTCCTCCGAGGCTGTGCAGGCTTTTGAAAACTTAAAATCTGCTTTCACTAATGCCTCGATCCTTCATCACCCATAACCGGATCTGCCATTCATTGTTGAGGTGGATGCCTCGGAGGTTGGAGCTGGAGCCATACTGTCACTGAAGGATCCTCAAGACAAAAAGTTGCACCCATGCACTTTTTTCTCCTAAAAATTCACCTCTGCTGAGAGAAATTATGATGTGTGCAATCGTGAATTATTAGCAATAAAATGGGCTTTTGAGGATTGGAGGCACTAGCTAGAGGGAGCCAAATATCAGTCACTGTTGTCACAGATCATAAAAATTACATTTAAATGGCCAAACAACTTAATTCCAGACAGGCATGCTGGGCATTATTTTTTACCCACTTCAACTATATAATCTCTTTACATATGGGATCTAAGAATATCAAGGAGGATGCGCTGTCCAGGAGTTTTCTATCTGCTCAGCAGTCTGTGGGCTCTGATGAACCTATTATTCCTGCTTCACATATCTATCTGGCCCTTGCACGCAACTTGGCTGATTCCCTTCAAGCCTGTTAGTCAGAAACCTAATTTGGGAAACCTGCTGGACTATTGTTCATTCCAGAAAGACTCTGGGATGCAGTTCTGCTGGACTTCCACTACCTGAAGGCCATATGTCATCCAGGTTTTTTCAGGATGATGGAATTACTTTCTCGTTCGGTGTGGTGGCCTTTGTTGTCAAGAGATGTCCAAGAGTTAATTCTGGCCTGTGACATCTGTGCTTGAAATAAGATTCTGTGAGTTGCAACTAAAATGGTGCAAGGTCTACACCACAAAACTTACCAGGAAAGACTAAAAGATCTTAATATGTATAGTTTGGAGCAGAGAAGGGAAAGAGGGGACATTATAGAAACATTCAAATGTATAAAGGGTTTTTAACAAGTTATAGGAAGGAGACAAGAGAAGTATTAGAACAAGAGGACATGTTCTGAAAGTGGAGGATGGTAGGTTCAGGGGAAATTTTAGGAAAAATTACTTCACAGAAAGGGTAGTGGACAAGTGGAATAGCCGCCCATCAGAGGTGGTAGAGGCTAAGACAGTAGAGCATTTTAAACATGCATGGGATAGACATAAGGATATCCTTCAGAAGAAGTAAGGATCATTAAGGGTTGAGGTAACAATATGTTTAAAAATGGGGCAGACTAGATGGGCCAAGTGGATCTTATGTGCCGTCAAATTCTATTACCTAGACCACAGGTTCTCAAACTCGGTCCTCAGGACCCCAAACAGTGCATGTTTTCCAGATCTCCTCACAGAGTCACAAGTGAAATAATTAGCTACACCTGTGAATCTTTTAAAATGTGTCAGTGAGTAATGAATACACCTGTGCTCCTGCTTGGTGACCTAGAAAATATGGACTGAGGAGTGAGTTTGAGAACCACTGATCTAGACTTTAGTAAGTCTTTTGAGACTGTTCCACATTGCTCCATCTGGCCTCCTTCTACCTTTGTCCATACCCAGGAGACCTTGGACGCACATTGCCATGGACTTCATTGTTGACCTCCCTGCCTCTTCCCAATGTTCTGTGATTTGGACTGTAGTGAATCGCTTTAGTAAAATGGCACAGTTTATTCCTCTTCTCAAACTTCCCACTGCCAAGGAACTTTCCATTTTGTTTATCAAGCTTATTTTCCGTCTGCATGGATTACTTTTGGATATCGTGTCCAATCGGGGAACTCCATTCATTGCCCAATTTTGGAAGAATTTCTGTTCCTCAATAGATATTTGCCTTAGTCTTTCCTCTGAGTATCACCCGCAGTCCAACAATCAGACTTAATGTACCAATCAGTCTCTGGAACAGTACCTCCATTGTTTTGTTTCAAAATATCATAATGATTGGGTTACGCATTTGCCCTTGGCGGAGTTTGCTTTTGTTAATTCTTGCCACTCTGCTTCCTCAGTTTTGCCTTTCTATTGTGTAATCGGACAACATCACAGAGCAAATTCCTTTGAACCCAATACCAGGTGATCTACATCTCCAGCACCAGTTTCCTAGTTGCACTCCATTTGGAGGAAGGTTTGCCAGTGTATTGCGACTACTCTAGTAGTCGCAATACAGCTCACCTAGCCACACCTCAGTCCTTAGGCCACATCATATCCTCTGGCTCTAGTAGTTGCAATATGGCTAACCAAGTCACACCTTGGTCCCCAGGCTACATAATATCCTCCGGCTCTAGTAGTCGCACCAAGTCTAACCAAGCCACACCTCGGTCCTCAGGCTGCATTGTATCCTCCAGCTCTAGTAACTGTACCACGGCTAACCAAGCAACACCTCCAGCCACATCAATCCTACCAACTACTTGCTGCATCAATTCAACAGGCTATAACAGCCTTATCAATCCTACCATCTACTTGCTGCACCAATTCAACAGGCTATACCAGCCTTATCAATCCTACCAGCTACTTGCTGCATCAATAAAAAAAGGCTATACCAGCCCAATCAATCTTACCAGCAACCTGCTGCATCAATTCAACATGCTATACCAGCCACATCAATTGTGCCAGCTATTAGCTGCATCAATTTTACAGACTGTACCAGCTGCATTACTTCAGCGGCAATTGCTACATCTCTACCACCAGTGCTACATTAGCTGCATCTATATCACCAGTATTGCACTAGTCACATCTCAGCTACTGGCTCTCATTGGTGTCATATTTTTTTCTGGTACTCCTGGGAGATCTGTGTAAACCCATACTACTCTGTGCTTAAGTCCAGATGGCCTCCTTAGTACCGGTGAACGTTTCTAGTTTTTAGGGAACAACAGGTGGTTGTTAGTGGCAGAAGATCTTGTCCATTGAGTTCTAGGGGTTTATGCAGGGTATCCTTGGAAAAACAGAGGGTTATGGTTGGGCACTAGGAGAGGATTATGTTTATGCTGCAGGGAGGGAGGGTTAGGTATAGGGGTAGGGTTAGGATACTTACCGTCATGTCGGTATCCTAACCAGTGGCGGCTCCAGAGGGGTGGCTGCTGCGCAGTCCAAATTTCAAATAGGGGAACCACACCAACTGCCATTTCAAATGCTGCCAAACATAGATGGCTGGTACTCATTGGCAGTTGGTGTGGCTCCCCTCTTTGAACTTTAAACTGCGCTGCAGCCCCACCCCTGGAGCCACCACTGATCCTAACCCTGTTGGGATTCTGGCATTGAGATTCTGACCGCTGGCATCTCGTATCCAACATGGCCATATAACTGCATTTCGTATTGCAAACAAGTTTGGTGAAATATACAAAATAGAGATCTGGTGTATCCATATAGCATAGAAAAAAAATTGTTACTATTCTTCACAAATCTCATATTCCATATTATAATATCTCATGTTTTGGATATGAATTGAGCAGAAAATTTGATGCAGGAAAACATGTGCATCAAATTTCAGCTACTAATATCCTTTAAGGCAATACATATGCACAAGATTATAATAGATCATAAGGGAAAGTCTAAAATTTGCCATGTTCATTTATTGCCGGGTATTTATTACCTAACAGCATCTTCTGGATGTATCCAAATAATGATGCATTTTTTAAGGATATTATATATTAAAATTTATTTTTGGGGGATTGGGTTGGGCACCACATGGTGAGGAGGCTGGACAGTGAGCGTGTGTGCTACTTGCCTGCTGCTAAGACTGAGTTGGTCTCTGGCATCTGTTTGGCCATGTTTGCCAGTGTTTTGCTGGTCTGAAGAGGAGAGAGATGGTCTGCGGACAAGCCAGAGGGAGACGAGCCAGGAGGTTTTAGAGATATCCATAGTTTAGCACAGGTGACTTAATTAGTACCTCAGTCATTTTGATTTAACATCTGTGCTCAACCATGTATATCTCTAAAACCTGTACTATTGGGGAGCCTTGAGGACTGCATTTGGGAACATCTGACCTAAAGCAAAAAGAGCCCCAGAAGGTTCTGCCAGAGACACAATTATAAAGATCCATTATTTTCAAACTAAGGAGCAAATCTTGAGATCAGCCCGAGATGCAACTAATGGGACAGCAATCCTGGGATCTATGCAAATATTCAAGAATTTATCTACAGAAACTTTAATAAAGAGGCAAATATTTGCTCGAATCACAAAAGCATTGAGACAAGCAAATGTCCCATATAGATGAGGCTTCCCAGTGTAACTACTTGTTATACATAAAGTAATTACAAAGACACTGGTTACAGAAGAAGGACATTTTTCTGTTTTGTATAATGACACATGGAAATATATTTTTATTTAGACACTTATAATGGAATTACATACTTGATGAAGGAAGGTTGTGCATATTAAATTTACCTATGAATAAATGTAGATAATTTATTTTTTCACTACTATTGTCACTTCAAAATATATCACTAGGAAATGTATGAAAAGATTAAGAAATTATAATATAATGATACTAGAGGTGTATAAATTATTAATATTTGTATTATTATCATACTTTTTTTTTTAGTTTTTTGCACAAATTTAAAAGATGTTTGAGATTTTTTATATAAGTTGAAGCCCTTAGGGAAAGCAAAGATATCATTATAATAACTAGGTTAAAAGAATAATTTTTTAGGATGACAAATATACTCATTGATTAACTTTTTCATTGAGATAGATTCATTTCATGAATATTATCAATATAAAAGGAAGTTACAGGTGATAGAAGAGTTAGCAACCACCCCCACATATATTAAATGGAAGCCTCAATGATTAGAGGCCATATTAGCTAGGTAGAACTATTTATGCTTTTTTTATGATCTTTTTTCTTTTTTCTTTCTTTTTTTCCAGGTCCTAATAGCAATAAAGGTTTTTTTAAAAGGTACTTCATTAAATTTAATGTTAGGGGAGTAATATCTAGACTATTAGTATTATAAAAACAAAAACAATATACTGTCTATACATGAGGGTTAACATTTTGTCAATTAATGCTAAAGGGTTAAATTCCCCATAAAAGTGCATTAGGATATCTTTGCTATCCAAGAAACACATTTTACAAGGCTTACCCCTCCTCCCTTTGTTTATTTAAATTTTCCAAAATACCTATTTTTTTAATGAATGTAGTAAGAAAGCTGGAGTAGCATTGTTATTTAATTGGAATAGTAACTTTAACCTTAACACATATTTTGAATAAGAAAGAGAGATACATTACCTTGGTTGGAACATTAGCTTCCATATATGCCTCACATTCTTCTCAGATTTAATTTATGAAAATCTTTCTTAAAGAGCACCAGAGAGTTAGTAGGGGTGCAATCTTCATATTGGGGGATTTTATTCTTGTGCTGGATCCATATTTGGATAAATTGGGACCTGTAAATAGAAAAATGACTAGCTCAGTAATAAATCTCTCTAATGCCTTATAAGTGATTATGAAATTTATGATATATGGAGGGCAGGACACCCAACAGCAAGAAATCATACTTTTTTTTCACATGTACATGGAACTTATTTACGACTAGACCTAGCCTTTATGGATAAGAAAACCATTCAGCAAATAAAGAAATCAGAGAACTTACCAATAACTTGGTCAGATAATGCTGATAGATTGTTATAGTGTGGGAGGATGACTGTCTACTATCATTTCCCAGAGTATGGATATTTCCAAGTTTTCTTTTTGCGTCAATATAAACTAAACAATTAAAGACTCTTTAAAAGATTTTTTAACGTCATAATTCCCCTAAGGAAACTAACCCTATCAATGTTTGGTATGCTTTTAAGGCAGTATTAACAGGATCCATTATACAAATGACATCAAGAATTAAAAGACAGGAAGCAAAGTCTCTGAAATATTTATAAAATCTAGGGGTGTGCACCGGCCACTTTTTGTGTTTTGGTTTTGGATCTGGATCTTTCTTCGTGTTTTGGATCTGGATTGGTTTTGCCAAAACCACCCTTCCGTGTTTTGGGTTCTTGGTTTTGTGTTTTGGATCTGTATTTTTTTTTTAAAAAACATAAAAACAGCTAAAATCACAGAATTTGTGGGTTTTTCTGCTCCTATGCTATTATTAACCTCAATAACCTTAATTTCCACTAATTTCCAGTCTATTCTGAACAACTCACACCTCACAATAGTGTTTTTATGTCCAAAAGGTTGCACCAAGGTAGCTGGATGACTATGCTAAGCGATACGAGTGGGCGGCACAAACACGTGGCCCATCTAGGATGACAGTTTGAAAAACTAGGCCCCAAACAGAACATAATGCAAAGAAAAATGTTGTATAAACAGGACATGCACACTTTAACAAACCAATCATTTCAGCACCAGGGACTGGCTGAAATGATTGGTTCGTTTGGGGCCCCACAAAACAAGTTGGCAATTAATCTGTCCCTGCACAAACTGGCTCTACGGAGGCAAGATGTCATCCTCATCCTCCTCATCCACCGATTCCTCACCCTCTTCAGTGTTGTGTACATCCTCATCCTCACAGAGTATTAACTCATCCCCGCTGGAATCCACCACCACAGGTCCCTCTGTACGTTCTGGAGGCTGGTCTCCCTGGAACAGTTGATAATTCATTTTTATGAACATCATCTTCTCCACATTTTGTGGAAGCAACCTCCTACGCCTTTTGCTGACAAGGTTCCCAGCTGCACTAAACACAATTTCGGAGTGCACACTGGAGGGGGGGCAACTCAGGTAAAATAGAGCCAGTTTGTACAGGGGCCTCCAAATTGCCTCTTTTTCCGGCCAGTACATGTATGGACTGTCTGAAATGCCTACTTGGATGCTGTCACCGATGTAATCCTTTAACAGACAGACGCACGCTTGTCACTGCTGCTTTGAGGATGCAGGTGCGGCTACAGCCCACACAATTCACAAAGACAGAAAAAAAAGAAGAATTTTTTTATTGTTTGTGGAGTGCACTTTGGGGGTTACACCACCCTTTAACAGACAGAAGCACGCTTGTCACTGCTGCTTTAAGGATGCAGGTGAGGCTACAGCCCACACAATTCACAAAGATGGAAAAAAAAATAAGAATTTTTTTATTGTTTGTGGAGCACACTTTGAGGGTTACACCACCCTTTAGTAGACAGACGCATGCTTGTCGCTGCTGCTTTGAGGATGCAGGTGGAATCTAGACGGGATTTGGAACCGGGGACACACTACCTCCATCAATTGTCTAAATCCCACTGCACCAATGGCGGATACCGGATGCACGTCTAACACCAACATCGCAGTCAAGGCCTCAGTTATACGTTTTGCTTCAGGATGACTGCTGTCATAATTCATCCTCCTCGCTAGGGACTGTTGGAGGGTCAATTGTTTAGTAAAATTAGTGGTGTTCCTACTTCCTCTCTGGGATGATGAACAACTCCCAGCAGCAGCAACAGCAGCACTAGGAGGAAGTGGTTCTTGATCTTTCCCTATTTTATGTTTATCGTAGAATTTTGGTCCTCCATTTATGTTATATTGATATATATGTGCGGCTAAGGCGCACACAAACACAGAAAATATTTTTTTTATTTTTGCTGGAGAGTAGTGCACTTTGTGGGTTACACCACCCTTTAAGAAATGAGCCATCCGGCCCTTTACTTAAGGGACACAGGTGCATGCTTGGCGCTGCTCCTTTGTTGATGCACGTGCAGCCACAGTGCACACAATTCACAAACACAGAAATTTTTTTTTTATTTTGTTTGGAGTGCTCTTTGGGGGTTACAGCATCCGTTAGCGGTCAATCCAGCCGGCCATTTATTTATGGGACAAAGGCGCACGCTTGGCACTACTTTGTTGATGCACGTGCGGCTACTGCGCACACAATTCACAAACACAAAAAAATATATTTTTTTATTTTGTTTGGAGTGCCCTTTGGGGGTTACAGCACCCTTTAGTGGTCAATCCAGCCGGCCATTTATTTATGGGACACAGGCGCACGCTTGGCACTACTTTGTTGATGCACGTGCGGCTACTGCGCACACAATTCACAAACACAAAAAAATATATTTTTTTATTTTGTTTGGAGTGCCCTTTGGGGGTTACAGCTCCCTTTAACGGACAAGCCAGCTGGCCTTTTACTTGTGGGACACAGGCGCACGCTTGGTGCTGCTCCTTTGTTGATGCACGTGCAGCCACAGTGCACACAATTCACAAACACAGAAAAAATATATATTTTTTTGCACTTGGGGGGAGCACCCCTGATGGACAGAGCACCCCCTGGACAACACTACAGCACCCCTTTAGGACTGGGACACTGCACAGGACTTTGGAGTGGACACAGCCCCTATGGACAACTGACTGCACAACACAGTCCAGCCAGCCCATATGGACTTTGAAGTAGTGGACACAGCCCCTATGGACAACAGCAGCACAGCGCAGCAGAGCACAGCACAACACTACACTACACTACAACACTACACTACACTACACAGCCCAGCCAGCCCTAACTCCCACCCTCCCTCTTCACTGTCCACAGCCGAGTGAGAAAATGGCGCTGACGCGGGTACCTTATATAGGATCCAAAACCCGCGAGACCCGGAAGGCGGGATGATGACGTTTTGCCTCGATTTCAGATCCGAGTCAGCCGGGAAAAGTCGAGCCTGACTCGGATCGGCCTTGGATCGGGGGGGCTCGGGGGGGTTCGGATTTCAGAAATCCGAACCCGCTCACCCCTAATAAAATCAATTAAAAGAGATAGACAAGTAACACAAAATCAACCGTAAAGATATGGCCCTAACTTGGAAATTAAATTAAATAAGAGAAGAGTTGAAAAGTATACGTTAAAGCATATAAAAAATAATATTACCAAAATGAAGCAGAAATATTATACCGAAGGAAATAAAGCATCACGCGTCTTAGCTAGAAAAAATAGAGGGAAAAGAACAAGAAATTATGTTCAGGCACTATATAATGTAGTAAGTGCTAAATTAACTTGATATGTCCAATGCATTCGCTAAATATTATAAATCTTTGTACAATATAAAAAATTATTTAAATACTCCTCAACCTACTAAAGAGGAATTTTTTTTATCTAAAATAAAGCAACCAAAGCTAAGTAAACAACAATTAGATAACCTTGAGAGGGCATAGTCAATGCAAGAAGTAAAAGAAGCCATTAAAACTTTAAAGCGAGATAAGGCAGAAGGACCAGACGGATTTATTAACAACTTCTATAGTAAAAAATACAAAGATAGGCAATGCGCTCCAAAAACCAATCATGAGGGTTGAAATGGGAGCAGCTAACTGTCAGGTTCACCACTCAACCGGGAAATAGACAGTATAAATGACAAACATATAATGTTTGAAACAGCAAGCGCTCAATCCTAAAGAGTAAATTATTCTACCTGGTAACAGGTGTTGGTTGAAGCCCAAAAACTAATTAGTGGAGAAATTAGTGTGTGAACTGGACACTGCACAAGGTGTCACAATGTACAGCCTAACATGCACCATAGAATCAGGCATATATATATATATATCACAAATGTAATTTATTCTACATAAATGGTAGATAGAACACACAATAAAAATGGATATTTGAAGGGAAGGGTGGACAAGTGAGGACAACTGATAGATGGGGGAGTTGTAAGTAAACTTGAATTGCAAGGGGAAAAATGCATATAAAATTAATAAGAGTTTCAAAAAATTATGATAAAAAAAGAAGTATTAAAATAGTGACACTAACCACTGTTAACTTTTGTCATTGTGGATCGTGTGGGACCCGCAAAGGAAAAATCCACCCGCCGCACACCTACCGCCACAAGCTCCAAGACGTTACATGGAGGAAACCCAGACTGCGGCAGCCTGAGCAGCTTAACCGGCCGGGGTGAGTCATCGACCCGTGCACCTCTGACCTGAGGCCGGCACAACCCACTAGCTGCTGTGGAGATTCCTCCGACACTGGCAGTGAGGGTGAGACTGCGGTCAGACAGATCGTACCAGCACGAGGAAACAAGGGTTTGCTAGCAGTTTCAGCACGGCCTAAGGGTTCCCCCCCCCCGATTGCCGGGCTCCTTCACTGTTGGCACCCGGTTCCTCCGGGCCAGTGAGGCGCTCTTTAATTTGCCCCAGGGTACCCCCAGTCTTATCTGGATAGCAGTGAAGCTGTATTGTGCGGACCACGGCTACTGCAGAGCCGTGGTTATGGGGGTCACCACCTATACTCTGGATGACACCCATTGGAATACAAGTGATACCCTAAGCTTGGGTTTATTTCATCTACACACAGCTACATATAACCCTAACTAAAGACATGGACCATTTCTTTTAAGGCTTCATTGACTGCTACAATTTCAACTTTTGGATCCTGTGTCCGATCAGCTGCACATTTTAATACTTAATTTTTTATCATCATTTTTTGCAACTCCTATTAATTTTATATGCATTTTTATCCTTGCAATTCAAGTTTACTTACAACTTCCCCATCTATCAGTTGTCCTCACTTGTCCACCCTTCCCTTCCCGAGTGTGTCTTTCAAATATCCACTTTTATTGTGTGTTCTATCTACCATTTATGTAGAATAAATTACATTTGTGATATATATGCCTGATTATATGGTGCATGTTAGGCTGTACATTGTGACACCTTGTGCAGTGTCCAGTTCACACACTAATTTCTCCACTAATTAGTTTTTTTACCTCAACCCACACCTGTTACCAGGTAGAATAATTTTCTCTTTATTATTGAGTGCTTGCTGTTGCAAACATTATATGTTTGTCTTTTATACTCAACAACTTCTATATTCATTTTCAAGATCAGAAAGCTTCAACATAGCTTCAGGTGGTTGAATGTGGTACTGTATTGGTAAACTTTCCTGCAGAGCTATTAGAAGCAAGTCTAGTGACAATAGTTAAATCAGGTAAAGATCCAACATGACTTCAAAATTATAGACCTACTGCATTATTAAATAACAACATTAAAATTTATGCCAAGTTGATTGCAAATCGCCTGAATCTGGTTTTGCCTGAATTAATAAATCCAGATCTGGTTGGATTTGTAAAAGGCAGACAAACCCCAATAATACACATAGGGCAATTAATATATTGGAACAATTCTCTTATAAGGAAGAACCATTAATAGCATATCTTTAGATACAGAAAAAGCCTTTAATAGGCTAAATTATGAATATATGAAAGGAGTGCTAACAAAATTCTGTATTGTCGATAGATTTTTAGATGCAATTATGGCCCGCTATTCAGCACCTGAAACTCATGTTTTTTTGTAATGGTTTCATTTCATCTAAATTTTCAATTACAAATGGGACCCGACAAGGCTGCCCATTAACATCACTTATTTTTGTTCTATCTATAGAACCCTTAGCAGAGAGTATACACCAATCACGATTCAAAACAGGACCTCTTATAAACAATATACAACATAGGATTCTTCAATTTGCTGATAATGTTGTTTTATTTCATACTAATCCAAAAGTCTCTCTTCTCGCAATCTTGGATATCCTAGATCAATATGCAAATGTCTCCGATTATAATTTTTTATAATTATTTTATAAACACACCAATTGCTTTAACCTGTTTCATTTATCTTTGTCTCCTATTATAAATTAGATAACTTAAATGAAAATAAAACCAAAGTTCTCCCAATAAATATTGATGTTATAGATTTGATAAATCTTAAAACAAAATTTAAGTTTAGCTGGAAAACCCAGTCATTGAAATATTTAGGGATTCATTTGGTAGCAAAAGAAGACTATATTCTAGACTATAATTATGGCCTTTATTAAATCAATTTAACAAATATGTAAATTACTTGATGAATTATGATATAATATGGGTAGGAAGAATAAAAGCTGTTAAAATGTTTTGCTTTCTCCCTAAAATCTTATACCTATTCTGTTCTATACCAAGGTTTCTTCCCAAATACTGGCTATACAAATTTAATACTGTAATGAATAGGTATATATGGGGAAATAAAAAATCTAGATTGGCAAAAAAATACCTAACTCTAGATAAGTCACATGGAGGAATTCAACTCCCTAATCTAGAATTATATCAAACCTCTACTCTGATTAATCAGATAAGTGATTGGTGTATAAAAGATACCACCAAACCTTGGGCAGAGTTGGAAGATGGGATGATAGGTAGATTTCCAATAAAATATTTAATATGGGTTCCACCTAAATACAGAATACTGTAAAAAAATACATTAAAATCAGCAAGAGTAGCCCTTAAGGCTTGGGATAAATTAATGAGTTATGAAGATCAAATCTTAGTACCCTTTGCATATCTATCTCTCCAGGTGCTGACAAATTATATTCCAAATCTAAATTTAGATTTATGGATATCTAACGGAATTTACACAATGAAAATTTTTTATCTGAATAATATGCTGATGTAAAGTTTGCAATACCTACAGTTGAATTCTATAAATACTTGTAGATTAAACATTGGCTGTATTATTTTTCTTCTTATGTAGGTAGTTTTAAATCTCTCCCTGAGAATATGGTAACTAAAATGATATCTCCTATCCAAAGAGGGGAAATTTAGCATTGATATTTAATAGCATTAAAAATCAATCCAATAGATTAGACGATAGCCCAAATCAAATGGGAAAGAGATCTAAAAATAATATTAGATGAGATGGAATAGTCTCAGCTGTTTAAATCCATATATAAAATGTCTAGACATAGTTTCCATTTAGAAAACTATATATAGAAGTTCTGTTGTATATATATCTAACTCCAGATAGGGTATATAAAATTTGGCCATCTCAGATAAATGTTTGTTGGAGATGTTTAATAGAAACAGGTGATATTTTGCATATCTTTTGGGATTGTGTGAAAATTCGTCCCTTATGGTTAGAAGTACAGAGGTTAATATATCAAGTTTTGGAATGTGATAGAAATATAACTCCTCAGATGGCTCTTCTACATATATATCAACTAGATATTTATGTATCTTATAGATATATTCTAAGCCATATCTTTATAGCCACCAAAGCAGTGATAGCTCAATAGTGGAAGCAAGAAAATCCTCCTCCAATTTCATTGACAATTAATAAAATAAATTATAGTTATTTGATGGAAACAATAGATAATCTTGAGAACCCGGAAGCCTTGATATGGAAATTACGTAATTGGGAGATATATGTGGATCAGATAATGGGCATCACCTCAGGAGTTCTAGCATAGCACGATTGTATAAATCTACTAGTATATTATTGCATCAAGAAATGTGTACCTATATGTAATTGATATCAAAATAGGAGATATTGTGATGCTCTGGAATTCTCTCTTTATTGTGAGACACTGGAATTATTTCTTTTTCTTTTATTGTATTTCTAAGAAATGAAATAAAATATCAATAATGAAAAAGTTATTTTTTAAACATCCATAATACTATAATTTTTCAATAGTGTGCTCCAGAAAGAGATTTTTCTGTTGTTGTTTGTTTCTCCTTGTCATATACAATATAAGTTTTAGTACTTAAAATCTGGGAGCACCACCAACACAGTGCTGTTTGACAAGTTGAAATGATAACACCTGGTATATTGATTTTGGAACACTGCTCTAAATTCCTATGTAGTGGAAATTCTAATATTCCTTTTGTATAAAAGTAACTAATACCTACTACTAAATATCAGTTACAGTACTTAAAATTAACAATGCATCTGATTGGTCAGTAGCTTCTGCTATGTACATTTGTTTTGGTAGGAATATTTTCACTGACCTGCTTCTTCAGCTTCCCTCTGAAACAGTTTTTCAAAGGACTTTTCCATTAATATAGTATACACCATAAAAATGACTGATATAGCATAGCACTGTTCTAAAATGGCTGCTGGCATGTTTGTGAAGGGAAGACCAAAAGGAAACTTTTTATTTGTGGCTTCTTATTGATCTGTGCAGTCACACTCCCATGAGTAGTATATAAAAATCTTTACAATGGGTCTATCCAAGTACACTGGTCAATTACATTTATTTTGGGTTTATTATTTTATATTTATATCCTAAGAAATAAAAAAACCTTTTGCTGTTTAAACTTACACATCTCAAAGTGTGAATACCGTTCAGGTCATGAGGTAACATCCTTGAAATGTTTCTGAAAAATTATTCAGTGAAAAGGTTTCCATAGAGTTTAATTTTATCATGAAACATATTGATGTTCTATTAAATATTTGCTGGTATGTTTTGGGTTGAGCGCTAATTTTGGTTTATGAATTTTCCATCAGAGTGGTGTCTGCAGGAATGAAGATTGAACGTTCAGATTTCACCATTTCCAGATCCAGAATGATAGCCCATAAAAGAGATTTTGGAAATGAGAAAACAGGCAAAAGGTAGGCAAAAGGGGCAACTAATTAATTTTCTTTTTAATGTTACAATTTGTGCTAATCCAGAGAAAACCACAGGCTTAACATAACCTGCACTTTATGGTGTTTTGAATTGTTTAGGTCAGTTGCCTTTTAACTAGAGATGTGCAGTTTAGTCCTGACACACCCCAACTTTGAGGTTCCAAGTCAATCGAGTCCTGGCTCGGATCATTTTTGGGGTTCTGAGTAGAACCGATTCCTGGCTTTGGTCTGCTGCTAGTTCAGAACTCTGATTTAAAAATTGAATCTCAGGTTTTAAATTGCATGTAAACAGGATCAAATTACATTATTTAACTGTTTTTATCAATTTAAATAAATCCAAAATAAAAACAAAAGAAAACAAAACCAGAACCATACTATTTCATGGTGGTTTTGCCAAAACCAAAACACAAGGGTCCATGCACACCTCTACTTTGACTATATTTTACTGAAACACATTGCCTTTGTCCCAAATGCAGTTGTAATGTATTAATATTAATAAAGTCTAATTAATACTGTTCTTTACATGTGGAGGTATAGGTCCCAACAAGACTGCACAGGCATGATGGCACTTGGTGAACCAAAAGGGCCAGATTGCCCAGACATTAATGGCTCTCTAGCACCTGAAAAAAAATAATCAAAAGACAGGACTCAGACACTGAATAAATATTGTAATATTTTTAATTATATAATTACACCCCGACACAATCAGAGTTTACCAATTTATTACTCACAAAATGAAGGGGTCATGGTCTCTTCGGTCGTTGTAGAATCTCTGAATCTTGGCAAAACAAAAAATGCTGCTACCGCTCCTCCATGAGCCCATCGGGTTTGGGTTTTGGTTTTGCCAAACCCGCCTTCTAATGTTTGGTTATGGATCTGTATTTTGTTTCCAAATGTTTTAAAATCAGCTAAAATCACATTATTTGGGCTTGTTTTTGTTCCTACAGTATTATAACCTCAATAACCTTAATTTCCAGTCATTTCCAGTAAATTTTGGCCACCTCACAGCTCTCAATATTGTATTCTCTACTATTCGCCAATATAGGCCAAAGTCTACAGAGAGCTGGTTGGCTAAAGTAAGTGATAGAGCAGCGGCACAAAAGCATATCAGTTTTAAAAAATAAAAGACATCTATGAAACAAGGTCACACAGCAGTGGCACACAGGATGGCAGTTTAATAAACTATAAAAATGTCAACAATGCCCCAAACAGCGCATAATGCAAAGAAAAGAGGTGCAAGATAGAACTGTCCTTGGCTATTGTTGGCTGATGGGCGAACCATCTAAGGGATGTCGACAGAGAGTCTTTAGAGCACCACAATCTAGGGAGATTGAACAACTGGAGTCAGCATCCT
This sequence comes from Taudactylus pleione, assembly GCA_031769625.1. Taxonomy (NCBI): domain Eukaryota; kingdom Metazoa; phylum Chordata; class Amphibia; order Anura; family Myobatrachidae; genus Taudactylus; species Taudactylus pleione. Next base: position 2,322,463 of record JAUIMM010000776.1, read on the forward strand.
CACAATCCGCGTCTGACTCTGACACTTCTGTTTCTCTCACTCTGAGTATTTTTTAGGCACAGGCCTGAGGGGGCAGTATAGGAGATCCCGGAGACTCCACCCGAGGCGAGTGAGGCACAAATCTATCTGATTATCAGTTGTCCACTCATGAAGTGTCATTATTGTCTTTAAGTATGTCATTTGTATCTTCATTTAAACATGACAGCTTTGATCTAGCACTTTACAGATAATATTTTGTCCATTCACATCAGCCCCTGCCCCAGCAGAGCTTACAATCTACATTCCCTACGACATGTACATGCACATACACACTAGGGTTAATTTTTGTTGGGAGCCAATTTACCTGCCTGTATAGTTTTGGAGTGTTTGAGGAAACTAGAGTACCTGGGGAAAACCCACGCAAGCACAGGGAGAATATACAAATTCCACACAGTTAGGGCCATTGTGGGAATAGAACCCATGACCTCAGTACTGTGAGGTAGTAATGCTAACCATTACACTGTCTGTTCTGTACCATCTTGCCATTGCGTAAACCTATCTCATTTTATCCTCAGTTGTCCAATGCTAGTATACACACTTTCTTACATATGACAGAACAGGATGCTCAGACATTTATGCCTAAGCAAAAATGTGGCAACTTGACACCAGAGCAAAAGCAACTTCTAAAATCACTGCAGGACAACTGCTCTATTGTCATATGCCCTGCAGATAAGGGTGGGGCAGTTGTCCTGCAGAACTCATCTGACTAAAATCATGAGATCAAATGACAACTATCAGATGGGAGTGTACGCGGATGTGATCCTATACCTAGAATCAAGAGGATTATTAAAACAATTGTTGACAGAGCTGTGAACCTTGGGTGGCTGACAGAGGACATTTCTCTGTTCCTGAAGGTAGAACATCCAGAATGTCAAGTTATCTGCACCCTCCCCAAGGTTCATAAAACCCTGGTGGATCCCCCTGGCAGACCAATCATTTCTACCAGGGGTTCCTAATTACAACCTCTAGCGGCCTTTGTGGACAATTTCCTTCCGGACAATTAGTATACAGTATAATGTGCCCAGCTAAATGATGTAGATACAGTAAATAATGTTATGATAATAAGTTTACTTGAATTGTAAGAGCAAATTGATAACAAGATAATAGAAGTAATTGGTACATTGAGATAAACACACTGACTAGTTGACTAGCAGTCAGGGATGATGCTGTGGCTTGGGGGTCCGGTGATAGGACTTCCCTTGCTGTGGCATTACCCCCCGCTAGAAAGGGTCTGATGCTGGTTCTGGGAAATACAAGGGGGGCCCTATGCATTTCCCCCCCTGTATTTCCAGAACCAGGACTGGCTCAGAGCCCAGTGCTGGTTGCGCTGAATACGGGGGACCCCTACGTGATTTGTCCCCCGTATTTTGGCAACCAGGACTGGTTCTGAAAAGCATGGTGCTGGTTGTGCTTCATACAGGGGACCCCAACATCATTTGTCCCCTGTATTTAGCACAACCAGGACTGGGGCTCCATAGCCCGGGGCTGGTTGTTTTTTGGGGGTGGGGCCTATGCAATTTTTTTAGTTTTTTTAAACACAGGCAGCCAGTCCTGGTTGTGCTTAAATGCAGGGGACAAATGACATAGGGGTCCCCCGTATTTATCACAACCTGCACCGGGCTAGTCAGAAACAGCCCTGGTTACCAGAATACAGGGGACAAATTATGTAGGGGTCCCCCATAAATAGAGCAACCAGCACTGTGCTCTGATCCGGTCCTGGTTCTGGAAATACAGGGGAAAAAATTACTAGGGACCCCCTGTATTCTCCAGAACCATCACTGGAGTATTTATAATGGGTGGCTGATGCCATAGCCAGGGGAGCCCTTTCACCAGGTCCCCCAGCCACAGCATCAACCCTGACCACGAGTCAGTCCAGGCTGGGGATCCCTGAGGAGATGGGGACCACCCCAATAAAGGGGTCCCACTTCTCAGGGTACCCCAGGGCTTAGGCTGATAGCCGGGGCTATCCCCAGCACCCCTGGGCAGTGGGTGCCAGGTTGATTGTGTGATGTGGTGCATTTTAAAGAATATTTTCTTTTGCAGGTGAACTATAGTTCCCAACCACAAACCACAAGTACCAGCATGCTGGGCATTAGTGCCCACTGCCACCTGTAGTCCACCTGTAAAAAAAATATTACAATAACACAACACACTTTAATATTGTAATATTTTATTTTACAGGTTTTCACCTGGGGGACTGCAGCCTTTAAGCTCTTTTATGTGGCCTCCACCACCCCAGGGCTTAGGCACCTTCGCCTGGTGGGCGCCAACCCACCAGGGCTTCGGCAATTTTGTCTGGCAAGTACCAACCTGCCAGGGCTTTGGCGTTTTCACCTGGTGGATGCCAACCTTCCAGGGCTTCAATGTGTTCACTTGGCGGGTTGGCGTCTTCACCTAGTGGGTGGCAGCCTGTGTCATCTCTTTTACTTGGCCGCCGCTCACTAGGAGTTGCCTGGCAGGTGCCAATGCGCCAGGGCTTCAGTTTCTTCATTTAGTGGGTGGAAGCCTGTTAGCTATTTTTCGTGGTTGCCTCCCTCTAGGACTTCTAGCATCTTTGCCTGTAGGGCATCAACCCTCCAAAGGCTTTGGTGTCTTTGCCTAGTGGACGGCGGCCTGTATCAGCTATTTATCATGGCTGCCTCCCACTAGGACTTCTGGTGTCTTCGCCTGGCGGGCACCAACCTGCCAGGGCTTTGACGTCTTCACCTAGTGGGTGGCAGCCTGTGTTACCTCTTTTTCATGGCTGCTTCCCAGTAGGACTTCCAGTGTCTTTGCCAGGTGGGGCGTCAAACCGACAGGGCTTTGGCATCTTTGCCTAGTGGGTGGCAGCCTGTGTTAGCTCTTTTTCTTGGCAGCCACCCCCTTCGACTTATGGTGTCTTTGTATGGTGGGCGCCAACTGCCAGAACTTTGGCGTCTTTGGCTGGTGGGCGCCAAGCCGCAGGGGCTTCGATGTCTTCACCCAGTGGGCGGCAGCCTGTGTCAGCTCTTTTTTGTGGATGCCTCCCACTAGGACTTCTGGTGTCTTCACCTGGTGGGTGCCAACCCGCCAGGGCTTTGGCATCTTCACCTGGTGGGCACCAACCTGCCAGGGCTTTGATGTCTTCACCTAGTGGGCAGCAGCCTGTGTCAGCTCTTTTTCGTGGCTGCCTCTCACTAGGATTTCTGGTGATTTTCGCCTGGTGGGCGCCAACCTGCCAGGGCTTTGGTGTCTTCACCTGGCAGGCACCAACCCGCAAGGGCTCTGATGTCTTCACCTAGTGGGTGGAAGCCTATGTCAGCTCTATTTTGTGGCTACCTCCCTCTAGGACATCCGATATCTTCACTAGGTGGGCGCCAAACCGCAAGGGCTTCGGCATCTTTGCCTAGTGGGTGGCAGCCTGTGTTAGCTCTTTTACGTAGCTGCCACCCACTAGGGCTTCTTGTGTCTTCGCCTGGCGGGTGCCAACCAACCAGGGCTTTGACGTCTTCACCTAGTGGGCAGCAGCCTGTGTTAGCTATTTTTTCATGGCTGCCTCCCACTAGGACTTCTGGCACCTTCGCCAAGTAAGTGCCAACCCGCCAGGGCTTCAGCGTCTTCACCTGGTGGCCGCCAACCCGCCAGGGCTTCAACGTCTTCACCTAGTGGGTGGCAGCCTGTATCATCTCTTATTCATGGCTGCCGTCCACTAGGGCTTCGGCATTTTTGCCTGGTGGGTGCCCACCCACCAAGGCTTCGGCGTTTTCACCTGGCGGGCATCCACCCACCAGGAATTTGGCATCTGAGCTTAGTGGGCGGCAGCCTGTGTTAGCTCTTTTACGTGGCCACCACCCACTGGGGCTTTGGCATTTTTGCCTGGTGGTTACCAACCCACCAGGGCTTCTGCGTTTTCACCTGGTGGGCACCTACCCACCAGGGCTTCTGGCGTCTTCACCAGGGGGTGGCTGCCACCTCCCCAGGGCTTCTGCGGTCCTCTTCAGGTGCCGCCACCTCCAATGATGTCGCAAGTCATGATTGGCTCATGGCGGCCATCTTTGAAAATCATCATCGGCAGCACCCAGCAGCTGTGCGACCGGCACCTTTTCGGGTTTTGCCGGCGGGCCTGGATCCGAGAACATCCAGTCCCCTCCATCCATTCTGCCAAGAGCAGCCGCGGCACCCATTTCAAAAGATGGCACCTCAGCACCATTTTTGAAATTCAAATATGGCCACCACAAGCCGAGATTGGCTCATGGCGGCCATCTTTGAATTTCAAAAATGGCACTGAGGCTCTATTTTTTAAATGGGCGCCGCTGCCGTACACAGCAGAATGGCTGGCGGAAACTGGATCCCCTTGGATCCAGGCCTGCTGCCAACACCTGCACCGCTGCCGGACCCTCTACTGCTACTGCATCCCACCGACATCCGCGACCACCAACATCCGCGCCCCACCACCAACACCCATGCCACCGCAGCCACTGATGTCCACACTGCCACCTCCGTATCCTAGCCGCTGCTGCCTTTGGTGTTTTCCAGCGTCGCTATTACCCACAAATGACGCCATCTTTGTGCACCCAAGTGAAGCCACAGTGAGGACACCTGCTGGATGGTCCTACTGAGGTTGCGCAACAAGTTGAAAAGTCCTATCGTTATAATGGTGCATTCTTTATGTAATAGTTTAAAAACTGTAACTTTCTAATTTACCTGAACCCCAAAATCACATACCCTGGCACAATAGCTACCTAACAAAACAAACCCCAAGTCTAAATTTGCCACCTACCCTGAGTTTTGCCTTCCCAAAAAAAACCCATAGACTACAGCAGAGAAGTGGTCCTAATTGAAAATGTCAGAAAAATGTGACAGTTGGAGCTTTAGATTACTCCCAAATCCTCATTTTATGCTTTTGCCCAATGACAGTTTTACCCGGCCATACCAAATTTCAGAACCATACCTCTACTAACTTTTGAGGTGTAGCCCCTTGAACACCCTGCCCCCCCTTCAGAAATCTCTATGAAGAAATCCGTTGATTTAGATCCAGCCTTAATAGAAGGGCAGGACTGTGCCCTTATAATATTTTGTTATATATTATACACTCACATCTAGGTAGGAGTGGATGTGTATTTGTACATTATTTTTTGCAAGGTTTTTTAAGGTAATGTTAATTATTCACCTGTGCTTCTGGCCCAACTAATAGATTACTTTCCACAATTTATCTCTAAACTATCAGAGAAAATTATTATTTGTGTATATATGTGCATGTGTGGGTTGTGTGATTTGTGTTGTTATGTGTGAGGGATGGTGGGGCCTCATGGCAATGCAGCCATGATGAATAGAGATCTATTGTAAAAAGGGTTCTAAAATAAAGTAAAAAGGAGTTTTTTCACACCCTTTTCACATTATTTTAGTATCACCTAACGTTACTAAAGGGCAGTTGGAGTAGAATTCGTAAAATTCTACTCCAAGCCCTATTTATCACAATTTTTTAGTAAGAAGATTGCATTTCCCATAAATGAAAAATGTGATCTGGCCAAAGTTACTAAAAAAAATTGTGAAAAAATACAGGGGAAAGCCCTGTGATAATAATGCCACCTGGAGGTGGCATTATCAAGGGTCTTCACCAGTTACTGGACTCCTGCTCTGCTCTAATGGACAGAGCAGAGCCCGAAGCCAGCTCCAGTGATCAACTGTGTGGTCTAAATAGACTGATACACTGTTAAAAAAAAACTAGTAAAAAAAATAACTTACCTGAGTCCAGGGACCGGAGATCAGGGCTCTGGTGATGTCCAGCCTCTGGTCAGCTGGTCTCCCAACCTGCACTGGTGCCCAGTCATCACCTGACCGGGTCCCAGTGCAGGATGGGATGTCAGCTGACCGGAGCCACAGAGGACATCACTGGAGCACCAATCACTACAGGTAAGTTTAATTAAGGGAGGGGGGTCATGGGGGGAGGAGGGATCCGCAAACACGGGGGGCAGGGCTTAGTGACTGGGGCAGAACGTATCGACGGTTGGTCGGCGCATTAGTTGGCACTTGTCACGGTATTTTTTGCGAAAATACCGTGATAAGTGTGCAGAGGGGCTTCACAGGGACAGAGCTTTAGCGCAAGCGCTGTCCCTGCAAGGGATTTTTAGTAAATCCCTGTGATATTGCCTGAATTCGCAATGCAAATTTAGTTGGTAATATCAGACTATAATCTGCATTCAAAATGCGGATTGTAGTAATTAGAGCCCCAAGTGTGAGTGTATTTATTTTTTTATGGTTATGTAGTATGTTATTGTAGATATGATATAGGCAGCACAGAAATGGTTAGCACAGGGTACCTGGAGCCACCATTTCTTCAACAATAGAGCCTGCTGTTCAGTTTGACCTCAGTCCTATAAAATACTCTTTTTGGAAAGAAAAACTGTTAAATATCTTGTGCAACCATTCAAAATTGAAAACAAACAAGTTTTTGTTGCTAGTACTGTGAGAATTACAATTAAATCAGCTATCGCTGGATTACCATTCTACAAGTGGCCATCCTTTGTACCAACAGAACAAATCAAACACAAAAATATTGTGGGTTCTCTCTGCTTTGTTTTTAAATTGTGGTAAATATATTTGTAAATAGTGGCAATGATAAGTTACCACAATTATAAGCAGATCTGTCATAGGGCACCAATGTTAGGGGGTGCTTTCTTTTCCCTCCTTGTGTATTTATTCTGCTTTTGTACCTGAAGCCAATTGTCAGTTTAAACCTAATATATTGGAAGCAAATATTCTATTATTCATTAAATAACCTTAGGTTATATGTAATATATGTGTGTATGAACTATGAACATGCAAAAGTGTTAACCAGAATTATTTATCTTTTAAATCATTTGAATCATTTAAGTTGAATAAAAGAGATGCACATAAGATGTGATAAAGTAAAGTATTTTTATATTCATCAAGTCAATTCTCATATAACAGTATTAATCAAATCAGTGATGAGAGAGAGGAAAAGTGAGACAGAGAGAGATGATTGCTGAGAAAGCATATTCAAGATGGCTGCTAAGAAAGCACATTCAAGATATGAGGACATTTCAAACCTTATTATTGTGATGTAGGGCCTCAGGCAGGAAGTGGTATATATGTGTTAACTAGGTCTTTTGTGTTGAGGCTGGCTATTTCTATTCATATGCTGGTGTGGACCATGATAAACTTGTTTTTGAGCTCTCTTGAGTAAGTGATTACATATATATATATATATATATATATATATATATATATATATTGGTTTTAGCTGTATGAGGAATTAATATTATTATATATTGATTTTAATATATTCTACATTATATGGTGATATTGATATACACACTATAACATGGGGCTTAAGGTAAGTATACTTTTTTGTTTTTTTAAAGCAGCTTCACTATAGGGGGCATTACTACTGGGGACACTATTACTGGGGCCATTACTCAGTGGACTTTTCTATTGGGGCATTACTCAGGGGGCACTACTACTGGGGACATTACTCAGGGGACACTACTGCTGGGGGCATTATTATTAGGGGCATTATTCAGGGGGCACTACTACTGGGGGCATTACTACAGGGGGCATTACTACTAGTAGCACTACTATTGGGGGCACTATTACAGGAGGATTACTAATGGTGGCATTGCATAGAGGCACTACATTCGGGGGGCTCTGCATCAGAGGCACCACTACTGTGGGCTGTGCATAAGGGGCACTGCCACTGTGGGCACTGTATAAGTGGCACTACCACAACTGTGGGCTCTGCATAAGGGACACTATCACTGTGGGCACTGCAGGGGCACTACCACTACTGGGGGCACTGCATAAGGGCCACCACTGCTGAGGGCACTACTATTGGGGGCACTATTTCAGGGGGATTACTAGTGGGGGTATTGTATAAGGAACACTACCACTACTGCATTAAGGGCAATACCACTGTGGCCACTGCATAAGGGGCACTACCACTATTGGGGGCACAGCATAAGGAGACCACTACTGAGAGCACTGCATAAGGGGCACTACCACTACTGTGAGCTCTGCATAAGGGGCACTACCACTGTGGGCACTGCATAAGTGGCACTACCACTGCTGAGGGCACTGAATAAGGGGCACCACCACAGTGGGCATTGCATAAGGGGCACCACTACAGTGGGCATTATGTGTAAGGGGCACTACTATTGTGGGTATTGTGTATAAAGGGCACAAATATGGGCATTGTGTAAAAGAGACCCTGCTATGTGTCATACGTGAATAAGGGATACTACTATGTGGTCTAATGTGAATCAAGATTGTGCTATTGTGTGGCATAATTTGAATTGAAAATACTATTGTGTGACCACGCCCCTTTCTCTTGAGACCATGCCCTTTTTTGGTGCACTCCTTTGGCGCGTGCTGTCCTCTTATTGAAAAAGCACCGGGGGGGGGGGGAGCAGTGAGTTCCACCACTTTTCTAAGACCACTTTAAGCACTGATATGGAGCATCTAGAAGATGCTCTGTACAGCTATATACACAACAGGGGGCCTGCCTGTAATGTCCAAAGGTCGCTACTAGCATCACTGCTGCAGCATTACTGTCTGCTGGGTACTGTTCTGGGCACCATGCTAGCCAGAAGCAAGGGTCGTGGGTCCAGAGCACCGAACACAGAGCCCTGCACTCTGTGTGATGACACCAAACACTTACCCCTAATTATGACTTTGGTATTAGCATACATCTCTGAATCAGGCCCATTAGCAAATGTCTTACCTTTCCTTTGTTAGGGAAAAAAGCTCCATTTGGAAAAGATACAATATATTTCATTATTATGTTTCTTTTTTTGTTGGCATTATATTTTCAAAGTTAGCACAGTACAGCCTTAAGTAGGTATTAGGTTATACTACTTAGAAGAATGGTCACCTAATCCTTATGATGTCTCATTATTACTGACAATCCTTTTAAAACAACATTATGTGCTCACTATCCTTCTGAAGCCTTTTACTCCATGCCCTACTCCAGAGGTCCAGCAGCACCATACAATCCCCAACAATCTCAACACCATGCTGATCATCACCAGGAGGACTCTGTACAGCTGGATAAAGAAAAATATTAGTATAAGCATCAGGAGAAAGTGAAATGACAGATGAAAGACCTGCAACATGTTCAATAGCCAGTTATGGGGTTCCTAATGTTCCCAGGATATAAGACCAAGAGATGACCTTCAGTCCCCAAACCAGAGGATAGGGACAGAAAACACCCAAGTGCTAGATAAACAAACAAAAAGGCAGACAAGGGAAGCAGCTCAGCAGGGCAGAAGGAGAGGTTTGGGACAAGGAGCCCAAAAGGAGCAATTATAAAGGCAATTGATGGGTACAGCAAATGAGCCAGTTTAACAGGCAGATTGAATCAAGACTAAGAGATTGAAAGATTGAACACAGGGTCCCTGCAACACACCCCAAGTTTCCCCCCACAGACCATGGGGTGCTTGAGAAATCCCCAGTAAAACATACCCTCCCCAAACAGTACCTGGAGCACTTAACCCCAGGACTTTGCAGTTTGAAGCAAAAACCCTTAAAATAAATTTTCCCTGCAGCCTCCATATTAACACAACAAGGGTGGAGCCACAGCTGTAAATTCAGGATGTTGAATTCAGAAGAGAAGAGCCTACAGTGCAAGATGTCCACCTCTTGTAAGACACTTATGACAACAAAAATAATAATAATAATAATAATAATAAATATATTTTTTATTATTATTATTATTATTATTATTATTATTATTATTAGTTATATAGATTTAGACTTGTAGCAAAAAAAAATGTCTTCTGGAGCTGAATAAATATAAAATATAACTTTTGTTGTAATTTATGTTTTGTACAATAAATGTAACTAATACTGTATGTGTTCATTTTCCTTTGGTTTAGTTTTCACCTCATAAGACAGGCTGCCCAGCACATGCTAAAGGATGGACTGAGCTCCTTAGACTATGATATCATCAGATACACAGACCACCAGCTTTATACGAAGATAACAGTTGACATCGGATCTCCAGCGAAAACTAAATAGACAATATTAATTCTTAATTTATTCATAGTATGTTTTGCATTTGTGGAATATAAATGTTTGAATATGGACATCAATGAACTATGGGACTAGGGGTCTGATTCAGAGCCGGACACAATTAGCGCTCGCTCGTCCAGAAAATAGGGGTGGCTATTCAAATGAACCGTTCGCTGTTTGCGGTCTGTTCACGCCTCTAGGTCTGAACGAGCGTACAAAACTTGCGGTCATTTTTTTGGGAAACTACGCCCCCTGGCCGCTCGCATCCTACGTCATGTCCGCTATTTATTAGATTAATCGAGTACATCGAACAGGGTATGAACTGCTCGCTATTCTTGGGGTTGGTTTTTGCTACCACAATTTTGCGAGCAGTTCTGGCTATAAAATAACCCAGTGACGTGGTCAATGACGCTGCTGTTTTAAATATGCACACCCATAAAACGCCCGTTTTGACCTTTAAGCACGCCTGCGATCGGATCTCCACTCCCCGTTTTCAAGCACCTTCCCCTGTTACCACCCACATACGCCTCTTTCTGTCACTCAAATTAGCAGGCATTCGCTATTTTGCGAGCACATGAATTTCGGCCGCACTGACTGGTTCGCGCATGCGTATAACGATCCGTACGCATGCGCAGTTGGGCAAACATCGCTCAGAGCGAACGAGCTGCCGCTTACGAGTGGCTCTGAATCAGGCCCTAAATGTTTCTGCTGCTATGTGTTAATAGATTGTCTGTAAAAGAAGTAATCTGTGAGAGCCTGGACAGACAAGTGTTTTAGTCATCTGGTGCAGTGGACACTGGTAGCAACCTGTACTTTGTTAAGTACATTTTCCTGTTTTCAATACTGTAAGTATCCTTAATTAAGGGGTTTAAAGCAAAAGTAGAAACCCAGCAAGAAATAAAATAGGTGTGAGGACGGAGTCCTCGGTAGGAAGTACAATAATATTTAAGTAAAAAAAAAAGAAGTGAGGAATGAGAATATGAATAAAGAAAAGAATACAATAAAACAAGAATTTATGACTATAGATAAAGTAATTATCACTAGAGGTCAATTTTAATAAATTTTATTGCACAATTCTTAAAAAAATACCATCAATGAATCCTTCAAAAATAGTTAGTTTCATAAAACAGTATAAAGTTACAGTAAGTATTATAAGTAAAACACACTTGTGAAGTGGATGTAGCTAAAAAAACCTATGATCGGGATGCCGGCTGATGAAATCTCAGTACTGCAATCCTGAACTGTGGACAGTAGACCGGCATCGGAATCCCGACATGAGTGCCAACCCCGGGATCATGACAGCTGGCATCCCAATTGCAAGTACAGCGGACGCCCTTAACTTTTAGCCATTAGGGGGGTGGGTTAGGTATAGGCACCCTGGGGGGTTAGAGTTAGGCTGCAGGAAGGGGGCAGTTAGGGTAAGGCTGTGGGAAGGAGGGATCAGGGTTAGGCACCACCTGGGGGGTTAGGGTTAGGCACTAAAGGGGAGTGTTAGGTTTAGGCACTAAGGGGGACTGGTTAGGTTTAGGGAGGGTTACGGTTAGAGTAGCGAAAAGGAGGGTGGGATGGCATACTTACTTATCCCCTGTTGAGATCCTCAGCATCGGGATGTCACTGTCAGTGTTTTTACAGCCATCATCCCGAGTGCTAGGATTCCATACCCAACCCTTGTGAATTTCTCACCCAGATGTTTGTATCCACGGATATTATCCTTATAATATTATCCTGATAAGCAATGTATCCCAAAACCTCCAACCACTTTAGATGTAGAAATGGTCACAGGTTCAGAGACAAGAGACTTGTAAATAGATTTCTTTGTTCTGATAATAATTGTAAACTTCTTATTAGATAAGCAATGTGCTCCAAGTATATATTAATCAGTTATGAAGTTTCTAATGACTCTTGATACAGCATGGAACAAATACAGTATCTGAAAGTCACTCCTTCACTGTAGAAGGAAAAAATAGACAAGCACACTCCTGAGTGCTCCTTACTGTATATGAAATTGCCCATGAAGAAAGATGTTTACAACAATAATCTGGGAAACAATTGTCTATAAGCCACATGTGCAGTATTCACCTCGCCTCTCTTGGAATAGTGGTTCCCTGTGTGGTTAGGAGCATAGCCGCCTATAGTCTTCTGAGAAGTGCTGGTTTCTTCTTGGCTGGCTGTGTCTATTGTGCTTGTCCAGAATAGCAATATTTCATCAGTAGGCAATATAGTAAAGAGCTTGTCCAAATACCCATGTAGATTCAGTGGACACAACACATTGAGAGGTGGGAAGCACAGTACCCTTCTCTGCATCCGGCAGATTCTTCAGACGAAATCTATAACTGTGGCTCTACTTTGCCATATCGCAGAGTCTCTACGCTATGTTTGCATTACTTATCTCGATTAATTTTTAACTCAAAATTGATTTTTGTCTTCTCCCATTTCCCCTATTATTTGATATCCATGGTCTCTGCACCCTCCATATTTACAATTTGCATCATGTTCATTACATTTTTTTTAACTTTTTTGCAAAATCCTTTAATAGAAATTAAAAATTGAGTAAAAAAAACTGGGTGACTTTTATGCTGACAATGTATCAAATAGAGCAAATGTATCATTAAACTTTATCTGTACATAATTATTTCAATAAGATGCATTTTGCTTGTTCTCATTCTCTAACAAAGGGCCTGACTTTGCAACTTCAATTATGCACGCAATAGGCTGATTGTTGCGTACTGCGCATGCATCGCAGTGGATAATTTATGCATGCTCATGCAATGGCCTTCAAGAGCACTGGCACACCTGCGTTTTGACTACCAACCTCCCCATCACCACCCACAAATGGTACTTCCTGTCAATCACTCTGCGATGGGTCTGCGTAGTCAGTGCAATCGCAGTCCTGATCTCAGTGGCCGGTTTGCGCATGCACACTACGATGCATACACATGAGCAGTACACAACAATTGGCCGATTGCATGTGTATTAGCATTTGCGATTACAGTGTGCAGTGAGACTGCATATGTAATCGCTAAAGTAATCACAGTTTTGATCTGTAATGGATCAGGCCCAAAGTCAATTATATCAAATTACAACTGAAATTACGACCAATATTCTAACCATAAAATATATTGTATAGTAAATATTTTAAGAGCTGCAATGTATTACCTGATGTCCAAAACATTACTATAATGTGTCCTATGCTTTAAGATCATTTGCAAAAAATATAAAGAAATATGGAAAAATAACATTCAGTGCAGGGGCCTGGTTAGCTAGCCAAGATGGCAAGATGCTTCTTTTTGTTGTTCTGATTGACAATGGGTTCTATATGCTGCCATATAATTTCCCAGTGATAATGCTACCGTGCCGAGAGCTGTGTATTCCTGGCTTTGTGAGCTTTCATCTTATACCACCTGTGCCATATTGGAAGTCATTGTTTGAGTGGAGCCTGGGCTGGATTTCTCCCATCCTGGCAATCTGCCACCCTGTAACCTAAGCTGCCAGATGGACCAAGGCGGTCACCTCCTGACCTACATCTCTCAATAATTCCTTACTTGCTGCCTCCGGTGACTTGCTGACTTCCCTGGTATACTGTCAATTATTATTATCATTTATTTATATTGCGCCACAAATGTTCCGCAGCACCTTACAAAGTACATAAACAAGTTGTAGACAAGCGACTTACAGAACAATACAATACAGGACCAGGACATGGATAATATATATTGCTACATTAGCGACCATAACACCCAGATAAGCAACAGAGCATAAGCAACCAAGTGTTAGGTGCCCTAGTGGTGAGTAAGAAGTAGATGAAACTAAAGTAGGCAGAAGCACAAGCGGGTAGAGGGCCCTGCTCGTAAAAGCTTACATTCTAAAATGGAGGGGAAGACAAACAGGGGTGACACAGATGGGGTAGATGGGTAGGAAGGAGCATGTATCAGGTAGTTAGAATGATAGCTGGAAGGCTTTGATGAAGTAGTAGGTCTTGAGAGCTCTTTTGAAGGATGGCAAAGAGGTGGAGAGTCTGAGGGGGAGTGGGAGAGAGTTCCAGAGGTGGGGAGCAGTGCGGGCAAAATCTTGGAGGCGGGAGTGGGAGGAAGTAATCAGCTGGCATGAAAGGCGGCATGCATTAGTTGAACGAAGAGAGCGGAGAGGAGATTGAAGGGAGATGAGTTCAGAGATGTACATGGGGAAGATTGGGTGAGGGCTTTGTAAGCGAGTGTGAGAACCTTAAATTGGGTTCTAAAAGGGAAGGGGAGCCAGTGCAGGTCTTTTAGGCGAGGGGAGGCAGATTTAGAGTCTTTGGAGAGGAGGTTAAGCTGTGCATCAGCATTAAGGATAGACTGGACAGGAGAGAGATGGGATTTGGGTAGGTCAGATAGGAGCAGGTTACAGTAGTCCAATCTGAAGATGACCAGTGAGTGTATGAGGGTTTTTGTAGCATCCTGGGTGAGATAGGTTCTGATCTTAGAAATATTTTGCGATGGAAACGACAGGACTGTGAGAGGTTATGGATATGTGGTTTGAAGGAGAGGGATGAGTCCAGGACAGCACACCTTGGGACTAGATGAGATAGTTATTCCATCAATTGATAAAGAAATAGTGGGAAGTGAGGTTATGTGGGAGGGTGGGAAGATGATCAGCTCTGTCTTAGACATATTAAGTTTAAGAAATTGCTGGGACATCCAGGAAGAGATAGCAGAGAGACAGTTGGAGATACGAGTCAGAAGAGAGGGGGTGAGATAAGGGGAGGAAACGTAGATTTGAGTATCATCAGTATAGAGATGATAATGGAGGTCAAAAGAGCTGATGAGTTTACCTAGAGAGGAAGTATAGAGGGAGAATAGGAGAGGCCCAAGAACAGAACCTTGGGAAACACCTACTGTAAGAGGCTGTGGGGGGAGGAGGAGTCATGAGAGGAAACTGAGAAAGATCGGTCAGAGAGATAGGATGACAGTCAGGAGAGGGCAGTGTCACGTAGACCAAGGGAGTGAAGGATATGCAGCAGGAGAGGGTGGTCCACAGTGTCAAAAGCAGCAGAGAGATCAAGTAGAATAAGAAGAGAGTAGTTGCCCTTGGATTTGGCAGCAAGGAGGTCGTTGCTGACTTTTGTGAGGGCAATTTCAGTAGAGTGGAGAGAACGGAAGCCAGATTAAAATTGGTCAAGGAGGGAGTTGGAGGAAAGAAAAGTGGTAAGGAGTTTGTAGGCAATCCGCTCAAGGAGTTTGGAGGCAAAGAGAGAGATGGGTCGGTAGTTAGAAAGAAGGTTAGGATCAAGGGTAGGTTTTTTAAGAATGGGGGAGACAAGGGAATGCTTGAATGCAGAAGGAACAGTGCCTGATGAGAGGAAGAGGTTAATGAGGTGGGCAAGATGGGAGCAGGCAGAAAGAGAGAGGAAGCAGAGGAGGTGGGAGGGGATAGGATCAAGGGGGGAAGTGGAAGGGGGGGAGGACCGGATGAGGGCCATGACTTTTTCTCCAGATACAGGGAAGAAGGATGTTAGAGTTGGTAAAGTTGATTGGGAGGGTTGATCTGGGAAATAAGGAGGTGGAGAGCTGGGGGACTGGTTGGATATGATAACCTGATGTATTGAATCAATTTTAGATGTAAAGTAGGTAGAAAAGTCAAGGGCAGAGACCAAGGAGGGGAGACGAGGAGGGGGTAGGTGAAGGAGGGAGTTGAAAGTAGTGAAGAGACGCTGGGGATTAGAGGACTGAGAGGAGATGAGGATCTTGAAATATGACTGTTTAGAGAGGGAGAGAGCAGCACTATAGGATGAGAAAATAAATTTGAAATGGAGAAAATCTTCCTTAGAGCGTGATCTTCTCCACTGTCGCTCGGCGGTTCATGAACACTTTTGCAGGTATCTGGTGCATTTGGAATGCCAGGGTAGAGGAGTAGATCTGCAAGTGTGAGTAGTGATTGCCGGAGCAACAAAGTCCAGAGCAGAAGTAAGGGAGGTGTTGTATAGGGAAGTGGCTTGGTCAGGGCAGGAGAGAGAGAGGATAGGGGAGAGAAGTGAGTCAAGCCGGGAAGAAAAGGAAACTGTGTCGATAGCGTCAATGTTACGCTTAGTTATGGTGGCTTTTGGAGGTAGAGGAGGGGAAGGAGAGAGGGACTGGTTAAAAGAGAGATGGTTATGGTCAGAAAGTGAGAAAGGGGAATTGGAGTGATCAGAAATATCACATTGGTGAGTGAAGACCAGATCAAGCAAATGGCCACTCACATTGGAGGGTGAGGAGATCCATTGGGAGAGACCAAGTGAAGATGTGAGGGTGAGTAGTTTGGAAGCAGAGGATTCTGTGGGGATATCAATTGGAATATTGAAGTCACCTAGGATAATAGAGGGAAGGTCTGAGGAGAGAAAGTGAGGGAGCCAGGAAGCAAAGTTGTCAAGGAACTTGGAGGGAGGGCCAGGGGGACGGCAAATGACAGCTACTCAGAGGTGTACTGGGTGGAATAGGCATAAAGCATGGACTTCAAATGTAGAGAATGTAAGGGATTGTTCAGAGGGAATGGGTTGGTATGAGTAACCAGGGGATAGGTGGACCCCAACACCACCACCATGGTGACCCCCAGGTCGCGGGGTGTAGGAAAAGGTGAGGCCCCCAGAGGAGAGAGCTGCAGGAGAAGTGGTGTCAGAGGGTAAAAGAGCCAGCAGAAGGTAGGCAGGAAGGGAGCTTAATGATATGTGGATGGATGTGGGGTGAAGTGACATGGAGAGGGGGGTGGGAGGAGGGATTAGTAGTGAGGTAGAGGGACCCCGTTGGAGTATAAGAGATTGAAAGTGGAGTAATGGGAGAATATGGGGAGGGAGGTAAACAGAGGAGAGGAGATAAGGGGAAGAGGAAGTGGAGGAGACAAGGGGGAAAGGATAAAGGTTGAAGCAAGGGGCAGAACAAAAGATTAGGTAGACACTGAGTGAAGGTGGGAGTTGAAGAAAACATGGTAATGGTAAGGATGATGTAAATAGGGGAAGAAAAAGTTGAAAGTAGGAATGAAGAAAGAATGTAAGAGAGAGTGCAGATTTATAGAAATGCAAGCTAGAGTACAGTGTGGGAAAAGTGTGTCTGTAAAACAAAAGCTTATTATGGAGTATGATAAAAGTGGAGATTTGGTGGAAGCAGAAATTAAATAATAAAATAGACAGTGGTTGGAGCTAGATAATTTAAGACTTAGAAAAAGAGCTAAGGTAAAAGAACATTATCATAGAGGAAAACTGACATTAACAGACAAGTATGCATTAGTATTATATGTAAAGAACAGAGCCAGCAGCAATAGTAGCAAGGGAGGCAATGGGTTTATGTAGCCACCAGACAGGGAGTTCAGTGATGAAAGTCCTGGATATGTAGTCTACAGGATCTAGTAGTATGGAGGATGTGAACTCACAATTGTTCATCCCACTTTGTCCAATTAATGTTTGGGTTGTTGTTTGATTGTAGATTGGCCAGTTTCCATCTATTTCACTTCTGTTTAACGCTGATATAACACCAACAATCAATTTAAAATGTAATTGACACTTTTAAATCGGGCACTTCTAAGATTGGGCACACCAGCCTAGGCTATCCAGCCATCTAATGACCCTTACATAGGAGGCCTGGCATGTGAATCCACTGATTACTAACTACCCCCACAACACACCCACTAATATTGCCAGCAATAAATTACCTTAAACAAACAAATGGCACATACCATTAAGCTAACATCTGTGCCTATATAGCTAGAAGCTAACAAAGAAAAAAAAACATAAAAAAGTATATTCAAAACCATCAGCTACAGATAGTATGCAGTGATAAACTACTTAATTTAACTTTACTTCTAAGTTAATTGTTCAAAGCAGTAGTCAAATACCTAATACAGCTCAGGCAGGGACATACAATTACAATGCAGCAAGAATATGCTGGGAACCATAGTCAAATATCTAATACAGCTCAGGCATGGACATACAATTACAATGCAGCAAGAATATGCTGGGAGCAGTAGTCAAATATCTAATACAGCTCAGGCAGGGACATACAATTACAATGCAGCAAGAATATGCTGGGACCAGTAGTCAAATACATGCTGATGAGAAAAGAGAAGGATGCGTCAATTCACAAGCAATAGTAGCTGTATATATTATTAGTAACGCTGATATAACGCCAATAATCAATTTAAAATGAAATTGACACTTTTAAATCGGGCACTTCTAAGATAGGGCACACCAGCCTAGGCTATCCAGCCATCTAAATGTCAATGCTGAAGTCTACCTGGAACTGTCTAAGCCCTCACCAGTTGTCATCCTTTTACTTCTAATACTCACCATGCAGCACTGGCGGTCCACTTTTGTGCACCCCACTGCTTGGGGAAACATGGCCTCCTTGGCTACTGCTCCATTCTGGAGAGCTCCTTGCAGTGACTCATTGGGGTAAATTTTACTAAGAATCAAGTTTGGGTGAGTTTGCATTCTCACGTGAGTTTCGCCTGTTTTTCCGCCTCGCAAATTTACTAAGGGCAAACACAAGTGAACTCACACTAAACAGACATAAAAACTCGCATAAGTTTTCAAAACTCGACAAAATACTTCCCATAGAAATTAATACAACTCGGAAATTTAACAAGATTCAAGTTTTGAAACTCGCACGGGAAATTCTCAAACTCACACCCAAATACACTTTTCAAATAGACAACCTCCTGAGGTGAGTGTTTGCATGAGTTTGGATGTGTTTGCAAATGTTCACATGTGTTTCATTTGCACAATCACTGGCCACACATTGATGATGCATGTAAAAGGCTCCCAAATTGGTGCCTTTCTTTGTGTGCAGCAGAAATGAAAGAGTTTAGTTCCACTGCTTGCAAATTCATGTGGATGGGATTTCAGAGACTCTACCAGCAGGCTGAAAACAACCAGGAGCAAGAAACTGAGCAGGCTCAGGAGGTAATGTAGGTACCAGAAAGGCTGCACAGGCCACGTTTTTTAGGAGGCGTTTGAACCTGAACGCATTGGCTGATGTTGAGGTCATACAGATGTTCCAGCTGAATCGTAACAACATTGTCACGGGATGATTTGGACTTGAACCCGGAGTGGAGCTAGGAGAAGTCTTCAGGCAGATTACTGGTACTGGAAGAATGTAGGTTTCAGAGTGGTATGATTCAGAAGTTGCCCGCTGGCAGGTGGTAGCCCAGATGGCGGTAAACCCGACAGTTATGCTGAGTACTGCCGACTGGTAACTGGCTGACTGGGGAGAAGCACAGACTGTTTGGATGTCAGCAGGGGTTCTCCTAGGGGTGGTAGCCTGGAGAAGCACTGCTATCTCACAGAGGTCTGACAAGAGTAGCTGGAATCTGGAGCAAGCAGGGTCTGTGGATAGCAGCTAGGAACAGGTTACAGTAAGGGAGCACAGAGAACTAGTACCCAGCTTGTACTGGGATTAACATTGCACTGGCAAAGAAAGGACTGCTCAGCAGCCCTTAAATACCAAAGGAAGTGCATAGTTTCTAGGATTCCTGATAATGCTCTGGCTGGATTGGCTGAAATGAGTCACCTGATGAAATCCCAGATGGCGATGCCCATGTCATGCTGCAGCACTGCCTAAAGTGACCAAAACTGACACCTGTATTCAGAACTCTGTGTCTGTGTGACCCCGAAGTATGCAGCGCTGACCTCCAGATGCCTGCGCCCCCGCTAGAGCGATCCCACCACAGCATCTGAACAGGTTAAGCTTGCTGGCCCTGGACACACAGACCCCTGGTCATGACAGTACCCCCTCCTTTATGGGTGACCTCCGGGCACCTCTTGGATTTTTCAGGATTTTCTGAATGGAACTTGCAAAGAAGATGGAGGGCATTGATGTCTTCCTCCTTTACCCAACATATTTCTACGGGACCATACCCCCTCCAGTCCAACAAATATTGGAGTTGTCCACAGCCGTATCGAGAATCCTGGATCTGTTTAATTACAAACTAAACTCGTCTCTTGGTATGGACCTTGGGAGATGGAGGCAAAACTGGAAGGAATCAATTTATAACCAATGGCTTGAGAAGAGAGATGTGGCAGGAGTTCGGAACTTTAAGATATGCAGGAAGTCAAAGTTTATAGGCCACAGGATTGATCACCTCTATGATAGTAAAAGGACAGATGAACCGTTGAGCAAACTTCATGGAAGGTAGTCATGGAAGGTACTCGGAGTTGAAGATTATGAGTGGAAAGCCATACCTGGTCCCCGACTTTCATACTGGGAATGAACCGCCTCCTCCTGTCAGCCCCTAATCTGTAATGATAGGATGTTTTCAGAAGAGAGGAACCGAATTTGGGAAGAATCTTGTAGGGAGGTGGATACAGCTGGAACATCAGAGGCAGGAAGACTTTGGAACTCAGGGACCCTGGGAT
This sequence comes from Taudactylus pleione, assembly GCA_031769625.1. Lineage (NCBI taxonomy): Eukaryota > Metazoa > Chordata > Amphibia > Anura > Myobatrachidae > Taudactylus > Taudactylus pleione. The sequence goes on from JAUIMM010000776.1 coordinate 2,342,849, forward strand.
GATGACCATAGACCACAAGGAAAAGAGTTTGGACCTGATTCAGACCCAGTCACTAAGTCACGCTCGCTCGCTTTGAGCGATCTTTGCCCATCTGCACATGCATATAATTCACAGTGCGCGTGCACAAGCCAGTCTTTGCGATCGGATTTTGGTTGCTTGTAAGCCACTACAGGGTTGCTACTTTGAGTGACAGATAGTGCCATTTGTGGGTGGTAACAGGGGAAGGTGCTTGTGAAAGGGGAGTGGTGTTGCGGACGCAGGCATGTCAGGCCAACAAAATGCCATTTAATGGGCGTGCATAATTAGCAAAGTAGCATCATTGTACATGTCACCTGCATGTATTTCAGCCAGCACTGATTGCAGTGCTTGTGGCAGGGAAAGGCAACCTCAAGGGCTGTGAGCAGCCTCAATAGCTTTTGATGTTACAGATTAATCAAACCATTCCAGGAGATGATGTGTGTTGCGAGGGGAAAGGGGGTATCTTTATACACTAGCGAGCACTCAATACCGTAACTCTCTAAGACATAGAGGGCATCCTTACGCCATGCAATGTGATTGAGGAATTTGAATATCCGGCCCCTTTTTGCCAGCGAGCGACCACATCTTGTGAGCAGGTCTAAATGAGCTCCTTTGCCTGGTAGAAGAATGATACAAGCTGTTGTTTGCAAATTCTGCCCAGGGTAAAAAATCCACCCAGTCGTCTTGTGAAGAAGACATGAACATCCTCAAGAATGTTTCTAGGTCTTGATTCACCTGTTCTGTGCACTCGTTGGTCTGGGGGTGATAGGCTGTGGAGATTTTCAACTTGACTTGCAGAGCAGAACACAAGGTTCTCCAAAATTTAGACATGAACTGAATCCCCCAGTCAGAAACAATCTCGGCTGGGAGTCCATGCAGATGAAATATATGGGAGATGAAAATCTGGGTAAGCTCAGGAGTGAAAGGTAGTTTCTTGAGGGGAACATAGTGAACCATCTTGGAAAAATGATCTATCACCACCCAAATAGTAGAGTTACCTTTAGAGAAAGGCAGGTTGGTCACAAAGTCCTTAGACAAGTGGGTCCAAGTTTGAGTCAAATGGACAGAGGTCTCAATTCACTGGCGAGTGCTTGCCGGGGAGTCTTATGTTGGGCACATTGGGTACAGGAAGAGATGAATTCAGAGATTTCACATTTCATGTCAGGCCACCAGTAAATATGTTGGAGAAATTCTAGAAACTTACGAACACCCATAAGTTTGGGGGAACGAGACTTATGAGAACAGGTTAGGAGCTGTTTCCTGAGATTTGGGGCCACAAAGATTTTTCCCAGAGGTGGTTGAATGTTAGTGGCAGCAAACACCTTGGATTCCAGGACAGATGTCTTCCCTAGATCTTCTGCAGGGTTTTCAGATGAGAAGTACCGGAACAGGGCATTTGCTCTCTGGTTTTGAGAACCCAGGTGGAAGGTTAAGGAGAATTTGAACCGGGAGAAGAAAATTACCCATCAATCTAAACAAGGATTGACACAATGGAAGTTTTTTAGGAAGAGCAAATTCCTATCATCTGTAAAAACAGTGATAGGGTGCATGGCTCCTTCAAGTAAATATCGCCATTCCTCAAAGACAAGTTTAACAGCTAGTAACTCTTGCTCCCTGATAAGGTCATTTTTCTCAGCTGGGAGGAGTTTCTTGGAGAAATTTCCACAGGGATGGACTCGATTATCCTCGAACATTTGAGAGAGGACCACTCCAATGGCCTCAGAAGAAGCATTCACCACTAACAAAAAAGGTCTATCCACGTCAGGCTGCCTCAGGACTGGAGCAGAGATAATGGTGTGCTTTAATAATTGAAAGGCTGATTCGGCCTCTGGAGGCCATTGAGAGGTGATTGCCCCCTTACGAGTTAGAGCAGATATAGGTGCTACTAAGGTGGAGAAGCCTTAGATGAAATGCCTATAATAATTATTGAACCCCAGGAATCTTTGAATCACCTTTAGAGAGCAAGGATGGGACCAAAAAAGAATGGCTTGCACCTTTTGAGGATCCATTTTTAATCCAGAGCCAGAGATAACGTATCCCAAGAATAAAATGGAGGACACCCCAAACACACATTTTTTCAAGCCTGCAGTACAACCGATTCTTTCGTAAGTGAGACAGGACCTCTCTCACATGTTCTTGATGCTCCTCTGCAGAGGAAGAGAAAAATCTAAATATCGTCGAGATAGACCATGACAGAGGAATACAGCAGATCTCTTAAGACTACATTCACAAATCCTTGGAAGACCACGGGTTCATTGCATAGGCCAAAAGGTATCACTAGATATTCAAAATGTCCATCCCGAGTATTGAATGTGGTCTTCCATTCATCTCCAGGTCATATTTGGATGAGGTTATAAGCCCCTGTCAAGTCTAGATTTGTAAAAATGGAAACGCCCTTTCGACCTGTCAAAAAGTTTGGTGATAAGAGGCAAGGAGTAATGGTTCTTTACAGTAATGTTGTTTAGTACCCGATAGTCAATACAGGAGCATAGGCCTCCGTCCTTTTTGGCAACGAAAAAAATCCTGCCCCAGCTGGAGAGGTGGAAGGCCTTATGAAGCCCTTTTGCAAATTTTCCTGGATATATTCAGACATTGCTTTGGTCTCAGGCAAGGACAATGTGCAACCTCAGGGCAGCGACTTGCCGGGAATCAATTCAATAGGACAATCCCAGTCCCGATGTGGTGGCAAGGAATCAGCTCCAGTTTTACAAAAGACTTCACTAAATGCAGCATACTGACAAGGAATTAATTAATTTTCAAGTACTTGTATTTTCCTCATAGGTTTAATACAGGGTAAGCAAGATGTTTGACTAGTCTCTCCTCAAGACAAAATGTGCATAGAGTCCCAGTCAATCCTAGGGTTATGTTGGCATAGCCAGGGGTATCCTAATATAATCCCGTGTGAAGCCTTGGGGATAACTAATCAATGTATGGACTCAGTATGAAGAGCCCCTATGTGGACTCATAAAGGGGAGGTAACTAAAGACACGGTTCTGTTACGGATATGGCTTCCATCAACTGTTGACAGGGTGATTTCATGGTCAAGAGTCTCGTCAGGTATCTGGATCTTCTCGACAAGTTTGGCTGTTATGACATTTCCCGTGGCTCCAGAATCAAGGAGAGAAAGCACAGTTTTACTATCCTATACCATCTCCACAGAAAGAGACAGAGTCCATTCTCTCTTGGATGGTGATGACGTCATAACTCTGGTGTCCTCGATGCCAGTAAGGAGTAAGAGTTTCCCGGACACTGAGGGCAGGACACCACCAAATGTCCATTTCCACCACAATACAAACATAGATTCTCTCAGCGTCGTCTCTGTCATTCTTCAGAAGATGAATGAGCATTACTAATTTGCATAGGCTCGCCTCCAACTGGTTCTGGCATGGAAGTACTGGAGGTATTAGTTGTGCAAAAACGATAGCGGTCCCCTTTAGATTTCTCAACTTGGCATTCTTTGAATCTAAAGTCCTAAAGTCCTAAAGGGAAATAACCCCATCCAGAGTAGAAGGAAGGTTTCTCGTAGCCAAGTCATCCTTCACTCGATCTGAGAGACTGCACCAGAAAGCCGCTATCAGAGCTTCCTTGTTCCATCCCAACTCAGATGCCAGTGTCTGAAACTGAATAATGTACTGGCTCACAGGACAATTGCCTTGATGGAGTAGCATAATCTCAGTGGCAGCCGAGGTTGTTCTCCCTGGCTCATCAAAAATCATCCTAAAGGAGGCCAGGAACTCAGAATAATTGTCCAGGATTGGGTCAGATCTTTCCCAGATCTTTCCCAGAGAGGAGATACCCAGTCCAGAGTGGACCCAGACAAAAGAGATGCAATGTAGATTTAGCCATAGGGAAGTTCACTGGTTGCAGCGTGAAGTGTAAGTCACACTGGTTGAGGAATCCCCTGCATAGTTTCGGGTTCCTGTCAAACTTGTTGGGTGTTGGAAAGTGCAGGTGGGATGGAGCAGTTGGAGCAGGTATTAACGGGGAAGCTGACTGATGAGCAGAGGTTAGCATGTTTATGGTGACCAGCAAAACCTGTAAATTGTCTTGGCGGAGGGACATCTCCTGTAAAAATTTGGCCAGCTGTTGCTGCAAAGCTTCCAGCCCCTCCAGGCAGCTGACGATGCCTTGGAGAATATCTGTCCTGGGATCCTGTCCACTGGCTGAATCCATTTGGACAGTGCAAACTGTCATGGGGGGATTAAGACTTGGACCTGGAGTGGAGCTAAGAGAGGTCTTTAGGGCAGATTGCTGGTACTGGAAGGATGCAGATTTCGGAGAGGTATGATTCATGAGTGGCCCGCTGGCAGGTGGTAGCCCAGATGGAGGTAAACCTGGCAGTTATGCTGAATACTGCTGACTGGTAACTGGCTGACAGGAGAGAAGCGCAGACTGTTCAGATGTCAGCAGGGGTTCCCCTAGGGGTGGTAGCCTGCAGAAGCACTGCTGTCTCACAGAGGTCTGAGAAGAGTAGCTGGAGTTTGGAGCAAGCAGGGTCTGTGGATAGTAGCTAGGAACAGGTAACAATAAGGGAGCACAGAGAACTAGTACCCAGCTTGTACTGGGATTAACATTGCGCTGGCAAAGAAAGGTCTGCTCAGCAGCCCTTAAATACCAAAGAAAGTGCATAGTTGCTAGGATTCCTGATAATGCTCTGGCTAGATTGGCTGAAATGAGTCACCTGATTAAATCCAAGATGGCGACACCCATGTCGTGCTGCAGCACTGCCTAAAGTGACCCAAACTGACACCTGCATTCAGAACTCTGTGTCTGTGTGACCCAAAGTATGCAGTGCTGACCTCCAGAGGGATCCCACCACAGCATCTGAACAGGCAAGGCTCACTGGCCCTGGACACACAGAGCCCTGGTCATGAAAAACATATTCCATCTGTATGACCGAGTCATACAGATGACATAGCACATTCACATGCTGACATAGCACATTCACAAGCTGTCTTAGGCCTGCATAAGCTTCTGGCTGTGCTGCACTTTTTGGCTACTGTCACTGGTAGAGTTCTCGGTATATCCTAGTCCACATTTTCAAGATACCTCAACCAGGTACTGGTGGCATTCCAACCACTAATTGATTCCTGCATCTGCTTCCCTAGCCATGACACACAGTGGCATGCAGTCAGGGTATTTTTTTATAACATGGCAGGCATGCCAAATGTCTTGGGTGCTATTGACTGCACACACATTGAGCTGAGACCACCTAGAGGGTGTGTGCACATTTACCTCAATAGGCATCATGCACATTTCACAAATGTGCAGATGGTTTGTGATGCAAAAATTAAAATCATGAGTGTTGTAGTTGGCTACACTGGCTCATGTCATGATGCCTTCATCCTTAGGCAATCATCCCTTCCAGGCTTGGACTGGGCTGCCGGGGAATTGGGTAATTCCCCGGTGGGCCCCGGAGTGTTGTGGCCACGCCCCTTTCCGTGAGCGGGGGGTGGGGTCATGCTGCTATGCATGGTCTGGCCCTGGGTCACTCACTTTCCGAGTATATCACTGTCGGAGTATGACAGTCAGTCCCTTACTGTGCCTGCAGGCAACAGCAGCCCCGTGCAGTGCACCAGTGAACTTTCCCCTTCCCTCTCTCACTGTCCACTTCCTCGTGCAGAGACTAAGCTCTGCCCCCGCCAGCCAACAGGGAGCTGCTGCTGATGTTAAAGGAGAGTAGAAATGCTGCCTTGGTAACTGGGAAAAGGGGGAGATTTCCATGCACAATACATGTTATTTCACTCTGAAAAGGTAACCCTCATTTTCATCATATCATTGTGTGTGTTTAAATTCATTATATATATATATATATATATATATATATAATCATGGGAGAAGAAACAGCAGCACTCCGGGAGTCTCTTTAAAACAAGTAGAATCTATTTAATCCATTACATGGGATAGCAGCGATGTTTTGGGGTAGTGTCACCCCTTTATCAAGGTGAATAATATGGCGGGGTGTGTGAGCCCGGGAGGTTCCTTGGACGGTGGTCAGTGTTTGCCTGGTGGAATATGTTACAATATCACATGGTAACCAGCCCACAGTTATTGTAAAAGTACAAGCAGATCTATAACATTGCGTTGTTTTAGTGATACCTTTTTGATTGAATAAAAACATTCATTGCACTATGGAGCGCCCCTTCTCTATTTTGCTCTAAACTATATATATAGAAGAGAGTGGCACTTTATAGTGAAAATGGTGCTGGATGGTTTTATATATTTATTGGCATTGGTTTGCGCAAATGTATCTTTTGTTTGATATATATATATTTATATATATATATATATATATATATATCAATGTGTGTGTATACAGACATACTGTATGTGAGTACATTTTATGAAATAGCTTTTTTGGATGGGGGTGGGTTGCATGGGCAGTGGAGTGACCACGTCTGGGCCAAGGAGTTGGCGAGCAAATAGCAGGGGGCCTTGTCAGTGTAATGTGTACTGGTCCTCACAACTTCTGTTGGCAGACCTGGGGCCCCCTGCTTAGGTTGTCAGTCAGACTTGACAGCTGCCCCTTCCCAGTGGCACATACCTTCTCTATAGTTAGAGCGGGATGTACTAAGCAGCGTATCTGCAATGCGGTACATCCCGCCGGTTATCAGGTACATACCACGGTTGGGTACAGTGGTATGTACTTAGAATATCGCAAAGGACAGCTCGCCCAATTAAAGCTGTCCTTAGCGATGCCCCTGGGATAGAGGAACTTCTGGATTTAACATCCAAAAGTCCCTCTGTCGTCCTTCTGTGCATGCGCAGAAGGCCGTGGGGGGAGATGGGAGGGATCCGATTGGATCTTTATCAGGGGACATCCCAATAAGCCCATAGGTTTCTATTGAATAACACCACCTGACGATGGCGTTACCCACCAGGACGATGCATTCCAGAGCTTTGTACATATGGAAAATGCGCTAAAACCCCCGAAAATTGAATTTTCAGGGTTTACTGCATTTTGCACTTTAGTACATCCAGCACTTGGAGACGGCCATCCTGAACTACGGTACTATACCACACTATGGGCCTGATTCTGAGTCGTATATAATGGCAATATCAGATGCAGTGGAGAAATTAATTTTGTTTGAACATGCACCTGAGCCGCACCACAAATGTGTTCTGATTTTTCTTGTGCAGAGCCACAGTATGAATTTAGATACACGGTAGCAGAAATGTGTGGGGCATTCCTGGGTGGTGACTGGGAGGTAAGATGTGGGTGGCTAAATAGAAGCATGTAGAGTTTGTGTGTTATGATAGTGTTGCAGGCATGCCATTGTTAGTGGTTGCATTCATTGACACAGAACCAGTCACATAGTAGGCTAGATTCAGAATGATAATCAGCATCTGCAATGGTTCTGGTGCAAGTTCGATGGTGCGATAATGGTGCATCTAAAGACGCAACGTATTGCAGCGTTTATGGACCCTGAAAGTGGGCACCTCAGTCCTTGCACATGTATGTCCACCATGTAAGGGCTTTATAGTGCCATTTGCATTTTGCATACAGTGTCAGAAACAACTGTGGCAAAAGACACAGACATGGATACGGCTGCCCCTGGCTTGGGCAGCCTGGGCAGAATAGAAATTTTCCTGCTAGGGCAATATTGTAAAGCTGAGTACACACTAAATGATGTGTACCTAGCACAATGTCGTTTGTGGTGGGACCCGGCGGAGATGCTGGCATCGGCAAGCACATTTGCCAATGCTGGCAGCGACGGCATTACATTGGGGGCCATAATGCATTCGTCAACATAGCCTCCACTGACGATATCGCCTGTCGGACCTGCATGCAGGTACAACAGGCAATGTCGCTGACAATGCGCAGTAGCGACATAGCAGGTACACACTGTCCGGATCGGACAACAAATTGTCTAGTTTGTACCCAGCGTAACAGTTGAGAATGTGTGTGAAATTAATCATCTTTATTCTAATCTGTGTTACTGAATGTGGAGAAGTCTGATGGCATGATAGTGGTAGGCAGAGAAGTCTGATGGCATAATAGTGGTATGCAGAGAAGTCTGATGGTGTGATAGCGGTAGGCGGAGAAGTCTGATGGCATAATAGTTGTAGGCGGAGAAGTGTGATGGCATAATAGTGGTAGGCAGAGAAGTGTGAGGGCATAATAGTGGTAGGCGGAGAAGTCTGATGGCATAATAGTGGTAGGCAGAGAAGTCTGATGGTATGATAGCGGTAGGCGGAGAAGTCTGATGGCATAATAGTGGTAGGTGGAGAAGTCTGATGGCATAATAGTGGTAGGCGGAGAAGTCTGATGGCATAATAGTGGTATGCAGAGAAGTGTGATGGCATGATAGTGGTAGGCGGAGAAGTCTGATGGCATAATAGTGGTAAGCGGAGAAGTCTAATGGCATAATAGTTGTAGGCGGAGAAGTCTGATGGCATAATAGTGGTATGCAGAGAAGTGTGATGGCATGATAGTGGTAGGCGGAGAAGTCTGAAGGCATAATAGTGGTAGGCAGAGAAGTCTGATGGTATGATAGCGGTAGGCGGAGAAGTCTGATGGCATAATAGTTGTAGGTGGAGAAGTGTGATGGCATAATAGTGGTAGGCGGAGAAGTGTGATGGTATGATAGCGGTAGGCGGAGAAGTCTGATGGCATAATAGTTGTAGGTGGAGAAGTGTGATGGCATAATAGTGGTAGGAGGAGAAGTCTGATGACATAATAGTTGCATGCAGAGGGGTCATTCCATGGTAACTCACGTTGCAGGGTGATGTGGCGAGTGTGTGCATGACTGTCAAGAGCTAATGGAGTTTGTGTGAGGTTGGTTTTGTTTGCTAAGAAAGTGAGACGGGTCTTGCTTTGGAAGACTGTGTACTGGAGTTGCTTATTGTTTGCTATGTGACTCTAATGTGAGTTACCATGGAATGACCCTCAGGTGTCTGATGGTATAATAGTGTTGTGCAGAAGGGTCTCATGGCATAATAGTGGCTTGTGGAGGAGTCTACATGCTGTCTTTGCAGGGGTTCCGTCTACTGGGTTTTCTTGTGCCATCTATCATGGTGTCTGTGCCTACATCCTTGTGGATTTCTTTTTGCCCTGTGCATTTGCACTTTGTTGTTTCTGTTCATTCCTGTAATTGCTTGAAAAAAGTATCTTATGGAATATAGGGCCGGATTCAGACCCGTACACTAAGCCGCAACTCTCACTATGGGCAATTGTCGCCCATCTGCGCATGCATATGCATCACAGTGCGCGTGCGCAAGCCAGTCATTGCGATCGTGAATCGTGCGCTTGTTGTACACAGACTGAGCGCTACTTTGAGTGACAGATAGCGCTGTTTGTGGGTGGTAACAGGGGAAGGTGCTTGTGAACAGGAGAGTGGTGCTGCGAATGCAGGCGTGTCTGGGCGTCAAAACGGAGTTCAATGGGTGTCCATAATTAGCATGGGGGCATCATTGTACGCGTCACCTGGTTGTATTTCAGCCTGCAGTGATCGCAGTGCTTGCGGAGGGGTAGGGTCTACCTCAAGCACAGCGTGCAGCTCTGATGGCTCTCGATGTAACTGATTAATCATACACTTCCTGGAGATGACGTGTGCTAAGAAAGAAAAGTGGGCGTCATTACACCAGCATGCGATCACTCTGCCGTCGCTCTCTAATACATAGAGGGCGTCCTTACACCAGATGTGCGATCGCGGAATTTGCATACCCGGCCCCTGACGGCTGCGAGAGAGCGCAGCTTAGCGTCCAGGTCTGAATCGACCCCATAGCCCTCATTAACTCCATGGTCAAACACATTTAAACTAAAAATAATAATCCTAAAATAATATGTATTCAAAACAGGATTAATACTCAGTCCCAGTAGTTAGATTATTTTCAGTAGTTACATTTATATCATCCTCATAAAGTTCAAAGCTTGATTGGCATATCTATAAACTAGGGGTGTGCACCGGCCACTTTTCGTGTTTTGTGTTTTGGTTTTGGATCTGGATCTTTCTTCGTGTTTTGGATCTGGATTGGTTTTGCCAAAACCACCCTTCCGTGTTTTGGGTTCTGGGTTTTGTGTTTTGGATCTGTATTTTTTTTTAAAAAAGCATAAAAACAGCTAAAATCACAGAATTTGTAGGTTTTTCTGCTTCTATGCTATTATTAACCTCAATAACCTTAATTTCCACTCATTTCCAGTCTATTCTGAACACCTCACACCTCACAATAGTGTTTTTATGTCCAAAACGTTGCACCGAGGTAGCTGGATGACTATGCTAAGCGACACGAGTGGGCGGCACAAACACGTGACCCATCTAGGCGTGAAACTGCAGTGGCAGACAGGATGGCAGTTTGAAAAACTAGGCCCCAAACTGTACATAATGCAAAGAAAAAAAAGAGGTGCAAGATGGAATTGTCCTTGGGCCCTCCCACCCACCCTTATGTTGTATAAACAGGACATGCACACTTTAACAAACCAATCATTTCAGCGCCAGGGTCTGCCACACAACTGTGGCTGAAATGATTGGTTCGTTTGGGCCCCCACAAAACAAGCTGGCAATTAATGTGTCCCTGCACAAACTGGCTCTATGGAGGCAAGATGTCATCCTCATCCTCCTCATCCACCGATTCCTCACCCTCTTCAGTGTGTACATCCTCATCCTCACAAAGTATTAACTCATCCCCACTTGAATCCACCACCACAGGTCCCTCTGTACCTTCTGGAGGCTGGTCTCCCTGGAAGAGCTGATAATTCATTTTGATGAACATCATCTTCTCCACATTCTGTGGAAGCAACCTCCTACGCCTTTCGCTGACAAAGTTCCCGGCTGCACTAAACACTCTTTCGGAGTACACACTGGAGGGGGGGCAACTCAGGTAAAATAGAGCCAGTTTGTACAGGGGCCTCCAAATTGCCTCTTTTTCCTGCCAGTACAGGTATGGACTGTCTGCCATGCCTACTTGGATGCTGTCACCGATGTAATCCTCCACCATTCTGTCAATGGTGACAGTATCATATGCAGTGACAGTAGACATGTCAGAAATTGTTGCCAGGTCCTTCAGTCCGGACCAGATGTCCAAACTTGGTCCTGCCTGCCCTGCATCACCGCCAGCGGGTTGCTTAGGATACCTAAGTTTTTTCCTGGCAGCCCCAGTTGCAGGAGAAAATGAAGAAGGAGCCGTTGACGTGTCACGTTCCGCTTCAGCTGACAGTGTGTTCACCAGCAGGTCTTTGCACCTCTGCAGGCTTGTGTCGGCCGGAAAGAGAGACACCACATAGGCTTTAAACCTAGGATCGAGCACGGTGGCCAAAACGTAGTGGTCTGATTTCAACAGATTGACCACCCTGGAATCCTGGCAAAGCGAATGAAGGGCTTCATCCACAAGTCCCACATGCCGAGCGGAATCGCTCCGTCTTAGCTCCTCCTTCACTTTCTCCAGCTGCTTCTGCAAAAGCCTGATGAGGGGAATGACCTGACTCAAGCTGGCAGTGTCTGAACTGACTTCACGTGTGGCAAGTTCGAAGGGCTGGAGAACCTTGCACAACACGGAAATCATTCTCCACTGCACTTGAGTCAGGTGCATACCCCCTCCTTTGCCTATGTCATAGGTGGATGTATAGGCTTGTATGGCCTTTTGCTGCTCCTCCATCCTCTGAAGCATATAGAGGGTTGAGTTCCACCGCGTCACAACCTCTTGCTTCAGGTGATGGCGGGGCAGGTTCAAGAGTGTTTGCTGGCGCTCCAGTCTTCGGCACGCAGTCGCTGAATGGCGAAAGTGGCCAGAAATTTTTCGGGCCACCCAAAGCGTCTCCTGCACGCCCCTGTCGCTTTTCAGAAAATTCTGCACCACCAAGTTTATTGTGTGAGCAAAACATGGGACGTGCTGGAATTTGCCCAGATGTAATGCCGGCACAATATTGGTGGCGTTGTCAGATATCACAAATCCCCAGGAGAGTCTAAGTGGGGTAAGCCACTGGGCGATGATTTCCCTCAGTTTCTCTAAGAGGTTGTCGGCGGTGTGCCTCTTACTGAAACCGGTGATACACAACGTAGCCTGCCTTGTAACGAGCTGGCATTTCTGAGATGCTGCTACTGGTGACGCTGCTGCTGTTGCTGCGTAAGGTGATACATCTACCCAGTGGGCTGTCACAGTCATATAGTCCTTAGTCTGCCCTGTTCCACTTGTCCACATGTCCGTGGTTAAGTGGACATTGTGTACAACAGCATTTTTCAGGACACTGAGGACACTTTTTCTGACGTTTCTGTACAGTCTCGGTATCGCCTGCCTAGTGAAGTGGAATCTAGACGGGATTTGGAACCGGGGACACACTACCTCCATCAATTGTCTAAATCCCACTGCACTAATGGCGGATACCGGACGCACGTCTAACACCAACATAGCAGTCAAGGCCTCAGTTATACGTTTTGCTTCAGGATGACTGCTGTCGTACTTCATCCTCCTCGCTAAGGACTGTTGGAGGGTCAATTGTATAGTAAAAGTAGTGGTGTTCCTACTTCCTCTCTGGGATGATGAACGACTCCCAGCAGCAGCAACAGCAGCAGCGGCAGCAGTAGGCGTAGCAATGCAGGATCCTCCAGAGGAATCCCGGATAGGAGAGTCAGTCATGCCAGTGACATGGCCTGCAGGACTACTTCCGATCCTGACTAAGGAGGAAATTGACGAGGAGGGAGTTGACGGTGTGGTTTGCAGGCGCTTGGATACAACAGGACAACGGGATTTAGGTGTCCCTGGACTGCTTACGGTCTTAGCCAAAGTTTCTGAACTTGACAGTAACTTTTTATGAACGCGCTGCAGGTGCCGTATAAGGGAGGATGTTCCTAGGTGGTTGACGTCCCTACCCCTACTTATTTCACCTTTACATATGGTACATATGGCAAGACAGTTGTTGTCCGGATTTGGATAGAAATATTGCCAGACCAAAGAGGTGGAATGTTTGGTCTTCTGCCCAGGCATGACCGTGATGGGCTTTTTCATCCCACGGACAACAACTGTCTCCCCCGGAGCCTGATTTAAACAAACCACATCACCATCAGAATCCTCCTCGCCAACTTCCTCCTCAGCGCCAGCTACACCAGTATCCTCATCCTGTTGTACTTCAACAGTGACATCTTCAATTTGCATATCAGCAAGTGGACTGTGGGTGCTCCTTTCAGCACTTGCAGGGGGTGTGCAAATGGTGGAAAGAGCCACCTCTTCCCGTCCAGTGCTGGGAAGGTCAGGCATCGCAACCACCACCACACTTGGACTCTCCTTGGGGATTTGTGATATCTTCTTAGAAAGCACAGTTCTTCGCTGTGCTTTTGCCAGCTTAACTCTTTTGATTTTTTTAGTGGGAGGAGGGCTTCCATCGTCATGTGAAGCTGAACCACTAGTCATGAACATACTAGGGATCGACCTTAGCCGTTCCTTGCCACTCCGTGTCGTAAATGGCATATTGGCAAGTTTACGTTTCTCTTCAGCTGATTTAAATGTCTTTTTCAAGGTAATTTTCCTGAACTTTGCCATTTGGGATTGTATGTGCCCTCTACTATGACATTGGGCATCGGCCTTGGCAGACGACGTTGATGGCATGTTATCGTCTATGTCATGACTAGTGGCAGCAGCTTCAGCACTAGGAGGAAGTGGTTCTTGATCTTTCTCTATTTTATTTTTATCGGAGAAAGTTTGGTCCTCCATTTATGTTATATCGATTTGATATATACGTGCGGCTAAACACAGAAAATAATTTTTTTTTTGGTTTGGACTGGAGTGTACTTTGTGGGTTACAGCACCCTTTAACGGTCAAGCCAGCCGGCCCTTTACTTATGACACAGGCGCACGCTTGGCACTACTTTGTTGATGCACGTGCGGCTACTGCGCACACAATTCACAAACACAGAAAATAATTTTTTTTTAGTTTGGACTGGAGTGTACTTTCGGGGGTTACAGCACCCTTTAACGTTCAAGCCAGCCGGCCCTTTACTTATGACACAGGTGCACGCTTGGCACTACTTTGTTGATGCACGTGCGGCTACTGCGCACACAATTCACAAACACAGAAAATAATTTTTTTTTGGTTTGGACTGGAGTGTACTTTCGGGGGTTACAGCACCCTTTAACGGTCAAGCCAGCCGGCCCTTTACTTAAGACACAGGCGCACGCTTGGCACTACTTTGTTGATGCACGTGCGGCTACTGCGCACACAATTCACAAACACAGAAAATAATTTTTTTTTGGTTTGGACTGGAGTGTACTTTCGGGGGTTACAGCACCCTTTAACGGTCAAGCCAGCCGGACCTTTACTTATGACACAGGCGCACGCTTGGCACTACTTTGTTGATGCACGTGCGGCTACTGCGCACACAATTCACAAACACAGAAAATAATTTTTTTTTTGGTTTGGACTGGAGTGTACTTTGGGGGTTACAGCACGCTTTAACAATCAAGCCAGCCGGCCCTTTACTTATGACACAGGCGCACGCTTGGCACTACTTTGTTGATGCACGTGCGGCTACTGCGCACACAATTCACAAACACAGAAAATAATTTTTTTTTGGGTTTGGACTGGAGTGTACTTTCGGGGGTTACAGCACCCTTAACGGTCAAGCCAGCCGGCCCTTTACTTATGACACAGGTGCACGCTTGGCACTACTTTGTTGATGCACGTGCGGCTACTGCGCACACAATTCACAAACACAGAAAATAATTTTTTTTTTGGTTTGGACTGGAGTGTACTTTGGGGGTTACAGCACCCTTTAACGGTCAAGCCAGCCGGCCCTTTACTTATGACACAGGCGCACGCTTGGCACTACTTTGTTGATGCACGTGCGGCTACTGCGCACACAATTCACAAACACAGAAAATAATTTTTTTTTTGGTTTGGACTGGAGTGTACTTTCGGGGGTTACAGCACCCTTAACGGTCAAGCCAGCCGGCCCTTTACTTATGACACAGGTGCACGCTTGGCACTACTTTGTTGATGCACGTGCGGCTACTGCGCACACAATTCACAAACACAGAAAATAATTTTTTTTTTGGTTTGGACTGGAGTGTACTTTCGGGGGTTACAGCACCCTTAACGGTCAAGCCAGCCGGCCCTTTACTTATGACACAGGCGCACGCTTGGCACTACTTTGTTGATGCACGTGCGGCTACTGCGCACACAATTCACAAACACAGAAAATAATTTTTTTTTTGGTTTGGACTGGAGTGTACTTTCGGGGGTTACAGCACCCTTAACGGTCAAGCCAGCCGGCCCTTTACTTATGACACAGGCGCACGCTTGGCACTACTTTGTTGATGCACGTGCGGCTACTGCGCACACAATTCACAAACACAGAAAATAATTTTTTTTTTGGTTTGGACTGGAGTGTACTTTCGGGGGTTACAGCACCCTTAACGGTCAAGCCAGCCGGCCCTTTACTTATGACACAGGCGCACGCTTGGCACTACTTTGTTGATGCACGTGCGGCTACTGCGCACACAATTCACAAACACAGAAAATAATTTTTTTTTTGGTTTGGACTGGAGTGTACTTTCGGGGGTTACAGCACCCTTAACGGTCAAGCCAGCCGGCCCTTTACTTATGACACAGGCGCACGCTTGGCACTACTTTGTTGATGCACGTGCGGCTACTGCGCACACAATTCACAAACACAGAAAATAATTTTTTTTTTGGTTTGGACTGGAGAGTACTTTCGGGGGTTACAGCACCCTTAACGGTCAAGCCAGCCGGCCCTTTACTTATGACACAGGCGCACGCTTGGCACTACTTTGTTGATGCACGTGCGGCTACTGCGCACACAATTCACAAACACAGAAAATACATTTTTTTTTGGTTTGGACTGGAGTGTACTTTCGGGGGTTACAGCACCCTTTAACGGTCAAGCCAGCCGGCCCTTTACTTATGACACAGGCGCACGCTTGGCACTACTTTGTTAATGCACGTGCGGCTACTGCGCACACAATTCACAAACACAGAAAATATATTATTTTTTTAGCACTTGGGGGGAGCACCCCTGATGGACAGAGCACCCCCTGGACAACACTACAGCACCCCTTTAGGTCTGGGACACTGCACAGGACTTTGGAGTGGACACAGCCCCTATGTAGAACTGACTGCACAACACAGTCCAGCCAGCCCCTATGGACTTTGAAGTAGTGGACAACAGCAGCACTACACTACACTACACTACACTACACTACACTACACAGCCCTAACTCCCACCCTCCCTCTTCACTGTCCACAGCCGAGTGAGAAAATGGCGCCGACGCGGGTACCTTATATAGGATCCAAAACCCGCGAGACTCGGAAGGCGGGATGATGACGTTTTGCCTCGATTTCAGATCCGAGTCAGGCGGGAAAAGTCGAGCCTGACTCGGATCGGACTCGGATCGGGGGGGCTCGGGGGGGTTCGGATTTCAGAAATCCGAACCCGCTCACCCCTACTATAAACACATTATTTTTTTATTAATGTCACTCTGTGGGGTCTATTTATTAATCAGGACAACCCTTTCACTGTTTTTTTTTAGGTATATCGCTAGTTAACTTCTTCTTTATCTATTTACACATATTATTGCCAGGTCTCTGTTCACTGGGTACGCCCACTTTGACAGATGGTTACACCACTTCAGCGGGCCCCTACTTTTGCAATCCCCTGGTGAGCCCTTCAGGTCCCAGTCCGACACTGATCCCTTCATGCACGTTTTGAGGACGGATAAATACTGGAGGGTTGGTTGCTGTGTCTGTACTTCGTCAGTGTCACTTTTTTGTTGATGTCTGTTTTTTTTTTATTAATTTTTTTTACTCTGTTTTACATTTTGGTGATGCTGTGTATGGGTGTCTTATTTGGCTTCTGACTTGGTTGGCACTTCCTGATTCTCCTGCTAAGCATAATTATAATGGTGCACATAAGTCCACTTGATCTGTGATAGAGTGTATATTTGGCCTGCTAAAATGTCATTTCAGGTGTCGATAAAATGGGTGGCCTTTTGTTATATTCTTGTTTAAAAGTGTTGGATATTGTGCTCAGCTGCTGTCTTCTACATAATTTGTGTTTGCAGCAGCCACTTCTGGCTGAATATGTCTAAGACAGTGAGCAAGCAGAGGACTCTGTTGTATCTGGTGACAATTTGAGCACAGAGAGTAGGAGGCAGATCAAGCTCCAGCTCATCAATCAGCATTCCAGGGTAAGCTTTCCCATTTTTGTGTGTAGTAACCAGGGGCGGGCTGGGCCGGCGGGCAGGGTGCCATGTGCCCCCTGGGCTGCACCATCACTTGGCATCCAGAGCCACCACCTCTGCAGAAAAAGCCCTGGTGGTCCAGTGGTTGATGCAGCCATGATCCGACTGTCACTGTGAAGTCGGCATTTGTGGCCGCATGATGCATTCCACACATTCCAGTGATCAGTGGCAGCTTCCAGTTACTTTATGTCCTACAAGGCTATGGCAGCCAGGTTGTGATACTGCTATGCATAGGAGCTGTATCACAGTGGAGAGACTGGAGAGTGACTGCTTGTGCTGTGCAGCAGCTGTTCTCAGTGACAGCCTGAGGCAGTGCACAGCCACCCACAAGCAGGAGGGGGCCCAGCCAGCAGTTAACTATTATGAATATATTAGTGACACGGCCGCACTGCAGCTAGCAGCCATGTCACTCAAGAAGCCCCTCTGCCCCTCAGAGCTATCAAGAGCCCCCAATGCCCTTCCAAGCCCATGCCCAGATAAAATAATAAAAATACAATTGATGGGAGCCTCATTCTTAAGAGGAGGCTCCCATATTAATATTAAAATAAATTGAAAATCAAAATAAATTTACTAATTATCGTATAGGTCTATGCGACTATATAGGAGCCTCTGTCAATAGGAGACTATCATATAGGCAGGGCTATGGATAGTCCGCCCCTGGCTGCACCACCTTGCAAGAAACAGAAAAACAAGCAGGGAAGAGAGAAGCAGAAACAAGTAGAGATGGAGAATAGCCCAGTTAATAGAAATAGAAGAGCCAAGAGAGAGTGTGAGAAACGCAGAGAAAAAGCATAAAACAGAAATCCAGGTAAGTGTTTAGTTTTGTAATGTATTATTTTGGGTTGGGCACAGGATCCCGATACCAGAACACCGACTAGGTGAGAATTCCGACACATGCAGGTAAGTATCCTAACCCTAAACCTAACTCTCCCCCCTGCAGCCTAAACCTAACTCTTCCCTCTGCAGCCTAAACCAAACCCTCATGCCCTCAGCCTAGCCCTAATACTACACCCCCCCCAGCAGCCTAACCCTCCCCCTAATCCTAATATTTACCATCAGTTTGCTGATGGTCAGGATGCTGGTGCTGTAATTCTGACTGCTATCGGGATTCTAGCGCCAGCATTCTGAGCCCTGGTATTCCAACCCCTGGGATATTAACTACATCCCATTATTTTATATTGCATTTTCTTTTTATGTTGAAAAACAAAATGGTGGCTAATGACGAAAGAACCCAAGTAAAGTGTTCTGAAACTTTGACACATACTGGGAGTTACGAGTGACCTTTTTTTAGTCATTGGAGTGCTGACTTTCCATCACACTACAGATGGATTATGGGCCTGATTCAGACCCATTCGTGAGCGGCTGTCCACTCGCAAGTGGGTCGATGGTCTGCACTGAGCATGCGCACGATGGAGGGAGCTCCGTCGTGCGCATGCGCCAGAAGCGACGAGCGAAGGACTTTCCTTCGCTCGTTGTGTCTGATCAAAGGGAGCGTGGTGTCGATGTTGATTGACAGCACGCCCCCTTTGGTGGGTGTGCCGGGGTCAGGCCTCCCAGACGGGGGTGTTCTCTAGGGAACGCCTACCGTCAGAAGCCGGCCCACTGACATCACTAGTGATGTCAGTGGGAGTGATTTTGGCTCTGATAGAGCCAAAATCACTCCGGGCCTTGCGGTTGAAAAACTCAACCGCAGGCTCCGGCTCGCAGTGGCGATGGTCGCGATGGTCAAGACCATCGCGGCCATCAACCTGCACGCTCGTACAGGCTGTGGGTGGTGACCCACAGCTATACGAGCGTCCAGGAGGACGCTCCATAATTATGGAGGACGGCCCTCATTCAGAGCGTGCGCTCTGCTCAGAGCGTACGGCTCTGAATGAGGGCCTATGTTCCAACCAGGAACCGGTAATTAAGGAGGGCACAGGCTGTTTTTGAACATTTTGTATATATATATATATATATATATATATATCTGACTTATTGTACACATGGAGTAATTAGGCGTTTATCAGCAGTCTCTACATAAAGGAGGAGTAGGGGTTGCCTGTAGTTATGGTGTTGTCTGATGTTCTATGTGCTGTGTTGTCATGGATGGAGACACCGGTACCATTGTTAGAGTAACGTGATCATCATCTGCTTCTGCAGGCTCCTAATTGCTGATGTCTCCTACCAGTTCCGCAGGTGTGTCATGCTATCCCTTCAAAAAGAGTTCAGGGTTAGTATTGTTTGGATCACACATATATTGCAAATATACACAAGCCTTTAAGGAATATTTTGTCACATCCAAACATAATTACTTGTTTCAAGTCATGTAAACCATCAACATGCTGGCAATGTTCTTATCTACCTTGCTTTAATGCAATATTTCCACAACCATCAAGACGTACGGCATGTGCATTAGGTGCCCAAACACAGTCAATGGTATAAAACTTAAAACTGTTTCCATACTTTGGGATTGAGGTGTAAAGGTGTATGTTCTTTTAAGGTGTGCTTTCTGAACTTTTAAAAACGCTAATATTATTTTTGACCTTGTTTGTCCTACGTATCCTGGATATCTGTTTGAAATGATTTTCAAAATAAGAGTAACATCTCCACTCAGGGCAGTTTCTAGGGTCTGAGGCTCCCAGTGCAAGCAGTCAAAATGCACCCCCCCACCCCAATAAGCACTAATAATGCAGAGTAGGTGTGGCCTCATTGTGAGGGGGTATTTTATCACAGTAAGGGAGCGTGGTCTTGAAATCTAAACCACATATAATACATTTTGATATCCAGAACCACATAAAACACACATTGAAAAAACAAGATTCACATAATACACACTTCATTCCATCCCCCTCCCTTGCCATTCCATCCTGACAGGTCTTAGCCCCTCCCACACTGGCTCTCAGGCAAAAGTGCCCATTATGCAGTGACCCTTGTAGTTGTCCCCATATGCAGTGGCACCTGTATTTATGCCCCATATGCAATGCCTACAGTGGTAGTTCAACTTATGCAGAGCCCACAGTAGTGGTGCCCTTTATGCAGTGCACCCAGGAGCAGTGCCCCCAGGAGTGGTGCCCCCTATGCCATGCTCCCATTTGTAGTGCCCCCTGTAGTCGTGCCCCCTGTAGTCATGTCACCTGTTGTAATGACCCCTGTGGTAGTGCCCCCATCAGTAATGCCCCTGTAGTAATGCCCCCAATAGTAATGGTCCCTGTAGTAGTGCAACTGTAGTAGTGTCCCCAGTTGTATTACAAACAACAGTAATGCCCCCTGTAGTTGTGTCTCCCCCAGTAGAAGTGCCCCCCTTGTCATGTCCCCAGTAGTAGTGCCTGGGTGCCCCCAGTGGTAGTGCCTCCCCCAATATTGTCCCTAGTAAAAGCTGCCTGCTCAAAAAAAAATACACTAATACTTACCTTAAGCCCCACTCTGCCGTCCGCTTGGCTACTCCTCTGCACTATGGGAAATATGTCATGATTTCTCTCCCATAGTGCACACTGTGGGAGCCGGAAGCCGGAGCTCACACATGAGCTCCAGCCTCCATCTCTGGCTGCTCTGCAGGGATGGGACCGGGTGCCCGGTGCCCGCTGGTAACTGAATCTCAGGGAGCGCCCAGAAGTTCTCATGCTGTTTCTACAGCACAGGTCGGAGGCGGTGCACCCCGTGCAATTGCATTGGTCAGCCGCCCCTAGAAACGGCCCTGTCTCCACTTCTCCAAAGCAACACTATATTAAAATAACCACTTTGGGTGTGAAGCCATGGCCAAACATCTTGTTATTTCCTGCTGTTTGTTTATGTAAATGAAGCAAGCAAGTTTAAACAAGTGCATCTAAATGTATTTATCAATCTTGTGTGTTCCTAATGCTTTAAACAATTAATACAACCTCATTAAGTTATCTAAACACTTACAAATGGCATTCAGAGCAGGAGGTTTTTTTTTGGCAATGAAACCAGGCCAGATGTTGAGTTTTTTGGTTTGCTTTCTTTAGTGTTTTTAAGGGCAACTATACTAACATATAAGTTACCTTTGTTTATTTTATAGGGGATTTAAATGGGAATTGCAACTTTGACCTTGGAAATTGAATCTACTTTTAGCCAGTAATCTTAACCTAACTGTATTATATGTAGGATGTTAACTTGAAACTTGTGGAAAATAATGAATATACAGATTTAAATGTATGTTGTTTAGTTTGGAAATGTATCATGCAGTTTTAAGGTAATCTAAGTAATGGATGTTTAATGTATGAAATTCTCATGCCCATGCTGGTCTGTGTCCCCTCACCTATAAACAGTACCTTATTTTGCCACAACAGTACTCCTCAAAAAGTAACACAATACATTATAAAAATGCTTACGATGTGATCCCTGGAAGCACTCAATTACGAAACTTTGGGGGACAACTACAAATGTTGTAGTGTGCAGTGTTATTGTTTCTTTACTGTAATCACAGACTCACCTTCCAGAAGTGGGGATTCTGGACCAGAAGCCAGATTCAGTGAGGACATTGTTGGACCGGTGCCTTACTGTAGGTATGTTGAGGGGGTCATTTGTGCTTGAGGCAAAGAGGGGCCTAAAATAAACATGTTCCATACATTAATCTTTTATTTTTTAATGTTGTCTGCAGGTAGATGAATAATGTTTACATTTAATTGCCTTCATAATCCAAATCCGAAACTTGAAGTTGCCTGGAGTGGCTTTTGTTCCATGCTGGTTGCTGTGGCATGACTGGAGCTTAATGACAAACATTTCATTTTTTACATCGCTACTTCTAAATGTTGAAAGTACAGCAAACAATGTTAGACATTAATTTCCTGCAGCATCAGGTCCGAGGCCCGCACTTGGCTACAAAGCCTTCTTCCTGCTGTTGGTTGCTGTTGTCTGGATGGGCCTGAAAGAATTACAATGATCTATTTTACAAGGTTTCTTCTTACTGTTGTGTACAAGTGGAAATACTTTATGCAATTATTTACCGGCCTTTTCCAAATCTGTATCCTCCTGTTGCCTGAGTTTTCTTTTTTTGAATGTTGATTTTTTGCCTGTTTAAAAATGCACAGCAAATTAACATTATTAAGTTTGTGCTTGGATTCTGTTTATCATGGTTGAATTTGTAATTTGCACACCATAAATTGAAAAGATAAAGAACATTTTTTTTCCTTTAAAAGTAGTAGTTAGTATAGTTGACTATGTCTAAAATAGGTAAGTTTGCAACTTTAGTGTGTGAGCGTAGTTTTGAGAGCTGTACTACTTCCTTCGATGTATCTGGAATCAGCAGTAGCTTATGTTTCAAGACAAAGCAATCAGACAAACAGACAACCATGGTTGGAGAACAAATCAGACAGACAACAATGTAGTTACACATCATAGCACTGCGCAGACCGTTCTGGGGAACAGTACGAGTGCTGGCTTTATTTATAGGGGTCTGAAAAGGTCAGTCACCATGAGTCAGCTTTATGCATTGGCACAAACAACTTGTTTGTGCCCCCTAATACTGGCTGGACATATAGATAAGATAAACATAAGACATTATGATGCATATTCTTGCTGTTATCCTCACCTGCCATCTTGGTCACATCTTCTATCTTGTTATCTTCAGACTGTCCAAGGGTCTCCACCCCTGATAATACTTTATCTTGTCTACTCCAGACTGTATGGTGAACAACATGTTTTTCTGAAACTTCAACCTTATGTAACTTTTAAAATCACTCTTAAAGCGACATACACATAGATAGAGCATTTAATAATATAATTAAGCATTCTACGCTAACAAGTGTATGTTGGCAAACATTTTCAGTATTCACATGATTTAACTAGCATACATAATAATAAACACAACACAAGCACATAACCTTAACATAAGGCTATAGACCACCAAATCCCAGATCTGAGTAATAACAAGCCATAGTGGGTTGTGAAAAGGCAAAGCAAGTGGAGTGTGATTAGCATTTTAACATTGAGTTAATGTGTTGCCCTTGCAAAAAAAAAACATTGCAAGCTGGGTCTAAAATTTATCCAAAACAAACACAAAATAAATAATAAAAAATCCCTTTTGAAATAAAACACATTTAACATTACGCCAAAAATAAAAAGTGTGGTTCAAAAAGGCCACCTCCAGCTGCTATGACACTACACATCCTACAATGGTCTACAATAGATTACATATAAGGGCATGCCAACACTGTAGCATGCCATGGTGGTATTTGTAGTTCCACAACAGCTGTAGGGATGCATATTAACCACCCCTGGGCTATGACTCCTTTGCAATGGGAAATTAAAAACAAAAGCAAAACAACAATGAGACACTTTGAAAAAAAGACTATGACCAACTACAAAAAAAACAAAACAACCCAAACCTTGACAAAGTCAATAGTGACCAAACCCAAAATGTATTTGAAACACAGCCCCAAAACCCCACTAAAAACACAAACAAGTACTTTTGCACATTAAAATAAAAAAAAAAACTTACCACTGCGCCTCAGGGCATCGGTATACCGGACATTCAGACATCTGACAACCTCTGGTGGTATAATGGGTTTAACTACTTCCTCGTAGTCAAGGTAGTCTACCTGGTAGGGTGAGCCTCCCACACTTTCTCTGGCTGCCTGTGCCTCAGTCGCCATCTTTTCTTTCACATGACATTTTATGTCGGAAAAGCATTTTTTAATGTAATCCAGATTGCGGCAAGTGGTTCCCTCAGCATTTATAGCACTCTCCAGGGATGCCCAGATGGCATTCTTGTGATGGGCAAATGTGCTTGCAGCCTTACAGCCAAACAGCAGGTGGCAGTGTTTCATTACCTCCTGAGCTAGGGCCATGTTTTCCTCCCACGTAAATTTAACATTGCACCCTGTCTTGGTCTTGCCCCTCTGCCTGGCCACCTCATCACTGCTGCCTAAACTACTTACTCTGGCTGCTTGAGCAGCAAAAACCTCCACCTCACTCAATCCCTGCCTATCATCTGCCCTGGACATAATCCCAAACACCTCCCTACACAAACACAGAGCACAGAAAAATAAAAAACAAACACAAAGCTCCTCCTACTACCCTCACACACACAAACACACACACAAACAAAACACTGACAGGACCAAAAATAAAACACAATGGAGACTGAAAATCAAGACAAACAGATAACTTACTAGACAACAAATAATCACAAAACAACTTCCACACACCAATCAAATCCAAATGCACAAAAAACACCAACACCACTAGACACACTGCTCACTGTCCCTAAGCAAACTCCTTCCAAAACTTTCAAAGGTGTGTCTGTTTGGGGCGTTTTTATATGCTTGGCCAGTGTGTATTTGACATGTGACTGGTTAAACCAATCAGAAAACTTTGTGAGTAAAATGTATGGAATCTCACGCGAGTTTTACAAACTCAATTCTG
This sequence comes from Taudactylus pleione, assembly GCA_031769625.1. Lineage (NCBI taxonomy): Eukaryota > Metazoa > Chordata > Amphibia > Anura > Myobatrachidae > Taudactylus > Taudactylus pleione. The sequence goes on from JAUIMM010000776.1 coordinate 2,367,422, forward strand.
TTTTCCAAACTATTTTGTCTCGCACGGGTACTTTAAAACAAGGGACATTTGCACACGAGATTGGACTCATGATTGGATATTCAACATCGAAAAACTTGAAAATACAAAGCTTGCATCTTAGTAAATTAATGTAATCAATCAGGAAAAACTCGTGCATGTTTGTGCAAAACACGGCGAGTTTAATCTCGCCCAAACTCAATTCTTAGTAAATTTACCCCATTGTCCTGTGCTTTGTGCTCATGGGTCCTGTTTTAACTCAGTATCTGCACTCTTTTTGTGGCCCCTATCTGGATACACAGAAGGCAGCAAACACCCTCTGGCTACTTTATCTGTCTACTGCTTACATTTCCTAGTTAGAACTTTGCAGTAAATTACTCTTTTTGTTTTGTTCTATGTAATTTATAAGCCCAGAAGCAATCAAGAGATGTCTCATTAGAATTCTGGAGCTCAGGCACCACCAGTGGTCACTTCTTGGAACAGCTACTTGCCACTCTTTTTGTATACTTTACTAGTAGGATCACCCTCCCCCTTTTTTTGAATGAGTGTGAAGGAGAATTTAAGGGGAGGGGGGTGCGGGTTTACAATACTATCCCTTTAAACTGGTACATTCATGAATTACACAGTAATGTGGATGATTAAAACCAATTCATGAGTTTAGCAGTTGAAAGGGATAGTATGGCAAGCCTAGAGAGAAGTAAACAAAAAAGGGGGTTTAAAGAGAAAAGGTCAGGAAAGACACTAAAGATGAGTGGTTTGATTTTGCCAGAAACCAAACACACCCAAATGTAGGGATTCTAAGTGAATCTGAGTCCCAGCTCAGGTCTTCACCACAAGCTTGGTGTGGGACTATGGGCTGTGTACAAAATGCCATTAGGAGGACACCAGTTGAAGGAGAGGGTGTGAGACTGTGGGCTGTGTACTGTAATGCGTAAACTACATGTAGTTGTTGGAGTAGGTAGATGCAGTGTGGGAAGGGAGACTGCTGACATCATTGTCACTCAGAGTAGCCTGTTTGTTTGCTGCAGTCTATGCAGTGGGCTTGATTCATTATGTATCGCAGGTGCGATTATGTAAGCAGACCCGCCGCGAAAATATGCTAATGATTGCACTAGCTACACTATCGCAGCCCAACATAAGGACGCCCACACCCCCTTACTCACATCCGTAACATGTAGCAGCTCCAGGCACGGGCAAGCCAATCTGTCAGCCAGAGCACCATGGGATCCAACAGGCACAGGAAAAAAGGCACTATTTTGATGATAAATGCTCAGGGGGAGGAGCAGAGGAGGGAAGGGCCAGCAACACAGGATGGCACTGGGTGCAGCAAACCCTAGCACTGGCCCTGTCCATAATATCTGGCAAGTCTGTGAAACCATCAGTAACATTGAGTACCATCAGAGCCTCTTGCATAATTGCACGTAACCTTCCGGTATGCAATGAGAGCTTAAGCTGCGTAACCAATCGCAGTGGCAAATTTATGCACACCCCTGTAACAGCATTCAAGCGCACTGACATTCCTGCGTTTTGCCAACCACCCCTTGTCAACCACCCGAAATGCACACTTCCTGTCTGCAAAGATCTGCATGCGTAATTAAAATTGTGATCCTTGCTGAATCAGACCCAGTGTTTGTCACACACAATGCACACACTGCAGTAAACAAACAGGCTACTATGTATGGTGCTCATCTTGTTTGTTAAAGTGAACCTGCACCTTTTATTTTCTCAGGGACATCTACCACTGCAGTATATTGTTTATCTGAGCATTAATACTCTGCTGTGTCTAAGCTGCACACCAAAAAGACCTGTGTTTTGAGTCTGTTTTCCTGTTACATACAAAATTGCAAAAACATTTTTTCCCTGTTGTCTTAAAAAAAATCCTGCAGTCTTTTCTACTTCAATTAAAAATTCTTGTGCATTTCAAGAAGTGTGTGTTAAGATGAGTGACACAGGGGGGTCATTCCAACTAGCCATGAGGGGTGCAAATGGGATGCATTTTGCCATTGCCACTGCATTCGTTCAAATGCAGCCAACAGCACCACATCTCGCACCCCTCGCGGCCCTCTATTAGGCTGAATTTGCTCATTTTTGTACGCAGCCCTATGGGGCTGCAAAATGTTTTGAGCAAATTCAGGCTGTCATCAAACGCGGCCATTGTTACGATGACTCGCACCCGCAAGTGCATCTCGCATAATTGGATTGACCCCAGTGTATATTACTGTTCTGTGGGTCTGATTCAGCAAGGATCGCAATCGCAAAGCTGCACACAGGCAGCTTTGCAATTGCGATCTTTGCAATAATGCAAATGCAGCAGGAGGTGTATGACACCCCCTGCTGCATTTGCGATCCCAGAACTGCAATGGAGGTGTTCGATGGTCGCAATGGTGGACGGTGCCGGGTAGCCAGACAGCTGAGTAAGCCTCAGCTTATTAATGCCAGCCAGCTTGCGAGCCCAGAAGGCTGTGTACATCCATGCATTCTCTGGGTTGGCCACTTCCAGGAAAACGGGGTGGACACACCCCATTTCCAGGTAGGTCGGCACCCCCACCACCCCTTAAATGCCTTTGCCTGTCAATCAGAAAGAGGCTTTCAAGGACATGTGTGCGATTCAGCTAGTGAACCAAGCCCTGTATGTAGTGGTATCCCCCCATTATCTGCACCCCAAAACAATTTTTGTAAAGGAATTTTGTTTCCCCTGGTTCATAAGAACAATTGCCAGTGTTGATGCAAAAAAAATAAATTACTTTTTTAAAAGTTGCATAGTTTGTTTTCCTTCCAAGTGACTGTGTGCAGCAGTAATACCCCCTTCATCTGCATCCCAAAACAATTCTCACAAAGGAGACCTGTTCCTCCTGGTGCATGAAAATAATTGCCTGTGTTTGTGTATAAAAAAATATATTTATTAAAGATGGGTGTTTTACTTCCAGTGTAAGCGACTCTGTGTGGTGGTCTCCCCCCACATCATCTGCACCCCAAAACAAAACTTTTAAGCGGAATAAAAAACATTTTTGGATGGTGTCAAAATAAAAATTTATTTTTTTTAAATAAAACTAAATGTCATCGGTAATAGTCCCTCCTTTCCCAATATAATTGTTGTAGGTTCACATGGTCTGGTGGCAATTAAGTTGCAAAACAGTAGCTTTACTCCTGTTTTGGGGGTATATTTACTAAAGTGAGAGTATTTAGAAGTGGAGCTGTTGCCCATAGCAACCAATCAAATTACGCTTAACATTTAACTAGCACCTTTTAGAATATAATAGCTAGAATCTAATTGGTTGCTATTGGCAACATCCCCACTTCTAAAAATTCTCACTTTAGTAAATATACCCCCAGGTGTCAAAAATAAAATCAATCATGGATCACTTGATATGAGAACAATAGCAGCAACCCAGTACTAGTGCTGTGGCAGCTACCAGTCATAGTACTTTATAATCTACTAAAGGTGGTCAAGGGGAAAGAAGGATTAAGAAAGGGTACCTAAAATATAAAAAAAAATCACAATTGTAAAGAAAACATTATCTCTAACAATAAAAAAACATTTTACTGCCAAAAAGTAAAATTGTCATGCCATACACCACACACAGTGGCAAGGAAAGGCTCAGAACAAGGCCTTCCTTTGTGAGTGCTGTTCCCGGTACTGCTATTACATGCCATAGAATGCCTATAGCAAAAGTCAGGCATCTTCAATAACCTTGCATAAAACACCTTCACACTCTTAGTCTAGAGATGTCACCTTTCAAAACTGGCAAAACAGGGCACAAAAATAACATTAAAACTGAAGGACAAACTGTGGTCCTGATTCAGCAAGGATCACAGTTGCTCAACACACACAATTGGCTGATTGTTTTGCACTGCACATGCGCGAACCAGCTTCTGCCATCAGAACTGCTATAACAGTGATTACGCCGACCCATTGCAGAGTGATTGACAGGAAGTGACATTTGTGGGTGGTGACGGGGAATGGTTGGGCGAATGCAGTTGTGCCAGTGCATTTCAATGGCTGTGTATAAATGATCCACTGTGATACCATATGCAGCCTGAGGCCAGATAGCGTGCGCTGAAGTTAGCAGTTCCTGAGTGAGGTCTAACTTGCCTTAACTGTGAGTTTGGGACCAATGTTACTTGATGTTACAGATTATCTCGCTATGTTGCCAAAGTATATGGATGTGAGTAAGAGGAAGAGGGTGTCCTTATGTTAGGCTGCGATCAGTGGCGGGCTGGGCCGGGGGACAGGGTGCCATGTGCCCCCCAGACCATAGGCCACGGGCAGTCTGTCACTGTGACACAGACTGAACCGCATGTGTAGCTCTGACCGGACGGAGTTCGGTCAGCGCTACACAAGTGACAAACACACAGCCATCAGCCCCGGCAGCTGTGTATTTGTTGTAAGCAGAAGCCAATGAGAGTCTGTCAGACTCTCATTAGCTGCTGCTGCGCCCACTGCAGGAGCCGCTCCATCTTCCGGCTGCCACAGTGGGCAATGGGAGAGGCGTCATGAAATCATATGACGTCTCTCCCATAATGCCCGGGAAGGACAGACGGAGGAGCAGATGGCGACAGCGAGAGCGGGGATTCAGGTAAGAGGTTTTTTTTTTACTATGTGTGTCTACTGGGGGGGAGGCTGGCACTACAAGGGGGAGACCACTACTGGAGGCACTGCAAGGAGGGGACTACTACTAATGGGGGCAATACAAGGGGGGGTGACTACTGCTACTGGGGGCACTATAAGGTGGGGACTACTGGTGGCACTACAAAGGGGGAACCACTACTGGACTGGGGGCACTACAAGAGTGAGGGACTACTACTAGGGGCACTACAAGAGGTAGACCACTACAGGGGGTACTACAAGGGAGAGATCACTACTGGGGGCACTACAGGGGGGGGCACTACAAGGGGGGACCTCTACTGGGGATTATAACTGGGGGCACTTCAAGGGGGGACTACAACTGGGGGGCCTACTACTGAGGGCACTACAAGGGGGGGACTACTATTACAAGGGGGGACTACTACTACTAGGGGAAGTACAAGGGGAGGGGACAACTACTAGGGGCTCTGCATAGGGGGGAGGGGACTACTACTAGGGGCACTACATAGGGGGGAGGGGACTACCACTGGGGCACTGCATCGAGGGACCACTGCTGGGGGCTCTATAAACAGGGCAATACTGGGGGTACTGCATAGGGGGGAAAAAACAACTGGGGCCACTATTTAAGGGGCATTGCATAAGGGTTACCACTATTGGGGGCACTGCATGGGGTGTGGACTGCTACTGAGGGCACTATATAAGAAGCACTGCATAGGGGGTACCTCTAATGGGGGCACTATATAAGGGGCTTACTACTGGGGGCACAAGGGGCACTGCATAAGGGGCACTGCATAGGGGGATCAATACTGAGGGCACTACTGGAGGCCTGCATAAGGGGATCCTCTCATGGGGCACAGGGGGGCACTGCATATGGGCACCATGACGGGGCTGTTCCTAATCTTTATTTTTACTTTACATTAATCCCATATGGACCTGCCTCCTCCCTGAAACACTTGAGGGGGGGGCGCCATAGCACGCATGTTCTTCGGGCACCCTGGCTACATGCTACCCATCTGCCAGGGCCACCTGCATGCATTTGCCCTCCAGGCTAAAAGTTGCCAGCCAGCCCCTGGCTGTGATCACAATGTGAATGCAAACATTTGCATATCACACTGATATTAGCAATAGCGTTGCGTGCATATTAGCAGAATAATGATCCTTACTGAATCAGGCCCTATGTGTTCGCAAACTTCACATATCCATGAGGAGAGTCTAAAGCTGAGTAATGTACACACTAGACCAGGGGTGGGCAATAAGCAGCCCTCCAGCATGCCTTGCAACAGTTTTAGCGTGGCCAAATAGCAAAACCATGGCAAGGCATGCTGGGAACTGTAGCTTTACAAAATCTGGGGGGCTTCTTATTGCACATCTCTACACTAGACGATATGTCATCTGATCTGGCTGATCAGATGACATATCGTCCACATCGTGCAGTTTGTACCCAATATGTTGCTGACACTGTGCATTCCCATGAGTTGTCAGCAACAGCATTCATCAGGCCTGCCAGACCATTGTCATTCCATTGCAGCTAGCAATAGCGTTGCGTGCATATTAGCAGAATAATGATCCTTACTGAATCAGGCCCTGTGTGTTCACAAACTTCACATATCCATGAGGAGAGTCTAAAGCTGAGTAATGTACACACTAGACCAGGGGTGGGCAATAAGCAGCCCTCCAGCATGCCTTGCAACAGTTTTAGCATGGCCAAATAGCAAAACCATGGCAAGGCATGCTGGGAACTGTAGCTTTACAAAATCTGGGGGGCTTCTTATTGCACATCTCTACACTAGACGATATGTCATCTGATCTGGCTGATCAGATGACATATCGTCCACATCGTGCAGTTTGTACCCAATATGTTGCTGACACTGTGCATTCCCATGAGTTGTCAGCAACAGCATTCATCAGGCCTGCCAGACCATTGTCATTCCATTGCAGCTGGCATTGGGAAGTATGTACACATTTGCCAATGCCGGAACCCCACCGCAGATAACATCGTGCTTGATACACATCGTTAAGTGTGTACTTAGCATAAGGGTGTCTACAAGTACTATGTGTGAGTCTGACATTTCTGAAACTGTAATTGTAGATAAGCCTCCTTCCACCATTTCTGCCTCCCTGTGCAAATGTGAGGATGAATAGCAGTAAAAGTAATGATAACATAGAAATTGAGGATGCTACTGTGGATGTGCAACAGGATGAGGGGCATATTTGTGCATCTGATGAAAAAAGGATGTTGATGAAGAATGTGCTGGACAAGATGAAGTTGATAAAATTCAGGAGGAGGATGTTGTTTGTGTCAAAGTAAGTCAACCACCAGTGGCAGCAGTCAAAAAAGCCAACTCTTTTCTGTGGAATGATTTTTACACAAATCATGACATTTGTCAAGCCATCTGTACTATTTTGATGCCAAAGTAAGTTGAGGTAGGGATGTTAACCATCTAGGACCCTTCTCCCTGTTACATTGTGTAACACCTTGCAATATTAAAATAGGCACCTATAAGCATGTAAATAGTATATTTATAGTTGTGTATAATTTATAAATATGTTTAGTGTGCTACTGTAATGTAATGTATATGCAGGGGTTTAACAGTGGGATAATTTATTCAGAGGACTGTGGACTATTGCAGTATCCCTGGCACTGAAAGGGGGCCATTGACAGTTTGTAAAGGCACAGTTGGAGCTGGCGGTTTGGCAGTTCTCCCAGAGTGGGTGACGGCTGCTTACCTGAGCAGAGGCTGTGCCTGGTGTTGAGAGCTGGAAACCAGGAATAATTGAAGGAGGGACGCTGAGGTGACCGCAGTTAGATATTAGGGGGAGGATCAAGAGAGAGAGCTGCCTATTACTGAGATTTGAGAAGGTGAAACATGAGAGTCAGCCAACCAGAGGGTCTGAGGCCCAGCCCCTAGGAGGAGTCTAGTCAGCGCTGCGGTGGCTGTGGAAGAGAAAGAAGGAGACAGAGATAAGTCTAAAATCAGTCCAATAGGGCATTAGCTTAAAGAGTACATGCAAAGTAAAGTTCTACTACATTATTTCAGGCCACCAATACTTCAGAATATTATAGTAAGCACTATTGGATAACACCACAGATACGTATATATAGAGAAATTAGTTATACTAACATTCAGCACCAGCTCAGCATTATGTCTGGCCCTCAGACACCATAGACTTCTGCCTATTATATCAATATTCATACACAGTTGCTAACCGAAGATTATAAGGACTAACTCTACAGACTGTTGCATATCACTACTAAAGCCCATTGGATGAGAAGCGACTAATTTTAGGAATTCCCTATAAACCGGGATTTCAGAACTTATATGCATATTAATCTACTAGCATGTGCACCAACGAGCATGGCCATTCACATTGACTAATAAGGGGAGTTTAAGAACAGAATATGAGAGGGCTAATCTCTTTAAAGCTTTAAAGGAAATGGGTTATTATCAGTATGTCATTTGTATAGAGAGATATTATGAACTAATGCTCAGCTTAATTGATAAATGTGTAAATGTTATTCCAAAAATGTTATGATTACTGCATTGTTCATTAACTGAATTCATCTTCAGCAGAACAGAGTCGCAGTAAAATAAACTATGTAACTAATTTGTGTGTAATTCTGAGTATAAACATAGATGTTATAGTGAAGTGAATAATTGCTGCTGCATATTTATAATTGTCATTGGTAGGTTACCAGTCTGAAATTAAGGTATAACATGACACAAAACCAATACTTACCATTCAGGGGTGTTCCCAAGTCCGCTCCAGGTATAGCGTAAGAAAATCCAAGACTTGGGTGGAGGCACTAAAGGGAAAGAAATATAGAGAGGTCTATTGTACCAAATAAAGGAAAGAGAATACCTGTTACATAATGGAGGCACTGCTGAGATGGGAACAACCAAATTATAGGGGTCTCTGTCCTAACCCACAGGCTGCCATGAATACAGAGATAGAGAGTATCACTGGGTATGATGTGTACACCTGGTGTCAAAAGTATGAGGTAAAGTTAAATAAAGGGTTTGGACTGAGTGGGAATTTAACAGACACCCCTGCGGAGGAAGTATTAGGGGTGTTGAGGAAATTATATAATATAATACAGCCATGTATAGTAGACCAATGGCTAGGAGAGAATAAGGTTATTAGTGCCCTACTCATTGAAAATGTGAAAGAGCTAGAACCTGCAGTACTCCCATCCATAATTGTTGCTGAGAATGATCGAGAAAAGCGGTGGAAATTGGTGTGGCCTGAAAAGCCTACATTGAGTTACCCTCAAGTAATAACACCAATCATGGACTCGCAAGAACATGCTTCATCATATGATAATTCATCCCCTAACCATAGCTGTGATAATACTACAACCTTGAATCCTAACAATGACCCCTTTGGAAATCAGTTTGGAAACTTTGCTGAAAAGGTAGTATCATGACTAGAAGGGTGGTATTATCAGGGTAGTTATTGTAGACTATGTATATTCTCTTGAATAATAACTATTCCTACAGAGGAAGAAACTTATGAGGTGTGGAAGGAGGTGACTATGCAGCAAATTGAAGAATGGCAATGTCCAGACTACATTAAAAAACAGAGAGTGGTGGAAAGTTTGCGTAGTCCAGCTATGGACATAGTACAGGCTATTAGACGAAATAATCCAGTCTCTACTGTGCACGACTATATTGAGGCCCTGGATTATGCCTATGGAACAATAGAGGAAGTGGATGAATTTCAGGAGTCTGGTGAGACATTAACTGCCTATATATATAGAATAGATAAATAGCTTTTTAAAATATTAGGAATAGGAGGATTTCAAAGAAGAGATGCTGATCAGCAAAGAATAAAGCAGATTATCCATGGGGCCCTGTCATCTGCCCCAGTGGCTCAAAGGATTCGTTGTTCAGCCCATAGGGTAAATAATCCAACTATAAGTGAACTTATTAAGGAGGTCAAGCAAGAAGAGGTACTGATTGAAGCTAGGGAAAAGGCCATTGTGATGCCTAGGCCAGAGACCACTGAGACAGAGATGCAGTGTATTAAATTGATGGAAGACCAGAACCAGAAGATGGACAAATTGATTGTTCTACAGCATGAGAAGTTAATGAACAACAATCAGCAGTATCAGATGAATGGTGGACGTGAGACTGTGAGGAGAAGAGAGTATTTCCAAATAAGAGGTTGTTTCAGGTGTGGGAGACAAGGACATCGTGCAGCCAATTGTGTACAGCTATGGAACTGACCAAGACCCGCTGGTACGGTTACATCACAAAGTTTAGCAGCTTCGGGAAATGATGATGGAGAGTCCGGGAACACCATACAAACCCTCCGAACCATAAAGATCTGGGGAGTGCCCGATGGTGCAGTACCCTACCTGAAGGATTGATGGGACCTACACCACTAGTGCCAGCTGTAGTGAATGGAAATCGATGCATGGTTCTGCTTGATAGTGGATCGCAGGTGTCAGTAATCTTTGAGCATTGGTACCGCCAGTATTTATCTGATGTCCCAATACTACCTCTCAAAGGTCTTACCATCTGGGGACTAAGCAAACACAAATACCCCTATTTAGGATATGTAGTGGTGAACATCGAGTTCATTGAAAATTCAATCAGCATGATGGAGAAAATCATAATGATTGCCTTAGTATGTCCAGACTCCCCAGGAGATAAAGGAGAGGTGTCTATAATTGTAGGAACGAATACTCATTTATTCAAGCGCCTGGCTCTTTGGTGTCAGCAAGAGGATAAAGATGTCCCCACAACCCTTGGTATGGATGCATTGTCCTTTAGTCTAAATATGACAAACATGAATCCTACTGAGGCAGATACAACAAAGATTGACAGATTGGAAACTTGTTTTGCTGGTAGTGACATTTCCTCTTCTGATAAGAGTTGGCTATTACAAGAGATCATTCAGTGACCTCAAGTTTTTTCATGGGAAGAATGGGACATTGGGACAGCCACAGGGGTTGAAGATTGCATCAAATTGAATGACAGCACCCCTTTCAGGGAAAGATCTTGGAGACTGGCTCCAGCTGACTTGAAGGATGTGAGGGAACATTTGAAGAATTTAATTGAGACACATGTAATAACACACTCAGAAAGTCTTTATGCTTCACCAATTGTTGTAGCAAGAAAAAAATCAGGAGAGATAAGAATGTGCATAGATTTAAGAACACTCAACAATCGCACAGTTCCTGACCAATATACGGTCCCCTGGATAGAGGAAGCACTTGACTGTCTTGTAGGCAGCCGTTGGTTTTCCGTGTTGGACTTGAGAAGTGGATACTACCAGATACCAATGCATCCATCAGACAGAAATAAGACTGCTTTTATCTGCCCATTGGGTTTCTTTGAATTCCTCAAGATGCCTCAGGGAATTAAGGGAGCCCCGGCAACCTTTCAAAGAACCATGGAGCAAACACTTGGTGATATGAATTATCGTGAAGTGATTGTTTATTTAGATGATATAATTGTTTTTGGAACCACTTTACAGGTATATAACCAACGTCTCATCAAGGTGTTAGACCGGTTGAGGTCCAGAGGACTTAAGTTGTCCTTAGATAAATGCAGATCTGTCAAGTACCTAGGCCATATAGTAAGCAGGGATGGAATTACCACCGACCCATCAAAGGTGGAGGCAGTAATGAATTGGCCTAGGCCAAAGAAGCTGAAAGTGTCACGACCCTGTCTAGTTGTCACCTATTTGCCATGGGACTTACTCCTGTCAGCTCCCCATGGATCTGTGTGTGTAATTTGCCTGGAGGATTTGCTCTGATTATTGCACCTGGCCTCTCCTCTGTCTGTGAGCACTGCTAGCCCTGATTGGAATCACAGGTGTGGTTCTGATTCTCAGAGCTGCAGAGATGAATACTCCCTCTGCATGTTGTGCCTTCCACCACTCAGAAAGCTACTACCAGACCACCTGTCCGTATCCACCAATTGCTGCCAGACCCATGGTATATATATCCTCTCCTGATAGCATTCAGGGCCTGAACATCTCATCTTCCTGTGGTGTATGGTTCATGCTGTTCCTGCATTCAAGTATATCCCTTAACCCTGCTACAGCAATCCCTGGTGCTATCCAGAAAACCTGTTTCAGTTGTACCTGGCAATCCAGTAATCTGCTAGCAGCAACCCCCGGTGCTTCCAGAAAACCTGTTACAGCCAAACCTGGCAATCCAGTAAGCCTGCTGACAGCAGCCCCTGGTGCATCCCGAAAACCTGCTACAGTAATACCTGGCATCCAGAAGTCCTGTTACAGCAATACCTGGCCTGTGCTCTGCTGCTAGTCCTACTCCTGGTTGGTCCCTGGCACTCTGTAAACCTGCATCGTTTCACTCTGCCTTGCTTCCTGCTGTGGATCAACTCCTGCCCCTTTTACCTACCTACTCCCTCCCTTAACCTAAAATTCCCAAACCTACCCATTTCTTCCTGAAACCAGTTATTCCCAATTATCCTATCCAGCCTGCACCTGAGTTCCAACCTCGTCACAGCATTTCCAGATTACCCTGTTTAGCCCCCTCATCTCAGCATTACCTGACTTCCCTTCAGCCATTGTCACATTCCAGTCCAGAGTCAAGTTCCAAGCTCATCAGTTCTATCCACATTGTTCCAGTCCAGAGTCAAGTTCCAAGCTCATCAGTTCAGTCCACGTTGTTCCAGTCCAGAGTCAAGTTCTTAGTTCATCAGTTCAATTCAACAAGCCTTCCTGCCGTTCCCAGTCCGGTACCTCCAGTTCCTGTCATTTATCATCAAAGGCAGTTTTCACTGCTACACAAGTCTTATAAATAGAGCTATCTACATTATCTGTGATTCCAGTCATGCCGGCCTCCGTTGAAACCCGATCACCACCTGAGACAGGTAACTCGCAGACACCAATCGTGACAGAAAGAACTCAGATCCTTCTTAGGTTTCTGTGGATACTACAGAAAGTTTGTACCCCAATATTCTAAGATTGCTAAGCCCCTCACCGATCTAACCAAGGGTTATGCTCCTGTGAGCCAGAAAAAACTGAAAGAGCGAGTTGCTTCGAAAGTTTATTATCGATCATCAGAGGAGTTTGGGCAACGTTGTACAGATGCCTGTGAGAAATCTTTTGCAGCATTAAAAGACAGCCTCCTGTGTTAGCTTATGCTGATCCAAAGTTACCATATATATTACATGTTGATGCTTCCTTTGATGGGTTAGGGGGAGTACTATATCAGCAGCATGAGAATGGACTTCGCCCAGTATCCTATATAAGTAGAGGATTGTCTTCTAGCGAAAGAAATTATCCTGTACATAAACTTGAGTTTTTATCTTTGAAATGGGCAATTGTTGATCGATTGCATGACTATCTGTATGGTGCTAAGCTGGAAGTACATACAGACAATAACCCTCTGACTTACATCCATACCAGTGCCAAGTTAGATGCCACAGGACATCGCTGGTTAGCCGCTTTAAGCATTTACGATTTCAGTTTAAAATATTGCACAGGTGTGAGCAATATAGATGCTGACAACCTTTCCCGTCTCCCAGGTCAGTCAGCAGAGTCAAGTTCCTGCCTCTTCAATTAGGAGCACCTATCAGTGTGTGCAAAGTAACAGTGGAACAAGTGTAGCAGCAGTAACTTACTTAGGTGTCTCCAAAAAAGTCCTTCCTCCGGTCTACTGTTGGCTTAGTACTATGGAATTGGATGGATTACCCAAAATATCTTATGAGCAAATTAAATTGGAGCAGCAGAGAGATCCTGCAATTGGTCCTGTGTTAAAGATAATCCAAAAGAAACATCCTTCAGTTGATCCCAGTACCCTTTCTAAAGAGTCAAAGATACTATTAAAGCAGCGAAAGCAGTTGATTGTAAAAAGAGGGTTAATGTACAGAAGACAACTAAAAACCCATTGACAGGCATATCTCCAATTGATACTGCCGCAGATATATTGGCCTCTAGTTTTGACGGCTCTTCATGACAAACATGGCCATCTAGGTGCCGATAAGACATTTGGGTTGATCTCCGATCACTTCTTTTGGCCATGCATGGATAATGAAGTAAATCGGTATTGCAAGAATTGTGGAAATTGCGTATTGAGGAAAAGATTACCAGAGCATGGAGCCCCTTTGGTCAATATTACTAGTCAAGGGCCTTTAGATCTAATCTGCCTAGATTTTCTTACTTTTGAAGGGCCATCGGGTAAAGAGTACCACATCTTAGTCATAACAGATCATTTTACTCGTTATGCTCAAGCCTATATAACACCAAATCAGAAATCCACTACTGTAGCGAAGACATTGTTGGACAAGTTTTTCATCCATTATGGAATACCAGCAAGAATACATACTGATCAAGGCAAAGAATTTGAAAGTCAATTGATCCGTGAACTTTGTGCTTGCTGTGGGATAACCAAGTCTCATACAACTCCTTACCATCCCCAAGGTGACCCACAACCTGAAAGATTTAATAGAACACTATTAGACATGCTTGGTAAACTGGATCCTCAGGCCAAACATCAGTGGAGTAGGTACTTGAGTCAGCTAGTGCATGCGTACAACTGCACAAAAACGGAATCAACTGGGTACTCCCCTTATGTACTAATGTTTGGGTGTGAGGCTCATCTACCCATTGATGTGAGCCTGGGGTTTTCTGCTAATAACACTTCTTTTTGACCCCATACGAAATATGTACAACAATTAAGAAGGGAGCTAAAGGAAGCATATCAACTTGCTAGTCAAATTTCACAGAAATCCGGAGAAAGAAACAAGAGTTACTATGATAAAAATGGTATGCATTAAAAACTGGGGACAGAGTGCTACTGTGACAACTAGGATTGGCTAAAAGGATGAAATTATTGAACAGATGGAGGGAGGAACCATATGTCATTGTTGAAAAATTACCAGACCTTCCTGTTTATCGGTTAAAATTGGAGAATGGATCAGGACCTATTGTGACATATCATCGTCAACATCTTTTACCTATCAGCCATGAAATTAATTTACCTGAACCCAGTAAAGAAACTCAACAGCCAAGTGAGAAGGAAAGTATTCGCTTAAAGAACAGAACAAGTAGACATCAACCTATATCTGTATGCGCGTTCCCGTATAATGAAAAAGGTGATACTGGGGAGGATAGTTATGAGTATAATACTGTAGGACTATTGCAGTATCCCAGGCACTGAAAGGGGGCCGTTGACAGTTTGTAAAGGCATAGTTGGAGCTGGCGGTGGGTGATGGCTGCTTACCTGAGCAGAGGAGGCTGTGCCTGGTGTTGGAGAGCTGGAAACCAGGAATTAATTGAAGGAGGGATGCTGAGGTGACCGCAGTTAGATATTAGGGGGAGGATCAAGAGAGAGTGCTGCCTATAACTGAAATTTGAGAAGGCAAAACATGAGAGTCAGCCAACCAGAGGGTCTGAAGCCCAGCCCCTAGGAGGAGTCTAGTCAGCGTTGCGGTGTCTGTGGAAGAGAAAGAAGGAGACAGAGATAAGTCTAATATCAGTCCAATAGGGCATTAGCTTAAAGAGTACATGCAAAGTAAAGTTCTACTACATTATTTCAGGCCACCAATACTTCAGAATATTATAGTAAGCACTATTGGATAACACCACAGATATTTATATATAGAGAAATTAGTTATACTAACATCCAGCACCAGCTCAGCATTATAAGTCTGGCCCTCAGACACCATAGACTTCTGCCTATTATATCAATATTCATACACAATTGCTAACCGAAGATTATAAGGACTGACTCTACAGACTGTTGCATATCACTAATAAAGCCCATTGGATGAGAAGCGACTAATTTTAGGAATTCCCTATAAACCGGGATTTCAGAATTTAAATGCATATTAATCTACTAGCATGTGCAACAACGAGCATGGCCATTCACATTGACTAATAAGGGGAGTTTAAGAACAGAATATGAGAGAGCTAATCTCTTTAAAGCTTTAAAGGAAATGGGTTATTATCAGTATGTCATTTGTATAGAGAGATATTATGAACTAATGCTCAGCTTAATTGATAAATGTGTAAATGTTATTCCAAAAATGTTATGATTACTGCATTGTTCATTAACTGAATTCATCTTCAGCAGAACAGAGAGTCGCAGTAAAATAAACTATGTAACTAATTTGTGTGTAATTCTGAGTATAAACATAGATGTTATAGTGAAGTGAATAATTGCTGCTGCATATTTATAATTGTCATTGGTAGGTTACCAGTCTGAAATTAAGGTAAAACATGACACAAAACCAATACTTACCATTCAGGGGTGTTCCCAAGTCCACTCCAGGTATAGCCTAAGAAAATCCAAGACTTGGGTGGAGGCACTAAAGGGAAAGAAATATAGAGAGGTCTATTGTAACAAATAAAGGAAAGAGAATACCTATTACAATTGTTTGCAGCAAATTCATGTAAATTATTTAGGAAATTAAAAAAAAAATCTGTAAAATAATAACAAATAGTTCAGGATCAACTAGCAGCAAATGGATAGATCCAACACATGCAATCTCCACCATCAACAACATTCATCATCATTCTCATCATTTATAATCAGAGGCAGTCCTCCTACATCCATTTTTGTGAATGCTAACTATGTTCTCCCCTGTCCAGGATTCCCAAGATGAATCCATGCACACTAGGGAGTAAATTTACTAAAGTGAGAGTTTTTAGAAGTGAGTTTCAGTGATGTTGCCCATAGCAACCAATCAGATTCTACTTAACATTTAACTAGGACCTTCTAGAAAATAATAGCTAGAATCTGATTGGTTGCTATGGGCAACATCACTTCTAAAACTCACTGCTAAAAACTCTCAGGGCTGCTGCTGCTGGGGGTGAACTTTTATCACAGAAGGGGACCAAGAAGACTAGCAGTTTCAAACAACAATTGACTGTGAAACAATCATTTGCAAAAGAGAGCAAGTTTGAAAGCAGCCATCCAGTTGAAAAATAAATTACTGATGCCATAATGGCTATGCTAGCATTAGATCCATCAATGCATCTGGTTTTAGACAGTTAATTGAGGTCCTGTGTCCCCGCTACCAAATACCATATCGATTCCATTTTACCAGAATAGCAATTCCTTTTTTGTTCTGGGAAGTTAAAAAAAAATGTGTTCTTGGCCTAGAGAATGCCATCATACCGATGTAGGATATGTGGTCAAATGTAAGATTACATGATTGTGACAGCCCACTGGGTGGGTATATCTCCCTCAGCACCAGTATTTAAAACACAACACCAGATAATTCACAAACAGACTACTCTCTGTATCACTGGCTTCACTAAGACCCCTTTTCCACTGCTTAAATAACCCAGGTTATTGCTGGATTTACCAGGGTCACGGCTCAGTGGAAAAGGGTCCCAGAAAAATTACCAGAGTATATACTCGGTTTGGAACAGAGGGCCTGATTCAGTAAGTAATGCAAAGGAGAGAATGCACGATCTTGACTAATGGTTTTGCACTGTGCATGGGTATGCATCACACTGTGCATGTGCGAACCAGCCAGTGTTAGGGTATGCAGATTACATGCAGTGTGTATGCAGACCCTTCCGATTTTGATTGACAGGAAGTGCTGTTTGTGGGTGGTGATGGGCAGTGGTTAGGTGAACTCAGACATTATAATGCCGATATAGGGACATAATCCTGCGGCAGGTCAGGTCAACCACTATTGTGCATATGGGTCCGATGGTTCTCGATGTTACCAATGTTTATGCTGTCTTGCATGCTGATCAGGCTGTGAGTAAAGGGAGATGGGCAGCTTAATATAGGGTTGGGCATCTGCATCTTGTGCTGCGGTCTCCGTGCATATGCATCTCTCAGCGGATGGATGCATGCGTCTGCTAGTGTGCGTTCCCTGCAGAATCAGGCCCAGTGTTCAAAATCCAGGGTCAGACCCGGGATTTTGGTGGAAAAGGGGTATAAGAGACATACTCGTGTCAACCTGTTGAAAAACTCAGGGATGTCAAGCAAAATTGCTTACCCTCTAAAGGAGGGTATCCACTTAGCGATTTTTAAGAACGATTGAACGATAACAATAGTTTGATCGTTCAATCGTTTGCAAATTGTTTATAAATAATTTACAAATCTATTGCAAAAATGTCTAAAATGACCAGCGATGCCTGTGCCCGCTGGTCGTTTAGACATCTATGATCTCTCCAACATGATGGTCACCCTGAAGATATCGTCAGCTTCAAGATGTTGCTAGATGGTTGATGACCCTGCACTGAACGTCTGCTCGTTCAGTGGAGGCTCATCACACAACTGACAAACGACTGCACGATTACAATGTCATAATCATGCAGTCGGTTTCAGATCTGGTAGTGGATACTAGGGGTGAGCGGGTTCGGATTTCTGAAATCCGAACCCCCCCGAGCCCCCCCGATCCGAGTCCGATCCGAGTCAGGCTCGACTTTTCCCGCCTGACTCGGATCTGAAATCGAGGAAAAACGTCATCATCCCGCCTTCCGAGTCTCGCGGGTTTTGGATCCTATATAAGGTACCCGCGTCAGCGCCATTTTCTCACTCGGCTGTGGACAGTGAAGAGGGAGGGTGGGAGTTAGGGCTGTGTAGTGTAGTGTAGTGTAGTGCTGCTGTTGTCCACTACTTCAAAGTCCATAGGGGCTGGCTGTGTTGTGCTGTGCTGCTGTTGTTAATAGGGGCTGTGTCCACTACTTCAAAGTCCACAGGGGCTGGCTGGACTGTGTTGTGCAGTCAGTTCTCCATAGGGGCTGTGTCCACTCCAAAGTCCTGTGCAGTGTCCCAGTCCTAAAGGGGTGCTGTAGTGTTGTCCAGGGGGTGCTCTGTCCATCAGGGGTGCTCCCATCAAGTGCTAAAAAAATAATATATTTTCTGTGTTTGTGAATTGTGTGCGCAGTAGCCGCACGTGCATCAACAAAGTAGTGCCAAGCGTGCGCCTGTGTCATAAGTAAAGGGCCGGGTGGCTTGAACGTTAAAAGGTGCTGTAACCCCCAAAGTACACTCCAGTCCAAACCAAAAAAATAATTATTTTCTGTGTTTGTGAATTGTGTGCGCAGTAGCCGCACGTGCATCAACCAAGTAGTGCCAAGCGTGCGCCTGTGTCATAAGTAAAGGGCCGGCTGGCTTGACCGTTAAAGGGTGCTGTAACCCCTGAAAGTACACTCCAGTCCAAATCAAAAAAAAAATTATTTTCTGTGTTTGTGAATTGTGTGCGCAGTAGCCGCACGTGCATCAACAAAGTAGTGCCAAGCGTGCGCCTGTGTCATAAGTAAAGGTCCGGCTGGCTTGACCGTTAAGGGTGCTGTAACCCCGAAAGTACACTCCAGTCCAACCAAAAAAAAAATAATTTTCTGTGTTTGTGAATTGTGTGCGCAGTAGCCGCACGTGCATCAACAAAGTAGTGCCAAGCGTGCGCCTGTGTCATAAGTAAAGGACCGGCTGGCTTGACCGTTAAGGGTGCTAAAACCCACGAAAGTACACTCCTGTCCAAACCAAAAAAAAAATTATTTTCTGTGTTTGTGAATTGTGTGCGCAGTAGCCGCACGTGCATCAACAAAGTAGTGCCAAGCGTGCGCCTGTGTCATAAGTAAAGGGCTGGCTGGCTTGACCGTTAAGGGTGCTGTAACCCCCGAAAGTACACTCCAGTCCAAACCCCAAAAAAAATTATTTTCTGTGTTTGTGAATTGTGTGCGCAGTAGCCGCACGTGCATCAACAAAGTAGTGCCAAGCGTGCGCCTGTGTCATAAGTAAAGGGCCGGCTGGCTTGACCGTTAAAGGGTGCTGTAACCCCCAAAGTACACTCCAGTCCAAACCCAAAAAAAAATTATTTTCTGTGTTTGTGAATTGTGTGCGCAGTAGCAGCACGTGCATCAACCAAGTAGTGCCAAGCGTGCGCCTGTGTCATAAGTAAAGGGCCGGCTGGCTTGACCGTTAAAGGGTGCTGTAACCCCCGAAAGTACACTCCAGTCCAAACCAAAAAAAAAATTATTTTCTGTGTTTGTGAATTGTGTGCGCAGTAGCTGCACGTGCATCAAAAAAGAAGTGCCAAGCGTGCGCCTGTGTCATAAGTAAAGGGCCGGCTGGCTTGACCATTAAGGGTGCTGTAACCCCCGAAAGTACACTCCAGTCCAAACCAAAGAAAAAATTATTTTCTGTGTTTGTGAATTGTGTGTGCAGTAGCCGCACGTGCATCAACAAAGTAGTGCCAAGCGTGCGCCTGTGTCATAAGTAAAGGGCCGGCTGGCTTGACCGTTAAAAGTGCTGTAACCCCCAAAGTACACTCCAGTCCAAACCAAAAAAAAAATAATTTTCTGTGTTTGTGAATTGTGTGCGCAGTAGCCGCACGTGCATCAACAAAGAAGTGCCAAGCGTGCGCCTGTGTCATAAGTAAAGGGCCGGCTGGCTTGACCGTTAAAGGGTGCTGTAACCCCCAAAGTACACTACAGTCCAAACCAAAAAAAAAATTATTTTCTGTGTTTGTGAATTGTGTGCGCAGTAGCCGCACGTGCATCAACAAAGTAGGGCCAAGCGTGCGCCTGTGTCATAAGTAAAGGGCCGGCTGGCTTGACCATTAAGGGTGCTGTAACCCCCGAAAGTACACTCCAGTCCAAACCAAAAAAAAAATTATTTTCTGTGTTTGTGAATTGTGTGCGCAGTAGCAGCACGTGCATCAACAAAGTAGTGACAAGCATGCGCCTGTGTCATAAGTAAAGGGCCGGCTGGCTTTACCGTTAAAGGGTGCTGTAACCCCCAAAGTACACTCCAGTCCTAACCAAAAAAAAAATTATTTTCTGTGTTTGTGAATTGTGTGCGCAGTAGCCGCACGTGCATCAACAAAGTAGTGCCAAGCGTGCACCTGTGTCATAAGTAAAGGGCCGGCTGGCTTGACCGTTAAAGGGTGCTGTAACCCCCAAAGTACACTTCAGTCCAAACCAAAAAAAAAATTATTTTCTGTGTTTGTTAATTGTGTGCGTAGTTGCTGCACCTGCATCAACAAAGTAGTGCCAAGCATGCGCCTGTGTCATAAGTAAAGGGCCGGCTGGCTTGACCGTTAAAGGGTGCTGTAACCCCCAAAGTACACTCCAGTCCAAACCAAAAGAAAAATAATTTTCTGTGTTTGTGAATTGTGTGTGCAGTAGCCGCACGTGCATCAACAAAGTAGTGCCAAGCGTGCGCCTGTGTCATAAGTAAAGGGCCGGCTGGCTTGACCATTAAAGGGTGCTGTAACCCCGAAAGTACACTCCAGTCCAAACCAAAAAAAAAATTATTTTCTGTGTTTGTGAATTGTGTGCGCAGTAGCCGCACGTGCATCAACAAAGTAGTGCCAAGCGTGCGCCTGTGTCATAAGTAAAGGGCCGGCTGGCTTGAGCGTTAAGGGTGGTGTAACCCCCAAAAGTACACTCCAGTCCAAACCAAAAAAAATAATTATTTTCTGTGTTTGTGAATTGTGTGCGCAGTAGCCGCACGTGCATCAACAAAGTAGTGCCAAGCGTGCGCCTGTGTCATAAGTAAAGGGCCGGCTGGCTTGACCGTTAAAGGGTGCTGTATCCCCCAAAGTACACTTCAGTCCAAACCAATAAAAAAATTATTTTCTGTGTTTGTAAATTGTGTGCGTAGTTGCCGCACCTGCATCAACAAAGTAGTGCCAAGCGTGCGCCTGTGTCATAAGTAAAGGGCCGGCTGGCTTGACTGTTAAAGGGTGCTGTAACCCCCAAAGTACACTCCAGTCCAAACCAAAAGAAAAATAATTTTCTGTGTTTGTGAATTGTGTGTGCAGTAGCCGCACGTGCATCAACAAAGTAGTGCCAAGCGTGCGCCTGTGTCATAAGTAAAGGGCCGGCTGGCTTGACCGTTAAAGGGTGCTGTAACCCCCAAAGTACACTCCAGTCCAAACCAAAAAAAAAATTATTTTCTGTGTTTGTGAATTGTGTGCGCCGTAGCCGCACGTGCATCAACAAAGTTGAGCCAAGCGTGCGCCTGTGTCATAAGTAAAGGGCCGGCTGGCTTGACCGTTAAGGGTGCTGTAACCCCCGAAAGTACACTCCAGTCCAAACCAAAAAAAAAATTATTTTCTGTGTTTGTGAATTGTGTGCGCAGTAGCCGCACGTGCATCAACAAAGTAGTGACAAGCGTGCGCCTATGTCATAAGTAAAAGGCCGGCTGGCTTGACCGTTAAAGGGTGCTGTAACCCCCGAAAGTACACCTCAGTCCAAACCAAAAAAAAAATTATTTTCTGTGTTTGTGAATTGTGTGCGCAGTAGCCGCAGGTGCATCAACAAAGTAGTACCTAGCGTGCGCCTGTGTCATAAGTAAAGGGCCGGCTGGCTTGACCGTTAAAGGGTGCTGTAACCCCCGAAAGTACACTTCAGTCCAAACCAAAAAAAAAATAATTTTCTGTGTTTGTGAATTGTGTGCGCAGTAGCCGCACGTGCATCAACAAAGTAGTGCCAAGCGTGCGCCTGTGTCATAAGTAAAGGGCCGGCTGGCTTGACCGTTAAGGGTGCTGTAACCCCCGAAAGTACACTCCAGTCCAAACCAAAAAAAAAATTATTTTCTGTGTTTGTGAATTGTGTGCGCAGTAGCCGCACGTGCATCAACAAAGTAGTACCTAGCGTGCGCCTGTGTCATAAGTAAAGGGCCGGCTGGCTTGACCGTTAAAGGGTGCTGTAACCCCCGAAAGTACACTCCAGTCCAAACCAAAAAAAAAATTATTTTCTGTGTTTGTGAATTGTGTGCGCAGTAGCCGCACGTGCATCAACAAAGTAGTGCCAAGCGTGCACCTGTGTCATAAGTAAAGGGCCGGCTGGCTTGACTGTTAAAGGGTGCTGTAACCCCCAAAGTACACTTCAGTCCAAACCAAAAAAAAAAATTATTTTCTGTGTTTGTTAATTGTGTGCGTAGTTGCCGCACCTGCATCAACAAAGTAGTGCAAAACGTGCACCTGTGTCATAAGTAAAGGGCCGGCTGGCTTGACCGTTAAAGGGTGCTGTAACCCCCAAAGTACACTCCAGTCCAAACCAAAAGAAAAATAATTTTCTGTGTTTGTGAATTGTGTGTGCAGTAGCCGCACGTGCATCAACAAAGTAGTGCCAAGCGTGCGCCTGTGTCATAAGTAAAGGGCCGGCTGGCTTGACCATTAAAGGGTGCTGTAACCCCGAAAGTACACTCCAGTCCAAATCAAAAAAAAAATTATTTTCTGTGTTTGTGAATTGTGTGCGCAGTAGCCGCACGTGCATCAACAAAGTAGTGCCAAGCGTGCGCCTGTGTCATAAGTAAAGGGCCGGCTGGCTTTACCGTTAAAGGGTGCTGTAACCCCCAAAGTACACTCCAGTCCTAACCAAAAAAAAAATTATTTTCTGTGTTTGTGAATTGTGTGCGCAGTAGCCGCACGTGCATCAACAAAGTAGTGCCAAGCGTGCGCCTGTGTCATAAGTAAAGGGCCGGCTGGCTTGACCGTTAAAGGGTGCTGTAACCCCCAAAGTACACTCCAGTCCAAACCAAAAAAAAAATAATTTTCTGTGTTTATGAATTGTGTGCGCAGTAGCCGCACATGCATCAACAAAGAAGTGCCAAGCGTGCGCCTGTGTCATAAGTAAAGGGCCGGCTGGCTTGACCGTTAAAGGGTGCTGTAACCCCCAAAGTACACTCCAGTCCAAACCAAAAAAAAAATTATTTTCTGTGTTTGTGAATTGTGTGCGCAGTAGCCGCACGTGCATCAACAAAGTAGGGCCAAGCGTGCGCCTGTGTCATAAGTAAAGGGCCGGCTGGCTTGACCGTTAAGGGTGCTGTAACCCCCGAAAGTACACTCCAGTCCAAACCAAAAAAAAATTTATTTTCTGTGTTTGTGAATTGTGTGCGCAGTAGCAGCACGTGCATCAACAAAGTAGTGCCAAGCGTGCGCCTGTGTCATAAGTAAAGGGCCGGCTGGCTTTACCGTTAAAGGGTGCTGTAACCCCCAAAGTACACTCCAGTCCTAACCAAAAAAAAAATTATTTTCTGTGTTTGTGAATTGTGTGCGCAGTAGCCGCACGTGCATCAACAAAGTAGTGCCAAGCGTGCACCTGTGTCATAAGTAAAGGGCCGGCTGGCTTGACCGTTAAAGGGTGCTGTAACCCCCAAAGTACACTTCAGTCCAAACCCAAAAAAAAATTATTTTCTGTGTTTGTTAATTGTGTGCGTAGTTGCCGCACCTGCATCAACAAAGTAGTGCAAAACGTGCACCTGTGTCATAAGTAAAGGGCCGGCTGGCTTGACCGTTAAGGGTGCTGTAACCCCCAAAGTACACTCCAGTCCAAGCCAAAAGAAAAATAATTTTCTGTGTTTGTGAATTGTGTGTGCAGTAGCCGCACGTGCATCAACAAAGTAGTGCCAAGCGTGCGCCTGTGTCATAAGTAAAGGGCCGGCTGGCTTGACCATTAAAGGGTGCTGTAACCCCGAAAGTACACTCCAGTCCAAATAAAAAAAAAAATTATTTTCTGTGTTTGTGAATTGTGTGCGCAGTAGCCGCACGTGCATCAACAAAGTAGTGCCAAGCGTGCACCTGTGTCATAAGTAAAGGGCCGGCTGGCTTGACCGTTAAAGGGTGCTGTAACCCCCGAAAGTACACTTCAGTCCAAACCAAAAAAAAAATTATTTTCTGTGTTTGTGAATTGTGTGCGTAGTTGCCGCACCTGCATCAACAAAGTAGTGCCAAGCGTGCGCCTGTGTCATAAGTAAAGGGCCGGCTGGCTTGACCGTTAAAGGGTGCTGTAACCCCCAAAGTACACTCCAGTCCAAACCAAAAAAAAAATAATTTTCTGTGTTTGTGAATTGTGTGCGCAGTAGCCGCACATGCATCAACAAAGAAGTGCCAAGCGTGCGCCTGTGTCATAAGTAAAGGGCCGGCAGGCTTGACCGTTAAAGGGTGCTGTAACCCCCAAAGTACACTCCAGTCCAAACCAAAAAAAAAAATATTTTCTGTGTTTGTGAATTGTGTGCGCAGTAGCCGCACGTGCATCAACAAAGTAGGGCCAAGCGTGCGCCTGTGTCATAAGTAAAGGGCCGGCTGGCTTGACCGTTAAGGGTGCTGTAACCCCCGAAAGTACACTCCAGTCCAAACCAAAAAAAAAATTATTTTCTGTGTTTGTGAATTGTGTGCGCAGTAGCAGCACGTGCATCAACAAAGTAGTGCCAAGCGTGCGCCTGTGTCATAAGTAAAGGGCCGGCTGGCTTTACCGTTAAAGGGTGCTGTAACCCCCAAAGTACACTCCAGTCCTAACCAAAAAAAAAATAATTTTCTGTGTTTGTGAATTGTGTGCGCAGTAGCCGCACGTGCATCAACAAAGTAGTGCCAAGCGTGCACCTGTGTCATAAGTAAAGGGCCGGCTGGCTTGACCGTTAAAGGGTGCTGTAACCCCCAAAGTACACTTCAGTCCAAACCAAAAAAAAAATAATTTTCTGTGTTTGTTAATTGTGTGCGTAGTTGCCGCACCTGCATCAACAAAGTAGTGCCAAGCGTGCGCCTGTGTCATAAGTAAAGGGCCGGCTGGCTTGACCGTTAAAGGGTGCTGTAACCCCCAAAGTACACTCCAGTCCAAACCAAAAGAAAAATAATTTTCTGTGTTTGTGAATTGTGTGTGCAGTAGCCGCACGTGCATCAACAAAGTAGTGCCAAGCGTGCGCCTGTGTCATAAGTAAAGGGCCGGCTGGCTTGACCGTTAAAGGGTGCTGTAACCCCGAAAGTACACTCCAGTCCAAACCAAAAAAAAAATTATTTTCTGTGTTTGTGAATTGTGTGCGCAGTAGCCGCACGTGCATCAACAAAGTAGTGCCAAGCGTGCGCCTGTGTCATAAGTAAAGGGCCGGCTGGCTTGAGCGTTAAGGGTGGTGTAACCCCCAAAAGTACACTCCAGTCCAAACCAAAAAAAAAATTATTTTCTGTGTTTGTGAATTGTGTGCGCAGTAGCCGCACGTGCATCAACAAAGTAGTGCCAAGCGTGCGCCTGTGTCATAAGTAAAGGGCCGGCTGGCTTGACCGTTAAAGGGTGCTGTATCCCCCAAAGTACACTTCAGTACAAACCAATTAAAAAATTATTTTCTGTGTTTGTTAATTGTGTGCGTAGTTGCCGCACCTGCATCAACAAAGTAGTGCCAAGCGTGCGCCTGTGTCATAAGTAAAGGGTTGGCTGGCTTGACTGTTAAAGGGTGGTGTAACCCCCAAAGTACACTCCAGTCCAAACCAAAAGAAAATTTTTTTTCTGTGTTTGTGAATTGTGTGTGCAGTAGCCGCACGTGCATCAACAAAGTAGTGCCAAGCGTGCGCCTGTGTCATAAGTAAAGGGCCGGCTGGCTTGACCGTTAAAGGGTGCTGTAACCCCCAAAGTACACTTCAGTCCAAACCAAAAAAAAAATTATTTTCTGTGTTTGAGAATTGTGTGCGCAGTAGCCACACGTGCATCAACAAAGTAGTGCCAAGCGTGCGCCTGTGTCATAAGTAAAGGGATGGCTGGCTTGACCGTTAAGGGTGCTGTAACCCCCAAAGTACACTCCAGTCCAAACCAAAAAAAAAATAATTTTCTGTGTTTGTGAATTGTGTGCGCAGCAGCCGCACGTGCATCAACAAAGTAGTGCCAAGCGTGCGCCTGTGTCATAAGTAAAGGGCCGGCTGGCTTGACCATTAAAGGGTGCTGTAACCCCGAAAGTACACTCCAGTCCAAATCAAAAAAAAAATTATTTTCTGTGTTTGTGAATTGTGTGCGCAGTAGCCGCACGTGCATCAACAAAGTAGTGCCAAGCGTGTGCCTGTGTCATAAGTAAAGGGCCGGCTGGCTTGACCGTTAAAGGGTGCTGTAACCCCCGAAAGTACACTTCAGTCCAAACCAAAAAAAAAATTATTTTCTGTGTTTGTGAATTGTGTGCGTAGTTGCCGCACCTGCATCAACAAAGTAGTGCCAAGCGTGCGCCTGTGTCATAAGTAAAGGGCCGGCTGGCTTGACCGTTAAAGGGTGCTGTAACCCCCAAAGTACACTCCAGTCCAAACCAAAAAAAAAATAATTTTCTGTGTTTGTGAATTGTGTGCGCAGTAGCCGCACATGCATCAACAAAGAAGTGCCAAGCGTGCGCCTGTGTCATAAGTAAAGGGCCGGCAGGCTTGACCGTTAAAGGGTGCTGTAACCCCCAAAGTACACTCCAGTCCAAACCAAAAAAAAAAATATTTTCTGTGTTTGTGAATTGTGTGCGCAGTAGCCGCACGTGCATCAACAAAGTAGGGCCAAGCGTGCGCCTGTGTCATAAGTAAAGGGCTGGCTGGCTTGACCGTTAAGGGTGCTGTAACCCCCGAAAGTACACTCCAGTCCAAACCAAAAAAAAAATTATTTTCTGTGTTTGTGAATTGTGTGCGCAGTAGCAGCACGTGCATCAACAAAGTAGTGCCAAGCGTGCGCCTGTGTCATAAGTAAAGGGACGGCTGGCTTTACCGTTAAAGGGTGCTGTAACCCCCAAAGTACACTCCAGTCCTAACCAAAAAAAAAATAATTTTCTGTGTTTGTGAATTGTGTGCGCAGTAGCCGCACGTGCATCAACAAAGTAGTGCCAAGCGTGCACCTGTGTCATAAGTAAAGGGCCGGCTGGCTTGACCGTTAAAGGGTGCTGTAACCCCCAAAGTACACTCCAGTCCAAACCAAAAAAAAAATAATTTTCTGTGTTTATGAATTGTGTGCGCAGTAGCCGCACATGCATCAACAAAGAAGTGCCAAGCGTGCGCCTGTGTCATAAGTAAAGGGCCGGCTGGCTTGACCGTTAAAGGGTGCTGTAACCCCCAAAGTACACTCCAGTCCAAACCAAAAAAAAAATTATTTTCTGTGTTTGTGAATTGTGTGCGCAGTAGCCGCACGTGCATCAACAAAGTAGGGCCAAGCGTGCGCCTGTGTCATAAGTAAAGGGCCGGCTGGCTTGACCGTTAAGGGTGCTGTAACCCCCGAAAGTACACTCCAGTCCAAACCAAAAAAAAATTTATTTTCTGTGTTTGTGAATTGTGTGCGCAGTAGCAGCACGTGCATCAACAAAGTAGTGCCAAGCGTGCGCCTGTGTCATAAGTAAAGGGCCGGCTGGCTTTACCGTTAAAGGGTGCTGTAACCCCCAAAGTACACTCCAGTCCTAACCAAAAAAAAAATTATTTTCTGTGTTTGTGAATTGTGTGCGCAGTAGCCGCACGTGCATCAACAAAGTAGTGCCAAGCGTGCACCTGTGTCATAAGTAAAGGGCCGGCTGGCTTGACCGTTAAAGGGTGCTGTAACCCCCAAAGTACACTTCAGTCCAAACCCAAAAAAAAATTATTTTCTGTGTTTGTTAATTGTGTGCGTAGTTGCCGCACCTGCATCAACAAAGTAGTGCAAAACGTGCACCTGTGTCATAAGTAAAGGGCCGGCTGGCTTGACCGTTAAGGGTGCTGTAACCCCCAAAGTACACTCCAGTCCAAGCCAAAAGAAAAATAATTTTCTGTGTTTGTGAATTGTGTGTGCAGTAGCCGCACGTGCATCAACAAAGTAGTGCCAAGCGTGCGCCTGTGTCATAAGTAAAGGGCCGGCTGGCTTGACCATTAAAGGGTGCTGTAACCCCGAAAGTACACTCCAGTCCAAATCAAAAAAAAAATTATTTTCTGTGTTTGTGAATTGTGTGCGCAGTAGCCGCACGTGCATCAACAAAGTAGTGCCAAGCGTGCGCCTGTGTCATAAGTAAAGGGCCGGCTGGCTTGACCGTTAAAGGGTGCTGTAACCCCCGAAAGTACACTTCAGTCCAAACCAAAAAAAAAATTATTTTCTGTGTTTGTGAATTGTGTGCGTAGTTGCCGCACCTGCATCAACAAAGTAGTGCCAAGCGTGCGCCTGTGTCATAAGTAAAGGGCCGGCTGGCTTGACCGTTAAAGGGTGCTGTAACCCCCAAAGTACACTCCAGTCCAAACCAAAAAAAAAATAATTTTCTGTGTTTGTGAATTGTGTGCGCAGTAGCCGCACATGCATCAACAAAGAAGTGCCAAGCGTGCGCCTGTGTCATAAGTAAAGGGCCGGCAGGCTTGACCGTTAAAGGGTGCTGTAACCCCCAAAGTACACTCCAGTCCAAACCAAAAAAAAAAATATTTTCTGTGTTTGTGAATTGTGTGCGCAGTAGCCGCACGTGCATCAACAAAGTAGGGCCAAGCGTGCGCCTGTGTCATAAGTAAAGGGCCGGCTGGCTTGACCGTTAAGGGTGCTGTAACCCCCGAAAGTACACTCCAGTCCAAACCAAAAAAAAAATTATTTTCTGTGTTTGTGAATTGTGTGCGCAGTAGCAGCACGTGCATCAACAAAGTAGTGCCAAGCGTGCGCCTGTGTCATAAGTAAAGGGCCGGCTGGCTTTACCGTTAAAGGGTGCTGTAACCCCCAAAGTACACTCCAGTCCAAACCAAAAAAAAAATAATTTTCTGTGTTTGTGAATTGTGTGCGCAGTAGCCGCACGTGCATCAACAAAGTAGTGCCAAGCGTGCACCTGTGTCATAAGTAAAGGGCCGGCTGGCTTGACCGTTAAAGGGTGCTGTAACCCCCAAAGTACACTCCAGTCCAAACCAAAAAAAAAATAATTTTCTGTGTTTATGAATTGTGTGCGCAGTAGCCGCACATGCATCAACAAAGAAGTGCCAAGCGTGCGCCTGTGTCATAAGTAAAGGGCCGGCTGGCTTGACCGTTAAAGGGTGCTGTAACCCCCAAAGTACACTCCAGTCCAAACCAAAAAAAAAATTATTTTCTGTGTTTGTGAATTGTGTGCGCAGTAGCCGCACGTGCATCAACAAAGTAGGGCCAAGCGTGCGCCTGTGTCATAAGTAAAGGGCCGGCTGGCTTGACCGTTAAGGGTGCTGTAACCCCCGAAAGTACACTCCAGTCCAAACCAAAAAAAAATTTATTTTCTGTGTTTGTGAATTGTGTGCGCAGTAGCAGCACGTGCATCAACAAAGTAGTGCCAAGCGTGCGCCTGTGTCATAAGTAAAGGGCCGGCTGGCTTTACCGTTAAAGGGTGCTGTAACCCCCAAAGTACACTCCAGTCCTAACCAAAAAAAAAATTATTTTCTGTGTTTGTGAATTGTGTGCGCAGTAGCCGCACGTGCATCAACAAAGTAGTGCCAAGCGTGCACCTGTGTCATAAGTAAAGGGCCGGCTGGCTTGACCGTTAAAGGGTGCTGTAACCCCCAAAGTACACTTCAGTCCAAACCCAAAAAAAAATTATTTTCTGTGTTTGTTAATTGTGTGCGTAGTTGCCGCACCTGCATCAACAAAGTAGTGCAAAACATGCACCTGTGTCATAAGTAAAGGGCCGGCTGGCTTGACCGTTAAGGGTGCTGTAACCCCCAAAGTACACTCCAGTCCAAGCCAAAAGAAAAATAATTTTCTGTGTTTGTGAATTGTGTGTGCAGTAGCCGCACGTGCATCAACAAAGTAGTGCCAAGCGTGCGCCTGTGTCATAAGTAAAGGGCCGGCTGGCTTGACCATTAAAGGGTGCTGTAACCCCGAAAGTACACTCCAGTCCAAATCAAAAAAAAAATTATTTTCTGTGTTTGTGAATTGTGTGCGCAGTAGCCGCACGTGCATCAACAAAGTAGTGCCAAGCGTGCGCCTGTGTCATAAGTAAAGGGCCGGCTGGCTTGACCGTTAAAGGGTGCTGTAACCCCCGAAAGTACACTTCAGTCCAAACCAAAAAAAAAATTATTTTCTGTGTTTGTGAATTGTGTGCGTAGTTGCCGCACCTGCATCAACAAAGTAGTGCCAAGCGTGCGCCTGTGTCATAAGTAAAGGGCCGGCTGGCTTGACCGTTAAAGGGTGCTGTAACCCCCAAAGTACACTCCAGTCCAAACCAAAAAAAAAATAATTTTCTGTGTTTGTGAATTGTGTGCGCAGTAGCCGCACATGCATCAACAAAGAAGTGCCAAGCGTGCGCCTGTGTCATAAGTAAAGGGCCGGCAGGCTTGACCGTTAAAGGGTGCTGTAACCCCCAAAGTACACTCCAGTCCAAACCAAAAAAAAAAATATTTTCTGTGTTTGTGAATTGTGTGCGCAGTAGCCGCACGTGCATCAACAAAGTAGGGCCAAGCGTGCGCCTGTGTCATAAGTAAAGGGCCGGCTGGCTTGACCGTTAAGGGTGCTGTAACCCCCGAAAGTACACTCCAGTCCAAACCAAAAAAAAAATTATTTTCTGTGTTTGTGAATTGTGTGCGCAGTAGCAGCACGTGCATCAACAAAGTAGTGCCAAGCGTGCGCCTGTGTCATAAGTAAAGGGCCGGCTGGCTTTACCGTTAAAGGGTGCTGTAACCCCCAAAGTACACTCCAGTCCTAACCAAAAAAAAAATAATTTTCTGTGTTTGTGAATTGTGTGCGCAGTAGCCGCACGTGCATCAACAAAGTAGTGCCAAGCGTGCACCTGTGTCATAAGTAAAGGGCCGGCTGGCTTGACCGTTAAAGGGTGCTGTAACCCCCAAAGTACACTTCAGTCCAAACCAAAAAAAAAATAATTTTCTGTGTTTGTTAATTGTGTGCGTAGTTGCCGCACCTGCATCAACAAAGTAGTGCCAAGCGTGCGCCTGTGTCATAAGTAAAGGGCCGGCTGGCTTGACCGTTAAAGGGTGCTGTAACCCCCAAAGTACACTCCAGTCCAAACCAAAAGAAAAATAATTTTCTGTGTTTGTGAATTGTGTGTGCAGTAGCCGCACGTGCATCAACAAAGTAGTGCCAAGCGTGCGCCTGTGTCATAAGTAAAGGGCCGGCTGGCTTGACCGTTAAAGGGTGCTGTAACCCCGAAAGTACACTCCAGTCCAAACCAAAAAAAAAATTATTTTCTGTGTTTGTGAATTGTGTGCGCAGTAGCCGCACGTGCATCAACAAAGTAGTGCCAAGCGTGCGCCTGTGTCATAAGTAAAGGGCCGGCTGGCTTGAGCGTTAAGGGTGGTGTAACCCCCAAAAGTACACTCCAGTCCAAACCAAAAAAAAAATTATTTTCTGTGTTTGTGAATTGTGTGCGCAGTAGCCGCACGTGCATCAACAAAGTAGTGCCAAGCGTGCGCCTGTGTCATAAGTAAAGGGCCGGCTGGCTTGACCGTTAAAGGGTGCTGTATCCCCCAAAGTACACTTCAGTACAAACCAATTAAAAAATTATTTTCTGTGTTTGTTAATTGTGTGCGTAGTTGCCGCACCTGCATCAACAAAGTAGTGCCAAGCGTGCGCCTGTGTCATAAGTAAAGGGTCGGCTGGCTTGACTGTTAAAGGGTGGTGTAACCCCCAAAGTACACTCCAGTCCAAACCAAAAGAAAATTTTTTTTCTGTGTTTGTGAATTGTGTGTGCAGTAGCCGCACGTGCATCAACAAAGTAGTGCCAAGCGTGCGCCTGTGTCATAAGTAAAGGGCCGGCTGGCTTGACCGTTAAAGGGTGCTGTAACCCCCAAAGTA
Source organism: Taudactylus pleione (assembly GCA_031769625.1). NCBI lineage: Eukaryota > Metazoa > Chordata > Amphibia > Anura > Myobatrachidae > Taudactylus > Taudactylus pleione. The sequence continues at coordinate 2,399,385 of JAUIMM010000776.1, forward strand.
CACTCCAGTCCAAACCAAAAAAAAAATTATTTTCTGTGTTTGTGAATTGTGTGCGCAGTAGCCGCACGTGCATCAACAAAGTAGTGCCAAGCGTGCGCCTGTGTCATAAGTAAAGGGATGGCTGGCTTGACCGTTAAGGGTGCTGTAACCCCCAAAGTACACTCCAGTCCAAACCAAGAAAAAAATAATTTTCTGTGTTTGTGAATTGTGTGCGCAGCAGCCGCACGTGCATCAACAAAGTAGTGCCAAGCGTGCGCCTGTGTCATAAGTAAAGGGCCGGCTGGCTTGACCATTAAAGGGTGCTGTAACCCCGAAAGTACACTCCAGTCCAAATCAAAAAAAAAATTATTTTCTGTGTTTGTGAATTGTGTGCGCAGTAGCCGCACGTGCATCAACAAAGTAGTGCCAAGCGTGTGCCTGTGTCATAAGTAAAGGGCCGGCTGGTTTGACCGTTAAAGGGTGCTGTAACCCCCGAAAGTACACTTCAGTCCAAACCAAAAAAAAAATTATTTTCTGTGTTTGTGAATTGTGTGCGTAGTTGCCGCACCTGCATCAACAAAGTAGTGCCAAGCGTGCGCCTGTGTCATAAGTAAAGGGCCGGCTGGCTTGACCGTTAAAGGGTGCTGTAACCCCCAAAGTACACTCCAGTCCAAACCAAAAAAAAAATAATTTTCTGTGTTTGTGAATTGTGTGCGCAGTAGCCGCACATGCATCAACAAAGAAGTGCCAAGCGTGCGCCTGTGTCATAAGTAAAGGGCCGGCAGGCTTGACCGTTAAAGGGTGCTGTAACCCCCAAAGTACACTCCAGTCCAAACCAAAAAAAAAAATATTTTCTGTGTTTGTGAATTGTGTGCGCAGTAGCCGCACGTGCATCAACAAAGTAGGGCCAAGCGTGCGCCTGTGTCATAAGTAAAGGGCCGGCTGGCTTGACCGTTAAGGGTGCTGTAACCCCCGAAAGTACACTCCAGTCCAAACCAAAAAAAAAATTATTTTCTGTGTTTGTGAATTGTGTGCGCAGTAGCAGCACGTGCATCAACAAAGTAGTGCCAAGCGTGCGCCTGTGTCATAAGTAAAGGGCCGGCTGGCTTTACCGTTAAAGGGTGCTGTAACCCCCAAAGTACACTCCAGTCCTAACCAAAAAAAAAATAATTTTCTGTGTTTGTGAATTGTGTGCGCAGTAGCCGCACGTGCATCAACAAAGTAGTGCCAAGCGTGCACCTGTGTCATAAGTAAAGGGCCGGCTGGCTTGACCGTTAAAGGGTGCTGTAACCCCCAAAGTACACTTCAGTCCAAACCAAAAAAAAAATAATTTTCTGTGTTTGTTAATTGTGTGCGTAGTTGCCGCACCTGCATCAACAAAGTAGTGCCAAGCGTGCGCCTGTGTCATAAGTAAAGGGCCGGCTGGCTTGACCGTTAAAGGGTGCTGTAACCCCCAAAGTACACTCCAGTCCAAACCAAAAGAAAAATAATTTTCTGTGTTTGTGAATTGTGTGTGCAGTAGCCGCACGTGCATCAACAAAGTAGTGCCAAGCGTGCGCCTGTGTCATAAGTAAAGGGCCGGCTGGCTTGACCGTTAAAGGGTGCTGTAACCTCGAAAGTACACTCCAGTCCAAACCAAAAAAAAAATTATTTTCTGTGTTTGTGAATTGTGTGCGCAGTAGCCGCACGTGCATCAACAAAGTAGTGCCAAGCGTGCGCCTGTGTCATAAGTAAAGGGCCGGCTGGCTTGAGCGTTAAGGGTGGTGTAACCCCCAAAAGTACACTCCAGTCCAAACCAAAAAAAAAATTATTTTCTGTGTTTGTGAATTGTGTGCGCAGTAGCCGCACGTGCATCAACAAAGTAGTGCCAAGCGTGCGCCTGTGTCATAAGTAAAGGGCCGGCTGGCTTGACCGTTAAAGGGTGCTGTATCCCCCAAAGTACACTTCAGTACAAACCAATTAAAAAATTATTTTCTGTGTTTGTTAATTGTGTGCGTAGTTGCCGCACCTGCATCAACAAAGTAGTGCCAAGCGTGCGCCTGTGTCATAAGTAAAGGGTCGGCTGGCTTGACTGTTAAAGGGTGGTGTAACCCCCAAAGTACACTCCAGTCCAAACCAAAAGAAAATTTTTTTTCTGTGTTTGTGAATTGTGTGTGCAGTAGCCGCACGTGCATCAACAAAGTAGTGCCAAGCGTGCGCCTGTGTCATAAGTAAAGGGCCGGCTGGCTTGACCGTTAAAGGGTGCTGTAACCCCCAAAGTACACTCCAGTCCAAACCAAAAAAAAAATTATTTTCTGTGTTTGTGAATTGTGTGCGCAGTAGCCGCACGTGCATCAACAAAGTAGTGCCAAGCGTGCGCCTGTGTCATAAGTAAAGGGATGGCTGGCTTGACCGTTAAGGGTGCTGTAACCCCCAAAGTACACTCCAGTCCAAACCAAAAAAAAAATAATTTTCTGTGTTTGTGAATTGTGTGCGCAGCAGCCGCACGTGCATCAACAAAGTAGTGCCAAGCGTGCGCCTGTGTCATAAGTAAAGGGCCGGCTGGCTTGACCATTAAGGGTGCTGTAACCCCCGAAAGTACACTCCAGTCCAAACCAAAAAAAAAATAATTTTCTGTGTTTGTGAATTGTGTGCGCAGTAGCCGCACGTGCATCAACAAAGAAGTGCCAAGCGTGCGCCTGTGTCATAAGTAAAGGGCCGGCTGGCTTGACCGTTAAAGGGTGCTGTAACCCCCAAAGTACACTCCAGTCCAAACAAAAAAAAAAATTATTTTCTGTGTTTGTGAATTGTCTGCGCAGTAGCCGCACGTGCATCAACAAAGTAGTGACAAGCGTGCGCCTATGTCATAAGTAAAAGGCCAGCTGGCTTGACCATTAAGGGTGCTGTAACCCCCGAAAGTACACTCCAGTCCAAACCAAAAAAAAAATTATTTTCTGTGTTTGTGAATTGTGTGTGCAGTAGCCGCACGTGCATCAACAAAGTAGTGCAAAGCGTGCGCCTGTGTCATAAGTAAAGGGCAGGCTGGCTTGACCGTTAAAGGGTGCTGTAACCCCCAAAGTACACTCCAGTCCAAACCAAAAAAAAATTATTTTCTGTGTTTGTGAATTGAGTGCGCAGTAGCCGCACGTGCATCAACAAAGTAGTGCCAAGCGTGTGCCTGTGTCATACGTAAAGGGCCGGCTGGCTTGACCGTTAAAGGGTGCTGTAACCCCCGAAAGTACACTCCAGTCCAAACCAAAAAAAAAATTATTTTCTGTGTTTGTGAATTGTGTGCGCTGTAGCCGCACGTGCATCAACAAAGTAGTGCCAAGCGTGCGCCTGTGTCATAAGTAAAGGGCCGGCTGGCTTGACCATTAAAGGGTGCTGTAATCCCCAAAGTACACTCCAGTCCAAACCAAAAAAAAAATTATTTTCTGTGTTTGTGAATTGTGTGCGTAGTTGCCGCACGTGCATCAACAAAGTAGTGCCAAGCATGCGCCTGTGTCATAAGTAAAGGGCCGGCTGGCTTGACCGTTAAAGGGTGCTGTAACCCCCGAAAGTACACTCCAGTCCAAACAAAAAAAAAAAATATTTTCTGTGTTTGTGAATTGTGTGCGCAGTAGCGCACGTGCATCAACAAAGTAGTGCCAAGCGTGCGCCTGTGTCATAAGTAAAGGGCCGGCTGGCTTGACCGTTAAGGGTGCTGTAACCACCGAAAGTACACTCCAGTCCAAACCAAAAAAAAAATTATTTTCTGTTTTTGTGATTTGTGTGCGCAGTAGCCGCACGTGCATCAACAAAGTAGTGCCAAGCGTGCGCCTGTGTCATAAGTAAAGGGCCGGCTGGCTTGACCGTTAAAGGGTGCTGTAACCCCCAAAGTACACTCCAGTCCAAACCCCAAAAAAAATTATTTTCTGTGTTTGTGAATTGTGTGCGCAGTAGCCGCACGTGCATCAACCAAGTAGTGCCAAGCGTGCGCCTGTGTCATAAGTAAAGGGCCGGCTGGCTTGACCGTTAAAGGGTGCTGTAACCCCCGAAAGTACACTCCAGTCCAAACCAAAAAAAAAATTATTTTCTGTGTTTGTGAATTGTGTGCGCAGTAGCCGCACGTGCATCAAAAAAGTAGTGCCAAGCGTGCGCCTGTGTCATAAGTAAAGGGCCGGCTGGCTTGACCGTTAAGGGTGCTGTAACCCCCAAAAGTACACTCCAGTCCAAACCAAAAAAAAAATTATTTTCTGTGTTTGTTAATTGTGTGTGCAGTTGCCGCACGTGCATCAACAAAGTAGTGCCAAGCGTGCGCCTGTGTCATAAGTAAAGGGCCGGCTGGCTTGACCGTTAAAGGGTGCTATAACCCCCAAAGTACACTCCAGTCCAAACCAAAAAAAAAATAATTTTCTGTGTTTGTGAATTGTGTGCGCAGTAGCCGCATGTGCATCAACAAAGTAGTGCCAAGCGTGCGCCTGTGTCATAAGTAAAGGGCTGGCTGGCTTGTCCATTAAAGGGTGCTGTAAACCCAAAAGTACACTCCAGTCCAAACCAAAAAAAAAATTATTTTCTGTGTTTGTGAATTGTGTGCGCAGTAGCCGCACGTGCATCAACAAAGTAGTGCCAAGCGTGCGCCTGTGTCATAAGTAAAGGGCCGGCAGGCTTGACCGTTAAAGGGTGCTGTAACCCCCAAAGTACACTCCAGTCCAAACCAAAAAAAAAAATATTTTCTGTGTTTGTGAATTGTGTGCGCAGTAGCCGCACGTGCATCAACAAAGTAGGGCCAAGCGTGCGCCTGTGTCATAAGTAAAGGGCCGGCTGGCTTGACCGTTAAGGGTGCTGTAACCCCCGAAAGTACACTCCAGTCCAAACCAAAAAAAAAATTATTTTCTGTGTTTGTGAATTGTGTGCGCAGTAGCAGCACGTGCATCAACAAAGTAGTGCCAAGCGTGCGCCTGTGTCATAAGTAAAGGGCCGGCTGGCTTTACCGTTAAAGGGTGCTGTAACCCCCAAAGTACACTCCAGTCCTAACCAAAAAAAAAATAATTTTCTGTGTTTGTGAATTGTGTGCGCAGTAGCCGCACGTGCATCAACAAAGTAGTGCCAAGCGTGCACCTGTGTCATAAGTAAAGGGCCGGCTGGCTTGACCGTTAAAGGGTGCTGTAACCCCCAAAGTACACTTCAGTCCAAACCAAAAAAAAAATAATTTTCTGTGTTTGTTAATTGTGTGCGTAGTTGCCGCACCTGCATCAACAAAGTAGTGCCAAGCGTGCGCCTGTGTCATAAGTAAAGGGCCGGCTGGCTTGACCGTTAAAGGGTGCTGTAATCCCCAAAGTACACTCCAGTCCAAACCAAAAGAAAAATAATTTTCTGTGTTTGTGAATTGTGTGTGCAGTAGCCGCACGTGCATCAACAAAGTAGTGCCAAGCGTGCGCCTGTGTCATAAGTAAAGGGCCGGCTGGCTTGACCGTTAAAGGGTGCTGTAACCCCCAAAGTACACTCCAGTCCAAACCAAAAAAAAAATTATTTTCTGTGTTTGTGAATTGTGTGCGCAGTAGCCGCACGTGCATCAACAAAGTAGTGCCAAGCATGCGCCTGTGTCATAAGTAAAGGGCCGGCTGGCTTGAGCGTTAAGGGTGGTGTAACCCCCAAAAGTACACTCCAGTCCAAACCAAAAAAAAAATTATTTTCTGTGTTTGTGAATTGTGTGCGCAGTAGCCGCACGTGCATCAACAAAGTAGTGCCAAGCGTGCGCCTGTGTCATAAGTAAAGGGCCGGCTGGCTTGACCGTTAAAGGGTGCTGTATCCCCCAAAGTACACTTCAGTACAAACCAATAAAAAAATTATTTTCTGTGTTTGTTAATTGTGTGCGTAGTTGCCGCACCTGCATCAACAAAGTAGTGCCAAGCGTGCGCCTGTGTCATAAGTAAAGGGTCGGCTGGCTTGACTGTTAAAGGGTGGTGTAACCCCCAAAGTACACTCCAGTCCAAACCAAAAGAAAATTTTTTTTCTGTGTTTGTGAATTGTGTGTGCAGTAGCCGCACGTGCATCAACAAAGTAGTGCCAAGCGTGCGCCTGTGTCATAAGTAAAGGGCCAGCTGGCTTGACCGTTAAAGGGTGCTGTAACCCCCAAAGTACACTCCAGTCCAAACCAAAAAAAAAATTATTTTCTGTGTTTGTGAATTGTGTGCGCAGTAGCCGCACGTGCATCAACAAAGTAGTGCCAAGCGTGCGCCTGTGTCATAAGTAAAGGGATGGCTGGCTTGACCGTTAAGGGTGCTGTAACCCCCAAAGTACACTCCAGTCCAAACCAAAAAAAAAATAATTTTCTGTGTTTGTGAATTGTGTGCGCAGCAGCCGCACGTGCATCAACAAAGTAGTGCCAAGCGTGCGCCTGTGTCATAAGTAAAGGGCCGGCTGGCTTGACCATTAAGGGTGCTGTAACCCCCGAAAGTACACTCCAGTCCAAACCAAAAAAAAAATAATTTTCTGTGTTTGTGAATTGTGTGCGCAGTAGCCGCACGTGCATCAACAAAGAAGTGCCAAGCGTGCGCCTGTGTCATAAGTAAAGGGCCGGCTGGCTTGACCGTTAAAGGGTGCTGTAACCCCCAAAGTACACTCCAGTCCAAACCAAAAAAAAAAATATTTTCTGTGTTTGTGAATTGTGTGCGCAGTAGCCGCACGTGCATCAACAAAGTAGTGACAAGCGTGCGCCTATGTCATAAGTAAAAGGCCGGCTGGCTTGACCATTAAGGGTGCTGTAACCCCCGAAAGTACACTCCAGTCCAAACCAAAAAAAAAATTATTTTCTGTGTTTGTGAATTGTGTGTGCAGTAGCCGCACGTGCATCAACAAAGTAGTGCCAAGCGTGCGCCTGTGTCATAAGTAAAGGGCAGGCTGGCTTGACCGTTAAAGGGTGCTGTAACCCCCAAAGTACACTCCAGTCCAAACCAAAAAAAAATTATTTTCTGTGTTTGTGAATTGTGTGCGCAGTAGCCGCACGTGCATCAACAAAGTAGTGCCAAGCGTGCACCTGTGTCATAAGTAAAGGGCCGGCTGGCTTGACCGTTAAAGGGTGCTGTAACCCCCAAAGTACACTTCAGTCCAAACCAAAAAAAAAATAATTTTCTGTGTTTGTTAATTGTGTGCGTAGTTGCCGCACCTGCATCAACAAAGTAGTGCCAAGCGTGCGCCTGTGTCATAAGTAAAGGGCCGGCTGGCTTGACCGTTAAAGGGTGCTGTAACCCCCAAAGTACACTCCAGTCCAAACCAAAAGAAAAATAATTTTCTGTGTTTGTGAATTGTGTGTGCAGTAGCCGCACGTGCATCAACAAAGTAGTGCCAAGCGTGCGCCTGTGTCATAAGTAAAGGGCCGGCTGGCTTGACCGTTAAAGGGTGCTGTAACCCCCAAAGTACACTCCAGTCCAAACCAAAAAAAAAATTATTTTCTGTGTTTGTGAATTGTGTGCGCAGTAGCCGCACGTGCATCAACAAAGTAGTGCCAAGCATGCGCCTGTGTCATAAGTAAAGGGCCGGCTGGCTTGAGCGTTAAGGGTGGTGTAACCCCCAAAAGTACACTCCAGTCCAAACCAAAAAAAAAATTATTTTCTGTGTTTGTGAATTGTGTGCGCAGTAGCCGCACGTGCATCAACAAAGTAGTGCCAAGCGTGCGCCTGTGTCATAAGTAAAGGGCCGGCTGGCTTGACCGTTAAAGGGTGCTGTATCCCCCAAAGTACACTTCAGTACAAACCAATAAAAAAATTATTTTCTGTGTTTGTTAATTGTGTGCGTAGTTGCCGCACCTGCATCAACAAAGTAGTGCCAAGCGTGCGCCTGTGTCATAAGTAAAGGGTCGGCTGGCTTGACTGTTAAAGGGTGGTGTAACCCCCAAAGTACACTCCAGTCCAAACCAAAAGAAAAAATTTTTTCTGTGTTTGTGAATTGTGTGTGCAGTAGCCGCACGTGCATCAACAAAGTAGTGCCAAGCGTGCGCCTGTGTCATAAGTAAAGGGCCGGCTGGCTTGACCGTTAAAGGGTGCTGTAACCCCCAAAGTACACTCCAGTCCAAACCAAAAAAAAAATTATTTTCTGTGTTTGTGAATTGTGTGCGCAGTAGCCGCACGTGCATCAACAAAGTAGTGCCAAGCGTGCGCCTGTGTCATAAGTAAAGGGATGGCTGGCTTGACCGTTAAGGGTGCTGTAACCCCCAAAGTACACTCCAGTCCAAACCAAAAAAAAAATAATTTTCTGTGTTTGTGAATTGTGTGCGCAGCAGCCGCACGTGCATCAACAAAGTAGTGCCAAGCGTGCGCCTGTGTCATAAGTAAAGGGCCGGCTGGCTTGACCATTAAGGGTGCTGTAACCCCCGAAAGTACACTCCAGTCCAAACCAAAAAAAAAATAATTTTCTGTGTTTGTGAATTGTGTGCGCAGTAGCCGCACGTGCATCAACAAAGAAGTGCCAAGCGTGCGCCTGTGTCATAAGTAAAGGGCCGGCTGGCTTGACCGTTAAAGGGTGCTGTAACCCCCAAAGTACACTCCAGTCCAAACCAAAAAAAAAAATATTTTCTGTGTTTGTGAATTGTTTGCGCAGTAGCAGCACGTGCATCAACAAAGTAGTGACAAGCGTGCGCCTATGTCATAAGTAAAAGGCCGGCTGGCTTGACCATTAAGGGTGCTGTAACCCCCGAAAGTACACTCCAGTCCAAACCAAAAAAAAAATTATTTTCTGTGTTTGTGAATTGTGTGTGCAGTAGCCGCACGTGCATCAACAAAGTAGTGCCAAGCGTGCGCCTGTGTCATAAGTAAAGGGCAGGCTGGCTTGACCGTTAAAGGGTGCTGTAACCCCCAAAGTACACTCCAGTCCAAACCAAAAAAAAATTATTTTCTGTGTTTGTGAATTGAGTGCGCAGTAGCCGCACGTGCATCAACAAAGTAGTGCCAAGCGTGCGCCTGTGTCATACGTAAAGGGCCGGCTGGCTTGACCGTTAAAGGGTGCTGTAACCCCCGAAAGTACACTCCAGTCCAAACCAAAAAAAAAATTATTTTCTGTGTTTGTGAATTGTGTGCGCTGTAGCCGCACGTGCATCAACAAAGTAGTGCCAAGCGTGCGCCTGTGTCATAAGTAAAGGGCCGGCTGGCTTGACCATTAAAGGGTGCTGTAATCCCCAAAGTACACTCCAGTCCAAACCAAAAAAAAAATTATTTTCTGTGTTTGTGAATTGTGTGCGCAGTAGCAGCACGTGCATCAACAAAGTAGTGCCAAGCGTGCGCCTGTGTCATAAGTAAAGGGCCGGCTGGCTTGACTGTTAAAGGGTGCTGTAACCCCCAAAGTACACTCCAGTCCAAACCAAAAAAAAATTATTTTCTGTGTTTGTGAATTGTGTGCGCAGTAGCCGCACGTGCATCAACAAAGTAGTGCCAAGCATGCGCCTGTGTCATAAGTAAAGGGCCGGCTGGCTTGACCGTTAAAGGGTGCTGTAACCCCCAAAAGTACACTCCAGTCCAAACAAAAAAAAAAATTATTTTCTGTGTTTGTGAATTGTGTGCGCAGTAGCGCACGTGCATCAACAAAGTAGTGCCAAGCGTGCGCCTGTGTCATAAGTAAAGGGCCGGCTGGCTTGACCGTTAAGGGTGCTGTAACCACCGAAAGTACACTCCAGTCCAAACCAAAAAAAAAATTATTTTCTGTGTTTGTGAATTGTGTGCGCAGTAGCCGCACGTGCATCAACAAAGTAGTGCCAAGCGTGCGCCTGTGTCATAAGTAAAGGGCCGGCTGGCTTGACCGTTAAAGGGTGCTGTAACCCCCAAAGTACACTCCAGTCCAAACCCAAAAAAAAATTATTTTCTGTGTTTGTGAATTGTGTGCGCAGTAGCCGCACGTGCATCAACCAAGTAGTGCCAAGCGTGCGCCTGTGTCATAAGTAAAGGGCCGGCTGGCTTGACCGTTAAAGGGTGCTGTAACCCCCGAAAGTACACTCCAGTCCAAACCAAAAAAAAAATTATTTTCTGTGTTTGTGAATTGTGTGCGCAGTAGCCGCACGTGCATCAAAAAAGTAGTGCCAAGCGTGCGCCTGTGTCATAAGTAAAGGGCCGGCTGGCTTGACCGTTAAGGGTGCTGTAACCCCCAAAAGTACACTCCAGTCCAAACCAAAAAAAAAATTATTTTCTGTGTTTGTTAATTGTGTGTGCAGTAGCCGCACGTGCATCAACAAAGTAGTGCCAAGCGTGCGCCTGTGTCATAAGTAAAGGGCCGGCTGGCTTGACCGTTAAAGGGTGCTATAACCCCCAAAGTACACTCCAGTCCAAACCAAAAAAAAAATAATTTTCTGTGTTTGTGAATTGTGTGCGCAGTAGCCGCATGTGCATCAACAAAGTAGTGCCAAGCGTGCGCCTGTGTCATAAGTAAAGGGCTGGCTGGCTTGTCCATTAAAGGGTGCTGTAAACCCAAAAGTACACTCCAGTCCAAACCAAAAAAAAAATTATTTTCTGTGTTTGTGAATTGTGTGCGCAGTAGCCGCACGTGCATCAACAAAGTAGTGCCAAGCGTGCGCCTGTGTCATAAGTAAAGGGCCGGCTGGCTTGACCGTTAAGTGTGCTGTAACCCCCAAAGTACACTCCAGTCCAAACCAAAAAAAAAATTATTTTCTGTGTTTGTGAATTGTGTGCGCAGTAGCCGCACGTGCATCAACAAAGTAGTGCCAAGCGTGTGCCTGTGTCATAAGTAAAGGGCCGGCTGGCTTGACCGTTAAAGGGTGCTGTAACCCCCAAAGTACACTCCAGTCCAAACCAAAAAAAAAATTATTTTCTCTGTTTGTGAATTGTGTGCGCAGTAGCCGCACGTGCATCAACAAAGTAGTGCCAAGCGTGTGCCTGTGTCATAAGTAAAGGGCCGGCTGGCTTGACTGTTAAAGGGTGCTGTAACCCCCAAAGTACACTTCAGTCCAAACCAAAAAAAAAATTATTTTCTGTGTTTGTGAATTGTGTGCGTAGTTGCCGCACCTGCATCAACAAAGTAGTGCCAAGTGTGCGCCTGTGTCATACGTAAAGGGCGGGCTGGCTTGACCGTTAAAGGGTGCTGTAACCCCCGAAAGTACACTCCAGTCCAAACCAAAAAAAAAATAATTTTCTGTGTTTGTGAATTGTGTGTGTAGTAGCCGCACGTGCATCAACAAAGTAGTGCCAAGCGTGCGCCTGTGTCACAAGTAAAGTGCCGGCTGGCTTGACCGTTAAAGGGTGCTGTAACCCCCAAAGTACACTCCAGTCCAAACCAAAAAAAAAATTATTTTCTGTGTTTGTGAATTGTGTGTGCAGTAGCCGCACGTGCATCAACAAAGTAGTGCCAAGCGTGCGCCTGTGTCATAAGTAAAGGGCCGGCTGGCTTGACCGTTAAAGGGTGCTGTAACCCCCGAAAGTACACTCCAGTCCAAACCAAAAAAAAAATTATTTTCTGTGTTTGTGAATTGTGTGCGCAGATGCCGCACGTGCATCAACAAAGTAGTGCCAAGCATGCGCCTGTGTCATAAGTAAAGGGCCAGCTGGCTTGACCATTAAAGGGTGCTGTAACCCCCAAAGTACACTCCAGTCCAAACCAAAAAAAAAATTATTTTCTGTGTTTGTGAATTGTGTGCGCAGTAGCCGCACGTGCATCAACAAAGTAGTGCCAAGCTTGCGCCTGTGTCATAAGTAAAGGGCCGGCTGGCTTTACCGTTAAAGGGTGCTGTAACCCCCAAAGTACACTCCAGTCCTAACCAAAAAAAAATTATTTTCTGTGTTTGTGAATTGTGTGCGCAGTAGCCGCACGTGCATCAACAAAGTAGTGCCAAGCGTGCACCTGTGTCATAAGTAAAGGGCCGGCTGGCTTGACCGTTAAAGGGTGCTGTAACCCCCAAAGTACACTTCAGTCCAAACCAAAAAAAAAATTATTTTCTGTGTTTGTGAATTGTGTGCGCTGTAGCCGCACGTGCATCAACAAAGTAGTGCCAAGCGTGCGCCTGTGTCACAAGTAAAGGGCCGGCTGGCTTGACCGTTAAAGGGTGCTGTAACCCCCAAAGTACACTCCAGTCCAAACCAAAAAAAAAATTATTTTCTGTGTTTGTGAATTGTGTGCGCAGTAGCCGCACGTGCATCAACAAAGTAGTGCCAAGCGTGCGCCTGTGTCATAAGTAAAGGGCCGGCTGGCTTGACCGTTAAAGGTTGCTGTAACCCCCGAAAGTACACTCCAGTCCAAACCAAAAAAAAAATTATTTTCTGTGTTTGTGAATTGTGTGCGCAGTAGCCGCACGTGCATCAACAAAGTAATGCCAAGCGTGTGCCTGTGTCATAAGTAAAGGGCCGGCTGGCTTGACCGTTAAGGGTGCTGTAACCCCCGAAAGTACACTCCAGTCCAAACCAAAAAAAAAATTATTTTCTGTGTTTGTGAATTGTGTGCGCAGTAGCCGCACGTGCATCAACAAAGTAGTGCCAAGCGTGCGCCTGTGTCATAAGTAAAGGGCCAGCTGGCTTGACCATTAAAGGGTGCTGTAACCCCCAAAGTACACTCCAGTCCAAACCAAAAAAAAAATTATTTTCTGTGTTTGTGAATTGTGTGCGCAGTAGCCGCACGTGCATCAACAAAGTAGTGCCAAGCGTGCGCCTGTGTCATAAGTAAAGGGCCGGCTGGCTTGACCGTTAAAGGGTGCTGTAACCCCCAAAGTACACTCCAGTCCAAACCAAAAAAAAAATAATTTTCTGTGTTTGTGAATTATGTGCGCAGCAGCCGCACGTGCATCAACAAAGTAGTGCCAAGCGTGCGCCTGTGTCATAAGTAAAGGGCCGGCTGGCTTGACCATTAAGGGTGCTGTAACCCCCGAAAGTACACTCCAGTCCAAACCAAAAAAAAAATAATTTTCTGTGTTTGTGAATTGTGTGCGCAGTAGCCGCACGTGCATCAACAAAGTAGGGCCAAGCGTGCGCCTGTGTCATAAGTAAAGGGCCGGCTGGCTTGACCGTTAAGGGTGCTGTAACCCCCAAAAGTACACTCCAGTCCAAACCAAAAAAAAAATTATTTTCTGTGTTTGTGAATTGTGTGCGCAGTAGCAGCACGTGCATCAACAAAGTAGTGCCAAGCGTGCGCCTGTGTCATAAGTAAAGGGCCGGCTGGCTTGACTGTTAAAGTGTGCTGTAACCCCCAAAGTACACTCCAGTCCAAACCAAAAGAAAAATAATTTTCTGTGTTTGTGAATTGTGTGTGCAGTAGCCGCACGTGCATCAACAAAGTAGTGCCAAGCGTGCGCCTGTGTCATAAGTAAAGGGCCGGCTGGCTTGACCGTTAAAGGGTGCTGTAACCCCCAAAGTACACCCCAGTCCAAACCAAAAAAAAATTATTTTCTGTGTTTGTGAATTGTGTGCGCAGTAGCCGCACGTGCATCAACAAAGTAGTGCCAAGCGTGCGCCTGTGTCATAAGTAATGGGCCGGCTGGCTTGACCGTTAAAGGGTGCTGTAACCCCCGAAAGTACACTCCTGTCCAAACCAAAAAAAAAATAATTTTCTGTGTTTGTGAATTGTGTGCGCAGTAGCCGCACGTGCATCAACAAAGTAGTGACAAGCGTGCGCCTATGTCATAAGTAAAGGGCCGGCTGGCTTGACCGTTAAGGGTGCTGTAACCCCCGAAAGTACACTCCAGTCCAAACCAAAAAAAAAATTATTTTCTGTGTTTGTGAATTGTGTGTGCAGTAACCGCACGTGCATCAACAAAGTAGTGCCAAGCGTGCGCCTGTGTCATAAGTAAAGGGCAGGCTGGCTTGACCGTTAAAGGGTGCTGTAACCCCCAAAGTACACTCCAGTCCAAACCAAAAAAAAAAATATTTTCTGTGTTTGTGAATTGAGTGCGCAGTAGCCGCACGTGCATCAACAAAGTAGTGCCAAGCGTGCGCCTGTGTCATACGTAAAGGGCCGGCTGGCTTGACCGTTAAAGGGTGCTGTAACCCCCGAAAGTACACTCCAGTCCAAACCAAAAAAAAAATTATTTTCTGTGTTTGTGAATTGTGTGCGCAGTAGCCGCACGTGCATCAACAAAGTAGTGCCAAGCGTGCGCCTGTGTCATAAGTAAAGGGCCGGCTGGCTTGACCGTTAAAGGGTGCTGTAACCCCCGAAAGTACACTCCAGTCCAAACCAAAAAAAAAATTATTTTCTGTGTTTGTGAATTGTGTGCGCAGAAGCCGCACGTGCATCAACAAAGTAGTGCCAAGCATGCGCCTGTGTCATAAGTAAAGGGCCAGCTGGCTTGACCATTAAAGGGTGCTGTAACCCCCAAAGTACACTCCAGTCCAAACCAAAAAAAAAATTATTTTCTGTGTTTGTGAATTGTGTGCGCAGTAGCCGCACGTGCATCAACAAAGTAGTGCCAAGCGTGCGCCTGTGTCATAAGTAAAGGGCCGGCTGGCTTTACCGTTAAAGGGTGCTGTAACCCCCAAAGTACACTCCAGTCCTAACCAAAAAAAAATTATTTTCTGTGTTTGTGAATTGTGTGCGCAGTAGCCGCACGTGCATCAACAAAGTAGTGCCAAGCGTGCACCTGTGTCATAAGTAAAGGGCCGGCTGGCTTGACCGTTAAAGGGTGCTGTAACCCCCGAAAGTACACTCCAGTCCAAACCAAAAAAAAAATTATTTTCTGTGTTTGTGAATTGTGTGCGCAGTAGCCGCACGTGCATCAACAAAGTAATGCCAAGCGTGTGCCTGTGTCATAAGTAAAGGGCCGGCTGGCTTGACCGTTAAGGGTGCTGTAACCCCCGAAAGTACACTCCAGTCCAAACCAAAAAAAAAATTATTTTCTGTGTTTGTGAATTGTGTGCGCAGTAGCCGCACGTGCATCAACAAAGTAGTGCCAAGCGTGCGCCTGTGTCATAAGTAAAGGGCCGGCTGGCTTGACCATTAAAGGGTGCTGTAACCCCCAAAGTACACTCCAGTCCAAACCAAAAAAAAAATTATTTTCTGTGTTTGTGAATTGTGTGCGCAGTAGCCGCACGTGCATCAACAAAGTAGTGCCAAGCGTGCGCCTGTGTCATAAGTAAAGGGCCGGCTGGCTTGACCGTTAAAGGGTGCTGTAACCCCCAAAGTACACTCCAGTCCAAACCAAAAAAAAAATAATTTTCTGTGTTTGTGAATTATGTGCGCAGCAGCCGCACGTGCATCAACAAAGTAGTGCCAAGCGTGCGCCTGTGTCATAAGTAAAGGGCCGGCTGGCTTGACCATTAAGGGTGCTGTAACCCCCGAAAGTACACTCCAGTCCAAACCAAAAAAAAAATAATTTTCTGTGTTTGTGAATTGTGTGCGCAGTAGCCGCACGTGCATCAACAAAGTAGGGCCAAGCGTGCGCCTGTGTCATAAGTAAAGGGCCGGCTGGCTTGACCGTTAAGGGTGCTGTAACCCCCGAAAGTACACTCCAGTCCAAACCAAAAAAAAAATTATTTTCTGTGTTTGTGAATTGTGTGCGCAGTAGCAGCACGTGCATCAACAAAGTAGTGCCAAGCGTGCGCCTGTGTCATAAGTAAAGGGCCGGCTGGCTTTACCGTTAAAGGGTGCTGTAACCCCCAAAGTACACTCCAGTCCTAACCAAAAAAAAAATTATTTTCTGTGTTTGTGAATTGTGTGCGCAGTAGCCGCACGTGCATCAACAAAGTAGTGCCAAGCGTGCACCTGTGTCATAAGTAAAGGGCCGGCTGGCTTGACCGTTAAAGGGTGCTGTAACCCCCAAAGTACACTTCAGTCCAAACCCAAAAAAAAATTATTTTCTGTGTTTGTTAATTGTGTGCGTAGTTGCCGCACCTGCATCAACAAAGTAGTGCCAAGCGTGCCCCTGTGTCATAAGTAAAGGGCCGGCTGGCTTGACCGTTAAAGGGTGCTGTAACCCCCAAAGTACACTCCAGTCCAAACCAAAAGAAAAATAATTTTCTGTGTTTGTGAATTGTGTGTGCAGTAGCCGCACGTGCATCAACAAAGTAGTGCCAAGCGTGCGCCTGTGTCATAAGTAAAGGGCCGGCTTTCTTGACCGTTAAAGGGTGCTGTAACCCCGAAAGTACACTCCAGTCCAAACCAAAAAAAAAATTATTTTCTGTGTTTGTGTATTGTGTGCGCAGTAGCCGCACGTGCATCAACAAAGTAGTGCCAAGCGTGCGCCTGTGTCATAAGTAAAGGGCCGGCTGGCTTGAGCGTTAAGGGTGGTGTAACCCCCAAAACTACACTCCAGTCCAAACCAAAAAAAAAAATATTTTCTGTGTTTGTGAATTGTGTGCGCAGTAACCGCACGTGCATCAACAAAGTAGTGCCAAGCATGCGCCTGTGTCATAAGTAAAGGGCCGGCTGGCTTGACCGTTAAAGGGTGCTGTATCCCCCAAAGTACACTTCAGTCCAAACCAATAAAAAAATTATTTTCTGTGTTTGTTAATTGTGTGCGTAGTTGCAGCACCTGCATCAACAAAGTAGTGCCAAGCGTGTGCCTGTGTCATAAGTAAAGGGCCGGCTGGCTTGACTGTTAAAGGGTGCTGTAACCCCCAAAGTACACTCCAGTCCAAACCAAAAGAAAAATAATTTTCTGTGTTTGTGAATTGTGTGTGCAGTAGCCGCACGTGCATCAACAAAGTAGTGCCAAGCGTGCGCCTGTGTCATAAGTAAAGGGCCGGCTGGCTTGACCGTTAAAGGGTGCTGTAACCCTCAAAGTACACTCCAGTCCAAACCAAAAAAAAATTATTTTCTGTGTTTGTGAATTGTGTGCGCAGTAGCCGCACGTGCATCAACAAAGTAGTGCCAAGCGTGCGCCTGTGTCATAAGTAATGGGCCGGCTGGCTTGACCGTTAAAGGGTGCTGTAACCCCCGAAAGTACACTCCTGTCCAAACCAAAAAAAAAATTATTTTCTGTGTTTGTGAATTGTGTGCGCAGTAGCCGCACGTGCATCAACAAAGTAGTGACAAGCGTGCGCCTATGTCATAAGTAAAGGGCCGGCTGGCTTGACCGTTAAGGGTGCTGTAACCCCCGAAAGTACACTCCAGTCCAAACCAAAAAAAAAATTATTTTCTGTGTTTGTGAATTGTGTGTGCAGTAACCGCACGTGCATCAACAAAGTAGTGCCAAGCGTGCGCCTGTGTCATAAGTAAAGGGCAGGCTGGCTTGACCGTTAAAGGGTGCTGTAACCCCCAAAGTACACTCCAGTCCAAACCAAAAAAAAAAATATTTTCTGTGTTTGTGAATTGAGTGCGCAGTAGCCGCACGTGCATCAACAAAGTAGTGCCAAGCGTGCGCCTGTGTCATACGTAAAGGGCCGGCTGGCTTGACCGTTAAAGGGTGCTGTAACCCCCGAAAGTACACTCCAGTCCAAACCAAAAAAAAAATTATTTTCTGTGTTTGTGAATTGTGTGCGCAGTAGCCGCACGTGCATCAACAAAGTAGTGCCAAGCGTGCGCCTGTGTCATAAGTAAAGGGCAGGCTGGCTTGACCGTTAAAGGGTGCTGTAACCCCCAAAGTACACTCCAGTCCAAACCAAAAAAAAAATTATTTTCTGTGTTTGTGAATTGAGTGCGCAGTAGCCGCACGTGCATCAACAAAGTAGTGCCAAGCGTGCGCCTGTGTCATACGTAAAGGGCCGGCTGGCTTGACCGTTAAGGGTGCTGTAACCCCCGAAAGTACACTCCAGTCCAAACCCAAAAAAAAATTATTTTCTGTGTTTGTGAATTGTGTGCGCAGTAGCCGCACGTGCATCAACAAAGTAGTGCCAAGCGTGCGCCTGTGTCATAAGTAAAGGGCCAGCTGGCTTGACCATTAAAGGGTGCTGTAACCCCCAAAGTACACTCCAGTCCAAACCAAAAAAAAAAATATTTTCTGTGTTTGTGAATTGTGTGCGCAGTAGCCGCACATGCATCAACAAAGAAGTGCCAAGCGTGCGCCTGTGTCATAAGTAAAGGGCCGGCAGGCTTGACCGTTAAAGGGTGCTGTAACCCCCAAAGTACACTCCAGTCCAAACCAAAAAAAAAAATATTTTCTGTGTTTGTGAATTGTGTGCGCAGTAGCCGCACGTGCATCAACAAAGTAGGGCCAAGCGTGCGCCTGTGTCATAAGTAAAGGGCCGGCTGGCTTGACCGTTAAGGGTGCTGTAACCCCCGAAAGTACACTCCAGTCCAAACCAAAAAAAAAATTATTTTCTGTGTTTGTGAATTGTGTGCGCAGTAGCAGCACGTGCATCAACAAAGTAGTGCCAAGCGTGCGCCTGTGTCATAAGTAAAGGGCCGGCTGGCTTTACCGTTAAAGGGTGCTGTAACCCCCAAAGTACACTCCAGTCCTAACC
Organism: Taudactylus pleione; assembly: GCA_031769625.1. Lineage (NCBI taxonomy): Eukaryota > Metazoa > Chordata > Amphibia > Anura > Myobatrachidae > Taudactylus > Taudactylus pleione. Next base: position 2,417,642 of record JAUIMM010000776.1, read on the forward strand.
AAAAAAAAAATAATTTTCTGTGTTTGTGAATTGTGTGCGCAGTAGCCGCACGTGCATCAACAAAGTAGTGCCAAGCGTGCACCTGTGTCATAAGTAAAGGGCCGGCTGGCTTGACCGTTAAAGGGTGCTGTAACCCCCAAAGTACACTTCAGTCCAAACCAAAAAAAAAATAATTTTCTGTGTTTGTTAATTGTGTGCGTAGTTGCCGCACCTGCATCAACAAAGTAGTGCCAAGCGTGCGCCTGTGTCATAAGTAAAGGGCCGGCTGGCTTGACCGTTAAAGGGTGCTGTAACCCCCAAAGTACACTCCAGTCCAAACCAAAAGAAAAATAATTTTCTGTGTTTGTGAATTGTGTGTGCAGTAGCCGCACGTGCATCAACAAAGTAGTGCCAAGCGTGCGCCTGTGTCATAAGTAAAGGGCCGGCTGGCTTGACCGTTAAAGGGTGCTGTAACCCCGAAAGTACACTCCAGTCCAAACCAAAAAAAAAATTATTTTCTGTGTTTGTGAATTGTGTGCGCAGTAGCCGCACGTGCATCAACAAAGTAGTGCCAAGCGTGCGCCTGTGTCATAAGTAAAGGGCCGGCTGGCTTGAGCGTTAAGGGTGGTGTAACCCCCAAAAGTACACTCCAGTCCAAACCAAAAAAAAAATTATTTTCTGTGTTTGTGAATTGTGTGCGCAGTAGCCGCACGTGCATCAACAAAGTAGTGCCAAGCGTGCGCCTGTGTCATAAGTAAAGGGCCGGCTGGCTTGACCGTTAAAGGGTGCTGTATCCCCCAAAGTACACTTCAGTACAAACCAATAAAAAAATTATTTTCTGTGTTTGTTAATTGTGTGCGTAGTTGCCGCACCTGCATCAACAAAGTAGTGCCAAGCGTGCGCCTGTTTCATAAGTAAAGGGTCGGCTGGCTTGACTGTTAAAGGGTGGTGTAACCCCCAAAGTACACTCCAGTCCAAACCAAAAGAAAATTTTTTTTCTGTGTTTGTGAATTGTGTGTGCAGTAGCCGCACGTGCATCAACAAAGTAGTGCCAAGCGTGCGCCTGTGTCATAAGTAAAGGGATGGCTGGCTTGACCGTTAAGGGTGCTGTAACCCCCAAAGTACACTCCAGTCCAAACCAAAAAAAAAATAATTTTCTGTGTTTGTGAAATGTGTGCGCAGCAGCCGCACGTGCATCAACAAAGTAGTGCCAAGCGTGCGCCTGTGTCATAAGTAAAGGGCCGGCTGGCTTGACCATTAAGGGTGCTGTAACCCCCGAAAGTACACTCCAGTCCAAACCAAAAAAAAAATAATTTTCTGTGTTTGTGAATTGTGTGCGCAGTAGCCGCACGTACATCAACAAAGAAGTGCCAAGCGTGCGCCTGTGTCATAAGTAAAGGGCCGGCTGGCTTGACCGTTAAAGGGTGCTGTAACCCCCAAAGTACACTCCAGTCCAAACCAAAAAAAAAATTATTTTCTGTGTTTATGAATTGTGTGCGCAGTAGCCGCACGTGCATCAACAAAGTAGTGACAAGCGTGCGCCTATGTCATAAGTAAAAGGCCGGCTGGCTTGACCATTAAGGGTGCTGTAACCCCCGAAAGTACACTCCAGTCCAAACCAAAAAAAAAATTATTTTCTGTGTTTGTGAATTGTGTGTGCAGTAGCCGCACGTGCATCAACAAAGTAGTGCCAAGCGTGCGCCTGTGTCATAAGTAAAGGGCAGGCTGGCTTGACCGTTAAAGGGTGCTGTAACCCCCAAAGTACACTCCAGTCCAAACCAAAAAAAAATTATTTTCTGTGTTTGTGAATTGAGTGCGCAGTAGCCGCACGTGCATCAACAAAGTAGTGCCAAGCGTGCGCCTGTGTCATACGTAAAGGGCCGGCTGGCTTGACCGTTAAAGGGTGCTGTAACCCCCGAAAGTACACTCCAGTCCAAACCAAAAAAAAAATTATTTTCTGTGTTTGTGAATTGTGTGCGCTGTAGCAGCACGTGCATCAACAAAGTAGTGCCAAGCGTGCGCCTGTGTCATAAGTAAAGGGCCGGCTGGCTTGACCATTAAAGGGTGCTGTAATCCCCAAAGTACACTCCAGTCCAAACCAAAAAAAAAATTATTTTCTGTGTTTGTGAATTGTGTGCGCAGTAGCAGCACGTGCATCAACAAAGTAGTGCCAAGCGTGCGCCTGTGTCATAAGTAAAGGGCCGGCTGGCTTGACTGTTAAAGGGTGCTGTAACCCCCAAAGTACACTCCAGTCCAAACCAAAAAAAAATTATTTTCTGTGTTTGTGAATTGTGTGCGCAGTAGCCGCACGTGCATCAACAAAGTAGTGCCAAGCATGCGCCTGTGTCATAAGTAAAGGGCCGGCTGGCTTGACCGTTAAAGGGTGCTGTAACCCCCGAAAGTACACTCCAGTCCAAACAAAAAAAAAAATTATTTTCTGTGTTTGTGAATTGTGTGCGCAGTAGCGCACGTGCATCAACAAAGTAGTGCCAAGCGTGCGCCTGTGTCATAAGTAAAGGGCCGGCTGGCTTGACCGTTAAGGGTGCTGTATCCACCGAAAGTACACTCCAGTCCAAACCAAAAAAAAAATTATTTTCTGTGTTTGTGAATTGTGTGCGCAGTAGCCGCACGTGCATCAACAAAGTAGTGCCAAGCGTGCGCCTGTGTCATAAGTAAAGGGCCGGCTGGCTTGACCGTTAAAGGGTGCTGTAACCCCCAAAGTACACTCCAGTCCAAACCCAAAAAAAAATTATTTTCTGTGTTTGTGAATTGTGTGCGCAGTAGCCGCACGTGCATCAACCAAGTAGTGCCAAGCGTGCGCCTGTGTCATAAGTAAAGGGCCGGCTGGCTTGACCGTTAAAGGGTGCTGTAACCCCCGAAAGTACACTCCAGTCCAAACCAAAAAAAAAATTATTTTCTATGTTTGTGAATTGTGTGCGCAGTAGCCGCACGTGCAACAAAAAAGTAGTGCCAAGCGTGCGCCTGTGTCATAAGTAAAGGGCCGGCTGGCTTGACCGTTAAGGGTGCTGTAACCCCCAAAAGTACACTCCAGTCCAAACCAAAAAAAAAATTATTTTCTGTGTTTGTTAATTGTGTGTGCAGTAGCCGCACGTGCATCAACAAAGTAGTGCCAAGCGTGCGCCTGTGTCATAAGTAAAGGGCCGGCTGGCTTGACCGTTAAAGGGTGCTATAACCCCCAAAGTACACTCCAGTCCAAACCAAAAAAAAAATAATTTTCTGTGTTTGTGAATTGTGTGCGCAGTAGCCGCATGTGCATCAACAAAGTAGTGCCAAGCGTGCGCCTGTGTCATAAGTAAAGGGCTGGCTGGCTTGTCCATTAAAGGGTGCTGTAAACCCAAAAGTACACTCCAGTCCAAACCAAAAAAAAAATTATTTTCTGTGTTTGTGAATTGTGTGCGCAGTAGCCGCACGTGCATCAACAAAGTAGTGCCAAGCGTGCGCCTGTGTCATAAGTAAAGGGCCGGCTGGCTTGACCGTTAAGTGTGCTGTAACCCCCAAAGTACACTCCAGTCCAAACCAAAAAAAAAATTATTTTCTGTGTTTGTGAATTGTGTGCGCAGTAGCCGCACGTGCATCAACAAAGTAGTGCCAAGCGTGTGCCTGTGTCATAAGTAAAGGGCCGGCTGGCTTGACCGTTAAAGGGTGCTGTAACCCCCAAAGTACACTCCAGTCCAAACCAAAAAAAAAATTATTTTCTGTGTTTGTGAATTGTGTGCGCTGTAGCCGCACGTGCATCAACAAAGTAGTGCCAAGCGTGTGCCTGTGTCACAAGTAAAGGGCCGGCTGGCTTGACCGTTAAAGGGTGCTGTAACCCCCAAAGTACACTCCAGTCCAAACCAAAAAAAAAATTATTTTCTGTGTTTGTGAATTGTGTGCGCAGTAGCCGCACGTGCATCAACAAAGTAGTGCCAAGCATGCGCCTGTGTCATAAGTAAAGGGCCGGCTGGCTTGACCGTTAAAGGTTGCTGTAACCCCCGAAAGTACACTCCAGTCCAAACCAAAAAAAAAAATTATTTTCTGTGTTTGTGAATTGTGTGCGCAGTAGCCGCACGTGCATCAACAAAGTAATGCCAAGCGTGTGCCTGTGTCATAAGTAAAGGGCCGGCTGGCTTGACCGTTAAGGGTGCTGTAACCCCCGAAAGTACACTCCAGTCCAAACCAAAAAAAAAATTATTTTCTGTGTTTGTGAATTGTGTGCGCAGTAGCCGCACGTGCATCAACAAAGTAGTGCCAAGCGTGCGCCTGTGTCATAAGTAAAGGGCTGGCTGGCTTGACCATTAAAGGGTGCTGTAACCCCCAAAGTACACTCCAGTCCAAACCAAAAAAAAAATTATTTTCTGTGTTTGTGAATTGTGTGCGCAGTAGCCGCACGTGCATCAACAAAGTAGTGCCAAGCGTGCGCCTGTGTCATAAGTAAAGGGCCGGCTGGCTTGACCGTTAAAGGGTGCTGTAACCCCCAAAGTACACTCCAGTCCAAACCAAAAAAAAAATAATTTTCTGTGTTTGTGAATTATGTGCGCAGCAGCCGCACGTGCATCAACAAAGTAGTGCCAAGCGTGCGCCTGTGTCATAAGTAAAGGGCCGGCTGGCTTGACCATTAAGGGTGCTGTAACCCCCGAAAGTACACTCCAGTCCAAACCAAAAAAAAAATAATTTTCTGTGTTTGTGAATTGTGTGCGCAGTAGCCGCACGTGCATCAACAAAGTAGGGCCAAGCGTGCGCCTGTGTCATAAGTAAAGGGCCGGCTGGCTTGACCGTTAAGGGTGCTGTAACCCCCGAAAGTACACTCCAGTCCAAACCAAAAAAAAAATTATTTTCTGTGTTTGTGAATTGTGTGCGCAGTAGCAGCACGTGCATCAACAAAATAGTGCCAAGCGTGCGCCTGTGTCATAAGTAAAGGGCCGTCTGGCTTTACCGTTAAAGGGTGCTGTAACCCCCAAAGTACACTCCAGTCCTAACCAAAAAAAAAATTATTTTCTGTGTTTGTGAATTGTGTGCGCAGTAGCCGCACGTGCATCAACAAAGTAGTGCCAAGCGTGCACCTGTGTCATAAGTAAAGGGCCGGCTGGCTTGACCGTTAAAGGGTGCTGTAACCCCCAAAGTACACTTCAGTCCAAACCCAAAAAAAAATTATTTTCTGTGTTTGTTAATTGTGTGCGTAGTTGCCGCACCTGCATCAACAAAGTAGTGCCAAGCGTGCCCCTGTGTCATAAGTAAAGGGCCGGCTGGCTTGACCGTTAAAGGGTGCTGTAACCCCCAAAGTACACTCCAGTCCAAACCAAAAGAAAAATAATTTTCTGTGTTTGTGAATTGTGTGTGCAGTAGCCGCACGTGCATCAACAAAGTAGTGCCAAGCGTGCGCCTGTGTCATAAGTAAAGGGCCGGCTTTCTTGACCGTTAAAGGGTGCTGTAACCCCGAAAGTACACTCCAGTCCAAACCAAAAAAAAAATTATTTTCTGTGTTTGTGTATTGTGTGCGCAGTAGCCGCACGTGCATCAACAAAGTAGTGCCAAGCGTGCGCCTGTGTCATAAGTAAAGGGCCGGCTGGCTTGAGCGTTAAGGGTGGTGTAACCCCCAAAAGTACACTCCAGTCCAAACCAAAAAAAAAATTATTTTCTGTGTTTGTGAATTGTGTGCGCAGTAACCGCACGTGCATCAACAAAGTAGTGCCAAGCATGCGCCTGTGTCATAAGTAAAGGGCCGGCTGGCTTGACCGTTAAAGGGTGCTGTATCCCCCAAAGTACACTTCAGTCCAAACCAATAAAAAAATTATTTTCTGTGTTTGTTAATTGTGTGCGTAGTTGCAGCACCTGCATCAACAAAGTAGTGCCAAGCGTGTGCCTGTGTCATAAGTAAAGGGCCGGCTGGCTTGACTGTTAAAGGGTGCTGTAACCCCCAAAGTACACTCCAGTCCAAACCAAAAGAAAAATAATTTTCTGTGTTTGTGAATTGTGTGTGCAGTAGCCGCACGTGCATCAACAAAGTAGTGCCAAGCGTGCGCCTGTGTCATAAGTAAAGGGCCGGCTGGCTTGACCGTTAAAGGGTGCTGTAACCCCCAAAGTACACTCCAGTCCAAACCAAAAAAAAATTATTTTCTGTGTTTGTGAATTGTGTGCGCAGTAGCCGCACGTGCATCAACAAAGTAGTGCCAAGCGTGCGCCTGTGTCATAAGTAATGGGCCGGCTGGCTTGACCGTTAAAGGGTGCTGTAACCCCCGAAAGTACACTCCTGTCCAAACCAAAAAAAAAATTATTTTCTGTGTTTGTGAATTGTGTGCGCAGTAGCCGCACGTGCATCAACAAAGTAGTGACAAGCGTGCGCCTATGTCATAAGTAAAGGGCCGGCTGGCTTGACCGTTAAGGGTGCTGTAACCCCTGAAAGTACACTCCAGTCCAAACCAAAAAAAAAATTATTTTCTGTGTTTGTGAATTGTGTGTGCAGTAACCGCACGTGCATCAACAAAGTAGTGCCAAGCGTGCGCCTGTGTCATAAGTAAAGGGCAGGCTGGGCTTGACCGTTAAAGGGTGCTGTAACCCCCAAAGTACACTCCAGTCCAAACCAAAAAAAAAATTATTTTCTGTGTTTGTGAATTGAGTGCGCAGTAGCCGCACGTGCATCAACAAAGTAGTGCCAAGCGTGCGCCTGTGTCATACGTAAAGGGCCGGCTGGCTTGACCGTTAAAGGGTGCTGTAACCCCCGAAAGTACACTCCAGTCCAAACCAAAAAAAAAATTATTTTCTGTGTTTGTGAATTGTGTGCGCAGTAGCCGCACGTGCATCAACAAAGTAGTGCCAAGCGTGCGCCTGTGTCATAAGTAAAGGGCAGGCTGGCTTGACCGTTAAAGGGTGCTGTAACCCCCAAAGTACACTCCAGTCCAAACCAAAAAAAAAATTATTTTCTGTGTTTGTGAATTGAGTGCGCAGTAGCCGCACGTGCATCAACAAAGTAGTGCCAAGCGTGCGCCTGTGTCATACGTAAAGGGCCGGCTGGCTTGACCGTTAAGGGTGCTGTAACCCCTGAAAGTACACTCCAGTCCAAACCAAAAAAAAAATTATTTTCTGTGTTTGTGAATTGTGTGCGCAGTAGCCGCACGTGCATCAACAAAGTAGTGCCAAGCGTGCGCCTGTGTCATAAGTAAAGGGCCGGCTGGCTTGACCGTTAAAGGGTGCTGTAACCCCCAAAGTACACTCCAGTCCAAACCAAAAAAAAAATTATTTTCTGTGTTTGTGAATTGTGTGCGCAGTAGCCGCACGTGCATCAACCAAGTAGTGCCAAGCGTGCGCCTCTGTCATAAGTAAAGGGCCAGCTGGCTGGACCGTTAAAGGGTGCTGTAACCCCCGAAAGTACACTCCAGTCCAAACCAAAAAAAAAATTATTTTCTGTGTTTGTGAATTGTGTGCGCAGTAGCCGCACGTGCATCAACAAAGTAGTGCCAAGCGTGCACCTGTGTCATAAGTAAAGGGCCGGCTGGCTTGACCGTTAAAGGGTGCTATAACACCCAAAGTACACTCCAGTCCAAAACAAAAAAAAAATAATTTTCTGTGTTTGTGAATTGTGTGCGCAGTAGCCGCATGTGCATCAACAAAGTAGTGCCAAGCGTGCGCCTGTGTCATAAGTAAAGGGCTGGCTGGCTTGACCGTTAAAGGGTGCTGTAAACCCAAAAGTACACTCCAGTCCAAACCAAAAAAAAAATTATTTTCTGTGTTTGTGAATTGTGTGCGCAGTAGCCGCACGTGCATCAACAAAGTAGTGTCAAGCGTGCGCCATTGTCATAAGTAAAGGGCCGGCTGGCTTGACCGTTAAGTGTGCTGTAACCCCCAAAGTACACTCCAGTCCAAACCAAAAAAAAATAATTTTCTGTGTTTGTGAATTGTGTGCGCAGTAGCCGCATGTGCATCAACAAAGTAGTGCCAAGCGTGCGCCTGTGTCATAAGTAAAGGGCCGGCTGGCTTGACCGTTAAGGGTGGTGTAACCCCCGAAAGTACACTCCAGTCCAAACCAAAAAAAAAATTATTTTCTGTGTTTGTGAATTGTGTGCGCAGTAGCCGCACGTGCATCAACAAAGTAGTGCCAAGCGTGCGCCTGTGTCATAAGTAAAGGGCCGGCTGGCTTGACCGTTAAAGGGTGCTGTAACCCCCAAAGTACACTCCAGTCCAAACCAAAAAAAAAATTATTTTCTCTGTTTGTGAATTGTGTGCGCAGTAGCCGCACGTGCATCAACAAAGTAGTGCCAAGCGTGCGCCTGTGTCATAAGTAAAGGGCCGGCTTTCTTGACCGTTAAAGGGTGCTGTAACCCCCAAAGTACACTTCAGTCCAAACCAAAAAAAAAATTATTTTCTGTGTTTGTGAATTGTGTGCGTAGTTGCCTCACCTGCATCAACAAAGTAGTGCCAAGCGTGCGCCTGTGTCATAAGTAAAGGGCCGGCTGGCTTGACCGTTAAAGGGTGCTGTAACCCCCAAAGTACACTCCAGTCCAAACCAAAAGAAAAATAATTTTCTGTGTTTGTGAATTGTGTGTGCAGTAGCCGCACGTGCATCAACAAAGTAGTGCCAAGCGTGCGCCTGTGTCATAAGTAAAGGGCTGGCTGGCTTGACCGTTAAAGGGTGCTGTAACCTCCAAAGTACACTCCAGTCCAAACCCCCAAAAAAATTATTTTCTGTGTTTGTGAATTGTGTGTGCAGTAGCCGCACGTGCATCAACAAAGTAGTGCCAAGCGTTCGCCTGTGTCATAAGTAAAGGGCCGGCTGGCTTGACCGTTAAGAGTCGGTGTAACCCCCGAAAGTACACTCCAGTCCAAACCAAAAAAAAAAATATTTTCTGTGTTTGTGAATTGTGTGTGCAGTAGCCGCACGTGCATCTACAAAGTAGTGCCAAGCGTGCACCTGTGTCATAAGTAAAGGGCCGGCTGGCTTGACCGTTAAGGGTGCTGTAACCCCCGAAAGTACACTCCAGTCCAAACCAAAAAAAAAAATATTTTCTGTGTTTGTGAATTGTGTGTGCAGTAGCAGCACGTGCATCAACAAAGTAGTGCCAAGCGTGCGCCTGTGTCATAAGTAAAGGGCAGGCTGGCTTGACCGTTAAAGGGTGCTGTAACCCCCAAAGTACACTCCAGTCCAAACCAAAAAAAAAATTATTTTCTGTGTTTGTGAATTGTGTGCGCAGTAGCCGCACGTGCATCAACCAAGTAGTGCCAAGCGTGCGCCTCTGTCATAAGTAAAGGGCCAGCTGGCTGGACCGTTAAAGGGTGCTGTAACCCCCGAAAGTACACTCCAGTCCAAACCAAAAAAAAAATTATTTTCTGTGTTTGTGAATTGTGTGCGCAGTAGCCGCACGTGCATCAACAAAGTAGTGCCAAGCGTGCACCTGTGTCATAAGTAAAGGCCGGCTGGCTTGACCGTTAAAGGGTGCTATAACACCCAAAGTACACTCCAGTCCAAACCAAAAAAAAAATAATTTTCTGTGTTTGTGAATTGTGTGCGCAGTAGCCGCATGTGCATCAACAAAGTAGTGCCAAGCGTGCGCCTGTGTCATAAGTAAAGGGCTGGCTGGCTTGACCGTTAAAGGGTGCTGTAAACCCAAAAGTACACTCCAGTCCAAACCAAAAAAAAAATTATTTTCTGTGTTTGTGAATTGTGTGCGCAGTAGCCGCACGTGCATCAACAAAGTAGTGTCAAGCGTGCGCCATTGTCATAAGTAAAGGGCCGGCTGGCTTGACCGTTAAGTGTGCTGTAACCCCCAAAGTACACTCCAGTCCAAACCAAAAAAAAATAATTTTCTGTGTTTGTGAATTGTGTGCGCAGTAGCCGCATGTGCATCAACAAAGTAGTGCCAAGCGTGCGCCTGTGTCATAAGTAAAGGGCCGGCTGGCTTGAGCGTTAAGGGTGGTGTAACCCCCGAAAGTACACTCCAGTCCAAACCAAAAAAAAAATTATTTTCTGTGTTTGTGAATTGTGTGCGCAGTAGCCGCACGTGCATCAACAAAGTAGTGCCAAGCGTGCGCCTGTGTCATAAGTAAAGGGCCGGCTGGCTTGACCGTTAAAGGGTGCTGTAACCCCCAAAGTACACTCCAGTCCAAACCAAAAAAAAAATTATTTTCTCTGTTTGTGAATTGTGTGCGCAGTAGCCGCACGTGCATCAACAAAGTAGTGCCAAGCGTGCGCCTGTGTCATAAGTAAAGGGCCGGCTTTCTTGACCGTTAAAGGGTGCTGTAACCCCCAAAGTACACTTCAGTCCAAACCAAAAAAAAAATTATTTTCTGTGTTTGTGAATTGTGTGCATAGTTGCCTCACCTGCATCAACAAAGTAGTGCCAAGCGTGCGCCTGTGTCATAAGTAAAGGGCCGGCTGGCTTGACCGTTAAAGGGTGCTGTAACCCCCAAAGTACACTCCAGTCCAAACCAAAAGAAAAATAATTTTCTGTGTTTGTGAATTGTGTGTGCAGTAGCCGCACGTGCATCAACAAAGTAGTGCCAAGCGTGCGCCTGTGTCATAAGTAAAGGGCTGGCTGGCTTGACCGTTAAAGGGTGCTGTAACCTCCAAAGTACACTCCAGTCCAAACCCCCAAAAAAAATATTTTCTGTGTTTGTGAATTGTGTGTGCAGTAGCCGCACGTGAATCAACAAAGTAGTGCCAAGCGTTCGCCTGTGTCATAAGTAAAGGGCCGGCTGGCTTGACCGTTAAGAGTCGGTGTAACCCCCGAAAGTACACTCCAGTCCAAACCAAAAAAAAAAATATTTTCTGTGTTTGTGAATTGTGTGTGCAGTAGCTGCACGTGCATCTACAAAGTTGTGCCAAGCGTGCACCTGTGTCATAAGTAAAGGGCCGGCTGGCTTGACCGTTAAGGGTGCTGTAACCCCCGAAAGTACACTCCAGTCCAAACCAAAAAAAAAAATATTTTCTGTGTTTGTGAATTGTGTGTGCAGTAGCAGCACGTGCATCAACAAAGTAGTGCCAAGCGTGCGCCTGTGTCATAAGTAAAGGGCAGGCTGGCTTGACCGTTAAAGGGTGCTGTAACCCCCAAAGTACACTCCAGTCCAAACCAAAAAAAAAATTATTTTCTGTGTTTGTGAATTGTGTGCGCAGTAGCCGCACGTGCATCAACAAAGTAGTGCCAAGCGTGCGCCTGTGTCATAAGTAAAGGGCCGGCTGGCTTGACCGTTAAAGGGTGCTGTATCCCCCAAAGTACACTTCAGTACAAACCAATAAAAAAATTATTTTCTGTGTTTGTTAATTGTGTGCGTAGTTGCCACACCTGCATCAACAAAGTAGTGCCAAGCGTGCGCCTGTGTCATAAGTAAAGGGTCGGCTGGCTTGACTGTTAAAGGGTGGTGTAACCCCCAAAGTACACTCCAGTCCAAACCAAAAGAAAATTTTTTTTCTGTGTTTGTGAATTGTGTGTGCAGTAGCCGCACGTGCATCAACAAAGTAGTGCCAAGCGTGCACCTGTGTCATAAGTAAAGGGCCGGCTGGCTTGACCGTTAAAGGGTGCTGTAACCCCCAAAGTACACTCCAGTCCAAACCAAAAAAAAAATTATTTTCTGTGTTTGTGAATTGTGTGCGCAGTAGCCGCACGTGCATCAACAAAGTAGTGCCAAGCGTGCGCCTGTGTCATAAGTAAAGGGATGGCTGGCTTGACCGTTAAGGGTGCTGTAACCCCCAAAGTACACTCCAGTCCAAACCAAAAAAAAAATAATTTTCTGTGTTTGTGAATTGTGTGCGCAGCAGCCGCACGTGCATCAACAAAGTAGTGCCAAGCGTGCGCCTGTGTCATAAGTAAAGGGCCGGCTGGCTTGACCATTAAGGGTGCTGTAACCCCCGAAAGTACACTCCAGTCCAAACCAAAAAAAAAATAATTTTCTGTGTTTGTGAATTGTGTGCGCAGTAGCCGCACGTGCATCAACAAAGAAGTGCCAAGCGTGCGCCTGTGTCATAAGTAAAGGGCCGGCTGGCTTGACCGTTAAAGGGTGCTGTAACCCCCAAAGTACACTCCAGTCCAAACCAAAAAAAAAATTATTTTCTGTGTTTGTGAATTGTGTGCGCAGTAGCCGCACGTGCATCAACAAAGTAGTGACAAGCGTGCGCCTATGTCATAAGTAAAAGGCCGGCTGGCTTGACCGTTAAGGGTGCTGTAACCCCCGAAAGTACACTCCAGTCCAAACCAAAAAAAAAATTATTTTCTGTGTTTGTGAATTGTGTGTGCAGTAGCCGCACGTGCATCAACAAAGTAGTGCCAAGCGTGCGCCTGTGTCATAAGTAAAGGGCAGGCTGGCTTGACCGTTAAAGGGTGCTGTAACCCCCAAAGTACACTCCAGTCCAAACCAAAAAAAAATTATTTTCTGTGTTTGTGAATTGAGTGCGCAGTAGCCGCACGTGCATCAACAAAGTAGTGCCAAGCGTGCGCCTGTGTCATACGTAAAGGGCCGGTTGGCTTGACCGTTAAAGGGTGCTGTAACCCCCGAAAGTACACTCCAGTCCAAACCAAAAAAAAAAATTATTTCTGTGTTTGTGAATTGTGTGCGCTGTAGCCGCACGTGCATCAACAAAGTAGTGCCAAGCGTGCGCCTGTGTCATAAGTAAAGGGGCCGGCTGGCTTGACCATTAAAGGGTGCTGTAATCCCCAAAGTACACTCCAGTCCAAACCAAAAAAAAAATTATTTTCTGTGTTTGTGAATTGTGTGCGCAGTAGCCGCACGTGCATCAACAAAGTAGTGCCAAGCGTGCGCCTGTGTCATAAGTAAAGGGCCGGCTGGCTTGACTGTTAAAGGGTGCTGTAACCCCCAAAGTACACTCCAGTCCAAACCAAAAAAAAAATTATTTTCTGTGTTTGTGAATTGTGTGCGCAGTAGCCGCACGTGCATCAACAAAGTAGTGCCAAGCATGTACCTGTGTCATAAGTAAAGGGCCGGCTGGCTTGACCGTTAAAGGGTGCTGTAACCCCCAAAGTACACTCCAGTCCAAACCAAAAAAAAAAAATATTTTCTGTGTTTGTGAATTGTGTGCGCAGTAGCCGCACGTGCATCAACAAAGTAGTGCCAAGCGTGCGCCTGTGTCATAAGTAAAGGGATGGCTGGCTTGACCGTTAAGGGTGCTGTAACCCCCAAAGTACACTCCAGTCCAAACCAAAAAAAAAATAATTTTCTGTGTTTGTGAATTGTGTGCGCAGCAGCCGCACGTGCATCAACAAAGTAGTGCCAAGCGTTGCGCCTGTGTCATAAGTAAAGGGCCGGCTGGCTTGACCATTAAGGGTGCTGTAACCCCCGAAAGTACACTCCAGTCCAAACCAAAAAAAAAATAATTTTCTGTGTTTGTGAATTGTGTGCGCAGTAGCCGCACGTGCATCAACAAAGAAGTGCCAAGCGTGCGCCTGTGTCATAAGTAAAGGGCCGGCTGGCTTGACCGTTAAAGGGTGCTGTAACCCCCAAAGTACACTCCAGTCCAAACCAAAAAAAAATTATTTTCTGTGTTTGTGAATTGTGTGCGCAGTAGCCGCACGTGCATCAACAAAGTAGTGACAAGCGTGCGCCTATGTCATAAGTAAAAGGCCGGCTGGCTTGACCGTTAAGGGTGCTGTAACCCCCGAAAGTACACTCCAGTCCAAACCAAAAAAAAAATTATTTTCTGTGTTTGTGAATTGTGTGTGCAGTAGCCGCACGTGCATCAACAAAGTAGTGCCAAGCGTGCGCCTGTGTCATAAGTAAAGGGCAGGCTGGCTTGACCGTTAAAGGGTGCTGTAACCCCCAAAGTACACTCCAGTCCAAACCAAAAAAAAATTATTTTCTGTGTTTGTGAATTGAGTGCGCAGTAGCCGCACGTGCATCAACAAAGTAGTGCCAAGCGTGCGCCTGTGTCATACGTAAAGGGCCGGTTGGCTTGACCGTTAAAGGGTGCTGTAACCCCCGAAAGTACACTCCAGTCCAAACCAAAAAAAAAATTATTTTCTGTGTTTGTGAATTGTGTGCGCTTTAGCCGCACGTGCATCAACAAAGTAGTGCCAAGCGTGCGCCTGTGTCATAAGTAAAGGGCCGGCTGGCTTGACCATTAAAGGGTGCTGTAATCCCCAAAGTACACTCCAGTCCAAACCAAAAAAAAAATTATTTTCTGTGTTTGTGAATTGTGTGCGCAGTAGCCGCACGTGCATCAACAAAGTAGTGCCAAGCGTGCGCCTGTGTCATAAGTAAAGGGCCGGCTGGCTTGACTGTTAAAGGGTGCTGTAACCCCCAAAGTACACTCCAGTCCAAACCAAAAAAAAATTATTTTCTGTGTTTGTGAATTGTGTGCGCAGTAGCCGCACGTGCATCAACAAAGTAGTGCCAAGCATGCGCCTGTGTCATAAGTAAAGGGCCGGCTGGCTTGACCGTTAAAGGGTGCTGTAACCCCCGAAAGTACACTCCAGTCCAAACCAAAAAAAAAATTATTTTCTGTGTTTGTGAATTGTGTGCGCAGTAGCCGCACGTGCATCAACCAAGTAGTGCCAAGCGTGCGCCTCTGTCATAAGTAAAGGGCCAGCTGGCTGGACCGTTAAAGGGTGCTGTAACCCCCGAAAGTACACTCCAGTCCAAACCAAAAAAAAAATTATTTTCTGTGTTTGTGAATTGTGTGCGCAGTAGCCGCACGTGCATCAACAAAGTAGTGCCAAGCGTGCACCTGTGTCATAAGTAAAGGGCCGGCTGGCTTGACCGTTAAAGGGTGCTATAACACCCAAAGTACACTCCAGTCCAAACCAAAAAAAAAATAATTTTCTGTGTTTGTGAATTGTGTGCGCAGTAGCCGCATGTGCATCAACAAAGTAGTGCCAAGCGTGCGCCTGTGTCATAAGTAAAGGGCTGGCTGGCTTGACCGTTAAAGGGTGCTGTAAACCCAAAAGTACACTCCAGTCCAAACCAAAAAAAAAATTATTTTCTGTGTTTGTGAATTGTGTGCGCAGTAGCCGCACGTGCATCAACAAAGTAGTGTCAAGCGTGCGCCATTGTCATAAGTAAAGGGCCGGCTGGCTTGACCGTTAAGTGTGCTGTAACCCCCAAAGTACACTCCAGTCCAAACCAAAAAAAAATAATTTTCTGTGTTTGTGAATTGTGTGCGCAGTAGCCGCATGTGCATCAACAAAGTAGTGCCAAGCGTGCGCCTGTGTCATAAGTAAAGGGCCGGCTGGCTTGAGCGTTAAGGGTGGTGTAACCCCCGAAAGTACACTCCAGTCCAAACCAAAAAAAAAATTATTTTCTGTGTTTGTGAATTGTGTGCGCAGTAGCCGCACGTGCATCAACAAAGTAGTGCCAAGCGTGCGCCTGTGTCATAAGTAAAGGGCCGGCTGGCTTGACCGTTAAAGGGTGCTGTAACCCCCAAAGTACACTCCAGTCCAAACCAAAAAAAAAATTATTTTCTCTGTTTGTGAATTGTGTGCGCAGTAGCCGCACGTGCATCAACAAAGTAGTGCCAAGCGTGCGCCTGTGTCATAAGTAAAGGGCCGGCTTTCTTGACCGTTAAAGGGTGCTGTAACCCCCAAAGTACACTTCAGTCCAAACCAAAAAAAAAATAATTTTCTGTGTTTGTGAATTGTGTGCGTAGTTGCCTCACCTGCATCAACAAAGTAGTGCCAAGCGTGCGCCTGTGTCATAAGTAAAGGGCCGGCTGGCTTGACCGTTAAAGGGTGCTGTAACCCCCAAAGTACACTCCAGTCCAAACCAAAAGAAAAATAATTTTCTGTGTTTGTGAATTGTGTGTGCAGTAGCCGCACGTGCATCAACAAAGTAGTGCCAAGCGTGCGCCTGTGTCATAAGTAAAGGGCTGGCTGGCTTGACCGTTAAAGGGTGCTGTAACCTCCAAAGTACACTCCAGTCCAAAACCCCCAAAAAAATTATTTTCTGTGTTTGTGAATTGTGTGTGCAGTAGCCGCACGTGCATCAACAAAGTAGTGCCAAGCGTTCGCCTGTGTCATAAGTAAAGGGCCGGCTGGCTTGACCGTTAAGAGTCGGTGTAACCCCGAAAGTACACTCCAGTCCAAACCAAAAAAAAAAATATTTTCTGTGTTTGTGAATTGTGTGTGCAGTAGCTGCACGTGCATCTACAAAGTTGTGCCAAGCGTGCACCTGTGTCATAAGTAAAGGGCCGGCTGGCTTGACCGTTAAGGGTGCTGTAACCCCCGAAAGTACACTCCAGTCCAAACCAAAAAAAAAAATATTTTCTGTGTTTGTGAATTGTGTGTGCAGTAGCAGCACGTGCATCAACAAAGTAGTGCCAAGCGTGCGCCTGTGTCATAAGTAAAGGGCAGGCTGGCTTGACCGTTAAAGGGTGCTGTAACCCCCAAAGTACACTCCAGTCCAAACCAAAAAAAAAATTATTTTCTGTGTTTGTGAATTGTGTGCGCAGTAGCCGCACGTGCATCAACAAAGTAGTGCCAAGCGTGCGCCTGTGTCATAAGTAAAGGGCCGGCTGGCTTGACCGTTAAAGGGTGCTGTATCCCCCAAAGTACACTTCAGTACAAACCAATAAAAAAATTATTTTCTGTGTTTGTTAATTGTGTGCGTAGTTGCCGCACCTGCATCAACAAAGTAGTGCCAAGCGTGCGCCTGTGTCATAAGTAAAGGGTCGGCTGGCTTGACTGTTAAAGGGTGGTGTAACCCCCAAAGTACACTCCAGTCCAAACCAAAAGAAAATTTTTTTTCTGTGTTTGTGAATTGTGTGTGCAGTAGCCGCACGTGCATCAACAAAGTAGTGCCAAGCGTGCACCTGTGTCATAAGTAAAGGGCCGGCTGGCTTGACCGTTAAAGGGTGCTGTAACCCCCAAAGTACACTCCAGTCCAAACCAAAAAAAAAATTATTTTCTGTGTTTGTGAATTGTGTGCGCAGTAGCCGCACGTGCATCAACAAAGTAGTGCCAAGCGTGCGCCTGTGTCATAAGTAAAGGGATGGCTGGCTTGACCGTTAAGGGTGCTGTAACCCCCAAAAGTACACTCCAGTCCAAACCAAAAAAAAAATAATTTTCTGTGTTTGTGAATTGTGTGCGCAGCAGCCGCACGTGCATCAACAAAGTAGTGCCAAGCGTGCGCCTGTGTCATAAGTAAAGGGCCGCTGGCTTGACCATTAAGGGTGCTGTAACCCCCGAAAGTACACTCCAGTCCAAACCAAAAAAAAAATAATTTTCTGTGTTTGTGAATTGTGTGCGCAGTAGCCGCACGTGCATCAACAAAGAAGTGCCAAGCGTGCGCCTGTGTCATAAGTAAAGGGCCGGCTGGCTTGACCGTTAAAGGGTGCTGTAACCCCCAAAGTACACTCCAGTCCAAACCAAAAAAAAAAATTATTTTCTGTGTTTGTGAATTGTGTGCGCAGTAGCCGCACGTGCATCAACAAAGTAGTGACAAGCTGTGCGCCTATGTCATAAGTAAAAGGCGGCTGGCTTGACCGTTAAGGGTGCTGTAACCCCCCAAAGTACACTCCAGTCCAAACCAAAAAAAAAATTATTTTCTCTGTTTGTGAATTGTGTGCGCAGTAGCCGCACGTGCATCAACAAAGTAGTGCCAAGCGTGCGCCTGTGTCATAAGTAAAGGGCCGGCTTTCTTGACCGTTAAAGGGTGCTGTAACCCCCAAAGTACACTTCAGTCCAAACCAAAAAAAAAATAATTTTCTGTGTTTGTGAATTGTGTGCGTAGTTGCCTCACCTGCATCAACAAAGTAGTGCCAAGCGTGCGCCTGTGTCATAAGTAAAGGGCCGGCTGGCTTGACCGTTAAAGGGTGCTGTAACCCCCAAAGTACACTCCAGTCCAAACCAAAAGAAAAATAATTTTCTGTGTTTGTGAATTGTGTGTGCAGTAGCCGCACGTGCATCAACAAAGTAGTGCCAAGCGTGCGCCTGTGTCATAAGTAAAGGGCTGGCTGGCTTGACCGTTAAAGGGTGCTGTAACCTCCAAAGTACACTTCCAGTCCAAACCCCCAAAAAAATTATTTTCTGTGTTTTGTGAATTGTGTGTGCAGTAGCCGCACGTGCATCAACAAAGTAGTGCCAAGCGTTCGCCTGTGTCATAAGTAAAGGGCCGGCTGGCTTGACCGTTAAGAGTCGGTGTAACCCCGAAAGTACACTCCAGTCCAAACCAAAAAAAAAAAATATTTTCTGTGTTTGTGAATTGTGTGTGCAGTAGCTGCACGTGCATCTACAAAGTTGTGCCAAGCGTGCACCTGTGTCATAAGTAAAGGGCCGGCTGGCTTGACGTTAAGGGTGCTGTAACCCCCGAAAGTACACTCCAGTCCAAACCAAAAAAAAAAATATTTTCTGTGTTTGTGAATTGTGTGTGCAGTAGCAGCACGTGCATCAACAAAGTAGTGCCAAGCGTGCGCCTGTGTCATAAGTAAAGGGCAGGCTGGCTTGACCGTTAAAGGGTGCTGTAACCCCCAAAGTACACTCCAGTCCAAACCAAAAAAAAAATTATTTTTCTGTGTTTGTGAATTGTGTGCGCAGTAGCCGCACGTGCATCAACAAAGTAGTGCCAAGCGTGCGCCTGTGTCATAAGTAAAGGGCCGGCTGGCTTGACCGTTAAAGGGTGCTGTATCCCCCAAAGTACACTTCAGTACAAACCAATAAAAAAATTATTTTCTGTGTTTGTTAATTGTGTGCGTAGTTGCCGCACCTGCATCAACAAAGTAGTGCCAAGCGTGCGCCTGTGTCATAAGTAAAGGGTCGGCTGGCTTGACTGTTAAAGGGTGGTGTAACCCCCAAAGTACACTCCAGTCCAAACCAAAAGAAAATTTTTTTTCTGTGTTTGTGAATTGTGTGTGCAGTAGCCGCACGTGCATCAACAAAGTAGTGCCAAGCGTGCACCTGTGTCATAAGTAAAGGGCCGGCTGGCTTGACCGTTAAAGGGTGCTGTAACCCCCAAAGTACACTCCAGTCCAAACCAAAAAAAAAATTATTTTCTGTGTTTGTGAATTGTGTGCGCAGTAGCCGCACGTGCATCAACAAAGTAGTGCCAAGCGTGCGCCTGTGTCATAAGTAAAGGGATGGCTGGCTTGACCGTTAAGGGTGCTGTAACCCCCAAAGTACACTCCAGTCCAAACCAAAAAAAAAATAATTTTCTGTGTTTGTGAATTGTGTGCGCAGCAGCCGCACGTGCATCAACAAAGTAGTGCCAAGCGTGCGCCTGTGTCATAAGTAAAGGGCCGGCTGGCTTGACCATTA
Source organism: Taudactylus pleione (assembly GCA_031769625.1). NCBI lineage: Eukaryota > Metazoa > Chordata > Amphibia > Anura > Myobatrachidae > Taudactylus > Taudactylus pleione. Next base: position 2,436,805 of record JAUIMM010000776.1, read on the forward strand.
AGGGTGCTGTAACCCCCGAAAGTACACTCCAGTCCAAACCAAAAAAAAAATAATTTTCTGTGTTTGTGAATTGTGTGCGCAGTAGCCGCACGTGCATCAACAAAGAAGTGCCAAGCGTGCGCCTGTGTCATAAGTAAAGGGCCGGCTGGCTTGACCGTTAAAGGGTGCTGTAACCCCCAAAGTACACTCCAGTCCAAACCAAAAAAAAAATTATTTTCTGTGTTTGTGAATTGTGTGCGCAGTAGCCGCACGTGCATCAACAAAGTAGTGACAAGCGTGCGCCTATGTCATAAGTAAAAGGCCGGCTGGCTTGACCGTTAAGGGTGCTGTAACCCCCGAAAGTACACTCCAGTCCAAACCAAAAAAAAAATTATTTTCTGTGTTTGTGAATTGTGTGTGCAGTAGCCGCACGTGCATCAACAAAGTAGTGCCAAGCGTGCGCCTGTGTCATAAGTAAAGGGCAGGCTGGCTTGACCGTTAAAGGGTGCTGTAACCCCCAAAGTACACTCCAGTCCAAACCAAAAAAAAATTATTTTCTGTGTTTGTGAATTGAGTGCGCAGTAGCCGCACGTGCATCAACAAAGTAGTGCCAAGCGTGCGCCTGTGTCATACGTAAAGGGCCGGTTGGCTTGACCGTTAAAGGGTGCTGTAACCCCCGAAAGTACACTCCAGTCCAAACCAAAAAAAAAATTATTTTCTGTGTTTGTGAATTGTGTGCGCTGTAGCCGCACGTGCATCAACAAAGTAGTGCCAAGCGTGCGCCTGTGTCATAAGTAAAGGGCCGGCTGGCTTGACCATTAAAGGGTGCTGTAATCCCCAAAGTACACTCCAGTCCAAACCAAAAAAAAAATTATTTTCTGTGTTTGTGAATTGTGTGCGCAGTAGCCGCACGTGCATCAACAAAGTAGTGCCAAGCGTGCGCCTGTGTCATAAGTAAAGGGCCGGCTGGCTTGACTGTTAAAGGGTGCTGTAACCCCCAAAGTACACTCCAGTCCAAACCAAAAAAAATTATTTTCTGTGTTTGTGAATTGTGTGCGCAGTAGCCGCACGTGCATCAACAAAGTAGTGCCAAGCATGCGCCTGTGTCATAAGTAAAGGGCCGGCTGGCTTGACCGTTAAAGGGTGCTGTAACCCCCGAAAGTACACTCCAGTCCAAACCAAAAAAAAAATTATTTTCTGTGTTTGTGAATTGTGTGCGCAGTAGCCGCACGTGCATCAACAAAGTAGTGCCAAGCGTGCGCCTGTGTCATAAGTAAAGGGCCGGCTGGCTTGACCGTTAAGGGTGCTGTAACCACCGAAAGTACACTCCAGTCCAAACCAAAAAAAAAATTATTTTCTGTGTTTGTGAATTGTGTGCGCAGTAGCCGCACGTGCATCAACAAAGTAGTGCCAAGCGTGCGCCTGTGTCATAAGTAAAGGGCCGGCTGGCTTGACCGTTAAAGGGTGCTGTAACCCCCAAAGTACACTCCAGTCCAAACCCCCAAAAAAATTATTTTCTTTGTTTGTGAATTGTGTGCGCAGTAGCCGCACGTGCATCAACCAAGTAGTGCCAAGCGTGCGCCTGTGTCATAAGTAAAGGGCCGGCTGGCTTGACCGTTAAAGGGTGCTGTAACCCCCGAAAGTACACTCCAGTCCAAACCAAAAAAAAAATTATTTTCTGTGTTTGTGAATTGTGTGCGCAGTAGCCGCACGTGCATCAAAAAAGTAGTGCCAAGCGTGCGCCTGTGTCATAAGTAAAGGGCCGGCTGGCTTGACCGTTAAGGGTGCTGTAACCCCCAAAAGTACACTCCAGTCCAAACCAAAAAAAAAATTATTTTCTGTGTTTGTTAATTGTGTGCGCAGTAGCCGCACGTGCATCAACAAAGTAGTGCCAAGCGTGCGCCTGTGTCATAAGTAAAGGGCCGGCTGGCTTGACCGTTAAAGGGTGCTATAACCCCCAAAGTACACTCCAGTCCAAACCAAAAAAAAAATAATTTTCTGTGTTTGTGAATTGTGTGCGCAGTAGCCGCATGTGCATCAACAAAGTAGTGCCAAGCGTGCGCCTGTGTCATAAGTAAAGGGCTGGCTGGCTTGACCATTAAAGGGTGCTGTAAACCCAAAAGTACACTCCAGTCCAAACCAAAAAAAAAATTATTTTCTGTGTTTGTGAATTGTGTGCGCAGTAGCCGCACGTGCATCAACAAAGTAGTGCCAAGCGTGCGCCTGTGTCATAAGTAAAGGGCCGGCTGGCTTGACCGTTAAGTGTGCTGTAACCCCCAAAGTACACTCCAGTCCAAACCAAAAAAAAAATTATTTTCTGTGTGTGTGAATTGTGTGCGCAGTAGCCGCACGTGCATCAACAAAGTAGTGCCAAGCGTGTGCCTGTGTCATAAGTAAAGGGCCGGCTGGCTTGACCGTTAAAGGGTGCTGTAACCCCCAAAGTACACTCCAGTCCAAACCAAAAAAAAAATTATTTTCTCTGTTTGTGAATTGTGTGCGCAGTAGCCGCACGTGCATCAACAAAGTAGTGCCAAGCGTGCGCCTGTGTCATAAGTAAAGGGCCGGCTGGCTTGACCGTTAAAGGGTGCTGTAACCCCCAAAGTACACTTCAGTCCAAACCAAAAAAAAAATTATTTTCTGTGTTTGTGAATTGTGTGCGTAGTTGCCTCACCTGCATCAACAAAGTAGTGCCAAGTGTGCGCCTGTGTCATACGTAAAGGGCGGGCTGGCTTGACCGTTAAAGGGTGCTGTAACCCCCGAAAGTACACTCCAGTCCAAACCAAAAAAATAATAATTTTCTGTGTTTGTGAATTGTGTGTGTAGTAGCCGCACGTGCATCAACAAAGTAGTGCCAAGCGTGCGCCTGTGTCACAAGTAAAGTGCCGGCTGGCTTGACCGTTAAAGGGTGCTGTAACCCCCAAAGTACACTCCAGTCCAAACCAAAAAAAAAAAATATTTTCTGTGTTTGTGAATTGTGTGTGCAGTAGCCGCACGTGCATCAACAAAGTAGTGCCAAGCGTGCGCCTGTGTCATAAGTAAAGGGCCGGCTGGCTTGACCGTTAAAGGGTGCTGTAACCCCCGAAAGTACACTCCAGTCCAAACCAAAAAAAAAAATTATTTTCTGTGTTTGTGAATTGTGTGCGCAGAAGCCGCACGTGCATCAACAAAGTAGTGCCAAGCATGCGCCTGTGTCATAAGTAAAGGGCCAGCTGGCTTGACCATTAAAGGGTGCTGTAACCCCCAAAGTACACTCCAGTCCAAACCAAAAAAAAAATTATTTTCTGTGTTTGTGAATTGTGTGCGCAGTAGCCGCACGTGCATCAACAAAGTAGTGCCAAGCGTGCGCCTGTGTCATAAGTAAAGGGCCGGCTGGCTTTACCGTTAAAGGGTGCTGTAACCCCCAAAGTACACTCCAGTCCTAACCAAAAAAAAAATTATTTTCTGTGTTTGTGAATTGTGTGCGCAGTAGCCGCACGTGCATCAACAAAGTAGTGCCAAGCGTGCACCTGTGTCATAAGTAAAGGGCCGGCTGGCTTGACCGTTAAAGGGTGCTGTAACCCCCAAAGTACACTTCAGTCCAAACCAAAAAAAAAATTATTTTCTGTGTTTGTGAATTGTGTGCGCTGTAGCCGCACGTGCATCAACAAAGTAGTGCCAAGCGTGCGCCTGTGTCACAAGTAAAGGGCCGGCTGGCTTGACCGTTAAAGGGTGCTGTAACCCCCAAAGTACACTCCAGTCCAAACCAAAAAAATAATTATTTTCTGTGTTTGTGAATTGTGTGCGCAGTAGCCGCACGTGCATCAACAAAGTAGTGCCAAGCGTGCGCCTGTGTCATAAGTAAAGGGCCGGCTGGCTTGACCGTTAAAGGTTGCTGTAACCCCCGAAAGTACACTCCAGTCCAAACCAAAAAAAAATTATTTTCTGTGTTTGTGAATTGTGTGCGCAGTAGCCGCACGTGCATCAACAAAGTAATGCCAAGCGTGTGCCTGTGTCATAAGTAAAGGGCCGGCTGGCTTGACCGTTAAGGGTGCTGTAACCCCGAAAGTACACTCCAGTCCAAACCAAAAAAAAAATTATTTTCTGTGTTTGTGAATTGTGTGCGCAGTAGCCGCACGTGCATCAACAAAGTAGTGCCAAGCGTGCGCCTGTGTCATAAGTAAAGGGCCGGCTGGCTTGACCATTAAAGGGTGCTGTAACCCCCAAAGTACACTCCAGTCCAAACCAAAAAAAAAATTATTTTCTGTGTTTGTGAATTGTGTGCGCAGTAGCCGCACGTGCATCAACAAAGTAGGGCCAAGCGTGCGCCTGTGTCATAAGTAAAGGGCCGGCTGGCTTGACCGTTAAGGGTGCTGTAACCCCCGAAAGTACACTCCAGTCCAAACCAAAAAAAAAATTTTTTTTGTGTTTGTGAATTGTGTGCGCAGTAGCAGCACGTGCATCAACAAAGTAGTGCCAAGCGTGCGCCTGTGTCATAAGTAAAGGGCCGGCTGGCTTTACCGTTAAAGGGTGCTGTAACCCCCAAAGTACACTCCAGTCCTAACCAAAAAAAAAATTATTTTCTGTGTTTGTGAATTGTGTGCGCAGTAGCCGCACGTGCATCAACAAAGTAGTGCCAAGCGTGCACCTGTGTCATAAGTAAAGGGCCGGCTGGCTTGACCGTTAAAGGGTGCTGTAACCCCCAAAGTACACTTCAGTCCAAACCCAAAAAAAAATTATTTTCTGTGTTTGTTAATTGTGTGCGTAGTTGACGCACCTGCATCAACAAAGAAGTGCCAAGCGTGCCCCTGTGTCATAAGTAAAGGGCCGGCTGGCTTGACCGTTAAAGTGTGCTGTAACCCCCAAAGTACACTCCAGTCCAAACCAAAAGAAAAATAATTTTCTGTGTTTGTGAATTGTGTGTGCAGTAGCCGCACGTGCATCAACAAAGTAGTGCCAAGCGTGCACCTGTGTCATAAGTAAAGGGCCGGCTGGCTTGACCGTTAAAGGGTGCTGTAACCCCCAAAGTACACTTCAGTCCAAACCCAAAAAAAAATTATTTTCTGTGTTTGTTAATTGTGTGCGTAGTTGCCGCACCTGCATCAACAAAGTAGTGCCAAGCGTGCCCCTGTGTCATAAGTAAAGGGCCTGCTGGCTTGACCGTTAAAGGGTGCTGTAACCCCCAAAGTACACTCCAGTCCAAACCAAAAGAAAAATAATTTTCTGTGTTTGTGAATTGTGTGTGCAGTAGCCGCACGTGCATCAACAAAGTAGTGCCAAGCGTGCGCCTGTGTCATAAGTAAAGGGCCGGCTTTCTTGACCGTTAAAGGGTGCTGTAACCCCAAAAGTACACTCCAGTCCAAACCAAAAAAAAAATTATTTTCTGTGTTTGTGTATTGTGTGTGCAGTAGCCGCACGTGCATCAACAAAGTAGTGCCAAGCGTGCGCCTGTGTCATAAGTAAAGGGCCGGCTGGCTTGAGCGTTAAGGGTGGTGTAACCCCCAAAAGTACACTCCAGTCCAAACCAAAAAAAAAATTATTTTCTGTGTTTGTGAATTGTGTGCGCAGTAGCCGCACGTGCATCAACAAAGTAGTGCCAAGCATGCGCCTGTGTCATAAGTAAAGGGCCGGCTGGCTTGACCGTTAAAGGGTGCTGTATCCCCCAAAGTACACTTCAGTCCAAACCAATAAAAAAATTATTTTCTGTGTTTGTTAATTGTGTGCGTAGTTGCCGCACCTGCATCAACAAACTAGTGCCAAGCGTGTGCCTGTGTCATAAGTAAAGGGCCGGCTGGCTTGACTGTTAAAGGGTGCTGTAACCCCCAAAGTACACTCCAGTCCAAACCAAAAGAAAAATAATTTTCTGTGTTTGTGAATTGTGTGTGCAGTAGCCGCACGTGCATCAACAAAGTAGTGCCAAGCGTGCGCCTGTGTCATAAGTAAAGGGCCGGCTGGCTTGACCGTTAAAGGGTGCTGTAACCCCCAAAGTACACTCCAGTCCAAACCAAAAAAAAATTATTTTCTGTGTTTGTGAATTGTGTGCGCAGTAGCCGCACGTGCATCAACAAAGTAGTGCCAAGCGTGCGCCTGTGTCATAAGTAATGGGCCGGCTGGCTTGACCGTTAAAGGGTGCTGTAACCCCCGAAAGTACACTCCAGTCCAAACCAAAAAAAAAATTATTTTCTGTGTTTGTGAATTGTGTGCGCAGTAGCCGCACGTGCATCAACAAAGTAGTGACAAGCGTGCGCCTATGTCATAAGTAAAGGGCCGGCTGGCTTGACCGTTAAGGGTGCTGTAACCCCCGAAAGTACACTCCAGTCCAAACCAAAAAAAAAATTATTTTCTGTGTTTGTGAATTGTGTGTGCAGTAACCGCACGTGCATCAACAAAGTAGTGCCAAGCGTGCGCCTGTGTCATAAGTAAAGGGCAGGCTGGCTTGACCGTTAAAGGGTGCTGTAACCCCCAAAGTACACTCCAGTCCAAACCAAAAAAAAAATTATTTTCTGTGTTTGTGAATTGAGTGCGCAGTAGCCGCACGTGCATCAACAAAGTAGTGCCAAGCGTGCGCCTGTGTCATACGTAAAGGGCCGGCTGGCTTGACCGTTAAAGGGTGCTGTAACCCCCGAAAGTACACTCCAGTCCAAACCAAAAAAAAAATTATTTTCTGTGTTTGTGAATTGTGTGCGCAGTAGCCGCACGTGCATCAACAAAGTAGTGCCAAGCGTGCGCCTGTGTCATAAGTAAAGGGCCGGCTGGCTTGACCGTTAAAGGGTGCTGTAACCCCCAAAGTACACTCCAGTCCAAACCAAAAAAAAAAATATTTTCTGTGTTTGTGAAAAGTGTGCGCAGTAGCCGCACGTGCATCAACCAAGTAGTGTCAAGCGTGCGCCTGTGTCATAAGTAAAGGGCCGGCTGGCTGGACCGTTAAAGGGTGCTGTAACCCCCGAAAGTACACTCCAGTCCAAACCAAAAAAAAAAATTATTTTCTGTGTTTGTGAATTGTGTGCGCAGTAGCCGCACGTGCATCAACAAAGTAGTGCCAAGCATGCGCCTGTGTCATAAGTAAAGGGCCGGCTGGCTTGACCGTTAAAGGGTGCTATAACACCCAAAGTACACTACAGTCCAAACCAAAAAAAAAATAATTTTCTGTGTTTGTGAATTGTGTGCGCAGTAGCCGCATGTGCATCAACAAAGTAGTGCCAAGCGTGCGCCTGTGTCATAAGTAAAGGGCTGGCTGGCTTGACCGTTAAAGGGTGCTGTAAACCCAAAAGTACACTCCAGTCCAAACCAAAAAAAAAATTATTTTCTGTGTTTGTGAATTGTGTGCGCAGTAGCCGCACGTGCATCAACAAAGTAGTGTCAAGCGTGCGCCATTGTCATAAGTAAAGGGCCGGCTGGCTTGACCGTTAAGTGTGCTGTAACCCCCAAAGTACACTCCAGTCCAAACCAAAAAAAAATAATTTTCTGTGTTTGTGAATTGTGTGCGCAGTAGCCGCATGTGCATCAACAAAGTAGTGCCAAGCATGCGCCTGTGTCATAAGTAAAGGGCCGGCTGGCTTGAGCGTTAAGGGTGGTGTAACCCCCGAAAGTACACTCCAGTCCAAACCAAAAAAAAAATTATTTTCTGTGTTTGTGAATTGTGTGCGCAGTAGCCGCACGTGCATCAACAAAGTAGTGCCAAGCGTGCGCCTGTGTCATAAGTAAAGGGCCGGCTGGCTTGACCGTTAAAGGGTGCTGTAACCCCCAAAGTACACTCCAGTCCAAACCAAAAAAAAAATTATTTTCTGTGTTTGTGAATTGAGTGCGCAGTAGACGCACGTGCATCAACAAAGTAGTGCCAAGCGTGCGCCTGTGTCATACGTAAAGGGCTGGCTGGCTTGACCGTTAAGGGTGCTGTAACCCCCGAAAGTACACTCCAGTCCAAACCAAAAAAAAATTATTTTCTGTGTTTGTGAATTGTGTGCGCAGTAGCCGCACGTGCATCAACAAAGTAGGGCCAAGCGTGCGCCTGTGTCATAAGTAAAGGGCCGGCTGGCTTGACCGTTAAGGGTGCTGTAACCCCCGAAAGTACACTCCAGTCCAAACCAAAAAAAAAATTATTTTCTGTGTTTGTGAATTGTGTGCGCAGTAGCAGCACGTGCATCAACAAAGTAGTGCCAAGCGTGCGCCTGTGTCATAAGTAAAGGGCCGGCTGGCTTTACCGTTAAAGGGTGCTGTAACCCCCAAAGTACACTCCAGTCCTAACCAAAAAAAAAAATTATTTTCTGTGTTTGTGAATTGTGTGCGCAGTAGCCGCACGTGCATCAACAAAGTAGTGCCAAGCGTGCACCTGTGTCATAAGTAAAGGGCCGGCTGGCTTGACCATTAAAGGGTGCTGTAACCCCCAAAGTACACTTCAGTCCAAACCCAAAAAAAAATTATTTTCTGTGTTTGTTAATTGTGTGCGTAGTTGCCGCACCTGCATCAACAAAGTAGTGCCAAGCGTGCCCCTGTGTCATAAGTAAAGGGCCGGCTGGCTTGACCGTTAAAGGGTGCTGTAACCCCCAAAGTACACTCCAGTCCAAACCAAAAGAAAAATAATTTTCTGTGTTTGTGAATTGTGTGTGCAGTAGCCGCACGTGCATCAACAAAGTAGTGCCAAGCGTGCGCCTGTGTCATAAGTAAAGGGCCGGCTTTCTTGACCGTTAAAGGGTGCTGTAACCCCGAAAGTACACTCCAGTCCAAACCAAAAAAAAAAATATTTTCTGTGTTTGTGTATTATGTGTGCAGTAGACGCACGTGCATCAACAAAGTAGTGCCAAGCGTGCGCCTGTGTCATAAGTAAAGGGCCGGCTGGCTTGAGCGTTAAGGGTGGTGTAACCCCCAAAAGTACACTCCAGTCCAAACCAAAAAAAAAATTATTTTCTGTGTTTGTGAATTGTGTGCGCAGTAGCCGCACGTGCATCAACAAAGTAGTGCCAAGCATGCGCCTGTGTCATAAGTAAAGGGCCGGCTGGCTTGACCGTTAAAGGGTGCTGTATCCCCCAAAGTACACTTCAGTCCAAACCAATAAAAAAATTATTTTCTGTGTTTGTTAATTGTGTGCGTAGTTGCCGCACCTGCATCAACAAAGTAGTGCCAAGCGTGTGCCTGTGTCATAAGTAAAGGGCCGGCTGGCTTGACTGTTAAAGGGTGCTGTAACCCCCAAAGTACACTCCAGTCCAAACCAAAAGAAAAATAATTTTCTGTGTTTGTGAATTGTGTGTGCAGTAGCCGCACGTGCATCAACAAAGTAGTGCCAAGCGTGCGCCTGTGTCATAAGTAAAGGGCCGGCTGGCTTGACCGTTAAAGGGTGCTGTAACCCCCAAAGTACACTCCAGTCCAAACCAAAAAAAAATTATTTTCTGTGTTTGTGAATTGTGTGCGCAGTAGCCGCACGTGCATCAACAAAGTAGTGCCAAGCGTGCACCTGTGTCATAAGTAATGGGCCGGCTGGCTTGACCGTTAAAGGGTGCTGTAACCCCCGAAAGTACACTCCTGTCCAAACCAAAAAAAAAATTATTTTCTGTGTTTGTGAATTGTGTGCGCAGTAGCCGCACGTGCATCAACAAAGTAGTGACAAGCGTGCGCCTATGTCATAAGTAAAGGGCCGGCTGGCTTGACCGTTAAGGGTGCTGTAACCCCCAAAGTACACTCCAGTCTAAACCAAAAAAAAAATTATTTTCTGTGTTTGTGAATTGAGTGCGCAGTAGCCGCACGTGCATCAACAAAGTAGTGCCAAGCGTGCGCCTGTGTCATACGTAAAGGGCCGGCTGGCTTGACCCTTAAAGGGTGCTGTAACCCCCGAAAGTACACTCCAGTCCAAACCAAAAAAAAAATTATTTTCTGTGTTTGTGAATTGTGTGCGCAGTAGCCGCACGTGCATCAACAAAGTAGTGCCAAGCGTGCGCCTGTGTCATAAGTAAAGGGCAGGCTGGCTTGACCATTAAAGGGTGCTGTAACCCCCAAAGTACACTCCAGTCCAAACCAAAAAAAAAATTATTTTCTGTGTTTGTGAATTGAGTGCGCAGTAGCCGCACGTGCATCAACAAAGTAGTGCCAAGCGTGCGCCTGTGTCATACATAAAAGGACGGCTGGCTTGACCGTTAAGGGTGCTGTAACCCCCGAAAGTACACTCCAGTCCAAACCAAAAAAAAAATTATTTTCTGTGTTTGTGAATTGTGTGCGCAGTAGCCGCACGTGCATCAACAAAGTAGTGCCAAGCGTGCGCCTGTGTCATAAGTAAAGGGCCGGCTGGCTTGACCGTTAAAGGGTGCTGTAACCCCCAAAGTACACTCCAGTCCAAACCAAAAAAAAAATTATTTTCTGTGTTTGTGAATTGTGTGCGCAGTAGCCGCACGTGCATCAACCAAGTAGTGCCAAGCGTGCGCCTGTGTCATAAGTAAAGGGCCGGCTGGCTGGACCGTTAAAGGGTGCTGTAACCCCTGAAAGTACACTCCAGTCCAAACCAAAAAAAAAATTATTTTCTGTGTTTGTGAATTGTGTGCGCAGTAGCATCACGTGCATCAACAAAGTAGTGCCAAGCGTGCGCCTGTGTCATAAGTAAAGGGCCGGCTGGCTTGACCGTTAAAGGGTGCTATAACACCCAAAGTACACTCCAGTCCAAACCAAAAAAAAAATAATTTTCTGTGTTTGTGAATTGTGTGCGCAGTAGCCGCATGTGCATCAACAAAGTAGTGCCAAGCGTGCGCCTGTGTCATAAGTAAAGGGCTGGCTGGCTTGACCGTTAAAGGGTGCTGTAAACCCAAAAGTACACTCCAGTCCAAACCAAAAAAAAAATTATTTTCTGTGTTTGTGAATTGTGTGCGCAGTAGCCGCACGTGCATCAACAAAGTAGTGTCAAGCGTGCGCCATTGTCATAAGTAAAGGGCCGGCTGGCTTGACCGTTAAGTGTGCTGTAACCCCCAAAGTACACTCCAGTCCAAACCAAAAAAAAATAATTTTCTGTGTTTGTGAATTGTGTGCGCAGTAGCCGCATGTGCATCAACAAAGTAGTGCCAAGCGTGCGCCTGTGTCATAAGTAAAGGGCCGGCTGGCTTGAGCGTTAAGGGTGGTGTAACCCCCGAAAGTACACTCCAGTCCAAACCAAAAAAAAAATTATTTTCTGTGTTTGTGAATTGTGTGCGCAGTAGCCGCACGTGCATCAACAAAGTAGTGCCAAGCGTGCGCCTGTGTCATAAGTAAAGGGCCGGCTGGCTTGACCGTTAAAGGGTGCTGTAACCCCCAAAGTACACTCCAGTCCAAACCAAAAAAAAAAATATTTTCTGTGTTTGTGAATTGAGTGCGCAGTAGCCGCACGTGCATCAACAAAGTAGTGCCAAGCGTGCGCCTGTGTCATACGTAAAGGGCCGGCTGGCTTGACCGTTAAGGGTGCTGTAACCCCCGAAAGTACACTCCAGTCCAAACCAAAAAAAAAATTATTTTCTGTGTTTGTGAATTGTGTGCGCAGTAGCCGCACGTGCATCAACAAAGTAGTGCCAAGCGTGCGCCTGTGTCATAAGTAAAGGGCCGGCTGGCTTGACCGTTAAAGGGTGCTGTAACCCCCAAAGTATACTCCAGTCCAAACCAAAAAAAAAATTATTTTCTGTGTTTGTGAATTGTGTGCGCAGTAGCCGCACGTGCATCAACCAAGTAGTGCCAAGCGTGCGCCTGTGTCATAAGTAAAGGGCCGGCTGGCTGGACCGTTAAAGGGTGCTGTAACCCCCGAAAGTACACTCCAGTCCAAACCAAAAAAAAAATTATTTTCTGTGTTTGTGAATTGTGTGCGCAGTAGCCGCACGTGCATCAACAAAGTAGTGCCAAGCGTGCGCCTGTGTCATAAGTAAAGGGCCGGCTGGCTTGACCGTTAAAGGGTGCTATAACACCCAAAGTACACTCCAGTCCAAACCAAAAAAAATAAAATTTTCTGTGTTTGTGAATTGTGTGCGCAGTAGCCGCATGTGCATCAACAAAGTAGTGCCAAGCGTGCGCCTGTGTCATAAGTAAAGGGCTGGCTGGCTTGACCGTTAAAGGGTGCTGTAAACCCAAAAGTACACTCCAGTCCAAACCAAAAAAAAAATTATTTTCTGTGTTTGTGAATTGTGTGCGCAGTAGCCGCACGTGCATCAACAAAGTAGTGTCAAGCGTGCGCCATTGTCATAAGTAAAGGGCCGGCTGGCTTGACCGTTAAGTGTGCTGTAACCCCCAAAGTACACTCCAGTCCAAACCAAAAAAAAATAATTTTCTGTGTTTGTGAATTGTGTGCGCAGTAGCCGCATGTGCATCAACAAAGTAGTGCCAAGCGTGCGCCTGTGTCATAAGTAAAGGGCCGGCTGGCTTGAGCGTTAAGGGTGGTGTAACCCCCGAAAGTACACTCCAGTCCAAACCAAAAAAAAAATTATTTTCTGTGTTTGTGAATTGTGTGCGCAGTAGCCGCACGTGCATCAACAAAGTAGTGCCAAGCGTGCGCCTGTGTCATAAGTAAAGGGCCGGCTGGCTTGACCGTTAAAGGGTGCTGTAACCCCCAATGTACACTCCAGTCCAAACCAAAAAAAAAATTATTTTCTCTGTTTGTGAATTGTGTGCGCAGTAGCCGCACGTGCATCAACAAAGTAGTGCCAAGCGTGCGCCTGTGTTATAAGTAAAGGGCCGGCTGGCTTGACCGTTAAAGGGTGCTGTAACCCCCAAAGTACACTTCAGTCCAAACCAAAAAAAAAATTATTTTCTGTGTTTGTGAATTGTGTGCGTAGTTGCCTCACCTGCATCAACAAAGTAGTGCCAAGCGTGCGCCTGTGTCATAAGTAAAGGGCCGGCTGGCTTGACCGTTAAAGGGTGCTGTAACCCCCAAAGTACACTCCAGTCCAAACCAAAAGAAAAATAATTTTCTGTGTTTGTGAATTGAGTGTGCAGTAGCCGCACGTGCATCAACAAAGTAGTGCCAAGCGTGCGCCTGTGTCATAAGTAAAGGGCTGGCTGGCTTGACCGTTAAAGGGTGCTGTAACCTCCAAAGTACACTCCAGTCCAAACCCCAAAAAAAATTATTTTCTGTGTTTGTGAATTGTGTGTGCAGTAGCCGCACGTGCATCAACAAAGTAGTGCCAAGCGTTCGCCTGTGTCATAAGTAAAGGGCCGGCTGGCTTGACCGTTAAGAGTCGGTGTAACCCCCGAAAGTACACTCCAGTCCAAACCAAAAAAAAAAATATTTTCTATGTTTGTGAATTGTGTGTGCAGTAGCCGCACGTGCATCAACAAAGTAGTGCCAAGCGTGCACCTGTGTCATAAGTAAAGGGCCGGCTGGCTTGACCGTTAAGGGTGCTGTAACCCCCGAAAGTACACTCCAGTCCAAACCAAAAAAAAATATATTTTCTGTGTTTGTGAATTGTGTGTGCAGTAGCCGCACGTGCATCAACAAAGTAGTGCCAAGTGTGCGCCTGTGTCATAAGTAAAGGGCAGGCTGGCTTGACCGTTAAAGGATGCTGTAACCCCCAAAGTACACTCCAGTCCAAACCAAAAAAAAAATATTTTCTGTGTTTGTGAATTGAGTGCGCAGTAGCCGCACGTGCATCAACAAAGTAGTGCCAAGTGTGCGCCTGTGTCATACGTAAAGGGCGGGCTGGCTTGACCGTTAAAGGGTGCTGTAACCCCCGAAAGTACACTCCAGTCCAAACCAAAAAAAAAATTATTTTCTGTGTTTGTGAATTGTGTGCGCTGTAGCAGCACGTGCATCAACAAAGTAGTGCCAAGCGTGCGCCTGTGTCACAAGTAAAGGGCCGGCTGGCTTGACCGTTAAAGGGTGCTGTAACCCCCAAAGTACACTCCAGTCCAAACCAAAAAAAAAAATATTTTCTGTGTTTGTGAATTGTGTGCGCAGTAGCCGCACGTGCATCAACAAAGTAGTGCCAAGCGTGCGCCTGTGTCATAAGTAAAGGGCCGGCTGGCTTGACCGTTAAAGGGTGCTGTAACCCCCGAAAGTACACTCCAGTCCAAACCAAAAAAAAAATTATTTTCTGTGTTTGTGAATTGTGTGCGCAGTAGCCGCACGTGCATCAACAAAGTAGTGCCAAGCGTGCGCCTGTGTCATAAGTAAAGGGCCGGCTGGCTTGACCGTTAAAGGGTGCTGTAACCCCCAAAGTACACTCCAGTCCAAACCCAAAAAAAAATAATTTTCTGTGTTTGTGAATTGTGTGCGCAGCAGCCGCACGTGCATCAACAAAGTAGTGCCAAGCGTACGCCTGTGTCATAAGTAAAGGGCCGGCTGGCTTGACCATTAAGTGTGCTGTAACACCCGAAAGTACACTCCAGTCCAAACCAAAAAAAAAACTATTTTCTGTGTTTGTGAATTGTGTGCGCAGTAGCCGCACGTGCTTCAACAAAGTAGTGCCAAGCATGCGCCTGTGTCATAAGTAAAGGGCCGGCTGGCTTGACCGTTAAAGGGTGCTGTAACCCCCAAAGTACACTCCAGTCCAAACCAAAAAAAAAAATATTTTCTGTGTTTGTGAATTGTGTGCGCAGTAGCCGCACGTGCATCAACCAAGTAGTGCCAAGCGTGCACCTGTGTCATAAGTAAAGGGCCTGCTGGCTTGACCGTTAAAGGGTGCTGTAACCCCCGAAAGTACACTCCAGTCCAAACCAAAAAAAAAATTATTTTCTGTGTTTGTGAATTGTGTGCGCAGTAGCCGCACGTGCATCAACAAAGTAGTGCCAAGCGTGCACCTGTGTCATAAGTAAAGGGCCGGCTGGCTTGACCATTAAGGGTGCTGTAACCCCCGAAAGTACACTACAGTCCAAACCAAAAAAAAAATTATTTTCTGTGTTTGTGAATTGTGTGCGCAGTAGCCGCACGTGCATCAACAAAGTAGTGCCAAGAGTGCGCCTGTGTCATAAGTAAAGGACCGGCTGGCTTGACCATTAAGGGTGCTAAAACCCACGAAAGTACACTCCTGTCCAAACCCAAAAAAAAATTATTTTCTGTGTTTGTGAATTGTGTGCGCAGTAGCCGCACGTGCATCAACAAAGTAGTGCCAAGCGTGCACCTGTGTCATAAGTAAAGGGCCGGCTGGCTTGACCATTAAGGGTGCTGTAACCCCCGAAAGTACACTCCAGTCCAAACCAAAAAAAAAATTATTTTCTGTGTTTGTGAATTGTGTGAGCATTAGCCGCACGTGCATCAACAAAGTAGTGCCAAGCGTGCGCCTGTGTCATAAGTAAAGGGCCGGCTGGCTTGACCGTTAAAGGGTGCTGTAACCCCCAAAGAACACTCCAGTCCAAACCAAAAGAAAAATTATTTTCTGTGTTTGTGAATTGTGTGTGCAGTAGCCGCACGTGCATCAACAAAGTAGTGCCAAGCGTGCGCCTGTGTCATAAGTAAAGGGCCGGCTGGCTTGACCGTTAAAGGGTGCTGTAACCCCCAAACTACACTCCAGTCCAAACCAAAAAAAAAATTATTTTCTGTGTTTGTGAATTGTGTGTGCAGTAGCCGCACGTGCATCAACAAAGTAGTGCCAAGCGTGCGCCTGTGTCATAAGTAAAGGGCCGGCTGGCTTGACCGTTAAAGGGTGCTGTAACCCCCGAAAGTACACTCCAGTCCAAACCAAAAAAAAAATTATTTTCTGTGTTTGTGAATTGTGTGCGCAGTAGCCGCACGTGCATCAACAAAGTAGTGCCAAGCGTGCGCCTGTGTCATAAGTAAAGGGCCGGCTGGCTTGACCGTTAAAGGGTGCTGTAACCCCCAAAGTACACTTCAGTCCAAACCAAAAAAAAAATTATTTTCTGTGTTTGTGAATTGTGTGTGCAGTAGCCGCACGTGCATCAACAAAGTAGTGCCAAGCGTGCGCCTGAGTCATAAGTAAAGGGCCCGCTGGCTTGACCATTAAAGGGTGCTGTAACCCCCAAAGAACACTCCAGTCCAAACCAAAAAAAAAATTATTTTCTGTGTTTGTGAATTGTGTGCGCAGTAGCCGCACATGCATCAACAAAGTAGTGCCAAGCGTGCGCCTGTGTCATAAGTAAAGGGCCGGCTGGCTTGACCGTTAAAGGGTGCTGTAACCCCCGAAAGTACACTCCAGTCCAAACCAAAAAAAAAAATATTTTCTGTGTTTGTGAATTGTGTGCGCAGTAGCCGCACGTGCATCAACAAAGTAGTGCCAAGCGTGCACCTGTGTCATAAGTAAAGGGCCGGCTGGCTTGACCATTAAGGGTGCTGTAACCCCCGAAAGTACACTACAGTCCAAACCAAAAAAAAAATTATTTTCTGTGTTTGTGAATTGTGTGCGCAGTAGCCGCACGTGCATCAAAAAAGTAGTGCCAAGCGTGCGCCTGTGTCATAAGTAAAGGGCCGGCTGGCTTGACCGTTAAGGGTGCTGTAACCCCCAAAAGTACACTCCAGTCCAAACCAAAAAAAAAATTATTTTCTGTGTTTGTTAATTGTGTGCGCAGTAGCCGCACGTGCATCAACAAAGTAGTGCCAAGCGTGCGCCTGTGTCATAAGTAAAGGGCCGGCTGGCTTGACCATTAAAGGGTGCTATAACCCCCAAAGTACACTCCAGTCCAAACCAAAAAAAAAATAATTTTCTGTGTTTGTGAATTGTGTGCGCAGTAGCCGCATGTGCATCAACAAAGTAGTGCCAAGCGTGCGCCTGTGTCATAAGTAAAGGGCTGGCTGGCTTGACCATTAAAGGGTGCTGTAAACCCAAAAGTACACTCCAGTCCAAACCAAAAAAAAAATTATTTTCTGTGTTTGTGAATTGTGTGCGCAGTAGCCGCACGTGCATCAACAAAGTAGTGCCAAGCGTGCGCCTGTGTCATAAGTAAAGGGCGGGCTGGCTTGACCGTTAAAGGGTGCTGTAACCCCCGAAAGTACACTCCAGTCCAAACCAAAAAAATAATAATTTTCTGTGTTTGTGAATTGTGTGTGTAGTAGCCGCACGTGCATCAACAAAGTAGTGCCAAGCGTGCGCCTGTGTCACAAGTAAAGGGCCGGCTGGCTTGACCGTTAAAGGGTGCTGTAACCCCCAAAGTACACTCCAGTCCAAACCAAAAAAAAAATTATTTTCTGTGTTTGTGAATTGTGTGCGCAGAAGCCGCACGTGCATCAACAAAGTAGTGCCAAGCATGCGCCTGTGTCATAAGTAAAGGGCCGGCTGGCTTGACCATTAAAGGGTGCTGTAACCCCCAAAGTACACTCCAGTCCAAACCAAAAAAAAAATTATTTTCTGTGTTTGTGAATTGTGTGCGCAGTAGCCGCACGTGCATCAACAAAGTAGTGCCAAGCGTGCGCCTGTGTCATAAGTAAAGGGCCGGCTGGCTTTACCGTTAAAGGGTGCTGTAACCCCCAAAGTACACTCCAGTCCTAACCAAAAAAAAAAATATTTTCTGTGTTTGTGAATTGTGTGCGCAGTAGCCGCACGTGCATCAACAAAGTAGTGCCAAGCGTGCACCTGTGTCATAAGTAAAGGGCCGGCTGGCTTGACCGTTAAAGGGTGCTGTAACCCCCAAAGTACACTCCAGTCCAAACCAAAAAAAAAATTATTTTCTGTGTTTGTGAATTGTGTGAGCATTAGCCGCACGTGCATCAACAAAGTAGTGCCAAGCGTGCGCCTGTGTCATAAGTAAAGGGCCGGCTGGCTTGACCGTTAAAGGGTGCTGTAACCCCCAAAGTACACTCCAGTCCAAACCAAAAGAAAAATTATTTTCTGTGTTTGTGAATTGTGTGTGCAGTAGCCGCACGTGCATCAACAAAGTAGTGCCAAGCGTGCGCCTGTGTCATAAGTAAAGGGCCGGCTGGCTTGACCGTTAAAGGGTGCTGTAACCCCCAAACTACACTCCAGTCCAAACCAAAAAAAAAATTATTTTCTGTGTTTGTGAATTGTGTGTGCAGTAGCCGCACGTGCATCAACAAAGTAGTGCCAAGCGTGCGCCTGTGTCATAAGTAAAGGGCCGGCTGGCTTGACCGTTAAAGGGTGCTGTAACCCCCGAAAGTACACTCCAGTCCAAACCAAAAAAAAAATTATTTTCTGTGTTTGTGAATTGTGTGCGCAGTAGCCGCACGTGCATCAACAAAGTAGTGCCAAGCGTGCGCCTGTGTCATAAGTAAAGGGCCGGCTGGCTTGACCGTTAAAGGGTGCTGTAACCCCCAAAGTACACTTCAGTCCAAACCAAAAAAAAAATTATTTTCTGTGTTTGTTAATTGTGTGCGTAGTTGCCGCACCTGCATCAACAAAGTAGAGCCAAGCGTGCGCCTGTGTCATAAGTAAAGGGCCGGCTGGCTTGACTGTTAAAGGGTGCTGTAACCCCCAAAGTACACTCCAGTCCAAACCAAAAGAAAAATAATTTTCTGTGTTTGTGAATTGTGTGTGCAGTAGCCGCACGTGCATCAACAAAGTAGTGCCAAGCGTGCGCCTGAGTCATAAGTAAAGGGCCGGCTGGCTTGACCATTAAAGGGTGCTGTAACCCCCAAAGTACACTCCAGTCCAAACCAAAAAAAAAATTATTTTCTGTGTTTGTGAATTGTGTGCGCAGTAGCCGCACATGCATCAACAAAGTAGTGCCAATTGTGCGCCTGTGTCATAAGTAAAGGGCCGGCTGGCTTGACCGTTAAAGGGTGCTGTAACCCCCGAAAGTACACTCCAGTCCAAACCAAAAAAAAAATTATTTTCTGTGTTTGTGAATTGTGTGCGCAGTAGCCGCACGTGCATCAACAAAGTAGTGCCAAGCGTGCACCTGTGTCATAAGTAAAGTGCCGGCTGGCTTGACCGTTAAGGGTGCTGTAACCCCCGAAAGTACACTACAGTCCAAACCAAAAAAAAAATTATTTTCTGTGTTTGTGAATTGTGTGCGCAGTAGCCGCACGTGCATCAAAAAAGTAGTGCCAAGCGTGCGCCTGTGTCATAAGTAAAGGGCCGGCTGGCTTGACCGTTAAGGGTGCTGTAACCCCCAAAAGTACACTCCAGTCCAAACCAAAAAAAAAATTATTTTCTGTGTTTGGTAATTGTGTGCGCAGTAGCCGCACGTGCATCAACAAAGTAGTGCCAAGCGTGTGCTTGTGTCATAAGTAAAGGGCCGGCTGGCTTGACCATTAAAGGGTGCTATAACCCCCAAAGTACACTCCAGTCCAAACCAAAAAAAAAATAATTTTCTGTGTTTGTGAATTGTGTGCGCAGTAGCCGCATGTGCATCAACAAAGTAGTGCCAAGCGTGTGCCTGTGTCATAAGTAAAGGGCTGGCTGGCTTGACCATTAAAGGGTGCTGTAAACCCAAAAGTACACTCCAGTCCAAACCAAAAAAAAAATTATTTTCTGTGTTTGTGAATTGTGTGCGCAGTAGCCGCACGTGCATCAACAAAGTAGTGCCAAGCGTGCGCCTGTGTCATAAGTAAAGGGCCGGCTGGCTTGACCGTTAAGTGTGCTGTAACCCCCAAAGTACACTCCAGTCCAAACCAAAAAAAAAATTATTTTCTGTGTTTGTGAATTGTGTGCGCAGTAGCCGCACGTGCATCAACAAAGTAGTGCCAAGCGTGTGCCTGTGTCATAAGTAAAGGGCCGGCTGGCTTGACCGTTAAAGGGTGCTGTAACCCCCAAAGTACACTCCAGTCCAAACCAAAAAAAAAATTATTTTCTCTGTTTGTGAATTGTGTGCGCAGTAGCCGCACGTGCATCAACAAAATAGTGCCAAGCGTGCGCCTGTGTCATAAGTAAAGGGCCGGCTGGCTTGACCGTTAAAGGGTGCTGTAACCCCCAAAGTACACTTCAGTCCAAACCAAAAAAAAAAATATTTTCTGTGTTTGTGAATTGTGTGCGTAGTTGCCGCACCTGCATCAACAAAGTAGTGCCAAGTGTGCGCCTGTGTCATACGTAAAGGGCGGGCTGGCTTGACCGTTAAAGGGTGCTGTAACCCCCGAAAGTACACTCCAGTCCAAACCAAAAAAAAAATAATTTTCTGTGTTTGTGAATTGTGTGTGTAGTAGCCGCACGTGCATCAACAAAGTAGTGCCAAGCGTGCGCCTGTGTCACAAGTAAAGGGCCGGCTGGCTTGACCGTTAAAGGGTGCTGTAACCCCCAAAGTACACTCCAGTCCAAACCAAAAAAAAAATTATTTTCTGTGTTTGTGAATTGTGTGTGCAGTAGCCGCACGTGCATCAACAAAGTAGTGCCAAGCGTGCGCCTGTGTCATAAGTAAAGGGCCGGCTGGCTTGACCGTTAAAGGGTGCTGTAACCCCCGAAAGTACACTCCAGTCCAAACCAAAAAAAAAATTATTTTCTGTGTTTGTGAATTGTGTGCGCAGAAGCCGCACGTGCATCAACAAAGTAGTGCCAAGCATGCGCCTGTGTCATAAGTAAAGGGCCGGCTGGCTTGACCATTAAAGGGTGCTGTAACCCCAAAAGTACACTCCAGTCCAAACCAAAAAAAAAATTATTTTCTGTGTTTGTGAATTGTGTGCGCAGTAGCCGCACGTGCATCAACAAAGTAGTGCCAAGCGTGCGCCTGAGTCATAAGTAAAGGGCCCGCTGGCTTGACCATTAAAGGGTGCTGTAACCCCCAAAGAACACTCCAGTCCAAACCAAAAAAAAAATTATTTTCTGTGTTTGTGAATTGTGTGCGCAGTAGCCGCACATGCATCAACAAAGTAGTGCCAAGCGTGCGCCTGTGTCATAAGTAAAGGGCCGGCTGGCTTGACCGTTAAAGGGTGCTGTAACCCCCGAAAGTACACTCCAGTCCAAACCAAAAAAAAAAATATTTTCTGTGTTTGTGAATTGTGTGCGCAGTAGCCGCACGTGCATCAACAAAGTAGTGCCAAGCGTGCACCTGTGTCATAAGTAAAGGGCCGGCTGGCTTGACCATTAAGGGTGCTGTAACCCCCGAAAGTACACTACAGTCCAAACCAAAAAAAAAATTATTTTCTGTGTTTGTGAATTGTGTGCGCAGTAGCCGCACGTGCATCAAAAAAGTAGTGCCAAGCGTGCGCCTGTGTCATAAGTAAAGGGCCGGCTGGCTTGACCGTTAAGGGTGCTGTAACCCCCAAAAGTACACTCCAGTCCAAACCAAAAAAAAAATTATTTTCTGTGTTTGTTAATTGTGTGCGCAGTAGCCGCACGTGCATCAACAAAGTAGTGCCAAGCGTGCGCCTGTGTCATAAGTAAAGGGCCGGCTGGCTTGACCATTAAAGGGTGATATAACCCCCAAAGTACACTCCAGTCCAAACCAAAAAAAAAATAATTTTCTGTGTTTGTGAATTGTGTGCGCAGTAGCCGCATGTGCATCAACAAAGTAGTGCCAAGCGTGCGCCTGTGTCATAAGTAAAGGGCTGGCTGGCTTGACCATTAAAGGGTGCTGTAAACCCAAAAGTACACTCCAGTCCAAACCAAAAAAAAAATTATTTTCTGTGTTTGTGAATTGAGTGCGCAGTAGCCGCACGTGCATCAACAAAGTAGTGCCAAGCGTGCGCCTGTGTCATAAGTAAAGGGCGGGCTGGCTTGACCGTTAAAGGGTGCTGTAACCCCCGAAAGTACACTCCAGTCCAAACCAAAAAAAAAATAATTTTCTGTGTTTGTGAATTGTGTGTGTAGTAGCCGCACGTGCATCAACAAAGTAGTGCCAAGCGTGCGCCTGTGTCACAAGTAAAGGGCCGGCTGGCTTGACCGTTAAAGGGTGCTGTAACCCCCAAAGTACACTCCAGTCCAAACCAAAAAAAAAATTATTTTCTGTGTTTGTGAATTGTGTGCGCAGAAGCCGCACGTGCATCAACAAAGTAGTGCCAAGCATGCGCCTGTGTCATAAGTAAAGGGCCGGCTGGCTTGACCATTAAAGGGTGCTGTAACCCCCAAAGTACACTCCAGTCCAAACCAAAAAAAAAATTATTTTCTGTGTTTGTGAATTGTGTGCGCAGTAGCCGCACGTGCATCAACAAAGTAGTGCCAAGCGTGCGCCTGTGTCATAAGTAAAGGGCCGGCTGGCTTTACCGTTAAAGGGTGCTGTAACCCCCAAAGTACACTCCAGTCCTAACCAAAAAAAAAAATATTTTCTGTGTTTGTGAATTGTGTGCGCAGTAGCCGCACGTGCATCAACAAAGTAGTGCCAAGCGTGCACCTGTGTCATAAGTAAAGGGCCGGCTGGCTTGACCGTTAAAGGGTGCTGTAACCCCCAAAGTACACTCCAGTCCAAACCAAAAAAAAAATTATTTTCTGTGTTTGTGAATTGTGTGAGCATTAGCCGCACGTGCATCAACAAAGTAGTGCCAAGCGTGCGCCTGTGTCATAAGTAAAGGGCCGGCTGGCTTGACCGTTAAAGGGTGCTGTAACCCCCAAAGTACACTCCAGTCCAAACCAAAAGAAAAATTATTTTCTGTGTTTGTGAATTGTGTGTGCAGTAGCCGCACGTGCATCAACAAAGTAGTGCCAAGCGTGCGCCTGTGTCATAAGTAAAGGGCCGGCTGGCTTGACCGTTAAAGGGTGCTGTAACCCCCAAACTACACTCCAGTCCAAACCAAAAAAAAAATTATTTTCTGTGTTTGTGAATTGTGTGTGCAGTAGCCGCACGTGCATCAACAAAGTAGTGCCAAGCGTGCGCCTGTGTCATAAGTAAAGGGCCGGCTGGCTTGACCGTTAAAGGGTGCTGTAACCCCCGAAAGTACACTCCAGTCCAAACCAAAAAAAAAATTATTTTCTGTGTTTGTGAATTGTGTGCGCAGTAGCCGCACGTGCATCAACAAAGTAGTGCCAAGCGTGCGCCTGTGTCATAAGTAAAGGGCCGGCTGGCTTGACCGTTAAAGGGTGCTGTAACCCCCAAAGTACACTTCAGTCCAAACCAAAAAAAAAATTATTTTCTGTGTTTGTTAATTGTGTGCGTAGTTGCCGCACCTGCATCAACAAAGTAGTGCCAAGCGTGCGCCTGTGTCATAAGTAAAGGGCCGGCTGGCTTGACTGTTAAAGGGTGCTGTAACCCCCAAAGTACACTCCAGTCCAAACCAAAAGAAAAATAATTTTCTGTGTTTGTGAATTGTGTGTGCAGTAGCCGCACGTGCATCAACAAAGTAGTGCCAAGCGTGCGCCTGAGTCATAAGTAAAGGGCCGGCTGGCTTGACCATTAAAGGGTGCTGTAACCCCCAAAGTACACTCCAGTCCAAACCAAAAAAAAAATTATTTTCTGTGTTTGTGAATTGTGTGCGCAGTAGCCGCACATGCATCAACAAAGTAGTGCCAATCGTGCGCCTGTGTCATAAGTAAAGGGCCGGCTGGCTTGACCGTTTAAGGGTGCTGTAACCCCCGAAAGTACACTACAGTCCAAACCAAAAAAAAAATTATTTTCTGTGTTTGTGAATTGTGTGCGCAGTAGCCGCACGTGCATCAAAAAAGTAGTGCCAAGCGTGCGCCTGTGTCATAAGTAAAGGGCCGGCTGGCTTGACCGTTAAGGGTGCTGTAACCCCCAAAAGTACACTCCAGTCCAAACCAAAAAAAAAATTATTTTCTGTGTTTGGTAATTGTGTGCGCAGTAGCCGCACGTGCATCAACAAAGTAGTGCCAAGCGTGTGCCTGTGTCATAAGTAAAG
The DNA here is from genome assembly GCA_031769625.1 of Taudactylus pleione. Classification (NCBI taxonomy): domain Eukaryota; kingdom Metazoa; phylum Chordata; class Amphibia; order Anura; family Myobatrachidae; genus Taudactylus; species Taudactylus pleione. Next base: position 2,460,317 of record JAUIMM010000776.1, read on the forward strand.
GGCCGGCTGGCTTGACCATTAAAGGGTGCTATAACCCCCAAAGTACACTCCAGTCCAAACCAAAAAAAAAATAATTTTCTGTGTTTGTGAATTGTGTGCGCAGTAGCCGCATGTGCATCAACAAAGTAGTGCCAAGCGTGTGCCTGTGTCATAAGTAAAGGGCTGGCTGGCTTGACCATTAAAGGGTGCTGTAAACCCAAAAGTACACTCCAGTCCAAACCAAAAAAAAAAATATTTTCTGTGTTTGTGAATTGTGTGCGCAGTAGCCGCACGTGCATCAACAAAGTAGTGCCAAGCGTGCGCCTGTGTCATAAGTAAAGGGCCGGCTGGCTTGACCGTTAAGTGTGCTGTAACCCCCAAAGTACACTCCAGTCCAAACCAAAAAAAAAATTATTTTCTGTGTTTGTGAATTGTGTGCGCAGTAGCCGCACGTGCATCAACAAAGTAGTGCCAAGCGTGTGCCTGTGTCATAAGTAAAGGCCGGCTGGCTTGACCGTTAAAGGGTGCTGTAACCCCCAAAGTACACTCTAGTCCAAACCAAAAAAAAAATTATTTTCTCTGTTTGTGAATTGTGTGCGCAGTAGCCGCACGTGCATCAACAAAATAGTGCCAAGCGTGCGCCTGTGTCATAAGTAAAGGGCCGGCTGGCTTGACCGTTAAAGGGTGCTGTAACCCCCAAAGTACACTTCAGTCCAAACCAAAAAAAAAAATATTTTCTGTGTTTGTGAATTGTGTGCGTAGTTTCCGCACCTGCATCAACAAAGTAGTGCCAAGTGTGCGCCTGTGTCATATGTAAAGGGCGGGCTGGCTTGACCGTTAAAGGGTGCTGTAACCCCCGAAAGTACACTCCAGTCCAAACCAAAAAAAAAATAATTTTCTGTGTTTGTGAATTGTGTGTGTAGTAGCCGCACGTGCATCAACAAAGTAGTGCCAAGCGTGCGCCTGTGTCACAAGTAAAGGGCCGGCTGGCTTGACCGTTAAAGGGTGCTGTAACCCCCAAAGTACACTCCAGTCCAAACCAAAAAAAAAATTATTTTCTGTGTTTGTGAATTGTGTGTGCAGTAGCCGCACGTGCATCAACAAAGTAGTGCCAATCGTGCGCCTGTGTCATAAGTAAAGGGCCGGCTGGCTTGACCGTTAAAGGGTGCTGTAACCCCCGAAAGTACACTCCAGTCCAAACCAAAAAAAAAATTATTTTCTGTGTTTGTGAATTGTGTGCGCAGAAGCCGCACGTGCATCAACAAAGTAGTGCCAAGCATGCGCCTGTGTCATAAGTAAAGGGCAGGCTGGCTTGACCATTAAAGGGTGCTGTAACCCCAAAAGTACACTCCAGTCCAAACCAAAAAAAAAATTATTTTCTGTGTTTGTGAATTGTGTGCGCAGTAGCCGCACGTGCATCAACAAAGTAGTGCCAAGCGTGCGCCTGTGTCATAAGTAAAGGGCCGGCTGGCTTTACCGTTAAAGGGTGCTGTAACCCCCAAAGTACACTCCAGTCCTAACCAAAAAAAAAATTATTTTCTGTGTTTGTGAATTGTGTGCGCAGTAGCCGCACGTGCATCAACAAAGTAGTGCCAAGCGTGCACCTGTGTCATAAGTATAGGGCCGGCTGGCTTGACCATTAAAGGGTGCTGTAACCCCCAAAGTACACTTCAGTCCAAACCAAAAAAAAAATTATTTTCTGTGTTTGTGAATTGTGTGCGCTGTAGCCGCACGTGCATCAACAAAGTAGTGCCAAGCGTGCGCCTGTGTCACAAGTAAAGGGCCGGCTGGCTTGACCGTTAAAGGGTGCTGTAACCCCCAAAGTACACTCCAGTCCAAACCAAAAAAAAAATTATTTTCTGTGTTTGTGAATTGTGTGCGCAGTAGCCGCACGTGCATCAACAAAGTAGTGCCAAGCGTGCGCCTGTGTCATAAGTAAAGGGCCGGCTGGCTTGACCGTTAAAGGTTGCTGTAACCCCCGAAAGTACACTCCAGTCCAAACCAAAAAAAAAATTATTTTCTGTGTTTGTGAATTGTGTGCGCAGTAGCCGCACGTGCATCAACAAAGTAATGCCAAGCGTGTGCCTGTGTCATAAGTAAAGGGCCGGCTGGCTTGACCGTTAAGGGTGCTGTAACCCCCGAAAGTACACTCCAGTCCAAACCAAAAAAAAAATTATTTTCTGTGTTTGTGAATTGTGTGCGCAGTAGCCGCACGTGCATCAACAAAGTAGTGCCAAGCGTGCGCCTGTGTCATAAGTAAAGGGCCGGCTGGCTTGACCATTAAAGGGTGCTGTAACCCCCAAAGTACACTCCAGTCCAAACCAAAAAAAAAATTATTTTCTGTGTTTGTGAATTGTGTGCGCAGTAGCCGCACGTGCATCAACAAAGTAGTGCCAAGCGTGCGCCTGTGTCATAAGTAAAGGGCCGGCTGGCTTGACCGTTAAAGGGTGCTGTAACCCCCAAAGTACACTCCAGTCCAAACCAAAAAAAAAATAATTTTCTGTGTTTGTGAATTATGTGCGCAGCAGCCGCACGTGCATCAACAAAGTAGTGCCAAGCGTGCGCCTGTGTCATAAGTAAAGGGCCGGCTGGCTTGACCATTAAGGGTGCTGTAACCCCCGAAAGTACACTCCAGTCCAAACCAAAAAAAAAATAATTTTCTGTGTTTGTGAATTGTGTGCGCAGTAGCTGCACGTGCATCAACAAAGTAGTGCCAAGCGTGCGCCTGTGTCATAAGTAAAGGGCCGGCTGGCTTGACCGTTAAGGGTGCTGTAACCCCCGAAAGTACACTCCAGTCCAAACCAAAAAAAAAATTATTTTCTGTGTTTGTGAATTGTGTGCGCAGTAGCCGCACGTGCATCAACAAAGTAGTGCCAAGCGTGCGCCTGTGTCATAAGTAAAGGGCCGGCTGGCTTTACCGTTAAAGGGTGCTGTAACCCCCAAAGTACACTCCAGTCCTAACCAAAAAAAAAATTATTTTCTGTGTTTGTGAATTGTGTGCGCAGTAGCCGCACGTGCATCAACAAAGTAGTGCCAAGCGTGCACCTGTGTCATAAGTAAAGGGCCCGCTGGCTTGACCGTTAAAGGGTGCTGTAACCCCCAAAGTACACTTCAGTCCAAACCCAAAAAAAAATTATTTTCTGTGTTTGTTAATTTTGTGCGTAGTTGCCGCACCTGCATCAACAAAGTAGTGCCAAGCGTGCGCCTGTGTCATAAGTAAAGGGCCGGCTGGCTTGACCGTTAAAGGGTGCTGTAACCCCCAAAGTACACTCCAGTCCAAACCAAAAGAAAAATAATTTTCTGTGTTTGTGAATTGTGTGTGCAGTAGCCGCACGTGCATCAACAAAGTAGTGCCAAGCGTGCGCCTGTGTCATAAGTAAAGGGCCGGCTTTCTTGACCGTTAAAGGGTGCTGTAACCCCGAAAGTACACTCCAGTCCAAACCAAAAAAAAAATTATTTTCTGTGTTTGTGTATTGTGTGCGCAGTAGCCGCACGTGCATCAACAAAGTAGTGCCAAGCGTGCGCCTGTGTCATAAGTAAAGGGCCGGCTGGCTTGAGCGTTAAGGGTGGTGTAACCCCCAAAAGTACACTCCAGTCCAAACCAAAAAAAAAATTATTTTCTGTGTTTGTGAATTGTGTGCGCAGTAGCCGCACGTGCATCAACAAAGTAGTGCCAAGCATGCGCCTGTGTCATAAGTAAAGGGCCGGCTGGCTTGACCGTTAAAGGGTGCTGTATCCCCCAAAGTACACTTCAGTCCAAACCAATAAAAAAATTATTTTCTGTGTTTGTTAATTGTGTGCGTAGTTGCCGCACCTGCATCAACAAAGTAGTGCCAAGCGTGTGCCTGTGTCATAAGTAAAGGGCCGGCTGGCTTGACTGTTAAAGGGTGCTGTAACCCCCAAAGTACACTCCAGTCCAAACCAAAAGAAAAATAATTTTCTGTGTTTGTGAATTGTGTGTGCAGTAGCCGCACGTGCATCAACAAAGTAGTGCCAAGCGTGCGCCTGTGTCATAAGTAAAGGGCCGGCTGGCTTGACCGTTAAAGGGTGCTGTAACCCCCAAAGTACACTCCAGTCCAAACCAAAAAAAAAATTATTTTCTGTGTTTGTGAATTGTGTGCGCAGTAGCCGCACGTGCATCAACAAAGTAGTGCCAAGCGTGCGCCTGTGTCATAAGTAATGGGCCGGCTGGCTTGACCGTTAAAGGGTGCTGTAACCCCCGAAAGTACACTCCTGTCCAAACCAAAAAAAAAAATATTTTCTGTGTTTGTGAATTGTGTGCGCAGTAGCCGCACGTGCATCAACAAAGTTGAGCCAAGCGTGCGCCTGTGTCATAAGTAAAGGGCCGGCTGGCTTGACCGTTAAGGGTGCTGTAACCCCCGAAAGTACACTCCAGTCCAAACCAAAAAAAAAATTATTTTCTGTGTTTGTGAATTGTGTGCGCAGTAGCAGCACGTGCATCAACAAAGTAGTGACAAGCGTGCGCCTATGTCATAAGTAAAGGGCCGGCTGGCTTGACCGTTAAGGGTGCTGTAACCCCCGAAAGTACACTCCAGTCCAAACCAAAAAAAAAATTATTTTCTGTGTTTGTGAATTGTGTGTGCAGTAACCGCACGTGCATCAACCCTGTGTCATAAGTAAAGGGCAGGCTGGCTTGACCGTTAAAGGGTGCTGTAACCCCCAAAGTACACTCCAGTCCAAACCAAAAAAAAAATTATTTTCTGTGTTTGTGAATTGAGTGCGCAGTAGCCGCACGTGCATCAACATAGTAGTGCCAAGCGTGCGCCTGTGTCATACGTAAAGGGCCGGCTGGCTTGACCGTTAAAGGGTGCTGTAACCCCCGAAAGTACACTCCAGTCCAAACCAAAAAAAAAATTATTTTCTGTGTTTGTGAATTGTGTGCGCAGTAGCCGCACGTGCATCAACAAAGTAGTGCCAAGCGTGCGCCTGTGTCATAAGTAAAGGGCAGGCTGGCTTGACCGTTAAAGGGTGCTGTAACCCCCAAAGTACACTCCAGTCCAAACCAAAAAAAAAATTATTTTCTGTGTTTGTGAATTGAGTGCGCAGTAGCCGCACGTGCATCAACAAAGTAGTGCCAAGCGTGCGCCTGTGTCATAAGTAAAGGGCCGGCTGGCTTGACCGTTAAAGGGTGCTGTAACCCCCAAAGTACACTCCAGTCCAAACCAAAAAAAAAATTATTTTCTCTGTTTGTGAATTGTGTGCGCAGTAGCCGCACGTGCATCAACAAAGTAGTGCCAAGCATGCGCCTGTGTCATAAGTAAAGGGCCGGCTGGCTTGACCGTTAAAGGGTGCTGTAACCCCCAAAGTACACTTCAGTCCAAACCAAAAAAAAAATTATTTTCTGTGTTTGTGAATTGTGTGCGTAGTTGCCTCACCTGCATCAACAAAGTAGTGCCAAGCGTGCGCCTGTGTCATAAGTAAAGGGCCGGCTGGCTTGACCGTTAAAGGGTGCTGTTACCCCCAAAGTACACTCCAGTCCAAACCAAAAGAAAAATAATTTTCTGTGTTTGTGAATTGTGTGTGCAGTAGCCGCACGTGCATCAACAAAGTAGTGCCAAGCGTGCGCCTGTGTCATAAGTAAAGGGCTGGCTGGCTTGACCATTAAAGGGTGCTGTAACCTCCAAAGTACACTCCAGTCCAAACCCCCAAAAAAATTATTTTCTGTGTTTGTGAATTGTGTGTGCAGTAGCCGCACGTGCATCAACCAAGTAGTGCCAAGCGTTCGCCTGTGTCATAAGTAAAGGGCCGGCTGGCTTGACCGTTAAGAGTCGGTGTAACCCCCGAAAGTACACTCCAGTCCAAACCAAAAAAAAAAATATTTTCTGTGTTTGTGAATTGTGTGTGCAGTAGCCGCACGTGCATCAACAAAGTAGTGCCAAGCGTGCACCTGTGTCATAAGTAAAGGGCCGGCTGGCTTGACCGTTAAGGGTGCTGTAACCCCCGAAAGTACACTCCAGTCCAAACCAAAAAAAAAAATATTTTCTGTGTTTGTGAATTGTGTGTGCAGTAGCCGCACGTGCATCAACAAAGTAGTGCCAAGCGTGCGCCTGTGTCATAAGTAAAGGGCAGGCTGGCTTGACCGTTAAAGGGTGCTGTAACCCCCAAAGTACACTCCAGTCCAAACCAAAAAAAAAATTATTTTCTGTGTTTGTGAATTGAGTGCGCAGTAGCCGCACGTGCATCAACAAAGTAGTGCCAAGTGTGCGCCTGTGTCATACGTAAAGGGCGGGCTGGCTTGACCGTTAAAGGGTGCTGTAACCCCCGAAAGTACACTCCAGTCCAAACCAAAAAAAAAATTATTTTCTGTGTTTGTGAATTGTGTGCGCTGTAGCAGCACGTGCATCAACAAAGTAGTGCCAAGCGTGCGCCTGTGTCACAAGTAAAGGGCCGGCTGGCTTGACCGTTAAAGGGTGCTGTAACCCCCAAAGTACACTCCAGTCCAAACCAAAAAAAAAAATATTTTCTGTGTTTGTGAATTGTGTGCGCAGTAGCCGCACGTGCATCAACAAAGTAGTGCCAAGCGTGCACCTGTGTCATAAGTAAAGGGCCGGCTGGATTGACCGTTAAAGGGTGCTGTAACCCCCGAAAGTACACTCCAGTCCAAACCAAAAAAAAAATTATTTTCTGTGTTTGTGAATTGTGTGCGCAGTAGCCGCACGTGCATCAACAAAGTAGTGCCAAGCGTGCGCCTGTGTCATAAGTAAAGGGCCGGCTGGCTTGACCGTTAAAGGGTGCTGTAACCCCCAAAGTACACTCCAGTCCAAACCCCCAAAAAAAATAATTTTCTGTGTTTGTGAATTGTGTGCGCAGCAGCCGCACGTGCATCAACAAAGTAGTGCCAAGCGTGCGCCTGTGTCATAAGTAAAGGGCCGGCTGGCTTGACCATTAAGGGTGCTGTAACCCCCGAAAGTACACTCCAGTCCAAACCAAAAAAAAAACTATTTTCTGTGTTTGTGAATTGTGTGCGCAGTTGCCGCACGTGCTTCAACAAAGTAGTGCCAAGCGTGCGCCTGTGTCATAAGTAAAGGGCCGGCTGGCTTGACCGTTAAAGGGTGCTGTAACCCCCAAAGTACACTCCAGTCCAAACCAAAAAAAAAAATATTTTCTGTGTTTGTGAATTGTGTGTGCAGTAGCCGCACGTGCATCAACAAAGTAGTGCCAAGCGTGCACCTGTGTCATAAGTAAAGGGCAGGCTGGCTTGACCGTTAAAGGGTGCTGTAACCCCCAAAGTACACTCCAGTCCAAACCAAAAAAAAAAATTATTTTCTGTGTTTGTGAATTGAGTGCGCAGTAGCCGCACGTGCATCAACAAAGTAGTGCCAAGTGTGCGCCTGTGTCATACGTAAAGGGCGGGCTGGCTTGACCGTTTAAGGGTGCTGTAACCCCCGAAAGTACACTCCAGTCCAAACCAAAAAAAAAAATTATTTTCTGTGTTTGTGAATTGTGTGCGCTGTAGCAGCACGTGCATCAACAAAGTAGTGCCAAGCGTGCGCCTGTGTCACAAGTAAAGGGCCGGCTGGCTTGACCGTTAAAGGGTGCTGTAACCCCCAAAGTACACTCCAGTCCAAACCAAAAAAAAAAAATATTTTCTGTGTTTGTGAATTGTGTGCGCAGTAGCCGCACGTGCATCAACAAAGTAGTGCCAAGCGTGCGCCTGTGTCATAAGTAAAGGGCCGGCTGGCTTGACCGTTAAAGGGTGCTGTAACCCCCGAAAGTACACTCCAGTCCAAACCAAAAAAAAAAATTATTTTCTGTGTTTGTGAATTGTGTGCGCAGTAGCCGCACGTGCATCAACAAAGTAGTGCTAAGCGTGCGCCTGTGTCATAAGTAAAGGGCTGGCTGGCTTGACCGTTAAAGGGTGCTATAACACCCAAAGTACACTCCAGTCCAAACCAAAAAAAAAATAATTTTCTGTGTTTGTGAATTGTGTGCGCAGTAGCCGCATGTGCATCAACAAAGTAGTGCCAAGCGTGCGCCTGTGTCATAAGTAAAGGGCTGGCTGGCTTGACCGTTAAAGGGTGCTGTAAACCCAAAAGTACACTCCAGTCCAAACCAAAAAAAAAATTAATTTCTGTGTTTGTGAATTGTGTGCGCAGTAGCCGCACGTGCATCAACAAAGTAGTGTCAAGCGTGCGCCATTGTCATAAGTAAAGGGCCGGCTGGCTTGACCGTTAAGTGTGCTGTAACCCCCAAAGTACACTCCAGTCCAAACCAAAAAAAAAATAATTTTCTGTGTTTGTGAATTGTGTGCGCAGTAGCCGCATGTGCATCAACAAAGTAGTGCCAAGCGTGCACCTGTGTCATAAGTAAAGGGCCGGCTGGCTTGAGCGTTAAGGGTGGTGTAACCCCCGAAAGTACACTCCAGTCCAAACCAAAAAAAAAATTATTTTCTGTGTTTGTGAATTGTGTGCGCAGTAGCCGCATGTGCATCAACAAAGTAGTGCCAAGCGTGCACCTGTGTCATAAGTAAAGGGCCGGCTGGCTTGACCGTTAAAGGGTGCTGTAACCCCCAAAGTACACTTCAGTCCAAACCCAAAAAAAAATTATTTTCTGTGTTTGTTAATTTTGTGCGTAGTTGCCGCACCTGCATCAACAAAGTAGTGCCAAGCGTGCGCCTGTGTCATAAGTAAAGGGCCGGCTGGCTTGACCGTTAAAGGTTGCTGTAACCCCCAAAGTACACTCCAGTCCAAACCAAAAGAAAAATAATTTTCTGTGTTTGTGAATTGTGTGTGCAGTAGCCGCACGTGCATCAACAAAGTAGTGCCAAGCGTGCGCCTGTGTCATAAGTAAAGGGCCGGCTTTCTTGACCGTTAAAGGGTGCTGTAACCCCGAAAGTACACTCCAGTCCAAACCAAAAAAAAAATTATTTTCTGTGTTTGTGTATTGTGTGCGCAGTAGCCGCACGTGCATCAACAAAGTAGTGCCAAGCGTGCGCCTGTGTCATAAGTAAAGGGCCGGCTGGCTTGAGCGTTAAGGGTGGTGTAACCCCCAAAAGTACACTCCAGTCCAAACCAAAAAAAAAAATTATTTTCTGTGTTTGTGAATTGTGTGCGCAGTAGCCGCACGTGCATCAACAAAGTAGTGCCAAGCATGCGCCTGTGTCATAAGTAAAGGGCCGGCTGGCTTGAGCGTTAAGGGTGGTGTAACCCCCAAAAGTACACTCCAGTCCAAACCAAAAAAAAAATTATTTTCTGTGTTTGTGAATTGTGTGTGCAGTAGCCGCACGTGCATCAACAAAGTAGTGCCAAGCGTGCGCCTGTGTCATAAGTAAAGGGCAGGCTGGCTTGACCGTTAAAGGGTGCTGTAACCCCCAAAGTACACTCCAGTCCAAACCAAAAAAAAAATTATTTTCTGTGTTTGTGAATTGAGTGCGCAGTAGCCGCACGTGCATCAACAAAGTAGTGCCAAGTGTGCGCATGTGTCATACGTAAAGGGCGGGCTGGCTTGACCGTTAAAGGGTGCTGTAACCCCCGAAAGTACACTCCAGTCCAAACCAAAAAAAAAATTATTTTCTGTGTTTGTGAATTGTGTGCGCTGTAGCAGCACGTGCATCAACAAAGTAGTGCCAAGCGTGCGCCTGTGTCACAAGTAAAGGGCCGGGCTGGGCTTGACCGTTAAAGGGTGCTGTAACCCCCAAAGTACACTCCAGTCCAAACCAAAAAAAAAAATATTTTCTGTGGTTTGTGAATTGTGTGCGCAGTAGCCGCACGTGCATCAACAAAGTAGTGCCAAAGCGTGCACCTGTGTCATAAGTAAAGGGCCGGCTGGATTGACCGTTAAAGGGTGCTGTAACCCCCGAAAGTACACTCCAGTCCAAACCAAAAAAAAAATTATTTTCTGTGTTTGTGAATTGTGTGCGCAGTAGCCGCACATGCATCAACAAAGTAGTGCCAAGCGTGCGCCTGTGTCATAAGTAAAGGGGCCGGCTGGCTTGACCGTTAAAGGGTGCTGTAACCCCCAAAGTACACTCCAGTCCAAACCCCCCAAAAAATAATTTTCTGTGTTTGTGAATTGTGTGCGCAGCAGCCGCACGTGCATCAACAAAGTAGTGCCAAGCGTGCGCCTGTGTCATAAGTAAAGGGGCCGGCTGGCTTGACCATTAAGGGTGCTGTAACCCCCGAAAAGTACACTCCAGTCCAAACCAAAAAAAAAACTATTTTCTGTGTTTGTGAATTGTGTGCGCAGTTGCCGCACGTGCTTCAACAAAGTAGTGCCAAGCGTGCGCCTGTGTCATAAGTAAAGGGCCGGCTGGCTTGACCGTTAAAGGGTGCTGTAACCCCCAAAGTACACTCCAGTCCAAACCAAAAAAAAAAATATTTTCTGTGTTTGTGAATTGTGTGTTGCAGTAGCCCGCACGTGCATCAACAAAGTAGTGCCAAGCGTGCACCTGTGTCATAAGTAAAGGGCAGGCTGGGCTTGACCGTTAAAGGGTGCTGTAACCCCCCAAAGTACACTCCAGTCCAAACCAAAAAAAAAATTATTTTCTGTGTTTGTGAATTGAGTGCGCAGTAGAGCCGCACGTGCCATCAACAAAGTAGTGCCAAGTGTGCGCCTGTGTCATACGTAAAAGGGCGGGCTGGCTTGACCGTTTAAGGGTGCTGTAAACCCCCGAAAGTACACTCCAGTCCAAACAAAAAAAAAAATTATTTTCTGTGTTTGTGAATTGTGTGCGCTGTAGCAGCACGTGCATCAACAAAGTAGTGCCAAGCGTGCGCCTTGTGTCACAAGTAAAGGGCCGGCTGGCCTTGACCGTTAAAGGGTGCTGTAACCCCCAAAGTACACTCCAGTCCAAACCAAAAAAAAAAAATATTTTCTGTGTTTGTGAATTGTGGTGCGCAGTAGCCGCACGTGCATCAACAAAGTAGTGCCAAGCGTGCGCCTGTGTCATAAGTAAAGGGCCGGCTGGCTTGACCGTTAAAGGGTGCTGTAACCCCCGAAAGTACACTCCAGTCCAAACCAAAAAAAAAATTATTTTCTGTGTTTGTGAATTGTGTGCGCAGTAGCCGCACGTGCATCAACAAAGTAGTGCTAAGCGTGCGCCTGTGTCATAAGTAAAGGGCTGGCTGGCTTGACCGTTAAAGGGTGCTATAACACCCAAAGTACACTCCAGTCCAAACCAAAAAAAAAATAATTTTTCTGTGTTTGTGAATTGTGTGCGCAGTAGCCGCATGTGCATCAACAAAGTAGTGCCAAGCGTGCGCCTGTGTCATAAGTAAAGGGCTGGCTGGCTTGACCGTTAAAGGGTGCTGTAAACCCAAAAGTACACTCCAGTCCAAACCAAAAAAAAAATTAATTTCTGTGTTTGTGAATTGTGTGCGCAGTAGCCGCACGTGCATCAACAAAGTAGTGTCAAGCGTGCGCCATTGTCATAAGTAAAGGGCTGGCTGGCTTGACCGTTAAGTGTGCTGTAACCCCCAAAGTACACTCCAGTCCAAACCAAAAAAAAAAATAATTTTCTGTGTTTGTGAATTGTGTGCGCAGTAGCCGCATGTGCATCAACAAAGTAGTGCCAAGCGTGCACTTGTGTCATAAGTAAAGGGCCGGCTGGCTTGAGCGTTAAGGGTGGTGTAACCCCCGAAAGTACACTCCAGTCCAAACCAAAAAAAAAATTATTTTCTGTGTTTGTGAATTGTGTGCGCAGTAGCCGCATGTGCATCAACAAAGTAAGTGCCAAGCGTGCACCTGTGTCATAAGTAAAGGGCCGGCTGGCTTGACCGTTAAAGGGTGCTGTAACCCCCCAAAGTTACACTTCAGTCCAAACCCAAAAAAAAATTATTTTCTGTGTTTGTTAATTTTGTGCGTAGTTGCCGCACCTGCATCAACAAAGTAGTGCCAAGCGTGCGCCTGTGTCATAAGTAAAGGGCCGGCTGGCTTGACCGTTAAAGGGTGCTGTAACCCCCAAAGTACACTCCCAGTCCAAACCAAAAGAAAAATAATTTTCTGTGTTTGTGAATTGTGTGTGCAGTAGCCGCACGTGCATCAACAAAGTAGTGCCAAGCGTGCGCCTGTGTCATAAGTAAAGGGCCGGCTTTCTTGACCGTTAAAGGGTGCTGTAACCCGAAAGTACACTCCAGTCCAAACCAAAAAAAAAATTATTTTCTGTGTTTGTGTATTGTGTGCGCAGTAGCCGCACGTGCATCAACAAAGTAGTGCCAAGCGTGCGCCTGTGTCATAAGTAAAGGGCCGGCTGGCTTGAGCGTTAAGGGTGGTGTAACCCCCAAAAGTACACTCCAGTCCAAACCAAAAAAAAAATTATTTTCTGTGTTTGTGAATTGTGTGCGCAGTAGCCGCACGTGCATCAACAAAGTAGTGCCAAGCATGCGCCTGTGTCATAAGTAAAGGGCCGGCTGGCTTGACCGTTAAAGGGTGCTGTATCCCCCAAAGTACACTTCAGTCCAAACCAATAAAAAAATTATTTTCTGTGTTTGTTAATTGTGTGCGTAGTTGCCGCACCTGCATCAACAAAGTAGTGCCAAGCGTGTGCCTGTGTCATAAGTAAAGGGCCGGCTGGCTTGACTGTTAAAGGGTGCTGTAACCCCCAAAGTACACTCCAGTCCAAACCAAAAGAAAAATAATTTTCTGTGTTTGTGAATTGTGTGTGCAGTAGCCGCACGTGCATCAACAAAGTAGTGCCAAGCATGCGCCTGTGTCATAAGTAAAGGGCCGGCTGGCTTGACCGTTAAAGGGTGCTGTAACCCCCAAAGTACACTCCAGTCCAAACCAAAAAAAAAATTATTTTCTGTGTTTGTGAATTGTGTGCGCAGTAGCCGCACGTGCATCAACAAAGTAGTGCCAAGCGTGCGCCTGTGTCATAAGTAATGGGCCGGCTGGCTTGACCGTTAAAGGGTGCTGTAACCCCCGAAAGTACACTCCTGTCCAAACCAAAAAAAAAAATATTTTCTGTGTTTGTGAATTGTGTGCGCAGTAGCTGCACGTGCATCAACAAAGTTGAGCCAAGCGTGCGCCTGTGTCATAAGTAAAGGGCCGGCTGGCTTGACCGTTAAGGGTGCTGTAACCCCCGAAAGTACACTCCAGTCCAAACCAAAAAAAAAATTATTTTCTGTGTTTGTGAATTGTGTGCGCAGTAGCAGCACGTGCATCAACAAAGTAGTGACAAGCGTGCGCCTATGTCATAAGTAAAGGGCCGGCTGGCTTGACCGTTAAGGGTGCTGTAACCCCCGAAAGTACACTCCAGTCCAAACCAAAAAAAAATTATTTTCTGTGTTTGTGAATTGTGTGTGCAGTAACCGCACGTGCATCAACAAAGTAGTGCCAAGCGTGCGCCTGTGTCATAAGTAAAGGGCAGGCTGGCTTGACCGTTAAAGGGTGCTGTAACCCCCAAAGTACACTCCAGTCCAAACCAAAAAAAAAATTATTTTCTGTGTTTGTGAATTGAGTGCGCAGTAGCCGCACATGCATCAACATAGTAGTGCCAAGCGTGCGCCTGTGTCATACGTAAAGGGCCGGCTGGCTTGACCGTTAAAGGGTGCTGTAACCCCCGAAAGTACACTCCAGTCCAAACCAAAAAAAAAATTATTTTCTGTGTTTGTGAATTGTGTGCGCAGTAGCCGCACGTGCATCAACAAAGTAGTGCCAAGCGTGCGCCTGTGTCATAAGTAAAGGGCAGGCTGGCTTGACCGTTAAAGGGTGCTGTAACCCCCAAAGTACACTCCAGTCCAAACCAAAAAAAAAATTATTTTCTGTGTTTGTGAATTGAGTGCGCAGTAGCCGCACGTGCATCAACAAAGTAGTGCCAAGCGTGCGCCTGTGTCATAAGTAAAGGGCCGCTGGCTTGACCGTTAAAGGGTGCTGTAAACCCCAAAGTACACTCCAGTCCAAACCAAAAAAAATATTATTTTCTGTGTTTGTGAATTGTGTGCGCAGTAGCCGCACGTGCATCAACCAAGTAGTGCCAAGCGTGCGCCTGTGTCATAAGTAAAGGGCCGGCTGGCTGGACCGTTAAAGGGTGCTGTAACCCCTGAAAGTACACTCCAGTCCAAACCAAAAAAAAAATTATTTTCTGTGTTTGTGAATTGTGTGCGCAGTAGCCGCACGTGCATCAACAAAGTAGTGCCAAGCGTGCGCCTGTGTCATAAGTAAAGGGCCGGCTGGCTTGACCGTTAAAGGGTGCTATAACACCCAAAGTACACTCCAGTCCAAACCAAAAAAAAAAATAATTTTCTGTGTTTGTGAATTGTGTGCGCAGTAGCCGCATGTGCATCAACAAAGTAGTGCCAAGCGTGCGCCTGTGTCATAAGTAAAGGGCTGGCTGGCTTGACCGTTAAAGGGTGCTGTAAACCCAAAAGTACACTCCAGTCCAAACCAAAAAAAAAATTATTTTCTGTGTTTGTGAATTGTGTGCGCAGTAGCCGCACGTGCATCAACAAAGTAGTGTCAAGCGTGCGCCATTGTCATAAGTAAAGGGCCGGCTGGCTTGACCGTTAAGTGTGCTGTAACCCCCAAAGTACACTCCAGTCCAAACCAAAAAAAAAATAATTTTCTGTGTTTGTGAATTGTGTGCGCAGTAGCCGCATGTGCATCAACAAAGTAGTGCCAAGCGTGCACCTGTGTCATAAGTAAAGGGCCGGCTGGCTTGAGCGTTAAGGGTGGTGTAACCCCCGAAAGTACACTCCAGTCCAAACCAAAAAAAAAATTATTTTCTGTGTTTGTGAATTGTGTGCGCAGTAGCCGCACGTGCATCAACAAAGTAGTGCCAAGCGTGCGCCTGTGTCATAAGTAAAGGGCCGGCTGGCTTGACCGTTAAAGGGTGCTGTAACCCCCAAAGTACACTCCAGTCCAAACCAAAAAAAAAAATATTTTCTCTGTTTGTGAATTGTGTGCGCAGTAGCCGCACGTGCATCAACAAAGTAGTGCCAAGCATGCGCCTGTGTCATAAGTAAAGGGCCGGCTGGCTTGACTGTTAAAGGGTGCTGTAACCCCCAAAGTACACTTCAGTCCAAACCAAAAAAAAAAATATTTTCTGTGTTTGTGAATTGTGTGCGTAGTTGCCTCACCTGCATCAACAAAGTAGTGCCAAGCGTGCGCCTGTGTCATAAGTAAAGGGCCGGCTGGCTTGACCGTTAAAGGGTGCTGTAACCCCCAAAGTACTCTCCAGTCCAAACCAAAAGAAAAATAATTTTCTGTGTTTGTGAATTGTGTGTGCAGTAGCCACACGTGC
This sequence comes from Taudactylus pleione, assembly GCA_031769625.1. Classification (NCBI taxonomy): domain Eukaryota; kingdom Metazoa; phylum Chordata; class Amphibia; order Anura; family Myobatrachidae; genus Taudactylus; species Taudactylus pleione. Next base: position 2,475,495 of record JAUIMM010000776.1, read on the forward strand.
ATCAACAAAGTAGTGCCAAGCGTGCGCCTGTGTCATAAGTAAAGGGCTGGCTGGCTTGACCATTAAAGGGTGCTGTAACCTCCAAAGTACACTCCAGTCCAAACCCCCAAAAAAATTATTTTCTGTGTTTGTGAATTGTGTGTGCAGTAGCCGCACGTGCATCAACCAAGTAGTGCCAAGCGTTCGCCTGTGTCATAAGTAAAGGGCCGGCTGGCTTGACCGTTAAGAGTCGGTGTAACCCCCGAAAGTACACTCCAGTCCAAACCAAAAAAAAAAATATTTTCTGTGTTTGTGAATTGTGTGTGCAGTAGCCGCACGTGCATCAACAAAGTAGTGCCAAGCGTGCACCTGTGTCATAAGTAAAGGGCCGGCTGGCTTGACCGTTAAGGGTGCTGTAACCCCCGAAAGTACACTCCAGTCCAAACCAAAAAAAAATATATTTTCTGTGTTTGTGAATTGTGTGTGCAGTAGCCGCACGTGCATCAACAAAGTAGTGCCAAGCGTGCGCCTGTGTCATAAGTAAAGGGCAGGCTGGCTTGACCGTTAAAGGGTGCTGTAACCCCCAAAGTACACTCCAGTCCAAACCAAAAAAAAAATTATTTTCTGTGTTTGTGAATTGAGTGCGCAGTAGCCGCACGTGCATCAACAAAGTAGTGCCAAGTGTGGGCCCTGTGTCATACGTAAAGGGCGGGCTGGCTTGACCGTTAAAGGGTGCTGTAACCCCCGAAAGTACACTCCAGTCCAAACCAAAAAAAAAATTATTTTCTGTGTTTGTGAATTGTGTGCGCTGTAGCAGCACGTGCATCAACAAAGTAGTGCCAAGCGTGCGCCTGTGTCACAAGTAAAGGGCCGGCTGGCTTGACCGTTAAAGGGTGCTGTAACCCCCAAAGTACACTCCAGTCCAAACCAAAAAAAAAAATATTTTCTGTGTTTGTGAATTGTGTGCGCAGTAGCCGCACGTGCATCAACAAAGTAGTGCCAAGCGTGCACCTGTGTCATAAGTAAAGGGCCGGCTGGATTGACCGTTAAAGGGTGCTGTAACCCCCGAAAGTACACTCCAGTCCAAACCAAAAAAAAAATTATTTTCTGTGTTTGTGAATTGTGTGCGCAGTAGCCGCACGTGCATCAACAAAGTAGTGCCAAGCGTGCGCCTGTGTCATAAGTAAAGGGCCGGCTGGCTTGACCATTAAAGGGTGCTGTAACCCCCAAAGTACACTCCAGTCCAAACCCCCAAAAAAATAATTTTCTGTGTTTGTGAATTGTGTGCGCAGCAGCCGCACGTGCATCAACAAAGTAGTGCCAAGCGTGCGCCTGTGTCATAAGTAAAGGGCCGGCTGGCTTGACCATTAAGGGTGCTGTAACCCCCGAAAGTACACTCCAGTCCAAACCAAAAAAAAAACTATTTTCTGTGTTTGTGAATTGTGTGCGCAGTAGCCGCACGTGCTTCAACAAAGTAGTGCCAAGCGTGCGCCTGTGTCATAAGTAAAGGGCCGGCTGGCTTGACCGTTAAAGGGTGCTGTAACCCCCAAAGTACACTCCAGTCCAAACCAAAAAAAAAAATATTTTCTGTGTTTGTGAATTGTGTGTGCAGTAGCCGCACGTGCATCAACAAAGTAGTGCCAAGCGTGCACCTGTGTCATAAGTAAAGGGCAGGCTGGCTTGACCGTTAAAGGGTGCTGTAACCCCCAAAGTACACTCCAGTCCAAACCAAAAAAAAAATTATTTTCTGTGTTTGTGAATTGAGTGCGCAGTAGCCGCACGTGCATCAACAAAGTAGTGCCAAGTGTGCGCCTGTGTCATACGTAAAGGGCGGGCTGGCTTGACCGTTTAAGGGTGCTGTAACCCCCGAAAGTACACTCCAGTCCAAACCAAAAAAAAAATTATTTTCTGTGTTTGTGAATTGTGTGCGCTGTAGCAGCACGTGCATCAACAAAGTAGTGCCAAGCGTGCGCCTGTGTCACAAGTAAAGGGCCGGCTGGCTTGACCGTTAAAGGGTGCTGTAACCCCCAAAGTACACTCCAGTCCAAACCAAAAAAAAAAATATTTTCTGTGTTTGTGAATTGTGTGCGCAGTAGCCGCACGTGCATCAACAAAGTAGTGCCAAGCGTGCGCCTGTGTCATAAGTAAAGGGCCGGCTGGCTTGACCGTTAAAGGGTGCTGTAACCCCCGAAAGTACACTCCAGTCCAAACCAAAAAAAAAATTATTTTCTGTGTTTGTGAATTGTGTGCGCAGTAGCCGCACGTGCATCAACAAAGTAGTGCTAAGCGTGCGCCTGTGTCATAAGTAAAGGGCCGGCTGGCTTGACCGTTAAAGGGTGCTATAACACCCAAAGTACACTCCAGTCCAAACCAAAAAAAAAATAATTTTCTGTGTTTGTGAATTGTGTGCGCAGTAGCCGCATGTGCATCAACAAAGTAGTGCCAAGCGTGCGCCTGTGTCATAAGTAAAGGGCTGGCTGGCTTGACCGTTAAAGGGTGCTGTAAACCCAAAAGTACACTCCAGTCCAAACCAAAAAAAAAATTAATTTCTGTGTTTGTGAATTGTGTGCGCAGTAGCCGCACGTGCATCAACAAAGTAGTGTCAAGCGTGCGCCATTGTCATAAGTAAAGGGCCGGCTGGCTTGACCGTTAAGTGTGCTGTAACCCCCAAAGTACACTCCAGTCCAAACCAAAAAAAAAAATAATTTTCTGTGTTTGTGAATTGTGTGCGTAGTTGCCTCACCTGCATCAACAAAGTAGTGCCAAGCGTGCGCCTGTGTCATAAGTAAAGGGCCGGCTGGCTTGACCGTTAAAGGGTGCTGTTACCCCCAAAGTACACTCCAGTCCAAACCAAAAGAAAAATAATTTTCTGTGTTTGTGAATTGTGTGTGCAGTAGCCGCACGTGCATCAACAAAGTAGTGCCAAGCGTGCGCCTGTGTCATAAGTAAAGGGCTGGCTGGCTTGACCGTTAAAGGGTGCTGTAACCTCCAAAGTACACTCCAGTCCAAACCCCCAAAAAAATTATTTTCTGTGTTTGTGAATTGTGTGTGCAGTAGCCGCACGTGCATCAACCAAGTAGTGCCAAGCGTTCGCCTGTGTCATAAGTAAAAGGGCCGGCTGGCTTGACCGTTAAGAGTCGGTGTAACCCCCGAAAGTACACTCCAGTCCAAACCAAAAAAAAAAATATTTTCTGTGTTTGTGAATTGTGTGTGCAGTAGCCGCACGTGCATCAACAAAGTAGTGCCAAGCGTGCACCTGTGTCATAAGTAAAGGGCCGGCTGGCTTGACCGTTAAGGGTGCTGTAACCCCCGAAAGTACACTCCAGTCCAAACCAAAAATAAAAATATTTTCTGTGTTTGTGAATTGTGTGTGCAGTAGCCGCACGTGCATCAACAAAGTAGTGCCAAGCGTGCGCCTGTGTCATAAGTAAAGGGCAGGCTGGCTTGACCGTTAAAGGGTGCTGTAACCCCCAAAGTACACTCCAGTCCAAAACCAAAAAAAAAATTATTTTCTGTGTTTGTGAATTGAGTGCGCAGTAGCCGCACGTGCATCAACAAAGTAGTGCCAAGTGTGCGCCTGTGTCATACGTAAAGGGCGGGCTGGCTTGACCGTTAAAGGGTGCTGTAACCCCCGAAAGTACACTCCAGTCCAAACCAAAAAAAAAATTATTTTCTGTGTTTGTGAATTGTGTGCGCAGTAGCCGCACGTGCATCAACAAAGTAGTGCCAAGCGTGCGCCTGTGTCATAAGTAAAGGGCCGGCTGGCTTGACCGTTAAAGGGTGCTGTAACCCCCAAAGTACACTCCAGTCCAAACCCCCAAAAAAATAATTTTCTGTGTTTGTGAATTGTGTGCGCAGCAGCCGCACGTGCATCAACAAAGTAGTGCCAAGCGTGCGCCTGTGTCATAAGTAAAGGGCCGGCTGGCTTGACCATTAAGGGTGCTGTAACCCCCGAAAGTACACTCCAGTCCAAACCAAAAAAAAAACTATTTTCTGTGTTTGTGAATTGTGTGCGCAGTAGCCGCACGTGCTTCAACAAAGTAGTGCCAAGCGTGCGCCTGTGTCATAAGTAAAGGGCCGGCTGGCTTGACCGTTAAAGGGTGCTGTAACCCCCAAAGTACACTCCAGTCCAAACCAAAAAAAAAAATATTTTCTGTGTTTGTGAATTGTGTGTGCAGTAGCCGCACGTGCATCAACAAAGTAGTGCCAAGCGTGCGCCTGTGTCATAAGTAAAGGGCAGGCTGGCTTGACCGTTAAAGGGTGCTGTAACCCCCAAAGTACACTCCAGTCCAAACCAAAAAAAAATAATTTTCTGTGTTTGTGAATTGTGTGCGCAGCAGCCGCACGTGCATCATTAAAGTAGTGCCAAGCGTGCGCCTGTGTCATAAGTAAAGGGCCGGCTGGCTTGACCATTAAGGGTGCTGTAACCCCCGAAAGTACACTCCAGTCCAAACCAAAAAAAAAACTATTTTCTGTGTTTGTGAATTGTGTGCGCAGTAGCCGCACGTGCTTCAACAAAGTAGTGCCAAGCGTGCGCCTGTGTCATAAGTAAAGGGCCGGCTGGCTTGACCGTTAAAGGGTGCTGTAACCCCCAAAGTACACTTCAGTCCAAACCAAAAAAATAAATATTTTCTGTGTTTGTGAATTGTGTGCGCAGTAGACGCACGTGCATCAACAAAGTAGTGCCAAGCGTGCACCTGTGTGATAAGTAAAGGGCCTGCTGGCTTGACCGTTAAAGGGTGCTGTAACCCCCGAAAGTACACTCCAGTCCAAACCAAAAAAAAAAATATTTTCTGTGTTTGTGAATTGTGTGCGCAGTAGCAGCACGTGCATCAACAAAGTAGTGCCAAGCGTGCGCCTGTGTCATAAGTAAAGGGCCGGCTGGCTTGACCGTTAAAGGGTGCTGTAACCCCAAAGTACACTCCAGTCCAAACCAAAAAAAATATATGTTCTGTGTTTGTGAATTGTGTGCGCAGTAGCCGCACGTGCATCAACAAAGTAGTGCCAAGCATGCGCCTGTGTCATAAGTAAAGGGCCGGCTGGCTTGACAGTTAAAGGGTGCTGTTACCCCCAAAGTGCACTCCAGTCCAAACCAAAAAAAATTATTTTCTGTGTTTGTGAATTGTGTGCGCAGTAGCCGAACGTGCATCAACAAAGTAGTGCCAAGCGTGCGCCTGTGTCATAAGTAAAGGGCCGGCTGGATTGACCGTTAAAGGGTGCTGTAACCCCCAAAGTACACTCCAGTTCAAACCAAAAAAAAAAATATTTTCTGTGTTTGTGAATTGTGTGCGCAGTAGCAGCACGTGCATCAACAAAGTAGTGCCAAGCGTGCGCCTGTGTCATAAGTAAAGGGCCGGCTGGCTTGAACGTTAAAGGGTGCTGTATCCCCCAAAGTACACTCTAGTCCAAACCAAAAAAAAAATATTTTCTGTGTTTATGAATTGTGTGCGCAGTAGCCGCACGTGTATCAACAAAGTAGTGCCAAGCGTGCACCTGTGTCATAAGTAAAGGGGCCGGCTGGCTTGACCGTTAAATGGTGCTGTAACTCCCAAAGTACACTCCAGTCCAAACCAAAAAAAAAAATATTTTCTGTGTTTGTGAATTGTGTGCGCAGTAGCTGCACGTGCATCAACAAAGTAGTGCCAAGCGTGCGCCTGTGTCATAAGTAAAGGGCCAGCTGGCTTGACCGATAAAGGGTGCTGTAACCCCCAAAGTACACTCCAGTCCAAACCAAAAAAAAAAATATTTTCTGTGTTTGTGAATTGTGTGCGCAGTACCGCATGTGCATCAACAAAGTAGTGCCAAGCGTGCGCGTGTCATAAGTAAAGGGCCGGCTGGCTTGACCGTTAAAGGGTGCTCTAACGCCCAAAGTACACTCCAGTACAAACCAAAAAAAATATATGTTCTGTGTTTGTGAATTGTGTGCGCAGTAGCCGAACGTGCATCAACAAAGTAGTGCCGAGCGTGCGCCAGTGTCATAAGTAAAGGGCCGGCTGGCTTGACCGTTAAAGGGTGCTGTAACCCCCAAAGTACACTCCAGTACAAACCAAAAAAATATATATTTTCTGTGTTTGTGAATTGTGTGCGCAGAAGCCGCACGTGCATCAACAAAGGAGCAGCGCAAAGTGCGCCTGTGTCCCATAAGTAAAGATCCGGCTTGCTCATTTTTTAAAGGCTGGTGTAACCCCCAAAGTGCACTACTCTCCAGCAAAAATAAAAAAATATTTTCTGTGTTTGTGAATTGTGTGCGCAGTATCCGCACGTGCATCAACAAAGTTGTGCCAAGCGTGCGCCTGTGTCATAAGTAAAGGGCCGGCTGGCTTGACCGTTAAAGGGTGCTGTAACCCCCAAAGTACACTTCAGTCCAAACCAAAAAAATAAATATTTTCTGTGTTTGTGAATTGTGTGCGCAGTAGACGCACGTGCATCAACAAAGTAGTGCCAAGCGTGCACCTGTGTGAAAAGTAAAGGGCCGGCTGGCTTGACCGTTAAAGGGTGCTGTAACCCCCAAAGTACACTCCAGTCCAAACCAAAAAAAAAATATTTTCTGTGTTTGTGAATTGTGTGCGCAGTAGCCGCACGTGCATCAACAAAGTAGTGCCAAGCGTGCGCCTGTGTCATAAGTAAAGGGCCGGCTGGCTTGACCGTTAAAGGGTGCTGTAACCCCCAAAGTACACTCCAGTCCAAACCAAAAAATATATATGTTCTGTGTTTGTGAATTGTGTGCGCAGTAGCCGCACGTGCATCAACAAAGTAGTGCCAAGCGTGCGCCTGTGTCATAAGTAAAGGGCCGGCTGGCTTGACAGTTAAAGGGTGCTGTTACCCCCAAAGTGCACTCCAGTCCAAACCAAAAAAAAATATTTTCTGTGTTTGTGAATTGTGTGCGCAGTAGCCGAACGTGCATCAACAAAGTAGTGCCAAGCGTGCGCCTGTGTCATAAGTAAAGGGCCGGCTGGATTGACCGTTAAAGGGTGCTGTAACCCCCAAAGTACACTCCAGTCCAAACCAAAAAAAAAAATATTTTCTGTGTTTGTGAATTGTGTGCGCAGTAGCAGCACGTGCATCAACAAAGTAGTGCCAAGCGTGCGCCTGTGTCATAAGTAAAGGGCCGGCTGGCTTGAATGTTAAAGGGTGCTGTAACCCCCAAAGTATACTCCAGACCAAACCAAAAAAAAAATTATTTTCTGTGTTTGTGAATTGTGTGCGCAGTAGCCGCACGTGCATCAACAAAGTAGTGCCAAGCGTGCGCCTGTGTCATAAGTAAAGGGCCGGCTGGCTTGACCGTTAAAGGGTGCTGTAACCACCAAAGTACACTACAGTCCAAACCAAAAAAAAAAATATTTTCTGTGTTTGTGAATTGTGTGCGCAGTAGCCGCACGTGCATCAAGAAAGTAGTGCCAAGCGTGCGCCTGTGTCATAAGCATAGGGCCGGCTGGCTTGACCGTTAAAGGGTGCTGTAACCCCCAAAGTACACTCCAGTCCAAACCAAAAAAATATATATTTTCTGTGTTTGTGAATTGTGTGCGCAGTAGCCGCACGAGCATCAACAAAGTAGTGCCATGCGTGCGCCTGTGTCATAAGTAAAGGGCCGGCTGGCATGACCGTTAAAGGGTGCTGTAACCCCCAAAGTACACTCCAGTCCAAAACAAAAAAATATATATTTTCTGTGTTTGTGAATTGTGTGCGCAGTAGCCGCACGTGCATCAACAAAGTAGTGCCAATCGTGCGCCTGTGTCATAAGCAAAGGGCCGGCTGGCTTGACCGTTAAATGGTGCTGTAACCCCCAAAGTACACTCCAGTCCAAACCAAAAAATATATATTTTCTGTGTTTGTGAAATGTGTGCGCAGTAGCCACACGTGCATCAACAAAGTAGTGCCAAGCTTGCGCCTGTGTCATAAGTAAAGGGCCGGCTGGCTTGACAATTAAAGGGTGCTGTAAACCCCAAAGTACACTCCTGTCCAAACCAAAAAAAAAATAATTTTCTGTGTTTGTGAATTGTGTGCGCAGTAGCCGCACGTGCATCAACAAAGGAGCAGCGCCAAGCGTGCGCCTGTGTCCCATAAGTAAAGATCCGGCTTGCTCATGTCTTAAAGGCTGGTGTAACCCACAAAGTGCACTACTCTCCAGCAAAAATAAAAAAATATTTTCTGTGTTTGTGAATTGTGTGCGCAGTAGCCGCACGTGCATCAACAAAGTAGTGCCAAGCGAGCGCCTGTGTCATAAGTAAAGGGCCGGCTGGCTTGACCGTTAAAGAGAGCTGTAACCCTCAAAGTACAATCCAGTCCAAACCAAAAAAGAAACTATTTTCTGTGTTTGTGAATTGTGTGCGCAGTAGCCGCAAGTGCATCAACAAAGTAGTGCCAAGCGTGTGCCTGTGTCATAAGTAAAGGGCCGGCTGGCTTGACTGATAAAGGGTGCTGGAACCCCCAAAGTACACTCCAGTCCAAACCAAAAAAAAATATATTTTCTGTGTTTGTGAATTGTGTGCGCAGTAGCCGCACGTGCATCAACAAAGTAGTGCCAAGCGTGCGACTGTGTCATAAGTAAAGGGCCGGCTGGCTTTACTGTTAAAAGGGTGCTGTAACCCCCAAAGTACACTCCAGTCCAAACCAAAAAAAATAATATTTTCTGTGTTTGTGAATTGTGTGCGCAGTAGCCGCACGTGCATCAACAAAGTAGTGCCAAGCGTGAGCCTGTGTCATAAGTAAAGGGCCGGCTTGCTTGACAATTAAAGGGTGCTGTATCCCCCAAAGTACACTCTAGTCCAAACCAAAAAAAAAATATTTTCTGTGTTTGTGAATTGTGTGCGCAGTAGCCGCACGTGTATCAACAAAGTAGTGCCAAGCGTGCACCTGTGTCATAAGTAAAGGGCCGGCTGGCTTGACCGTTAAATGGTGCTGTAACTCCCAAAGTACACTCCAGTCCAAACCAAAAAAAAAAAAATTTTCTGTGTTTGTGAATTGTGTGCGCAGTAGCTGCACGTGCATCAACAAAGTAGTGCCAAGCGTGCGCGTGTCATAAGTAAAGGGCCGGCTGGCTTGACCGTTAAAGGGTGCTCTAACGCCCAAAGTACACTCCAGTCCAAACCAAAAAAAATATATGTTCTGTGTTTGTGAATTGTGTGCGCAGTAGCCGAACGTGCATCAACAAAGTAGTGCCGAGCGTGCGCCAGTGTCATAAGTAAAGGGCCGGCTGGCTTGACCGTTAAAGGGTGCTGTAACCCCCAAAGTACACTCCAGTCCAAACCAAAAAAAAAAATATTTTCTGTGTTTGTGAATTGTGTGTGCAGAAGCCGCACGTGCATCAACAAAGGAGCAGCGCAAAGTGCGCCTGTGTCCCATAAGTAAAGATCCGGCTTGCTCATTTTTTAAAGGCTGGTGTAACCCCCAAAGTGCACTACTCTCCAGCAAAAATAAAAAAATATTTTCTGTGTTTGTGAATTGTGTGCGCAGTATCCGCACGTGCATCAACAAAGTTGTGCCAAGCGTGCGCCTGTGTCATAAGTAAAGGGCCGGCTGGCTTGACCGTTAAAGGGTGCTGTAACCCCCAAAGTACACTTCAGTCCAAACCAAAAAAATAAATATTTTCTGTGTTTGTGAATTGTGTGCGCAGTAGACGCACGTGCATCAACAAAGTAGTGCCAAGCGTGCACCTGTGTGAAAAGTAAAGGGCCGGCTGGCTTGACCGTTAAAGGGTGCTGTAACCCCCAAAGTACACTCCAGTCCAAACCAAAAAAAAAAATATTTTCTGTGTTTGTGAATTGTGTGCGCAGTAGCAGCACGTGCATCAACAAAGTAGTGCCAAGCGTGCGCCTGTGTCATAAGTAAAGGGCCGGCTGGCTTGACCGTTAAAGGGTGCTGTAACCCCCAAAGTACACTCCAGTCCAAACCAAAAAAAATATATGTTCTGTGTTTGTGAATTGTGTGCGCAGTAGCCGCACGTGCATCAACAAAGTAGTGCCAAGCGTGCGCCTGTGTCATAAGTAAAGGGCCGGCTGGCTTGACAGTTAAAGGGTGCTGTTACCCCCAAAGTGCACTCCAGTCCAAACCAAAAAAAATTATTTTCTGTGTTTGTGAATTGTGTGCGCAGTAGCCGAACGTGCATCAACAATGTAGTGCCAAGCGTGCGCCTGTGTCATAAGTAAAGGGCCGGCTGGATTGACCGTTAAAGGGTGCTGTAACCCCCAAAGTACACTCCAGTCCAAACCAAAAAAAAAAATATTTTCTGTGTTTGTGAATTGTGTGCGCAGTAGCAGCACGTGCATCAACAAAGTAGTGACAAGCGTGCGCCTGTGTCATAAGTAAAGGGCCGGCTGGCTTGAATGTTAAAGGGTGCTGTAACCCCCAAAGTATACTCCAGACCAAACCAAAAAAAAAATTATTTTCTGTGTTTGTGAATTGTGTGCGCAGTAGCCGCACGTGCATCAACAAAGTAGTGCCAAGCGTGCGCCTGTGTCATAAGTAAAGGGCCGGCTGGCTTGACCGTTAAAGGGTGCTGTAACCACCAAAGTACACTACAGTCCAAACCAAAAAAAAAAATATTTTCTGTGTTTGTGAATTGTGTGCGCAGTAGCCGCACGTGCATCAAGAAAGTAGTGCCAAGCGTGCGCCTGTGTCATAAGCATAGGGCCGGCTGGCTTGACCGTTAAAGGGTGCTGTAACCCCCAAAGTACACTCCAGTCCAAACCAAAAAAATATATATTTTCTGTGTTTGTGAATTGTGTGCGCAGTAGCCGCACGAGCATCAACAAAGTAGTGCCATGCGTGCGCCTGTGTCATAAGTAAAGGGCCGGCTGGCATGACCGTTAAAGGGTGCTGTAACCCCCAAAGTACACTCCAGTCCAAAACAAAAAAATATATATTTTCTGTGTTTGTGAATTGTGTGCGCAGTAGCCGCACGTGCATCAACAAAGTAGTGCCAATCGTGCTCCTGTGTCATAAGCAAAGGGCCGGCTGGCTTGACCGTTAAATGGTGCTGTAACCCCCAAAGTACACTCCAGTCCAAACCAAAAAATATATATTTTCTGTGTTTGTGAAATGTGTGCGCAGTAGCCACACGTGCATCAACAAAGTAGTGCCAAGCTTGCGCCTGTGTCATAAGTAAAGGGCCGGCTGGCTTGACAATTAAAGGGTGCTGTAAACCCCAAAGTACACTCCTGTCCAAACCAAAAAAAAAATAATTTTCTGTGTTTGTGAATTGTGTGCGCAGTAGCCGCACGTGCATCAACAAAGGAGCAGCGCCAAGCGTGCGCCTGTGTCCCATAAGTAAAGATCCGGCTTGCTCATGTCTTAAAGGCTGGTGTAACCCACAAAGTGCACTACTCTCCAGCAAAAATAAGAAAATATTTTCTGTCCTTGTGAATTGTGTGCGCAGTAGCCGCACGTGCATTTACAAAGTAGTGCCAAGCGTGCGCCTGTGTCATAAGTAAAGGGCCGGCTGGCTTGACCATTAAAGGGTGCTGTAACCCCCAAAGTACACTCCAGTCCAAACCAAAAAAATATATATTTTCTGTGTTTGTGAATTGTGTGCGCAGTAGCCGCACGTGCATCAACAAAGTAGTGCCAAGCGTGCGCCTGTGTCATAAGTAAAAGGCAGGCTGGCTTGACCGTTAAAGGGTGCTGTAACCCCCAAAGTACACTCCAGTCCAAACCAAAAAAATATATATTTTCTGTGTTTGTGAATTGTGTGCGCAGTAGCCGCACGTGCATCAACAAAGTAGTGCCAAGCGTGCGCCTGTGTCATAAGTAAAGGGCCGGCTGGCTTGACTGTTCAAAGGGTGCTGTAACCCCCAAAGTACACTCCAGTCCAAACCAAAAAAAAATATATTTTCTGTGTTTGTGAATTGTGTGCGTAGTAGCCGCACGTGCATCAACAAAGTAGTGCCAAGCGTGCGCCTGTGTCATAAGTAAATGGCCGGCTGGATTGACCGTTAAAGGGTGCTGTAACTCCCAAAGTACACTCCAGTCCAAACCAAAAAAAATATATGTTCTGTGTTTGTGAATTGTGTGCGCAGTAGCCGCACATGCATCAACAAAGTAGTGCCAAGCGTGCGCCTGTGTCATAAGTAAAGGGCCGGCTGGCTTGACTGTTCAAAGGGTGCTGTAACCCCCAAAGTACACTCCAGTCCAAACCAAAAAAAAATATATTTTCTGTGTTTGTGAATTGTGTGCGTAGTAGCCGCACGTGCATCAACAAAGTAGTGCCAAGCGTGCGCCTGTGTCATAAGTAAATGGCCGGCTGGATTGACCGTTAAAGGGTGCTGTAACTCCCAAAGTACACTCCAGTCCAAACCAAAAAAAATATATGTTCTGTGTTTGTGAATTGTGTGCGCAGTAGCCGCACATGCATCAACAAAGTAGTGCCAAGCGTGCGCCTGTGTCATAAGTAAAGGGCCGGCTTGCTTGACAATTAAAGGGTGCTGTAACCCCCAAAGTACACTCTAGTCCAAACCAAAAAAAAAATATTTTCTGTGTTTGTGAATTGTGTGCGCAGTAGCCGCACGTGTATCAACAAAGTAGTGCCAAGCGTGCACCTGTGTCATAAGTAAAGGGCCGGCTGGCTTGACCGTTAAATGGTGCTGTAAATCCAAAAGTACACTCCAGTCCAAACCAAAAAAAAAAATATTTTCTGTGGTTGTGAATTGTGTGCGCAGTAGCTGCACGTGCATCAACAAAGTAGTGCCAAGCGTGCGCCTGTGTCATAAGTAAAGGGCCAGCTGGCTTGACCGATAATGGGTGCTGTAACCCCCAAAGTACACTCCAGTCCAAACCAAAAAAAAAAATATTTTCTGTGTTTGTGAATTGTGTGCGCAGTACCGCACGTGCATCAACAAAGTAGTGCCAAGCGTGCGCGTGTCATAAGTAAAGGGCCGGCTGGCTTGACCGTTAAAGGGTGCTCTAACGCCCAAAGTACACTCCAGTCCAAACCAAAAAAAATATATGTTCTGTGTTTGTGAATTGTGTGCGCAGTATCCGCACGTGCATCAACAAAGTTGTGCCAAGCGTGCGCCTGTGTCATAAGTAAAGGGCCGGCTGGCTTGACCATTAAAGGGTGCTGTAACCCCCAAAGTACACTTCAGTCCAAACCAAAAAAATAAATATTTTCTGTGTTTGTGAATTGTGTGCGCAGTAGACGCACGTGCATCAACAAAGTAGTGCCAAGCGTGCACCTGTGTGATAAGTAAAGGGCCGGCTGGCTTGACCGTTAAAGGGTGCTGTAACCCCCAAAGTACACTCCAGTCCAAACCAAAAAAAATATATTTTCTGTGTTTGTGAATTGTTTGCGCAGTAGCCGCACGTGCATCAACAATGTAGTGCCAAGCGTGCGCCTGTGTCATAAGTAAAGGGCCGGCTGGATTGACCGTTAAAGGGTGCTGTAACCCCCAAAGTACACTCCAGTCCAAACCAAAAAAAATATATGTTCTGTGTTTGTGAATTGTGTGCGCAGTAGCCGCACGTGCATCAACAAAGTAGTGCCAAGCGTGCGCCTGTGTCATAAGTAAAGGGCCGGCTGGCTTGACCGTTAAAGGGTGCTGTAACCCCCAAAGTACACTCCAGTCCAAACCAAAAAAAAAAATATTTTCTGTGTTTGTGAATTGTGTGCGCAGTAGCCGCACGTGCATCAACAATGTAGTGCCAAGCGTGCGCCTGTGTCATAAGTAAAGGGCCGGCTGGATTGACCGTTAAAGGGTGCTGTAACCCCCAAAGTACACTCCAGTCCAAACCAAAAAAAATATATGTTCTGTGTTTGTGAATTGTGTGCGCAGTAGCCGCACGTGCATCAACAAAGTAGTGCCAAGCGTGCGCCTGTGTCATAAGTAAAGGGCCGGCTGGCTTGACCGTTAAAGGGTGCTGTAACCCCCAAAGTACACTCCAGTCCAAACCAAAATAAAAAATATTTTCTGTGTTTGTGAATTGTGTGCGCAGTAGCCGCACGTGCATCAACAAAGTAGTGCCAAGCGTGCGCCTGTGTCATAAGTAAAGGGCCGGCTGGCTTGACCGTTAAAGGGTGCAGTAACTCCCAAAGTACACTCCAGTCCAAACCAAAAAAATATATATTTTCTGTGTTTGTGAATTGTGTGCGCAGAAGCCGCACGTGCATCAACAAAGGAGCAGCGCAAAGTGTGTCTGTGTCCCATAAGTAAAGATCCAGCTTGCTCATTTTTTAAAGGCTGGTGTAACCCCCAAAGTGCACTACTCTCCAGCAAAAATAAAAAAATATTTTCTGTGTTTGTGAATTGTGTGCGCAGTAGCCGCACGTGCATCAACAAAGTAGTGCCAAGCGTGCGCCTGTGTCATAAGTAAAGGGCCGGCTGGCTTGACTGTTAAAGGGTGCTGTAACCCCAAAAGTACACTCCAGTCCAAACCAAAAAAAAAAATATTTTCTGTGTTTGTGAATTGTGTGCGCAGTAGACGCACGTGCATCAACAAAGTAGTGCCAAGCGTGCACCTGTGTGATAAGTAAAGGGCCAGCTGGCTTGACCGTTAAAGGGTGCTGTAACCCCCAAAGTACACTCCAGTCCAAACCAAAAAAAAATATATTTTCTGTGTTTGTGAATTGTGTGCGCAGTAGCCGCACGTGCATCAACAAAGGAGCAGCACCAAGCGTGCGCCTGTGTCCCATAAGTAAAGATCCGGCTTGTTCATGTCTTAAAGGCTGGTGTAACCCACAAAGTGCACTACACTCCAGCAAAAATAAGAAAATATTTTCTGTGTTTGTGAATTGTGTGCGCAGTATCCGCACGTGCATCAACAAAGTAGTGCCAAGCGTGCGCCTGTGTCATAAGTAAAGGGCCGGCTGGCTTGACCGTTAAAGGGTGCTGTAACCCCCAAAGTACACTCCAGTCCAAACCAAAAAAAAAATATTTTCTGTGTTAGTGAATTGAGTGCGCAGTAGCCGCACGTGCATCAACAAAGTAGTGCCAAGCGTGCGCCTGTGTCATAAGTAAAGGGCCGGCTGGCTTGACCGTTAAAGGGTGCTGTAACCCCCAAAGTACACTCCAGTCCAAACCAAAAAAAAAAATATTTTCTGTGTTTGTGAATTGTGTGCGCAGTAGCCGCACGTGCATCAACAAAGTAGTGCCAAGCGTGCGCCTGTGTCATAAGTAAAGGGCCGGCTGGCTTGACTGTTAAAGGGTGCTGTAACCCCCAAAGTACACTCCAGTCCAAACCAAAAAAAATTATTTTCTGTGTTTGTGAATTGTGTGCGCAGTAGCCGCACGTGCATCAACAAAGGAGCAGAGCCAAGCGTGCGCCTGTGTCCCATAAGTAAAGATCCGGCTTGCTCATTTTTTAAAGGCTGGTGTAACCCACAAAGTGCACTACTCTCCAGCAAAAATAAAAAAATATTTTCTGTGTTTGTGAATTGTGTGCGCTGTAGCCGCACGTGCATCAACAAAGTAGTGCCAAGCGTGCGCCTGTGTCATAAGTAAAGGGCCGGCTGGCTTGACCGTTAAAGAGAGCTGTAACCCCCAAAGTACAATCCAGTCCAAACCAAAAAAAAAAATATTTTCTGTGTTTGTGAATTGTGTGCGCAGTAGCTTCAAGTGCATCAACAAAGTAGTGCCAAGCGTGCGCCTGTGTCATAAGTAAAGGGCCGGCTGGCTTGACCGATAAAGGGTGCTGGAACCCCCAGAGTACACTCCAGTCCAAACCAAAAAAATATATATTTTCTGTGTTTGTGAATTGTGTGCGCAGTAGCCGCACGTGCATCAACAAATTAGTGCCAAGCGTGTGCCAGTGTCATAAGTAAAGGGCCGGCTGGCTTGACAATTAAAGGGTGCTGTAACCCCCAAAGTACACTCCAGTCCAAAACAAAAAAAAATATATTTTCTGTGTTTGTAAATTGTGTGCGCAGTAGCCGCACGTGCATCAAAAAATTAGTGCCAAGCGTGCGCCTGTGTCATAAGTAAAGGGCCGGCTGGCTTGACTGTTAAAAGGGTGCTGTAACCCCCAAAGTACACTCCAGTCCAAACCAAAAAAATATATATTTTCTGTGTTTGTGAATTGTGTGCGCAGTAGCCGCACGTGCATCAACAAAGTAGTGCCAAGCGTGCGCCTGTGTCATAAGTAAAGGGCCAGCTGGATTGACCGTTAAAGGGTGCTGTAACCCCCAAAGTACACTCCAGTCCAAACCAAAAAAAATATATGTTCTGTGTTTGTGAATTGAGTGCGCAGTAGCCGCACGTGCATCAACAAAGTAGTGCCAAGCTTGCGCCTGTGTCATAAGTAAAGGGCCGGCTGGCTTGACCGTTAAAGGGTGCTGTAACCCCCAAAGTACACTCCAGTCCAAACCAAAAAAAAAAATATTTTCTGTGTTTGTGAATTGTGTGCGCAGTAGCCGCACGTGCATCAACAAAGTAGTGCCAAGCGTGCGCCTGTGTCATAAGTAAAGGGCCGGCTGGCTTGACCGTTAAAGGGTGCTGTAACCCCCAAAGTACACACCAGTCCAAACCAAAAAAAAATATATTTTCTGTGTTTGTGAATTGTGTGCGCAGTAGCCGCACGTGCATCAACAAAGTAGTGCCAAGCTTGCGCCTGTGTCATAAGTAAAGGGCCGGCTGGTTTGACCGTTAAAGGGTGCTGTAACCCCCAAAGTACACTCCAGTCCAAACCAAAAAAAAAAATATTTTCTGTGTTTGTGAATTGTGTGCGCAGTAGCCGCATGTGCATCAACAAAGTAGTGCCAAGCGTGCGCCTGTGTCATAAGTAAAGGGCCGGCTGGCTTGACCGTTAAAGGGTGCTGTAACCCCCAAAGTACACACCAGTCCAAACCAAAAAAAAATATATTTTCTGTGTTTGTGAATTGTGTGCGCAGTAGCCGCACGTGCATCAACAAAGTAGTGCCAAGCTTGCGTCTGTGTCATAAGTAAAGGGCCGGCTGGCTTGACCGTTAAAGGGTGCTGTAACCCCCAAAGTACACTCCAGTCCAAACCAAAAAAAAAATATTTTCTGTGTTTGTGAATTGTGTGTGCAGTAGCCGCACGTGCATCAACAAAGTAGTGCCAAGCGTGCGCCTGTGTCATAAGTAAAGGGCCGGCTGGCTTGACCGTTAAAGGGTGCTGTAACCCCCAAAGTACACACCAGTCCAAACCAAAAAAAAAAATATTTTCTGTGTTTGTGAATTGTGTGCGCAGTAGCCGCACGTGCATCAACAAAGTAGTGCCAAGCGAGCGCCTGTGTCATAAGTAAAGGGCCGGCTGGCTTGAACGTTAAAGGGTGCTGTAACCCCCAAAGTACACTCCAGTCCAAACCAAAAAATATATATTTTCTGTGTATGTGAATTGTGTGCGCAGTAGCCACACGTGCATCAACAAAGTGGTGCCAAGCGTGCGCCTGTGTCATAAGTAAAGGGCCGGCTGGCTTGACCGTTAAAGGGTGCTGTAACCCCCAAAGTACACTCCAGTCCAAACCAAAAAAAAAATTATTTTCTGTGTTTGTGAATTGTGTGCGCAGTAGCCACACGTGCATCAACAAATTAGTGCCAAGCGTGCGCCTGTGTCATAAGTAAAGGGCCGGCTGGCTTGACCGTTAAAGGGTGCTGTAACCCCCAAAGTACACTCCAGTCCAAACCAAAAAAAAAATTATTTTCTGTGTTTGTGAATTGTGTGCGCAGTAGCCGCACGTGCATCAACAAAGGAGCAGCGCCAAGCGTGCGCCTGTGTCTCATAAGTAAAGATCCGGCTTGCTCATTTCTTTAAGGCTGGTGTAACCCACAAAGTGCACTACTCTCCAGCAAAAATAAAAAAATATTTTCTGTGCTTGTGAATTGTGTGCGCAGTAGCTGCACGTGCATCAACAAAGTAGTGCCAAGCGTGCGCCTGTGTCATAAGTAAAGGGCCGGCTGGCTTGACCGTTAAAGGGTGCTCTAACCCCCAAAGTACACACCAGTCCAAACCAAAAAAATATATATTTTCTGTGTTTGTGAATTGTGTGCGCAGTAGCCGCACGTGCATCAACAAAGTAGTGCCAAGCGTGCGCCTGTGTCATAAGTAAAGGGCCGGCTGGCTTGACCATTAAAGGGTGCTGTAACCCCCAAAGTACACTCCAGTCCAAACCAAAAAAAAAAATATTTTCTGTGTTTGTGAATTGTGTGCGCAGTAGCCGCACGTGCATCAACAAAGTAGTGCCAAGCGTGCGCCTGTGTCATAAGTAAAGGGCCGGCTGGCTTATCCTTTAACGGGTGCTGTAACCCCCAAAGTGCACTCCAAACAAAATAAAAAATTCTTTTTTTTCTGTCTTTGTGAAATGTGTGGGTTGTAGCCGCACCTGCATCCTCAAAGCAGCAGCGACAAGCGTGCATCTGTCTGTTAAAGGGTGGTGTAACCCTCAAAGTACGCTCCACAAACAATAAAAAAAATCTTTTTTTTTCTGTCTTTGTGAATTGTGTGGGCTGTAGCCGCACCTGCATCCTCAAAGCAGCAGCGACAAGCATGCGTCTGTCTGTTAAAGGATTACATTGGTGACAGCATCCAAGTAGGCATGTAAGACAGTCCCTACCTGTCCTGCAGGAAAAAGAGGCAATTTGGAGGCCCCTGTACAAATTGGCGCTATTTTACCTGAGTTGCCCCCCCTCCAGTGTGTACTGCGAAAGAGTGTTTAGTGCAGCCGGGAACCTTGTTAGCGAAAGGCATAGGAGGTTGCTTCCACAAAATGTGGAGAAGATGATGTTCATAAAAATGAATTATCAACTCTTCCAGGGAGACCAGCCTCCAGAAGGTACAGAG